>CM076407.1:27843487-29293722 GCA_038363315.1 Mugilogobius chulae
GCTGGGGAGAGATAATATAACTAAAAAAAACTTCAACCACTATCATTCAGCTCAGTGCATGTTGGTGGTCCAAAGGCATGTATAGAGCAGGGGGTTCACAAACCTTTCAGACTAGGACCCCCAAAATAACCATGGAACCAACTTGTGACCGCCACAGCAAAATAAAATAGTAATTACTTCAAGTTGAAAAACAAAATTGGAATTATAATGCATTTATTTTACTAGTTTATTGCTTTGTATGATTAAACATGATGCGTTCAGTTTAAAAATATTAATTAAACACAAATCTTAATTGCAAAATGAAATGTTGAAATCATCTTGTGACCACCAGATTTTGCTATGTAAACCTCCAAAGGTTCCTGACCCTCACTTTGGGAACCACTTTTTATAAAGTGCATTACCATCGTCCAGTCGTTTTTGCAAAGGTGTGTATCAAAAATGTGACAGAATGAGCCTATTTTAAACCAATTGTTAAGAAGACAGAGTGTTTTGCAACTGTTAGGGAAACCTTTGTCCTGTGCAGGGACATCCAGTCCTTCAACTCAATGTGTGCTGCTACTTTGACCTCAGAGCTCTGAGAACTCTGATCCATTAAAGACACGTCTCCCCAAAGAGTCCTTGGAGCATTTTTTAGACAACTAATCAGTATATTATGAAGTGAACCTGCATCTTTGACAGTTAAATACTGCAAAGGTCCTCAAACATTTTGATATGAAAATATCCAAAGAGCTTCCTACTATTCTTAACAATGGAATCACAATACTACTCAGAAATGTAAGCCATGTTATTTGTGTAGCGATTTTTATCTGAAACAGAATGTTTGGGATTTTAGATCAGTGTGTTACTCAGACAATGACTCATGTCACATTTGAGAGAACCCCCAAAATATGAACTGAAAAAACCCTTTACCCTTTTGAGCATTTACATTCTCAAACAAGTGCAAACGGTTTTGCAGCCAATCATATTCAGTATAAGATTACATATTGTTGTCTTTGGTGATGAAGTGAACCAGTTTAATTACAACTGCTTTCTCTGATCTGAGCTGACACGATCTAAATCCAGTCTTACAGTTTCAAGAGAATTGTCCAAATACTGAGGAAGACTAACATTTATATGTGCTTTAATTAGGTTATAATATTGGCAACTTAGATTCACCTGGGGTTATTTTAATCTATTTAAACAAACAAGCTACATGTGTGACCTTTAACTTCTAATAGCTTCAGAAAGTGGGTCTGAAAGTTGAGAAAGCTTACCAAACCAAAACAGATGACTTGCAATTACCATTAGTCAGTAAACATTGTGCCTTTTTGCTTACAGCTTTCCAAAAACCTGATCTTTCTTTGCCTCTGGGACCATTTTTACAATAACAGAGATTTCTTATGATATCTCAAGGCAACTTAACCATTGAAATAACACACCAGATGTCGTAAAGTCGCTGCTTTTGACTCACTGGTCGATATTGTGATTTTCTAACTTTCCGTTTATCAAATGCACAATTTCGTAAAGGTCCTCAGAGAAGTGATTTTTGACAAATGTGAAATTGAATACTCAACCAGCCAAAGCAATCTATTATGTATTCACAAATGTGTCTCTCTCTCATTTCTGTCTATGTTTTGGACACAGAAGGAGCTGTTACAAAACAAAATGATGGCATTGTTGAAAAGTTTTCTCCGGCGAGCTGTTTGTTTCAGAAAACAGCACAAAGACACAGTCCATTTAAGTAAATCTTTGCATCTCTGTTCCACTTTTTAATGCACTCTCTCTGTCACGACCGATAACAAAACAGCCAGCAGACGCCCGGACAAAAAGCTGCAACAGTGGAAGCCATTTAAGTACATGGCCTGTTTGCCCTTTGCGGTAGAGGGGAGTGACAAAGTTAGGGGAGATGTCATCACCGGTGCGAGGGATTATAAATATTTTAAAAGGCAGAAGTTTGGGCCCATCTCTCCGCATTAAGTCACACTGCCACCGCTCGCGTACACAGACAAACAGAGCCGGGGAGGGATGGGGGCTTTTAGGGAGCTGTGCTGGCAGGTAACCTTTCTCCCAGCACTAAAACACTAACACCGGTGTGAGTGATTTGAATAGACACTGCCTGTGAGAGCCAGAGGGGGAGAAGAGAGCGCCAGGGACAATAGGAAAGTGTAACTGCGCCGCGATTCAAAGTATAAAAAGGGTCACCTCAGAGAACAAAAGTGTTTTACAGGATATTTCCAACGAGGATTTAATGCTTAGGTGTATGGGCAATTATTTTTACCCCAAGGGTCATATTCGAACCCAGACAAGTGATGGAGGGCCAGGCTGCAAACATTTGATTATTTCATTGATATTTGAAAAAAAAAAATGTGTGCTACAATAACAAACATTTTCAAGATTAAGTTTTAATGAGAAGCAAGAAGCGTCATTTAACAGTTTAACAAAAAAAAAAAGTCAGGGTGTTTTTTTTTTATAAAATTGCAATTTTTTGAGGAAAAAAAAATAATACTGTGAGAAAAGTAAAGTTGGATGAGCCAAACATTTGCATCAAAACACTCAATTATAATTTCCATATAAGTTCTATGTATGTAAATTATCATCATGATAAAAAATTACATTTTTGTTTTATGAAAGCTCAAGTTGAATCTAAAAAAAATGCAAAATTTTACATTTGACTTTATACTGGAAAAAAAAAGTTTTTTGTACTTGTTTGACTTTTTTTCCTCATTAATTTATTACTTTTTTTCTCATACAATGACAAAGATTACAAGCATTGAGTTTATTCTCAATTCTTCCTTCCTCTTCTCTCCTCTCTCTCTCTCTCTCTCTCTCTCTCTCTCTCTCTCTTCCTCTCTCTTCTCTCTCCTCTCTCCTCTCTCTCTCTCTCTCTCTCTCTCTCTCTCCCTCCTCTCTTCTTCTCTCTCTCTCTCTCTCTCTCCCTCTCCCCTCTCTCTCTCTCTCTCTCCATCTCTCTCTCTCTCTC
Source organism: Mugilogobius chulae (assembly GCA_038363315.1). Lineage (NCBI taxonomy): Eukaryota > Metazoa > Chordata > Actinopteri > Gobiiformes > Gobiidae > Mugilogobius > Mugilogobius chulae. The sequence goes on from CM076407.1 coordinate 27,846,447, forward strand.
TGCGGCCTGATTAAAACAGGTTGAGGGTTTCATGATTCATCTAGCAGGATGAAGACGAAGAGAAATGGGGAGGAAACTAAAAGCCTTTTCCAACTGTAGTACTTTATTAAGTCACTAGTACTTTTTTAGTTCTATTTCCCCATTTTGGGCGCGTTCACACGGACTGGGACCACACTTTAAGAAGTTTTTTAGCTCCTGCTCTGGGGCAGGTACTTTCCAGTCAGACAGGAACCTTTTGGAGACACAAGCACATTTACAACACTGACTTTGTTTAGAAACATGTTTTAAACATTCTCACATTTAGAAAAAAATTTAATTTGTAAATAGTAGCCTATAATACTATTATTAAGAATTACAGTGAATAATTTAATATAATTGTTCATTTCAGTGATGTTTTTCGGTTTTGTAGATCATAGTTTCATGTGGAATCAAAAAAAGACAACTTTGTTTTCCTAACACCACATAATGACTTTATTTAAATGTTATAAATTATACAGATGCTAATGCTAAAGCTAGTTAGACCCACTTTCAGAAACGTATTCTATGTGAACACAGACTTGGGGACAGGATAGTTCTTCTGACTAAACAGGGGCTGAATAAATGTTGGGACTAGTTCTTGGTACTTTCATTTGGGAAAATGCCTTAAGTGGGATGAGTCTAGGTCCTCATATATTAGGGAGAATTAAACTGAGTTTAGTTAAAGTACCAGTATGTATTCTTTAAGAGTGCTGGCCTCATTCTAAGAGAAAAAAAAAAAAGAACTTGACTTCACTATTACTCCAGACTCAAATCTCTTCTACAGTGCGAGATATATTTAGTTAAGCCTGCAATCTAGTGCTTCAGAAAAGGCAAAGTTCATCAGATGCGTAAAACAGAAATGACATTTACGCTCAGAACACTCGTCCACTGAAAGGTTTAAATTACATGTATGCAGAAGTGTGCGTACAAGCAGAGAGCAGCGGGAGGAAAGCTGTCATTACGCTCCATTAAAGACAGGACTGTGAAAAGGTTTCTGAAGTAAACTCAGGGCCGGCACAATCCAATACGCAGAGTAAGCAGCCGTGTTGGGCTCCAAGAAACCAAGGTCCCTATATATAAGAGCGCCCATAGTGAAGAAGTGGCACTGCACTGTACCAATTGGAAATAGTAAGTGTCGTTTATATATCGAGTGTTGGATAATATTGTGAATGTCGTTTAAAAGATTTGAAGAAGAAAAAAAACATCCAGCCTTTAGCATTACAAGCTTAAGGCTAATGGCTGCTCAAGTAAGTCTCAAGTCTTTGGTCTCAAGTCCAAGTCAAGTCCCAAGTCAAAGAGAAACAAGTCCAAGTCAAGTCCCAAGTCAAAGAAAACAAGTCCAAGTCAAGTCCCAAGTCAAAGAGAGACCAAGTCAAGTCAAGTCCCAAGTCAAAGAGAAACAAGTCCAAGTCAAGTCCAAGTCAAAGAAAAACAAGTCCAAGTCAAGTCCAAGTCAAAGAGAGACAAGTCCAAGTCAAGTCCCAAGTCAAAGAGAGACAAGTCCAAGTCAAGTCCCAAGTCAAAGAGAGACAAGTCCAAGTCAAGTCCCAAGTAAAAAAGAGAGACAAGTCCAAGTCAAGTCCCAAGTCAAAAAGAGACAAGTCTAAGTCAAGTCCCAAGTCAAAGAGAGACAAGTCTAAGTCAAGTCCCAAGTCAAAGAGAGACAAGTCCAAGTCAAAGAGAGACAAGTCCAAGTCAAGTCCCAAGTCAAAGGTCCTCAAGTCAAGTCCAAGTTTTCTGATTTTAGTTTCTAGTCTTCTCAAGTCTTTATGACAAATGACAAAAACATCTTGTATTTCTACAATTTCATTTCAAGTGAGAAAGGATATGTTCCAGTTTTGTCAAACTGCAGTTTATTTCTTTGAGCAGAAGCACAGAGCTCGAAGTCTTTGACATTCTAGTCCAAGTCAAGTCTGAAAGAAAGGTGAGAGTAATTATTTTATTGTAATTTCATATTTTACAAACTGGAACATGTCCCTTACCACATCTTTTTTGGGATCAGAAATGTATTTTAAATGGATCATTTATAAAAACCAATGAAATTGAAGAAAAAAAGGTGTATTTGGTCATATGATATAAAAAAAAAAAAAAAAAATGAAAAGATTTGAAACTAAAAACAGAGAACTTGGTCATGACTCGGATTTCTGGGGGACCTGACTTAAGACTTGAGACTTGACTCGGACTTGTGTCTCTTTGACTTGGGACTTGACTTGGACTTGTGTCTCTTTGACTTGGGACTTGACTTGGACTTGTGTCTCTTTGACTTGGGACTTGACTCGGACTTGTGACTTGAAACGCCTTGAAACGCCTTGACGCTTCAAAGCAAATAGTATTTTACAAACTGGAACATTTTTGTGATCAGAAAAATATCTTAAATATGAAATCAATAAAATTGAAGAAAAAATATGTATTTGGTAATTTGATATATATTAAAAAAAATTAAAAAGAACTAAAATCAGAGGACTTGGTCATGACTCGGACTTCTGGGGAACTGACTTAGGATTTGAGACTTAACTCGGACTTGTCTCTCTTTGACTTGGGACTTGACTTGAACAATGCGTTCTTTGAGATTAGAGTCTTTCAGAGGTGTGGATATGTAAATTGTGACTTGGACGTGAGACAGACTTGAGTCACTGTTTTGCAGAGGTGGAACCAAGGTATTGTTTTGCAAGTTTAAAGTAAGTCTCAAGTCCAAGTCAAGTCCCAAGTCGAAAAGAGACAAGACCAAGACCTTGAACCTTGAACCTTAACTTGACTTGGTCTTGTCTCTCTTTGACTTGGGACTTGACTCGGACTTGAGACTTACTTTAAAGAGAAACTAAACTCAGAATTAACTTTTTTTTCACTGTCCAACTGTGTATATGGGGTCAAAATTGAAATATCTACTGTTTCCAGGCCTTTTTTGGACATTTTTGTGCAAACTCGCTCATTTTGCAGTTATGTGTGTAAAAACCGTAGCTGTACTGCCACGATGAACAAACGCTGTCAGTGCATTTTCAGTACACGCTGACGTCACAGTGAGTGTACGCGGCAGACGAGCCGCCAGGGGGGATAAATAAACTCCTCCTTCTGACACTGCTGCTGCAGAGAGTTGAAAAAAGATCACCCGCTGCGTAATGACATCAGCCGTCATTTGACTCAGCTTGTTAAGTGAGTAGCGCAATGTGGCACCAGTACTTCAACGATGCACTGGTTCAAAACTCGTGCCTGTGTTTTTCATTTTCAATTTTCATATTTAGAAAATACTCACATGATAGGCTCATGTGCTTATGTAGACTAAAGCAAAGGTTTTATACATATGTTTTGCAGTGGCGTGTCTAGACATTTTTTACAGGGGTGGCCCTAGTGGAGCACCAAGCATTTCAAGGGTGGCACTCAGAAATTGCAAGTCTATAGTAAATTTAGTATAATATTGTGGCAACTCGTGCCCATGAAGCCCCTGGCCTACAAAACAATTTATACATGCAAGGAAGATCACTAAAACTGCAAAACATTTAACTGTCATCCACACAACCATTATGACTTGCTCCTGTAAACCTACAATACTGCTAACATGGTCAGTGTTTTTGAAAGGGGGGTGGGCACCTGAGGAGTGGGGGGTCTGGGGGTCCTCCCCCAACAAATTTTTGAACTAAAAGACATTATTTCCTGCATTCTGGTGCATTTTAAGAGCTCTTGGGCACAGAAAAGTGCAGTATTGACACAACTCAACTGTTCAAATTTAGAAATATCAGGGTTTTCTGTTTGTCAGTGATAACTCTGGCCACTGTGATGATAAATGATAAATACATTTCCCTAAAGAATGAGTCTCACAACACTCAATCTATCATTTTAAAGGTGCACAGTAAAACTTTTTGGAGGTGAAAAGTTGACTACACAATTCAATAGAAACAGAAAGTTAAAACTTTACGTTGGCCCCTTGGGGATAAATAAAGTCTTTTGAATTTAATTGAATGCATTGCGACATTCCCAATGGGAATATACAGACTTTATGCCCCAATATGAAAAAATACAGCAAAAAGATCTTTTCCAAGTAAACATACAAAAAGAGGCCCTCCTACAGGCCAAAAAAAAAACATTGTGTGGCAATACAAGTCAACTTACAGTGGAAACAAATATACACATTTTTATTATTTAGTTAGTAACCATTTAACAAAGACAAATGCATTTGCTAAAGTCAATTTTTTATGAAAAGGTTACACAGTGCACTTTAGGAAGAGATCTGATTTTGCCCAAGATATTTTGTATTTGATACAAATTTATTGTATTCATATACATACACATCTTTTGCCTGCTCCTTTATCACTAGGTATTTAACTGACCTATTTATTTATTCATTAAATATTTTACCAGGTAGGTCAGGTGAGAAGACTTTCTCTTTCACAAATAGGACCTAGCCACTATTATTAATATTATTATTAGAGCTGGGCAGCGATTAAAATTTCAATATTGAGCTATTTTAACCTGTTTTTCTGCAAAAGATGTTTTGTTTTTTTTTTTTTAAGTGTATTTAAGATTCTTCATTTTGTAGAGTGTACAATTCTGCAGATTTTGTGGTGTTTTGGCTTAGATGCTTTTTAGCACAAAATTATATTAAAAATAATTTGTAATTGTAGTTTGATGAATAAACTCCGTTTCACATAATATTACCAGTGTTCATCAGTTTTGATATTTTTAGGATCAGAATGTTATTTCATCTTGTTTAGGATGAACAGAAATTAATAAAACCAAGCTCACGGTTTTAGCTTTATCTACTCATAGAACTATAGTTACACATGGTAACTAACATTTTCAGTCCTTATGAAAACCTGGTCTAGATTTGGTATAGTCCTGGTTAAAACCAGCTCAGTGCTCACTAATTACACAATGAGAAGTGGAACAAGCCTGTTTTTTACGTTTTCAAAGTAAACATAACAAACACGTGTGTAAAAGTTCGCGCATCGCCGCTGATTCTCTCTATCGGTTTGAGGTCTTTAACGAGTCATGCGTGATTACTGGGTCTTTTTGGACGATTTAAAAACCCATACACAGCTCAGACTCGTCTCTGTCCTGTTATCCGTACAGGAGAGCTCACTTCCTTGTATTTAAAGCGCTAGCAACAACGGAGCAGATCCTATATAAGAGCGGGGAGGAGAAAGCTGCAGCAGCACAAAAACTAACTCGTCTCCACTTCTACAGCCAGCATCATAACACACGAAAACGGATCGACACAACCACATGAGAAAACACGAGCCAAGGGGACTACAACAAGCTCAGAACAACTGAACACAATTAGATATGTTGTCGATGAAGTAATAGCCTATGCTCTTATCAGTCTTATTATCCTGACTCCACTTCATTTTAATACACTCGTCTTAATCCCGTTGTTTCACTCACCGCTGTTGCGCTTTCATCAGATGTTAATAACTTGCTGTAGGCTGCAACTTGCGGTTTCCATGTTAGATCATCAGGTGAATCCAACACAGTTCATTCATCCTCTGTATAGCGATCTTCTAGAGTCCATTATTATGCACTTGTGAATGTTTGACACAAGTTGTCCCTCTTTTAAAAATGAATTCCAAGGTGCAAACAAACCCATCTTTCAGTTTTCCTGTACTCCACCAACAGTTAAACACATCCGTTAACAAACCTCTGAAAAAAAGTAACAGTGCCGACTGCTGGTCGCCCTCAGTCATAACACCCAGCACCGTCTGCTTTGTATTCTGCTCCAATCAAAGCTCCACCTCTGGGTGGGGTGGCACCTGGGGTGGCCAATCAAATTTCAGGGGTAGCACGTGCCACCCCAGGCCACTCCCTAGACACGCCTATTGTTTTGCAAATTAAATATTTAAAAAAAAATTGACGTGCTAGTAAGCAAAGACTTGGTGCTGTACAGCTCCCTTCGCTGCAAATCTCATGTCAGGACGAGGACCGAGGATCATTCACCAAGCTCGCTGTTCATATTTGGTGCTGTCAATCAAGGTCTGTTCACACCCACCTGGGCGTCTCTTCAAAGGCCTCCGGGCATCTCCTATTTTTGCGAGCCTGTTTGGGGTTCAGTTGTGGGAGGAGTTAGTCTCTGAACGTGTGTTTAGCCTCACTTTAAACTTGCAAAACGATGCCTAGGTTCCACCTCTGCAAAACCGTATCTCAAGTCTGTCTCAAGTCCAAGTCACAATTTGCACGTCCACACCTCTGAAACACTCTAATCTCAAAGAACACATTGTCATTTCAAAAGCTACACCACTAAGCTCATTCTGACAACAACATCCACATGAAACCAGAGCCAAACGGTGTGAAAAGCAGAGAGAAGAGCCGGGGTCAGAGGTCGCGACAGTAAACACATGCCTCTGTCCCTCAGACACCCAAACACAGCTCTCCTTAAAATCGATTTGAAAGTGTATTTTCTCCCGTGTCAGATGAAGATGACACGTCTCCACCTCCACGCCACTTCTGTCAGGGCATTTTCCGCCAACAGTCACTCTGCATCGCTTTGAATTTACATTTCTCTCAAGTTTCCCGTGTGTCTTAGGTCACTGCGAGGTAACTCACGAATGTGTTAGTCTGAATAGGAAATAGAAGGATGTTAGAGATTACAGCTATTTCCTCAGAGCCAATTCTACTTTTCGACAATCTGAACTCGACTGGTATATTCAGAAATGTGCGAGTCCTGAGAGGGGTTGAAGGGAAGAGACAAAATATTCTGATTGAGACAGTCCTCTTACGGGAAATGTCTCTTGTGTAGAGAGATTTCTGAATATGTAGAATAAGTATTGTAATGTTCACACTATCGAACGCGCTGGAATATAGCTGCACCAACTAGATTTTTATTAGAAAAACAATCATAGAGACCGACTTTGTTTATAGCAGGTATATAAGAATGTATATTTAGCCACACAGCCACAGAGTTCAAAGCTTGTGTAGAAAGTAACAGCTTATAATTTACATTACTTTTACAGAAATAATGCTTGATCTGTGCAAGGCTAAAAAACAAATATGATGCACTTTTGCCTTGTTCTTGAGCACCTGCACTAATATAAAGGTTTCTCTTTGAGTCAGAGCTTCATCCATTGGCTGCAAAGAAAATTACAAGGGGGACACAATTATAACGATCTTGTCTGATATGTTAATGCCGCAGAAATTCTCTAAACAAGCTCAGGGGTCTCATTTATGAAAAGTGCGTGAAAAAGTACGCTGCGGCAAAATCCAACTTTAATTTACGTAAAAGAAAGTCGAGATTTACAAAAGCCTTCGTACGCACTCCTGCTGGTCATTTCCTCATCACTTTTCTCCACAGCTGGAAAAAATCTGCGCACCGGACCCCGCCTCACGTCACTCCCTCTTCACGAATCTTTAGTTTAGAACTGTGCTTTACTGTTAAGGTTCGCACAACAACGAGATATGATATTTTATATGCGCGATGTTATAAGTGCACGTAGAAGTTTGAGCGTGCACATATGCGCGAGCTGACGAGAGACCCGAGATGTGCAGTGTGAAACGAGTAGGATGAAAAGAGGGGCAGCGAGGAATCAGATTAATGTTATTATATTTGTTGGAAATATGAACAAAAGTCATGTACCATGTGCACTAAACACAAACCTCCTCAGACTGTCTCCGCTAAACACAGATCTCCCTCTGCTTTGTCTCTGAAAGTGCGTAATGTAGCCCCAGAGTTTGCGGTCCCACCCACGTCAAGTCTTCTTTTTATAATTGACGCAGGAAACCACGCACGTAATCTCCCACGTACTTTAGACCCAATTTTGTACGTACGCCGGCTTCATAAATGAGACCCCAGACGATTATGAATTTAACACTAAAACTCCCAGAATTGTAATACACCAGCTCTCAATCAAATCAAAAGGATTCTGGGGAGTGTAATTGCCTTAGAATGTTGCTTGCCAAGCAGTACAATATGTATGAGGCAACAACAGTTATCAAGGGTTAAACTTTATTGTCATTTCAAAGTGAGCTTTCAATCACTTATCAACAAAATGAAGTTTTTCATCAGTTAAAAACAATTTAAAATTAAATTAATAGCATAAAAAACTACTGTGGAAATAATTACAAATCCACCATGTTTCTTGTCAGGTTTGCTGAACTTTCATTGTAATACATTAGCAAAAACAATATAACAAAGTAATTAAAACAACAGTGGAACAACCCAATAACTCAGTGCTGGTAAATGTATCTATCACTTTGTAGTGTCAGATAGACTTTAATAAACACTGTTTTTAGTATTCAGGGATTTAGGCCTGGGGTCAAATTTGGCCCTCCGAAGATCTGTCAACATGTCTTTCAAATATTACAACTACATATAGTATACTTCTTGTTTGCAGAGTTAATTCTATCTTAGATGAGTTGGTGTAATTCTGCTTCAGACCAGACCTGGCTTTGGGCAAATGATGGTTACTCTTGGTTCAGACTGGTTTTGTTTAATTCTCAATCCTAAATGTTGGCAACATTGGTCATGTGCTGTGGAACTATCCAGCCCAGAGGTTTTTGCTCTCTCAAAATCTGGCTCTCTGGAAAAATGAGTTGAATCGCTCTGACATTCAACTAATTGTCAGAGTCATGATCCCGAGCCTTATATGTATACATATTTGAACATTACAGTGAAATTTCACTGAATTTCTTGTTCTCTGGGATTTCAAGTGTAACAGATTGTTGCATTTTATTATTTGTGATGTAGTTTGGTTGTGGTAAAATGTATCATAGTTTTACAAACAAGAAGTTGCAATTTATGAAGAAATTTTTTAAAAAGTTGTTACATAATGTACAGTATGTTGAGTTCAAAGACAATCTACACACAACTCACACAAGCCATTATTTAATTTAGTGTTACAAGATAATACAATTTGTCAAAATGCAATTTGTGTCACTGGCTAAAAGTTTAGCAAAACATAATCATGTGGTCTAACCTGTCATATGCACATAAGGATCAGTGACAGTGTTTTCTGAGGCTCAGAGGGAAACAAAATGATCTCACAGACAAAACTAGAGCTGTGTTTCTGAAGAGGAAGTCATTTTAGAACAGAATTAAAACAGAAAAGAGCTTTGATCCATTATAGTCATCATCTAGCATCGTCTAAATGTAAAGTCTGCCGTATTACTCTGAATAAATGTACAGTATACCTTCTCTCTGCTGAAAACATCACTATTGTATCAGCCGTCACACATTTTAATCTCAAACAAATCTGATCAAATCAGTGTGATGTTATCAAAGCTCTAAAATGGTCCCTGGAGTGCTGCTGGAGAAGAACCAAACACTGCAGGTGAACAGGAGCAAAGTCTGTGAAGTTAACAACGTGAAACTTCTGCTGTATTCTGTATCAGAGCAGCCGAACCAAGCCTAAATGTAAAGGGTATGCATATGACATCACACCATTCTGTCAATGAGTGGCAAAACTGCATGAGAGTCTCTGGAGACCATTGAAAGTCTTGAAACAGTTACAAACAACCTTTCAATTCTGAGTTTGTATGTGAAATGTATAAAAAGAAAATCATGCAAACAGAGGCAGAAAAGCAGAACAACAACAGGAACACTTCTTCTCTCACTGACACAGACTTTAGGATCACACACAGTGTGGGCTGGGGTCAAGCTTTAGGGACTGGTTTAGTTCCTGTTCGGGGGCAGGTACTTTGCTTGCCTGGAGAATCCAGCCTCACCGCTGCACCAGCGGACGAGTCTGGTCGCCCCCGAGTCAACTGGATTTCTAGGGCGGAGCAAAGCTCACTTAACAGACAGCGGAGGGAACCAATCAGAGAAGAGCATAAAGGCTTCTAGTCAATGGCGTAGTTAGGTGGGGGCCAGGGGGGGCCGCTGCCCCCCTCATTAACCCCTGGCCACCCCACTGGCCCCCCCTCAGATGCTTTCTTTCAGTCGCATTTTCCCCGATCCGGGACAAAAGTAACTCCATTCCGCGAATGAAGTGTTTAAACTCAAGTAGTGGAAAAAGTCCGGTCCATATTTTCCAGTATACCTCTGCTTTTCCACAACCTGAATGCCTGCTCCCAGAAAAACTCCACTCCACATTTTCCAGTCCGCCCACTGTTTTTCACAGCCTGGAGCCAGAGCAGCAGCGTCAGGAGCAGGCTAGAGACGCGAGGGATTTTTTAAACCGAGTTTGCCAAGAGGAGAAAAGGAAAGTTAAGAACTGTAATTTTACGCGGTAACACGCTGTGTAAGAGACGGATCTGTGCGACTAAACCTGCGGACCTTTCTGACTCGATGGGACTTTGCTGGTTTAACGTTGCCTTTTGGATTGAACTGCATGATCAAAACAAACCGGACCATGCTCGGCTACTTTTTATTTCACTGTGAAGCAAGGTAAGACCTTTGTTTTTAGTAGTTTGGATCAAATATGTCTGCAGTTAATTTGTTTGCGAGATGGCCTGGGCTGGCTGTCACAGCGGTCCGGTGTTGGTTGTGTGTGCTTCATCCTGCTGTGTGTGTGTGCAGTGTTGACGCTGTGCTAACGCCATGTGCTCGTATTTTGATCGTGCATCGTGCCTACTCTTCCTGACTGGGGATGAATTGTGCAGACGTTGTTTAACTGTTCTGAGTGAGGACTAGGTTTTAGAGCTGTTGGATTGTGTAAACCTCGTGTTTAGGCCGTGTGTGCTGCTCTAAGGTTGGGATAACAAGTGTAAAAGCTGTGTTAAGTAGGCCTAGGTGACTGAAATAACACTTATTTTGGTTCTATACAATTTAGACTAGTAACAAAAAGAATGGCCTCTTCAATGATAATATAATACATTCATGATGTAGGCCTATTATAGGCTTCTGGTAACGTGGCCTGAGGGGTTGGTGTTTTTAGGCTCTTTTATATTTCTGAAATACAGTGAGCTTGTCTGAAATTTATTGCTCTCCAACAACTTACGTCCCCACATCTGCAACTGGATCCTTAATTTCATAAGCTGTGTTATGTATGTTTGTCAGAAAACACAAAACTGCATTATACTGAGAGGGATTATTAAAATAACTTATTTTAACAGTTAAATCCTCATGATTATGATGATGATGATAAAGATAATTGATATTGAATAACAAAAATATTAATACTAATCAATCCTTTAGCAATATTATCTGAGCTACAAGAGAAAGATCATGACTTATGCAGTTTAGTATTATTTTATAGATCTACAGTAATGTTTGCTTTACCTTAGGGTTGGGTGATGAACAAAAATGTAAATTTCAGAATATTTTGTTCATATCTCGTTATATGATATCTATTTTTTAAATGATATTTTTTAAAGTGAATTATTTTTTCTAAGCTTTTAGTCTGCTAATTAGAAAGTAGAAATGTACATTTTTATTGAATACATAAATTTTAGTCATGCCTTTTACTGAGTAAAACTGTTTTGACTTTTACAACAAAAACAACAAAAGAAAATTTAATTTATCTTCTTCTCTTTGTCACTTTTCTTTTTAAAGGGGACCTATTGTGTTTTTTTAAATATTTAGTAAGAAACTAGAACATGTGCAGATCAGTAATCTATCTTTTGTTCATTGTAAAACACAAAATTGATCTAAAACTACTTGAAAATAGAAACAGCTCTACTTGACTCCCTGTTCAAAACTGCAGATCTGAATGTCACTGTAAAAAGCAACGGACTTAAAATGACAAATTATTATTGTTGGAAAGTGGCTAGGGACAGTTTTGAACCATACATGCTTCACTTTGAGCATTAATCTTTTGAAATATAACAAGTAAATACAGACAAGTGGGAGGGGATAGGTGGTAGGTGAGAACGGGATTTCTGAGCACTTGAGCTGCAGCTGAAGAACAAAACAAGATTATTCCAACACGCATGGATCAATTCAAATATAACTTTGAGCAAACTAATGATGAAGGAAGACCACTGTAACAAGGTTAAAATCTTAGAAAAGTGACTTTGACACAATAGGTCCCCTTTAACTGTAAGTGCTTTTTATCAGTTTTAGGAGCTCTTTTTATATAGCAATATATCGCCCAGCCCTACTTTACCGCATTGGCACATAAACCTCGTGTAAATGCATGCTACCCTATCAAAAAAATCTTAATTTTCATGTTTGCAATTTTAATGTGTTCACTTTGTCAGACTTCTAAAATTCACCAAAATGCAGGAAATGTCTTCCTTTTGGTTCAAATTTTCCTGGGGTGGACCCCCAGACCCCCCGCTTTTTCCGGCCCCCCTTGCAATTGCTTTGGCCCTGCCTGGCCCCCCTAGCAAAAAATTTCTGGCTACGCCCCTGCTTCTAGTGCCGTAAGCTGTTGGGATTTCTCTTGCGGTCATCTGCCGACTGCACTACCTTGACCATCTTGAACACGACTATTGACGCAATGTCTTTTTGGTAATTTAAAACGGCATTTACTGGTGAATGGAACAAACTCTCGGTTTTCCGATGCGCCATGTTGTTTATCCAACCTTCCGTTGCGCGATCCATGCGCGTTGCGCACAGCAGGGATTTTGTTAGCAAAAACCACGTGACTGAAATAAACAATTTTCATTGCACGGTACAATCTGAATTTTGAGGGAAACGCCCTTGGAGGGGGTGGCAACCAGACTGATATTGCTCTGTGTAAAAATGCAGAGATATATCATTCTGGACTTTCCAGGCAAGTACTTTGAAGTCAGAACAGGAACTTTTTTGGTGACTCAAGCACATACTGTATTTACAACATTAGCTTCCAAAAAAGCAATTAATTCAGTAGCTCCCAAAATAAATGTTTAAATTTATAAATAGTAACTAATATTAGGAATACCAGTTAATAATTGTATTTTCTTGTGGATTTCAGTGATGATTTTAGTTTTTTTATATCATAGTTTTATGTAGAAGGGAAAAACAACGTTTGTTTTCCTTACTACAACAAATTATGCATTTAAATGTTCCAATCTAAACAGATGCTAATGCTAAACTTTTTTGCCCCACTTTCACAAACTGTTGCTGTGTGAATGCAAACAAGGGGACAGGGTAGTTCCTCTGACTAACAGGAGCTAAAGGTCTTAGTTCTTGCTACTTTCATGTGGAAAAACGCCTACTGTCCTTGATTGTAAAGCGCTTTGTGTGCCATGAAAAGTGGAAAAGTCAAGACAGTAACAGTAACCACTGAGATTAATGCGAGTGTGTAAGTGGACAAGTTCAGTTTTACAGCGTTTGCACATCAAATCAACACTAGGGCTAAACTTTGTGTAAACGGTGAAGAACCTTGAACTGGAAGAGTCTGTGTCTGGCATAAATAGAAGATGAATGTACTTTTTGATGCATAGCTTTCCAAAATATTTATTATAATCAAAGCTGTATTGTTTCCCTATTGTGTTTTTCTTATATTGAAGCATGTAAAATGTAAAAATAACAAAAGATAACATAAGATTTGTTGACAATTTTAGTCAGACTGCATTTAAAAAAAAAATAGAGTTTCCAGAAATAGCTCAAACTGCACTGATGTGAGTAACTCTGTGTCCGCTTAAATCACTGAAGTTTTTGGCAGCTGTAAACTTAAACAACAAACTTGAAATTGAAAAATTGATCCACATATTTGCTCACTCAGCTCCGACGTTACAATATAAGCCTTGAACAGCGATGGTAAAACTCGACATGTCTCTTACAGCACAGCGTTGTATCAGTAAATGATTAGAATGCCCAGATATTCTGTAAGATTTGCCCTTCGGTTGGTAACATTGCGTAATAATTGATATAGTCTTTTCCCAATGTAATCAGTGGGTAATGATTCATTCAGTGCAGCACAAAGTATTTTGGCCATTTCCTGCCTTGCTTGAGATTGCTTTTTTGTCTATTACACGTTCAAACTCAAAGCAAAATAGTTTTTCTTTTTGTTGTTGCTCCATTTGAAGCTCACACTTTTTCTCTATGTCCCCAAAAACTGATTGAATTTATTGATTCTGCTGGGCCATTGTCTTGTTATGGCGCATTAAACTAAGTGAATATATTTTTTGCCAATTTATTCGCAGGTGTTGAAAGAAAAACATATTTTGGTGGTTCAGCGCTCTGCTTTTATCCAATTATTCAAAACATAGAAAAGGAGACTGGCATTGATCAGAACGGACAAGGGCCATACGCGGCTCAAAGAAACATAGCCTATTTCACGAGCTTTTTTATTCAAGATCTGCCAACCGGCTGAATCTCAATACAGGCAGGGCTGGAGCAGAGCAAGGTTTTATTTTCTACTTTTCACAGTTTGTTTGCTCCTGTGCATTGTGTCTGTAGATGAGCAGACTTTCATTACAGGCCACACGTCACTTCAGAAACACATACAGTATGTTGCAGGCAAAGTTAAGGGGTAGTTTGTGGTTAGCGTTCTCTTTTAGTTTGCTATAATCCTGTATACTAGTGGGATTCAAGGCCTCTAAAAGTAGTCCACATAATTATAGAAGAAGAAAATGTAGTTTTAAAATAATTTTGCATCATTTATTTGATTAGCTCACTGCTTTAAGCCCATGAACAAAATATTGTAGTTATTTTCACATCTTAATCTGAGAAGAAAAACATTGCGTAGTATTTTAAATTGAGTTAATGGCCGGGGTACGACACTGAAAAGTTTGGTGATGGTGGCTATGTGCAATAAAGCTCTTTTTCTCACTTTACAGGCGATCGATGTCACTTTCCTCATTTCACCTGAAACCAGAAACATATACTTTACGTCTAGTTGTCTGAGCTCTCTATTACGATCAGGTATGAACCGACGTCTGGCTTCTGAAGCTTGAGAGTGTTTCTATCTGCTTTTGTCCACTCACCTGAATGTAACATATAAACAGTAAGTCCTCAAGACAAGGTTCATTTACAAATGTTGATTTAGCAGCATAACCTTTGTTAGCTGACAACTACACTGGCTAGTGTTGCTGCTACAGTTTGTGACAGTTTGTGTCAGGCTGCGCACGCAATTGTGTTGATAAACAAACAAAGCCTAGATATTCTATAGAAAGCGTAATTGAATTCTGTTGGAAGAAAAGAAAACTTTGCAGAAAGAACAGGAGAGAACCAGAAGTCACCATCAAACACAACTTTGACTAAAACATGTGTTTTTATTTCCACTTTCCATCTGCAGACATTTGGCCAAAGTTGTGGCTCAAAAGAGTTTTGCAGCAAAAAGTGAAAAGAGCTGCTTTTTCATAGGCTTCTAGGGCTGGGCCATTAATCGAAAAATTGAGAGACTGAGATCAAATTGAAACAAATTGTCAATTATTTGGTTGTGGATTTTAAATCGAAAGATCGAAAACCAATCTTCTGTCGGTAAAAATGTGTGGTTTGGAGCAAAAGTCAAACTTTGAGCCAGAATATTAATATATAGTTTCATAAAGAATGAAGTTTTTGTTTTGTCTATGTTCATGAATGGCATTTTTTATTTGTTTTTGAAAAGGTTAAACAAAATCAAATTGAAAATCGAGTTGAAAAAATCGTGATTATATTTTTTCCCAAATCACCCAGCCCTGGGCTATACACACTGACTGCTGACCACCAGGGGTCGACTGTTTAAGTCAGAAATTCCAATTGTTGTCAATGGTAATTCAAACATGTAAAAAAAAAACTTTACAGTCTGGCTCAAAAGACGGTTATGGCCTCAAACACTACGTTCAGACACTGTGTCAGCGCTGAGGCGGGTGAATACTTATGAATAGTCTTGTTTGCCTGCTGTTGATTTCTAAACTTTCCTATATATTTATATTATATCATATTTAATGAGAGCGTGGGCATTGTGGCTACAAGTGCATCCATGTGGTGCTGTTAGCCAAACACTTAGCAGGTTACTTGCACAGTTTCCAAACTGGGCAGTGACACACGTAAGAGTTTGGCGGTGCAACCAGATGTCTGGCCAGCACTTCTTTCAAAGAAGGTTCTCTCCAGGCCAAGTAAGTGGTGCTCATTTTAACATGACAATAAGGAGTGTCATTGCCCACTTTGTACCAGAAGCACACTTTGTTACCTTTAGCTTAACTTCTCTTACATTGTTTTATTCATTTTGAAAATGTGATTAAACACAGACGAAACTAAACTGTTAAAAACAAAACCCCCTTACAGATTTCAACAAAGCAAATGATAACAAAATGAGATTATTACTGTTTCAAAGCTATAAATACCTGACCCGACTGCTGCTAACTGTTAGCTTAAATAAATAAATGTGGCGTTTTGGGCTTTCTATTGGCGAACTGTTGTGATATACATTCATAAATATCAATGTAAATAAATAACACTAACTGTACACTTAAATAAGGGTTTTAAAAGATGTAATTTTGCGCAAAAAGGTACGAAGTGGGGACTGACAAGGAGGCTTTTATTGATTGAATAGAGAAAAGCGGCCATTGGTTGTCCATTTTCTTGTGCCGATCATTGAACAAAAAATCTTCACTTTTCAACTTTTTTGACATATTTATTGACATTAATAATGACAGATGTGCACATCATACATTTGACCATTAACTATAAGAAGAAAGTTATTTAGAGAAGTAAGTAAAAAAGCGAGAGTGGCCAAGTTACGAGGTTCGAGCTAATCAAACTTGAACGAGAACCAAGAGGTGCATTCAATCTGCTGTCCCTGTAAACCATTAAACCTTGACACGTGCGCTACATTTCAATATCTGTTTTATACTGTCACTACTTCCTTTGTTTTGTGTAGTGATTTTACTTAGTCTGGCGTGCAAGACAATTCCCTTCGGACCAATAAAGTTTTCATTTATGATTGTGATGAAGCTTAGCCCTCAATAACAGCAGCGCATCCGGAGAGCACGCACACTGACCTCGCACATATCGGATTTATTCCTGCGCTGGATAGAAAACATATATAACACTGGAGTTTGTAACAGCCAGCTCTTTCTTAATCATATCTCAAAACACCGAAGCCAGAACACAAAGGCAAAGAAAAGTTTTTCAAAGCTGAGATGAAAATCTATTTGGTAGAAGAGAAGAATTGTTAACAGATAGACAAAGAGGTTTCAACGCAATCGACAGAATTTACCTAGAAAATGCATTGAATAGAATAAAGCATTGACACAGAACATAGTATAAACCCAAATCTCTTTGCTCTTTTGCCCGTCCTTGCAGGTTGTCATGGTAACGCAAAAGAAATGTGCAAAAAATGACGCTTACGAGCTTTTGTAGTTACCACAGACCCAATCCATTCTTTTCTTATTGTTCATTTCTTATTGTTTGATTTCAGCGCGCCATCAACAAATAAAACACTAATTTACACACTGAGTTGGGAATCATTAAACTGTCAATATGTTATTTTTCATAATGTAAATCTATGTGTGAATGTGTACATGACGGCTGAATAGCCACAGAGAGTTCAGAATAAACGTTCTTCTTAAAGGGACTGTACGCGATTTTTTTGCAACAAGAAAACTTAAAAGCATTTCTCCCTAGCACTGATATCTTGTTAATGTATCTAATCAGGTGGAAATTATTCCCAAAGTCCTGTCTATGTCTAATAAAATCCTGTTTGTGTGCAGCTTTTTCTGTTTTTGTTTTTAGCATTGTGGCTAACTGTTGTTAGATAGTGACCTCCACCTCACTGTTAAAAGCTGTGAAAAACATTCAAACTCATCATAATGAACAATTCTGAAGCTCAGAATGCATTAGCTACGTGAGGAAATCATGTAGCCTGAAGGAAAAGGTTAAAATTAATTATTTCTGTTTGTTTACATTTTTAGGATGCAAAAATCAGGTACAGTCCCTTTTAACGCCTACCTCTCAAACCACCCACTATACCTTATGCAGTCTATGGCTCAGAGAATTCACTTTAAATTAGCTCTATTTGTGCTCAGGACCGGTCACCTATTGATGCCAAAGTCAAGACTATACAT
Organism: Mugilogobius chulae; assembly: GCA_038363315.1. NCBI lineage: Eukaryota > Metazoa > Chordata > Actinopteri > Gobiiformes > Gobiidae > Mugilogobius > Mugilogobius chulae. The sequence continues at coordinate 27,864,243 of CM076407.1, forward strand.
GGACCGGCCTCCTGCTGGTGCCAAGTCAAGACTATACATGGACCCTCCTGCTGGTGCCAGAGTCAGGACTAAAACATGGACCAGCCTCCTGCTGGTGCCAGAGTCAGGACTAAACATGGACCGGCCTCCTGCTGGGCCAGAGTCAGGACTAAACATGGATGCTGGAGCCAGAGTCAGGACTAAACATGGACGGCCTCCTGCTGGAGCCAGAGTCAGGACTAAACATGGACCAGCCTCCTGCTGGTGCCAGAGTCAGACTAAACATGGACCGGCCTCCTGCTGCTCCGAAGAAACAATAAGCGGGTTTTCAAGGCTTTTTACGTCAATATGTTATGAAAGTAAAAAAATAAATTAACCACAAATTTTGATTGAAGCCATCTAAGGTAATTTTCTTTGGGTTTAACAGGTACATCTTAGCCAGTCCTTAACTTACCCATTTTTGATGCCTAAACTTACCTGCTAAACCCAAAGAAAATGACCTGGCCTCAACTAACACTTGTTACGTTTGGCTTTTTGTAACATATTGCCATAAAAAAATAAATAAAAATAAAAAAAAGGCGTGAAAACGTGCTTTTCGTACATTTTTGACATGTTTTTTTTTTTTTTCCAGAAACTGTGTTGCGAATTCCTTTTAATACCTTTTGGGATGAATTATGGTTATTTTTACAGTACTGTATTTTTAATGCAATGTTTTTGTTTTTTTGTTGCAGAATACCTTGAATTGTTTTTAGTATGAATAGTGTTTGGCAATATATTGTTATATATAAAGGTTTGGGTAATATTTTGATAAACAAGCCAATTGACATGACATGGACAGACTATAATGCTTCTGAATGTTCTCTCCAAAACTTTCTTAAGTACAAGACTGAAAGATTGAATGTAGAAATATCAAATGTAGATCAAGCAATTTTGGGAGGTAAAAGCTTTTGAGAGTGCAAAATGACAAAAAAAAAAAAAGTGTTTTCTCTTAAATGTGCCTAAAGTTGCTTATTCTGTTGTACAAATAGGACCCAAGCCACTGACATTATCGAGGAATGGATTACATTTTATATAAACCATATAACATATAATCAGCTGTACCTGTAAATCAAGTCATATTATTTTCAGACAATGGATCAATCATATTATTATACAGTAAGAGCAGCCACAGGTCCTTCATTCTAACTGTGAACAGAGAGAATACTGTCTAAAGTCTTTCAATGCAAATGAGAGAGAGATGAAAACACAGTCGCACAGGGCCACCCTCAAACAAGAGTCAAAAATCCCCTCGTGGGACACTTCCAACTAAGATCTCCGAGATTCATCCGCGATGCAAGCTAATGGAGATATGAATGGGGATGTTTATAGCTGCTGAAACCTGACAATTATCGGAATAGAAAAATGTAGTTTTGGGTTTCTAGTTTCAATGGAAATTATTTGCAAAGGGACCAATTTGTGGCAAAGTTTGGAGGGAAAAGGGAGTTGCAGCAGTGACTTGTGATGTATAAATTGTAACCGCGTTGAACAAAAGAGTTTTATCACATCAGTTAGATTCAATTGTGTATTGGATTGAAGCCTTCTTTGTCTGTGTCTAGTATTGATAAAAAATGGAAAGTGAAGAAAGTGTGATTCTCAAGGCACAACAAATAAAAAGATAAGATACCTACCAGCGGACCAACAAAGAAGGCCTTCAATCCAGTCAATCCATACAAANATTAAGCATCCATTATTTTAGTTCCACACTGAGTTGGGAATCATTAAACTGTCAATATGTTATTTTTCATAATGTAAATATGTGTGTATGTACATATGACGGCTGAATAGCACAGAGAGTTCAGAATAAACGTTTTTCTTAACGCCTACCTCTCAAACCACCCACTATACCTTATACAGTCTATGGCTCAGAGAATTCACTTTAAATTAGCTCTATTTGTGCTCAGGACCGGTTACCAGGGCTTAATTTGAGCCGGAACAAGCCGGAATAAGATCCGGGAACTCTCGAGGGGCATTCCGGCAACAGTTTTGTCCGCTCCGGTAACGCATTTGAAGTTTTTATCGCTTCTACGAGACGCGGTTCTGCTCTCCAGTCTCTCATTCACATAAGCTGCAAACAGTCTAAACTTTACTTGTGGGGAAGACGGTGTCACAGACTGTGATTGGCTAAAAGAGAAACTGGCAGTAAATTTGACCAATCAGAAGCAGCACAGGCGGGTTTAAGACTTTTCATTGGCTTCAGACGAGACGCGCTCCTGTTTTTTCTTCCAAAACAGGAAATATGCAGAAAGTGGGTTTTTATGGATATTTGTTGTTATTTTTCCGACTTGTTTTGATGGATTAAAAGCAGAGACAGCAGCGGGAGTATCACGTGTGTTTGGAGTGTACGGAACGATTAAGTGGTGAGAACCAGCACGGACACATCGATCACTTTTTCTCGTAAGTGCAACTATTTTAATGTGTATTTTGGCGATCACGGTTAATGAACGAGATGTGTCTGCTGTGTAAAGGCTGTTTGTGCTGCGTTGTTGTGGTGACTGACTTGAGGAGGGTCAAATACTGATGCGGGGATGAGGCAGTGCGCTGAGTTGCAGGACGAGCGCGTGCGGGAGGGCATCCTGTCGCTGCGAGTGATTTATGTCAGAATGAATGAAAATCTTGGTGTGACGTGTAAAAAAACGTGTAACACAGACAATATAATTTTATATAGTCTGAAACGGAGTAGGATGGGCAGTTGAGCTTAGAATTGCTTGTATTTTAGCATTTCTAAGCCCCTATTTTTACTTATTGTGTTTGTTCCGGTAAAGGTTCGACCTTGTATGGACCCCGGTCCTTAAGCCACATTTTGTTCCGGCAACGTTTGATTTACAAATTAAGCACTGCCGGTTACCTATTAGTTTAGTTTAGTTTATTTATTTCTTTGAATGGGACAATGTGTATTAATGAACGGCAAAACCGTAAATACACCAGATTTAGCTTAAAGCTAATTTCCATCTGTAGTCCCATAAAACAAGGATAAAACAGGCTACAACACAAGAAGCAAAATATAAATGAACAGACAACCAAGACATCACACAAGATGCAGGAGACACAACAGACAGAACCAGACAAGACATGATACAATACAATAAACAAACACCTGAATGCACATGAGGTAGATCTATTACTAAAGTGCTTTAGTTAAAGTGCCTGTGTGTATGGTTGGTAAAGTGCCTGTACCTATGGTTTATAAAGTGCCTATACCTGTGTCTATAACCTATAAAGTGCCTATGCCTGTGCTCACTCACTCACTACTATAACTTACACACATCCACACATTCTCACTAGTGTAACAATAATTTCTAGTGGGTACATCTTTGGTTACTAAGTAGCCATTCCTTAAGTTGTTTCTTAAACAAAACAAAAGTGGTGCTGTCTCTGACTATGATTGGCAGCGTGTTCCAGTTTGTACAGCCTTTGACAGAGAGCACATTCTGGGCAAAGGTGCACTTTCTAAACTGGACTTCACAGTCTCCCCTTGTTGTGGTTCTGGTGCTGGTCTCACAGCTTCTTTTTTTAATGAATTCTGATGCCGAATATTGATGCCAAAGTCAAGACTATACATGGACCGGCCTCCTGCTGGTGCCAGAGTCAGGACTAAACATGGACCAGCCTCTTGCTGGTGCCAGAGTCAGGACTAAACATGGACCAGCCTCCTGCTGGAGCCAGAGTCAGGACTAAAACATGGACCGGCCTCCTGCTGGAGCCAGAGTCAGGACTAAACATGGACCGGCCTCCTGCTGGAGCCAGAGTCAGGACTAAACATGGACCGGCCTCCTGCTGGAGCCAGAGTCAGGACTAAACATGGACCGGCCTCCTGCTGGAGCCAGAGTCAGGACTAAACATGGACCGGCCTCCTGCTGGGCCAGAGTCAGGACTAAACATGGACTGGTCTCCTGCTGGACCTGAATCTCAGCCCAGTCTCCGAAGACAACAATAAGCGGGTTTTCAAGTCTTTTTACGTCAATATGTTATGAAAAGTAAAAAAAATAAATTAACCACAAATTTTGATTGAAGCCATCTAAGGTAATTTTCTTTGGGTTTAACAGGTACATCTTAGCCAGTCCTTAACTTACCCATTTTTGATGCCTAAACTTACCTGCTAAACCCAAAGAAAATGACCTGGCCTCAACTAACACTTGTTACGTTTTGGCTTTTTGTAACATATTGCCATAAAAAAATAAATAAATAAAAATAAAAAAAAGGCGTGAAAACGTGCTTTTCGTACATTTTTGACATGTTTTTTTTTTTTTTCCAGAAACTGTGTTGCGAATTCCTTTTAATACCTTTTGGGATGAATTATGGTTATTTTTACAGTACTGTATTTTTAATGCAATGTTTTTGTTTTTTTGTTGCAGAATACCTTGAATTGTTTTAGTATGAATAGTGTTTGGCAATATATTGTTATATATGAAAGGTTTGGGTAATATTTTTGATAAACAAGCCAATTGACATGACATGGACAGACTATAATGCTTCTGAATGTTCTCTCCAAAACTTTCTTAAGTACAAGACTGAAAGATTGAATGTAGAAATATCAAATGTAGATCAAGCAATTTTGGGAGGTAAAAGCTTTTGAGAGTGCAAAATGACAAAAAAAAAAAAAGTGTTTTCTCTTAAATGTGCCTAAAGTTGCTTATTCTGTTGTACAAATAGGACCCAAGCCACTGACATTATCGAGGAATGGATTACATTTTATATAAACCATATAACATATAATCAGCTGTACCTGTAAATCAAGTCATATTATTTTCAGACAATGGATCAATCATATTATTATACAGTAAGAGCAGCCACAGGTCCTTCATTCTAACTGTGAACAGAGAGAATACTGTCTAAAGTCTTTCAATGCAAATGAGAGAGAGATGAAAACACAGTCGCACAGGGCCACCCTCAAACAAGAGTCAAAAATCCCCTCGTGGGACACTTCCAACTAAGATCTCCGAGATTCATCCGCGATGCAAGCTAATGGAGATATGAATGGGGATGTTTATAGCTGCTGAAACCTGACAATTATCGGAATAGAAAAATGTAGTTTTGGGTTTCTAGTTTCAATGGAAATTATTTGCAAAGGGACCAATTTGTGGCAAAGTTTGGAGGGAAAAGGGAGTTGCAGCAGTGACTTGTGATGTATAAATTGTAACCGCGTTGAACAAAAGAGTTTTATCACATCAGTTAGATTCAATTGTGTATTGGATTGAAGCCTTCTTTGTCTGTGTCTAGTATTGATCAAAATGGAAAGTGAAGAAAGTGTGATTCTCAAGGCACAACAAATAAAAGAAAGATCTGACCAGCGGCTAAACAAGTGTAACTTCTGGATTGTCCTGACATGAGCTTAAAGGAGAGGTGTAAGACTTGTAACTGAACATGTGTTAAAGTTACAACATTGCTTTCTTATCCTTAGTGTAGTGTAGGTTCTAAAATCTGACCTGTATAAAAGATGGACAACTAATGCTTGCTCCTCCACATTCAGTCAGAAAAGCCTTCACATCTCATCAGGTCGTCCGCACTCACCCTTCCCGTGGAGAATATTCTTTAAAAGCATTGCTCGAGAGATTTACTCCGCCCACATCTGGACCCAAACAGGCTTGCAAAAGTGGAATATACCCGGAGGTCTTTTAAGGGACGCCCAGTGGGTTTGAACATGGACATTTGGACAGCAAGTGATTTGGCGAGTGATGTGAGTTTTGTGCAACCCTTACGTATGGTTAGGTTTGCAGTTGGTGAGGCTGCGCAGCACAGGTCTAGTCGCTTACCCGCACCACAAACAGAAGTTTTTTGGGGGGTTAACGGCTAAGTTTAAGTCTGAGGCTTGGAGTTGGTTAAGTTTAGCATTATGATTGTGTTAGTCTTCATGATATAATAACACGTCTTTACATTCACCATAGGAATTAACTTGGATAGAAACGTGTAAAATACAAAATAGAAATGGCGTTCATGTGACACGCTGTTTCAAATTGCGTAGTATTGACACGCTCATCCATGAGAACAGGCTGGGTATCTTAGCACAGCAAGTGTCCGGTTTTATACTCGACACAGCAGCGATGTCAGAAAGAGGAGCTTTTATATCCCACCTGGGAGGCTCAACAGTGGCGTCAACTCGATGTGATGTCGGCGTGAACTGAAAATACACCAACAGTGTTTGACCATTGTGGCAGCACAGGCGTGGTTTTGCAAAATGAGCAAGTAGAAACAGTCGAATTCTTAGGTGCAGTTTGCACCATGATCTCGCACTTTGCACCATGGTCTTGGAATGAGTTACAAAAAGACCTCAAGTTAAAAGCCATGGTGTCTCTGGAGTAGTTCAGGAGAATTGTAAAAAGTTTTGTGATTGAGAAGTGTTTTTCTTGAGAGAGAGTTGTCTAAATGTAAAATTGTCTAAATTGTTATATTATTTTATTGTTTGTTTTGGCTCCTACCTTGGCCAGGTCTCCCTTGCAAAAGAGATTCTGAATCTCAATGGGACTTCCTGGTTAAATAAAGGTAAATAAATAATAATAAATTCAATCTTGACCCCATACACACAGTGAAAAACTGTTGTTTTGTGAGCTGCTGCAGCTGGCAGGGCATGAGGCGCACACTCCAATCCTAGGCCTATCCTCTGGTTACAGAACAACCTGTGCCAATGTTAAGATTCTCAAGACAATGTCTGAAAGAAAAACACAATGCAAACAATACATCAAGTTTGCCCTTTAAAGAGACAAAAATGTAAATGTAATCATTATAGCACTTCATCTTTGAGTTAAAATTCTTTTCAGAAGCAAAGATTTTTATATCATCTGACCTATTCTGCCCATTTTCATTGAACAACTGACAGCTAAAGTACCAGCCATATCGTTTGTCCTTGGTTGTAACATGAAGGTTGCACAAGGTTACTACCAGCAGTCACTTACAGTAAACTCCTCCATCCCCACAGACAAGTTAACACCTTGTCAGAGCAGAAATAACACTCTTCTTCCCATGTAGGCCTCGTGTCACACACCAGAGTCACACGTGGGCCCTGACAGACATGACCGACCGTGTAAACATACCCTGATTGTAACTGTCCATCACTCTGTTTTCCTCACGCGTTCTGGAGGAATACACAAGAAGAGGCTGTCGCGGCGCGTTAGGCCAGACACGGCGACGTCACAACGCGGGACAAGTCTATCAGATGTTCCGCGGCAGAAAAGGGATTGCTCAATGACATCTCTGCTTCTCGGGAGAAAGGTGCGCGCGGCTCTATTTTCCTGCGGCTTGCACAATAGTCTTCCAATATGCTCCCCGCTGAGAGCCTGCTCCAGAGGTACAGATAAACGCTCAATCTTACACAGACAGGCTTTAACACTTTACCAGTTGTTAGAGACTGTCTGAAGATGGAATTTCAAATAAAAAAGTGCATTTTGTCAGGTGGAAGAAATTACGTGGACTAAATTGCTTTGATCAATTAAGACAAATTTGAATTGAATAAAGACACAAACACAATTATACAATTTAATAACACAATACAATAAAAATGTACCCGGTTAATTTATGTTATAATTACACAAAATTGTCTCTGTTGCTGTTTATTCTACATACCTGGCATCCAGTCACTGCTGCCATGGTCCGCCCACGTTTCTTCTTCGTGTGTCATAACTTCCTCTTCCCTTTTGCAAACCCCCGTGTTGGGAACAGGTTGGTCATCCAATGTAATCCCGCATTTTAGGTGCATTTTAGTCCTTATTTCATTTTTATTTGGGTTATTGAACAAGCTATTGTATTATTTGGGTTAATATTAAGTCTTTGAGTTGTTCCGATGTTTGTAATTTATTGACTGCAAAGAAGTCTGGAAAAATACTGACGCCGTCATCGTCTCCTCTTTGTAGTTTGGGCCAACGGTAGCAGCACTCTGTTCACTTTTATTGTAATCTAGATTAAATGGAGACCGCCTCCAATCACTCGGCTGTGTCCTGCGGTTCACTCCTGCACCAACAATCTTAAACCAGCACACACAACGCAGAAAGAAATACACTGGTTACACAGATAAAACTACCTTATGAAATGTAATGAAATTATAAATTTTGTGTGGAAAGTATCTGAAGTACTGCATATTGTCCTCTTAATCTACCCTATTCTATCATTATGTTGATTTGTGAATTTCATTCTGATCTAGCTAGCTCTCGTCCCGTGTTGTTGTTGTTGTCCAAGAGGTTTCCGCTGCCAAAGACAGACAGCGTATCTTTCTGCAGATAACAAGCACAGTGGAGCGGAAAGTGACGTGGACCAATAATCTCTCTATTGACTGTTTTTTGACTCTTTTTGATGCGTTTAATCTGGGCTAGTATGATTAATCTCAGATGGGAGTTTTAGTTTACGTTGATTCTGTAAATAAAATACATCGTCTTCTTTTAAATGGTTTCAACTTATACCAGTGACATTGTGCTGGTCGTCAGTCAAAATGTTTAATTGAAAATAACAAACACTGGCGTCAAGGTATACATTTTATTAGTATTACTTTTAATCAACCTCTTTTTTTATACTTTGGATCAAATCAACTTTTTAACTGAAGCCAAAACTTAAGCTAACTTTTGCTATGAAAATACATCTTCCTTTCACCCAGTAAATAGAAGTTAATAAATGTAATAGATGTTCCAGACGGTAAAGTCGACAGTGCTGGGAGGCTTCCTCGGGGCTGCACTATAGACTTCAATACACCCCTCACTGTGAGCCCGCTTTAAAGCTATAGATAAAACGCTTCATCATAGCTCCCAGCGACCCAGTTGTTAAGTTGTTTGACTGGTCTCTCTGATGCGTTAGAAGACCCTACTTATCCAGCTCTGAGCGGGGGAGGACGGGGAGGAGGGGACCCCATGGAGGTGATGGACTTACCTGCCACTGGAGAAGCACCGGCTGATCTGTTACTGACAAATACACGCCCCGGGACATGAATCTCCTCCTGGTTCCTCCAACTGAGCCGAGCTGGACCAAAGGGAGAGAGAGAGGAGAACAAGGAAGGCTTTATCATGCACAAAAGTTGATGTGTGGGCTGTGTGTGAAGTTTCAAAGTCACAGCGGCGCATGGAAGCCGTCCAAAAACAGATTATGTGAGTAAATAAGTTTAATCCTGTCAGCGAGATGTTGAAGGGGCGCAGCGGTGTTCCACTCGGAATTTCAGATCAACAAGTTTCCAGGACAATGTCAGCGATACTTTCAACAAAACTGTGGAAATACTTTGGCCAACTATTCCTCCGTGTTTTCTAGTGTTTAGACTTTTATATGGCTTTAGATTTGAGGAGGAACTGTCAAAACCCAAAATATGCTGAATCTTGGGTCATCTATGGCATTGTTGGCAGTTTTTCTTTTGTACAGACTCTTAGTCATCCGAAGCTAAAACTACAGGGTTTCTGTTTCACAAAAGAGTCCAGACATTTATTTGTGTTCCAGAAGAACTGTTCTGAAACGGTTTCACTTTGAATTTTAGATGATTTTAGTATCAGGCATTTTAGACAAAATAGGCTGGAATAAAAACAAACAGCCACCCCATGTGAGGGAAAAAAAACAGTTTTATACCAATCAAGGGGTAGTTTCTGTTGAAATCAGTGCATTTATGACTTCACCAAAAGTCCAACCCATTCTCGTGAAAATGTGTATGTATACCACATACAGTATGTATGTATATCACGTAATTTCTACCCTTTTGCATATCTATAATGCACATTGCTGCCCCAGTTCCTTTTTATGGTGGATGTAAAAATGTGTTCACGAAAATTAACCCAGTCCTATCTTTGTCTTAAGCTACCGCAAGCCATAGACCTTAATTTATAAATTGTTGTAACTTCAAAACTAAACTTAGCCATTAAACTCAAAGAAAATGTCTCCACAACAACCAAAACATGTCTATAAGACTATGAGAAAATAGCGTAATGGGCACACAATAAGTTATTAACTATGTGACCTTATAGTTTGGAATTGCTGTGTAGCAACAAATGTCATCATAAATACTCTAATGTGTCTGGTTGTGATCCGATACTGGGATCAGATATCAGGTCTGGCCCAGGTGATTTTGCTGGATTGGGTATCAGCTCTATGATATCTGTTCAGTCGATATTGTTTGACATTTTATTCAGATTAAGGTTCTAAGTTGTGACTTGCACTAGGAGTAGGGATGGGACGAGATCTCGTGCCGTGAGATCTCGAGAGATCAAACTGTTACGATACTGTGCGCACATGTACTGAACTGTCTCGTAAGATTATTCCATAGTCATGAAATTAAGTTTTGTATCTTTGAGCAGCTGTAGTAAATATTCTCCTCCACACACAGACTTGTAGCAGACTTATTCTGACAGAAAATTGTCTAAACTCTGTCTCAGTTTTTATTTCATAAAGATAGGACCAATATTGACAGAGATAATTAGTCTTAACATTGTAAAAGTTTGCACGAAAAAATATATAGTTGTCAAATATACGCGGAAACAGCGCAGTGTTTTTCACACTTAAACAAAGAGATATTTTGGCCTATATCATCAATAACTGTAAAAAGTAGGAAAGTCTCCTCATCTGTGTGTGTCTGGTCCCTGTCAGCAGCGGCAGCGCTGTGAAGCAGGAGAAAATAATAATAATTAAAAAAAAATTCAAAATAATAATAAAATTCAAATAATAAAAATACACATAATGAAAGGTAAAGCTAAACTAAAATAATATAAACTAACAATAATAAATAATACAAATCAAATTTTGTAATTTGCCTTGTTTAAATTTTAAATTGAAACAATTATTACTAATTATTTAAAAATCTTGTCTCGTCTCGATCTCGTGGACCCAATCTCGTGGCTCGTCTTGTGAAAATTCTGTCTCGTCCCATCCCTAACTATGAGTAACAATTACATTACACTATATGACCAAATTTCCTATGCTTTGATAAGAAAAAAAAAGAAGATATTTCAGTTCTTACACTATCGGCTGATATCGAGTATCGGGAGATACTTAAAGCCAAAGTATCGGAATCGGTATCAGAACTGAAAAATCTGGATCAGTGCATCCCTAGTGTCTGGTGCCCTGAAGAAGCAGTCACACTTTAACGTGCATATAACAGGTTAGACTGCAGTTTTCAGTGATTTTAAAATCACAAACAAAAAAGTCAAAATCTCTAGTTGTGCGTCTCTCTGACCCAGCGGCCGTCTTGAGACAACAAACAAAAACAATCTTTTATTGAAGTTTGTATTTTTGATAGCTCTGTTCACACTGTTTATCTAAACTGTGCTGTTGTAGCTGAAATAACAATAAAACATTTACATGACAATGCGTCCTGTTCATTGGAGGATAATTGACCAAAAATGCATTTTCACCTGCTGACATTCCCCTTTTTCTTTTGACTATTTTCAGCTCTTGTCGTGATGGTGGCAAACATCTAGGAAGCTATGACAGAACCACAAAAGAAAAAATCCAAATGAAAAATCTATTTTGAGCCTGTTTTGCGATGTTTTCTGCTCAATCACCCAGCCTGCCCTTTTGAAGTGTTGTGAAAATAGTTGCTTCTTTTATAGGCGCCTTTTCTCCGCCTGTTTACTCCCAAGTTCATCATCGTGTTGTATCCAGATGAATGAAGGCCAAATATTTCTACTACACACTCAAAACGAGAAGTAAAAATGTGATTGAACATACATATGCAGTAGTAAGACGTGTCAGGAGGTCAGACAGCAGTTTGTACAAAGAGTAGGTAGTTCAATATTTCTGTTCAGGTTGTCTTGATTTATGCCCGTTTGATAATCTTGTTTTGTTCTGTAGATACTGGAAAATTCCTCTTCATCTACCAACTATCTGAACAGTTTTTATTACTATTATTTTCAGTAAAGCATCAGTATGTGTTGGAAAATACTATAAGTTCTACATTATTGTCAAAACATATCTGAAGTTGTGCAGCTAATTCCAAACTTGCTAGTGTTGCAGCCCTCCGAGTGTTTTAAGACAAGAAGAGAAAAGAAGAAAAGGGTGTAAAAAGAACAAAATGATAATCTTTGGACATGTATAGATATAAAACTGTAAATTAATTAAAAAATAAGTGATGGAAAAAGAATCATTTCAAACATAAAGTTGGAGCAACTAATTTTTTTTGTTATAAATTTGTAAATTTTGTTTTTTCCACTAGAAGTCTATGAGAAATTCTCCACTTTAAAAAAATGGGACTAAGTGCTGTCTGAATTGAAAAATAAACATTTTAGTTTTCATGAGGAGAATGCAGCTCTCTAATGGCCACTATAGTTTAACTTTGTTGTTTGAAAAAAGACACTTATAAACTGTAATTTCAACCAAAATGAACACACGTCGATGTTATCCATGTGCCAAAGGATTTTTAAGTTTCAAATGTAAACCTAATTTGTGTTTGCAGTGTGAAAATTACGGTATGTGTCGTTAAGTGGAGATTGCCATAAAAAAGTCTTGAATAGGTGTACAAGGTGATGACATGACGACATGGAGCAGAGGAATGCAGGATTTGTGAGTTAAAGAGCTGTGCATAAAATAAAACACAACTAGATGCGTGCTATATAATGAATTGTAGATGATATCTTGATTGTCGTCCTAAAGATATACAAAAATTGATTATTGAAAATCGTTTGTGATAAAAGGCAACAGAAAAGGCTGTTAAAAAAACAACAAATGAAGAAAAGACATTGTGAAAAAGTTAGACGGTGATATCTAGTTAATTGATCTCTCACTGGTCTCTTGGTTGAACTACTGTAATTAGTTAGAAAGCACAATACAAGCTTTTCTGAATTATATACATGGAAATCTTATTTCACCGTTTTTATTTAGTGTTTGGGTCAGATATTTGTTTAGATTGTTGGAACTGTGGTTAGTTTTCCTTTTAGTAGATTAAAAGACGTGTTAAGTCGACCAAGAATGTTGCAGTGAACCCAGTCAAGGCTAATTTTTCTGATCACTAACACTTAAATTATTACATTTAAAATACTTAGTGTTTGGTTTGAAGTATTGTATTAATATTGTAATCGAGATGTGACCAAAAATGATCTAGAGATTAGGGCGGGGTGATATGGCCAAAAATTATTATCATGATTTTCCTGGAGACATATCATGATTTCGATTTGATCACAATTCTTGTAGATTATTGTTTTCTGCCCTTGAGGTAAAGACAATCATCTGCTTTTTTCTGAAAGTTCCTACTTTACTGTGATTGGTTAAATCCAGCTGTCACTCACTCAGAGCAGAACAAAAATGGACCAGAGACAAAAACATGACGAAGCCTTTGAAAAATATCAAAACATTGTGTGAGTTTGGCATTTCTAACACTAATAACAGCTTTTGAAAATCTGCTAAAATCCATGTTTCATTCATAAATAGATATATTTTCTGTAAATCAAACCTGAAAATGTGCTAAAATACACCAAGAACTTGACTTGAAGCTACAGCACAAAAGACCTCAACACGTGAGCTTCAAAATTCATAAAACTATCAAAAGAGACGCCCACATTTGTTATAAAGAAAAAAACTTGGCAACTCTGAAGCTCAGAGAAGTAGGTTAGAAATAATTGTCTGTATTTTCACAAACAGGTGCATTAAATAGAGCAGGGTTACTCAAAGTCCGGACTCCGGTCCGGATCCGGACCTCGAGACCATTTTGTCCGGACCGCGGGCAGCCGTTCCCTCGTATTTTAATTCTGTGCTCTACAACACCCATGAGCGGACCTTGCGTTAACAGTGCTTCTCCACCAGAAGCGCTTCCTCCCTACCGCACGTCTCCGTCTCTCTCTCTCCGTCTCTCTCTCTCTCCGTCTCTCTCTCTCCGTCTCTCTCTCTCTCCCTCCCTCGGGAAGCTGCGTGCACGCGACTGTCAGTGCAGCGTCGAAACAGAGCTATTTAAAAGACAGATCGTTTCTTTGAGAAGCATTTCGAACTCCCAGTGATATTCTGTGAAATTGGAGGTTCATATTGATCTTTATTTTATTCAAATCAGCCTTATATTTACGGAGAAACGGCCCAAAATGTACAGTGAAAGATAACGTGTGTAAATAACAACGGAGAAAATCGCGCAAAACGGCGCACCGCGGAAATGTTCGAAGAGGTCTTTACAACTTTTACTTTTGCCTGAATGTGACATAAAACATACACTAACCTTACAAAAGCAGCAGCTCCTGTGTTTTCTCTGCTCTGATCACTCAGGACCGTCCTGTCAGGTCGAGTCACTGACGCTCCTAAAGCCCAGTTTTACAGGGCGGAGCTAAAGACATCTGGGGCTGGGGCCCCTAAATCTGGCCTCTATGGGGGGCCCTATTTGTATTTTTGTTTATTTAACTGCCTCATGTCTTTTTAATTATTTTAAAAATAACATCACACAATAGGATCATCACATCTAAAACTCACCAAAATACAGGAAATTGCATTTAATTTTTAAAAATTACACCAGAACCTTGTTAGATTGAGATATATTTGTATTTAAGAGCTTATGGGTCTAAGGGTCTGTCTGTAGATTTAAATTAAATACAAATTTATTTCGAGAGAGGGGTTGGGGGTGTGGGAGCACTACAATTTATATCTATCAGGGGCACTGTTATCTCATAACATGCATTGAAATGCACGTTATGTTATGTTTACATGACTTTAATGTTTACACTCTGCTATAAGCACTTAATGTAATGTCATAAAGTTGAATAATAACAATAATAAATGTTATACTTTTTCATCCGGACCTTTGAACTTGATTGTGTTTTAATTTCGGACCTTTGGATAAAAAGTTTGAGAACCCCTGAAATAGAGAAATGGGAAATCAGGGTTTGACGATTTCATCAAAAAAGCAGATTGTCAGTGAGCTCACGATTCGATTTTATCACGATATTGCCCTGTAGTAGAGATGTATTTTTGTCAATATTGCCCAGTCCTAAACACAACTAAGTATATCTTTGACGAGGAAACACCAAAAATGCATGTAACATACAGTAAGCCTTTAAAGTGCTTTCAAAATAAACAGTCAAACCTGATTTCTTTGTTATATGGCGCAGGAGTGTTCTTTAACCAATCCGATCAGCGAGTGCACAAAGACCTCTGGAGCGGCTGCACCTGGGGCCGCGCTGTGACCCTGAGCACATCCATAATGCATGCTCACCTGTCTCCTGGCTTCATCCTCAGTGTGTGGTCAAAGGGACAAGTGACCGGGCCTGAGGCTAGCATGGCAGCGGCCTCAAGTCTGTCCAAGAGCTGCTCTGAGCTGCAACACACCCACCAGAACGGCTCCAAAACTGTGTAGTGGGTATTGACAGTTTCAGGTGACATTTTGTTGTTAAAGTGCCAGCAGTTCTGAGAAACAAGCAGCTTTCTGAGTCATATACAGGAGATACATCCGACTGCTGCGGCCCGCTGACACAAACATAAAGAATGTCACACACAAATCAATGGCTAGGCAAGAAAAAGTCAATCTTTAAAGGTACTACACTCGATTTTTGCTTCCTTTAAAAAGTAGGCAAACAGAAATAATTCATTTTAAGCTTTTTATATCAGGCATATGGTTTGTTCACTTACCTAATGCATTCTGAGTCTTTGACTTGTATCATGATGTATTTTAAGCTTTTATTCACAGCTGTTTGGAGCGAGACGTGCCAGTATGCGGTTTGTATGTTCATTCATTTTTAACATTATACAGCATTTTTTTTATTATTATTACGTGCCAATCCCACTACCTGCAGCTCCGCTCCGCTCCGCCCCGGTACGCCTCCAAAAGTTGCTGCAGGCGCAGACCCCTCGCCCACTGTCTCTGCTCCAGTCCGCTCCGCAGGGCTGCGTTGCCCCGAGGAGCTCAAGACGAGCATGCGCCAGGGTTGGGTTAGGGTTAGAAAGAAAATAGCCTTGATCCGTATTTTGGTCGTACGGTGGCGGAGAGACGGAGCTGGGCGGATTCCTGCGGAGCGGACACGCAGCATGTGGAACGGTCCTCATTGACAACAGTTCTGTGCAGCCACTCCGACGGTCGGAGCTGGGCGGGGCAGAGCGGAGCGGAGCTGCATGTAGTGGGATTGGCGCGTTATTATTCAAAAGAAAAAAAAATCACGCATATACTGTACATAAATACAAAATAGCCTTTTCCCACTGTAGGAATCTTTTCAGCAGTTCTTAGTACTTTTAGTTCCTGTCATCTTTTTGGGACAACGTGTTTGGGAGCATTCACACAGAGCAGGAACTATGAACTGGGGCCACACTTTAGGAACTTTTTGACCTCCTGCTCTGGGGCAGGTACTTTCTAGTCAGACCAGGAACCTTGTGGTAACACAGGCACATTTACAATTTTAACGTAGTTTAGAAATGTATTTTATATGTTCTCACATTTAGATAAACTTTCCTTATCTTTGAGAAAGATTATTTAAAAGCAAAAACTCCCCCAAAAATGTTGAAATAGTAGCCTATAACATTGTTATTAGGAACTGCAGTGGATTATTTTGTTTAATTGTTATTTCAGTGATGTTTTTTTTAACTTTTGTAGATCATAGTTTTATGTGGAATACAAAAAAAAACATTTTACATTTCACACCACATAATTACTTTTTTAAATGTTTTAGACTGTGCAGATGCTAGTGCTAAAGCTAATTAGACCCACTTATAGAAACTGTTGCTGGATGGTTCTTCTGATTAAACAGGGGCTGGGGGAATTCTTGATTCTTTCATGTGAGAACACCTATAGATCAATTTTTTGTTTTGTCTTGTCCATCTCAGTGGGATCTAAGGAGAAGATCTCACCATAGAAGATGTCCAATATCTGCCTCTTTCGTGAATTGAGCAAAGGATTTCCAAATATCTTCATAAAGACAGACTTTATCCGAGCACCACTAGCAGGAGGGTCAGAGTTTTCCCAAGTCAAAGCTATCTGGTGTTTTGCCTGTAAAAAAGCATAATCTATAAATTTGGTTTGACAAAGTCCACATTTCCAAATTTTTGGATATATGTGTAATTAGCGTCTAGAGGGATGCTTACAAGTAAAATTTGATTGATTTTGTTTATTACCTCCTGCCAAAAGTCTTTACATTCCCATACACAATGAGCAAATGTCCCGCTGGCTTCTCTACGTACATTTAAAACATGTATCGGGTATTGTTATTATATTTGTTTAACTTTACTGGCGTTTCATATGCATGATCTAGTTATATTGTTACAACTTTGAATAAGTATTAGATGACTGTCTTTGGGCTTTTTAACATATAACTTTCCACTCATTCACAGAAATATATACTATATATCTATTTACTTATTAGTTTATTTTTTATTAAAATTTTTTGAGGGCAAAAGTTGGCTTTAGCCCTTTTTAATCACATTTTATTAGTGTATTTTTTGCAAAGATGATTTTCAAATAAAACTGTCTTCTAGCTTGTTGTGTTTGCAGTAAAGCCTATTCTCTCTGTATCCGCTGCCAAGAGTTTGAAAAATAGACAACAAATATTCCAATAACCAGACAACACATAGGCCACAGTGAGTGTGAAAAGGGCGATACATCAAAAATATGAGGCAAAAGTTGTTTAACATTCACAAAATGCAAACGGCCCCCCTCTATCTTCTATATTAGTGTTAATTATTCAGACGCTGCAGGCACTTAACATAGCAATGGCCTACCGTCTGTGCTCTGCATTTAAAATGAACCAGAATCTGTGCTACGACAACAAGACTGTCCCTAAAATCTGAGAACACATGAGGACAAATCTCATAATGAACTGATGAGTTACATGTCTATGGCTTCAGCTCCACAGTTTCTATTTATCTTTCTGTCTGATTCTGCGTTTTGTGTCTGCGTGTCTGTTGCAGCGGCGGTCTGTAGGTGGCGATGTGGAGGCGGACGCGCTGGAAATAGAAGATAAGCAAGTCTCGGGCAAATTACAGGCCATCAGCTCGTCACAGCACAAGCACATAATATCTCACAATATCAGGACCAAACACCGTCTGCACAAATGATCTGAGCATTTTCAAACAAATTGGGCCGACACGAGATGGATTATGGAAGAGATAACGAGAACAAGGCCGGAATTAGCATTTGTTAAGATAAGAAAGAAATGGTACTATGAGAAAGTGTGATTGAAAGTCTGCAAATGAGTTTCAGTTTCATCTTGTATAGTTTAATTCATCATTTGTTCATGAATAATAACTCTTTGTGTATATTATAATAAGGCCAAAGGACAAATATTATGTATTATTTCTGTTCTTGTCTTTTAAACAATCATATCATCTTGTCATTTTAGGTATTAGTACTAAAGTTCTGATCTGTCTGTTTTCAATTTGATTCTCGATTTAAACATGCAATCTTTGGAAGAAGGTTTGGAGGTATTTTGTGTTCAAAATTTTTCCTTTTTTCGTTTTGGGTGATCCGGAAGTTGTGAAGCCAGTCGCACTTCACTTACCGTCATTGAACTGGGTACGTTGTCAACACCTGTGGTCCTGAGCTCCGGAGAAAGTGCCCGGGGATATATCAAGTCCTGGGTGTACAGAGACAGCTCTGGGCCCTGAGAGCTCCAGTCAAGTGCTGCTTCAGGCCTCTCGCTTTGCCCGGGACAGTGTCTTGAGGTTGTTGCAGAGCCAGCCCGCGGCTCCTGAGTGCCCATCATGCCCCTGTAGACAGACATGACCCGGGGTACGTGGGGAGCCCTCTCACAGCAGAAACGTTCTGGACACTGTGGATGTCGCCCACCGTCAGCGACGGGGCAGCAGCCTGGTTCAGTCTTGTTCTGAGGGTAGAACAGGGGTACCTGGGAACAGCCCACAGGCCATGGTGAGGAGGTGGCACATGGTAGTTTTGTGTGGTTAGCCGCTCCGTGAAGTGTTGCTACCATTTGTACGATGCTTAGGGACAGTCATTAAATTACTCGGGCTTCAAATGTAATGTATGCTTTCCAAGATATTACATTTCAATGAAGCACGAGTAATTTAATGACTGTCCCTAAGCGGCGTACATACAGCAACACCTCACAGAGCAGCTCCCCACACAAAGCCAACGTGAGCAGCTACATTAGTCCACATCTACCAGAGCTGCCATGTTTATTTTTAGTTCCAAACCACAATGCTGTGTTTTTATTGGTCTGCTGCTGCACTGTGATTGGTCCGACTCACTGTGGTTCTTTTGCAGTTGTGCCAGGGTCTCTACAGATGAATTCTCAAGTGTTTGCTTCTTTCTTTGTAAAAATGCAGTTTTCGTCTGTTTATGATTCACAACCTGTGTTTAATCTCTCAGGTTGTTTGGTTTGGAGCAGCAGCATACATCATATTCATTCAAAAGACTCATTTGAATGGCACATACAGACAGGTGTATTACTGCCATTAGCCTGTCTTTAAGTGCACTTGTATGTAGAGTAGGCTGTCAACATCTGCTAGACTGACTATATTTTCAAATGTCAAAATCAGCGCAGGCTAATTTTACCACTAATCAACATAACTTGCCATTTCAAGTCGTCGCAAGTCAATTCATAGTGTCTAATACGCTATATCTGAAAAACCTATAGGCTTTTTTCAACCAGAGCTCCACTTTTTACCCCAAACTGCATGATGAATAACTTTATTCTGCCCATATCAACATCTGAGTCGTCTTTCATGGAGTTCAATGCCTTTGAATCCCACTTCCTCTCAAGTAGGGAGAGACAGACAAGAGGATTTGGCTGCCTGACTAGATATTATGCACACAGGCCTCTAGCCATCTGTTTGGTCCTCTCTCTCTCTCTCTCTCTCTCCTTCTCCTTTCTCTCTCTGTCCTTCCTAAAAGGTAAAGACTAATGCACCCGAAAATAAGCAACAAACAAGCTACTTTCCATGTCCCCATTATGAGAACACCAAGTACCACACGGCGCTGCTCTCCGTCCGGCCCGATACATTATTTAGAAATAATCCTGATTTGTTGGTGATTTACAAAAGAACAAGGCTAACACAAGAAAGCCGCTATTATATTTCAGAATAATAATCCTTCGGCGGGATCAGCGTCGGGGCTTTAGCTGCAGACTACACATCACCGCCAATATCTCTTTATGCGCCGGTTTTCAAATGGTGTCTGTCTTTATCACTCAAACGATGCGTCCAGTAAGTGCTCAGCCGGCTTTTACGGTTAGTTTATGAAGAATGTCCAGTTTGTTAGCTGTTACATACCTTTTAGGACATATAAAAGGTCTATAAAACCTCAAAAGTCCCCAAGAGGCAGAGCGGTGGTTACTGTATAAGGCTGGGAAACTATTTGGAAAATGATAGATCAAGGGTGAAATGCAGTTGTTTGACATTGTGCGGAGAGAAGGACCACCAGTTCATTTCTGTGGGGTTGTCAAGGAGTTTGATGGGAATAGAGGTTATGTAGATGACAACACAGCATTCTAAATGTTAGCAGTGAGTGGCAAAAATGAAGGAGAGTCAATGGAGAAAAATTACAAGATATTAGTTTGATAATAAAACATGTCTTACTTTTATTTGTCTGATATAAAAGAGAACTCCTTTAAAACTACAATTACTGTTAACTATTGAGCTTATATGTGACATGTTGAAAGAGAAATATAGGTAAACAGTGGCAGAAAAACAGAAAAACTACAACAACACTTCTGTTTCTCTCACATTTCTCACTGACACAGAGAAACTTTGACCCTCCTTCCCTGCCAGGACTTTTTGCTCATTTTAAACAATATTCACAGCGCCACAAAAAAATGTTGTGCAACTGGAATCATGACATGTTGTACATCAAAAGTGTCTACTTTCAATTAAAAAAAAAAGTTATTCTGCATGAATCTGTTCCCTTTTTATAGGCGTTTGAAATTCCTTGTTTTCATTAGATTTCAGGGTTTGTCATGTCAGTGTTATTTTCCTCAGTTTGGTGAAAGAATATGAGCGACTACAATGAAATAATATCTTTAGGATAAAAAATACAAGGTTTAAATGATTAAAACTATGAAGAAAGTGTCTTTTTTCATCTTCAAACAAACAAAAGCTGTGTTACAGACAAGAAGGCAGCAGCACTTTTCTACTTTCTGATGCAGATTCTATAAGAGATTCAGCCTCTTTCATGGAGCATAGATTATGTCTCTGTCATGAAACTTCCTCTGGTTTCTCGTGCTCACACTACACCCCCTCTGCTGGTGAATCTGTCAAACTGCATCATGTATTTGACTGTACACAAAGTCAGCACATGCATCAGAAAGCCCGACAGAGAATAAAAGGTCTATGACAGACATTAACGTCATTGGAAAGGAAAGAGCTAAATTATGTTTTAAGTCTATTTTATGAGTGCATCATTTGTTGTGTAACAGTAAAAAATGTCCTAAACGTTCAATTGTCGTTAGCAAGCTAGCTAAAGTCTGCACTGTTGCCGTGACAGCAGAAAAGCTTTTTTGTAAAGTTTCTGCCAAACAAAAAAGGCTAAGAAACACATTTTATCAGACGTTCCTGTCATATCTCAGTCAGAATGTTAAAGAGCGTTTTTCAAATAAAAGAATGTCTGAGCATAAATAGACAGAATTGCAACGACTTGAAATGGCAAGTTATGTTGATTAGCGGTAAAATTAGCCTGCGCTGATTTTGACATTTGAAAATATAGTCAGTCTAGCAGATGTTGACAGTGCTCTACATACAAGTGCACTTAAAGACACGCTAATGGCAGTAATACACCTGTCTGTATGTGCCATTCAAATAAGTCTTTTGAATGGATGTGCTGCTGCTCCAAACCAAACAACCTAAGAGAGTAAACACAGGTTGAGGCTCGTAGATGTACAAGATTGCATTTCAATAAGAAGAAGCAAACACAACAACAGCTACATCCACAACAGTTCACTAAAATGTAGGTAGCATTAAAGGTGGGGTAGCTAACTTTTTTAGTTGTAAACTTTCCACTAAAGAGTATATAGTAAATACAGCACTTTGTGAAAAAATGAGACCTCCGAATACTGTCTGAACTGAATAATAAAGATTTTTATTTCTAATCAAGAGCTGAATGCTGCGCTCTGATTGGCTGGCATGGTTCTCTCCAGTTTCACTTTGTTGTTTGTAAAAAGAAATTTATGAGCCATAAACGCAACCAACATTAATACATGTCGATATTTATCATGTGTTGAAGGATTTATCAGAGGAAGTTGTTAGATTTAAAACCTAAATCGTGTTTGCAGTGTAAAAATCAGCTACCCCACCTTTAACGTTTTTCTAATATTTCTCTGGGCTTGTCAATTTTGGGCACTTTTCCAATTTACCTCCTGGGTGTGCAAGGGCTAGTGCCACCTAGTGCCTCCACTAAATTTCATTTCACTCCGCTTACTAGCTCAGGTATCACAGGACTGCAGACGGTTCCCAAAAAGCAGGAAGTATGGTTGTGCAATCAGTGATCACATGTTTATGCTCTAGTTTTTGGACGACAAAATGATCACAAAGTAGTGATGGGTTAAAGTCTGCGCCTCCTGTGATGCATCAGGCTACTGTAGCTTGACAATAATTATAAAATGTGTGCTAAAATATTATAGGGTGACACTCATTTTCTTTATTTGAAACTAAATGCCCAGCCCTCCTCTCCTGTCCACGTTGTCTTTGCTCCGACACTTGGTCTGTCACTCACACTGGGCTCATTAATGTGAGAGAAGTTGTGGGATAGATCCATAAAAACAAAAGTAAGTCCAGCAGCATGTTTGTTTCTGCCGTAGTCGCTGATAGAGGAACAAACCGTGTGTCTTTGCTGCTTACGTTTTGTGTTTCTGTCCCACAGCGCCACTACAGGCCAAAGATAGATGTGTCTACTGCGCTGGTTCGTTTGGTAAAAGTAATCAATTAACTTATTTCAGTCCTGCAGTGACAACTAAACATCTTCAGAGCACTCTAGCCTAAAAATATTAAAATCATACTGCATCTCAGAGTGAGCTAATGTTGAGTGAAAACCCACCTAAAGTCAATGTTCCATAGCATGTCTCCTTTAAAAAACAAATCTCAAATTTTCAAAATGTCGACTAGTGATTTGACTTTGTTTTTCTCTCTCCGTTCCCTTCATGCTAAGCTACTCGTGTTGACTTCAAAGCAATTTATTTACCACATGAAAACATATCAACCTTGAAATGAAGTGGGATATGCAGACACCCAAAACATTGCCTTATCTGGGAAATAGGTTGGTAACAAACAAGCTTACGAAAGTCAAAATGCATTTTATCTGAATTCAAACCAAACAGGAGTGAGTGTACGACAGCTTCTCAGAGTGGGAAGATACTTTACGTGTGCTTAGGTCAAAGGTAACTATAGAATAGAATGTTTTGTACACTTAAAAGACTGTGTTATTGCTTAGTGTTGATGATTATAGCAGTAGTTATTTTGCCATGTTAAAGCAGATTTAGTGTTGGGGATTATTTGTGTGGTCCCAAAATGTGTTAAACGGGGTGTTGTGTCATGTACCTGCGGCCCCAAAGGCCATGGCTTGTGTGAAAAATCTGGCCCAAGGGAAAATAAAGTTAAAGGAACCGTATGTAAGATGCACAACTAGTGGCTTTAGAAAGGTATAACAATCACACATGAACTTGGGTTGCCAGAGTGTGAAATGGCCCAAACATTGAAGATAGGAAGCTACTGATTACTGCTTCAAAATTAACTTCAGCTTCTAAGAAACCAAACTGGCAACCCAACTGAGAGAGTCATGTGAGGCTTATTCTGCTTCTGCTTTCTGATTGGATAATAAATGTAAACATCAACAAAGGGACATCATGTCCATTGCTTTTTTAATTAAGAATAACTGAGAATTACATGGACTTTCAGTAAAAATAATAGTATATTTGGACATGTTGACCTTGTATCTGTGGACACATATAATTCATGTTTATAAAATCTGACATCAAAATCTTACATACGGTTCCTTTAAATAGCCATGGTTTAATATTCAGTCTGGAACTGACATCAAAATACAAAAACACCCTTGACTGTGTGTTTTCTCTCTCCTTTTTCTTCAAGTTACCAACCTATAAAAATTCCATAGCCTATGTCACACAAGAAGAGATACAAATTCAAAACTATTCACACTCACTATGAGACTGGATCTCTCCTTGGTTCTCCTCAAGATTTCTCTTTTTCCGCCGAGTTTTTCATTGCCAGACGGTTTATATAAATCGGAGGGTAGACAGATACCCCGAAAGACAAACTAGACTGAAGTTACCATGATTTTAATAATTGGCAGAAGTTATGCTCTAAGCTACTAAGTTTAGCGAGCCTCTTAGCTTTAGCCAACACTGGTAGGTTTAGCTCACTTACATACCCTTGTTTGTTACTTGCAATAGACAATAATAAACCATAACATATGCAAGCGAACTTACCCGGACAAGGCTGTGCTTGTTGCATTTGAGGTAAAGATCATGGGGTTTCTTTGATTTAGCTCGAGACCGGTCTGCATTAGCCTCGATAGTAGTTATGTCACCTTCGTCGCAATGTTTTGAATATACAGTATATCCCTCCACTGCACATTGCAACCCCTTTTGGCTCAATAGAGAATATCGCAGAGGTATTGCTCTTAAAAGGTCACTAAAATGAAAATGTATACTTCTGTCTGGAAATGGAACTGTATTGCGTTTGACTAAGAAATACCAATCAAAGAAAAGACATGGTCCAAAAAGTACCACCAAACCAAACCAAGTCTTCTACAGAACTATTGTAGATTGTAAATAAGGTCTTCAACAAGACTAATCTGAACCTCAACCAGGTCTAACTATTCTAGATCTAAGACTATCCTAGATCTAAACCAGGTCTACAAGACTGGACTATTCTAGATGTAAACCAGGTCTATCATAGACTACAGTATTCCAGGTTCAAGACAGGGCTAATTTGTTAAAAACTTATAGAATTTACAAGAAATTACAAAAATATAGCCCCAGATTAAGAACCACAGGTACAGACAATAATTTTCACTCAAAAAATACAAAAACTTGTTCAAAAAGTCCAAAACTAGCTTGCTTTTTTCAGCCTCATTTTTGGGGAAAGTGCGTCAGGTAATCTCAGTCAATCTCTGGCGTGTAGTTTGAGAAAATTTGCCGGAGATGGAAGTCAAACAGCTGTCGGGGGACCCAATTATCCTCATGTTTCTGTACCATTACACACTGGGATGTTTTTGTATGCTTCTGCCCCAAAAACACCTTCTCTCTGCTTGCACCTCGCTCCAGCCATCTCGCCCGCAGCCATTCTGAATATTTGAAAGTAAAATGCCGGAGGAGGTGGACTATCCGGGCATCTCTCCTTCAACAGTGTGAAAGTTGTGTGTAGATGTTAAGATTATTAAGTTTATCAAAATCAGAATTATTCAAGTCACAAGAACAACAGAAGAATATTCGTGCCGATATTAAAAGCAAATTTCAGTCTTTTTAGTGGATTCTAAAAGCTATAAATGTTAGTTGTAGTTTTAGTATCGACCAAGTTTATTGACAAAAGGCAAATATTTGGTAATGTCCTATATCTGCAGATGTAGGTCTTAGGGTCTTTTCACACTAACACAACTCCCAGTCGCTGTCGGTAGGGAGGAGCGACGCAACATCTGTTCTGGTCTCTTTGAGGCGCATCAATGTAAAAAAGCATTCACACAAACACGATCCAAGCAGCCAACAGTCAGCGAACAAATGCCAAGTGAGCATGTGCCTGATGTAACACTTGATGAAAAAGACAACACATAAGTTGCGCGCGAGTAGTTGTCAAACTTTGTGGCGATAGATTTCTTTCTTACCACATGGATCAGGCTCAACTTCTATTTCCCGCTACATGCCAGCCTTCGTACTACAGCTGGTACTCCTCCATCTTTGTTTTCCTCAAACCAAATAGTCGCCTTTCTTCCATGCTCGACAAAATACTGTTTTTCCATAAGCGTCATTTTCGTTTTTTCCGCACTATTTTCTTGCTCACAGATTCGCTGGCCACAGGCCAATCAAACAGCCGCATATGCAGCAAAGCGACCGCTGGCGACGCCGACTCTACCTGCAAGTCTTCAAAACCTCGCCTCTGCGACGTGCTCCGCGCTCCTCTGACCCCCGACAGAGCCATTCACACCAAACACACGAGACCCGCCTGCGGCAGAAGTTGCCAAATCGGTTCAGACGGGCAACCCTCGGCTCTTTAAAAATGTTTGTACATGTCTTAAATTCTAAAGCATTTTTGCCAGTTTTTACAAAAAGAATTGAGCGTCATGTCATTAGTTAAAGCAATGTCATTAGTTTAGGCCAATTAGCCGATTATTTTGTTATTTAAACACAAGAATAAATGATCATTTATTAGATATGTTATAATTTTTTTATTATTTTATAATAAACACTAAATAATTATGTCTCATTAGAAGCGCTTTGAAAAGAAGCAGCATGATGAATCGTGAGGAGGTCCTAATATTTGTGTTTTGTGTCATAAGAAGGTCTAACAAGTCTTAACTTCAGTTTAGTTTCAATCCTAGTCTAGTCCTGGTTTAGTCCATTATTTGTTTCAGACTTTGTTATCCTCTAGCGCATATATAGTCTCATTTACATCCTGTTCTAGTCCTAGTTTAGTTTTAGTCCAGTGTTTGTCCTAGTCTAGTCCTGAGCCCTGTACTATGAAGCTAGATTTGGGGTTTAGCAAGGTAAATTCTGGGTTAAACCTGGTCGGGCGGTCCTACGAAGCTGGATCACGTCCTATCATACGGCAAACTCGTAACCTGCTCTGGACCAGGATAAGTTCCCAAATAAGTTAAAAAGACAAGGTGCTGGCCAATCGGAGATGAGAGTTTAGGCGTTTGTGAAGAGAGAGCCGCGGAGAAATGAGGAAATGTGAAAGTCACAGCGTTTTCTTTTATATCAAAGCGATGCGCACGGCACATAACCTATTTATTAAGAGCAGGGAGATCTTAACAGTGACTGAAGAATCCTGTTTAATCTGTGTGATGATGTGTGATGATAAAGGATATCTTATCTTATTAATAAATTCTTTCATTGTCAAGAAATAATGAATGACTGCACTTTGTGCACATTTGGCTGTGGATTTTTACGCATCACTTTTATCTCAGATAAAGGACACAGCTCATTCAACTAAACGATCGATCTATTAAATGTTTGTGATTTTTGCACTTTTGATTTTTAGTCTGTTATATTGACGCATTACATTTAATTGAATTCTTTAGCGTAACTTCTGTGTCTGTGATTGGTTGATTAAGTGCAGACTTCATTTGAAGCTGCAGCGCATTTCCTTCACTTAGATTTTAACATTCATATATTTCGCTTCATGATTGACGTTTCCATACATTTGAAGTCCGCAGCTCGGGTGTTCTGATTGGTCAGTTTGCATTAACCCCGCCTCTGCTCTGTGAACGTGCACGGCTTCATTGAGAAAATCCAGGGTTAACAGATCCAGTTGTGAACTCGTTTCGTAGGACAGTTTATCCAGAGAGGCTCAAGTCTGGGTTAGTCAACCCGGGTAGGAGAAACTTATCCAGGAGAAGTTCAGCGACGTTCGTAGTACAGGCCTCTGGTTCAGTTTTAATCCTGGTTTTGTCCAGTTTTTGTCCTGATTTAGTCCAGCTCTAGTCCTGATTTAGGTCAGTTTTATTCCTGGTTTAGTCCACTTTTAGTCTAGGTTTATTCCAATTTTAATCCTGGTTTGGTGTTGTTTCGGTCCTAGTCTAGTCCAGTTTTAGTCCAGTTTTAATCCGAGTTTAGTCTAGTTTTTTATCCTGCTTTAGCCCCACCTTTAGTCCTGGTTTAGTTGAGTTTCAGTTCAGTTTTAGTCTTGGTCTTGTTCTGGTTAAGTAATAAAAATCCATCACACTGATCAAAGCAAACCCAGTAGTTTTTATGTTCATTGTATAAAATGTTAAGAAAATTAACTTTTATTCTCTTTTGGCTCAAAGACTTTTGAAATATCTCGTCTTTTTTTCATCTTATCAAGCTGACCAGAGCTAAACTGGTCTTAAAATAAGTCTGACGAGATACACTGTGCTGGATAAATGAACTAGAATAAGATATGTTTTTGCAGTGTAATGTTTGTTTCATGATATTTTCTCTTGAAATAATAACAACAAAAAATTAATATCAAGACTTTGGATGGTTAGTATCAAAAACACAGTACAGAGTCCAAAATGTGCCCTCAGCGACACCACGTTTAGAAAAGCAGAGTGACACAGCTGCTTCAAGAAGATTAGAAGAATCCCGGACAGAAAAGTGAATGAGTGCAATTAAGAGAGAAACACAAACAGATCATTACTTACTGAATCAGACAGGCCAAAACATCAACACAGAGCGCCACATTTACTCAACTAATCTTCCAATTATCATTATCTTAGCTAAGGCACACTTCAGAGTCTCCAGCGAGGACTGCGCTGGTGAATATGTTGTCCAAGTTACAGCCATTTGTTTCAGTGTGCTTAAGTGTGTGGGAAAAGTGGGGCAGTTTAAAGGTGGACATGTTCAGAGGAGTAAAATGGCCTGGTTCTAGAACTATAACCTTAATTTCAGACAAAATGACAATGTTTTTATTTTAGAGCCAGGCACTCAAAATCACTAAATGATTTGCCACTTAGTTAAAGGTGCTTTACCCAAATGTAGTGTCTTTAAAAATGTAAATAAACATAAATATATAGATTTTTAAGCTTCACTTACCTAATGCATTCTGAGCCTCCAAATTGGGCTTATGGACTAACATTTTGGAGGCTCAGATTGACGTAGGTCGCTACGTCCGGTGGCATAGTTGCCATAGTGACACAGTTTACTCCAAAGACGACTAACATCAGATGAGGGATTTTGGATTGCTTCAGAGAATACGAAATGTAGAAGCATTCTGGTGCTATCGGCAGCTACCTTAGCGGCGACTCACGTTAGCGTACAGTAACAACAACAAATCAGCGGCACTTGTGTGACGCAACAGGCGACGTGCGTCTGACGTCAGGTTTAGTATCTGCTCGGCTCGACTTGGCCCTGGGGTAGAGCAGGTACTAAAAAAGTACCTGGTCAGCGCGATCAGCCCCAAATGGAAAAGCTCCGCACCAGGGCTAAGTCGCGCCGAGTAGAGTAGAGTAGGGCCAAGCAGGTATGGAAAAGCCCTATATGTGTTTTAACTCTTTCTCTGCCAATCACGTTAATATTTATTTTTGACTTTTGATTCTATGCAGCGATATCGGGCTTTCTGATGTACGTGCTGACTTTGTCTACAGACAAATACACTTTTTTTTACAATAGCAAAAAAGGCCTGGCAAGAAGAAGGGTCACAGTTGTTAGAAGCGAGATGTGCTGATATGTGCTGATACAGTGTAACAACAACTTCGTGGATTTTAGTGAGCAAACAGGACATTATTAGATAGAGACAGGGCATTACAGACTAATTTCCACTTGAGTACGTATACATTAACAAAATATCTGTGCGAGTGGGAAATAGATTTTTGCAATAAAAGTGAATCCCGTTATTTCTCACTCATCTTTTCTCCTGGAAACATTTGCTTGGGGTTTCTCTCTTTGATGCAGTCATTACCAGCAGATCTCCGCACCCAAAGCTCCTCTCACTTGTAATCTCGTTATGACAAAAACACGGGGTCACGAGAGTCCTGCAACCGACAAGAAACGTTAATGAGAAACACACAAAGCCGTCACATCAGCCGCCATTCTCCGGCTGCTCTAACCCTGCGTGAACTCATAGAAAAGCCTCCGTCAGCTCTGACCTTAGCTTCACAATCAAGTACATTATGAAAGCGCCGGTTTGGAGAGCGCCGGTCATTAACTCGCTACAACACACCGGGGATTCAGATGACGCCACGTGTTTAACTGGAGATCTGTTTGATTCTTTCTGAAGGATAACAACAGCCACAGTTTGATTAGGAGAAGTTTTACATGCTGTGTGTTGTCTGTAAATGTCACGTACAGTGAGCTTGGTTTGGGAAAAAGAACAAATATTCAAATCTAAAAAGGAACCTCTTCTGTAAATGTCACTCTTCTGAGTTTTCATAACAGTGTTCGCTCATGATTATTTACTCAGAGATGTATTTAGATTGATTCTTGCATCACACGCGTCTGTATTTTCTGTAATTACTCAAAAGCTTAAAGGATCATTGTTCGTGCTTTAGCCTCTGCACAGCCTCCACAGTCTGGATATAAGTTACTTTTGTTCAAGGTTTTAGAGGGATCAAATGAAGAGTTGCCAAGTCTGCATCTTTATAGGAACTTTGAACTGACTATTTGAAAAGTCAAGGGTTGTGAATTTGAGCTGTTTTTCAAGTTTGAACCATGAAAATATCCCCTCTACTGACTGAAATATGAAGCACAACATGGGTTTTAAAGCCTTTATTAATGATAAGATGGTTTGTATTGGCTTCTTTTGAAGGATTGTCGCTTATTAATCTCTAAAAACACAATTTCTGTTTGTCTTGGTTGCAAAATGAGCTGGAATCATATCACGATGTTCTACAATTAAACTTTCCACATGATCATCATGATATACAGTATGATCTACGATATGATATGATATGATATTGCCTTGCCCTAGTCACTATGTGGGAATACAAAAAGACAAGACAAACCTTTATTTCCTTCAATTGCAGAACTTGCCTCTCCACAGACCTGGCTTGTAAGTTGGTCTGGATGTGGGTTACCTTCTTCATATTTGCAGTTGATCTTGCTGCGTTAAAGCCGTGTTAAAGCAACTTCCTGTTTTACCAATTTAAGAAGAAGATTGTTGAGTCATTTAGATCTTCCTACACAAAAAATAACATTTGTAGTGTGTTATTGCTGCCTTGTTTGTTTAGTTAATGGTATCATTTGGTATAATCTTCAGCATTGCAACAATTCTACAAACCTTTAAGCAACAATAAGATTATGAACTTATTTTTGTGATGGAAAAACATTAGCCTTTTAAGCGCCAAAGCAGCAATTCTGCACCAACTTGTTTCAGTCTCTTTAGAATTGTGGTCTTTAAGTCGCTTAGTCGATTAATCTTTCGATGCAGTCTTGGTCGACCAAATTTAAACTATTTTATTTAGATTATGCGGATTTATGATGACACAAAAAGATGAATCGGCTGAAGATTTGGGACCGAATCTTTGGTCTAATCTGCCTTTTTAGAAATAAAGATGGTTGTTTTTGTTTTAAATCAATAAGACCCTTTTTATTTTCAGAACTTTAGCCACCACACCCCCTTTTTAGTCATTTTTAGTCGGTCAATGTGACACGACCAAGAATTGCTTTGGTCGATTACAGCCTCTATGTATTCAGTTTCCAAAATTGCTTTTCTTTTTGTCAGACAGGAGTGTTTCTTTACCTGCTTTACATATTTCAGCTACTTCCTGTAGCCTTCCTCAGAAGCGTCACTGGTTGGTCTGGTGACTGTCTTGTAGGCTGCTTACACGGTTTTGCCAAACAATAGGGGGAACTTGCGCCCCTACTGTCTGGCGTCTTCTCCAGGACAGAATCCTATGTGTGTGATAAGGTGTAAGCTCCCTCATCACGATTCATGCTGTTAGTTCCTCATTTGCGGATCTCGATGGGCTCCCTGATCCAGCGGTGGTATTTGTTACTTTCAGCACGGATGACCCTGGCATTCTTCCAGTCCATGATGTGGTTATGTCTATGTATTCAGACTTCAGATTGTCTGTTTTTGATAAGTTTCAGAAGCTTGAAAAAATAACCAAAAGCAACTTTGTGCCAGTGTTTTATAATCTAAGACAGAGAAATATTAGTTTGGATTCTCCAGTTGAAAGTTTTAAGACTACATACTTCCAGAAATGTATTTAAACTGACAAACTCTGGCTCCTAAAGGGTTAAACTGCATTGCGTATTCCCTCATGCATGTACTGTAAGTTCTGCCAATCCTTAAATAAAGATGATTAGTTGTTGGAAGTGTGCATAAACCTGCTGCCTCACGTAAAAACTCTTAAAAGAAACCATCTCGTAAAGTCCATACAGCAATAAAATGTGCTTAAGTCAAATTAAATTGTACTTTTAACTGTTCTTCCCTCCTGTCTCATAAAGCAGCCTCATATTTTACACCTGCTCCAACAGTTACTGCAGACTTTGTCCTATTTTAGACAGTTTTTTTGTGTGTGTGATTTGGGTTGATAGCACAATCTCTAAGGCTCAATATTTAATCATAAATTTCAATTCGGTTCCAGCTCCTGCGCTATTATTCTACCTGCAGCGACTGTGAAGAAACCTCTCATTCTGGAGTCAAACTTTGAGCAGGTTTGGTGTGAGTGTGAGCTTAACGACAGCGGCGCATGGTCCGGTGTAATTCAGCCGGCGTCCCTGAAGCGGATCACCTCATTAGACAGTGGCTTAATGTGAGGTGTTCAGCAGCAGCCGTAAGACACGAACAAAGACCAGCGGTTCACCTGAGGGCGCAAGGACACAGAGCTTCACTTTCATCTGTATTTAACCAGGTGTACGTTCTGTCTGCATAGAAGTGTTCAGGTTTGCAGATGTGGCTTTGTTGGCTACAGTTGAGCAATTGTGATAGTAGTTTTAGGGTTGTATAGATTTATTGATATCAGGATCTATTGTGACAAACTTGTTGGCAATACGCGTCGATACAGAGAGACGTATCCGAATATGTATCAAGATCAGGCCTGTGGATAGATTTTTGTTGGCCCGGGGCAAGGGTGCCTCATTTGGGCCTCCACAATCTATGAAAAGTGTACCATTCTGTGGCAAGTTATAGGACACTTGTATGTAACATTAAAAGAAGTGTGAATATACAAGTCTGTTATTCTAATAATCATCGTAAAGTTAGGCTAAACACGCCGCGAGAGACACTGCACACCAAACAGACTCGCAATGTGGGAGATGCCCATAGGCCTTTGAAGGGACCCCCAGTGGGTGTGAATAGATGTTGATTGACAGCATGAAATATGAGCTTGGCAAGTGATGTGAGTTTTGTGTTGGAGCGGTCTTGCTACGTTTGCTAAGATTTACAGCTGCTGAGGCTGTGCAGCACAAATGTGTGTGAAAAAAGAAAACATTGACGTGTGATCGTACCACCTGCTTATCCACTGGAGCCAAATGACTGGCACTGACATAGCACTGCTGTTCAACTCGCTACAGCAGCAGTGTCAGAAGGTGGTTCGACTGTGACGTCAACTCGATGTGACGTTGGCGTGTACTGAAAATACATTGACAGCGTCACTCAATGTTGTC
Organism: Mugilogobius chulae; assembly: GCA_038363315.1. Taxonomy (NCBI): domain Eukaryota; kingdom Metazoa; phylum Chordata; class Actinopteri; order Gobiiformes; family Gobiidae; genus Mugilogobius; species Mugilogobius chulae. The sequence continues at coordinate 27,897,290 of CM076407.1, forward strand.
TTAGTGACAGTTACAAAGCACATTACAAATTTATTCAGATAACTTTTTTTTCACATGACAATGTCACTTAGTTGTATTTTTTCTTTATAAATAATAATTTAGCATGTAAACCTCTGAGTTTGTGTTGCCTGGGATCCAGAAACCACACTTCAGCAAACTGCGAAGAGTGCATCTGGTCACCACGCCCCTCCGCCTGCGTTTCAGATCAAATATACATCATACCGGACAATCAGGTTAGCCTATTAGCGTGACACAGATGAAACAAAGGAGCTGATTGGTCGTATGTCATTTAGACCAAAATCTAACTTCATTCACCTCACATTAAAATAGTTTTTTTTCTTTTTTTCATGTATTATAATTTCTGCCCTATAGAGCGCACCTACTAGATTTAAGTACGAAAAATTATAAAGTACATATATAGGCTGCACTTGTTAATAGTAAGTTTATGAGAATCCATAATTTTGCTGTTGCCTTATAAGCCGCATAGTTTAAAGCTCGTGAAAAAAGTAGCGGCTTATAATCCAGAAATTACGGTATTTTTTCATCGGGAGCAGCCATCTTGGTTTTTACAGGGCAGAAGATGCGTGTCTCTGCTTGGATAATTAATCTGTCAATTACGGCAACAGAAATCTAAAAGAGGGACACGTTGGCTGGATTTTCCAGGCAAGAGTTTGTGTCTTGTGAGGGCAGTTAATTATCAAGATATGTGATTTTGTCAATATCGCCCAGCCCTTGTGGAAAATTAAACACAAAAAAGACATTTGTTTGACAATCTCAATTTATTTCCAGATGTAGACTGTACAGCTGAAACATTACAGAGGTCTATGGTTCCTGTCACCACTCAGGCCTTCTCGTTTTTGTAAATATCAGCTTCAGACAAAACGGATCAAGTTGTAACGAAAACATCTGAACGCAGTTGCATATAAATAGAAAAACATGCTAGTTATCTCACATACATACATCAATGCTACTCTTAAGCATTAGATAAAGTGCTTCAGATCAGAATTCACTGCTTTTTTCATTTGCATAAAAGAGATGATAGTGGCTGTTTAATGTGGTCTTGCTCAGCTGAATATGAGGTGGCTCGCATTCCAGAGTATGTTTATAAACTGTGACCTTGGAGAATATCTGAGCATATGTGAGCATTTTAAAACATTCATGGTAGATGCAGTGACAAAGTGCAACTCCAGGCAGTTAATTCTTTGAGAATCTATGGCCAGAAAATGTCATTTTGCTCCCACTTCTACATCCTCTTCTACTACCTCTTCTGCTTTCTCTTCTTTTCTTGCTTCTACTTTAATTTCTTCTCCCTCTTCTACTCCCTCTTTTACAGTGTTGGGGAAAAAGTATTGAAAAAGTAATTTGTTACTCGTTACTTATTACTTTTTTTTTTTAAATGAAATTAGTTACCCTTCTTATTTACAGCCCAAGAAAGTAACTTAGTTGCATTACTTTGTGTGTATTATTGCAAAAATAGGATTTTATATTTTATTATTTTCTTTTAAACAAAAGAAAAACAGTAAATGAGTTACTTAAATAGGCTCAAATGATGTAAAATCAGCAAAAGAAATGATTGTGGCCCTGTTCCAGCTGCTGATCTGTGTCTCTGAGCTGTTTTATCGCACACAAGTCAAACCCTAAAGAAGCACTGCACAACTTTTTGGCCAAAAATAAACTTCAATAAATACATATTTTTGTCATTTAGATGCCTTGTTACACTAAATAATTAATAAAATGTGCATTTTTTCTTGGAGTGGGCTTGCATGGCCACAAAATAGTCCATCCTTTGGCCTGGAGGAGGGCCCGAAAACGTTTGTTTCCACAGAAAAGTGATTTTTGTCATATTATGCCATAAAATGCATTTAAGTTCTTAAGTATAGTTTTAACTTTCTATTTTTTACTGAATTATGTAGATGCATTTTCACCTACAGAAAGTTACACAGTGCACCTTTAAATTACAAGTATTTTCACAGTGACTAAGTTGCACTACTACTTACACAAAAAAGGTAATCTAATTACAGTAAGTTACACCCAACACTGCTCTTCTGCTCCCTCTTCTGCTCTTACTTCTACTTTAATCATTTTACTGCTGGACTTAGTTTATTTTAGTCATTTTACTGCTGGACTTAGTTTCTCAGTGGGTTTCTTCTTGCCAAAGACAGATTGTAAAACATAGCGCATTCTTTCATATCTTTCTTATTCTGGAACCCAACATCATAATAAGTGAAATACAGTGTTTTTCTTTTGCATTTGGACTGATCCTGACTGTTTCTGTGAGATTTCTGGCCTCCTGTGCCGTGCCGTAGCTCTCTAGACGGCCTGGCTTGCGAGCTAAGGGGGAGTGGAGACATTGATTTGGAGATAGGAAGCCTGGAGCTGGATAAAAAACAACAAAAAATGGCTTGACATTACCTTTGGCTAGTGGGCATCTCTTTCATGCAAACACGCTCGCACAGTGTTCAGAGAGTGGCAACATTGGGGCAACATTGATTCCTGTTTGGCTCTGCGAAGCAATGAGAGGATTGGGCAGCACACAAATAAACCGAGTCTTTGGAACACCTTTACCAGCAGTGCCAAATACGACTTCTCTTGATCACAGCGCAGGCCTGGTTTCATCACTTGTTTTTCCGCCTCTGCTCCCTACAATTATCTCACGCCGCGATCTCTCTCTCTCGCCATATATCTCTCCATCCTCTCTCCTTTTTTTTTCCTTTTTCATTTGAAGGAATGGGCTTCTGTTGGCGCAGAAAAGCACTGTTGACTGCTTGGTTGGTTTGCCACATTGTTGAGGCACCCAAAAGGTAAACATGATTTATCAGAGACTGGATCTGCTTGAACACATGAAAGGGTGTGTATTTGTGATCTCATTTTGTGCCAGACACCAGCCGAGCTCAAAATGGAAGTCTTCATGTTTGATGCACTTTGTTATTAAACTTGTGTAGTACGAGAGCGCGCTTTGTACGTGGCTATATTCGGCTGTGTGGATGTGTCTGTGCCATAGGAAATGCGTGTCGTGTAGTGTTTCCCTGCCGCTATGTAGGGTGCATTATTGGACGCAGTAGACCGGACAGTGCCAGAGGCGTACAGGCAAGCGGTCACGCGGCGTGACAGAGAAGAGAGCTGTGCCGCTGTCAGAAGGCCTTTTTAACACACTGATGCTCTCCGGTCGGGGACGTTTTGGGAGCGACTGACTGCAAAAGAGTCTCAAGCGAAAGACAGATAAACACAATTCTTCTAAATTCCTTCCGAAACACCTAAACCCCACAGGCTTTCTACCTGAAAATACCCAACTAATACTTTTGATGTTCCCACAGAGACTTGCAGCAGTGGGAGGGGTGAGACACAGGACAAATGACAACAGCCGGAACTCTCAAGGGCACACTCACTTCTAATGAAATCCTGCTGGGTTAAAGGTACAGTGTTTGTGGTTACATTTTTCATTAAGTCAGATTTAAGAGCTAACCATTTTATCAGTGCGTGTGAAAGTCTTTGGCTTTAGCCTTGATCAACTGTAGAACCAGCATGTAAACTGATATCTAAAACTGATCTACTCCTGTAAGTAACAAACTACTGACTGTGGTGTGTGGGATTTGATTCTATATGTTGCCCATTTTAATACTTCGTGCTCCCTCAGTTTTGTTTCCAGTTCTGTCACTGCATTTATATTCGTTTCAGAGACCAGATCTCACTAATGTAGACTTCCTAGACACGCCTCTCTAATTAAGAACAAGCTCTTCTGATGCCTGTTTCAAAAAGGCATGCAACCTTTTAGTCCAACTTACTACTGCAGTTTCATTTCAGATCTGTCTGTCTGTCTTTATCTCTCTCTTTTTCTTTCTCTCTCTCAGTCTCTAACCGTCTTCCCCTCTGGCCATTTCTTTAACACTGCAAAGGTCAAGTCTATGTCGCCATGTTCTTTAACACATGCGGTCAGAGGTTTGCACCTCACTAAGACTTTTCAGTTTCTGCAGTGGCTGTGAGATAAAACAATGCACACAGGTCATGATTAGCACTTGACTCTGGCCTGGTGTGTATTGGGTTCAGATTAACTGTTATCTTAAGAACAGCCTGCACTGAGGCTGAGGTTCACCTCCTAATGCGGTTTATTAAAGGAACTAACACTTTCTGTGGCCTAAGTTAGATCTTATCTCACCATAAGGTGAGGTGGGGTGAATCAAATGAAAATGTCACAGAGTCAGTCCAGTGGAAGTGTTGATGGGTGAGCATTAAGCTCCTCAGGAAGTCTTTGGCTTGGGGAGGCATGAGCGACCGGCAGGGATTGGGATCTTGGCCGTGGCAGGTTCTCGGAGCTTGCTGAGGCTGAGCGGCTCAGGACTGGACTGTGTCCTGGGTAAATCCCTGTAAGACTGGTGCACTGGAGTGCGACACTCACTGGGGGCTTGCACCTGGGGACCAGTGTCAAAGCAGGGCAGGCCTCTGGATGGAGGGGGAAGCAGAGGATGTCCCACAGCGCCCCCTGGCTTCAGTGCAGGGAGGGACACACGCTTGTGGAGGCGAGGAGGTTGCAGCACACGAGGGCTTGTCAGAGAGCTGGGTCCTGCACTGACAGAGGAGGCCTGAAGCTCAAACTCTGGCTCAGATCCGACTCCATCTCCACCAGGCACTGCCCGCAGACAGCCTGGCCTCTGGAGCACATGACTCCTGCGTGTGGGGTCAGCAGCTGTGCTCTGAAGCTCACTGTGGCCCGCGATGGAGGCTGCTCTTGTTACTCTTCCCTGGTGCTGTGGCTCTCTGAGGCTGGGCTTGAAAGGCTGTAGTATTTGAGGCTGCAAAAAAGAAAAAAATTATTATATTCAGTCACAAGAAGTGCAGGTATAATGAGGCACAAAACTGAATGGCCCTTCATATTCTAGAAATAAATCCATTTTGGCAAATTTTATACCAGTGGCTTCAAGTCTGTGGATTACATAAATAAGTGAGAAGTTATTTTCACTTATTATAGTGACTCACTGTGCCTGTAATAAATGTCCTTACTATTTCTGGTCCTGTTTAAATCGTGTCGGATGCAGGACTTATCATGACGGCAGCATATACCATGTATGTGCCATGGATCTGCTCAGTTCTATTTACACCGACAGCTCTGCACTCAGCCCACATCCAAGTTTGACTCTATTATTAAATATTTGTGAAGCAGAACACTTCTCATTATCCGCAACATCAAAACAACACAGTATGGCTTCAAAAGAGGTGAATAGCCCTCTGATACAGCCACAGCTCAGGCTCATTAAAGGCTCTACACTGGACTGAGAATGAAATTTGATTGTAAAAAAAAAAACGAAGCTCATTCTACATCTTCCTCACAGCTGAATCTGATGCATTTGTTTATTTGTAGCTTGTGAATCTTCTGCAGATGGTCGAAAATTCAGCATTTTCACTCAAAACTCAAAACTAAGAGCTATCACTGAACCTATAAACCAAAATATGTTAACTCCTCTTTTGCTGTTCCAGGAAAGGATTATATACATTTGTACCAAGAGTAAAACAATGTATTTAAGTTAGGATGCATCTTTGTACAAGACTGAGCAAAGTCACTGTAGCTTCTGTACAAAATGCATGAGACCACAGCTCCCCCTCCTGTCTATGCTTTGCCTTGCACCCTCTAAATTACAAAAATGCACTTCAACGTCCAGCCTTTCTTCAGGGTTTTGTCGAACGTAACCGGTTTCCGTTTAAGTAATTAGTCAGCTGATGAATTTGATTTGGCTTTGACGTTTGCTATTTCTTGTTTCTTTTGCTGATTTATTCTGTGACTAAGCACTTTCCATAGACGCTCCTAAAACAAGCGCTTTGTTCCGCTCGAGGAGTGATGTGTTATGAAGCCAAAGCACATTTGCAAATTAGATCAAGCATCAGTAAGCTCGGTGGCATTAGTAATGAAAAGCTGTTATGCCGTTTCCCAATACTTTGAAAAGGCACAGCGTCCATTTAAAGGGCGTGTCACAAGTGTCTCAAATTTTCGCTTCATTTGTTGTAAAAACACCTGTTGTAATATAAACTATAGTTTCACATTAATCAAGAGCAAGTTTGTGAATAAAGAAGGTTGAAACTATGATGAAAATAACATCACGTCACACTAGGGAGGCATTTTGAATTTTCTCAGCACAGGCGCGTTTTTACGATCCTGTAAACATAAATTTAACAAAGAAATTACTTTGTTCTAATGTATTTTATGTTTCAAACTGAACCGACTTGGAAACGACTATTCACACCGCAAAAAACAATTTTCAAGACAAGGTAAAGTTACTTGATTCTGGGATTTTAACCTAATTTTAAGCATTTTGACTAATTTAACCTTGATTTATTGTAGAGACATAGACTATTTTTCTTGTTTCAAAGTGTTTCAAACTGATTTCAAGACATTGCTTCTTATTTCAAACCAAATAATCTGCCAGTGGGTAAGAAAACTGTTCTAACCCATTGCAATTTTATGTTCTTATTTGAAGCCAAATTCTCTAAAAAATCTGTTTAAAAAATTGTGTTGAAAGTTTAAAACTCTTGACACTACAAAGAGCGGAGTCAGAGTGACAGTTAGGACTAAAAAAAAAAACATGATAGTATCTAGAACAGCAGCACAGTCAGAGCGGGGTTGGTTGTCTAACTTTTACAAAAGCCAGATTTTCTCAAAAATACTGTATTTTAAATATTCCAATTCAATGCAGGAAATCAGTGTAAAGTTTCAACTCAAAATAAATCTAATACTTGTCATGTAGCTTATTCTGTTTAAAAGTTATTAATCACTAATTCACATTAAAAATATAGCTTTACAATATCATTAATTCAGATTCAGAAAATGTAAAACATTCTTAGATCAAAATGAAATCAAACATCAAAAAATCAAACCAAAGACAAGACACACTTGTCATCGGTCTCTCATTGACTTAACATTGTGACAACCAACCACCAATTTCCATTAAATGACCAATAACTTTTGATCAGAAAAGACAGAGAACAGCAGGTGGATTCATTAGTTTCCCAAGACTTTGAACTTTTCTCTGTTGTTAAAATGGTTCATGTGAGATTTGCTGTTTTTGAGAAATTCAAGTCCAAGTAAAAAGTGTGACAACCAATCCCGCTCTCCCCAACTGTAAATAAAGTTTGACTGATTGATTGACAAAAGACGAGAAGTTTTGATCCAATTTATCACAACTACCTAATGTGATGTCATCATTTATGAACAGAGAGTACATTTTCAATTCTAAAACAAAAGCCAAACTGGGATGAATAACAGCGTAGCTCAACCTGTCATTGTCACTTTAACATCTAAGCTACACTTTTCTTACTTTTGTCCCTGTAATAAATGCATGAACAAACTTTCACGGTGGTGGACTGTATGGCTTCTATAGGCTCAGAAAAACTTCATTTGCACTAAACAGCTGTCTGCAGCAGATACTAATAATTAGAGACAAGCGCTTCACTGGCAAGAACTAAATACCTCAGCTGCTAATGACAGCTATTTACTCCCAGACTGTGAATCACCAGCCAGGTCTACCGCGCTCTTCTGTTCAGAGGCACCTGGACGTCTCAAGGGCCACACATGCGCTGCTAAACGTGTACGCAGAATAGGAATGTTGCGTTTTAACATTTTAGAGTGAGAATTATTGGGCTGTGAAAAGTCATAAGGCCAAAAAGTAACGTTGACTTATTGTGTTAACAGGTTAGGGACACTTGGTGGTGGTCGGAGGTTGAGGCGCCAGGTTAACATCTCAATGTGAAGCGCTTTTTACTTGATGTAACGACAATGTGAGTCAAACATTTTCAGATTTTTTAGTTAAGAGAGAGAGAGAGAGAGAAAAGAGACGGACAGGAGAGAAAGAGAGAGAGAGAGAGAAAGAAAAAAAGAGACAGGAAAGAGAGAGAAAGAGAGGGAGGAACAATAGAGAGAGCGAGAGGGAGGAAAGGAGAGAGAGAGAGAGAGAGAGAGAGAGGTGGAAAGGAGAGAGAGAAAAAGAGAGAAAGGGACAGGAGAGAGAAAGAAAAAAATAAAGACAGGAGAAAGAGAGGGAGGAACAAGAGAGAGAGATAGAGAGGTAGAAAGGAGAGAGAGAAGAAGAGAGAAAGGGACAGGAGAGAGAGAAAGAAAAAAAGAAAGACAGGAGAGATAGGAGAGAGAGAGGGGGGGCAGAAAGAGAAAGTCTAAACAGGGTACAGGTAGGGAGAGAGAACATGTGAGCAAGAGAGGAAAGAGTGAGAGATATGGAGAGGAGAGACAGTCAGAGTTGAAGAAGACAGCAACTAACAATTATTTTGGTAATCGATTAGTTTGTATATTATTCTTTCAATTAATCATTAGTTGATTAGAACCGGGTTTCTTAAACATTTTCAAACCAGAGACCCCTCATCGGCTCAAGATCTTCCAATGACCCCTATCACTGTTCGCTCTGGTATCACATTAAAATTTTGAAATTAAAGCTAAGCTATTATAAAATTTGAATAACTGATTAATACCTATGGTTATTTTTACTGGTTTACTTGTTTCTATTCAAGGCTATCTGTCTTTACAATCTAACAGTCCATAATTAGGATGGTAAATCAGAAGAAATTGTTAAACTGAAAAAAAATACCAATGTTTCAAAATAAATTTGGGGGACCCCCTACACATTGGGAACTACTGGTTTAGAATGTATGAGTAAGTTCATGAGTGCTTGAAACTTTAATCTTGTTTTGAGTAGGTTTTAACCGTCTCCAGATAAGATTTGCTAATGGAACAATTAAGCATGCAGTTATCACTTGAAATAAGAATAAACCTTGCTTGTTCTAATTTCAGCGTAAAAAGTCAAATTATGTCTCAAACAAAATATGTTTTAGTTAATTCAGGTACTTTTTTGTGTTCGGTGTGTTCGTTCTGTAGTTTTTCTTGTGCAATGCCATTTAAGAACATTCTGATGGTGTCGAAACTAGTGTTTACATCATAAAAAGATAAAGGAACATAATTTCATTGTTAATCATGATTAATTTTGTTCAAACTGAGGTTTTCTCTGTACATGTTTTGAACCTAAAAAAAACAGTCGACAATTATTTATTTATTAAGTTAGTTCAATCATCGTGATCATTTAAATAACTTTGTCCTTTTATGCCTGTTTGCCTCGGACTTCCTTACACACTGATCCCACTACATGCACCTTCGTTTCGCTACGACCGTTGCTGTAGCTTTGCAGAGCTGTTGTCAATGAGGACCGTTCCACATCCCACACATCCGCTGCCCAGGAGTCCGGTTCAAATCAGTCTCTCCTCCGCCGTTCGACCAAAATACGGATCAAGGCTATTTTCTTCTCCGCCCAAGTCTGGCCAAGTCAAGCTCCACAATCAGGAGTCTCATTTATAAACTCTGCGTAGAATAGAATTTTTACTGAAAGTGTACGTATGAACAAAACAAACTTCTACAAACTTGATAATTTCTCATTTCTCTCAGCACAGATCTCTTTCTGCCTCTTCTCTGAAACCTCAAGGGCACAAAGTTGAACATTTTCAGATTGTATTGCTCATTTCTTTGTCAAGTTGTCTTTTTATAAATCACAAACCGGACTTGAAATGTGACGTACGTTATATTTATGTACGTACGCATACCAACCAGGAAAAAGAAAGTGAACTAGGTCCAGAATTACAAATTAAAATCTCTCCGCAGACTTTTTTTTTTTTTTTTTTTTTTTTTATCTTTATCAGATTGCGCAAAATTCATAGTTTTACACTTTATTGAATTTGTTGTCATGTCAGTTCAAAGCCTGATTACCCTCAAAAGAAGAGCAACAGGGTCTAATTTGAGCCGGAACAAGCCAGAATAAGATATGGGAACTCTCGAGGGGCATTCCGGTAATAGTTTTGTCCACTCCGGTAATGCATTCGAAGTCAGTGAGCTGTTTGTATCGCCTCTACAAGACGCGGCTGTGCTCTCCAGTCTCTCATTCACAGAAACTGTAAACAGGCTTAACGCTATTTGTGGGGAAGACGGTGTCAGGGACTGTGATTGGTTAAAAGAGAAACTGACAGGAAATTTTACCTATCAGAAGCGACGCAGGCGGTTTAATACTTTTCATTGACTCCAGAGCCCTGTACTACGAAGCTAGATTTGGGGTTTAGCCGGGTAAGATCTGGGTTAAACCTGGTCTGGCAGTGCTACGAAGCTGGATCACTTTCTATCAGGGCAGATCTCCATGGCAAATGCGGCAAACTCCTAACCTACTCCAGACCAGAAAAAGCTTCCGAATAAGTTAAAAAGACGAGGCGCTGGCCAATCGCTGGCGTTTGCGAAGAGAGGGGGAGAGAAATGAGAAAGGGCAGCGGAGAAATGAGGAAATACGAAAGTCACGGCATATTCTTTTATATGCAATGCGCACATAAACTGTTTATAAGAGGACCCATGAGATCTTATGTAACAGTAAGACTTAAGAAAACCTGTCTGTCTGATGATTAATAAACGCTTTCATTGTCAGAAATATTGTATGTCTGCACTTTTTGCACATTTGGCTGTGGATCTTTACGCATCACTTTGACTCAGACTAAAAGACTTGTCTAAAGACACTAGCAGTCGATCTATTAAATGTTTGGTGATGTCTGCACAAGTGCTTTAGTCTGTCCATACACGACCATTAAATGAACTCTGCAGCGTAACTTCTTACATGCATACTTGAAGCTGCAGCGCGTTTCCTTCGCTTAGATTAAAACACTTGTATATTTTGCTTCATGATTGACGTTTCCTCACGTCTGAAGAGCGAAGCTAGAGCGTTCTGATTGGTCAGTTTGCGTTAACCCCGCCTCTGCTCTGTGAACGTGCACGGCTTCATTGAGAAAATCCAGGGTTAACAAACCGAGTTGTGAACTCGTTTCGTAGGACAGCTTATCCAGAGAGCCTCATATCTGAGTTAGTCAACCCGGGTAGGAGAAACTTATCCAGGATAAGTGTATCTTTTTCTAAAACAGGATATATGGGGAAAGTGGGTTTTATGGATATTTCTTGCTATATTACGACTTGTTATTTAGCATTTCTAAGCCTCTATATTCACTTATTGTGTTTGTTTCGGTAAAGGTTTGACCTTGTCTGGAGCCCGGTCCATAGGCCACATTTTGTTCCGGCAACGTTTGATTTACAAATTAAGCACTGAGCAAAACACATATAGACTGTTGTGATCTCATAACACACAAGAGTTGTCTGTGCTCCTGATTTAATATAAGTTATTTCTTTCAAAGGCAGACTGTGGCGAGGCGAAGCTGCATGTAGTGAGATCAGCGCATTAAACCAATTTTGTAAGTAATGTTTATATGTTTGATGAGCTCCTGATTGTTACATATTATTGTAGATCCATCACTACTCTTGTTTTTATTATCAAATGCACATTTGAATCTGAAAACCCAAAGTTAAATAGACAAATTCAGTAGATGAAATGCATGCATAATGACAAAACTATGTAACAGACCAAAAAAAAAGAGAGAGATGAGCATAAAAACAAAATCAATTTCAATTTTGCTAAAGCAGGTAATTGAAATTTGTGCAAGGACAACTGTTAATGAGTTGAAAACAGCACAGCAGTGGCCTCAAACTGTCTGAGGTTTCAGAAGTCTTTTGAGTGTGAACAGTGTCAAACTTAAAAGTGTGAAAAAAAATGAGCGATTCATGCAAATGGAAAAGGACGTGCTGGTGTCACAACACATCAGGCCCAGGCACAACACAGCAGCGTGCAGACGGAGAGAAGAGGAATCTGTCGGCTGCATGTCAAAGGAAAGGTTACTGTACCACGCTTTGTCAGTGAAGAACTGCACTAGACTCTCCACTTCTCGGGTTAGGCGCGAAAACACAAGAGAGACAATCAGCTTAAGTCACATTTTAGATCAAACAGAGCTGGGTGTGGAAGACAATGTTAGTTTAGTTTCACCAGAAGAGCAAAACGTGTAATCCATAATGCAGGTTACAGAGATCATACACATTCTTTTTCATAAAATCAAATTAAAAGATTAAGTATCATGTTAATTTTATCATATTAATGTACAAAGCTAAGAATAATGTTTTACCCAAATGTGTCCAGAGATTTTTTGTCAGCAGGATGAGAGCTATAAACTGAGGAGTCCAATGAATTATAAATCTCCAGCTGTGAGAACTACCAGTCTGTCATAGGATTGAAACTGTGGAATAATCTGAAGCTAAAACATCTTATTAAAAAAACTACGTAATGTATGAGGCTGAGGAGGGTATTTAAAATGATTGTGTAATGGGTAGTATTTCTCTGGAATAGGTGTTGATTTATGTATTAGCAATGTGATGGTGCGTTCACACTGGATAGGGTCTTGGCATCTTTGCGTCCATTTTCAATGTTAAGTCAATGTAATCCCTCGTCTTGAGCGTTCAATTTGCGGCGCGTTTTGGCGTATGGGGCGTCGGTTGACTCGTGTTTAGGCGGATTGGAAGCTCAAACCTGCGGCAGACGCAAAATCGCTCAAAGCTGCGACCGCCGCAAGAGTTGGAAAAATCCATCTTTCATGCGTTTCAGCTAATCAGAGATTACACTCCTGTGACACTTGACATGTTCTCCTCACATCAAGGGGAAAGGAGGACTGTTTACTGACGTGTTTTAATAACTTTATAACGAAAGGTCGCTTGTTTGGGGGCTTTTTTCAAAGACTTTGCCGTTCGTTGCTTTGAAAATCTGAAAACACGGCAAAACAAACAACACGGGACATGTTCTAGACTGCCAACGCCTCACATGGATCTATTAAAAATGCTTGTTGCCGTGTTTAAACCTACAGACAGAGACAGCAAAAGGACACTGCCTGGAGGAGGAGAAAGTTGTGTGATCGGGTAAGCTCCGTTTTATAAATGCAACAAGCCTCTAGCTCTCTCTCTCCCTCCTTCTATCTCTCAATGTGATCTGTCTACGAGCAAAACAAAGCCTGCAAACAGGAACATGTCAGAGCGTTTTGGAAGCTTTTTGAGGCGTCAACAGCATAGATAACTGGTGAAATTTTTGGCAAATTTGACGCAAATACGCTGTCCGATGTGAACGCAGCATGAGTAGAGTCTAATATTTCTTTTTGTGCTTACGACTTTTAAGGACTTGTAATTGTGTCATGTACATGTAAATTGGGAATTCAAACAGGGTGGGTGTAAATAAGTTTGCACTTTCACCCACTCCTTTTCGAACTTTCGAATGTATAAATGGACTAATGTGTACATATAAAAGCTGTATATACGTATTTTAACTTTTCAAATCAAATTAAAGAATTTGAAATCTTCACTTTGTATAACTTGAAAAATCATGTATGAATTTGCTTTATTTGGACTTTCGATTGTTGCATTTTGTGGTTTTCATTTAGGTTTTCTACAGTTTAAAAGTTCAATGGAAAATGTACGATTACATTTTCATTGCATGTATTTTCAGGCCCTCAAATTCAACTGTCTAAAATCAGAAAATGTGCAAGAAACATTTTCAAAGCAAAGACTCAAGGCGCTAACATTCTCTCTCTTGGATCAGCCTTACTGTGCTAAATTCACTGTGAAATTTTCATTTTGAATTCAGACAGCCGAATTTCCAAGATTGAATTTCTATGCAGTAAATATGTTTTCCATTTTGAATATTTCTAACTAAGAAAAAAAGTATGAAAACAATAACTATAAACAATAAATATAATAAGTATTAATTTCACCAGTGTTTAAAATTCAAAACCTTTCAGAAGTGGATAAGATGCTAAAAAAGTAATTCAAGAACTTTACATTAAAAATGATTTTGTCATTTTGTCAGCTTGGTTCAATATATATCGATACATATTTTAAAGAAGACATTTTGTTTCTTTTTCCATGTATTTAGGAAGAAACAATGACATACGTAGATCAATAATTCACATCTTGTTCCTTTTAAACTCCATTAACTTCCTGTTCAAAACTGCAGAATTGATCTTCATTGTAAATTTTAAAGGAGACCTATTATGTAAAACCCACATTTGAAACATTTGAGTTTTTAACCATGTTATGCAGTTTTCTTTCATGATTAGCTCAATCAAAGTTGTATTTGATTGATTCATGCATGTTTGTGTAATCTTTTATTATCCTGCAGCTGATGCTCGAAAACATTCCTGTTTTCACCAACCACCTCTCCGCCCATCTGTCTGTATTTACATGCAGTTACTCAAAAATTCCGATTCTGGGTAAAATATGTAGGGTTCAATATAGAGCTGGGCGATGTAGCAAAAAATGTACATCACAATTTTCTTGGAGCCACATCACAATATTAATTTTATCACGATTCTTGTAAACTGTCTATTTTCAAAATGCTGCTTTTTTGGAAAGTTTGTTCTTCTTTCTCTTGCCCTGCGCACCAGCGCACACATCTTGGAGTGCGTCAGAAAAGAGGGAGAGATGTTACGAGCGCTGTCCGGGGGAAGGAGGAGTGGCCCGGGCTGCAGTCCGCGCCCTGCCTGCCGTGCGCACGTCCTGCTATATCCACGCTCGCACTGCCTGTCGGTCCGCGCGCTCTCGGCACAGGTATGCAGCTGGAGCCTCGGGGAGCGCTTCGCCCTTCTCCATGTACGCATTGCCAACGCTCCGATAAACACCAGCGGAATAGCGCTGATGAACGGGACAACAGCGCCCGTAGTTTACTTTGTTGTGTGGCTGTTGTTGACGAGGGAAACTAAAGCGCTAACTAACAGCCCCTACTTAAAGGGCCAGTGCCAAATACAGCACAAATAAGCAATTAAATTTAAGTTTAATCTAACTTTACATGATGAGTAAATTAGCAAATTGTTTTATAAATGGATTTACTTAGATTTTACAGCATTTACACAATTGGATATATTGTTTTAATACATAAGCATGTTTAATACAATTATAAATATAGAAAACATGGCTCACTCCAAACGTAATTTCGTTTACTTTGTGACAATGACAATAATCTTTCTGTCTGTCTGTTTTCTCTCCTCTCTTCACTATAACGTGTCTCATTTGTGACAATTCAGTTAAACAAACTTTAAAATAAAGTTTATTTAACTTTATTTTAAAGTTAATTGCGCCCGAGCAATGAACTAGTGTCAAACTTTACAGAGAATAACTGAAAACATACTTAATTATGGTATATCGTGATATATATCATTATCGTGATATAAAAAAAAATCTATATCGGGATATAGTTTTTTCCATATCGCCCAGCACTACAAGACACATAGCTTATCAGTTTTGAATAGGAAGTCAATGGACCTGTTTCTTTTGTGTTTGCAATGAACAAAATGTGAATTATTGATCAACATACTGTATATCTTAGTAGGTCTTCAACTTTAATTAGCAGCAGACTTTAAACTACTGTTTTTTGTTGTCTACACAGGACAGTTTTGAACTTATACCTAGGAATCTGAAGTTTTGACTAATCACAACATAGGTGGTAGGTGAAAACTGGGATTTTCTGAGCACTCAAGCATTCGTTGCAGGTCAAAACAGGATTACTCAGTCATGAATCAATCCAAATACAACTGCGATGAGAGAACACTGTCATAACATTGGATAAAAACTCATAAAAAGTGGATTTTACATAATGGATTTCCTTTAACATTCTTAGGTTAAATATTACCTTAGCACAACCTTAAATAAACAGAGTAAAATCTTTATTCCTTTGGCTGTTTTTTCAACCTTACTTTTATGTTACTCTCCCTTAACACTTCTGCATTTTTCCTCCTCCATTTACACATTTTGTAATTCTGTTAATCTACTCCCTTGACAAGCTCCTCAGTGCAAAATAAGAACTCTTTCGCACAGAAAATGTAAATTTGTTGTCATTGTTTCCAAGCGCTGTCTTTTCCAATAAAATAAACTTCTTCAAATGTAGAGAAACAGATAAAAAGTTTGTATTGTGAGCATCGGTAACAATCCACAACGTTGTCACAGGGAAAAGGCAGCTTGATTCTGTACGACAATGAGTGTTTTTATGATTTTATGAGTTGTGTAAGCAGAAAACGGTGAGAAAATAGCAGCAGGATCTAAGTAAAGAGCTATTAGAAGGAAAGTGGTTTGTCTGTTAATAAACAAGCAGAATGAAAATGATTACGGTATAAGAACACAGAGCAAAGTCAACAAACATTTTTTTTTCTGTATCAAAGATTTTGCAATGATATATGATAGAATACTATTTTTTAGCACCTTGTATGAATTATTTTAAGGCATAAATACAGTATTAGGGCTGGGCAATTAATAAAATGTCACCTTTATTTAACCAGGAGAGCCTCATTGAGATGACAAATCTCTTTTTCAAGAGTGTCCTGGCCAAGAGGCAGCAAAACATTAAAAATCAAAAGATGGAGAAGAGATCGCAATCCAGTCAATTATTTAGTTGTGCTTTTTGAATTGGAGTTTCGCAGCTAATCCTCAACATATTGAAAATATCGCGATATCGCAAGTTTATTAGTTGTTTGGTCAAACATACAAACATAAACAATGCCATAATTAATATTTGACCAGGTGAATTGCGCCTACCCTTTTCTCCACATGTAAAGTACCAAAAAAGTAGGAGATTTGTTATCATTATACAATATATCACCTCATGCAACGAAAAGCAAAGCTTTAAGTACAACATTCCACTTATTAACAGTTAAATTAATGATTAACCACTTACGTATTTTTCCATCACTATCTATTAGAGGTGTCCAAAAATATCGATTCGGCGATATATCACAATACCCGATTCCGCAATACTCGAATCGATACTAAAATCCCGATATGATTCTTTGATGACGTCATGCATATTAATGAGGATGCTTTGTATCCTTGATTTCAACTGAATTCAATGTCAATAGTGGTTCAAAATGTGCAAATTCAGCCAGGACAGTAGAGAGCAGCACTGTGTCTTTAAGAAGACAATCTAATGTTAACCTTGGCACATTTCACTTCTCACATCTTCTCTTGTTCTATTTAGCCTCTGCATCAGTGCAAAGTCACTCAGTTTAGACTTTATAAGTATTTGGCTAAAGTTTCTGTGTGCGTACAATAATATCACCAAATTCCAAACTTTATATCATCAACAATATAATTTTTTGGGCGATATTATCACCAACGGTATATTATCGCCCTGCCCTAACTGTGATATTTATTTTTTGTTGTATTACCCAACCCTAACCAAATGCCATTTTTATTTTGCTTTAGAAAACGCTAACAATAATAAATTAAAAATAAAGATAATGATCTGGGGAAAAATGTGATTAATGTTCCGCAATTGCCCAGCACTAGTATACATATTTAAAAAGCTTCATACACTTGTTCTGCTGTAGCGTCTGATGCCTTTACAAACGTACTGAACTGCAGAGGGAGTTAGTGACTCACTGTGTCTGCGCTGTTGCATGCTGGGACGGGCCAGGCCTTGGTTCTGTGCCTGCCACGGGGACAGCATTGGGGTGGGCAGCACACCCTACGCAGAGGAAAGACACAGGACAAAGGCGTGACGGACAGTAAACACAGAACATGCAAGCAAGCGTTACAGTTTGTTTGACTGAAAGCGGCTCCGTGACATCGTTGAACTCTGCAGATATGGACTGGAGTCTGGAAATGTTAAATAAGTGCAGGTTAGTACAAAGCAGAGGGCAGTGATTAGGGTTGTGGGTTTACTGGTTTTTCGGAGCACTCAAGATTACTTAAACATGCAGCACTGAAAACAATATATACAGTATAGAGGGATTATTGGTCGATAATGGTCACTTTCTGCTCTACTCGCCTGGAGAAAGATACGCTGTCCGTCTAGTTGGCTGCAGAAACCTCTTTAATCTCCTTATTTTTGGAAATGCTGACAAATTTAATATCTGTTTATTAATAGATCTGGATTATTTTCTTTGTTTCAAACTGTTTTGGACTTGTTTAAAGACATACTTCTTACTTAGCCAATTATGCAATCCTAAAACAGTAAAAATCTAAAAATGAAAAAAATCTAAATAAGATTACAATTCTCAATCCAAGTAATTTTAAGCAAGGATAGACATGAGTTTTTTGCAATGTAGGCCACAGGTAAATAATTTGATTTGAAGTAACAAACAATGTCCTCAAACAAGTCCAAAACGGTTTGAAACAAGGACATTTATTTTCCAAATAAAGGTTTAAATCTTAGAAGTAACCAACTCTGAGTCAGTTAAAGTTGGGGTAACTAACTTTTTTACTTGTAAAATAGTAAACTTTGTGATTTCCACTACAAGTCTATAATAAACTCAGCACTTTGTGAAAATATTAAACCATAGAGTACTGTCTGAATTGAATAATAAAGAGTTCTAATCAGGAGAAGAATGCAGCGCTCTGATTGGCTGTGCTTGTTGGGTTTATCTCCAGTTCCACTTATTGTTGTTTGTAAAAAGATATATATTTTTTTACCTTAACTGTACGCAAAATGAATACATGTCGCTATTAACCATATGGTTAATATGTCGAAGGATTTATGAGAGGAAGTTGCCAGATTTAAACCAAATTTGTGTTTGTAGAGTAAAAATCAGCTACTCCAACTTACTGCTGACCATATAAGATGACTTAATACAATGTTACACAATAGTGTGTGGCATTTCATCTTTCACAGACAGTTTTACACTAAAATAAATAAAACTGACTTATTCTGCAAACTATTGTTTACTATGGCACAGCACACAACTATTAAAAAATAGTAGCATGCATTCATGTTATCCAGCAAGTTTTGTTTGCGTCTTTTTCCTTGCAACAACACTCACCTTAGGTTAGTTCAGTCCTTATCTCATGATTAAAAGAGGAAAAACAGACTTGGTACCACAGCAGAACAGTTTTCAGATGTCCTCATGTAGCATTGTGTCCTTGTCTATTACTAAAATCCATTATCACCTCGTCATTCATCTTCAAGTCTATTTTGAAACCTGAGTTGTGCGGTGCTTTAGAGGCCATTACAGAAAGTGGACCTGCTGAAATATGTTTTAGGGGGAAAATAGAAAGCACTGATGTTGTCAATAGACCTCCATATGAACTGTTGTTTCAGCTGTTCTTTTGCACAATATATTTTTTCACAATCCAAGTTTCTGTCGGATAAACATTACCAGTGGCCAGCCATTGTATTTCAAGGATCCAAATCTTATTGAGCGAACAAAGCCGCGGGTTAAGCCGTCTAAAGATCGTCCAGACCCCATGGGGAGAGGCAAAGTGAGGTAGCGGCTGAAATATCACGTTGAGCGGACAACGCTTGCTTTATCAAATGCTTTTCCGAGCTAGTTTTAAGCAACCACACAAATCAAAGACATATAGAGCACGCGGTCTAAGAGTGGGGAAAATGGAAAAGCAAAGAAAAGAAGGGTAAAAGTGACTCCTCAGCGTGGCCTCCTGGTGCGACTGCTGTGAGGAGGAACGGCCCCGTGTCCTCTTCTGAAAACCAACAACTATTTCAGCAGGCGGTCTCCACAGAAACCTCCCATTGAGCCTTCATTTGTGGAGTCGAAAAACCTGAGGCACTGAGAACAAGAGGCTACGTCGGAGGGCTTTCAAACACTTCTCACATTGTCTGGCAGCTTTATTAGACCTACAGTGCAACTTAGCCTGGCATCTTTCTGTGTTCCCACTGCTCCGAGAACTGAAGGTTCTTTCAATAAACCACAAGCGGAGGAACTAAAAGCCAGGAGCAAAAAAAATGTATCTCAATTAGAAAGTGTTGTATTTTTCACATCCAGCAGTGCACAGTTAGACCCACACCCAGGACAATACAAGTGTACACAAACATGTAAGAATCAATCCGTAAACTAATGATGAGAGAAGTCAGTTATAGCAAGCTTAAAAAACTAGGATGAGCATATTTAGCAGCTCAGCACACAGCAAGTCTATTCTCAAGACAAATGTTAAAAGTGTAAGATACTGCTGACATAAAGGAAGGTGGCATCACAGAAAGGGCAGCGTTTAGGGATGTAACTAACAAGGATTTTCAATTATTTCTTTCATTTAATCAATTTGTTGTTGTTGTCGATGAAAGCAGAATGCATCTAAATAAAACCTTATATAAAGTAAGCACTTTTTTCCTACAAAATATTGTTATACAGGATTTAGATGTTTTTGATGCACCAAGTCAATAGTACAAATCTGTGTCTTTACTTGAGCGGACTAAACAATGTTTTGTTTTGGATTAACACAAATTAAATCAGTTCCAAAGTATGGTTTTAACTTCTCTTTCTATTGAATTGTGTAGTAGATGACTTTTCACCTCCCAGAAAGCATTACACCAGTACATACTTTTAAATAAGAGAGGGCTGATCCTAATTTAAGTGTTGCATATGCTGCCTGGCTCCTTTTTATTTTCTAAAGCAGGAGCCATAATGAGCTAAATCAAACGTATTGTGCCCGGTGGGACTCTCAACTTCCATAATATAACGCACTCGGAGGATTTGTTGTGCCACTTTGTCTGTGCACGTTCCCATAAGCAGATGGCAGGAGTGTTAAAGTAGTTCACAGATGAAAAAGAGGAGAGAAAGCCACTTCGCCTGACGCTTTCACCGTGTAATAATCAAAGACGACAACAAAGCCGTGGCCCTGTGCGTGTGAGACCCAGCTTTTATCAGACCCGACTCCTGTAATCCACTGCACTTCTGGAGGTGGGTTGAAGCTAACACCACATGTCTCGCCACAATCTCTCACTTGACTGACTTGGGCAATTAGACTGTCACCTGTCTGCTGCCGTGCGCGTGCATTAATGCGGTTCTATGCGAGGGTAAACACTGCTGTCTGCCACGGAGGAGCCAGAAAGAGCATTGTTGAATCTTCGCCGCTTAACCTGGATCACCGAGTGCGCCCCATCCTTTCTTTCACCTCGCAAATTAGCTGCAAAAGTTTGTAGCACATGCTTTAATGAACAAAAAAAAACACAGCTCTTATCTCTTCACTGGTGCGCTGGCTCTGTGCTCGGTTTTGTCTTTTTACAGACCTGTCTTTCGGCGTGACAGGAAATGGATCTAATTATAACAGAGGCGTCGGGTGGAGATGTAGTGTCAGAAGGGGAATAACAGAGACAGGAGTACGCGATGAAACAAAGAGTTGGTGGAGCGAAAATCCCAGTGTGATAAGAGCAGACGAAGAAGCTGGAGGACTGTGAGGTTGTTGGTGAGAGGAGGCGATGAAGAGGGAGTTTAAAAAGCGGTGAAGGAGTGGGAGGGGAGCTGTAATTATCTTGTGTGTTTGCTGCTGAGGAAAAGCTGCCGATTGCGCCTCAGTGTTTGTTTGTGAAAGTTAGAATCAGGTTGACTCTGTAATCCTGCCTGTGCTCCATCCGTCCTCGGTGCGCGCTTAAGCCCAGACCATCAGCGTAGTTTTGTATTTGCTGTGAGAGGCAGCAGATGCGTACAGAGCGCTGATTGCGAGGAGAAATCTGAGGCAATGATTTTTCGAAAAGTGGAATTCAAGTTGTTGAAAATTGGAATTTACAGATGTCCTACGAATCTCATAAAGAAACAAACACAAGGAACCTCAATCCAAGTGCTAAATTGCAAGATTAAACAAAACTACTTGAGTGTTTTGCTCTATTTTTACTATTCAAAGATGCACAAAATCCATACACACTACTTAAAATTTTGCATTTATTCATTCATTCATTTTCTACGGCTTGTTCCTGTTGGGGTCATGGGTGACTGGAGCCTATCTCAATTACTTTGGGCCTTAGGTGGGTGAACAGTACTCAACTCGTTAACACACAGAGACAATAATTCACTTCTCATTCATTCACTAAGGGAATTTGGAGGGCTGCCATTTGACCTTATAACATATATGTTTTTGAAAGTGGGAGGAGGCCAGAGTAACACAGGGAGAACATGCAAACTCCACACAGAGAGATTACGAGATGTTGACTTGGCGCAGCCCGGGTCTTGAACCCGCAATCTCGTTCTTGGGAAGCCAGAGCTCTGACCACTCTGATGCATGCACCACAGACGAAGAACAGTATTTGCGTTACCTAGTACCACTAGTTTATTATTTTACTTTTTCTGGCCTAATTTTCACCCAAGCATGATGTAATATGGGATAAAAAAAGTTCAAAAATGACACCAAAATATAGACTAGCTAGATCCTAATAATAAATAAAACAATAAAAAAAAAAAAACAATAAAAAAAAAAAAAACAGGTGTTGTCTTAATCAAATACAAATTCAAACTAAAGAAGGCTTCAAGTAGTAGCAGATTTACCACTAACCTGGCTCACGCCAGATGAATATGTGTTGAACTCCTATCTGAGTTCTCACTATATCCATCTGGGACTTCACTAGCTGAAGGTGTTCAAAAAAAGGTGGGGGGTTTAGTGAAATACTTCGAGCTGATTGGGTGTGGGGCCTACCTTATTTGAGCTTAGCCAATCACAACAACAACTCGTAGGGGTGTATCCAATGTCCGCGTGGGAATAGAACAAGTGTCACACATGCTCTTCCTTGTAAAAAGAAATTACTTCGTATTTCTGCTTAAACCGCATCAAAAGCGGCAAACAACACATACATCCACGGAAGCCACCATCTTTGTTTAGCTTGAATTAGACTCGGCGGCGCCGGGGCGCTAACAGCCCGTGTTAGCCCGCCCTGCTACAATGTGATTGGGCCTCAAAACCACGCTGCTGTCATGTGAGTGAGCCGAACCACCGCCGCTTCGGACTCTCGAACCAGTCGGGCGACTGGAAGGCCAGATGGATAAACCATCTGGTTGGCCAGGTTAATTTACCACATTTGGTTCAAGAATATTTCCATGGAGAAACAAATAAGATACCTGAACAGGTTCAAAAACTCATTCCAACTCACTCTTTTCTTCCAGTCTCAGTGAAGCTCCAAAACAGAGCCGGGTGCTGATGGCGATGGGAGTGGTTCTGTATACATGCTATTTGACTGCGACCCCCTTCCTATCTGACCTTTCTAATGATTTCAAGTGGAAAAATTAGGTCAAAAAGGGTTTATTCTTACATAATTTAAGTAGTTTATTGTGGTATTTGACTGAAATTCATTACAACATACTGTTTTCAATGTAAATAATTGATTAAATACAGAATAATATTTGTAA
The DNA here is from genome assembly GCA_038363315.1 of Mugilogobius chulae. Classification (NCBI taxonomy): domain Eukaryota; kingdom Metazoa; phylum Chordata; class Actinopteri; order Gobiiformes; family Gobiidae; genus Mugilogobius; species Mugilogobius chulae. Next base: position 27,920,279 of record CM076407.1, read on the forward strand.
AATCTCATCTTAAAATCATCTTGCGACCCCAGAATTTGATCACCGAGCTAGCACAGTTAGATCTTAGGCAGATAGTAGCTAGTTGTAGAGGAAAAAGCGGGAGGAGGTCAAAAGCAAATCCCTAAAAACCTCTGTGGGTCAAGGAGCCGGTACATTTCCTTTGCTGTGTACTAAACCTCAGTTCAAAGTTCAGCGAGATCCTCCAGGAGCTTGTATTTAAGGTGCCTGAAGTGTTGAAGTTAAGCACAGGAGGCTGCTGATGAGGCACCTCGATAGCAGCATCTAAATCCACACACAGATTTGAGCTCACGGCCTTTGACCTTTACAATGCTTCTTGCGTTCCTCTTTTAGCTTTACCCTTGAAGATATCATCAAGAAGAAGGCTGCTCCTGTGCTCAATAATACAATAACACTTCATAAACAAGAACAAACTCAGTACTGTGTTGTGTGTGTGAAAGACTAAACAATGTCTGAGCAAATAAAAGCGAGGCATTCTCAAGTATAAGGATAAACTCACGAGTCTCCACAAAAAGAGATGCGTAGAAGTACAAAAGAGAAAAGCAAAGTATTGTTCTGAGGCGGCTGAAGCCAAGCACGCTGGAGGTGCTATTCTTGTCAGCGTGCTCCCAGATCTTTCAGGTTTTTCAAAGCAGGAGAGACGTCGACGCGTTTCCACCTCACCCTGTTTGTTTACTCTTGTTTGCCCTTGTTATTTTTCCCACCAATATAAATCCTTTGTGTGCTTAGTGTGACAAATCCACCCTGTGTTCTGTTAAGGGTTTAGTAATGTACACTAAGCAGAGAGCATTTATCGAACTGCGTCTCGAACGGACGGGCCCGGATTAACAGTTGCCATGGTAACCACAGCTAAACTACAGTATATGCGCTGAAGTGAAACGCCACTACAATCTGGTCTTTGATCCGCCGTGCTTTGGTGTGTATTTGTAATGAAATATTAAACTCATCTAGAAGTTTTTTTTTCCTCTTTTTTTTTTTTTTTTTTAATGGATCTGTTCTTGTGTTGCCTTGCTGCACGCCGGCCCCTTCAGCGACGTGCGGTGTTGCTGCTGCTGTCACTCTGCTGCACTGAAGGGTGGTCAATTAGAGCCGGGTCCACTTGCCGCCTGCCTGTGGCGCCGGCGCTCGGGGATCAATATTTTGGCTGACAACGCGCCATTATTGCCAGAAGACACAGATGTTTCCCTTTCCCACTCCTTTCTCTTTTTCTCATTTTTTCCCGTAATGCCTTTTTCTCTTTCTGCGAGGATTAGCCGCACACTTCCTTCCTGTTCGGTGTGATGCCCCTGTATAATTGTACAGAGGGAGAGAAAGACTGACAAGACAAGTGCCAAGCTAATGAAGTGCATTCCATATAAAGGATGTAGTATAGTCAGCAGACGCCTCAGACACGGCTGGATAGAGACTGGCAGCAGGTGCATTAACTAGAGTGACTCAGCAGGCATGGGTTTAAAATAATATCTCCACCGTGCAGTCAAATGAGCTGTGATTGACAAATACTAATGTTTGGATTTATGCCTCCTATAAGTACTCGCCTAGAAATGAGTGTCTTACTTACTGTGTTGGCGGGAGGTCTGTGGTGAGTCTGTGTGGCCTTGTCATAGTGCTGCTGCTTCTGTTTGTCCAGCCGCTGGTCACTGGTCCTTTGTGAGTGCGGTGCCCTCTGGTGGTGGCACTGACACCTGACCTGATGTCCCTGAGCAGGCTAGAACGACAAAACAGAAAGAAAATAAGGTAAAAACATTGAGTTAGGGCTAGGCTATATAACGATGAAATCAAAGCGTGTGCTCAAACTGATTTTTTGATGAAATTGTTCAATCATGTTTTCCGATTTCTCTATTTAAAGGTGCATTGTGTACACATGACATGTTCTATTTAAGGACACCTGTTGTGTCTGATTTGAAATGACCCGACAAAGACCTACCTCAGGTCAAAACGCGTTGGCTCCCTCTGAATTAAAGGACTTTCATCTAACTCAATCAGTACCTCGGTGTTGAATCTACCTACTCTATTCATCAGTAGGGTCTTTGTTTTATTTATATTTTCCGATGAGCACCTGAGTATATCCTTAGAATCTGCATTTTTATTGACCCAGTGAAGCGCTCCACCATCACGTTTTTTGCTTGTGCACTGTGGACATTTTTGACCAAAAACAGACTAAAACAAATAGATGTTTTAGTCATTTAAATGTCTTAATAGTTTAAGTAAATAATAAAAATCAGTGTCTTCACTTTAAGTGGGCTGGCATTTGGCCTGTCTGTTGGCCAATCACTCTTTCTGAATGTTTATTGATGTACTGAATGTTTATTAAAATTTTCTACCATTTATGTTTGTTAAATTAACAATCTTGGGGAGTCCTCAGAGACGACTACAAAAATAAATTGATTTTATTTGATCTGTGGGAGTACCTCTTCTTGCATGTTTACATTGAAAAAAAATTTTTTAGCTGTAGTTTCTTCATACTATGGCGTAAAATTTATATATCCCGTTGAGAATTCCTTAAAGTATAGTTTTAACTTTCTATTTCTATTGAATTATGTAGCTTTTACTTAATGCATCTGTTCAAATAATTTTTTTCCAACCTACCTCTTTTAGACTCAGAGTTGCCAAGTCCACTTCTTTATAGCGACTTTGGGCTTATGAATTGAGTTTTTGGGCTGCACTTTAAGGTCATAAAAGAGGTGAATTTTAGCTATTTTTTAGGTTTGATTTACAATAACATATCCATTTATGACTGAAACTGTTTTTTAGTAATGTTTCAAGTCTAAACGTCATTATTAATGTTAGAAATAACTTTCTACTGAAGGGCTGAGGTCACTTGTTTCAAGAGCGTCTGGCTGCAGACAGGTACCGCCCACCTCCCTCCACAGACTTCTTACTAAAGACCAAAAGCACCTCTTTGGCCAGACCGGAAGCCCATTTATAGTCACCTCTCACACACGGCTACGCTAGCAAATGTATATAATTTTCAATATTTATACCCCAAAGACAGGCATGGTTATGGTTAACATTTGGACTAAGTTTAGAATAGGTAATTTTGGTAAGTAGAATGCTTTGTAAAAAGTCGAGAGTTGCCAAATATGGACGTCTGGACTGTACTGAGTTTTTTTTTTTAACGACAAAAATTGTGACTAATTTCAAAAGTAGCCAGATTGTGCCATGATATGATATTTTTTTATCATTAATAAAGACTTTTATGACATGAAAATACACTAAATGGGTAAATTTTGTCATTAGTGTGTATATTTTTGTTGATGAACCTGGAAAACTGCCATAATTTACCATGAATATAAAAAATTTTGTACTTTTTACAAAGTTATTGATGATATAGGCCAAAATATCTCTTTTTTTGCACTTAAACTATGTTTAAGTGTAAAAAACATTGAGCTGTTCCCGTGATGTCCGCGCGTATATTATATATTTTTCACGCTAACTTTTAATTTGTTTAGGACCTTTTACCTTGTTTAGGATTACTGTATCTCTGTCAATATTGGTCCTGCCATTACAAAATAAAACTGGGACAGAGTTTAGACTGTTTTCTGTCAGGAAAAGTCTGCTACACCTCTGCATGTGGAGGAAATGTGTTACTACAGCTGCTCAAAGATACAAAACATGACCATTAATAATAGCCTATGTATAAAGAAAAATCTCGCAAGATAGTTATATGTACGCACAGTATCGTGACAGATTGATCTCGCGACCCATCACTAGTACATACGCATACATATTCTGGTGGCAGTGTGAGTGACCACCGGACCCAGACTGATCCAGATCTGGATCTGGACTGGAGGCAGTGTGAGCGCGGTGTAAGACTTCTAAGGCCTTGAATTCAAACTTTTCTATTAACGACTTTTTAAGACCCGGCAGAAACTCTTATAATTACTCAAAGGGTAAAAATGTGTAAAAAGGAAAGATAAAATATTTTTTCACACTGCCCTTTACAGCCAGCACATATGATTACTTTACAACTGTAAAAGACTTGTTTTTTTCCTTTAGTTCCATTTATTGAGCGACTGCTTTACTTTCTTTCAGCGCAATGTATCTGAGGGTTGTTTCAATAATTCACCTTCATTCACACACATTCAATAGAGCAGTGCAAATAGCTTCGTCTGATGAATTTGTTGTTAAGGCAAAGTGAAATGAACAAGCTCCTGCTGTATGTGACCTTGTGTGGAAATACCTCCTGCACAAGACATGCATACAGGCTTTTCCAACACGCTCTTTACTTTCTGTGTCTACGAGTGGAGGTCTAAAACAATTGGCATGGGAGAGTGCTTATTCTAATTGGAAGAGGCATGTGAGAGCAGCGCTGCCGGACAGGACGTCCATTGACATTTTGGTATTTGTGGAGACGGTGTGGATTTGAATAATGTGAGCCGGGCGGGCGTACAGCTGTTTGACTAACAAGGAGCTGGTCAAGACACTAATGAAAGGCAGAGTGTATGGCTGAGGTAAAGCAAAACAAGCAGGGCCCAGAGTGTTAATGAGTATAAAAAAAAGAAAATAGTTGGAAAAATAGAAAGAAAGAGAAAGAGAGAGAGAAAGAGAGGCATCATGATTAGTTTGAAACAGGTAAACAAAATCAGATTCTCACACCTCTTCTTTTTTGGTCTATATCATTTTTTGCAAGACACCACTGACTACTTATTTACTTACTTACTTACTACTTACAATGTCCTTAACCAAACAAGAGTGAATCTTACTTTTTTTTTCTTTTATTTGTTTCATTGGAGATTCTGCTTGGACCCAATAGGCCGCTGCACACACCAAAGACACCCCCACAGTAAAACACAACAACAAAACACCATTCCCCCACTTTCTTACATCATTTTTCATTCAACGGCTTTACTGGAATAGGTGCAAATGAATTCTTGATCTGTTATTCTGACACAGTGGTACCTGTACCTCCTCCCTGAGCTCAGTAGTTCATATTCAGGGTATAGCACGTGTGTGGGTCGAAAGCCACGTTTTCATTGGCCTATGTCCCCAGTTTTAGCCACTTATGTTAACGATGGTAAGTGTTTCCACTGCAGGGTCCAGGTTCTCAAGGGTCTTCTATGTGAGCAGCTGATGTCACTCACACATTACACATGCTTTCTTAAATAAATAAAAAAGAAAATGTACCTGAACTATACTTTTTTCCCTGGCATCAATCTGAGTGATTTGCAAAAAGACATATAATGATTTAAAGTCTGTGACGCTGGTGTAAACAAAAAACTACTTTCGTTTATCTTTACTTTTTAAAAATTTGTTTAACTTCTTTTGCAAAGCCTCTGCGACTCTGAGCTGCATTTTAAACCCATTTTATTCAATGCATTGAGATTGGATTATGTTGGACACATTACACACAGTACTTCAATTTTTTACAGTATTTTTTCCTCGGCAAACAGGAAACGACGGATGCTAAACGCTAGCTTTGCTTTCTATCTAGTCTATCAGAGCAACAAATAAAGTTTTCATCACTGAAATGGGGCGGTTTAACAGGGATCAGGTCGGTGTTTGGTTAGGAACATTATTTCATGTTTCTATCTGCTCGTTTCCGTCTGGTGTTCGCCTGCGTCTTCTCTTGTCCAAACATCAGCAAGCGTGGTGGAACAGATCGCTTTGCGCAATGGAAACATCATAGGACCGAACGTACCGCCCCGACCCTAAAGAAACAGGGCTTAAGACGATGTTCTGGTCGGTCTCCTCATGGCTTGTTCATAAAGTTCCTGAGGGCTCAGAGGGACGGCACTGCCCATAATTTTCCCCGCTGTTCGAACCAGATTTGACTAAATTTGACTTTTTGATTTGACAAGTAATTTCCAATCGCTGGTCATTCCATATCTGAGAATGACTCTATTGAAAATGAGCATGATGTTTCGACAGACGCAAAATAGTCTGAGTCTGCGCAGGAAGTGGAGGCACTGACGTATTCTGCTAAAACTGCATTTCCTCAAGTTTCTGGCTAATGCAATGAAATCAGTAAAAAAATTGTTGATCTGAAACATTTAAATACATTTGATTGTGTTAAAAGGATTTGTTTTACCTCTAAAGTTGTAATTTTTCTATAAGAGATTATTTGTTTATCAACATAGGATGAGCGCACAGCCTGACAGCAGAAAGAGCCGTGGCGATTGTAGCAGCAACACTAACCAGTGCTGTGTCAGCTAACAAGAGTTTATCACTGGTGCGAAAACAAAAGTTATGCTGCTAAATCAACATCTATGAATGAAGTTCGACATTATGACTCCTGCAAGTCACGTTCAGGGGAGTGAAAAAACACAAGAAAAACAATGTCTCAAGTTTCAGGAGCCAGACGTCCATATACCGGTTCATATCTGATCGAAACTCTCGAAGCTCTCGTCACCTTTTTTGTTTATTAAGAAGTTTGAGCAATCAACTAGATGGATAGCGTATCTTTCTGCACGTGACATGCGCAGTAGAGCGGAAAGTGACATTGACCAAAAAATTATTCAAACGTCAAGAGTATTCATTTTAAAGTAAACCCCTCACAATCAACAAGAAAATGTTTTTGTGTATGTGTGTTGTCGAGAACAGTACAGGCCATTAAAAACTATTCACAAATTTAAAAAAATGCATGAAAACATTGTAATTTTACAGTCTAGAACTCAAAATGAGCTTTAAACTACAGTATCTACCAGTGGATTAATGCGTATGTATAGAAATATGTGCGTGTATATCGATTTGTGGCTGTTATGTGCTTCGTTTTGGTTATGTAACTTGGTGAATATACTAACAACCACAAATAGTGTATTCGTCAAACCGTACTAATCGAGGCCAAGACTTTTATAGGTCGGGAACACAACAAGACCAAGACCGCTGTCCTGTACTTTTATACATTATCAGTGTCTACATGATAATGTTGTGACATGCTCCTTGCAAACTGTGTCTGGTCTGGGACTTGTCATTGTTAGTTTAGTAGAGCGTGGTGGCATGAAAATGTGCTCCAAATGTGCTCGAGTACGAGAAGACCTTAGTAGGATCTTAGAAATGTAAATTACTTTACTATGATTAAATAACACTTCACCCCACTCCTTTTCTTCTTTATGTTATATTTACGTGATCATAATTATGTACATTAGAATATGTTTGAAAATGATCACTAGGAGCGTTTACATGTGATCAAATATCCCCGTCATCATGTCCCTGCACTAAATGTGTCCTGGATATTTAGACTAGTAACTATGGCAACTATGACACAGATAAGGTAAGGACCTAACCATGTGTGCAACTTTGTTTTTTCCAACAACAAGCTGATAAAATACAATAAAATAAGAACTTAAGACTGTAGAACACAGTCAGAGCTTTGGTAAAAGTGATTCTTTACAGTGGAAAAAATATGTCTGAATTCTGAAGAGTCAGTTCAGAATTAGCTGTGTTGTATGATAGATAACTTTATTGTTTCACAACCATAGTATATTACATATAAATAAGAAAAAAGGAGCGTCATTGGAATATCTTCAGTCACCCATGACAAACGGAAATAAGTAGTAGATAATGAGTATATGAAAAAGAAAAGAATAATTTTGAGTATTTTTGTGAACTTTCCTGCTTCTGCCAGATTAGTTCCTTGAGTTTGCACATGCTCAGTTTGGTTCCAGCGGTGAGAAAACAGGTTGTGTTTACATGTCACAATATTCTGGTTATTATCAGAAAATTCCAGTGACAATAACCTGGTTTCTCATAACCAGGATATTAGAATAACCAGTTTATTGAAATCAGAATCTGGCGTTTACATTGACACACACAAAACCAGGATATTAAAAAATCTTGATCATAACTGGGTTCTTCGTGCACATGTTAACACCCTCACTGTCTGAAATTAACCCTGCTCAGCTGCTCGAAATAAAGAAATCATCATCAGCCTAATTTGAAAAACAATAGGCAATGCTATATAAACACCATATACACAGCTTAACAATCAAAAAAATCTGTGTTTTTTGTTCCTTTATTTTAGTGTCCTTGCTGCAAACACAGATACAGTAACACAACACAGTTTGAAATGCCTTTAATATCCTTACTTCTTAAAACTTGTGGGCTCATATCAATCTGTGACCTTTGTGATAAAATGCCAAAAACATCTTGTTAGCAGCGAGTCAGAAAGCCTTAGATTTCATTTTCCTCAAACATGTAAATGTGAGAGCAGAGTGCATAAGACGTTGGCTGTCCTTCACGTAATTAGCATGTTTTTCTTTTATGTGCAAAAAGCTTGTTATCACAGCATCAGACAACAAACATTTCCCGTTGCTTGTCAGGGCAGAGTTTTGCTCAGACTGAAGGGGTACAAGTCAGCGGTGTGTGCACAGAGGCTGCTCTTGTTTTCAGAGCCAGGCCGTGTGTAGAACAAACTCACCATTTGTTGGGGCTGTTGTTGTAGCTGTTGACACTGCAGCCTGAGTTGAGCAATAGTTCTGTCTCGACTCCTCAGCTCCTCCCTGAGACCTTGCACTTCCTTAATCAGCTCCTGAAGATGTGACGCGCACACACAAACACACATATATAAACTGTGAGCCACGGCAGCATATAAATCATACATTATACTCAATCAATACCGCGCTAAACTCTGCTCACCTGTAGTGTTGTGCTCTTATCTTCAGCCTCCATTTCGGCTGCTTGTACTGGAGAGTCGGCATCTTCAAGCTAAAATAAAAATGAACAAAACTTTATAACATAACAGGAGTGACAGAAAGTCTTTGTCTTCATCAGAGGAATAGCAAACATGCACAACTTTCCTTCAGCTATAACTGTTCAAGTTTTGTCTTCCCGAGGCGTTGTATCTAATTAGATTTTTAACATTTGAATCAGATATATGAAGTAAAGCTAAAATCTCCTGATGAAAGTCGTGTTTACTTGGCAAAGTGACAACTCGTCTGATTCAAAAACAAGGCACGCGTCCTACTTTTATTCCATAGGTGTTTTCGTACAAGAAATACCAAGAACTAGTTCCAACATTCCTCCAGTCCCTGTTTAGCCAGAAGAACTATCTTGTCCGCATGTCTGTGTTCACACAGCAACAATTCCTGAAAGTGGGTCCAACTGGCTTAACATTAGCATCTGTAAAGTCTGGAACTTTTATTACATTCATTACAGCTACACCGTGTAACTTTTGGCCAAAAATAAACTTGAATAAAAGAATGTTTTTTCTAGTTTAGATGTCTCTGTGAAACCTAATAAACAATAAAATGTGTAATTTTACTATGAGCATGATTTTGTGGCCACAAAATTAACTAATATTTGGCCTTGTCTCGTCTATTTTTATGGAAAAGCAGGTCCTTAGCCATATTTCTAAATGTTCTAAAAATGATTTTATCTTTCTATTTGTGTTGAATTGTGAAGTTGAATTTTCACCTCCAGAAAGTTACATGGTGCACCAATTGATGTTGGGAAAACAAAAGTTGTCTTTTTCGATTCCACATAAAACTATGAGCCACAAACATCACTGAAGTTAACAATTCAACAAAATGATTCGCTGTAATTCCTCGTAATAGTTAGGCTGCTATTTACAAATTAAATAGACATATTTCGAGAGTTACTGCTTTTAAATAATTTTCTTCAGGATAAGAAAAGTTTATTTAAATGTGGGAATGTATAAGATATGTTTCCAAACAAAGTTAGTATTGTAAATGTGTTTGTGTCACCAAAAGGTTCCTGGTCTGACTGGAAAGTACCCGCCCCAGAGCAGAAGCTAAAAAAGGTGGCCCAGTTCATAGTTCCTGATCTGTGTGAATGGCCTAAACTGGGGCTGGAATAAAAAGGCCTCATGTCAGAAAATAGGAAACATTTATTGGGTGTAACCCTTGGCTTTCCACTGTATTTTGTGACGTGACAAATAAACAGGTGAATATTAGAACCTGCCGATATATTAGCTGACTGGTCAAACCATAAGTTCTCAAAGGGGGCGCTGCAGGAAATGATTGAGTCTAATAGCATGTTTTAAATAAAGGCTTTCATGTAGACCAGCCATGCAACACTTAGGCCAGTAGAAACAAAAAACTTGATTCTAAAAATGGCTGGATTATTATACTTTACTTGAATAATCATGATTATCGATACTAATAATCTCATGACAGCCCTAATCAGTATCATATCAACTCCCCATCATTTAACTTGTGAAAACCGTGTGATTGTCTGTGTGGTAAGCCTCACTTTCAGTAGATCTTGGAGCCTGAGCAGGTGATTTTTGAGAATGTGACAGTCCTGGGACATGTGTTCTATTGTGAGTTCATCAAACGCTTGGATGTGCTGCTTCCCCTCAGAGTAAAACGGCGCGAGGAGATCCTGGGCGCCTTGACGCCGTCGTAATGCTGATAGCCGTTCATTCTGAAAAGAAAACAAGGCAAAAAGTGATTGTGTTGTTGAATTTAAGAGTAATTTTAAGTAGGGCTGCAACAAACGATTATCTTGACATTAAAATATTCTGTTGAATAGTAAGTTTTGTTATTAAAGAGACGCAAAAGGCGGTCAACCTTTTATGAAATGTGACCAAAAATAATGTTTAAGCAAGCTGAATTCATATACATTTTACTTTAGTTTGAGAAGATTTTGCTTGTCAAGTAAAATTATCTGCCAATGGTTCAAGATATTCGTTCTTAATTTTGGTGACTTACATTTTCTTTTCTTACTTCAAGCAAAGAGTGTTATTTTGTAAGAAAAACAAGATGTGTTTTCTTATTTTAAGTACAAAAAGTCTTGATCCACTGGCAGATTATACTACCGAGACTCTACATGTAAATTATGAAATTTCAAGCTGCCTGTTTTTCAGACAAAAAAAATCTAAATATGTATGCTCCAAACTCTCACAAAATCTCTGACACCTGGTTATTAATATCCACATTATGTGTTTTGGCTTCAACAATGGCTTTAGAGGAGCTTTTTACAAACAACAAAGTACAACTTAGGTGAACCACACAAGCACAGTCAGAATTTTAAGAAAAATTTCAAGTATCTATGTCAGGGGTTGCAAGATTTAACAACAAAAGAGCCAAATGTGTCTAATTCAAACTAAGTCAAAGTCAGAAAAGCCACAAATATATTTAGTCTAATAAACAAACAAAAAAAGTAAAAATGATTTGTTTCACTTATGTAATGCACTTGTGCGTTTTTGAAAGAGAGTGAATTCTAGCTACGGCTGTCAATGCATTTAGAAAAGTTTAAACAACCAGTATACATACACACTAAACAACTGCTAATTTAAAATAAACACATACTGTAAAATGAATAAAATAATAAAGAATGTCCTAGAGCTGTGCAATTAATCGAATTTCAATTATAATTATTATTGTTACCTTTTACAAAAATTGTGTAATCGAGATCATGAACCTTGACTCATAAGTGAGTAAGCGCTCAGTTACTTCTGTGAGTTGTGAAAGTCGGTCCAGACTGTTTCTTTACAATTACAGAATACATTTGTGGATTTAAGGATTTAACTGATGCTCCGTTATCATATCATATCATATACATATTTAAATAATCGTGATTATTATTTTCATCTTAATTGAGCAGCCCTACAATGTCCTTTAAAGGGACTGTACTCGATTTTTATACAGCAATATACTTTAAAAACAATTTCCCCCTAGCACTGATATCTATTCAGGTGGAAATTAGTCCACAATGTCCTGTCTATGTCTAATAATGTTCCATTTGTGTCCAACTTCTGTTTTGTTTTTAGCATTGTGGCTAATAGTGACTCACCTCGCCAATAACAGCTGTGAAAAAACATTAAAACTCATTATGATGAACAATTCTGAAACTCAGAATGCATTTGCTAAATGAGCAAATCATGTAGACGGAAGTAAGAAGTTTAAACTTAATTATTTGTGTTTGTTTACATTTTAAGAATGCACAAATCAGGTACAGTCCCTTTATCTTTTTGTTGTCCAGTTCCTCATTCTCAGTTAAATCTCAAAGAGCCGCAGGTTGCAGGCCCCAGATCTATAAAAACTAAAATAGTTTATTATTGTCGGTAGATTCAGACAGTGCCTAGTGTCATTTTAAAGTAATTACCTTTTGTCTGATCCTTAAAACACTTTCTCTCAGCACTTGACTGAGAAGTTAAGTCTGTGTGTAGTAAATTAATGATTATTCGATAGTTGACGATCATTGAAATAATGGCTCAGTTGTGATCAATCGATGAACCTGTTGCAGCCCTAGTTGTGATGTTTGTATTCTGAACCTGCTGCTGCTGTTGTGGAAGTGTTCAGATGCACTCCAGCGGTGGTGTCTCCGCCGTGGGCCCAGGCGACCTCGCTCTGTCCGCTCCATCTGGGACATTTCTGTGAAGCAAGCAAACAAATAAAAATCCACAGTCAAGCATATTGAAAAAAATACATAGAAGCCCATGTTTAACATATCTACGTTGTGTTATAAAAACGGTGAATCCACATGTCAGTCATCTATATGGAGGAGCAGACTAGTTTTATCAGTATGCTCAGTCTCTTCTGGTTTTCACCCTCTGGTTCACATATGGAGAAAGAACAGCTTTGCGCGCTTTGGTAATGAACAGCTCTGTATGTATTTCACCAAGCTTGTGGAATATATACATATAAATCATGATCTTATCCTTCTCCGTGCCCGTTTCTCACTAGTGTCTGGGAAATCAACAGACACACGCACCCCGACAGGCAATTTTGTTCTTGAAGAGGCAAAAGGACACAGTATTTGGCACACTCAATAGCATATAGCCGTGAAATGAACCGTGACTGCAACAGAATTGACAACTAACAGAGCGCAGTCCCTGGAAATCAAAAGAACCCCTGACCTCCTCCTACTGTATGTGTTTGAAAGTCTGTGGGCCGAGAAATAGATAAATGTAAGTGAGACTGTGAGAACAAATCCGAGGAATTCAGTGGCTAAAATACTTTACCGGGTGTCACCACTGCACAGCCTAGTCCGGAGTGAAACCTCTACATTCCAATGTCTTTTCTGGTAAACTCTTGCTCAAGCTACAAAAAATATGACACTAGCACATTGGAATAATATAATCCACGTGAAAAAAGAAAAATCCATTCAGCCTGGGAAAGTTAGTCAGGGAAGCGGAACAAAATGACTTCTGTCCGGTCAGCTGGTGAGGAGTTAAAGAGCCAGACACATGGCCCGCCCCGCTCTGCAACGGTCAGTGTCGTCAAACTTGTTTCTGCTGGGAACTCCCGGAAATCTAGAGAGGAGCAGGGGCCGAGCTGTCTGTCGGGGTGAAAATGAAGCACATGGGGGGAGTGATCGACTCTGGGTCAGAGAGGGAAAATGTGAGAGAGCAGCCAGCCTGTTCTCGTCACTGTTTATTTGGAAAGTGAAGAAGCGGTGGCAGACGGCAGAGGAGGGGGGCACCGTGACCCTGTGTCCGGCCTCCGCTTCACTGTTTGTCCCTCCCTTCACTCTCTCTCTCTCTCTCTGCTTTAGCAGCAGCTCATGATGTAGAGGCTATAAATACGGCCGCTTCCCCAAAAGGAGGAGGCTTGGCTCTGCTTCCATTCACATTCCTCTGGCGTGAACATTCCTGCTCCTCTGTGACAAACAAGAGTGCTGTCAACAAATAAATAACAGCTATTGTTACATCAGCAGACATTCAGGCAGAAAATTGAGATACATAAATGTACATCCTGAATGTGCAAAGTGGTTCTATTATTCATCTTGATATCTATGTGTACGATTTTGATTATATGTTCCCCTGTCCACACAATGTTCAATTCACACAAACAGCACGGGGAAGATATTGCTTTGCCTGTGTTTGCATGTTTTTCAATATATTTTTGAGCAATAAAAAGTGAAAAGTTAAATAAAAGTTAGACCAATCAATCAGCTTTATTTATATAGCCCTTTACAACTAAAAAAGTGACCAAAGTTCTTCCCAATTGGGGATGGGTACTGCTTATTGATCCGGTCTTCTGTTATCGATACTTTCTCACAAAAAAACAATACAATAAAGTGCTTTTTTCTAAACAAAAACATTATAATAAAATTTCAAAAAAGACAACAAAATAACTACTAGCCAACTAATTTCTAATATTTATTTGCAGTGTTATTTTTACAGTGAGTCAGCTTCACCCCTACTGTATGCTGAGTCCGAGTTCTCACAAGACTTAGAAAGTGCTTAAAACTAATGTGCCCTTGTACACAGACCTCGGTGCAGTGCGAGTGCATGTCCGAGAGTTGTGAGAGTGTGCGGAAAGAATCCATAGAGAGTCTATTTTGTCGGAGGTCGCAGCGATCTGATGCGACTTTCAGTCATATACCAGCATTCTCACGGGAATCCATGCGGCTTTGGGCGCAGTGGACTGGAGCTAGTGACAAGACACTTCACAAGCAAACTCGTCTCGCGGTTTGTGTACGGGAGGCGTTACAGGCTGAATTAAAAAGACTACAATTCTTTCCAAAGCTGCGCTATTCTTATTCCACTGATCAGAGTTTGTGAAATTTCAATGGTATCGGCCCGTGATGCTGCTCTGTCCCGGTGAGCGTGCGGTGCAGTCAAAGCCCGGGCCGCTGCACACGAACACAAGGGGAAATGTGCTGATACCGCATGGCGCATAATCAACGCAGGACCGACAAGGAGCGTGAACGGGACAGATTTTATGAAGTGTGCTCCCTCAGAACCGATAGAGACGATAGGCCTGGAGCTTATTGATCCAGTGGACCATTAAGGCGCAGGACCTGGACTGGGTACCCATCCTATTCCCAATAAAACACGATGAAATGAAAAATACATCACAATCAATATACAGTAACAGTAAAACAAGAGATGTTACTACCAACTGAATGTTAAAGGTCATCCTAAACAAATGTATTTTAAGTCATGATTTAAAAAGGCCAAAGTTCCAGAGTCAGGACCAGACACAGAGAAGGCCCCATCACCCCTGTGTTTCAGCCTCAATTGGTTCAGCACAGCTGGTTTGTTGACCTTAAAGCCCGACTTCAGTTTCGAACTTTAAAAAATTCAGTCAAGTAAAAAGACGCATGACCTTAGGAGCCTTAAAAACAAAAAAAATATTTTAAAATCAATTCTAAAAGAAACCGGAAGCCAATGAAGTTTAAAAAGGTCCGGGGTGATGTGCTGACATCTGAATGTGTTATCAAAAAAAGGAGTATGAGCATTTTGCACAAGTTGAACGCGACTAAGAGACTGGATAACACACACATAAAGTGCACTGCAGTAATCTATTCAGGAGCTAATAAAAGCATGAATTGTCTTTTCAAAGTCAGCATAGATAAAAGACGCAACTGTTAATACTTTAATATATGATATAGATAAATGCTATGTTTAATAATTGTCTATACAAAGCAAAAACTTTACCAAAACTGCAGTTTAGCAGAAAATTGAGTGTCTTTTGGTTGTACTCAACAGATTTAAATGAAGGCTCCAAAAGCCGGATTCACTTTTTTTTTTTTCCAGCTCTTCAAGGCAGCAGAGAATTACAACTGGAAACAGAATGCCTAAATCCTTGATGCAAATGCATTAATTTACATTCACAATCAGAGTATTTTTGCTGGAGGTATGCGATTATTCCAAACTAATGGGGAACCTCCAGTCAATGAGCGGAAGCATTTATCATGGCCAACAAATAACCTTGCAGATATAAATAATTTGTAAAAAGAGTCAGTGAGTTGAATGTGTGTAAAGTGCTGACCATGCAGGTTGTCCACAGGCAGGTCCACATCCAGCATCAGGTCGTCTTCCTCCAGCTCTGAGGCTCCAAAGGCTCCAGGTTGTTCAATATGTCCTACAAACACAAGCGCATTACAACATGACACAAGAAAACATATCATCATCACTACAAAAAGTCATTCAATCATTTTAGCCACAGATTTAGCCTCACAATCACACTGTGCCAAAGCAAATTGTTTTAGAATGCCCTATTCTAAATATCAAACTATTACAGGTGCAATGTGTAAGTAATTGCCTTCTGCTTTGATGTCCACCAGGTGCCTGAATCAACAGCAGAGAAATTAAAAAAGTATTTTGTAGAAGCTTTGCTATTAAAAGAAAGCAGCACTGCAGCAGTGTACAGAAGTAATCATGTCTCACGCCAAGCCATATGGTCCTGAAACGCTGTTATAAAGGACTAACATCTGGGATAGAAGCTATTTTAATAACACCCAATGTGTACTTGCTTCTAATGTTTTTTAATTAAAACTTAAATATGCAAGACTGCCGTAATTCTCTATATCAAACAGCACAAGTTATGAATGGCAGCCTTATTTAATATATCAGCCGATATCAGGACTTCAATTGATAGAATTTTGAATACTTTTAAAACGGCAACAAAAACATCTTTTTAAGAGCTACAAAAGCGTTGCCTGCCTGTGAGCATCGCCTGCCGAATAATTCAAAACATGTCCATAAGCAGAAGAGTGAATCAATAGTTCAAAGCTTTGCTTTTCAAGGCAATTTTGTGCTTCAGAAAACCTAAATTGACAGTGCTTTGACTAGAAAACACAAGCATTAAATTGCTCATTATTAACAGTTGTTGCATTGTGTGAAAATGGCTGGTACTAGACTATGAGAGCTGCTTTTCTGCTTCACAAAAGAATCTGTGGAGATCTGAGAAAATAAAAAACATAACAACTCAATATTATTTTATTTTAAGGTAATATTTTTGATTGTTGTGCGCACAAATCAAGAGTTCTTTTGAAAATGGAATTGAGTTGTGAATATGTAATGGTTTGAAACGATTTTGCACCCAAACTGAAGCCGTGATCGGAGTCCACTAATTAGCCACACAACTGATAATGCAAGTATTGATCACTCTGAACTGCTAAACTGAAATATTGCTATTAAATCCATCAGGAAGCACATGATGGCCGTAACCTCGAGCCAATTAAAGCTCCGCTCTTTTATTTGAGGCGATTATCAGACGAGAACATGTAGATGATTCTGACACATACATATTTCACACGTATTCCCCCCAGCGCTCCATCAATCCCTCCCTGCGCC
The DNA here is from genome assembly GCA_038363315.1 of Mugilogobius chulae. Taxonomy (NCBI): domain Eukaryota; kingdom Metazoa; phylum Chordata; class Actinopteri; order Gobiiformes; family Gobiidae; genus Mugilogobius; species Mugilogobius chulae. The sequence goes on from CM076407.1 coordinate 27,937,227, forward strand.
GTGATCAGAATGAGGACTGCTTAAGCTAAAGGCAGGTCTCGAAGCACACTGTGTTTCAAAGCAGACACTTGACTCCAGCCGTAACATCTGCCAAATCTTCAAACCAACATGCTTGGATCAAACAATGATTAAAACTTCAAAAATCAGTGGGAACGTTGGAGAGCGAGCTGTTCTTTAATACTTTACAGCCAGCTAACTTAAGTGAGAGGCTGATAAACTCACGGTGACAAAAAAAGTTCATTACATAGGCCTTAATTCTACCCAAGGCTTTCTCAGAGTTTGTCTGTGAGATCTTTGGCAGACATGGAGCTTTCAGGGTTGGAATTTCAATTAGGTTCATGGCACAGGATTAGGCAAAAGACAGAGGGGCTCATTTCCACTTGCTAAAGACACCGATAATTTTGACTTTAGATCAGAGAAAAACAACAGATGTCTACTCAATTAATCAAGTTTCCTAGAAGTTAAAATTAGACCGCAAAACAGAAATTAAGCAGACAAATTGCATGGAGCAGGCACAAAACATATTTGATACCACAGTCTCAAAAATAATATTACTCAGAATATAAAGGCTTGATGTAAAAATGGGAGTTAATACTGGAATAATGATTAACGGTTCAAGAGCAGGACCGCACTGACCTTCTCACCTGCAAACCACGCCTTCAATTACCCAGAGCCTCTACCTATACGGTCTTGTCTCTACATCCACCCGCACCTCTAGGGCTGGGCAATATTGACAAAAATTTAAATCTCAATACATTTTTTGCACAAGGATACTGTCAGTCTAACATAAACGTGTTAAAATAATGACCTAAATTATGCTATTAAGTTTAAAATTGGTTAAATTACTTATGTTAGTGATTTGAACAGGTTTTGACTTTCTTAAAGGTGGAGTAGTGATTTTACACTGCAGACACATAAAATCCTTCCAAACATAGTTAACATGTATTCGTTTTTGGTTGCAGTTATAGCTTAAAAACCATGCTGCATTTATCATAAAATTTTTTGGTGCAAAACACAAAAGTTACTAAATTATAACTAAAAAAGTTAACTACCCCAACTTTAAATAAAGACTTGCCAGTAGAACAAGAGTAATTTTAGTACTTTTTTTCAAGAACAGAAGCTTTTTCTTTCAAGTTAGTGTGTATTTTTCTTTTTTTTTGTAAAACAAGATACTTAATGCTTGTTTCATTAACAGTCTAAGACTAAATAATCAAAATCCACTTGAAACAAGATCAATGCAAATTATTCCAGGCACAAGTTTTCTGTCATCTAATTTTTAGTCATTGTTTCCTGTGTGTGTTTTTTACCACTGTCAAGCTCGCCTCTTTTGTGAAGCACTTTGAATTACTTCATGTACCAATTCATATAAACTTCCTTTGTCTATTAGAAAATGTACAACATTAATTATTTAATTTTTTTTGTAAATTTTACTGCACGATATTCGATATTCAATTTTTGCATATCTCCAAAACAACATTCACGATTGTCTAAAATTTTATATCTTGCCCAGTAGAGCTGTGCAATAATCAAAATTCAAATTCAATTATGATTATTGCTGTAATCCAGTGGTTCTCAAAGTGGGGTCCGGGGACTCCTGGGGGTCCCTGGACCATGTGTAGGAGGTCCCCCAAATTTTTTTTGAAACATTGGTATTTTTTCAATATAACAATTTCTTATGATTTACCATCATTAAGCATAGAATTTTGGATAAAAAAAAGAGCTTTGAATAGAAATAAGTAAACAGTAAAAATTGCCAAATGAAGTGAACCATTATTCACATTTGATATATAACTTCGCTTTAATTTCAAAATTTTAATGTGATACCATGGCGAAAAGTGATAGGGGTCCTTGGAAGATTTTCGAGCCGATAAGGGGTCTCTGAACTGAAAAATTTTGAGAAACCTGCTGTAATCGATTCAAAAATCAGTGTAATCGTGATTATTAACCGTGAGTTATATGTGTATTCATAAGCGCTCACGTCTTCATCTTCAATCAATATCTTAATTGCACTCTTTTGTTGTGATTTGGTCCTTGCTAGTGAAATATATACATAAATACATTTTGTGTACATATACGGTCATAGATTGTATAATAGCGACGGCGTCATGCTGCTTGCCGTTACAATCCAAATAGGAGAGTAAATTGGTTCCCTCAGCTCTGTCTCAAATTCAGTTTCTATTGAATGTCTGCACCTCGTTCTCTGTAACTGCTACTGCCAGACTCACCATAAAATGTTAAGTTTAAAAAGCTCCACATAATCTTTTATTTTGCTTTTGTCTTTGCAAGATATGAAGAGTAATAACTGACCAATCAGGTGCCTTCTTTCCAGTAATTAGCGCAGCTTTAGCTAAGTGCCCATGTAAATCTGTTGTGATGCAGTAAAAGGCGTGTAGCTTCTACAACCTGTTTCCTGATTGGCTTTGTGGTTGCTACGATACACACTCACATTTCCAAATATGGGAATCCAAACTAGCCACTGTATGTGCAAGCCTACTGTTTGGCTTCATTACTAAATGAGCTAGCATCTCAATCTGACTGATTCATATATGTTTTTAAATTAATGTGGACATTAGTATTCAATTAAAGATAGGATTTTGACATGCAAAACTTAAGTAGGTCTAACTAGTTCCTCGGTCTCATAAATCCTTCGGCAATAGAATTTCCAAAGTTATGTTTTTTTTGTCTGCGATTAGGCCTTAAAATCATTTTTACCGACAGCAAAATGAGGCTGGAGCAACAACTTAAACGCCGCCAGAGTGCTGCATTTGGGTCTTGAAGTAAAATACCATGCTTTTGATTTTGATTCAGGCAGTCCACGGTGGGCTGATTTTGTCAGTGTGCTGTTTATGCCATACTGTTTGGTGGAAGAGAAAAGTTTTACTAAATTACAACTAAAAAAGTCAGGTACACTAGCTTTAAATTAGGGCTGCAACTAGTAATCAATTGGCTCTGTGCGCTTGGTGTGCGTACGTTCAAAATAATACATCCTGTACATACAACACTTCCTGTTCAATTCTCTTATGTGGGTTTTCACTACATCAGTTAAAACAAATAAATACTCTTTAGATCATACAGTTGTGGTGAATATTACAGAAAACATGTTAAAGACTTTACATATTAGAGGAATATTTCACCAGAGACACTTGAGTGTTTAAAAAGAGACGTGATTGTGTCTAAATGCTAACGCTAACAGGAAGTGGTCGTATGTACATAAGTTAGCTATTTTGAATGTAACCATTATTTGAATACTAAATTAATTGACGATTGTCTCTGTAATCTATTAGTTGTGATTAGTCAATTAACTTGTTGCTCTATATATTTAGAGCTGGGTGATTTTTTTCCCTCATATTGATTGATGTCAATGTTTGATTAAAAAAGGTTTTTGGTAATGATTTCTAAACAGACTTTTAATCTGTGCCACACAGAAAATCAATACAATTTCTTCATCCAAACCACTTTTTTACTCAAAGAGAATTATTAGCTGTGGAGCTCCCGATTCAAAACGCCCACCTAATTGACACTTTGCCATAAATCGATCCCAATGTCTCGATTAAAAGCCCAGCCCTATGTCGACCTTTATTAAGTAAACATTTAGATTCTTTTCAGGGACATGCCCGAGCTATGAACCACATCATGTATGACGAGGCTCTTGGCAATAACCAGTCCTTTAGCTGACAGTCTTTTCTTCTTCAATAGAAATCTTTCACTTCAGTACTCACCTGAGGACATGTGCTCACATTCATGCGGCATTAGTCAGAGAAACTGGATCAAAGACTGACCATGAAAGTTTCAGTTGTGAATTGCATCAGTTCATGTACAAAAACATGAAACTATTTAAAAGTGTATCGACGTGAATCAATAGTAAGTGGGAAATTGCAAGAAGAGACTGAACCAAGTACAGAACCCACATCTTTCCAGCTCCGTCTTCTCTTTTCGAGTAAATTATAGGTTATGCAAAAACCTGAGACCACAATTACTAACTGACGAGATTAGACTCAGACTGTCTCCGCAGCGTGCCGCTTGCTCGAGTCGTGTTCAAAGTCTAAAATACATAAAAGAAAATGTATGTTTACAGCTCTAATGGTCGCCCCTGTCGATGCAAAATCAACACAAACAAAAGCTGCTGATGTGTGGACCTCATTTATTCAAGAGAGAGAGAGTCGGGCCGCCAACGTGTTCCGTAAACGGCCGTGCACTCCGCAGACAAAGGTCTAAGCACCTCACTCATTTACACACTAATGAACTGACCTGTCTACACCCGGCGCTGCGAAAACCTAAAAGCAGAGGCAAAATAAATAAATCAGGAATAGGAGAGGAAGAGGGAGCTGTGCGGGCAATAGAGAGAGAGAGGAAAAAGGATTATAGAATTTGCAGAACAACAACAGATAATGGGGAAGAAGCAACAGATCGAGAAGAGGGGAAACAAGATGGACCAAACTTTATCTGACGAAAAGGAAAATCAAAAATAGAAGGGGGTATAAAATAATGAAGAGGAAAATGTCAATACGTGTGTCTTGTTTTCAAGCTGCCTTTTCAAATGAGAAAACTTGGACAATCAGTGGAAAAAGAGTGGAATTCTAAAGCTAAGTAAATGATAAAATGCACTGTTTCTCAGACTGTGGTACGTATATTCTGGTGGTTCTTGAAGTTCTCTGCAAATTGAATATTTTAGGGCTGCAACTAACATCATTTTGCTAATCGATGAGTTGGACCATTATTCTTTTGATTAGTTACTTAGACAAAGCTTAAGTCACGTGACTAGAAGATTTTCGCACATTTTGATCCAGACAAAGCTACTTTGTTGCTTAGGGATGTTTTGGAGGTGTGGTCGATATAAGCTGAAAGAATAGACCCGTTTACTGTTAGTAAACAAAGATGGCTGCGCGTCCCAAGCTTTTCAAGCTACGCAGGTGAATTATCAGTAAAAAAAAACTCTTTAAAAACTCAATTTAACGAACGGCAAACGACTCCAGGTCTATCTACAATTAGCTCCTGAATGTTAGCCTGATGTTAGTGAGTAGTGTCCCGATATTCAGTGGGCCCTGATAGTTACTTGTTTGATGGGGAAAACTCATGTGCACAAGAGAAAAGCTTTTGAGCATACAAATCCCTTGATGAGTTTGACTACATAATTTGCGGGACAGTACCAGGGAGGTGAGTTACAATGACATTTCTTAAGATTGTGTTAATTTTGAGTTCTAATTTAAGTCAGTTCAATAAAATAAAGATTTACATGGGAAAAGAACCATCATAAGGTTACAAGTTCATAAATGCTTAAGTTAGAGGTGTTCATTAGTTATATGGGGATTGAGTGTTTTAAAAATATTATTTACCAATGAAACATGTTTAAATATCTGATTTTACTTGATACAAGAAAATTACAATCCCTTTATAAAATAAATAATTAAACAGACTAAAACCGACTGTTTTAATGACAAATCTTTGATTAAGAAATTCAATAATCAAATACACATGTCATAATTCAAGCACTTTTTAAGCTTACTGATTTTTTTCCCAGTGTGATAAGATACATGTGCAATGTAACACTTTGTTTTTTTCTAAGTAGTATTTTTGCATGGTAAATGATATCTCAATATCATATTTTACAATCATGTATATATTGCCCAGGTCTAGATGTCATACATTTGACTATTCAAGTTTTGGTTCTCTTTTGGGTTAAGCATCCTTTAGATCTTCCTTGTTTTAGTCCTGGTTTAGTCTCCTTTTTAAACAATTTAAGCTCTGTTTGAGAGTTCAGTCATGTTATACATTTCTTATATTTTAAGAGACAAATCTATTGATGTTTTGTTCACTTTTGAGCTAAGTTACCTTTTAAACGGCCTTATTTATGATTTACATTGTTATACTGATTTGTCTCATTTTAAATAATTTTGAGGAGTAACTTAGGCTTGATCTAACCCTAGTTTAGATGTGATGGCACTTAAAAAGCCAAATAACACATTATGTGGTGGTTTGCGTCTGAGAACCACTTATTAAATTGCTAAATCAGCTCATGCATCCATTACTTATCACACTAATGCTGTTTTAAAGCAAACAAGACTATATAATCATTTTCTACAACATTTATTAGTACTTGCTGGTGTGAATCTCCAGGTTTAGAAAGCATGAAAAACATTTGCCTCTAAAAAGCTTTGGGAAGTGAGCTGCCTGGTGCATTATGGGAATGTTATTTTGCTCTCAGGTAGCCCACTGCTTGATTTGAACTGCGGCGTATGAATGCAGATAGAGCCATATATAGCCGGAGAAATAGTGGGAACCAAACATACGTGTCGGTTCGGCAGATGCACAGCGCCTCCAAGTGGATGAATCGCACCACTGCACCATGACAAATACAACTTCACATCTTTATTTGTTGTTTTTGAGTTATTTTTCCCATTTTGACAAGTAATCAAACGTTCAGGAAGTTTATTTATTTTTATTCACTTTGCCTGTAACAGTATAAAGGAACATTACATAAATTAAAGCATGTGTTGTGTAAATAGTCATGTTTGTCAATGTAAAGTGGGAAGAAATAGGAGGCTGTATATTGGGAGACTGCATTCAATTACTCTAAGTGAGCTCATTTCCTACAAATAGCTTGCGGTAATCTCTGAGAGGCAGATTCCCTATAGAGCTGAATCTTTCACGTCAGTAATCATTCACCAGCTTTCCCTCGGTTAAAAGCCATTTCCTGATTGGCTTTGTCTTCTACTACTTCTTCTTGGTCTAGGCTTGAATAAAATGCAGACTGCGTTCTTGTCGTAAATAGCGTTTAACTAGGGCTGCACTATTTGACAAAAAATATATATATGATCAAATCAATTTATAAATCAAATGTACTATTTTTTTGTTTTGTGATTACGAATCAATTTGCAATTTATGTTTTAAAGGTGTACTGTGTAGCTTTCTGGAGGTAAAAAGTCAACATTAATCAATGAAAGAGAAAGTTAAGACTATACTTTGGCCTAGGGACGATTGGAAAAAATATCACAATTTTGATTCTTATATTGATCGATCTCGATTTTCGATTCAATTTTGTTTACCCTTTTCAAAAAACACAAGAATAATTAGTTTTATGAAGCTAAACTAGAAAAAAAGTATTAATATGTCTCATTTATCAGACTTTTTTTTTTATTAAATACCAATTTTCTCTTTTGCTCTGAACCACACATTTTTACTGACAAAAGATTAATTTCCAATCTTTTGATTAGAAAAAACCCACAACCTAATAATTGATGATTCAATTTCATTCGATCTCGATGTGAAAATATAGCACCACTTAACTCAATAAGCAGCTAGTTCAAGCAATAAAAGAGCAAGTTGTATGCATTTTATGTTGTTGTTAATGGCGCTACCCAACTTTGACCACTCCCCGGAAAATAAAACTGTGACTGTACCGGCCCCTACAAGAAAAAAGGTTGGGGACCACTGGTCTACAAGAATAGTGATAAAGTCAAAATTGTGATCTGGCTCCAAGTAAATTGTGATATTTTTGCCATGTCGCCCGGCACATGTGCAAGCTCCTAAAGACACGCTTTTAATGGTTCTTAAATCATGACCACAGACTGCTGGTGGAAGTATTCAAGTGACACATGTAAGCAAATGCTAAAAAGTCCAACAAACAGCAGGCAAAAAACATGATGTTTTGACTTACGTTTGACTTGCTAAGCGTCATGTGCCGTCACATGATGCATAGCACGGCCAAAATCGCATTATATTATTTCTAATCTACTGATTTTAAGCTCTTTAGAGATTTGAGAGAAACAGGGCCTTGGTACAAACCACTAAAGAGGAAAGTAAGCCAACAGACATATAGACCAGTCTGCACACGGAGACAAGACCTTGGCACGACTGGACAAACGCTGGCAGGACAAAACTCAGGAGACATTTCTTTGTTCTGCTCATTTAATCTCTAATTGTAGAAGGAAGGAGGAATTATTAAAAGAGGATTTGATTAATGGACTATGTCTAAAATGCTGTAATGGAGAGCCATCCAGAAGCCTACACTTGGTAATGGCCTCAAAGTAAGATAAATGACTGAGGTCACCTTCTCCGCGAAAAACACTTTTTGTGTAACAAAGTCATTACAGATAAAAATAGAACACAGAATATTACTCACGACTTTGATATAATGTCTTCAAGTGACAATAATTGCTCTAAATGCCAGTAATGTGCAACAGTTTCTCAGTAAATGTAAGATTAATCATTTATATTTGTAACTTGTCATTTAAGAAAACATATTACGTATGTATAATCTACTTTTCTCAGCTTGTAGCCATGTTATAACAGTGTTCTCATCATTAGCTTACTAAAATTTACATTTGGATGATTCATGCGTGTTTGAGTAATCTTGTATTGTCCAACAAAATCTGTTTTCACTTACCATCTATCCAGCCCACTTGTCTGTATTTGCAAGCAGTTACTCAGATTCAGACTAAAACAAAATCACTTTCCAACAACAACAAAAAAGGTCATTTAAAATCTGCTAAGACTATAAATGGTAAATTTACAAAGAGGCGGGGCATATTAGTTCTGCGGTTTTAAAACAGAAAGACATTTAGCCAGTTTATTCTTTTAGACCATTTTTATGATTGAAAATGAATACAAATTATCACTATAATGTGAATTATAGAAGAAACTATGACTACATCCTGCATGTATAGTTTCTTCTTAAATACACAAAAAAAAAGTCTCTTTAAAGTCATTTTTCATAAGTACAGTAGAACAATAACTCATATTTTGTTCATTGAAAACACAAAAATGATCTAAAACAGCTTTGAAATAGAAATAGGTTCTGATAATAAGCCACAGACTTAAAAAAATACTTTACGAATGTTGGAAAGTGTCTACATGACATTTTGAATCCTACATGTTTTACTCAGAATCCAAAATACAGGCAAGTGGGTGGGGATAGGTGGTAGGTGAAATCAGGGATTTTCTGAGCCCTTAATCATCAGCAGCCGGACAATACAAGATTACTAACCCAAAAATGCAGGACTCAATTCAAATACAACTTTTGTAAACTAATGATAGGGCTGGGCGATCTGGGAAAAAAGAAAATCAACTTTTTTTTCCCTCATATTGATCGATCTCAAACTTGTTTAACCTTTTCACAAACAAAGAAAAAAATGGCAACTATGAACATTAGCAAAAACTTTTATGTCCCATTTATCAGATTAGATTAGATTAGAATTATACATTAATATTCTGCTCAAAGTTTGAACTTGATTCAACCAAATAATTGACGATTCAATTTGATTAGATCTCAAGACTAGGGCTGGGTGATATGGCAAAAAATTGTATCACAATTTTCTTGGAGCCAGATCATGATTTTGATTTAATCACGATTCTTGTCTATTTTTTTTTTTTTTTGCTTTGAGGTACATGTAGTATTCAGAAAATTCCTTATTTTCAATGGCTAAATCCAGCTGTCAAAGTCTGTCTTGTTGCCAGATTTTCAGAGAGAAACAAGTGACCAGGCCTTTGACAATAAATCCTAAAACAAGCAACCTCAGCCCTTCAATAAAAAGTAAAAATCTTTTGTTTTAAAAGATTAATTTGAACGTTGTGTGTTGCTTGTTAATGATTTTGGCATATTTTAAGAGTTACTTTTAAGGATGAAAATATGCTAAGAATCCATGGATATATTTTTGTAAATCAAACTTGACACATGCAAAAACTCACCACTTTTATGACTTGAATGTGTAGCCCAATAAACCACAACTTTCAAAATGTATAAGAACTTTTAAAAAGATTGAGGGAATGCAAGATATGACGATTTCATGAAAAAAGCAGATTGCCACAAAGATGATTTTTATCACGATATTACCCAGCCCTACTCAAGACTTTTCAATTAATTGCCTAGCCCTAACTAATGATGAGAAAAAACTAGTTATAACATTCTACCCTTTCCCCTTCTTATCCCTCACTGAAGCTCACAGATAAAACTAAAACTCATTCAAACGAGTGTATGTATGTACTCACTAGGCTGTTGAGGTCTGCGTCCTCGTAGCTGTCTAGTGGATGTGACGCTGGGCCCTCAATTGGCTCCAGTCCCTCCTCGTCCCACATGTACGTCCCTCCAGAGCTGTTTGACGGGGACAGCTCCAAGGAAGATTCCGCTGGAGTATGGTTGGACTCGGGACACAAAACTAGGGAGCCACAGGACACATCCATTGGGCTAATATCTTTAAGCTCTGTAAACATATTTCTATTAGCTATATTTTCTTTTATTACATTGAAAAAAATATGTATATAGCTTACCTGTCATGTCCGGTTGAAGCCAGTCTGTCTGTAACTTCTTCGTGTGTTTTCTGCTGCTGTCAGAATTTTCAGCTGTGTCCACATCACTAAGTACATCGCCGGGGCTGTCAAAATCATCCAGGAACTCCTCGCTGGTGTCGCCTCTGTCCAAAGACGAGGCAGAGGAGAGCGACATGTCTTCTGAGGTCTCCGCATACTTCCCGCTCTGGCTCTGTCGACACGCACCTTTTTTGTCTTGGAAGCTCCCCTCGCTGTCACTGTGAAAATCGGACGTCTCTGCTCTTTCCGCTGACTCCGTGTCTGAGGCTAGTGCAACAAGTGCTCTGCGTTCAGGCGCTAATGGTTGGAGTTTCTCTTTTGCACGGCCTGGTAATAGCGGCTGCTGCTGTTTGACAGGTGAGGACCGGGCCAATTTGTACCCCGCAGGTGTCACATTACTGTTCAGTGACTTGCTTAGGACGCAGTTCGGGAGCAGCGGCTTCTTCAGAGAACTGGGTGTGTTTGGTGTAGAGAGAGTGGGCAGAGAGGACACAGTTTGGAGGTTTCTGGCGCGGTGAAGTCCTCCTAAGCTTGCACTGAGATCACTAGAGCCGCCAAGACTTCCATTCAGACTTCCCATCCCTAAACCGATCCTTCCGTTGCTCAGCTGGGTGGTTTAAGCAGGCTGGTGCGCGGAGGTCTTAGCTGAGTGTTGGCTAAAGGTTTGGCCAGTTCCACAGCTCGGTTAAAAGAAAAAGAGCGCGTCATGGGTTGGCTGCCGGGAGAAGGGATCTGCTTGAAGTGGGTGAAACTGTTGGAGCGCACCATGATGTCCAGACTCTTGCAATCGGAGGACTGAGAGAGGCTGTCCTGGGAGCAGCTTCGAGGAGAGCTGGAACGCTGTTTGGGCCTCACCAGATGGGACTCAGTGGGAGTGGAGGTGCTGTGACTTAACTTCAAACTCCCATTGGGTTGGCTTATTTTGGTGTCACTTTTGGAGGTTGTCTTTGCTGCGTGCTTAGGGATAGGCTTCGGACTGGAAATAGAAACCATCATAGGGCCTGACCTCCGCATTTTGGGTGTCCCGGGAGAAGCCTTTTTGACCTCTTTAGTTGGTGCAGACGTCTGGGTTTTTGGATTCTCCTCGGTGGCTCCATCTGTGCTCGGGCTTGTGGTTGTACAAGTTTCGTCTCTCTTCCATTTGAATGAAAAAGAGGGCGCACGGATTATACCGTTAGGGTGTGGCGTGTGGTGGTTTCCATCCTGAGGAGTGGCCGGTTGGGTCGAACCATTTGGCAAGGCACTTGTGTTTCCACTAGACGAGCGTCCACCAAATTTAGGTAATCTGGATACCATGGCAGATCTAAACGCTGCAGTTGTTTCCATTAGATGCCCAGAACAACATGGATGTGCACTGAACCACACACAACTGAAAAAAAGAAAAAGAGAAATCAGTTTATTATGAACATGAAATGCAGAGAGCTGGGCAATATGGACAAAAGGAAAATCTCGCTAATTTTCTGACATATCCTGATCATGATATTTGATGAACATGTTAAATTAATCTGTCTTCAAATTTGTTAACCACTGGAAATGACAACTTAACTTTAAAATTGATAAGAAGTAGTGTAATACTAATGATTCTTGTGATTTGAGCAGGTTTGACTTTCCATAAGTAAATTTAGCTCTTACTTTAAGAACAGCATCATGTATTTTTCTTTTCATATATTCAATTATTGTGTGTTTGTTTTTTATTTATCTAAAATTTGACATTTTATGCTTGTTCCATTTGCAATCTTAGTTCAAGCCAATCAAAATCTGCTCAAAACATGTAAAATACTAATTATTCCAGGCACATCTTCAATTGTTTATTTCATTACAATAGAGTAGAAACATCCTGTTATACCCTTATTTTCCTGTTTTGTGAAGAACTTATTGTACATGTTCTATTTAATTTTTATGTAAAATAGCTTTTTTGTGACGTGTTTTGACTGCACGATATACTCAATATTCATTATTAAAATTGATATATCTACCCAGCTATTTCAACCTCTAAAAGGAAACTAACAGACCTCATGAACTTAATCGGAATAATATCCAACTAGTAGTAGTCGTGCAATAGAAATTAGTGAACATTTCTAGAAATAATCATGAAAAGTTTGAGTTGCAATTTTTGAGCAGCTGTAGTAAAAAGTCTTGTAGTGGATATATTCGGACAGCGAACAGTAAACTTTGAACCATTTTTATTTCATATTGATAGGACTAATACTGAAGGAGATAATTGTTCTAACTATGTAAAAATGTCATAATTGCTTGAAATTGATCCACAAAGAGATACTGTATTTGGGCATTTTGATTATTGCATCTATAACTCTGTAAAAAGTAACAAAGATGCACTTTTTCTTCTCTGTGGGCATCTGTCAACAGCACTGTGGCAGAGAAAAGAGAAAAGTCTCAGACATACAGGTATCAGAAGAGCGGACTAGTTCAGTCAAACGATTAATCATTATCATCAAAAAAAGTGTTCCACTCTTGTGAGAAGTCTTTCTTGTCCCACCCATAGTTAGTAATTAAACCTCAATCAAATAGGTGACAGGCTGAGACATGAATGTGGCCATTAATTTATCTTATTGCATGAAGACTTGAGGGAAAATGTTTTTTTTTTTCTGATGTTGAATTTGGAGAAGTCATGTGGCTTTCCTATTTCTATTGTGAAAACTTTCCACGTCTGCAGTGACCAAATACAGGCCCCAGTGCCACAGAACTGTCTGTGCTTCTGTTCTAATCTGCCTCAGGAGGACATGACACGCACTGAATCAGGTCAACCTCTGCAGACAGCACAACTAAAGCGGTTTGCCCCGAGGCAGGGGGTGGTGGCTGGGTGTTGCTCCTGTGTTCAACAGGGAAGAATTCTATTAAAGAGGGTATGGTCTTGTGAATGGCTCAAGAACTTCTCAAGTTTCGTTTGTGTCCTGAAAACAACACAAACTGTGCGGCTCACATCTACGTTATTTTTATTTAGATCTTGACTGTTAGTGGCCTTTTAATTTTTGAACAATTTGAACTGAAATTGAATTTAAAGTGCTAGACCTCATTTTTCAGTAAAAAAAACATATGATTATGTTTAAGATTTCACTAAACATGTTTGTTGGTCAACTAGAATGAAATTTAAGACTTTTTAGGAACTTTTTAAGAATTTGAAATAAAATGTAAGATTTAACATTTAAAAACATCTTTGTGAAAAGAAATATCTATATATATATATATATAAAAAAACTTTATTAACTCACAAAATTAGATAAATTTCAAATTTTGAACCAAAAAAAAACATTTTTGTGGAGAGGCCTGTCCCAATTTGATGCAGTCACTGACAGGTGCACATGTGTACCGTCCACACTGCGCTCATCTGCAGTGACCAGCTTTATGTAACCATTTACAAAAGCACAAAGAGATGATCGTAGCGCTTCCATGGCTCTGCTTCAATTGTTTCAGTACATTTATGTCTATAAAATCCACAGAATTTGTGAGCGCAGTGGCTGAACTTGATGTTGTGGAAATAGCTAAGTGAAGAGTTCTTTACACATGTGGATTTTAAAGCGGATATTTTCACCACATGTTCACCAACCATCTTATATAAGAAAGCATCTTATATAAATAAAGAAAATGTAACAAAATGCACACGTCAAGGACATGGCCCATTACGTACAGCCTGCAGCATCTGCTGCCCTAGCAATGGCAGAGTCAGACATTTTCAGCCTGATGTGTTGGATTTGTATTTCAACACAGTGAGTTTATCTTAAAACTCGCTCAGTGAACTGCTAGTTCTCGCTTAGTCCCAAAGTCGTGAGGCTAACAGTGAGCTCACGTGCTCTGTTCTGCAGCTGACCTTATTTAAAGAACGCACACAACAAATGCAACATCTCCAACACAAACACGCACATTCTTCATTTAACTTTACTAAATCTGCCTGAACAACAATACCTTAAAAAAGCACCTTCAAATTTATGACCTTAAGTCCAAATTTGGCAAAGTTAAGACAATTTAAGACCTTAAATTTCCCATTTTATTTTAAGACAGTTTAACACTTCAGTTTTGCTGAATGATTCTTTAAACCTCATGAATTTGTGTCAGTGTGCGTAAATTGTTTCATTCTGGTGCTTTTTGTGAACAAATGTGAAGGGATTCTGTTTTAGAACTCAAATGACTTTATCGTTTAATTGTTCATTTCTTCAAAAATGTCTCAACAATTTTGAACTCAATTGTTATACAGTATATAACATAACCCAGTGTTTCCACTAACAACAATGCGAGCTAGCAAATACCACAAAAAATAGTAGCATCAGAGCTGAGTGACACACATTCGGAGGTAAGCCAGTAACCCACACCGCCATCTGTCAAACTCATATCAGAAAACCTGCCCTCCCCCACGAGTCAACAGTAAAACCAACATCGTGGCCTTATAGATGGACACAGGGTAAGAGTTGCAGCTAAAATTAAAGTATTCTGAAAAAGAGGCAAGCTTCACTGTTAAACTGCCATCGTTTAGAGAAGAATTGTGCAAAACGGGAGCCATGAAAAGGGACATCTGCGAGGGGAGCGAGTCCGTTAGTCCTCCGGTCCAACTTTCACTTTTTCACCCTGAGTGCACAGACACAGAGATCACACAGCTCCATTCTGCTGCTGCTGCTGTAGTGACACGGACACAGATCGGATGTGACAGTCGGGGCGATGATCTAGTGGGTCAGTGGGGCTATGCATGAATGGAGGTGTTCAGATACAACCGGCAAAATCCCCGCTCCTGCTGCTGATCCCTACAGCAGCCTGTCCTCGTTTGACAATAGACGACCTCTCTGCCGTTACACAGCCTTGGCGTCGTTTTTTCATTCCTCGGGCACAAATCATGACAAAAAATCTTGTTCTTCTTCTTTGCCTGTGCACTAAAACAACTCAACGATCTTAAACAGCGGTTCTAGGGGCTGTAAAACAATGATAATCACGGTTATTCTTTGGTCATAAAGAGGGAGGAGCATCAGCACAACTTAAATGAAGAGACAGAGCAACAGTCTTAAATGAAACTGAAAAGGCTTTGTGCTTCTTAGGTTTGTTTACATATGGCTAACTTGTACTGATGCTGCTTTCCGGTCATCCTCAGTGGTTAGAAATCAAACCTCTGAGCGATATAAGTGCTGTGTGTTTCAGTGTTAGTCAAATTCCTTTTACAATAATGAGCTAATAAAGTATTAAAGAACTAGGAAATTACATAAATAAACTCTCTTTATGTCAATTTATTAGCTTGGACATTGCTGTTACATTTGCAATATTTGAAAAACATCGCAAGAGAGTAAATTTGTACTTTTGTTTACATTAGCTCGGCCATTAGCAGGTTAAGGTTAAGGTTAAGGTTAAGGTTAAGGTACACTTTATTGTCCCCGTAGGGAAATTTGTCCTCTGCATTTGACCCATCCTTCAATGCCTCTGGGCATCTCCTCAGGAGCAGTGATCGCCGCAGTGCAGCGCTCGGGGACCCATCTCCAGATGTTGTTGCTAGGCTTGGTCAGGACTACCGTAGCTGGAGGATTTTACCCTAACGTGCATGTTATTGGTTGGTGGGGGAAACCGGAGTGCCCGGAGAAAACCCACCCAGACACGGGGAGGAACATGCAAACTCCACACAGAAAGGCCCGGCCCGTGCGGGAATCGAACCCGCGACCTTCTTGCTGTGAGGCAAGAGCGCTAACCGCTCAGCCACCGTGCCGCATTAGCAAGGCAGTAGTTTTAGCATCAGATGAAGAGATAAACTAAAGAAAAAATATCACAGGTATCCAGTGTTTCCCACAAGTTTATACATGGTAAGAGTGATCTAAAACTGAATATATTTATTTAAAAGTTTTTTTGGGGTGTGAAAGTCCCTGCCTCTACTGATCAAAAACATTGATTATGGATTAAATATAATGACATCTATATTTTGATTACAAGGCTACAATCTGTTTCACCATCAATTTATTGTCAGGTTGTTTTTAGACTATGGGGGGCCGCCGTAGTCTCGTCAGTTAAAGGGAAACACTGTGATCACTAATGAAATCGTCAGAGGTTTAACACAAGACACTGCCATGTTCGATTTTTTACCTCAAGCTCTGAAATTTTGTCTGAGAGTTCGAATATTTACAAGTCATAACTCGGAAGATCCAAGTTCCAGGTACCACTGGAAAGCACCATTATTAGTAATTCCTGTTAGCATTAGCATTTAGACACAAACAAGTGTGTTTACAAACATACACATGTCATTTGATGAAATATTCTCCTGATTTGTAAAGCCTTTGACATGTTTTACTGCTCACAGCCTGATCTTAAAGTGAACCCTGGATATATCACATGTTTACCTAAAACACTTCTAATATCATCACTTATATAAATACAGGACAAATACCTTGGAAGTATTTGTAGTTTTATTAAAATAGTGTTATGAAAAATTACACGGAGGCTGTCATTTTGCTTGGGGTATGACATCAAATGGTTGTCTGTGTCTTCTGGTGGTTGTCAAGGTAACACCCTAGGGAGCAACTATGGCAG
Source organism: Mugilogobius chulae (assembly GCA_038363315.1). Taxonomy (NCBI): domain Eukaryota; kingdom Metazoa; phylum Chordata; class Actinopteri; order Gobiiformes; family Gobiidae; genus Mugilogobius; species Mugilogobius chulae. Next base: position 27,954,039 of record CM076407.1, read on the forward strand.
GAGCAACCATGGCAACAACCAAAGCAACCATTTGACATCATCTACCCAGAATGCATTGTGTCTGGACAATATGGCTGCTCCCAGTGGCTCCAAACAATGACAATTTATAAAATGGTAAGCAGTTATATATTGTTGTAATTTATTTGAGCAACATGACCTGTACTAGCATTTTAGCCATATTTGTCTTTATAGTCAGGGATCCCTTTAAAGCATTTATTTCTAAGACAAGTAGGAATCTACATAAAATTTAGCTGAATATGAAGAACTCATAAGTAGCCATTTCATAAACAACACAACTGATGTTCCGTGCACAGAGCCAATTACACAGCCCTAAGCAGTTCCTAACTTTTAATAACTTGTACATCTAGTACTTTTTTTTTTTTTTTGGTGGACTGGTGAATTACACTGAACAAATAACCAGTAACAACAACGACATAAAATCTTCCAAAATGTGCAATTATTCATGTTGTTTGTTAGGCAGGGTGGCACTAACTTTCTAAGGTAAAGGTAAAAGCAAGAATAAAATCCAAATAGCATGAGTTGGTCTGCGGCCCAGTTTTGAACGAATAGATGACTTGCAACATACGGGCATTTTTGCTGCTCCACAAAGGTACCCACCCACTTTCGGTGAAAACATTCCATTCAAGTCAATGGCGGTAGATACAAATATTCAGCTTTTCTCTAATTTTTGGCCAAATAAATTGAAAACTAGCCACTGGAGCCATAGAAAAACAGCCGTACGTTTGTAAGGATGTGTGAGACTAAAGCCAACAGTCGAAAAAGATAGTGTTTTATTAAAATGCGTCAGCTGATTAAAGCTAGCTTCTCTGCCTCGGCTAAACGGCTCCACACACTGGCCCTTTTTAGAAGTAACTCATTTATTCGAATTAGTTTAGTCATTTTATAACAAATAAATGATGTAAATATTTGACCAGGCTCTGTGTGTTATACAAGAAATCAGACATTTAATTTAACTTAACAAAATCCAACACAATAAATGAGGGACATGAATAAAACAAACAAGCACAATCTTAGCTACAGTTAAAAGTATGTTTCTTGATATCAGGCTAGCATAGCACCAAAAAGGACGAATCATTTTGTGGATTAATATATATTATTTATTTATATTTTGATTGTCAGCTCATTTCTCATAAAACGTGAGCATCCATGGGTGTTTTATTACGAAAATACACACGTCTGTAACAAGCACTTATAATTAGCATTGGGTCTGTTGGGTCACTTTAAATGTTTACCGTTCTGTCTGTGAAGCGTCTAAAGTCAAACCGCTGATCCTTTGCCTTCCGTTTGTCTTTTACTACAAGATACAAAACACTAAATGTAGTTTTTAGACGTGTATCTGAAGTTTACAATCGATAATCTCCCATTATTTTCAATGTACGCAGGGCTTTGTTTTCACCGAAACGGCATCCCTTTTTGGCGGCACGGGAAGTAACGTATGTTGCAAGTCATCTATTGATTGACCTATTGCTTCTCATCTGAAGTCATACATACCTTCCTATCCAAAAGCATAAAGAATAAATCATCTTGTTGACTTAAGTCTAATACTTTACTCGAGGCTTGAGAAGACATAGCTCTCCAAGAGAAAAAAAATGTCTAAAAGGTTATAATTTCAAGTCGATATTAGTTAGAAAGTAAAAGCATTGTGTTCACAGTAACAATAGCTACTGTACTTGTGGTAATAACTGGGCCAATGACATGACCAGAACAGCAGCACTAGGATATGGCTGTGTCCCTCAGGAGATTAACAGTAGCATTAGAGAAGGCTAATAGAATGAGACAGGGATGAAAGCCACACTGACACTCGGCTAATGTGTATCGAGTGAAAGCCACACTGGCTTGGGTTGCACTGATGTTAAGTGATGCTAATCCAATAAGGTGGGATATACTCACAGAGCTAGATCAAATGACCAAAGAAACAACAGATGACAAACTGAACACCGGTAAGAAAAAGGTGTGGCATCCTGTTTGTAATACAACAGGTGTGCCATGTAATAAAAAAAACAAAACATTTATAGTTATTTTTTTTGTTTTGCGCATCAAAAAAGAAGTTTACCTTTATAGCCTGTGAGCTAATCCTGATTCTGCCAGTCATTCTCATCCAAAACGGCTAAAGTCCATTATCCAATTATTCGGTAAGCGGCTACTGAAGTGTGCCAAGTCATTGTGCGGTGTGTTTCTTCGTGATGTGAAGCGATAGGGCCCCGGGAGCAGAAGCAGAAGCAGAAGCACAAGCAGCAGCAGAGCAAAGTGAATCTGTCTGCTGCCTGGATCTCTGTGGAGTGGGTGGACGCCTGCACACTCGGGCCAAATGGGTGTGTTTAATATTTGATACAACTTCCGACAGACACGGTGAGATAATTTGGAGGCAAGAATCGTTCTAAAGTAGGCCACTGTTGGTACTTAAAACTATTAATAAGAATAAATAAAGTGGGCAAAATGATTTTTTTCATGTCTGTAGATTTAAAGCCCGTAAGAAACATTTTTCTAAATTATTCCTTGTGGCAAATATTTAACGTAGTTTTACAGCAGTTAAGTTAGAAATTATAAAGAAGTTGACAATAAAAGTTGAAAATTACAGGAAGTAAACAGAGTCTCTGCACATACAGTTAGTCATCCAAAATGCAAAGAGTTTTAACAATCATTTTGACAAAACTGAAGTGGGTAAATTGTAGGTGTCTGCATCATGTATGTGCATGTGTGTGTGCCTTTTTACAACAATTATGTCATATTTGCTGGATAAAAGACTAGTATAAACTTCATTAAAGAGCCAAGTTGGGTGAAAACTAAGGTTTGAACCAGTTAATCGATCAATCACAACTAATCGCCAACTAATGTAGTAATTGAATAATCGTTTAGAACCTTTATGTAGGTTGTAAACATTCATTAGCTGGGGAAAAGCATCAGATTGAATAACGTGAAAATTGTGTATATTTTGTGTTTTTGAGCCTAAAGTTGTTATTTTCAAACAAAATTTTTATACTAAGCAATAGAATATTTTTGATAATAATGAAACCACAAAAACTAAAATGCTCCTTTTACGTCAAATGTCTATACCCTTTTCAGCACAAAATACAAGTACCTTCTTTACTAAACATTTTCGTCTCAAAGTAGTTTTAATAAAGCTCAGGATTGTTCTAAAACTGCTCAGAAAATATTACTTTTTCATGTCATTTTTTAACCAATATTCAATATCTGACTATGAAGCACCTGGAAATTTTAAAGACAAAAATCACATTGTGTCCCTCCTGTTTAGAGTCGAATCAGCCTTTAGGATGAATCAGACTCAGTTTCTATTGTGAACTGGCAAATAAAAAAATTCCCCAAAATTTTAATAGGACTTTTGTATTAGCTAATTTTAGGTCCCTAAAACTCATTTTTACCTCAATTACCTTCAGCTTTGGCAGAGGAATTGTCAAAACTCAAAATTTGCCAAATCAAGTGTAATTCAGGTCTCAGCTGTAAACACTGGCTTTACCAATCCTTATATTTACCAAAACATAATTTAGGTGGAAATTAAATTCTGTTTTCTTTTGTGTGGAAAAAGTTCTCACTTCTGATCAGAGCCTGTTAGTCAGAAGCTAAAACTTTGCCGCCCGATCTTGCCCTTTAAGACTTCCCGCTTAGACCGGTTAAGACAGTTATTCCTCTGTTGGCCTCTAATGCGCTCTCTCCAAGAGCTACGCCGTGAGTGAAGCAGGTGTGGTGCCCGCCAGATGTGTGGGGTACAATTTCATTCAGTGAACGGCCTAGACGTGTCATGTCTGTGACACGTAAGCAGTGCATTAATATCACAGCAAAAGTTACTACAACAGCTTCAGTTTGGGAAAAAGTGTAATAATAGAAATGTATTTGGTAAAAGTCTATTCAAATGACAAACTTTAACAACTTTGTCTAAAAAAATGTATTTTCTTTTACATAAAGCCTGTTGACTTAATATAAAAAAGACTTAGATTATAGAGTGAACATGAGACAGTGTTAAGTGTGAATGCAGCTCTGCCCACGACAGAGCAGAGAGATAAAGCCAGGAGAGCACGGTGCTGCGTGAGGTCCGGCCCCTTCAGCGCTTTTTGGGTCAGCGCGGGTCGCGGCCACGCACACCAGGCCGCTGGACGTTTCTGACCAGAGGCTGTCAATTTTACGGCGGTGACCACTGTGAGTGAGCACGAGGAAGAGCGCGGAACCGTTTGGCACAGTCTGGACCAGAGCCCCGTGCTTTACCTGGACCACGGCGCGCATCCAGAGAACCGACCCGAGGTGGACACAACCCTGCGCTCGTCTGTACAGGGGCTGCAGACGCGGTCACGCACGAAAGACCCTCCGCTCGCATCACACCGGGACCGGGAGCCTGCTTACCGGCAGTTGTCTCATTCAAAAGGATTATAACGAGGACACGCCGCTGCTTTATCATAAACTTTTCACGCACGGATCAAGATTCTCAGGTAGGTCTTACCACGAGCATAGGATCATTTTTATTATAAGTTTAGGTCGACACAACATTGTATTGTTAAGGGAAAAACATATAGAACAAACTTATTGAAGCCAAGTCTGACTAAAAAGTGAATCCATTTTATTTTACAAATATATTGCCTAATTCAATAACTGCATTTAACGTGGCTTGTTCTAACTACATAACTGACAAAATTAGAATTGATGGCAAAATATGATTATTATTATTATTTCTTATTTCCAGTGAACTTCTTGCACTGCTCCACGGTTATGTTGTGCAGGTTCACTGATTGAACTGGCATCAGACAAAGCAGAGCAGCAGTGCCACGAGCTGGAGCTGCTCTCTGGAGCTCATAGCGGCCAACACAGAGAACTCTTTGCGCTTTGCGCTTAAGTATAAGACCGGCAGGGGCAAAATCGCCCGGAGAGAGTTAGAGCTTTACAAAGACTCCGCCATTTGCTTGTGTTCCAAAGGATCAGGAATAGTTTTAGTTAGAATTTTTACCGATTTTAGTCAGATGTGTAAGGGAAAATAGGCCAGAATGAAAAGGGGTTTTAAAGTAACAGTAAGATTGTACTTTATCTAGTTTCGAGTGTGTCTAGTAAAACAAGCAAAATGTTATGGTTCAGTGAAAAATGTAGTCTAACCTGTCATGCACTTAAACATAAACCAACATCCAGAAGTTATACCCAATTACTAAGATGCTCTAAAGTGATAAAGACCAACAGTCTAATAAATCTAATTACTCCTCTAAGAGAACACTTTGACCCAGTTGAAAGGGCATGGTATGTTGAAAAAACCTGATTATGTCTGCATAGCTGCCCTGTTTACTGACTCACATCAGCCTTCAGCACAGCTTCAAAAAAATAAATATTATCTTGTCTCCGCAGCCTGTGGCCTTCTCCTGAACCAAAACAAAACCAGAAAAATGTCGACATGTCCTTAGAAACTGTACTTTAACAGTGAGACTGCTGTGTCAGGAGGAAGCAGCAGAGTCATGCATGCAGTCTGAGGTCTTATCACTGTTCAGTCTATAAGCTGCACACAGTCAGAAATACAAGAGCTGAATAAACAAGCCCAGAGCATCAAAACTTTATGACTTATTTTAAAGTTCACAACAATACTGCGCCTCCATGCTAAACTCTAATGTGATGTTACTGTTTTGACTGGAATGTTCCCAAGTACAACATAAAACATCTACAGTATATTGCACCACTATATATTGAAAAACATGCTTTATTACAGTAAGCAGGCGCACCTCTCCACAGATCTGACTTTTAACTTGGCATGGTAGTGCCACATGCTCGACTCCATAAGGATTTCTAAGCAAAATACATGGTTTCTGCAGGGATAGAGAAGTAAAATGTACAATACTTTTTAAGACCACCAAACATACAGATTAAGACCTATTTTCGAGCCGTGATCTGTATTTCACAATGCTGCTTCTTTACTAGAGGATTTTGAAGCAGGTAAGCGGTGAGCGCGTGTGTGGGTGTGGGGCTTAAGTTTGGGACGGCGCTGCGGCTTTGTCAGGGCCAGCTCCGTCACAATATAATTATATATTTTACTGCAATCAAATGAATTAACAAAGAGAACGCTATTTATACTGCAACCGAGAATTCCATCAATTCGATCAACCAAAATAACAGAAGAAAAAACTCACCAATTGTCCTACATTATTGAGAAAGTGTAAATCCGATCAAGAAATCTGACAGAAATTGCTTCATTAACAAATTTAAGACCTACAACAGCAAATCAGCCTTAAATTCAAACTTTTCTATCTAAGTTTTTAGACCATGCAAAAACTCTGAAATGATATGCTATGGCAGTTGTTCAAGTTGTTCAGTTGAAACAAAATCTGGGGGTCATTACGAGTTGGCATTTAATCATTTTTTTGTTTGTTTACGTGAATTTGGGTCATTTAACGCAATACACTATCAAAAATAACGCAATTAACCCCATTTTAAATGGTTTTACAACTTTAAATGATTACAAAAGTATATATTCTTTGCTGTGGGGTTTGTGAGTTGGTTGCATGGTTATTGTGGAGGTCCTGGGCTGAAAAGTTTAGGAACCCCTGCTATATTCTTCACCTGATTTGCTACAAACTAAACTTTTTCACTTCAGTCCTAATGTTTTACTTGCTTATGTAATGCATTTGAATGATTTACCACGTGTTTTAAGCATTTTTCACAACAAGAAGTGAACCTTGTCGTCATGCTAAACTGTTAGTCGCAATTCTAACAACAAGCAGTCTTCCTGGATTGTAGAGTATTCATTCATTCATTCATTCCATTTTCCTTTATTAGTAAATTCCCAACAGTGCTACACTTTAACAGTGCAGTTTGAATATGTAAAACAAGAGCATTTATGCAGCATTCATTCAGTCTAGGCAAATTGTACATAATTTATCCCAGAATCACAATTTCAATAAAAGACTGAACAAACTGAAACATGACTTGCTGCATAACGTAAACTGGAGTCAACACAGAACCTTTTTAGGTCACAGCTGTAGGCAAACGAACTCAGAATGCAAATTTTTATGACTGAACTTTGAAGCACATAAAGTATGTCTCATCTCCGTCATTCATCTGTGCATGACAAAGTTAAACGTCGATTGGACACTACAAATTCAACATCTGAGTGGGCCTGCCTGGGCGATATTGACAAAAATTAATATCTTGATCATTTTTAACATATCTCGATTATGATATTCAAACAATATTAACTCAAACTAACCAAAAAATGCTCCAACACATCTTTAAATGAGGCTGTAGACATTTTGGTCAACTTGACACGTGCTATCAGTCAATTTGACTAAAAGGTCCTCCATTCTCAAAACAAGTGTGTCTCACTGTTCTGACCAAATATTTGATCCAACTGCCCTCACAAGAACACAAGCTATGGATTAACTAAATTACTTATCATAGAGAAAAAAAGCAGCTAAACAAGATTTTCATGCAAAAAATGTTTATGTTTATATATTGCATAAAATTTGCAATGAGCCTTATAACTAATAAAATATTTGGCAACTAGACACCAATGAGTGATCAATTGACTAAAACAGCACCTTCTACACTTATTTGAACCGTTACAATAATGTAACTGTTTCATTTGTAACTATTTTTGAAGCTTTTTCAAAATAATTAATATTTAATTTTTGCGTTTCTTCAAGACAACTTTCACGATATTATCTGAAATACGATGCCCGATCATAAACCTATCATAATATTACTGTGTATTTCCTTTTCTTTTAATGTAAAACACTCTCATGACGACCAAAGCCTTATGGTTTGAGACACAAAGGAAAACATTCTCCACTCATAACAGAGACTTAACAGTTTTAAGAGTGTCACACGCTATAGAATCTCACATGACGGCAGGTAAGACCATGGATTACACAGTTTTACAGAAGCTGCCTCATACAGCCTGGTACAACACAAGAACAGACACCAGGGGAACAAATACTGGTTGATGTTAATTATTTGAGACTCTTGCACAGCAAATTTAAATTAAACGCACAGTAAACAGAGCTCATTATTGCCCAGCAATGGACTACTGTAGACCTTGAACATAACATGAAAAGAAAAGCATTGACACACAGCAGCTGTGAGCCCAGCTGCACACTGCTTATTAGTCCACCTGTGTCAACAACAAACTCATGCCAAAACCAAAAGACTCAATCACTTTAGTCAAGTTTGTCTGCACAAAAGGAACTAAAAATAGTCCCTTCAAAGGCAGACGTGATAGACACGACATCTGTCTGTGTAAGATGTATATTTTAGACATTCCCATTACTTGTGGTGCAACCGGGCGAACCAAAGCACTGATAAGCACAGCTAAGAATAGCTCCAATGACAGACCACATGCAGAGAGGAGCCGTGTAAGAGGCAAAGCAGGATCAGTCAAAGTCAAAGTCAGAACCTCATGAACAAGTTTAACAAAGAGCCTAGGACAGCACATAGAGGTGGGCAATAGATCAAATTTTAGACAATATCGTGTCTGTTGTTTGAAGATATGCAAAACAGGCAATCGAGTATATTGTTTGTAGTAAAAAGGCCGCTAAAAAACAACAAAGTAAGAAAATTACATTGTAAATGTTCAAATGAGGTTAGACGATGATCTTTTAGTGCAGTGGTCCTCAACCCTTTTTCTTGCAAGGACCGGTACAGTCCTAATTTCTTTTCCAGGGACTGGTAGAGGTTGGTTAGCACCAATAACAACAACGTAAAATGCATACAACTGATTGTTGTACATTATTTTTTACAGTTTTTTGCTTGAATCTGCTGTTTATGTGGTTAAGTGGTACAATATTTCATAAAAAAACACAAGGAAGTCGTGATAAACTATAAAATAAAAAATAAAATAAGTTTTAAAAGATCATCTGGGGCCCAGTAGCAGATGGCCCGCGGACCGGTTTTGGGCCCCGGACCGGTGTTTGGGGACCCCTGTTTTAGTGAATAGAACATCTCTTAGCTGACCAAAAATGTTGTTAGTAGTTATTAGTTAGATTCTTTTTTACATGAAAATCTCATTACCTGTTTTTATTTTTGTTTGGGTCAGATATTTGGTCAGATCATTGAGGCACTGAGGCTAGTTTTGCTTTTAGTTTTTTGGTATCACATGTCTAAAGTCGACCAAGAATGTTATAATCAACCCAGTCAAGTCATTAAAGTCTGATCATTAAACTTCGCTAATACATATAAAGACACACTTGCTTTGAAATAATATTGTCAGAGTATCGTAATTGAGATAAGTCAAAAGATTAATCATAATAATCATTTTGTCACCCAGCCCTAACAGGATATACTACATTTTTCAACAAAACATTAAGATATCATTTCTTGTTTTCACATTTATAATTGTCTTTTGTCTAGCAAATATGAGGTAGTTCCACAACTGTTACCTAGCAACCATATAACAAATACGAGGACAAAACTACATAACGGACACAGATAATAGTATCTTGTAACACTTTTACTTGTGTTAAATGATTGTTTCAAGTCCCAGGAATGTGTAGGTGTGTGTACTGCCTTTACATTTTGTGTTTTTTTCAACTTTTATCTAATATTTTTAACTGAAAGATGCCATAATCTGTCATAAGGGCATTCAATGACAACATTATAGAGGGTGGCCTGGCTTACATTATTCAATTTACCAGCAATAATCAAACAAGGATATCAAATTGACACAAACACGAGCCTTTCTTCCAGATTCGACTCACCATATTATCTGGCATTTTAGTCACATCTTAATGACATTTACTGGGATATAACTGCCACACTTGAGAATCGCTGGTTGCACTTGTATCTTGAAGAATGTCTAGAATGCACTCATCGATGGCCATGAAAAGTCTAGCATGCGTCCGTCCACATGAGTAGGTAGTGAAGAATGCTGACACTGACGAGGCGCTGGGTCTGCTAACGTGCATGCCGAGGTGCAGATTGGGGGGTCTTTAGCGTGAAGGCACACCGCAGAGACCCTCAGCTGTTGTTGAAGGGATCAGATAGTAAACACACCCATAGCCAAGGTGACGCGACAGGACCCGGGCCAACAGGTGTCGGGGGGAACACACACATTGACTTGTGCGCTGCCACGCCCAAAACGTTAGGCCACTGCAGCAGCTATCATCTCACTTACACTTAAGAGTAATCTGTCATTCCTTCTCCTTAATGGGCAGCGCTGTGTTGATCCCTGGGTGCTTGGCGCTGTCTGGCCTCTTGTGTGGAGAGACTAAAATGGCACCAACGCAGACGCACATTTGGTGTCAGAAGTGAAAGACACTTCCGTCATGGTATATAAATGTAGAATGAGCTGGAGGCAGGACAGCAAAACAACACCTATGCTTCTAATCTATAAGCTATTTATAGGGATGGGACGAAACTGAATTTTCACAAGACACAAGATTGGGTCTATGAGATCGGACAAGATTTTGAAATAATTTGCATTATTTATTTCAATTCAGAATTTTAACAAGGCAAGTTTTTATTGTTTATTATTAGTTTAATATTTCTTTAGATTAGCTCGTATATCTTTCATTATGTCTTGTGTTCTTATTATTTAATTATATGAGTTCAATCATTTGACTGAAATTGTCATGCTCCCCGTGTGTAGCTCAGGCTCCGCCCCTTTCTCCTGCCTTTGCAGCACTGCTGACAGGGACTAGACATAGAGGTGCGAGCCTTTCGGGATTTTAACAAACTTATTGATGACATAGGCCAAAATATCTCTTTGTGGATCTATTTCAAACCATGTTTAAATGTGAAAAAACATGGCTGTTCCTGCGATGTTCACAAATTTATTATATATTTTTAACGCAACTTTTGCAATGTTTAGGACCTAATATTTCTGTCAACATTGGTCCTATCACAACAAAATAAAAACTGGGACAGAGTTTAGACTGTTTTCTGTCAGAATAAGTCCTCTAAAAGTCTGTGTGTGGAGGAGACTTTTACTACAGCTGCTCAAAGATACAAAACATGACCATTCATAAAAGCCTAACAGGAAAATGTATCAGGAAAATCTTGCGAGTGCGCATATTATCATGACAGGTTGATTTGCGAGATCTTGTGCAAGATATCTCGTCCCATCACAATTGTTAACAGAATAATTATTGCTGGTTTTTGTCATAAGTGACTGTAGCAGTGACGCAGAGCTTACTAACAACATCATACGTTCTACTGAATGTAATACAAAGAGTCCACTAAGACCATCTAAAATCTGACTATTGTGAACCTAATAAGATGGAATACCAACAAAGAAAAGGTTCAAGTATTAAAGTTTGAAGGTTTTTTTTTTTTCAGTTTTGCAACTTGATAGATCAAGCTTTGAGTGCTTCTGCACCATATTCTAATCGCCTATGACAGGTTCAACTACTCATTTAACTAAAATTAAGCTATCAACATTATATTTACTTGTTTTTTTACTTGAGACATAAAAATACATTAGAGTCACTACAGTCATGTTGTTAAATTAATGTTTACAGGGTCATAAAAATTGTTTTAGTTTTTTGTTAAAACATGAAATGAATTGTCATCCTAGTGTGACAGTTTAGAGCTCTACTTCCTATTATTTTCAACTTTTCTTCACAAACTTTCTCTTGATTCATGTAAAATCCAGAATAAGTTTGGAATCTTTTGGAACCAGCAAAACTTAAGAAAGGCTAGTGTCATTAAAGCATCACCGAGGCATGTGCTGAGAAATGATTTTTTCTTATTATCGTCAGGCAGACGTTGCCAAGCTATTAGGCTGTTAAACTCTCTGTAGACTTTGCTATACTGTACTAGATAGGTACATTTTTTTTTGTCTGTATCATACTAGGTATGTTCAAGCTGCACTATGTCTGATGTTGTATGTTTGCTGTTATGAGTGGATGATTTTATTGTCTGATGCTTCTCAAAATGAATTGCCCCTTGAGGGATAAATAAAGTTGTCCAAAAACTGTCATTATAACATGTATTACTTTAACAAATTAAGCTAAAATCATTTCTGCTGTAAAATCACATTTACCTCATGCATGATTACCCATCTCAGAAGCAAGGTAGGTTTGTTTGTCTCATCTACACAGGTCTATTCTTAAAATCATCTTCATTTCCACTTAATCCTTGCACATCAACAAGAAGCTTAACTAAGAAAATTGCCGGATTGAGTATGAAGAGTTTAATAAACTCTCAATATTAAAACATCCAGTAGGGGACATGTTTCATAACAAATTTCATTTTCAGATTATATAATACTAAGGTTGAATCTTTTCTGCTACACTGACCTCACATTTTTACTCTAGGGGTGATGTTGTAATGTTTTAGCGTTGGTCATGGTTGCCAGGTCTGCTTCTTTTTAGCGGCTTTGGCCTTCTTTTGAGAGTATTGTAGGCAGTGTTTTACCTTAAGTTTACTACTGCATATTTTAAAGGAGAACTATTGTGTTTTTAGCAATAAACAATGACATGTAAGTGACTAATTTACATTTCATTCATTGTAAAACACAAAATGTACCTAGAACAACTCAGAAATAGAAACAGGTCTATTGACTTCCTGTTCAAAACTGCAGAACTGATAAGCCTTTTACAAGCTACAAATTTTAGATTACTTGTTTTTATGTTGGAAGTGGCTGCGTGACCATTTTGAACCGAACATTATTTACTTGGTACATACATTTTCAGATTACTCACAAGTGTACTGTGTGAGGATATGGCAGGTGAAGAGAGGGATTTTCTGTGCACTGGAGCTTCAGCTGCAGGAATCAATTCAAATATAACTTTGAGTAAACTAATCATGAGAAAACATAATAATAATAGCTAAGAACTCAGAAAAGTGCACTTTACATAATAGGTCTCGTTTAAATGTGTTATTACTGTTAACTTAGCTTATACTAATAAAATATGTGCAAGTAGGGCTGGGCGATATTGATAAAAATGAATATCTCTATATTTTTGGGCTTATCTCGATGACGATAATCAGATGATTATAACGCCAATAGCTGCGTTCCAGTTGTAGAATGCAATGATGTCATGAATCTAGATGTGAACAAGATTACTGATCAATAACACTGAACTTTGTCATGAAATATCTAAAAGATCATTTCAAACTGTTTCAATCTGGTGACTAGACCCGATCACTTTTGTATTACAACAAAACCTGACTTTGAACAAGATTCATTTGTGCTGCAAACATCTGTGTGAAGTATTATTGGTCTGGAAAATGCTGGGATGTCACATGAACAATGTGAAATGTTTGCAAATGAATCACAGAAGTGCAGACATTTTACATTTATTAATAACATATTATTAAGTACGTTACTAGCATCATTTTCTCTATTTTCGATTCTTACAGGGTTCATTTTGTGGCAATTTAAACTATAAAACAATATACTCGATATTTAATTTTTGGATATCTTAAAAACTACATTCACCATATTATCTAAAATTCGATATATTGCACAGCTTTATGTGCAAGTCATTAAACCTCAATCAACAGAATGTTTACTAATCGCTTATTATTGTGATAAGTTATTTTTGTTGCACTGCCTAGGGTCGCTTGCTTTGGGCTTTTCTTTAAATGCTTGGTTGCCGGTTGCCAAGTCTGGTTCTTTATGGAAACTTTGGGCGGCTTCTTTTTTGGTAAGTCGCTTGTTTACATCATAAACAATATATATATTATTAAATAATCCACAAAAATATACTAGAATATTAAAGTGTGTATGACAGGTTTGACTACATTTTTAGTAAAACATATAGTAAACATGATTATGACTAAGATTTCACTAAATATTTAGCTTTGTTTTTATCCAGTTTTATTGCATTGGTGAAGTTCATTATCGTCTTTTGTCCAGTAAATATGATACAAATCCACAAATTGCAACTTAACTGCTGTAAAACTATGATAAATAATTACAACAAGGACTATCACACTGAAATAGGCTAAACATTTGAAAATGTTAGAATCTGTCATATGGCCTTTAACATAAATATAATCTTATATCAAATGTTCATGTTTAGGTGCTTATTAAGAATAGAAGTACTACTAAAAATATGTTGTTGGGGTTGATTTAGCCTTTTTCTCAAAAGCGTGATCGCTTGTTGCTCTCTGAAAATCTGGCAACCTTGAATCCTGGCAACCCTGACATGGCTCCATACGCTTTTGGGCAGCAGGAGGCAGAATGCAATGCAAGATTAAACCAAACCTGAGTGGTAATACGCTGTTAGTTGCGACGTAAATACGAAATTACGTGAAAAATACGTAACAACAATACGTGTATTTGGTATGGTAGCGCTAAGTGACGCTTACGGGCTACAGCTGTGACACACTTTCATGTCACGGAAAGATTACTGTACCGTTCTTCTTATGTAGCCTGCTTTAACACTCACCAGTTTTACGTGGCCAGATGCATGTTCGTCGACGGTAGCTTGACCTAAAGCAAAAAAGAGACAAATATTAGCCATTCTGTTGCTGACTATTCTGAATATCACGCTTGTCATTCTGTCCTCGCGTTAAATCGACGTGACTTTTTCATTCCCGCCAGTTGTTACGAGTGCTAGCTATTGAAAGTGCGTCCAAAACACCTTCAACACGCAGTAATTCACAATATAACATACTTAAATGTTACGTGGTGAAGATGAGCGTGCCGTTACTTACTGTGGTCACGTAAACACGGTGAAAAGTGATGCCAGAAGTAGTCCAAACAGAATGCAAAGCGGTTCTTCTGGAGACGAGAAGCGAGTACGCGACGGGGAAGGCTAAATTTGAGGTAAACACGTGGAAAGCGTAGCTAACATACGTGCCATTTCGGTTTTCTGTGGTCTGTAAACAACAAGTAAAGCAATCACGGGAGCGCCTGACTTGTCCGAGCAGCAGCAGTTCGATACCACATCCATCCCTCTTCCTCCTCCTCCTCTGGGGTTAATAGGTTGAGTCACGTGACATGACAGCATGTTACAGGCCATATTTCAGTCAGTGGGAGGGCAGCTGAAATAAATATGGTTTAAAATGCAGTTTTTCGTCGCAATACCAAAGAATAATAATGGATTTAGTCTCGTGCATAAATCCTTAGAATTTAAAGATGCACTGTGTAACTTTTTGACTAAACTTTTACTCAAATAAAAGCTTGTTTTTCTAGTTTAGATGTCTTGGGAGACACTAAAAAAATAATAAAAATGTGCTACTTTATTGTGAACAGCCTTTTATAGTCACAAAATGAACTATTTGGTCAAGAGAAGGGCCTCATCTTGTATTTTCGATGGAAAAGCTGTTCCTATAGCAACATTTTTTACCTTATGGCACGGGTGTCAAACTCAAATGGTGGTAGGGCCAAACCGATCCGAGTCAGAGTTGTCGAGGGCCGCATTTTAAAATCTAGGTCCCTCTGTGTTAAATTCAAATATACATATAACACATTTACTGTTTATCCAGAATGATATTGTGTCACATTACATTAAGTTGCATTACATTATATTGCACATAATTTAATTTCAAGAAAACTTTGGACAGATTGTATGCTTTTTGCTGCATTCCAGTGCATATTACATTTATTAGTCACATCTCAGCAATATAAGGGCCACTATCAATAATAATTGGAAATCATGCTCAGGGGCCGAATTTGGCCCCCGGGCCTGAGTTTGACACCCCTGTCTTATGGCATAAAAAATATTTTACCCTAATAAGAATATTCTAAAGAATGATTTTATCTTTACATTTCTGCTGGATTGTGCAGTTGACTTTCCCCTTTGAAAAGTTACACAGTGCCACTTCAAATTAGCGAAGTAAGTTATGCAAAACACACGTTAGCGAAGCATGTGTTTTTGCAGAGTTGGCAAGTAAGTATTTTTACTCAATAAAGTAGTTTTCTGGAGCAGTAATTCCCAACGTTTTTTGTTTTGAGTACAACCTAATCATGATATCAAACACGGAGTACCCCCAATATTGTTTTTTTTTAATTATTATTCATATATTCATAATTGCCCATTAAATTTGAGTTTTTAACCAGTTCCATTTCCAAAATTTTCTTTTTACTTGTGTTTACTTTTTTAATATCCTGCAATCATCCTAAGTACCCCCTGGCAAATGATCCTGGAGTCTACGTGCCCCTGGTTGGGAAACACTGTTCTAGAGTATCTGTACTTTACTTGAGTATTGCAAATACTGGTGACTATATACTTTTACTTCTTACATTTTTTAAGAAGTATCTGTACTTTCTACTCCCTACTTTATAAAAACAGGTTAGTTACTTTTTTAAGTCCAGAAAGACATTTAGACCAGTACAACAGCTTTCAGCATGATCAGGCTTCTGAGTTAATAATTTATTCTAATCAAATACTGCAGAACATAAAAAAACCCACAAAGTCATAGTCTATGGATTCCTCTCGTTTGCGCATCCTGTGATGTCAATGTCCATAATTCATGTACCGGGTAATTCCTCAACTCTGACAAAACACAAGATTATTTTGGCCATAAACTACAACAAATTAACTTTATGTTCACAGCAAAACAAACGCGATTTCCTCGATGAAAATAGCTTGTTGACACGATTGAACCAGAATTATAGTGTCATTCTAAACTTTTCCCACCAGCTTTCATGATAGCTTAACTTGTAGAGCATTTGTCTCGCATCAGGGTATGAATCCCAGGTGAGACAGTCATTGTTTTTTTCTTTTCAGCACTCATGCATCCACTGACGAATTAAATTAAGACATTGTGTTTTATTTTTGATAACGTGTTTGTAAAGAAATATTATTCTAAAAACAATCAATTTGAGTGTCTTTGCTGTTACAATTTGCTTCAGCAGCTGTAAAGCCTTGAGATCGAACTCACGCGCCTGGGTTCTGTTCACTACTTTATCCACACGATCACTCAGCATTTTACACGAGTGTCACAGACACTAGCTGAATGAACGCACCATGGTTAAAGCTTAAATGCTGGAAACTGATCGCATCTAAGACAGATGACCAAGCGCAACCTATTTTGTATATTCTGGCGACCAACGCCACATGAATTGACGCCTCCGGTACAGTTACACTGACAATGGTAGTAATAAACATGTTCAGCAAATAATAAAGTTAGATGTGATTCTAACTGAGTTACTGGGTCGTTAACCACTGTTGTGTAGGACACAAAGGGACACAATGCTGCATTTCTGTCGAGCTCAATCAACTCAGACCTTGTTGTAAGTTACTTTAACTGTAATGACCAAATCATAGACAGGAAATTGCTCAAATCTGCCAAAATACAGATTTCTTTATTTAAATTAACATTTACAGTTTGTAAAACATCACAAGAGAGTGAATTTCTACGTTTGTTTATAGAGGGAATCAAATTAAAACTTAGTTTAAGCGTTACATTATCTGTTCAAGGCTTAAGCAGCGAACATGTTTAGGTGTTTTTCACGCGGCCCCAGTAAGGCCGAGCAAATTAGAGAAACTAATCGACTGCTTAGAGAAAAAGACCAACGTTACGTTTCCAAGAGCAAAATACGACAGGGTACAACATAAACGCAAAATCATGCAAAAAGCGTTGTTAGAAGACAAAACGCAGAAGAATGTGATAACGTCCTCACAGGTGCCTGTTACAAAACCTGCGCAATTTAAACGTCTTCACAGACCCCTGCTGCGTAGACGTCGCAGGTCCATTATCAAGGACTACCACAGAAGTTCACATCTAACCTTGTTACCACGTTATCCACTGAGGTTTACAATAACTTCTGCCCAAATCCCAGTTAAAAAGTCCTCAGCTATGCTATCACCCTCTTTACCGCCCAATATACAAGACTTTCACGACAACAACTTCTTTACTTCGATATACTCTTAGGTCTAGTAGTATAACAACAGATCCCTGCTGCAAAGTCCTCAGCTAACACCGGGCTCACACTGCCTCCAGATCCGGATCCGGATCCGTCTGGGTCCGGTCGTCACTCACACTGCCTCCAGAATATGCATGTGTATGCACGGACTCTGCTGGCCTCGCGAGACCACGAGTTCACCGGATTCACGCTCAACTTGGGAGTTTCAGTGAGTTTACGTGATCTCTGGCACATGGATATGTAAACAAGGAACACTTGCGCCGTGTTTTGGGCTTATTTCACGTCATTTTCTGTTGGATTTTTTGACGCACAATGGGTAAGTACGGGACGTTTATTTGCCTCCTGTGTGTTCAATAGTCGCGTTTATGTCGAGCATTTTGCTGTATTTGTTGTAGTAGCAGAATCGTAATGTTTTTACTTTGAAAACCACCGGATTCTCTTCACCCACGAGCGCTTGGTTTCCTGTTTGCCGTGTCTTGTTTTCACAACTTTACCAAAAAGTGCTCCGGAGCGCTCCGGCAGTCCGGAAAAATTTAAATGAAACGGAAACGATCCGGACGTACGGAGCAGAGCCGCGCAGCTCGCTGGACCGGACGGATCGCGGTGTGAGAGCCTCTCATTACTTTTCAAGAAACGGAAAGCCTCCGTACGCCGGACCGGAGTACGGACTGGATCCAGTGTGAGAAAAGGCAAATAAACGTCCCGTACTTACCCATTATGCGTCGAAAAATCCAACAGAAAATGAAGTGACGTGAAATAAGCCCAAAACACGGCGCAAGTGTTCCTTGTTTACATATCCATGTGCCAGAGATCACGTAAACTCCCTGAAACTCCCAAGTTGAGCGTGAATCCCCGTGAACTCGTGGTCTCGCGAGGCCAGCAGAGTCCGTGCATACGCATGCATATTCTGGAGGCAGTGTGAGTGACAACCGGACCCAGACGGATCCGGATCTGGATATGGATCTGGAGGCAGTGTGAGCCCGGTGTAAGTCATCTCCCTCTTCACCTCTCCATGTGATAAAAACCTACAAGTCAAATACAACCAAACCGTTAAATCGATATTCACTTAGGTCTATTACAACATTTTCACAGATCACTGATACCGCTACTGTAACAACTTCTTCGCAGGTTCGTTATCAAGAGTTACCACCACCTGCTGCACAGAAACTCCATTCACAGAGGGTTAGGGTTAGTCCCTTCAAAAACCACCTCTTTACTTCGGTTTCCACTGAGATCAACTGTGAAAACAAAATCTTCACAGATCTCTGTTGCAGAAACCTCAAATAAACTAACAAACTGTTTCCAGGTCCCAGGGCTATCACCACCTCGCACAGGAACTGTCTCCACCAAAAACATTTAATGTTGTTTGGCCAATAATGTTTACACTGACCTGGAAAAATCTCCATTATCTAGGGGCACCATCACCTCGTCCACAACCTTTTAGTTCAATGACTATTCCAAAGAGTCTAAAACCAAGAATGGGGTCAATAGAATATTACTATTATCACAACAGCAGAGATTAGCTTTAAAGGAGCCTGCACAGCCAAAGGATCTAAAATCTTTGCTACAGAAGAGGATACAACCCCATGAGTACCCGAAGGGAGTTCACCGTGTCTTTTTCAACATGGATGCAACAGTGGTGTATCCAGACGAAACTGACAAAGAATCTGACTAAGAACCTGACGAAATAACCAGATATAGAACCGCAATCAGAAGAACTGGACGAACAAGAACCGACCGCTACAGAGAGCGAAGAATCTGCTTCACAAACAACTTAGCAGAACTCCGATGCCAGTGACCAGTGTATTAGGCTCGGGAAGCATCTTACCATAGAAATAATGGCAAATCCACAATGTTTGTTCTCAGTTTAGCAGAACTTCCATAGGAATACATTTGACAAAACGATAAAAAAGTAAACAAAACAGCCTGGGAACTGCCCAATAAACTGCTGGGTCAGTACTGGTAAATTTATCTATCACTCTGTAGTGTCAGAATATGATTTAATTAACGCTATTTTCGGTATTTAGCAATTTAACATCTCCATTGGTTTAACATTAGACCAAATAAAATTCTAATGATGTATGATGTCATGTAACCGAGCCTAATTGAATATTTTAAACAACATGTGAGGACAGACATTGCATTTCCTGAACAAGTCCAAGATCGTCTCTGAGTCTGGCAGATCACTCACACAGACAAGACGCACAATATTAACTGCTCCTAAAAAACTTAGTTTAAGCGTTATATACTCTGTTCAAGGCTTAACCAGCAAACATGTTTAGGTGTTTTTCACAAGGCCCTAGTAAGGCCGAGCAAATTTGAGAAATTAATCGACTAATTAGAGAAAAAGACGAACGTGTACAAGAGCAAAATACAACAATTCACGCTCTTAAGCAACAACATAAACACGAAATGCAGCAAGAGCGTGAAAAAAGCGCTCAGCTAAAATTTAAATTAGACAATGCTAAAGACGACATTAAAACCAAAAGATCTGACTATAAAAAGTTGAGCGAGAAGTTCATAGCTGAGCACAACCATAAAAATTAGCTAAAGGAAGAGCTCAAAGAAAAGACAGTCAATCTTGTAGAAAGAATAGATATGGGAACACAAACTGAAGGTTTTGTCACATGTGGAGAAAAGCAAAATACTGACGATGAGCTGCAGAAAAAAATAAGAGACGAAAACGGACAAACCGCATTTTTGTTGAGCAAAATCAAAACTTTTGAAAAAGACCTAGAAGGAGCTAGAAATATCTGCAAAGCCCTAGAAGAGAAAGAGCGATTCACAAGCTTGCACAATGAAATGCTGATCGACTCCCTTACGGCTGCAAAAAAAGATCTGCAAGATATGAAAGAACAATTGTGCAAAGGGGAAGAAAAAAACATTGAAGGCAAAAGGAGACGAGCAAAGTCTTAATCAAAAACCTCTAGAGGAGCAAATTAGTCAGTTTTTTAATGAAAAATATCAACACGATAAGCTAATGGAGACAATTGTGGGGCAGGAAAAATGTAAAACTGATTTTTTAAAAGAGATAAAACCTCAAGAGGTCATTGTTTATGTGCGAAAGGAAGTTCAGGCCTGTCCCAAAACAAAACCATTTTACTTTTATCCTCTTAGGTCTAGTATAGGGATGTTCGCCGAGCCGACAGATGACGTCAAATTGGTTGGCAAAACCAGCTAGCTTCCGGCTAGCTCTTATTGCTTTTCCCATTAAAGAAATTAAAAGCTTTCTTTTTGGTGTAGGCTTTTTCTGAACACGGTAGGAGCTCTATGGATTGCTCTTATCAAACCTGTTAGCACACCGAGTCACACAGCAAGAGACAAACACAGCCTTTTTTCGTGTTTGTTCAGCTTGCCGCCAATACGTTTTAACTACTTCTGCCAACCAACGCGTCACGTGATCGCCATTTTGACGTCACGGCGAACATCCCTATAGCAACAACTTCTTTACTTATCCCAATTAAAAAGTCCTCAGCTATGCCACCACCCTCTTCACCGCCACCTGTGATAAAAACTAACACACAAAATATAAGAAAACCATTAAATAGATTTCCTCTTAGGTCTGGTATAACAAGAGTAGATTCACAAATCCCAGTTACAACAACCTCAACTATGCCACCACCCTCTTCACCGCCACGTGTTAAAAAAAACAACACACAAAATATAAGAAAACTGTTAAATCGATATCCTCTTAGGTCTGGTTTAACAGTATCTTCACAGATCCTTCTTGCAAGGAGCTTACCGTCAACTACATCTTTACAACTTTCTCCCCTTAGGTCTGTTACAACAACATCACAAATTTCTGATACTGCTACAATATATAAGAAGATATATATATATATATATATATATATATATATATATAAGTATAACAACATCTTCACAGATCCCTGTTGCAGAAACCTGACTAAACTAACAAACTCTTTCCAGGTCCCAGGGGTTTCATGCACAGGAACCGTCTCCACCAAAAACATCAACTCTTATTATACCAGTGCTTAAATTGAACTGGGAAAATCTCCGTTATCTAGGGGCACCACCACCTCGTGAACGAGAACTTCATCCACGCAAATTAATGCTAGTAAATCCAACAGCCTCTTCACTAAGCTCCTTACGGCCCCCCGTTACACAAAATTCTACAGTAGAACCCTTGTCAGACTATCCTTATTCAGGGCTCCCAATACCTCGTGAACGGGAATTACATCCGCGGAAATTCATGCCTGAAAAAGATAACTCTTTACTTCGACATCCGCTGAGACCTGTATACACCCATCCTTATCCTAATCTGTTTCCTCCTCCTTTAAAACCTCGTCCACAACCTTTCAGTTCAGTGACTAATCCAAAAGGTCTAAAACCAGGAGAGGGGTCAAAAGAATATTACTATTCATAACAGCAGAGATTCACTTTAAAGGAGTCTGCTCAGCCTAACGAACTAAAATCTATATTACAGAAGAGGATACGACCCAAAAAGTACCCGAAGGGAGTTCAAGTTGTCTCTTTCAACATGGATGCAACAGTGGTGTATTCAGACGAAAATTACGAAGAATCTGACGAAGAATCTGACGAAGAACCCGACGAAGTACTAGATATAGAAGAAGAACTTGACGAAGTACCAGATATAGAAGAAGAACTTGACGAACAGAGGGCGAAGAATCGATTTTACTAACACTAGACGAGAGCAGCAATATACAGGAATCGCTGCTCTCCACACGGGAATAGTATCCACACATTTTAGGATTAGGGTTTAAAAAAGGAGAACCTACATTTTTGGAATATAGATGTTCCTTTGTTTTGTCAACAAACTGGATTCAATTTTGCTCGCAGATTTATTTAATTGGAAATGATCGTTGTTGAACCAAGTGATTATTTGATCATTTGGCCCAACACAACACAAACTTAGCCTCTATTTAACCTTCTCTCAAAGACTCAAAATGTTTAAACCTGGTTTGTGAGCCAAGGTGAAAATATTTGGGTCAAAAAGAGAGATAATTTAAGGTGCATTGGCTTAACCTTGCAATTTAATTCAGGTGAGACATTTAACAATTTAAACCCTTTTAATTTTAAAGGAGAGCTTAAATTATTAATAATTTAAGAGTTCTTTTGTGTTCCCGTAAAATTGCAGCATCATCATCAACAAAATTAAATAAAAAAAATTGACCTATTACAATTAGAATCATAATTATCATCAACAACAAATAAATAAATACATTTATACAAATTATACTTATTTCTGATGTCTGATTTCTTGTTTATTATTACAAAGTTAGTTGTCATATCTGCCATGACCCAGTTAGCACTTTTCCCAAAACACTAAACTTAATGGTTCTGTGCCAGATTTGAAACTGGTTTCAAACTAGTTTCAAATCCAAAAGTCTTAAAAAAAAATTTTGAGACATTTTCTACACTTTTCGGGGTTAGATTTGACTTGTGATTTATTATAATATTTCTAAAATGAACGTATTAAAATGGGGGAATTTATTTAAAATATTACTAAAACATGTATCTTTGTCTTTTTTCTTTTGTACAATCATAAACGAAGAAAAAATTTGTCTTCTATTCAAGCTAAATAACGCTTTTTATTATTTGAATTTTTTGTACAATCATAAATGAGGAAAATTGGTTAAAAAAACTGTTAAAAAATGTAAAAATCTTATTTGCATAATGACAATTAAGAAAAAATGTAACTTTGATTTAAATCTGGTTTGGAGCGCTTATATTCCATGGATACAGACACTTGGAGCGTGTTGTGACTTTGCTTGAGTTTGGAACATTACAAAGCGTGCGAGCGCGCGTATTTCAGGACGCGCTGATCCCACTACATGCAGCTCCGCCCCAGTCCGCCTTGTCGCGGCTCCGGAGCGCGTGTGATCCATGACCCTGCGGTCGGATGTGGAGCTGCAGCAGAACGGGCACCGTGCCAAAAGCAGAGCAGGTGAAAACACACAGCACCTCAGAACCAAGCAGTCCCGCTACAGCTTTCATAAAAAAGACTGGATCATGTGTTCAGCCCATTATTCTCTTCATTTGTACAAAAGCCACTAAACTTCACATTATCAGGTAGGGCTTCGCGATCGACTCCTCCTGTCTCCGAGAGCTACCGGTAGCTCGCGATTGACGTATTGAGCACTCCTGATCTAGGGGCACCACCACCTCGTGAACGAGAAATGCATCCATGGAAATTAGTGCTAGTAAATCCAACAAGCTCTTCACGGTCCCCCGTAACACTATATTCTACAGTAGAACCCTTGTCAGAGTATCCTTATGTAGGGTTTCCACTACCTTGTGAACGAGAAATCCATCCGCTGAAATTCATGCCGGAAAAAAACTTCATCCACAACCCTTTAGTTTAGTGGCTATTCCAAAGAGTCTAAAACCAGGGATGGGGTCAATGGAATATTACTATTCACAACAGCAGGGAGTTCATCGTGTCACTTTTAATATGGATGCAACAGTGGTGTATTCAGAGGAAACTGACGAGTACCAGATATAGAGGTTATGCACTGACATCATTTTGCTTAGCAACATTTAGAATGAGTGGCATTTCTTCAATGTATTTCTTTGTTGTCGTGGCAACGGCTTGTAAGTTACAAACTTGTCTGTAACAACAGTTGGTGATTTAGGACATTTTAAATGCAACAAACGGACTCAAAAACATATTTTTTAAGAAGAAAAAGGTAATAAGTTCAACTGTGTGTAATTTTGATGTCTGATAAATGTGAGAAGCTAAAGTTTATCTTCTTTGCTACAAATGTTGACTTGATTTTCTCTTTTTACGTGTCAGTTACAAAACCCAGTGCTCTTTAGACTTGTTGTGGGTTGAATTTGTTATCAAACTGTAGTTTATTTTTCCTGTTTTAGCTGTTTATTGAACTCTTACAAGAGAAAATGTCCTTTCTCTCCATTAACTCTAATGCATCCTTGCCACTCAGCATTCACATTTAGAATGCTGTGAGGTCACCTGCATAACCTCTATAGGACCGCAATCAAAAGCAACCTCGCAATTTAATTCAGGTGAGACATTTATCAATTTAAACCCCATCTCCTTTAAAAAAGAGCTTAAATTATTTATAATTTAAGAGTATCTTTGTGTTTCCCGAAAACTGCAGCATCATTAACAAAAATAAATTTAAAAATAGACCTATTACAATTAGAATCATCTTCATCCTGAAGTAAATAAACACGTGACCAAGAGAGAGACAGAAAGAGACAGAGGAGCGATCTCATAACAGCGGTCTGCAGTCTACAACAGCCTGACAACAGCAGCTCTGTGCATTAATCTTTGAATGAATACATGCTATGTTGCCATGTTGTTAAGCCCGGACACAATCAAAGTAGCCATAAAAATAACTATAACGTTACGAGTACTATAACGTTTTTTGACCTTTGACCATGGTAAGCGGATTAAGCATAGACATATAATTAGTAGACGCGCAATCAGCAGCTCTGCTCTGTTGCTACAACACGAACAGTGTGACTCCATATTCCTCCGGTAGAGGTGATAACACAAATCAATTGAACACAATGGCAGAAGTTGCTCTTTTATGGATAAAACATGTGAATTCAGCAAAACAGACTGATTTGTGTCTTATGAAGTTTTATTAAACAACATTGGCAATGTTATATTAGATTTTCCAAAGTGATACATTCATAGGCAGAAAGTGCTACACAAACACTATCACTTGCCAATGCGACCTGGACACTCCTCCACAGAAAAGTGAAGCTACATGTACAACTTTTATTTGGTGATATTTTTGTCATTTTTCAGCTGTCCTCACTAGTTACATTTAAAAGAAGGTTAAAAAAAATATGCTATAAGACGCCAAGCAGCACTAGCATCACGTTAGCATTTAGCTCACAGCTACCGTTAGCTGTGAGCTAACGGTATAGCTACACACTTGGAAGGTTAAATCACTTCATTTTGCCCCATGTCTTCGTGTCTGTATTTGACAAAATATATTTTGTCAAATACAGTAGCGCAGAACTTTTTTTTAGTTTTTGGTAGAGTAATGTATTGGATATTTTTAACAACATGAGAGGCCAGACATCACATTTTTTGAACGTTGACTGTGATTTTAACACAGAGACACAAAATGGTATGCATCGTCTGCACAGCCTTTGAAAACTGAGAGACTGTATCCTCCTCGATCTTCTAATCTGTTCTGAAGTAAACAAACACGTGACAGAAAGAGACAGAGGAGTGATCTCAGAACAGCGGTCTGCAGTCTACAACAGCAATAATGTTTGAACGTAAACATGCTATGTTGCCATGTTGTTAAGCCCGGACACAATCAAAGTAGTCATAAAAATAAAATTTTCTGAGCAAAAATTAAAATTAGTGAACACATTTTAAGTGTACTATTATGTTTTTAGACCTTTGACCACGGTATAAGGGGATTAAATCGACCAAGGATTCTGGGTCCTGAAGCAATTCTCTTAAAAAGAAAAATTGGCCTTTGTCATCTGTATAGACGCAGAGATCAGAAGCTTCGCGCACAAACTGAGACTTGCTGTGCTCATGATCCCCGGCAGAGGCACTGTGGGTCGGGAGGTAGCCCAAATTCCCTCGTCTGATTTCCATCACGTTTGGCATAAACAACTATGGCAACTACACCACCGGATGTAGCAACCTACGTCTATCTGAGACCAGAAGACTTAAGTGCATAACCCCTATTTTTTCTAACCTGGCCAGCCAGATGGTTTATCTCACGATATTTGTGAATTCACAAACACGAGATAAACCATCTGGCCTTCCAGCCGCCCGATTGGTTTGGGAGTCCGAAACGGCGGTTTTAAAGGGACTATACTTGATTTTTGCATCCTTAAAAATGTAAACAAACAGAAATAATTCATTTTAAACTTCCTACTTCAGTCTACATGATTTGCTCACTTAGCTAATGCATTCTGAGCTTCAGAAATGTTCATCATGATGTGTTTTAATGTGTTTTCACAGCTGTTAGGTGCGAGGCGAATCTCTATGCTAACAACAGTTAGCCACAATGCTAAAAAAAAGAAAAAGTTGGATACAAATGTAATTTTATTAGACATAGATAGGGCTTTGTGGACCATTTCCACCTGAATAGATACATTAACAAGACATCAATGCTAGGGGGAAATTTTTTTTAAGTTATATTGTTGTGAAAAAATCGAGTATAGTACCTTTAGGGCGCCACTGCCGAGTCTCATTCAAGCTAAGCAAAGATGGCTGCTCTCGTGGAATGTACGTGTTTCTGCTGCTTTTGATGCGGTTTTAGCAGAAATACAGAGTAATTTCTATTTGAAAGAAGAGCTGTATGTGTGACGTGTAGTTGTAAGGTAGGCCCCACACCCAATCAGCTCGAAGTATTTCACTAAATGCCCCGCCTTTTCTCGAACGCTTTCAGCGAATAAAGTCCCAGATGGATATAGTGAGAACTCAGATAATAGGAGTTCAACACATATCCATCTGGCGTGAGCCAGGTTATATTTCCTCAGTAAAGCCAAAGAAAAGTGCAGTAACTTTTTGAAACCATCAGTTAGAACATTCCGCGATGCAGTTACAGCACCTTAAATTTGGCTCAACTGGCAGATTCTGCAAAATGTTTTTATGTCTCATTTAAAAATAGAAAATCATGCAGACTTGAAACTTTCACAGTGTATTATTTGGCCCAGGTCTTTCTGTGTGGAGTTTGCATGTTCCTCCCCAAGTTTGGGTGGTTTCCTCCGGGGCACTCCGGTTTCCCCACCAACCAAAAACATGTTTATTTATTTATTTATTTAAGGATAGCCCATTGAGATGTATCATCTCTTTTCAAGGGGGTCCTGTGGTTCCAAAAATGCCTTTCACAAACATGGCATTATACATCTCACATCATACAGACACTACATATAACAATTAACAGCTGTCCCGCTCACACATCCCCTGCCCGTCCCTGCAAACCCCTATCTTGCATGGTTAATTTACAAACAGCATAAATGGGTGATTCACTATTGTGGGTTTCAATCATTCAGCGTTTTACACATTGTCAGTGTTATTGCCATCAGTCTTGGCAACAGCAATGACATCACATTTACATACATAACTAAACAACAGAGTAATATTTGTGCCATACACAGGTGTCCACATACCTACATATACATATACATATATATATATATATATAATATATATATATATATATAGATAGATAGATAGATAGATAGATAGATAGATAGATAGATAGATAGATAGATATATAGATAGATATATATATATATAGATATATATATATAGATATATATATGTTATATACAATTAATCAGTTACAAGTGCAGGGAAAATTTAAATGACAGTACAAGAATGTTTTAAATTGCTGAAGTGATGTTAAGGATTGAAGCTGGTCAGGTAGATTATTCCAGTCAGTAGGAGCTTTAAAGCAAAATGCTTTCTTTCCAGTCTCTCTTTTGACAAGAGGCACTCGAAAGAAGGGAGAACTTACACTTCTAAGATTGTATGTTGATGTAAATGGTATCAAATAATGCTTTAGATAATATGGTAAATCATTATGAACACACTTAAAGATTCGGGTTAACCAGTGGAACTGTCTTCTTTCTTTAGGCTGTAACCAATTAAGTGTGTCATACATTAAACAATGATGGGTATTACAAGGGCACTTTAGAACAAATCTACAAAGTGAGTTGGTTAATGTAGTCAGGGGTTTAAGCACAGATTCTGAAGCATTTGATAGATTACATCTCCATAATCAATTATAGGTAGAACAAGTTGGTTTCCTTTTTTTTTCCCTAACTCTCTGAGTGAAGCTATGGATTTACCTGAAGAGCTGACCAAGACATGCGCGAACTTTTTTAATTATATAATCAATTTGTGGTTTAAATGTAAGCTCAGGGTCTGTCCACAGCCCAAGATATTTAAAAGAGTCATTATTTTGAAGTTGATTACCGTCCGCTGAGTGTATAGCTAGTGATTTATTCTGCAGATCTGGACCCCGCCGCTTAGTAAAAAGCATACAAAAAGATTTTTTGTTATTTAAAATTAGGTTATGCTGGGTGAGCCAGGATTGTATTCTATTAAAATCAGTCTGAAGTGACTCCTGGATGTTAGTAACATTTTTATCAGAACTATTGTAACACACACTGCATTGACTGGCATGTGTGTGTGCACAAGAATATGAATTTATTAAGTATCCAGCACGTATGTGCATATGCTATAAGTGCTATAAGTTCTTGAACTTCTTCCTACTCCCTTTGAGTATTATTGGTCTTTGTATTATCCATTACATGTACATGTTAAACATGAACACTTTTGTTGCTCAAATAAACTAAACTAAACTAAAAAACTAAAATAGATAACGTTGTCATCCGCGTAGAGATGAATTTTACACCTACTGATAATTTTTGACATGTCATTTATGAAAATTGAAAATAATAAATGTCCTAGAGAGGAACCTTGGGGAACAACCTTACTAATTATGTTTCAGAATATTTGCCCTGGACGGCAACAAATTGTTTTCTGCTGTAAAAATATGAGTTAAACCAGAGCAATACATCTCTGGATGGCGCCTACTGAATAAAGCTTGTCCAGCAACAGATAGTGGTCGACTGTATCAAAGGCTTTGGTGAAATCTATAAAAACTGCACCTGTGAATTCTTGTTTGTCGAAGCCTTTGTAAATGCCATTTGTCAGGTTGAGCAGTGCTGTAGTTGTTGAATAATGAGGTCTAAACCCTGATTGACAGGACTTAGAATATTATTATTTTAATAAATGATGAGAGTTGATTAACTTTTCAAAGATTTTCTGAATTGCACATATAATTGGTATTGGTCTATAATTGTTAATGTCGGCTGGATCACCGCCTTTGAATACTGGCGTTATTCTGGCGCACTTCCAGATGGATGGTATTGTATTTGTTGTCAGGGATAAATTAAAGAGCTCAGCCAATGGATACATGAGAATAGAGTCTGCGAACTTAATAAATTTAGTATCTATTCCATCTGATCCAGTATGGAGGATTCAGAGTGCCACAATTCAATATATAAATACACTATTAAATAATTAATTAAATATGCCATTAAATAAATATATTTTAAAATAAATAAAGAAATCAATTATTAAATGTACAATTTAATATTTAAATGAATAAATATTTATTTATATAAATAATTAAATAATGCCTTGCACAAATAAATCATTAAATAAATTATTAAATACTTAAATAATTAAATAAATAATTGAATGTGGCAATAATTAGATACATAATTTATTGAATAAATAAATGTGTCAATATATGTTTAAATACATCTTTAAATAAATAAATGCGTCAATAAATATTTTAAAGAAACATTAAAAATATATATTTATTTATTTCACTATTTCATTTTACATTTCATGATGGTGCTGCGATCTTGAAATTAATCTGTCAGTCTCACTCATCAACCTCAGGGGGCGGGACTTACTACGCTTTGGATCAGTCCATTTCTATGCAGGGGTTTCTCCCTGGTCCATGTACCACTTGCTCTCGCTGATATGAGTGCCCTGTCTTCGGCTGCCCTTCTGATCGTGCTCCGGGTGCCTTTCGTAGCGTTTGTCGGGGAACAGATCACCGTTTTCCGGGAGATATGGAGCCAGCCTTCGTAGAAGCGCCGCTCCAGACTGTCTTTGACCGGGACAGATGATCGGTCCTGGGGCTATTCTCGAAGTCGGCGTGTCGTCACATCCGCCAATGGGCAACAGCCGCCATGACAGTTTGGGTAGAACAGACTATTCAGAACATGGGAAAGTAGCTAGAAAATCATGCATTTTACTTTGTCATGTGGTACCACCGAGTTTATTATGTATCAGGACGAAGAGGAATCACCACCAGAAGCTAAAATCGCCATAATTTTGACACTGCATACCTTAACGCTACTACAATTAGCCGACGAACAGGTGGATATTAATGGTCACCAACAACATGCAAGGATGTTTATCATCAGTGTTGAGAGTAACTCATTACTAACTCACTAGTAACTAGTCACTGTAATATATTCCACTTTTCAGTAACGTAGTGTCACTCATTCCTTATAAAAAATGTTGATATTATATTACTAGTTATAATCTGTTTAACTCACTTGCATATAAATAATTGCTTTTATATTCTATTGAAAACAACACTTCAAGACCAAAACAACACTTGTAACGCATGTACTTCAGCTCACAGGAGTCTGAAAATGTTTAATTACAGCTAATTAAGGGTCTTCGATTTTCCAAAAAAATAATTTTAGATCTTACCCGAAACAAAATGTGAGGAGCAAACATAAACATGTCCAGAATTCGGTGACCACAATCTGTTCATGTCCGCACATCCGTCTTCATTTATATCCACTCTATGGATTGCCTTCAGCCATTTTTCCTGCCTGCTGCCTTCTTTATGAGTGTATCTAAAACTTGCGGTCTGAATTCGACACGCTGTTGGCAGTGCAGCCGTATACGCAACACTTTTTCATCGTGATTTTCCTATGTTGCAGCATTTGTTCGCGCAATGTTTTACCCAAACTGTCATGGCGGCCCTCGCCCATGGGCTGTCACGTGACCAAAGTTCCCGGATGTACGACTTCGAGAATTGCAGAGCCAGACACGGCACCTGAGAGCTCCAAACACCCATCCAAGCTTCTCGTTTTCCCGTGGACAGATACGTGACCTGGGCCTGGGGTACGTGCTGCGGCAGGTGGGTTCTGGGCCTGTGACACCGTGGATCCTACACTCGCCGTCTACGACGAGGCAACAGCCTCTCACCGGTTCAGTCTGAGGCTCGGAGGGACAGTGAGCCGCTGAATCGGGAGCCTTTATGGTTGTGTGAACAGGGGCGCATGGGAACGGCCCTTACTCGCCGTGGTACGAGGTGGGAGTTCTGTGTTTGATATTTGGCTCCACCACAACTGTAGCGGGAGCTTGGACTGACTGTGGCCCGACAGCGTTAGCTTTGTGCTGGGAGCTTAGCTGTGAAGTGTACCCACGTAGCAAACTTTATGTGGCTCGTTGACGGCCGACATACGATGCTTCATCTCCCGGTTCATCTGGGCAAAGTTGTCATGTGTACAGTTCAAAAGCAGCATGTATATAGTATTTCACAATCGAGTCGTCATTTAGCCAGCAGTGCCAGATGAAAGCCAGAATCAGCTAACACACGACTGCTACGTGGGTAGGTACGTGCTGCTTAGGAACAGTCAACAAATTACTTGTGCTTTATGAAAAAAAGTACTGTAATACATACTTAGATGTCACATTTTTCATGAAGCACGAGTATTTTATTGACGTCCCTAAGCTCATATCAACAGTAGCGACACTTCACAGCTAAGCTCCCCACACAAAGCTAACGCTGTCGGGCCTCTTTTTGGTTCCTGTTTGGAACAGTTTTCTTGTTTTATCATGTTAATAAATGTGGGGCATGTTATTATATTTATTGCATTATAATTTGTGTTACATTAGTTTATGCTCTGCATGAGGTTTACTAAGGAAGTAAAACAGGAGCTGTGACTGTAGATCACCTCAAAGTGTCTCATCTATCAATACAACTGAAAAATAATACTGCAACAGCTGAGAAAAAGCTTCACAAACTTCAAGAACCACACAAGGTAACAGATTTACTGCCTTCAAGTGTGACATGTATCCTTATTTATATATAATATATAACTAACTTACATCTTTCTTTCTCTCTCCCTTTAGCATCAACGAAACTGATCCGTTGGCCAAACCATTTCAATATGTTGTTGTGTTTATAATTGTGTATTTAATTTGATAAGATTTTTTGGCATTGTTTCCCAATAAGACTATGGATGCCTTAGATTTAAACAACTAGGATAGTGCTTTTACATGACTGATCATTGTTGTAATTAAACAAATAAGACATAACACTATAAAAGAAGAATGATCACTGCTCCGGTTTTTATGGGAAACACTGCAATGATTAGGCTTTTGAATAAGTTGAATCATATACAGTATATACATACACTTTTTTTTCCTAAATATTTTTTCCTCAGATGAAAATTGATATACAACTTGATTAGCCTTGAAAGATCTAAATTTGGTTAGTATGGTGTCTGACAGTAGTTTGGACATGACAATACATGTTTTGTATTCCTGCACTGTGACAAACACAGTACATTTGAAAATTTGTTTCTATAATTTGCAAAAAAAAACAAAACATAAAAAAACCTCATAATTATTGATGGGTGGATCAATGCCAGTTCTAAGAGGCAACTATTGTGATCTTGTTCTACACAGAATTACAAAATTCAACTGAAAAATTAAACAAAATATCAGTGTATTGATATTGAGGTATCAAAGTCTTGAATCTGAGGCAAAAATACTGTTACTTAAAATACTTAAATCCGCTTTTGTGTCAAGATCTAATTCAATGTATTTTAATACAAACCTTATTGATTTTTCAGAGTGTTATAACAATATCTGCCATAGAATAACTAATCAATTTATTGCAACCATCTATTATTGAATTAATGATCAACTAGTTCAGTAATCAAAAAAAAATTCTTCTGCACAAACTTTAAAACCTGTCAAGAAAGGCTTTGTGGTTCAAATTTACATTTGTTTTGATGGAAAAAAGTATTGTATGACATGCAGCACTAATATAATAAAAAAAAAAAAAATATACGAAATAAAAGCTTTAAGACAAACAGTAAACAAAGGTACAAACAGTAAAAAAAAAAAAAAAAAAAAAAAAAAAAAGAACAAGTCAATCATAAAAAAAATTTAAACAATGGTTGACATTTTTATGGTGAGGTCGGTGGCTCTGTCCAGAGGTGGGCAGT
Source organism: Mugilogobius chulae (assembly GCA_038363315.1). Classification (NCBI taxonomy): domain Eukaryota; kingdom Metazoa; phylum Chordata; class Actinopteri; order Gobiiformes; family Gobiidae; genus Mugilogobius; species Mugilogobius chulae. The sequence goes on from CM076407.1 coordinate 27,987,574, forward strand.
GATGGAAAAGGTCTGTGGTGGAGTTGATACGGAACAGTCGAAATTCATATGTGGTTGGCTCGTCACTGATGGAAGCAGTCAGTTGGAGGTGAAACTGAATAGAGAACAGTTGACACAGGTAGTGATAGATGAAACTTTGTTTTTCAGTCGGTGATAGACCATCCCTCAAAATATTTCTCTGCATCTTAATATGCAGTGTATGTACTATTGAAAATTATGTTCTCATGAAACATTTCTTTAGTGTCAGATTTGTTACATATTGTATTAATTTAATATTTATAGACTTTTTACAATCAAAAAGTGTATCAATAATATAATTAACAGATTGATTACTAAATACTATTAAATAAAAATAAATAAATAAAGGTTTCACACACTTTAAAGCATCAAGTTGAAGCACCCCTTCTACATGAAAAAATGTGGTATTAAAGAAATGTTATTTTTTTTATATTTGTTTTAAAGCCTATAAACTCTTGTTTGTGATCATGTCACTTAAATGTAATCTGTAATATTTATTAGATTGAAATAAACCATTGTATACTATCTTTGTCGTGATTTTTACATAATGCGGCTGGAGTGCGGCTGAAGTGCGGTTGGAGTGCGGCTGGGATGCGGCTGTGATGCGGCATGTGGGCCGCATTCGGGCCGCATGTAGTTTGAGATGCGGCTGCCGGATTTGGCCCACTTTAGGACCGTAATTCACAACCGGATGTGGGCCGCATGAAAGCTGAAAGTGTGGGCCGGATCCGGGCCAGACAAATTTTGCTATCTGGGTAGATTCAGTAACAGTCAGACTTTATTCTGGTTCAAATCTGTGGAACAGAACAAGCCCTGTCTTTAATGACAATTCACTGCAACAGCAGCAATGTTTCTTTTACATGTTTGTATTGTAACAGAATGTCTATTGATAATTTTAAGTGGTATTATTAATTACAATATTTATGTATTTACCTACCATAGCATTAAATACACACCATAATAACTACATCAGCGCATTCTTTTACTTTTAAGCTCACAATAATTATAAAACCGGTCAAATCATGTGCCCTGTGTCATAGCTACATGTGTAACGTGTGCAACAAAAAAATCCGTGTGAAAATCCGTTTTGTTTTCACAGAATTATGGTTGATTAAACACGCGGAACCTTCATAGCACCGTTGAAATACATTACACTGAAGAGAACGGGTGACCGCGCCAAGATGGCCGCCGCATTTCTCGTCGGCGCCCATAGGTTTTAGCGGTTATGCGGTATCTACTCTTTATATATCTATGGCTAAGACAGCTAGTCTAAGAACGTCTCTGAGTCTGGCTCAGTCTGAGACATCTCTCACACAGACAAGACGCATATATTAACTGCTCCTAAAAGAAAGAGCATGTCAAACCTTGCACAACAAAATGCTGATTGTGACGGCCTCGGGCCGTAATGTGGCCCAACTAGTTGTGGGGGGGTCAATTTTTGCCTCCAGTTGCTCCTCCTTCTTCCTCCTGTGTGCAGGTGACCTGGCTCGCTCACTGCTGCTCCTCCTCCGCTGTGCTCCTGGTGCGCCCCTCCCGTCCTGTCTGCTGCGAGGCTCCGCCCCTATAAAAGTGCGAGGGCGGAAATGTTTGGGGCTGCTCTGCCGTGGGGCTGCCGTGCCGGGCCCCCTGCCTCATCTCGTCCTCTTTGTTAATCATTTTTGTATTTTTATTAATAAAATGGCGTTAAACCGCCCGCCTTTTCCTCGTCTTTTTATTTTCTTGTCCGGACCTTGAGCCAGTCCGTGACACTGATCGACTCCCTTAAGGCTGCGAAAAAAGATCTGCAAGATATGAAAGAACAATTGTACAAAGGGGAAGAAAAAACATTGAAGGAAAAAGGAGACGAGCAAAGTCTCAAAAACATCTAGAGGAGCAAATTAGTCAGTTTTTTAATGAAAAATATCAACACGATAAGCTAATGGAGACAATCATGGGGCAGGAAAAATGTAAAACTGATTTTTTAAAAGAGATAAAACCTCAAGAGGTCATTGTTTATGTGGGAAAGGAAGTTCAGGCCTGTCCCAAAACAAGACCATCTTTACTTCGATATCCTCTTAGGTCTAGTTTAGCAACAACTTCTGCCCAAATCCCAGTTAAAAAGTCCTCAGCTATGCCACCACCCTCTTTACTGCCCCGTAATACAAAGACTTTTAGGGCAACAACCACAACATCTTTACTTGAACATCCTCTAAGGTCTAGTATAACAACAGTAGCTTCACAAATCCCAGTTACAACCACCTCAACTATGCCACCGCCCTCTTCACCGCCTTGTGACAAAAACCAACACACAAAATATAAGAAAACCGTTAAATAGATTTCCTCTTAGGTCTGGTATAACAAGAGGAGCTTCACACACCAGTTACAACGACCTCAGCTTTGCCACCGCCCTCTTCACCGCCACGTGTGATAAAAACCAACACACAAAATATAACCAAACCTTTAAGTAGATATCCTCTTAGGTCTCGTTTAACAGTATCTTCACAGATCCCTCCTGCAAGGACCTTAACGTCAACGGCAACAACATCTTCACAACTTTATCCCCTTAGGTCTGTTACAACATCTTCACAGATCTCTGATACTGCCACAATAACAACACCTTCTTCACAGGTCTGTTATCAAGGGTTACCACCACCTGCTGCACAGGAACTCCAGCCACAGGATCTAATCTCATCAAATGCCACTGATTCATTTGGGTTTCCACTGACATCAAATTTAACAACATCATTTTCACAGGTCTCAATTGCAGAAGCCTTGGCTAAACAAACAAACTCTTCCCAGATCCCAGGGATACCACCACATCTTGCACACCTTACAATACCAATGTATAAACCGACCTGGGAAAATCTCCGTTATCTAGGGGCAGCACCACCTCGTGAACGAGAACTCCATCCAAGCAAATTAATCCCATCAACAACCACAGGTTTACTTAGGTTTCCACTGAGATCAACTTTAACCAAAACATCTTCACAGATCCCTGTTGCAGAAACATCAACTAAACTAACAAACTCTTCCCAGGTCCCACTACCTCATGCACAGGAACTGTCTCCACCAAAAACATCAACCCTTACCATACCAGTGTTTAAATCAACCTGGGAAAATCTCCATTATGTAGGGGCACCACCACCTCCTGAACGAGAAATGCATCCACGGAAATTAGTGCTAGTAAATCCAACAACCTCTTCACTAAGCTATTCACGGCCCCCCGTTACACAAAATTCTACAATCGTACCCTTGTCAGAGTATCCTTATGTAGGGCTGCCACTACCTCGTGAACGGGAAATCCATCCGCGGAAATTCATGCCGGAAAAAAATAGCTCTTTACTTCGGCATCCGCTGAGACCTGTAAACACGCAACCTTATCCTTATCTGGATCTTCCTTGTTTAAGACCTCGTCCGCAACCTTTTAGTTCAGTGACTATTCCAAAGAATTTAAAACCAGGAATGGGGTCAATGGAATATTGCTATTCACAACAGCAGAGATTCACTTTAAAGGAGCCTGCACAGTCAAAGGAACTTAAATCTATATTACAGAAGAGATAACACCAGGCTCACACTGCCTCCAGATCCGGATCCGTCTGGGTCCGGTCGTCACTCACACTGCCTCCAGAATATGCATGCGTATGCACGGACTGCCTCGCGAGACCACGAGTTCACGGGGATTCACGCTCAACTTGGGAGTTTCAGGGAGTTTACGTGATCTCTGGCACATGGATATGTAAACAAGGAACACTTGCGCCGTGTTTTGGGCTTATTTCACGTCACTTCATTTTCTGTTGGATTTTTCGACGCATAATGGGTCAGTACGGGACGTTTATTTGCCTCCTGTGTGTTCAATAGTCGCGTATATGTCGAGCATTTTGCTGTATTTGTTGTAGTAGCAGAAACGTAATGTTTTTACTTGGAAAACCACCGGATTCTCTTCACCCGCAAGCGCTTGGTTTCCTGTTTGTCGTGTCTTCTTAGCGCTCCGGCAGTCCGGAGCAGAGCTGCGCGGCTCGCCGGACCGGACGGATCGCGGTGTGAGAGCCTCTCATTACTTTTCAAGAAACGGAAAGCCTCCGTACGCCGGACCGGAGTAAGGACCGGATCTAGTGTGAGACCGGGGTAAGACCCATAAGTACCCGAGGGGAGTTCGTCGGGTTACTTTTAACATGGATGCAACAGAGGTGTATATAATGAGGAAACTGACGAAGAACCTGATGAAGTATCGTCATCAGAGGGCGAAGAATCTAGTTAACAAATTCTTTACAGGACTCCGATGCGCAAGAATCGACTACACCAACAGGAAGCAAGAGCAGCAATACACAGGAATCGCTGCTCTCCACACGGGAATAGTGTACATCCACACATTTTAGGATTAGGGTTTAAAAAAGGAGAACCTACATTTTAGAGTATAGGTGCTCCTTTGTTTTGTCAACAAACTGGAATAAATCTTGCTTGTAAATTTATTTAATTGAAAATGATCGTTGTTGAACCAAGTATTTGATCATATGGTCCAACACGACACAAACGTAGCTTCTACTTAAACTTCTCTCAAAGACTCAAATGTTTTAACCTGGTTTGTAGCCAAGGTGAAAATATTTGAGTCAAAAAGAGAGATAATTTAAAGGGACTGTACTCGATTTTTTTTGCAACTAGATAACTCAAAAGCAATTTCCCCCTAGCACTGATGCCTTGTTAATGTATATAATCAGGTGGAAATTAGTCCCCAAAGTCCTGTCTATGTCTAATAAAATCCCGTTTGTGTGCAGCTTTTTCTGTTTTTGTTTTTAGCATTGTGGCTAACTGTTGTTAGCATAGTGACTCACCTCGCTGTTAAAAGCTGTGAAAAAACATTAAAACTCATCATGATGAACAATTCTGAAGCTCAGAATGCATTAGCTACGTGAGGAAATCATGTAGCCTGAAGGAAAAAGATTAAAATTAATTATTTCTGTTTGTTTACATTTTTAGGATGCAAAAATCAGGTACAGTCCCTTTAAGGTGCATTGGCTTAACCTCGCAATTTAATTCAGGTGAGACATTAACAATTTAAACCCTAATCCTTTAAAAGGAGAGCTTAAATTTTTAGAATTTAAGAGTTCCTTTGTGTTCCCGTAAAAATTCTGCATTGTAAATAAATAAAAAATTAAATTGACCTATTACAATTAGGTAAAAATGTTGTGTGTGTTTTTTTTGAGACATTTCTTACACTTTTCGGGGTTATAATATTTTTTTAATATAATACCCTATCAAAATAAGGGAATTTATTTAAAATATTACTAAAACATGTAACTTGAAATAGGTTTTTGCATGTACTAAATATTTGTTCACAGCAAGCTTTTTTTATTTACTTTTTTTTTTTTTTTTAACAAATAAACAAATATTGCACAAAAACAATTTGCACTACTTGGTCTAATTGTATGTCATGTTTTTTGCAAACAATGTTAAAAAAATAATAAAATATTTGATCAATATTTTTTATTTAACCAGGGTAGTCCCACTGTGATTCAGAATCTCTTTTGCAGGGGAGCCCTGGGGGAAGGGTCAGGGGAGGCATTAATGGACATGTTTTTAGTTGTAGAGGGAAACCGGAGTATCCGGAGGAAACCTACGCAGACACGGTGAGAACATGCAAACTCCACATAGAAAGGCCCCGGGTCGACTGGGAGTTGAACCCAGGACCTTCTTGCTATGAGGCCAGAGCACTAACCGCTGTGCCACCCTGTCGCCCAATCATACACATGTCTTCAGTACATTTAATTTATAAAAAACAATATTAATTAGAAATAACTTGAAAACTCAATTTGTCACAAAAAGGTAGAATACTTTTTTAGATCTTAAGTGGATAAGACGTGTAGTCTCATTCATCAGGAGTGATCCATAGTAGAAGTCTTCAAATATCATCTGGACAGTGTTTCCGAAGATCAAGACGTTTCGACTCTCATCGAAAGTCATTTCAATCTGATTGAAAATGACTTTCGGATGAGAGTCGAAACGTCTTGATCTTCGAAACACTGTCCAGATGACTACTTTGAAGACTTCTACTATCTTAAGTGGATAAACAAAGTTATTTTTTCCGTCTTTTTTTCTTTTGTACGATCATAAACGAAGAAAACTGGTTTAAAACAGTTAAAAAATTTAAAAATCTTATTTGCACAATGATAATAATGATTTATAAATATGCTATACCTCTTTTTGCATGTTAATAAACACAGCAAGCTACATTTCTGTTCAATACTGGTTGTATGCTGTTAATTACAATTCTGTACGATCATAAACGATGATCATTTGTGTGATCATAAACAAGCTAATTTTTGTCTATCTGACCATAAAAAAGAATGTATCTTTGTAGTAACATCTGTAACTTTATTTTGTCTTCATAAATGACGTTTTATTACAGCTGTTAAAAAAAAAAAAATTATTTAGATGGTATAGAATGAAAATGATGAGTGATAATTTGTGTTGGAAGTGTAAACAAATAACAGGAACTCTTACTCACTGCCTCTGGGAATGCAGAGGATAGTGGTCATTTGAGTCTTAAATGATGCACTAGAAATGTCTATTTGAACACACACTAACACAAACTTAGATTATAATAAAACACTAAAAAGTTTGTAAACTCAACAGTATGTTGTAGCGAGGCTCTGACCTTTGCTAAATGTGGTCGGTAGGTTTGTACCAGCTGCACTCTCTACATCAAGCCTATTCAACATAAGGCTCGGGTGCAAAATAGGCCCCCCAAAAATGTATTTTCACTTGTTTGTAGATTTAATTTTGGGTTATTGACCCTATTTTGTCCCGCCCACTTTTTTAGGAATTGTACTTCCTGTTTAGTTGCATTTAGCCTGTAGACTTCAGACGATAGTTTTATTTTAACTGTCATGACATATGTTTGAAATTGCCCCACAAGACAGACAGACAAACATGTAAACTACTGTAACAGAGCTAAACAGGAAGTGCAAATCCTAGAAAAGTGGGCGGGACAAATAGGGTCAATGGAGCTGCACAGTGAAAGACCGCCCTGGTTCCGGAAGAGTTTTGCCCATGTTATAGTGCCATAGGCTTTTCGAAAAATTCAAATATTAAGAGTTTAAAGACATACCGCGGGCTATCCAGCTATGTGCTAACTCAGATCCACAGCGCGGTTGTTTTCAGTCTAAAAAGCACATCTAGAACTTAAAATTCGGCAAAATGTCGTAATAACTTCGTAGTTTACAAAGCTGAAAAAACGTTTTTTAAACAAAAATGTAGGTCTTATACTCGTGACTCACCACATAGCTGCTTAGCCCCAAGGACGTTTTCAAACTTTTAATATAATTTTTTATCGAATTCCCAATGGCAATTTAACATGGGGTTCGAGATTTAGGAACCAGGAAGTGGGCGGTCACTGTTGAGCTCCATAGATACAGTCGGCAACGCGTCATATTTGGGAGTGAGGCCTGCTGAGGGGGAAAGCGTCTCATGCCTTTCCATGTACAAGTATGGGAAGCTAAAGTATTTACCTCATTTAAGACCTTTTCTGGCGAATTGAGTGTACTAAATCAAGTCAAGTTACAACCAGGTTTAAATGGAGGTACCTGATGTGGCTTTCTGTCCGAAAAGTAAACAGAAGGTTAAAAAAGATGCTATAAGACGCCAGGCGGCACTAGCATCACGTTAGCATTTAGCTCATAGCTACCGTTAGCTATGCGCTAACGGTAGCTACACACACTTGGAAGGTTGAATCACTTCATTTATCCCTGTGTCTTCGTGTTTTCCAGTGAGTTATTTTAAAAATATTTTTAGCAAAACAATCCACTTTGTTGTTGTTCTATTGACGCATAAGTTAAAAATATGCCACAAAAACAAAACATAAATCTGACTTAAAAATTCACTCATTCACTAATTTTTCAATTTAAGATGGTAATTTTTTTCGCTTTTATTGTGCAGGAGCCACAAGAAGTGTTACTTTTAACTGGCGAAGCCTTTACGCAGCGCAGAACTTTTTTTTAGTTTTTGGTACAGTAATGTATTGGATATTTTAACAACATGAGAAGACAGACATCACATTTTGTGAATGTGGACTGTGATTTTAACACAGACAAAGATGAAATAATTCCTTATCATCCTAACCGTTCACTTCGCTCTCAAGATGCTGGACTTCTGGTGGTTCCTAGAGTCTCTAAAAGCACAATAGGAGGCAGAGCTTTTAGCTATCAAGCCCCCTGGCTATGGAATCAGCTCCCTGCTCATGTCAAAGACGCTGACACAGTCTCTACATTTAAGATTAGGCTCAAAACGTTCCTCTTCGGATTAGCTTATGATCAGGTCAGTTAGGAACAGACTCTAAACCCATAGTTCTAGTCAGGCTGCCCTAGGAGCAATTATACTGGGGAAAGTATGGCAACTTGAGCACTATCCTCTCACTTCTGCCTTTCTTGAAAAGAATAATAAACTACAGTTCATCTCTAGTCTGTTCTTTGCTATTCACTCGTTGTCCCCTGTCCCACTCCCCTCTCGGGAGTGTAACTGTTTCAGATGCTGCTGTTCCAGTGACGTGGGCCGGACCACTGATGCTTGGACCTCCGCCCCACCTTCCTCTCCAGGATTGGCCTGTCCTGACCCTGCTAGACGAGTCGTTTCCCTCTGCTTGTGGACTCTGGCTCCACAAACATAAACTCTATAACTTTGCCTTAGTTACATCTACAGCCTGTCCGTCCATGGGAGTGGATCCCTTCTTCACTGTGGTTCTCCTCGAGGTTTCTCTTTTTCCCTTAGGGTTTTTTTGAGTTTTCCTTGCCGAGAAGGAGGGTCTAAGGACAGGGGATGTTCTGGACAATCATTCATCTGCTCTACTAATAATCTGCTTGATCAAATGTTTCATTGAATGTGTATTGTTTTATTGAATATGTATTGTTTATTTTGATTTCCTATTATTCATATTTGCTAAAATTAATAATCTTGGGAAGTCCTCAGAGACGACTGTTGTTGTGATTTTGGGCTATACAAAAATAAATTGATTGATTGATTGATTGATTGACACAAAATGGTATGCATCGTCTGCACAGCCTTTGAAAACTGAGAGACTCTATCCTCCTCGATCTTCTAATCTGTTCTGAAGTAAACAAACACATGTGACCAGAGAGAGACAGAGGAGCGATCTCATAACGGCGGTCTGCAGTCTACAACAGCAGCACTGTGTGTAATGTTTGAACGTAAACATGCTATGTTGCCATGTTGTTAAGCCCGGACACAATCAAAGTATCCATAAAAATAACATTTCCTGAGCAAAAATTAAAATTAGTGAACAAATTTTAAATGTACTATAAAGTTTTTAGACCTTTGACCATAGTATAAGCGGATTTAACGGACCTATGTTGGAATAAAACAGTTGTTTATCGTTACCATACCGTCGTTACATGGCATAGTTGCCATAGTGACACAATTGTTTACTTCAAATGCAAAGAAAATCAGACAAGGGATTTTGGGTTCTGAAGCAATTCTCTTAAAAGAAAAGTTGTCTTTTGTCATCTGTTGTAGATGCAGCAACGGCTGTAACAGCAGGAAAAGTGCAGCTTCTGAAGCGGGTTTTCATAAGGAAAAGTTGTAAAAGTGTGAGCGAATTATGAGATCAGAAGCTTCGCTGAGACTGACGCTGTGTCCGAATGTCTACACTCGTTCCCTATCTGTTCTAACGTTATTAGTTAGTTTTATAGAGACGAGACGAGTCAACCATGTTCAAGTGTGTAGCCGGAACTTCTTTATTTTTAATGTCCCCCCGGGAACACAAACACACACGATAGTTCCTACTTAGCATATTACTACATCCCCCTTTCTTATAAGGAACAATACTTTGTGTATTGGTAAAACGAAATACACTTGCCTTTGGCAATTTAAACTGAAAAATGTTTGACACTAAACATTAAAGTGACAATACATATAGAAATGTGTGTATTTTTCTATTTAACCAGATGTCGTCTCAAAACAATTGTAAACACACAACTGACATCTTTTATAATGTAAAATGAACAGCATTTTCTCAAACGAGGGAATGGGGTAGACTGCCCAGACCCTAAGTTGAATGTGGGGATTATTCTGCCCCAAACTATTTTAAGTAACATAGTCTTTTAAGTACTCTGGTGTTTTTCTGACTCGGACAGGATAGCGTCTTTCAGACTCTGGACGATTCAAGTTGGAGTCAAAGAGTACCTCAGGTGAGACTGGTTCAGTCTCCACAGGGTTGTTCTCTGATGTAGTGTCCGGAAAAGTGATGTGCAACCGTGGAGCTACAGGTGTGCGTGATAGATGGTACCTGTTTCTCCGAAGATTGCCATTTGGTGTTTCCACAATGTAGGACCTGGGTGTGCCAGCTGTGGACACCACAGTTCCTCTCTGCTGCATGTCCTTAATCCACACATGCTCTCCTTGCTGCAAGCTGGGCATGTCATGAGCTCTGTGTCGTTTGTTGTAGTTTTGCTTCTGTCTTTGTCTGTAACTCTGTTCTCTACTTTTCACCTTCCCCAAATCAGCTCCATGAGGATCAAGCTGAGAAGGAATGACAGGAACAGTAGTGCGTATCTTTCGTCCCATGAGCAGCTCTGTAGGACTGTATCCATTAGCTAAGGGAGAAGCACGATAAGCCATCAATGCTAGATAAGGATCACTAGACTTCTTTAACAAGTTTTTGATTGTCCTGACCGCTCGCTCAGCTTCCCCATTACTTTGTGGAAAGTGAGGGCTGGATGTGACATGTGAGAAACCCCAAGTATTTGCAAACTTTTGAAATGCTTCAGATGCAAATTGTGGACCATTATCAGAGCGGAAAACCTCAGGAATACCGTGTCTAGCAAAAATAGATTTACAGTGGTCAATAACAGCTTCTGAAGTAGTAGATGTGAGTTTGGCTACCTCAAAGAACCTGGAAAAGTAATCTACAAGAATTAGATACTGGTTCTTACCAAACTGAATAAATCTGCGCCTACAGTACACCATGGTCTTGGGGGAAAGTCTGTAGCTAACATAGTTTCTTTATTGTGTACTCTCTCTCGAGCACATGTGTCACAATTCTCTATGAGTTGTGTTAGTTCTTTGCTAAGACCTGGCCACCAAACCGACTGCTTAGCGCGTTCTCTACACTTTGTTATGCCCAAATGGCCTTCATGAAGTTTGTTCAGTATGTCCTCTCTAAGTGATTTGGGTATTACCAGTCTACAGCCTAGTAACAACAAACCATTTTGAACAGTCATTTCACCTGCAAAGGGTAAATATGGTTGCAAACCCTTCTCTATTTCAAACTTGTTTGGCCAACCATTTAGACAAAACTGTTTGAGCTGAAGCAGGATTTCGTCCTTGTCCTGATGCTTTTGCACTTCCTTAAGTCTTTTTTCTGTTGCAGGGATGCTGGCGACAACAGCATCTGCGTAGAGGTCAATTTCCTCCTCGTGTAGTCCTTCTTCTGTATGAGCAATCGGCGCTCTTGACAGAACATCTGCAGTTGCGATTTCCTTTCCAGGGACGTGTGATATGGTGAATGAGAATCTCATGAGCCTCATTTTCAAACGTTGAATACGTGGTGGAAGTTCGTCTAAGTTTCTCGAGCCTAGCAGTGGGACGAGAGGTTTGTGATCTGTGTGAATGTGAAAGTCATTTCCAATGAGAAACTCAGCAAATCTCTCACAGGCCACGTTGTGGCTAGTGCTTCTTTCTCGATTTGTGCATAACGCTGCTCCGTGGTACTCAAAGCTCGTGATGCGTATGCGATTGGTTTCCAGTTTGATGTGCTGGTTTTCTGCAGAAGAACGGCTCCAAGTCCATAAGAAGATGAATCAGCTGAGACTAGCGTTTCAGCGGACGGATCATACAGAGCCAGTCCTGGGGGTGTTGTTAAGTCCTGTTTAATGCTCTCAAAAGCCTGCATTTGCTGTGGCCCCCAACTCCACATATTTGTCTTTCTCAAAAGCTCTCTGAGTGGACGTGTCTTTTCAGCTAAGTGAGGCAAAAACTTTCCAAGGTGGTTGGTCATTCCCAGGAAACGTCTCACCTCGGAAATGTTGCTCGGCTCCTTCATGGCTCTCACTGCTGAGACTTTCTCTGGATCTGGACTGACACCTGTTGCCTCGATAATCTGACCCAGGAACTTGATTTTTGTCTTTGAAAATTCACACTTGTCATTAAGTGTCACACCTGCATCTCGTAACCGGGTGAGAGCTCTTCTTAGTCTCTCGTCGTGCTCCTTTTGATCTGCTCCCCAGATGAGAATATCATCCATTTGACACACAACTCCCTCCAAGCCCTCCAGAATCTGTTGCATGCGTTTCTGGAAGTGTTCTGGGGCTGAAGAAAGTCCGAAACACAGTCGATTGTAGCAATAGCGACCAAAGGGAGTGATAAATGTCGTGAGCAGAGATGATTCTTTCGAAAGAGGAATCTGCCAGAAACCTGCTTTGGCATCTAGCTTTGAAAATACTTTGGCACCTGCGAGCTGTCCTAGTGTGTTTTCGACAGAAGGAAGCTGATGTCTTTCTCTTAGAACTGATTTGTTCAGCTTGGTGAGGTCTGAGCATATTCTTACTCGTTCACGTTTTCTTTTGGGGACAACCACCATAGGCGCGCACCATTCTGTAGGTTGCTCCACTTTGGAGATGACGCCTTGCTGCTCCATTCGGCTTAGTTCCTCTTTAACTTTGGGAAGTAAAGGGAGTGAGATGCGCCTTGGTGTTGAGACAGAGAACGGCTGTGCTCCAGGTTTCAAAACAATGTTGTATTCTCCTTTTATTGTGCCTAGTCCGGAAAAAAGCTCTGGAAACTCCTTTTTGACTGTTTCTGTAGAGTCTAAAGTAGCTGTATCCAGCCTGGCTACCAGTTGTAGAGCTGTCGCTGCTTGTCTGCTTAATAAAGGAATAAGTAATCCGTCAACTACATAAATGTCCTCTACTATGCGATTGTCATGTCTTTCGAGTTTTGCATTAAACTTGCCTTTGACTTTTAAAGGGGATCTGCCTGGCCCCATTAGCACTTTTTTAGTTTTTTCCAGTTCACTGAACTGACCTTTTTCATACATGTGTGTAGGGACTGCTGTTACGTCTGCCCCTGTGTCGATCTTAAACACTGTCTTGTTATTGTCCACTTTTATTTCAATCATCCATGGGCTATCTGGAGTATCACTGGATAGTGAGCCTAGAAATGCAATTTCATCTGATGAAGAGTCCTCTGTCAGTTCTGCAACATTTATTTCATGCATTTTCTTAGTCTTACATACCCTAGCAAAATGTCCTTTCTTTCTGCAACTATTACACGTGACCTCTTTTGCAGGGCATTGCTGATATGTGTGACCCTTCATGTCTCCACACCGTGTGCAGGGCTTTTTCTTTTCAAAAGTCTGTTTCGTTTGCCACCTTGTTTGTTTGGTTTTTGGCGCCCCCTTGTGGTGTTGCGCGCACACTGTCCAGTTGAGTATTGACAACGTCTGCTTTGAAATTCGTCTTTAACATTTCTTGTTGCCTTTTAACCAGTTCGCTCTGTTTTACTTTCATGACTGCTCTATCAAGGGTAAGTTCGGGATCCATTTGTAACTGTTCCGACAAACGTTTGTCTCTAAGTCCAACCACAAGCCTGTCTCTGACCATTTCATCGTGTAGTGGCCCGTATCCACAGTGCTCAGCTAAACAATGCAGCGCGGTGATGAAGCCATCTGCAGATTCGCCAATCTCTTGCTGCCGCTGATTGAATTTAGCTCTTTCAAAAATAATATTTCTTCGAGCTATAAAGTGAGTCTCAAGCCTTTGTTTGACCGTGTCGTACTCACTCGCTTGTTCTGGACTGAGATGCAGAGACGTTAATATATCTTCTGCCTCCTCTCCCATACTGTAAATCAGAGCATTCACTTGATTCTCATCGGCTTGTGTCTCTAAACCTGATGCGATCCGAAATCTTTCAAAGCGCTTTATCCACTTTGTCCAATCTTCTGCCTTGAACGAAAACTTTTCGGGCGGTTTTACTTGGAACTGTGCCATTTCGGTCCGTTAATCTGGCGCCGTCGCAGGGTAGTCAGGGAGCTAGCTATGCTACCGTTAGCCGTTGCGAGAATTGTGAGACAAAGGTGCTCCAGACGAGCGTAAACCGCCAAAAAATGTAGAAAAAATTTGGTTATCGGCATCTCACAGTTCTTTTGGCACCACTTCTGACACCATGTTCTAACGTTATTAGTTAGTTTTATAGAGACGAGACGAGTCAGCCATGTTCAAGTGTGTAGCCGGAACTTCTTTATTTTTAATGTCCCCCCGGGAACACAAACACACACGATAGTTCCTACTTAGCATATTACTACACTATCCACTCAATTATATAGTCCTGCCCTGTTTAGTGGACTAGTCAGTGACTCATTCATCTGGTCTTTCGGACAGGGAGCGCACTATTTTCAGCTGACCGCGGGTCACGTGCTTCTCCCCCTTGTTAATGTAACGGTCGGCAAAAAAGTCCGATAAAAATTAACTTTTGTAATAAATACTGACTAGGTCCGTCTGACACGCACATATTTATGGACTACTAATCATAATACAAGTCTGGTTTAACTTGGACAGTACATTTAACCGCAAACGGACTGGATAATTCCTCTTTTACAGCCCCAACTAAGGTTAGCAGCTAACGTTAGCATCTTCACGGCTAACGGCTTTCAGTTACGTGGGTTTTGTTTATTGACCATTTGCACCTACGTCACTTGATCACGTGGCTGCGCCATGCTGGATGGCAGAAGTGCGTGTACGCAGCATTACAGGGAGCGCAAAACTGACAAATTCTCACATATTTTCTTATTTTTCCGTAAAGAAAGCAGTGGATGCTTCTAGTGCATGTTCAGTACATTTGTCTGTGGAAGTAGGACAACTTTTAGACACGCACAAAGCAAGGTATTTGGAAAAGCTAATGAATGCTAGCTGATTTATGACCTCTTCCTCCTGCTATGTTTGCCGAATAAATAAAATCTTCAAGTTTGCCTGACTTTACTCTTCATGATTTGCACCATACTGTGGTAAACAGGGTTTTGTCTTACACTGGAGCAGATTTAAAAGCTACATGAGGTTGGTTTTCAGTAACTTAGCTGTGAGGCTAGTGTTAGCCACGCATAATGCAGGCTGTTTCAAATATACATTGCATTTATTTTTTTGTCAAAGGTCTTTTTTTTCTCTTTAGCATTGACTTACCTTGTTTAAAGTGTTCACGGCAGATCTGTAGCGACGTAGAGCGTTCTTTTGATTTATTGCTGCCATCCACTGCGTCTTGTATCTTCATCAAAATGTAAACGAAAAAGCTACAGGTTTAGGCTTAAAACCTCGATCTTGCCTGTTAGTGCAGCGTGTTCCAGATACAGCCATTTTACAATTGAAATCAATTAAAATTACTAAGAAACGAGCAAGTTTTCGGCAAAGTTTCCATTGCTGTAATGCGCACAGACAGCGCTTTTGCCATCCAGCATGGAGAAGTGGGCGTTCCCTCGAGGAGCGTGACGACACGTGCAAATGGTCAATTCTCCGACTCAACAGTGAGTTTAAGCGGCTCATTAACGTCTTTACTTCAGTCGTGTTGTTTACAGTTAAAGACCTGACGCTGTCTGTGTTGTTTTTTCTGATTCTCGCAATGAATTGTGGTCCATATTGACCGTTCTAGTGACCATCGATGCTCACTACTTTTCCAGATGCATTGTGGGAAATTTTGAGTGCACTACTTTTTTACCTGCTGGTCATTCGGACACCACTAGAAAATGGCGTGACCCCTGAATAGTGCACTATATAGTAGTTAGGGCTCACATTCGGACACAGCCTGAGACTTGCTGTGCTCATGAGCCCCGGCAGAGGCGCTGTGGGTGGGGAGGTAGCCCAAATTCCCTCGTCTGATTTCCATCACATTTGGAGTAAACAACTGTGTCACTATGGCAACTACGCCGGATGTAGCGACCTGTCTATCTGAGACCAGAAGACGTTTGTCCATAACCCCAATTTCCTCAGTAAAGCCAAAGAAAAGTGCAGTAACTGTTTGAAACCGTCAGTTAGAACATTCCGAGCTGCAGTTGCAGCATCTTTCCTTGGTTTAACTGAAAAACTTGGCTCAACTGGCAGATATTGCAAAATGATTTTATGTCTCATTTAAAAATAGAAAATCTTGCTGATTTGAAACTTTCACAGTGTATTATTTGGCCCAGGTCTTTCTGTGTGGAGTTTGCATGTTTCTCCCCGAGTCTGGGTGGTTTCCTCCGGGGCACTCCGGTTTCCCCACCAACCAATAACATGTAGGTTAGGGACACTTGATGACAGTCGGAGGTTGAGCTGCCCCAGGGCAGTTTACTATCACTGAGTGGGGAGGAGATGGGTTCATCTCACTGTGAAGCGCTTTGTGACTTTGTGTCTGTGAAAGGCGCTATACAAATAAAGTTTACTTACTTACTTAAGGTACTTGTGTCCATTTACGGACATTCCATTGCAGCTCCGTTCCATTCTGCAAATAAAATTATCACTTATTTGTATTCAAAGAGTCATAGCACAGCCAGTTTAAGTTTGTCACAAATTTAATTATTATGAAATGAAAGCTTATTTTGCTTATTTTGTTACGTTTCTATCAACACCTAACTTTACTGGTTTTGGACGCAATTATTTTTAGTTGGTTTCGCTAAAGTCTGCTTTTCTCAGGATTTTCGCTAGCTAGAAGCTATGGCCCGTTATCGAACGCTTGCTTCCCTTTACTGCGTTCGTAAGTTTTCACTTGTTGGCTGTATTTCAATCAAAATAAAAAATTGTGGCTGCAAAATCGAAAACTGAATCGAATTGTGACTGTGAATCGTCCCATCCCTAATTAATAATAATAATATCAACAATTAAATAAAACATATATAAGAATATCAAAATCGAATCTAAAAAATGTATGAACAAACTATTTACACCACGCGCATACAAAGTCCCAGTCAACACAGTATCCGTGAAACCAGTCTTTACATTTGTCACACTGGACCCACAACACATCGACTGCCTCGTCTGGTGGATCTGGCCTATGCGACTTTCAGCTCCACTCTTTTTCTTTAGCAGTGTGACCTGCAAAAACAAAACACTTGTGAAAAATAATCAATAACCAACAAATTCGTAAGCTTTATTTTTTTTGCATTAGGGCTGCAACAAGTTAATCGGTTCATTGCAACTAATCAATTATTCCAAAAATACACAAATTCCAAAGTCTTTCAAAACTCAGAGAGGATAAGGAATCAGAAAAATGGTAATAACTTCAAATTGACTATAGACATACAGTATGTTAAAAATAATCAAGGCAAGTTAACATTTTATGAATTTAAAATTTGGAGTTTAACAGATTTCACTTGATAAGTAAAATTATCTGCCAGTGTTAATGGGACAAATTTTTTTGCAATAAAACTAAGAAAAAAATAAAAAGAAATAAACTATGTCCCCATCAATATCTTGATTAATTGGCAGATAGTTTTACTTAACAAGCAAAATCTGCTCAAAACATTCAAGAAATTTGAGCTTGCCTATACTTTATTTTTGCAGCAGTGATCAAATTTAATAAAAATCTCAGTGGTCAGGATCCGTGCCTAGTTGATGTTTCTCCTGGCTCTGCCATTGTTGCGGGCAAACTTGACTTCAGCCAGGAGGTCAGACAGGTCAGTTGGAATTTGGCCCAATGTCATCACCAATGGGTGGGAAGAGATGACATCGGGCTGGGCCATTGAAAGGCGAGGAGATGGTGGCAGTGGTGGAGATGGAGGATGTGGTGGTGATGAAGGTGGAGATTCAAGATGTGGTGGAAGAGCTAGAGGAGGTTGCGCAGGGGCTGGGGGAGGTAGAGATGGTGTCCAATGTTGAGGCCCAGATGGCATGACCCGGGACCAGTCAATAGCCTTTGGATCCAGAGGGTAGAGACCACACCTCCTGAAACCACCTACCACAACCCCATGACCCTGTAATCTCTGGTATGAGGGTATAAAACTTTTTTTTGGAGACCAAAAAAAAAGTGGCTTACAGTCGACAGATCACTCGTAAGGCCAGAGAAATCTGCCTTCAAGGGTCCAAAAAACTACACATCCAGCGGCTGAAGAATATGTGAGGTGTGTAGCAGTAGCACAGGAGGATGACCCCCTCCCCCTGTGCCGCCTGGACCAAAGGTGGGACTGGTGGCCGTCCATCACCAGCAGCAGCGGGTGCTCCTTTGTGGCAAATTTAAGGAAATGCCCGACAAACCACTTGTGAAAAAGCTTTCCATCCATGTACCCTGCCTGGGACTTCCCATAGAGAGCGTTGGGGACTCCAGTCTTGTTTTGGAGTCGCCAGGAGCTCCCCCCTTGTAGATGATGAATGGGGGGACATCCTCCCCAGCCGCATTAAAACAGGCCAGAACAGTGATGTGGTCCCTGGTGCCTGGAGCCTGCCTGTAAGTGTGCTTGGTCTCCCGCATCACGATGACTTTCTGTCTCATCACAGTTGTATATTTGACAGGGCTTCTCCCTCAGCCCATACTTCTCCATGGTGGTTTTTAGGAGCTTGAAGTACTCATCGTTAAGCCCCCTCTTAGCACATGATGCCCTCCCACAGTCAGTATAGTCAGGGGTCCGAGTGGTGAGGCGTTGATGGTATCGCTCTCTGAAGTTCATCCACCATGTCTGATTGAGTCCCTTAAGGCTGCGAAAAAAGATCTGCAAGATATGAAAGAACAATTGTGCAAAGAGAAAGAAAAAACATTGAAGGAAAAAAGAGACGAGCAAAGTCCTAATCAAAAACATCTACAGGAGCAAATTAGTCAGTTTTTTAATGAAAAATATCAACACGATAAGCTAATGGAGACAATCATGGGGCAGGAAAAATGTAAAACTGATTTTTTAAATGAGATAAAACCTCAAGAGGTCATTGTTTATGTGGGAAAGGAAGTTCAGGTCTGTCCCAAAACAAGACCATCTTTACTTCGATATCCTCTTAGGTCTAGTTTAGCAACAACTTCTGCCCAAATCCCAGTTAAAAAGTCCTCAGCTATGCCACCACCCTCTTTACCGCCCCGTAATACAAAGACTTTTAGGGCAACAACCACAACATCTTTACTTGAACATTCTCTAAGGTCTAGTATAACAACAGTAGCTTCACAAATCCCAGTTACAACCACCTCAACTATGCCACCG
This sequence comes from Mugilogobius chulae, assembly GCA_038363315.1. NCBI lineage: Eukaryota > Metazoa > Chordata > Actinopteri > Gobiiformes > Gobiidae > Mugilogobius > Mugilogobius chulae. Next base: position 28,006,715 of record CM076407.1, read on the forward strand.
CCCTCTTCACCGCCACTTGTGACAAAAACCAACGCACAAAATATAAGAAAACCGTTAAATAGATTTCCTCTTAGCTTTGGTATAACAAGAGGAGCTTCACACATACCAGTTACAACGACCTCAGCTTTGCCACCGCCCTCTTCACCGCCACGTGTGATAAAAACCAACACACAAAATATAACCAAACCTTTAAGTAGATATCCTCTTAGGTCTCGTTTAACAGTATCTTCACAGATCCCTCCTGCAAGGACCTTAACGTCAACGGCAACAACATCTTCACAACTTTATCCCCTTAGGTCTGTTGCAACATCTTCACAGATCTCTGATACTGCCACAATAACAACACCTTCTTCACAGGTCTGTTATCAAGGGTTACCACCACCTGCTGCACAGGAACTCCATCCACAGGATCTAATCTCATCAAATGCCACTGATTCATTTGGGTTTCCACTGATGTCAAATTTAACAACATAATTTTCACAGGTCTCAATTGCAGAAGCCTTGGCTAAGCAAACAAACTCTTCCCAGATCCCAGGGATACCACCACATCTTGCACACCTTACAATACCCATGTATAAACCGACCTGGGAAAATCTCCGTTATCTAGGGGCAGCACCACCTCGTGAACGAGAACTCCATCCAAGCAAATTAATCCCATCAACAACCACAGGTTTACTTAGGTTTCCACTGAGATCAACTTTAACCAAAACATCTTCACAGATCCCTGTTGCAGAAACATCAACTAAACAAACAAACTCTTCCCAGGTCCGTCCCACAGGTATCACTACCTCATGCACAGGAACTGTCTCCACCAAAAACATCAACCCTTACCATACCAGTGTTTAAATCAACCTGGGAAAATCTCCGTTATGTAGGGGCACCACCACCTCGTGAACGAGAAATGCATCCACGGAAATTAGTGCTAGTAAATCCAACAACCTCTTCACTAAGCTATTCACGGCCCCCCGTTACACAAAATTCTACAATCGTACCCTTGTCAGAGTATCCTTATGTAGGGCTGCCACTACCTCGTGAACGGGAAATCCATCCGCGGAAATTCATGCTGGAAAAAAATAGCTCTTTACTTCGGCATCCGCTGAGACCTGTAAACACGCAACCTTATCCTTATCTGGATCTTCCTTGTTTAAGACCTCGTCCACAACCTTTTAGTTCAGTGACTATTCCAAAGAATTTAAAACCAGGAATGGGGTCAATGGAATATTACTATTCACAACAGCAGAGATTCACTTTAAAGGAACCTGCACAGTCAAAGGAACTAAAATCTATATTACAGAAGATGATAAGACCCCATAAGTACCCGAGGGGAGTTCGTCGGGTTACTTTCAACATGGATGCAACAGAGGTGTATATAATGACTGATTCAGAGGAAACTGACGAAGAACCTGATGAAGTATCGTCATCAGAGGGCGAAGAATCTAGTTAACACATTTTTTACAGGACTCCGATGCGCAAGAAACGACTACACCAACAGGAAGCAAGAGCAGCAATACACAGGAATCGCTGCTCTCCACACGGGAATAGTGTACATCCACACATTTTAGGATTAGGGTTTAAAAAAGGAGAACCTACATTTTTAGAGTATAGGTGCTCCTTTGTTTTGTCAACAAACTGGAATCAATTTTGCTTGCAGATTTATTTGATTGATCACTGTTGAACCAAGTGATTATTTGATCATATGGCCCAACACGACACAAACTTAGCTTCTACTTAAACTTCTCTCAAAGACTCAACATGTTTTAACCTGGTTTGTGAGCGGAGGTGAAAATATTTGGGTCAAAAAGAGAGATAATTTAAGGTGCATTGGCTTAACCTTGCAATTTAATTCAGGTGAGACATTTACAAAAGGAGAACCTACATTTTTAGAATATAGGTGTTCCTTTGTTTTGTCAACAAACTGGAATAAATCTTGCTTGTAAATGTATTTAATTGAATATGATCGTGTTGAACCAAGTGATTATTTGATCATATGGCTCAACACAACACAAACTTAGCTTCTACTTAAACTTCTCTCAAAGAGTCTAGCAGAACGATCATGCCCTTTTGTCTTAGCCGTCTTAGCCTTGGTCTTAATTATTCCTCTGTTGGCCACTAATGGCTCTCTCCAAGCTCTATACACTGTCAGTATAGAAGGTGTGGCTCCATCCAGATGTGAGGGGGTGCAGTTTTTTTATTGAACCTGACACATACTCACGCCTGTGACAAGTGAGCAGCTGCTTTAGGATCACAGGCAAAAGAGAACTGTAGCAGCAGCTTCAGTTTGAAAAAAAACTGTAATAATAGAAATCTATTTGGTGAAAGTCTATTTACTTGACAGACTTTAACAACTTTGTCTAAAAATGTGTCTTTTCTTTTACATAAAGCTTGATGACTTAATAAAAAAGATAATCAGATGTGAGAGTGAACATGGGTCAGTGTGAATGCTATGGAAAGGCCAAAGAGGCCAACATTTTTTAAACGCGTTTACACGTAAAAAATGGTTTAAAAAATACATTGCTTAGTGCAGAAGTTCCCAAACTTTTCAGGCCAGGACCCCTAAAAAGCAACCAACTCGCAACCCCAACACCAAAAGAAAAGGAACGTTTGTAATCATTTCAAGTTGGAAAATCACTAAAATTGGGTCAAAATGTATAATTTTAGTACTTTTTTAAAATAATGTGACCAAAATTTACACAGAACTGCTGCTTTCAGTCAAAAAACCACGTCATAGTTGCAAAACTACATCTTGAAATCATCTTGTGACTCAGATTTTTCTTTGCGACCCCCACTTTGGGAACCACTGGCTTAGTTTGTAAACTGGTTATCTGATCATTTCTAAATGTATTGACAGCTGAGTTGAAAACAAGTGTATATGAAAAGAAAATTATTCTTGCTATCAAATACATTTTTTGTCAATTTAAGCAAGTTTTATTTTGTAAAATGAGCTTAATAAATGTTTAATGGTTTGTTTGTTTTTGTTATTATTGAATACAGTTGCGGCTCTTACCAACTTTGATTTAGTTTGAATTGGGCAAATGTGGCTCTTTTGCTGTTGAAGGTTGCAGACCATGGACTAGAGTAAATTCAAATCAAGTCAGTTTCCCACTTTTGCTTTCTGCAGCTGTTATTCAACACATTAACCACTAGAGTGCAGTCTGTCCACAATATTTCACTTCAAGAATACTGACTCCGTTTATGACAAAAACATAAATACTACTTTGATATACATGTTTATTTATGTTATATATGTACTTCATATGCACAAGGCAGGCCCTCATGAAACGTAAATAATATAGCAGGCTCTAAAGAAAGGAATTTTTAAGACTCCCTTTGCCCTCTGGGACTGTAAATCTTGTGGAGTTGTGCCAGCATAAATGAAAAACAGCCACTTCTAAAACCCACCTTTCTCTCTCTCACTTTCTCTCTCTGTCTTATGTTTTTTACTCAGAGTGGAGCAACTTAAATAATTTTAGCTGAAAGCAGAGCAGCAGCACTAAATCATTTCAAAATGGACTGAAGAATTCAACTCTAAAGACGCAAAAACATCAGCAAACATGGAGAAAAAGAAAGAGAATATCCAAAATACAAGACAGACTGGGTAAGCTTTGTTCATGATCTGGTTGAGAGAGAAAAAAAATGACTTGCTAGACACTAATCACTTCCTCCAGTGAAAGCTAAATGTCATTTCTGTGTAACTCTACTCCACATTTCCTCTGTGATGGAAAATAATTGTGTTTTTGAGATTGTTTCCTTCCTGCCGCATTATCAGACGTACGTACTGCCAGTCAGAGAAGAGGTCGAGCTGGAAAGTGATTGCTTATTGATGAAAATAATATACTACTAATATAGTTTAGACAAAAAATATTAAATTGATTGATTAATTACTTATTGGCAACTAATAATGACTATTATCATAACAAGAATTCAGAATCTTCATCCTTATTTTAGCTTTGACCTGATTAGAGTGAAGAATATTTCAATTGTTTTTATGAAGGTAATGTAGACTACTGTGCATGCCTACAAAACATAATTTGACTTGAAAATATGATTTGCCATGAGTAGCATTTTGCCAAGTTTTAAAGGAGACCTATTGTGTTTTTTCTTTATATTTAGACTGAAATTATGGCATAAGTAGATAAATAATTCATTGCAAAACACAAAAATGATCTAAATGGCTTAAAAACAAAAACAGGTTCATGGACTTTCTGTTCAAAAATACAGAACTGATAAGCCACGCCTCTTCTCTATGAAATGGAATTTTAATAAGCACAGAATAATATACTATATATGAAACTTTTTTTTTAAACAATTTAACAAAAAACGTTTTTTAATTATAATCAGCATATGCTATTGACCCTATTTTGTCCCGCCTACTTTTCTAGGACATGCACTTCCTGTTTAGCTGCATTTAGCCTGTAGATTTCAGTCGATGGGTTTATTTTAACTGTCATTATATTTAGTTAAAATTGCCGAACAAGAGTGCTGTCGTCAGACCCAACCCCCCTTAACGCCTCGAGCCGACTGCACCGCCTTGACCATCTTGAACACGACTAATAGCTTCTTCCTAAATATACAAAAAAAAATCTTAACAGGGCTCCTTAAACCAATGTATCTTTTTTGGACTCGTGCACATTTTTTGTTTGTTTTCCTGCAGCTCACTGGACATCTCATCCAAAAGCCGGAGTCTGACACTTGCCTTTTTTCTGTTACTTACTGGCACAGCTATGGTAAGTTCTTTAGCGTCATTAAAGAGAGTTGCTTAAATGTGTAAATTAAGAACAGCTACATTAAGTGTAAAAAGGCGAAAAAAGGTCACACAGTACTCGTCGCTCATATGGAACTGTTTTGAGGCAGATGTTTTCCTGGCGTCGACTACAAAGATTTAGAATAAAAGTCTTGGATTAAGGTGCATACCATTGGAGGGTTTTCCACACAGAATGTTCTAAAGGCCAGCTGATTTTTATGAATTTAAAGGACATATATTATGCAAAATTTTGAGTTATTGAAACTGCTCTAAATGTCCCTGGTCATGGATAGATCTCTCAGATATTCTGTCAAATCCAGAAGTCATCATTCATTATTTAGAGAATTTCTGCAGCATTAGCATATCAGGCAAGATTGTTTTAATTATTTCTTCCCTGTCACCTTTTTTACAATCAGCAGATAAAGCTAAATATTTGCTCTTTAAAATGCATATGACAAAGAGAGAAAGAGAGAGAGACAGTGAGACAAAGAAAGCGACGGAGAGAGAGACAGACATGACAAAGAGACAGGGAGAAAGAGAGACAGAGATACAGTGACAGTGAGACATAAAGAAAGAGAGAAAAAGGGGGGCAGTGAGACAGAGAGGGACAGAGAGAGAGACAGTGACAGGCAAAAAGAGAGAGAGAGATAGAAAGAGAGGTGGCAGTGAGACAAGGAGAGAGACAGTGAGGCAAAAAAAAGACAGAGAGAAGGACAGTGACAAAGAGAGAAAGAGAGAGACAGGGCGGTAAGACAGAGACCGACAGTAGCAGAGAGAAAAGAGAGAGGGGGGGAGAGCAGAGAAAGACAGTGATAGGGAATTAAAATAAAAGAGAGTGAGAAAGAGAGAGAGAGAGAGAGTGAAAAAAAGAGAGAGAGAGTATACAGCAGAACTACCTTTCCTCTTCTATTGCCCTCTGATAACACTTTCACCGTATTTGGGATCTCTCACGATGGTAAAAAGATCAAAGTAGCAGCTCTCAGTGAGTGTTGTTATGATGAGTCACATGATCTGACCATGTTATTGAACTTTGTCTGGAACAGGGAGGAAGAGGCCAGCGCAGACAGAGACAAGCCGAGGAGTCGCTGAGGCCTTACATTGGCAGGGTGGAGCCAGGTAAGCCCTCTCTCTTGTACAGGACATCATCTGTTCACCAGAAAATAAAAGAAGTTTAGTTTCTAGAGTGTAAAAAGTCAAACGTGAGGAAGCTGAACATTTTCACAAACAGAAAGATCCTCCCTGGTTCCGAATAGCCGTATTTTATAGCTCCTAGCTCCTGGTTCCTAGCCTCTAGCTCCTTATCTGTGGAGGTCGTCACGAGGTAAAAGCACTAGACAGCTGAGAGAAGAAGCCTTAACTCTATTTGGAAAATCCGGACGTCCAAACCAGCGGTAGGAAACAACGAGGGAAATCACAATCACTCTACAGCTGTTTATGAAAAACTACAACATCCACCACCGGAAAATTTATATCAAATGTATGATTTTACAAATATTTTTTTAACGACACACGTCACAAACGCTTCCACAAGCAAAATAGGGCTTACTTACAGAAAAAAATTGGAAAGCTGGGCTCTGGAACACCCAATCTCATTTACAAAATACAAATTATAATATAACAGAGACACTTGTGCCTCTCAATACTGGAAAATTTGACTTTTTCAAATGTGAAAAGGCATGAAAAAATACATAGGCAGGAAGAGAGAGGATTTTTTTGTTGTGCTGTAATGTTTATCTCGTAGTTTAAAGACTAAATTATATATGATTAATTATGTTTTTTAGAAAAGCTGTGTGATCTTCTGAAGTGTCGCTCTCCAGTGGGATCTTGGTGCCAGGTGGTGAAAGACAAAGGTGTTTTAGTACCAAAGTGTATATGTCCAAAGACTTGTTCAAGGTGAGTAGTTTTACACTGTTATGGTGCATATTTATATACCGGTACACGGCAGAGGTGGGAAAAGTCACGTATGTGCAAGTGACAGGTAAGTCCAAGTCAGCGGGTCATCAGGGTCAAGTAAGTCCAGTCAAGTCATATATGTTTGCAAATTAAGTTGTTGCGTTAGCGTCAAGCTGTGGCATGAGATACATTTCATTAAGACAACCGAATAAATACAAATACATGATCTAATAACGCCTAATGTGACACTTGGACCAATATTGTTGGCCTTAGACTATCTGATAGATTGGCCCAGATTACAAAAAGTATTTTTTAATGTCACTTTTGAGTAATTCTTCTATCAAAGTCAAAATAAATATAAAGGTTTCCCAAACTTATCAGACCGGGACCCCCAAAATAACCATGTAATCATCTCACCACAAATAAAATAGATGTCTGTAATCATTTTAAGTTGGAAAACCTATAAATTGTAGCTAAAACGCCCTTATTTTAGTAGTTTACATTCATATGATCAAAATTTAGTCAAAACCCATCAACAAAGAGATACACCAAGTCGTAATTGTAAAGTTAAAATCATAAAATCATTCAAATTATCTCCAACCCCCTGATTTTACTTTGCGACCCCTCACTGAACCACTGATATAAATATTATTAGGGATGCACCGATCCAGCTTTTTTGTTCCAACACCAATTCCAATACTTTATTTTTAATCTGCCGATACCCGATATCAACCGATACTAGTGTAAGTTCTGCAATTGCTTTTCTTTCTAATCAAAACAAGACATTTTGTCATTAGTGTTAACTAAATGTAATGCAACTGTTAGTGCAAGCCACAACTTAACTTAATCTGAATAAAATGTCCAATAATATGAGACGTTCTGTCAATAATTACAGTAGTATCAAATAGTCTCATTATATCCAGTTAAAGGCAAAACAATGGTATCGGCTGAGAGTCGATACCCGATCTAGCAAAATTTCCTGGATCGGCATTGATATTCTATCCCAGTTCAGATCGATGCGTTCCTAAATGTTATGTTATATAAATAAATGTGTAATGTCTTGTTAAAAGTATGGTGGTTCATTTAAAGTAGGTCAAATGTAAAACTGCATTAAATGACCCTCTGCTCCATAAACGTTTCAAATGTGGTTCACTTTTAGATTGGACACCCTGATATAGGTTGTCGTTAAAATGTTTTGAAGCCAAACTCCATCTCAAATTAAGAAATAAAAAAAGACTACTCTTATGACTGTCCAGTATTGTTTTCAATTCGTTATTGGTAATGTCTTCAGTAAATTTTATTTGCTCTATAACAGGGGGATTGGATGATTTTATGTGCCCCCCAGGATGGTTTCTGATTAATATTCATAGTGGCCTAATTATTAATCATATTGTTGAGATGTGGCTATAAAACTTCTAAATCCACTACAGTACAGCAAATTACTTACAATTTGTCCAAAATGTTCTAGGACAGAACAGTTGGACCCTGGTTACCAACTTTTTTAACTTTAACACTTGTGTGTGTGATGTAAAATGTAAAACAATGGAAGTGGACATATTAGACTATATGCTACATTAGGCTTTACTTAGCCTCATTTACTTATTTATATAGAATATAACATAGACTATTTTAAAATGTGGCCCTCAACCAAATTTGATTTTTGGCTCCAGCTCCAGCTTTAATTTGCTCTACAATATTAATTAGAAATATATTTATTATTCAAATTGCCACAAAAAATTAATTATTTTCCTCATTTCTGCATCACCTTGAACTTTGTACATTGTCATTGAGTGCGGTTTTCAATACTCAAGTCATACCCAAGCCATTAGTCTCTCTCAAGTCAAATCAAGTCTCAAGTCACAAAAGGTCATCATATAAGGTCAAGTTTTTTGGGATTATAAGCCAAGAATAAGTCATGAAGAGTCAAGTCTCCCATCTCTGGTACTTGGTTTGGTGCATATTTTCCTGTGCATTATAAGTATGCTGCTGTTCCTCTTGTTTCTAGGCAGAGGGCGCCAGTGTGCAGCGTTGTGGGTAAAACATACATGAACGAGTGTTTATTGCACAAAGAATCCTGCAGAAAGAGACGGCGCACGGGGCTGGCTCACGCAGGACCGTGCAAGGGTAAAAAAGACACTACTACTACACACTATTTCCACTGTGCACCGTGAGTAATGTTGTCCCTCTTGATCAAGTTCCCAGGGCTAATTGCACCCAGGAGGAGCTAGGCCAGTTTCCATACCGCCTCTTGGACTGGTTCCTGCTGCTGAGCCGAATGGGAGAGTCCTACGCACCTGACGCCCCGACACAGAGCTGCCTCAGTCACGCGCAGAGGATACAGCTAGCACAGGTGTGGGAAAACGACAAGTTAGAACACTCAAAAACTTCATTAATGAAGTTAAAAACAACAATCTAGAAGACACCAAATACATAATGGGACAAAAACATATGATTTTTTTAGTTAAGTAATCTGTTTTGATACTAAAAGGTGCTATAGCCTAAGTAATTTTTGCTTCCTTAAAGGTGATATACTCAATTTTTGCTTCCTTAAAAATGTAAAAAAAAAAAATTCATCTTAAACCTCTTACATCCATCTACATGTTTTTGTTACCTTAATGCAGTTTTTAACCATGTTACAACAGTGTTCTCTCATCATTAGTTTACCCAAAGTTGTATTTGGATGGATTCATAAATGTTTGAGTGATCTTGTCTTGTCCTGCAGCTGATGCTCCAGTACTCAGGAAATCCCTGTCTTCACCTACCACCTATCCCCACCCACTTGTCTGTATTTACTTATGATTCATCACAAATTCTGATTTAGAGTAAAACATGTTGGGTTTAAAATTATTGTTTAGCCACATTCCAACAACAAAAAATTGTTATTTAAAATCAATGGCTTATAAATGTTACATTTTACAATGAAGAGGCGGCGCTTATCAGTTCTGCAGTTTTGACCAGGAAGTGAACAATTCTATTACTATGTCAAAGCAGTTTGTTTTTTACAATGAACAAAATGTCATTTTTTAATCTGCCTATGCCATATTTTCTTCCGAAATATAAAGAAAAATCATAATAGGTCTCCTTTAAGTTTTATTCACAGCTGTTAGGTGTGAAAAGTGCTTTCACGCAACAGAAGTTAGCCACAATGCTAAAACGCTTCTGAAATTTCAGAGGTGAGGCAGAAGAGATATGCACTAAGCTGTTGAGAAACTAACAAGCTTGTGGAAGTTAATGTTTTGTTCCTACGCACACTTTCAGTAGGAATTCCATGCTAAATTTTATAAATGAGACCCCTGGCCCCTCAACCTCCGACCACCTCCAAGCGTTCCCTAATCAGCATATTTTGGTTGGTGGCGAAAACTGCAATGCCCAAAGGAAATCACCCAGACATGGGGAGAAACATGCAAACTCCACAGAGAAAGGGCTGTGCAAGAGTTGAACCTGCAACCTTCTTGATGTGAGGCAAGAGTGCTACAATCAAAATCGTGCTAAAGTGGGTTTATTTTCGTAGTTTATTGCTTGACAAAATCAAAATTCAGTCAAACATGATCTTTCCATCATAATCATGTCATAATTGAAACTTGCTTATTGCTTAAAGTGTTGTAAATAAAATAAATCAATATCTATAACAGTATTATCAGAAAAAACACCAAGGATTATTATGCCCAGGTGTAATTTAATGCAGGTCATAAAGTTCTTTTTAGGCACTGGACCACATAATGGCACTTTTGCTCTAGTTTAAAAAATCAATGCAAACATCCAGCCCGACGTTGCCGGTGGTGTGGTCATCCGTAGACCAGGATGGTGACGGCTTTCAACAACAGCTTGTATAAATAGGTTTTGGTCAATATGCACTAAATTATTCAAAGCAAGGCTGAATAAAGGGGTAACTTAATATGGTCCATCGAGTCACCCCGACCCACAATCTGCAATAATAAATCTATTGAACTATAAAGACGTCATTCTTTTGTGAAGAGATGATCTAACTTACAAGTGTTGTGATACATTTTGCTCAGTTATTTAAAGTTGTAAAGACATGCAACAAGTTAAAGCAGTACTAAGTAACATTTCACATTGTTAAGTGTCTTTGTGATGATGGTTACATATGTATTTCGGGACAATTGAAGCATGTGTTGGCTCTCAGTTGGCTCTTATACGAAATACGGCAGCTGCCCCACCCCCTTCAGAACACATTTCCGACCTGAATTTGTCTAAAGAAACCCTGGCTCTTTGATGTTTTTATTCAGCTGTTCAAAATTTGTTTGGATGTGTTTTTGCTGTCTTATTTCAACCTTAAAGTTTTGCAAAAATGTGAAAAATAAATAATGTTAAGTTTCCATTAGGGCTGGGCGACCTTTCAAAAAATATAATCACTATTTTTCTTCATATTGAGCGATCTCAATTTTTGATTAGATTTTTTTTTTTCACTTTAAAGAAAAAAAAAACTATTTTTTTTGACATTATAGCAAATTATTGACGATTCAATTCGATCTCTTGATTTTTAGATTAATTGCCAAGCTCTAGTTTCGATTCAGTTGGCTAGTTTAGTTACACAAGAGAACTGTAGGGGGAGCACTACCACTGAAGTTGCTTAGTTCTGCTTTAAAGGAGACCTACTGTGTTTGTTCATGTATTTAGGAAGAAACTTATCCAGATCAATAAATCACATATTGTTCATTGTAAAACACAGAAATTATATAAAAAGTAGATATAGAGGGATTTTCAATCAGCGTCACTTCCGCCCTACTGCGCAGGCTCCATGCAGAAAGACCTGTTCTCCATCTGGTTATTTGGGGAAACTTTTTTGAATAAAACAACGAAACAGGACGAGAGCAGCTGTTTGAATCAGGTCTGAACCGGTCTGACAGACGTCTGTCTCCTGAAGCTTGAGACAGTATGTTTCTCGTTGTTTATTCACTCTCCTGACTGTAACTTTAAGGGTTGTAGGGTCGAATTTGGTTCACAAATGTTGATTTAGCAGCATAACTTTTGTTTTAGTACAGTGATAAACTCTTGTAGTTAGCTGACATTGGAGCTTTTTCGAATTGTTTCCACTGTTTGTGTTTCTTTCTGCAGGTTGGGTGCGTGCATTGCCTGTGTTGATAAACAAAAAATCCCTCTATAGAAACAGGTCCTTTTAACGTTAGTAAGCCGCAAATTACTGCAAGAGATAACATTAGAACAAGAGATAAGTGTTAGGTGAAAAACAAGGATTCATGTGAGCACTGGAGCATCAGCTGCAGGACAACACAAAATTCCTCAAACATGCATGAATTAATCCAAAACCAACCTTGAGTAAACTAATGATATGAAAACACTGTTGTAACAAAATCTCAGAATAGTAGATTTTTATAAGTCTTCTTTAAAAAGCATGACATACTGTATTCAGTGAGTTAGTTCTGCTCTCACATGGCTCACCAATAAAGCCTCATGATAAAAAAACACTTAACCTTAATGTTATGAATTATTCCTTTGCGTAGCTTCAACTCGAATGCCTCAGTAATAAGTATTAAGTAACAATTTAGCATTAAATATTAATCAACAATTGTGTAATCTTATTAACATAGTAGTAATATTAATGCAAAGAAACTATAGTGAGATTAATTCCTTCTCCCCACAAATTTAAAGAAAATGTCTGTGTTTGCCATGTATATAATCTTTCTGAGTTTTTTTCTTCTTCTTTTTCTCAGCAAAGATTTGCCTTGCTGGATAGGAACGGAGACAGAAAGTTGAGCCGCAGAGACCTGAAGAAACTGCATTATAAAAGGATGCCTCTGGAGCACTGTGCTACATCATTCTTTCAGTCAGTCCGTTTGATGTTTCTCACAACTTTCAGGTTTTCTATTGATTATTCTGAAATCATGTCCATCAAAAATTAACTGCTGCAAAAAGCCAGTAATGACAATGAAGTGTCTTGTGCAATATGCTTCATTTCTGGGTAATTGCTGATACATGAAGGGTTAAAAATGTCACAAAGCGCCTCCGCTCTGTGACTAAGTTGCACCTCCCACCATGCTGTTCTCTCTGCATGCCATCTATCCATTCATCCCTCGTGCCAAATCCCGTTTCCTGTTCTCCTCCTCTCCAAACCAATGACCATCTCCATCTCCATTTGCTCCCTACTTCACAGCAAACTGTCCTCAACTCTGTCTTGTTGTCTTTTTATGTAAGATGTCTCATAAAAATCCCCACAGATCTGCGCCAGCTTGCATTGATAGGTTTAGTAAGAGTAAATCTGGCTGTGTCAATGTCAAGCTATTCCCAGCAATGATAATGTTTATTACCCACTGTGCCTCCCGCTGCTGTGGATTAACACAAATTGAAGGAGTATCCTTCAGAGAGTGTAGAGCAGGTAAAGTCAAAGACAATGACTCTTCATGGCTATTAGTGCTGTGTTTCCACACACGTAGAACTGTATTTGCTTGTGAGAAACATGTAGTTTGTTAAATAATAGACTGCCGTATGTCGTTGCAGATCATGTGACAGAGACAGGAACAGGAAGGTGACCCTGAAAGAATGGACCGCTTGTCTGGTGGATAACTCAGAAACCTGGTTCTACCACTTCATGTGTAAGTCAAAAGTCAATAAAGACAGTGTACTGTACGGCTGCAAATAACGATTATTTTAGAAATTGATTAGTTGGGCGATATAGAGCTGGCATGAATCGATTTCATGTTATTGTGAAAGTTGTTTTCAATCGGTATATTGTTTATAGTAAATATATATATATTATAGAAAGATTTTTTTTTCATTCATTGTTACATAAAGATTTGTCTTAATTTAGTCAGTGGTGTTCAAAATATGTATGTTTACTTTTAGGATAGGAAGGATTTGAAAGCAGGCTGTTTTAACGGAAGAAAATCTCATTTATTGTATTTTTTCTGTCTGAATAGTAGTTTATCTTGAATATTTGGTCAAATCAATGATTTTGCTAGTTCTGAAAAGCCGGCCTGTCCTTTTTTAGTCGACTAACCCAGTGGTTCTCAACATATGGGCTGGGATCCTTATCGAGGTCTCGAAATGATTTCCCCTTGAAGGCTTAATACCTTTCAAATGCAGTGATACATTTGCTGATCTGTATATGTCTTTGTGTGTCTTGAAAATAAAATAAAATAGAAAGGATTAAAGACAACTTTATCACTTAGCAGTCACCTGTATTTTGTGCCGGGGTTGCGGAAGTTGCTGTTTCGGGGGTCGCAACTGAAAAAGTTGAGAACAACTGGATTAATCCATCAGTAGAAGGCGTCTTAGGTCTAATACAGTCATATTTGATAATTAAAACTTAACTGCAGAACTAATAAGTCCTGCCTCTTCATTGTAAGATTTTAATGTAACAAGTAGCATTCACACAAAAACGATGACACAATAGTCATGTCTTTACAGTTCAATTTGAGTTTTTTCTCAGTTCATGGCTTGCCTATATAAAGACCAATTAACAATTACTCATTTACTGTATTCAATAATTGATTAGCTGTGTTTAATCAATTCTAGACATATAAGTACCCTGAAAATAATGTAGCTTGCTTCTCGTTAGCGCTAGATGTTATTTGTGGCCTTTTCACTGTTCGAACCAAATTCTACAGAGTGAATAAATTATCACAGAGTCCCGAAAGTTTTGGAACCAGCTACATTATTAAAAGTGTAGCATATTTTATAGTAACTCAAGTCTGCAGAGCAAGAACAGAGCCCGACATGTCATAAAGTGCAGGAAATATTCATATTCATTCAGTGTGATTAATGATGTGAAAACTTCTCCTCTGCTCTCTTCACAGCCATCAAAATGGGTTCTGACAAGCTGTGCCATACACGCATCGATGACGACCTTTAACAGACTGATATTTATATTGTATGGACACTAGACGTGGGCAGTATATCACATTTTAGATATTATTGTGAATGTTACTTTGAAGACATGCAAAAATGGAATGTCGAGTATAGAGGTTATGCAGATGACGTCACTGCATTATAAATGTCAGCACGAGTCAATGAAGGTAAAGGACATGTTACAGCTAACATAGGAAAAAGATGTTATGGCAGGGTGTCCAACTGAACTGGAGCTGAGGCCAAATTGATCGAAGTCAGAGTTGGTCGAGTACAGCATTTTAAAATTAAAGGTCCTTTTGTATTATAATCAAATGGCAATTGGACTATTTAAGCTAAATATAAGTAATAGCTTTATTTATATAGAGCTTTTCACAGACAGAGTCACAAAGTGCTTTAATGTGAGACACCCTCCCCACTAGTGAAAGCACTGAGTGAGCCTCTGCTGAGCTGCTATCACTGAACAGCTCAGCAGAGGCGATTCGCCGTAACACCTGACACCTCAACCTCCGACTACCTCCAAGCATCTCTAAACAGCATGTTTTTGGTGGGAGGAAACCACCCAGACACAGGGAGAAGCATGCAAAGTCCACACAGATAGGCTGGGGTCGAGTGGGAGTTGAACCTGCAACCTATCAGCACTATTCGCTCTGCCACCGCAACATTATAGAAGGATTATTTGTTTATCAACACGAGCGATGCGCCGTGCTCTCGATATGCAGAAGGACTTGGCAGTCATTGACCAGGCTGGAGCTAGCTCGAGCTAGGGCTGTTGCCAGCTAACTAAAAGAGTTTATTATGATGCGAAAACAATATGCTGCTAATTCAACATTTGTGTAAAGTTATATTCAGGTGAGTGAAAAAACGACAAGAAAAATATAGTCTCAAGCTTCAGAAGCCAGATGTTTGTCAGACCGGTTCATACCTGATCGAAACAGCTGCTCTTGTCCCGTTTTGTTGTTTTATTCAAAGAAGCTTCTCCAGCTAACTAGATGGAGAGTATATCTTTCTGCATGGAGCGGAAAGTGATGTCGACCAAAATCCCTCTATAACACATGTACAAATTTATATTGTAACACATTACTTACGTTGCATCTTATTATATTGTACATACATCATTTCAAGACAGTTTTCAACAAAAAAAATATTCCAGTGCTGTTTTATTTTTTTATTCACATCTCAGCAATATTCACCTTATTCTGCCCACCCACTTTTCCTTGGTACCACACTTCCTGTTTAGCTATATTAATGTATATAAAGTGTTAACGTGTCTCTTTTGCGGAACACTTTCAAATAGATTTGATGACAGTTAAAATAAACTCAGGAGTGATTCTGAGAGCCTCTAACTATTGCCTTTTGTGCCTGTTTTGTCTGACGTATTAATTGACATGGCTCTTGTGCAACTTTGTAAGCAATGTTTCTATGTTAGATGAGCACCTGATTGTTACGTACTCTTGTAGTCACGGTAGCACTCACTATACTCTAGTTTTTACTTCACATGATTGTTGATTTAGCAAACAAAATTGTCAGAAAATCATCTCTAAAAGCACCATTTTGACCATCTTAACAGGAAGGGTCCCAGGTGGTTGTCCAAATGAAATATTAAGATAAGAGCATTGCCTGCCTTAAGTAATCATTTGAAAGAGGTGGACTGTAAGCGCTGGCGAAGGATAATGTGATGTAGAGGGAATTATAAAGTGGATGAGTAATGAAGATAATAAATAAGACGATGCTTGGGATATGAAGCGAGGAGAAGGCCTAATATCATAGACACTTAAGTGCAAGATTTGTTTGTGAATTGTAAGAGACTGTGAGGCACTTTAAATGTGAAATGAGAGTATGAGTATAAGAAAAATGTGTCATTCTTTGAAAGTGTCTTGGGTTTTATGTTTTCATACAATAAATGTAAATAATTTAGTTTAATTTGTACTTAATATATACCACCAATGAATTAAAAGTTGTATGGAGGATTTTCTGGTCATTTTTTTAAAATAATGTTCCCCTGCTCAGAGCCACGCCTTCTTTTGCTAACTGGCCAATGAGGTACTTAGGAACAAAGTTTGACTGACAGATTAAAGTTGGGGTAACTAACTTTATTAGAATTAGTAGCCTCTGTCTTTTTTATTAAAAATTATATGATAAATGCAGCATTTTGTGAAAAATTTTGACCACTGTGTACTGTCTGAATTGAATTTTAAGTTCTCATCAGGAGCCGAATGCAGCGCTCTGATTGGCTGTGCTTGAGTGGTCCTCTCAAGTGTCACTTTGCTGTTTGTAAAAAGTGCTTTTTGAACCATAATTGCAACCACAAATGAATATATGTCTTGAAGGATTTATGACAGGAAGTTGTCAGATTTAAAACCTAAATGGTGTTTGCATTGTAAAAATTAGCTTTAACAGACCAAAAGAAAACAAGGCAGCCTCGTTTTCTATTGGCCAACAATTTACTGGCCTCACCGTGTCTGCAGTTTATAATTTTTATGATTTTTTTCATTCTTAGAAAGTGTCCACATGTTAAACCCAGAACTGAGCAGTTTGATCAGAAAAAGTAGATTTTACAATGCAGAGTATCCAGGGAAATGACTATGAGAAGAATAAAACGTATGGAAAAACCTACATGATTATATTCGTGTTCAGACATTACGATGTTACAAACAATATTTTCATTTAAATCCAGAAACTAGTTTTACGAGATTAGATTTAGTTTACACCGTTTGCTGTAAATTATGACCTGGCAACATCAGTATGTCTCCATCTTGTTCTGAGAAATCTAAACTTGCGTTGAAAAGTGTGTGTCCCTAATGTGACACAAGAATATTGGGGGAAAAAATGTCTTCCATCTTTTTGCCCATTATAGATCATTATAGAGATGCTTTGTCATTAGGGCTGGACGACATTGACAAAATGAATATCTCAATCATTTTTTGGCAAATCTCGATAACGATATATGGACGATATTTTGTCAGTCCCACATAAACTTGTTGAAAAAACGATCTTCAAACTCGTTACTTTACCGGAAAAACATCTAAAACTGATTGAATGACTTTTTACATGACTTTTTTAAGTGTTTATATTGATTTGACTTTCTTAAAGGACATCATTACACTTAATCTTGTGCAATACTGTGTTACCATTGGAAACATCTCTGATACAACTCACGTCACTTTATCTGATAGTATTATTACCTCTATTTACACCTCCTTGAATGCTGCTCTGTACATAAACATAGTCATACTTTTACCTCATATTTATTACTGGTTATTTATTCTGTTCATCTGCTGCAGTTGCACATAATCATAGTCATATATTGTACATAATACTATATACTATATACTAATGCCACTTTATTTATTTATCCTGTCATATCCTGCACTGTGCCATAGCAAACATTTATTGTAAATAAGAGTCTTTTAACTATTGTATCTTTATATATATATTTTAAGTCTATTTTATTTCTATTATCTTGTTTGATTGCATGTTTCTATTTTCCCTGCTGCTCTTAAATGTGCGTTGCAACACTGGAATTTCCCCATTGTGGGACAAATAAAGGATATTTTATCTTATCTTATCTTAAAGATTTGCCAATAGAACAAGTAAATTTAGTTCTTATTTCAGAAGTTTTTTTCAATTCAATTTCAAGTCAGTGTGTTTTTTTTCTTACTTTATGTAAAAACAAGATGTTTTATGCTTGTTCCATTGACAATCTTCGTCGAAACCAATAAAAATGAACTTAAAAGAAGTAAAATACTGCTTATTCCAGGCACATATTGCCTCGTCTGATAGTTAATTATCAGACAAATATTTGTCAAATTAATTACAAAAGTGCAACCATCTCCCACTATAACCTCATTTTTGTAAAGCTCTTATCTACAAACACTATTAGAAATAAATTTACTTTGTCTATTAAAAAGTTTACGTAGTTTTATTGTAAACGAGCTCTTCTGTAGGATGTTTTTACTGAACGATATACTCGATATTCAATTTTTGCATATCTTAAAAACATTTACAATATTATCTAAATTTCGATATATTGCCCAGCTCTATTTGTCATGATTCAATTTTAATCCTCACAAGAACAGAATACTTTTTCTGTGAATTTAGTAAGCAAAACATTGTTTTTGAATAAATAATTACTATAGTATTGCATCAATGTAGTTTTTAGGGAATTACATAAAGAGTTTATTAAGTTAAGGTAAAAAAAAGTTTATATTTCAAGCATTCCTGAGTCAATTTTCAAGTATCAAAAAAGAACAGAATGACAAAACTCACCACTATAAGAATGACATCAAGATTCTGTTTACTTAAAGGAACCGTATGTAAGATGCACAACTAGTGGTTTTAAAAAGGTATTACAATCACAAATTAACTTGGGTTGCCAGAGTGTGAAATGGCTCATACATTGAAAATAGGAAGCTACTGACCAATCAGAAACAAGATTTGCTACGAATCATGGGTAATAACCAGAAAGTTACTTTCCCAGACACCTGACTCTTTGTCATGGTTTGTTCCCAAATATTGCTTTTCAACATTGTGTGGGAGGAGCCTAATGGAAACAAGTGCATGAGCCTAACAGACAGTTGTAGAAGTCTTCAAAGTAGTCATCTGGACAGTGTTTCCGAAGATCAAGACGTTTCGACTCTCATCCGAAAGTCATTTTCAATCTAACTGACTTTCGGATGAGAGTCGAAACGTCTTGATCTTCGGAAACACTGTCCAGATGACTACTTTGAAGACTTCTACTATGGATCACTCCTGGATGAATGAGGGACTACACCGTCTAACAGACAGTTGTGTCTTTGTCTTGGTGCAATATCACTTAAAACTCAAACATGTTCCTGACTCATGGCTCAAAATTAAGTTCAGGTTCTAAGAAATCAAACTGGCAACCCAACTGAGAGAGTCATGTGAGGCTCATTCTGCTTTCTGATTGGATAATAAATATAAACATCAACAAAGGGACATCATGTCCATTGCTTTTTTATGGGGGTATTCCATGAAAGTGGCTTAACAAGTCTAGGCTTATCCTAAAATCCTGAGCTGAAACTAGCTTCATCTCCAACTTAAGCCTCAAGTGGTTCCATGAAAGAAATAAGCCTGGGTCTGAGCAACGCTAATTCAAGCTTGAAGATTAATCTGGGCTGTGAGCGCGCTCCCGCTGAATATAACGAGGCCAGATCAATGGAGTGAGAGAATCACTGAGAATGAGAGAGAAAAACGCTTATTTTACATGATTTGACTGAAACACGAGAAGAGCCAAAGTGCACACGGACTACAGTTTGATTTGCATCGCAAAAGTTTTCAGTTTATACTGGTTTATTCTGATGCGGGGAGCGAGAGGCGGCCCCTCCCCTCCTGTTCACTGCTGGAGAAAGACGAGGCGGAGATCCAGAGGATTTTTCATCGTATTTATGAGTAGTAGACTCATCGTTTTTTAATGCAATGCACAGTTTTCCACTCCGCATGTGGGACTAGTCCCGCTGCGTAAAGTTGTCACAAAGTTGTAGCGTAACCTGAGCGTAACTCTTCACAACCAGAACTGACCAATCAGAGCAGAGGATGTCCGTGGTGTGACAGGGTCAGAGACGAGGGAAAGAGGTGTGATGAAGCGCTTTTGCGCTCAAAAGCAGCAGCACAACTCCACCGCTTGCTCTCACACTTTAGTCCTCCCCACGTAGGAGTAGCCTTTAATGTGTGGCTCTTTGTGCAGCCAATGTGACGTTTGCTCTTACAAACGCGTCTCTCCACAGCGAGAGTGGCTCAAAAAAGGATGAAAAGAAACGGTCAGAGCGGCTCTTTGGTGCCAATGCCAAGTAAATAAAAGTGAATATAAAGTGACGTTATAAGTTGTGTTGTGACAGACAGAGAGATTTCACACAGTTGTGGAAGTGTATGGGGATAAACACGAGATTTAAGATGTTTTTTGAGACAAAGCTAAAATAATCTTGACTGTTAGCCTGGTCCCGACCAGGTTTATGTCTGCGCACATGTTACTGCGGCAACTCAGCGTCACCTCTGGTTGGCCACGTTAGTGGAACGGAAATGGAGATTTCATAAGCCTAGATTGGCCAAATAAGCCAGGCTTTGGCTTTAGCTCGCTTCATGGAATACCCCCTATAATAACTCAGAATTACAGTGACTTTCAGTAAAAATAATAGCATATTTGGACTTGTTGACCACGTATCTTTGAACACATAGGTCATGTTTATGAAATCTGACATACGGTTCCTTTAAACTGACTGAGAAATGACAAAGGAACAAACCCTTTGCTCTACAAATTGACAAAACAGAGCTATAGAAGGACGCAGGATCGAACGGAACACCGGAATTCGAACAACTTACCATTTTCACAATCAATCTATCCCAAATAGTACACTTCTAAAAGATAGAAATTGATGTAGTTTCGAAAGTTTAGCCTCTGTAATCACTCACAAAATTTAGAGAATGATCTAAATGAAGGACAGACAATAGCAGTGAGAGAGAATGAAAAAAACAAGATACTTTCTGCACCAAAATTGCTTCTGCAAAAGCATCTGGGAGCCGAAAAGCGAGGATAACAGCTGGAACATATGACCTCCCTCAAGGTCACGGCACAAACTGACTTTTTGTCTGTGTGAACCATTCATAATACATGCTGCTCTGCTCAGAACTCTTCTTGCATCTTGTTTGTTTGCTCGAGGAAAGTCCACAAGAGACTGGGAATGTGTGCGCTTGAGTGGGTGCTGCCAGATCAATAGGAATATGTGTGGCCTGGGGTTGGCTTCTTTGGTATGACTGGATTCTCTGGACTAATTAATCTTCAAATTTACCCCGCCCGAAGGAAAAGGAGGGGCAGATAGAAGGGCTCAAGAAAAAAAATAGATGACTAAAATATGAGACTGCCACATTCAATGGAAGATTTGCAACAGACACGCGAAAACAACCAAGCTCTAGTTATGATCGCTTTGCCAACAATCTCTTTTAAATACTGGTGTGTGCTAGTGTCATGAGTCCAAATAACTATTGACAAACTTTTAAACAGCAGCTTAAATAAATGTAAAATTGAAGATTGTGAAATGGAGTTGATTATTTCTTCTATTTAATCGATTAGTTGTTTGTTGCAAAAGCCTGGTTAGTATGAGACTTTCATAAAATTTGATTAATGCTGCAAAAAATAATAACGCTTGGGCAAATTAAAGTTTCTATCTTGTTTTGAGCAACAACTAAAATTATCTGTCAATGGGTCAAGCTGTACAATTTCTTTTCTGACTTCAAGCTAGAAGAAATTTTAACTAATTTTAAAAACTCAAAGTCTTGTTTCATTTAGCGCTGATCCAATACCGAGTTTGAATATTGATGCTGATCCATGAAATTTTGCTGGATCAAGTATCGGTTCAGCCAATATCCTGGTTGTGCCTTTATTTGGACATAATATACCTATCTACAAGTTGATGTTAATCTAGAACGTCTGTTTGAAATTTTACTCACAAAGTTGTTAAGTTGTTGCTTGCACAATGGATAGATAGATAGATTTACTACACAAAAAGTTACTGTATTTACTGCACAGGTATTGGTGTATATCAGATATTTGTGATACATAAGTAGGTAATGAAACTGAAAAGTTGGATTGTAGCATTCCTTGTGATCAAGACCAAATGAACAAAGAAATGAGTAGAAATGAGGCAGCTATTTTTATTTCACTAAAGAAATCTGCTAAACCCAAGATATGTTCTTATTTCATTAAATTTTAACTTTATTATAATTATTTATTTATTTTTGCAGTGAAGCAACTTTTTTTATTAAAATAAATTTTTACATATGTCTAGTGTAATTTTTAAGTAATTACTTTTTGTCAGATTTCTACACTGCAAAAATATACATTTAGCTTGGCTGAAAATTACTTTTCACAAATTCTGGTACCACTTTATATTAACTACACCTTAATTGGCCTTAGTAAACCATGAATAAAGCATAAATAAAGCCTGAATTATTCATGAACTAATGGTGAATTAATGAATGAAAACGTTTATTAATGCTTAGTAACTAACCAAGGAGCTATGGTTAGGATTTAGGGTTAGGGGACAGGATTCGGAGTAATTAAGTAGTTACTAAGCATTTATAAGTTTATTAATCCAATAATTAATCATTTGTTCATATTGAATTATGTCTTTATTAAGGTGTTATTAATGATTTATTAAGCCTAATTATTCTGTAGTCATTCTAAAGTGTTACCCAATTTTTATTTGTATTTGAGTCATTTTAACTGGATAAGATTTCCAATTTCTTACGCAGTGTAGAATATTTCACAATTTCTAAGATAATTTGGGTTAAAATAGGGGGGAAAAATGCCAATGGGGTAAGCAAAATCTTCTCAATTTAATAAATTAAATTTAAACATGACTCAAAGTAAGAAGTACTGTCTCCACCTGAGATCAAAACAGTTTGAAACAAGCAAAATAATCTCAATCTAATATAGATAAACAGATCTAAAATGTTTATGAAAATAAGGTTCAAATCCTAGAATCAAGTAATTGAAGCTACTCAGTTTTTGCAGCTTAAAATCTCTTCTCTCAGAACTTTGGAGTCTGGGTACAGTTAAGTAAATGAATAAACTATTACTAAATTAGTTGACAATAATTGGAATAACCGACAAATCAATTAAAACTCGTAGCCCTAAAAAACAGCAAGTTTGTAACGTCTTTACACAGCGCTCACCCTTAAACAACCTCTAACAATAAACACCTCCGCAATCCTTCACTTTCCCCTGGAGACCTTTCACACAGAACTAACACGAGGCCACCCCTGAAGGTCCAAAGCCTGCTGCTACTTCGCTTACTTCTCCCCCTCTTCTCTCTCATTACCACGCTGCCTCCTCCATCCCCCATACATACAAACAAACACAGTTGTAGATTGATCCGCCTAATCCCGCTTCCTGTCACATCTCGCCATCCCACTGTCCCCCTCCTGCCACTTGCCATTTGGATATTAGCTGAAAACCCCGGCTCCTCCATTTCCTCCGCGCGCTGCTGATCTCATCTCTGGTGGTAACGCTCACACTTCCACGCTCCCGAGGGATTCTGGGAGCACGGGAGCAGATGGACAGCTAGTGATGACACACAGTTAAAACAAATATTCTAGTTAACCCGATGGCAGCTAGTGCGACCCTTTCTCTCGCCCCCAGCACTGCAAAAATGAAGTATTTAGACTTGCTTAAAGTGACTTGGATTCTGGGTTTGAGTCGTTTTAAATGGATAAGATTGTTTTGCTGAGGTAAAGTTGGATAATTCATTGGTTTCAAGGCGTTTTTGCTAAGAGTATGGCTTAAGAATTTGTCAATGGGATAAAATTGCAAAGCTGACCATCTTAAATTACATAATGAGGGAATACATGCTTAAATTAAGTCACATTTATCTTTAGTTTTTGCTGTCTTAAAACAAGATTTGCCAGTAGAACAAGAGCTAAGTGAATTGTTTTGCTAAAATATGGAAAACACAGGATTTTTTTCACTTAAAAAGATACGACTGGAATTGAAACAAGAAAAACATACAAGAAAAATCTTATTTTCAGATTCTAAAAATCAAAGTAATATTGCCTAGTTCTTGTTATGAAATGTAACCTTTAGACGCAGGAGTTTTTTCAGTTAAAATACAATTCTGTGATAGTAAAAATAGCTAATATTTGTCTGTATTAATTTATAAAACCACTCATACAGAGTTGCGTTCAAAAACAGAGAATATGAAGTCTAAATACAGAGAGGCTGAAAAGGTTTGGTGCTTAAAGGGTAAAGATAAACACTTTTTCCAGTGTAAGCTCAATTTTCTTAACCCAGTGGCAAATAATTTGGCTTGTTGTGAGAAACAATGTTTTGAAATCTTGTTTTAAAGGAGACCTATTATGTTTTTTCCAACTATCTAGTAAGGTAAGGTAAGGTAATGTTTATTAAGGACAATGTACAATTACATTAAGCACAAAGGCAGAGATGCTTGTACCAGATTGTAGCTTCACAGCTAATTTCCATCTGTAGTCCTGGGGAGGGGAGAGGGAGGCATATTGGACATGTTTTAGTTATTGTTTTAAGAAACAATAACTGCAGATCAGTAATTTACCTTTTGCTCATTGTAAAACAAAAAATTTATTTAAAACAGCCTGTCAATAGAAACGGCTCTATTGACTTCCTGTTCAAAACTGCAGAACTGATAAGCCCCGCCCTTCATTTTAAATTTGACTGTAAGAAGCAACGGCTTTTAAATAACTAATAATTATTGTTGTAAAGCGGCTATGGGACAGTTTTGAACCATATATGATTCACTTTGAGTATTTTTTGAATAATAACAAGTACTGGTACATACAGGCAAGTGGGAGGGGATAGGTGTTAGGTGAGAACAAGGATTTTCTGAGCACTTTAGCTCCAGCTGAAGAACAATACAAGATTACTCCAACATGCATGAAACAATTCAAATGTAACTTTGAGTAAACTAATGGTGAAGGGAGGTCATTATAACAAACCCTCACCTGAACAAAGTTAAAAACCTAAAATAATACATTTTACATAATAGGACCCCTTTAACAGTTTGAAACAAAGACTTAATCCTGGTCTCTGCAGTAACTAAAGCTTAAATTTGTCAAAATGTTTGAAATTAGGGTTCAAATTCTATAATCAAGCATTTTAACTAAGCATTTTTAACTAATTCATTTTGTGCAGTTTGTTTCCAACCCAGTTACTTCCTGTGCATAGAATCTGTTTATTTTCAAACTGTCAGATTTTAGCGTTAGCGTTGACAGACATATTTTTATAAACACTTTGGTCTTTTGGTGAAATATTCTCTTCATTTGTAAAGTATTTAACATGTTTTTAGAGAAAACCGCCAACAACTCACTGTTCACTGCCTGAGTATCTTTTATGTATTTTAGACTGAGGCAGTGAAAGGGAGTGGTTTGCTGCTCTCTTGTTGTCTCTCTGGGGGCATTGAGCACTTTTTGAAACTTTTTTGGTTTATAGCTTAGTTTTTGGCAAGACACCTTTGGAGTTCGTGTAGCCTCTGATGTTCAATAAACATGAGTTAAGTACTGTCAGATTTGTGAAAAGGAGACATCTGTTTTTCTCGTTACCATGTAGACCATGCAAAAGCTAATGCTACCTAGTTTTGGTCTTCTAAAATGGCAGACTTTCACACCTGAAGCAGCAGAGGACGTTGCAGTGAAAATAGTTTCATTCTGGGGATTTCGTCCACCCTGTGCTACAGAACTTTTGCATCTGTTGCAGTCGAAGGAATATTTTGAGGGGATGGCCTTACCACCGACTGAAACAACAGACGTTCACCTGCTCCTCATGGACCTGACTGTCATCTGTCTCTCACTCCGGTTTCCACCTCCAACTGCACCTGCTCCTCCAGCTAAGGCTCCGACTAGGCCAAGCACAACATCATGGAGATTGTCGAGCGCCGTTCAGTGGCAGCACACTGCTCCTGACAGACGCCCCAGCGGCTCTGCAGGATGGGTCAAATGCAGAGAATGAATTTCCATCTCGAGGGATCAATAAAGTATCATCTATATCTATCTATATGAAACCCCATTGAAATGAACTAAACAGTAAACAAACATGCTGACAGGAAGTTAGCATTTTTGTAATAAACAAATCAAATGACTTCTGTGCACAGAGCCAATTAAATAGTAAACTAGGGTGACCAGATTTTCAAAAATTAACAATTGGGACACAAATGAATTGAGGTTGAAAATAATAATAAAATTGTGCAAAGGCTGTATATATTTGTACAAACATGGTCAAGTCATGGCTCATCCACATCTCTTTCGTGACTACGCTGTGAGTCAGTATGAAGTCTGACACAATTCTGACAATGTCCTTCTCAATTTGGATTAAAGAAACGACAATAAAGCTCGGTATCATCAGCAGAATGTTCAGTTCATCTAATGTTAAACCAATGGAGATTTTAAAATGCGAATATTCTGACACTAAAGAGTGATAGTTAGGTTTACGAGTGTTGAACCAGCAGTTTACTGAGTTGTTCTGCAGCTGTTTTGTTAAATCTTTTGTATTGCTTTGGCTAATGTGTGTCTGTGGATGTTCTGCTTCCATAGAAATATTGGATAATTTGATTTAAGCCAAAGTATCTTGTAATAAGTCAGAAATGTGCTTTATTCTAATCTGGATAAATCTGCTCAAAGTATAATAAATATTTTCAATTCAAGTAGTTGTAACCAAGACTAGAATTTTTTTTGCAATGGAGAAAATGAATGACTGAATGAATTACTGAATGAATGAATGAATGAATGAATGAATGAATGAATGATGGATAGATGGATGGATGGATGGATGGATGAATTTTTTTTGCAATGGAGAAATGAATGACTGATGAATGAATGAATGAATGAATGAATGAATGAATGAATGAATGAATGAATGAATGAATGAATGAATGGATAGATGGATGGATGGATGGATGAATGAAAGCACGCAGCCTGGGACCATGACCCTCAAACATGATATTTAATACATGGCTGTCATAAAAACAAGCCAATAAATAATGCATGAGTCGTAAGTAGGCATCAATAATAGATGAAAAGACCAGTTATGCATTTTTAAGTAATTAAGATAATTTTATGCAATTAAGATTAGATAAGATGTTGAAAGTATGTGCTGCAAAAAATCAATTTCAAGTTAAAATGGCCTGATTATAAGATCTAGAATCTAGATCCTAATTTCAAGCATTTAACAAAATTAAAGTTGGGGTAGCTAACCTTTTTAGTTTTTTAGTTTTCCATCAAACAGTCTATGATAAATGCAGCACTTTCTGAAAAACTAGCCCACAGAGTACTGTCTGAAGTGAATAATAAAGAATTTTTGTTCCAATCGGAGCAGAATGCAGCTCTCTGATTGGCTGAGCTTGGGAGGTCAACTCTAGTTTCACTTTAAAAATGCCAGATAAAACCTAAATTGTGTTGCAGTGTGAAAATCACCTACCCCACCTTTAAGCTCTATTTTATGTAGAAACTGGATTATTTTTCTTGTCTCAATTATTTCTTGCTTCGAGTTAAAGTATTTGCCAATGTGACCCTCACGATGATACCCCTGACAAATAAGGTGTTTTTGCATGTAGAAGTACCAAGAACTAAGTCCCTACTTTATCTTAGTCCCTGTTTAGTCAGAGATGGAACAATCCTGTCTCCATGTTTGCGTTCACACAGCAACGGTTTGTAAAAGTGGGGCTAAATAGCTTTAATATTAGCATCTGTATAGTCTTGAACATTTAAATGGGTTATTTTTTAACTTCACACTTAACAATGATGTCCAAAAGCAAAACAAAAAAACAAAACAAAAAAATCCCTGAATTTAACAATAAGATGTACACTGTTATTACTAAAGATTAGGGCTGGGTATTGTCAAGAGCATGACGATACGATATGTATCCCAATACACGTAAATCCTGATATAATTTCCTCAATATGTCACGTATCAAGTGTCAAATGCAGAGGAAGTGTATTTTCAAATACTCTTCATGTTAGATACAAGTGTCTTTCAAATAAGCCATTGTTCAGCTCAATAGTTTCAGCCTTAAAGTTGCAGTCCAGGTTCATAAGTGTAAATTATATGAATTTAAGTAAGCCCATTCCGATTCACCTCCCTGTAACGATACACGTATTGCCAATGAGCTTGTCACGATATATCCCCGTATCGATACATTGAGTACAGCCCTACTTAAAATAATTACTTTTTACAAATGTAAACATTTATTTTTGAAGCTACAGATTTTAGGCATTTTTTCTCAAGGATAAAAAAAAGTTTATCTAAATGTCAGAATATATAAAACATGTTTACAAAGAAAGTTAGTGATGTAAATGTGCTTGTGTCACCAAAAGGTTTCTGGTCTGACTGGAAAGTACCTGCCTCAAAGCAGGAGGTAAAAGAGTCCCTAAAGTGTGGACCCAGTCTATAGTTCCTGCTCAGTGTGAATGCGCCTAAAATGATAACTGGAACAAAAAAAAGTACTACGAACTGAAAAAAGTTCATACAATGGGAAAAGGTCTATAGTCGCAGTGACCCAAGGAAAGAAACAACAAAAAAATCCCATTCAAAAATCCTCACTCCTACATTGGGTTTAAAATTGGGCCAAAACTCCAGTTGTGTGCAGAAGCCTAATTTCTCTCCATTGACACTCATTTATTTACAATGCAGTGATGTCATCTGCATAACCTCTGCACACAAGGACAAACAGTGACATCAGAAGAAAACCCAGGCCACTCATAATTGGAAGTGGAAAAGAGACTGAAGAGACTGTTATGTTTGTCACCAGAGCACTGACTCCAGGTCCGGCAGATGTCAGGCAGATGTCCACTCCAAACTGGCTACGGCTCATAAGAATCTCACAGAGTGTCTTTGAAAAGTTGCGAGCCGACAGATCGTACTCTTAGTTGTGTATGCAAAAGTAATCTGTGTAAGGTTAATCAGCATCCATCTTCAAAAGCGAGCGGCGTATCGTGCGCTGCCAGACTGCAGAATTTCAGAACTTCTTAGGAACTGTAAAGTGGGCCAGCGAATGGAGAGAGGAGAGCTTTGAAAGGGAAGTCGAGCTGCTCCAAAGGGTGCTTGATGAAAAAGAAGACGGCCACTAAAGTGATACATTTATTAATAGCAGTCACGCGTCAGAATGCTTGTTCGTGAAATGATGTAGGCAGAGAGTAGAGCAATATATTGACTTTTAGAATATATGGCCTTTTTCCCACTGTAGGAACTTTTTTCAGTTCCTTTTTTAATTCCAGTCCCCCCGTTTGCACAGAAGAGGAACAATGGACTGGGGTCACACTTAAGGGACTTTTTTTAGCTCCAGCTCTGGGCAGATACTTTTTAGATAACCTTTTGGTGACTAAAGCACATTAACAATGCTAACTTTGTTTGGAAACATCTTTTATACATTAAGTTTAAAGATAAACTTTATCTATAAATTCAAAAATGATTATAGATTAATAATAATAATTTGTAAATACAGCCTAACTATTTCTAGGATTTACAGTGATATTTTTTCTTTTGTGGAATCGTAAAAGACAACTTTTGTTTCCTGACACCAGGAAAAAAGCCAGTAAGGTAAAAGCCAGTTAAGGCATTTTTGCACATGAAAGTGACAAGAACCAGGCATCAGGAACACTTCTACATCCCTTCTTTCACATTGCAAATTCTCCCTAGGAACAAGTACCTGCTAGCATTCGCTCCAGGGGATATTCGCTGACATCAACCTTGCATTGCGTAAGTTGGATGGTGTGCCAAAATACTGTTGAGGATGGGAAACCATTCACTGTTTTTTTTGTTTGCCCTGCTCCGGGTGTTATGGTCCTTGACTTTCTTCCTGTTTAAATTTTTTTTTTCTCGCAGCATTGCTTTGCTGTGTGATAAATGCCAACTTGTACTAGCTCATCAGCTAGCTTGTTGAAGATTTACAAGCTTTTTTCTGGGTCCCTCAAAGCCCCGTTGTACAACCTCGTTAGCGTGCAAACTTAGCGTACCTCTGCATCCATCCATCTTTCACTGCCATTATTATTTTAACAAAAACTTTCGACGTGCCTGGCGTTGTTGATGTGCGTCAAGTGAGTAAACGGCGTCACGAATAACGCTGCGTCACTGAAAGGTTCTTGGTCTAAGGGAAAAGTACTTGCCCTAGTTGATCCCCACGTTGTTCCGATATTTCTGAGGGAACACGCCAAAAAAGGGCCAGGCGCTAAAAAGGTTAAAGGAACAACAAAAGTTACTACAGTGCCAAAACGCCTTTCAGGAAATGTTGCTCTATGATCAGACAGACATGAGAACTGGATAGTTCTTCTGACTTAACAGGAGTTGGAGGAATGTGGGGACTAGTTCTTGTACTTTCAAGTGAGAAAACGCCGTTTTGTGTTATTTTAAAGCTATGCAAAAGTAGAATATTAATATATCGTGTAGTATGACTGGGCGCTTTGGAAAAAGATAATCACAATAATCTGTATTTGAAGAGACAGATTAGAAAAATGGTAAATCACGATGAGACAATTTAATCAAAAAAGCAAATTACAAAAAGATTAGCTCAATTTTTATCACAATATTGCCGGCCCAGCTCTATCGCCCAGGCTAGCAGAGAGAAAATACAGAAGAGGTCTTTCTGATTTTAGTATGCGGATAGACAATATTCCCAGTGGGACAAGTGGATCCCATTCAGGCGCCCCTCAATAGCTCTTCTCTGTAGTACCTGGTGAATGAGCGGAGAAAGCCCCCAAGGCAGGATGGACAGGTGGAGTTAGCATACAATAAAGCCAGGTTCCCCTCACACTAATGATATTGATTAAAAGGTGGATGAAGGAGAGCTCCATCCATGAGGCCCGCCATTGTGTGGAGATGAGTGGGCGGGGCTTAGGATGTGAGAGACCCCCACGAGTCCTTCAAGATCTGCACTTGACCTTTGAGGGAAGCGCATAAAGCCTTCAATACAAGCGTCCTGTCGAGGAGCAGCCGTGAATGACAGCCTTGGATCAGTTATTGCCACTTCATCACTTTGTCTCCAGACTCTTTCGTTCGAGTCAGGGTTAGAGGTTTACAATTAGCCACAATGTGAAATCTAACGTGGAATCTGCTGCAAGCAAAAACAAATTATTTCTGTCTTTCTGTTTCATTTCAGCAAATCAAAAAACGTTTCAGAAATCACTACAGAAGTATAAAGGTTGTTGTTGACCAAAGAAATTCTTGGACAACTAAAGACAAGCCCTATGAGTCGACTAAAAGGAGGCGTGGCAAAAACATTTCTGTTTGCTAAATCAAGAATTGTGTGAAACCTTCAGGAGCGACTGTTGAACTCAATAGGAATGAAAATGCATTCACTATAGAGGGATTTTTTGTTTATCAACATGGCCGATGCGCCACACCCCGCCTGTAGAAAGAGCCGCCGCTCAGACACAAACCGTGGAAACAAGTCGAAAAAGTCCGTTGTCAGCTAACTACAAGAGTTTATCACTGTGCAAAAACAAAAGTTATGCTACTAAGTCAACATTTGTGAATGAAATTCAATACAGTACTACGACCTTTAAAAGTTACATTGAGGAGAGTGAAAAAATTACAAGAAAAACGCAGTCTCAAGCTTCAGGAAACAGACGTCAGTCAGACCGGTTCAGACCTGATAAAAACAGCTGCTCTCGTTCCCGTTTTGAGGTTTTAGTCAAAGAAGTTTCCCCATATAAGCAGATGGAGAGTGGGTCTTTCTGCATAACCGTGCACAATAGGGCAGAAAGTGACGTCGACCAAAAATCCCTCTATATGATACGTTTACAAGATTTCAAGCACAGTTAAGTATTTATGCAGATAATGAAGTAAATTAAAAAAGTCTTATAAACTTGCAGTGTTCTCACAAATCCTAGTTATCAGAATAAGTGTTGTTTAAGAATGTCATAATATCAAATTTACTATACAATTATAACCAGAAAAGACATCCAAACTTGTGTATTATTCACAATAGCTCACTAAAATTTACTCTTTTCTGCATTTAAAACAATCATGAGTATAAGTTTTACATCTTACACAGTTATTAGAGCTGGGACGCTATTGTCACGATACAATTACAATTCAAGGGCTACAAAACAATAAATATTGCGATACACATAAATATATTGTAACTCGATATTAATTATTATTGTGATATTTTTTAATAACATAATAAATTCAACGTGCATTGCAAATTAGTTAGTTTATAGTTCAGTATTATTAGGAACAACAATGCTGCAGAAATCATTCAAATAAATTCAAAGGTGAAGCTTATTCAAAGGTATTTATATTTTAATCAAATGAATTGCTGGGTTCTGGGTTGTGATACAAAATGTCTTCTTTTCTAAGGATCCACTTTGGTGCTAATTGAGTACGAAAAGTTTGGTGTTGACACAATCCTGATGTGAACAGCAGCTTTGACTGTGACATATGTAAATGTAACACAGCCTGAAAAGACATTTATATCTTTTTCTCACACAGTAAAGTATTGTGATTAGAGATGTGCAATATATTAAATTTTAGATAATATCTGAATAGTGTTTTAAAGATGCTAAAGATATATTGTCCCAGTCACAATAAAGACAAAAAATCAAACAATCTTAAAATGCCTAGAGTCATCTGATTAGAAACTATCAATGATTCATCGTAACAATGAAATACTTACAACTCTATAGTTGTCCTTATAAGTGATACAACTACCATCATTTCCACACTATAAGCTGCTACCTGTTTCATAGTCTTTGAACGCTAAGGTTTATACAACAATGCAGCTAAATTATAGATCGTCATTGACTTACTATAAACAAGTGAGGCCTATATATGTACATTTTTTGTACTTGTAATTTGTACTGATCTAGTTGTTGGTGCATGCATTTTAGTGTGCTCAACATTGTGAAAATTACGGTAAAAGATCGAGGGCTTTGGAATTGAGGGTCTACAGCCATTTTCATTCTCCATAAGAAGGAAGAAGCTACCCTTTCCTCTGAATTTAAAATAATCTAATCATAAATCAGTATACTTATTTTAATTTGTATTCTATTTCAGTAAGAATGATATACAGTATTTACTTGATGGACCTAGATTATTTCATATATTTTAAGGTATTTTTTTTCAATAAATTGTTCTTATTTTAAGCCGATATATTTGCCAAAGGAGTGAGATAGTTTTACTTAACCCATTGGTAATTTAAGCAAAGATTTTCGCATAAACAGTCAAAAATGTCTGAGAAGATGCAATATGCTGCATCACGTAATTCTTATTTCGTCAAAACTACCAAAATCTAGATAAATATTCTGAATTCTAGTCTTTTCGCCAGGTTTTTGTATGTGCGTGTGTTATACCTCCCAGTCCTAGCCCATAACCTTGGTAAATAATTTATAAACTATATTGTGATGAATAAATAATGTGCAACTACTACTAATCATGCGATTTCTCAGTGTGTAACAGACAGGATCAAGAAAATACAATGATGTCAACAGATAGCTTATAATACAATTCCCAAAATATGCTGTATCATAAACTGCTAAGCGCACGAGAAAGCAGGTTTTCCAAATATTTACATAAATCAATTCATTATTTGAAAGCTCATTGCTCTGTTTGAACATTTCACGCTGGGACCGAACAGCAGATAAGCTCGCAAAGACGATGTAACCTCCAAAAACCGCTGCTCGTGTTATACAGATGTTATCAGCGCGGCCCGGCGAATGGTTAATGCGTTCAACTTTTACGCCGCCCCCCTCCCTTCTCCCCTTGAACGCTCTCTTCTCCTCATCATCATCATCATCGCCTCCCCCCCGAGTCGGTGACCTCACAGGCAGCCCACTCACCGCCGCTCTCAGAAGATCGCACATCCAGATACAAAAAAAAAAATCACACGTTTGTATTGCAAGCGAGCTCGGAACGGCAAAGGTAAACAGGAGAGAAAGCTGTTTGATAAAAGTCTTAAATCGTGTGAGTTTGAGGGAGTTAAAAAAAAAGAAAGAAAAAAAAAGAAAAAGGACAACCACAACAAATCAGCTGGGACACCTTTCTGAAAACTACAGGGAGCTATAGTAGAGCGCACCCATGGGAGCCAGCCAAACAGCCGACAACAACCTGCTATCGCTCCTCCTCCTTCTCCTCCTCCTCTTTTCTCTTCTTCTTCATCCATCCTCCTCGCTCAGTCTCTCAATCTGATCCTGTCCCGCACTCCCAGCTCCTCCAGCGCCGGAGAAGGGACAGCCTGCGCGCAGCTGAGGAAAGAAAAAAAACAAAACAGGTTAGTAAATGTTGTGTGTTAGAGAGAGAATGTGCGCGTGTGTGTGTGTAAGTGTAAGTCCGCGTGTGTCTCAGGTTTCTACCGGAGCAGGAAGTCAGCAAGTTGTTTCTTTTGTTGCATGTGTGGTCTGGAGGTAAAGGGGATTAGATGAGACGAGATGTGATGCACTTTTCATGAGTTAGACTTGATTATATGCTTGTTATAAGTGTAGCTGTGACCAAAAATACCAAGGTACAACATAAATAAGGGCTTTCTGAACTAGTTTGTGTTAGTTTCATTGCTTCTTGGTTATGTTTTCTTTTGCTGTCAAGATATTTAGACACACACAAAGCTGTTTTCAGTGCAAAACAATTAGCTTATAGTGGATAGGTGAATTATTTTGATAGACATAACATGGACTAAAAGATACTTCAAATTACAGCTGCAACTAATGTCTAGCTTGGTAATCATTTAGTTTTTTATTCTTTCAGGCAATCGATTCAAGATGTTTTACAATTTTTGATTCAAACAAACCTGAAGTATTGTCCCTTGAAGACGTTTTGGAGATATTTACAATGCTTTTCCATCAAACACTGGTTAAAAAAAACACCTAAAATTGTCTTAAATTAGATCATGAGTTTATAGCTGATTGAATTTAGAAAAAAAAATAATAACATGAGCCTGTTTTACTGCTTTAACATACGATTTGCCAAAGAAACAGTCATAAAAATGTATTGTAAAATAGAGGACAAGCATTTTCTCAGCAAAAACAGCTACTGTACTTGAAATAATCACACAAATATATGATTCAATTGGTAAATTCCATCTGTAGAATTTTTAGAATCACTCGACTTTAGTTACATTTAATCAAATAATTTCTTTTTTACTAGTAACACTGATTTAAAATTGTGTTTTTTCTAGTAAGTCATTTACAATCTTCAACATCTTTAACGTCACAGGAGTTATCAAGTTTCTTTTTTCAGTTCATGCATGTTTGGGGACATATATAGACCAGCAAGCCATTATTCGATTACTGAATTAGTTGATTAGATTAGATTAATTAGATTAATCGCAACTAATAGATTAAGTTGTTGCAGTCCTAACTAAATTTGCATTTTTTTTGCATTGCTATTTACCTTTACGTTAGTAGAAGCATTGCATTTTCTTAAGACTATATCGTACTTTAATGCCGTTTTTTGCGTTTATATGAAAAGTCAGACCAAGGACAAAGAAGTGTATGTATTATTAGTATGTATTTGCATTTGCACGTGCGATGTGATGTGACAAAATCGGCCGTAAAATCCTATCAGGTTCCTATTCGTCTTGTGCGTTTGGTCAACCCCCCTTTTCCCTTTATAACCCAAACCACCACCAGGGAACCACAGGCCACTTCTTTCGCCTGTAGTAGTTTCAAGGGGACAACAGATCCTGCCGGGACCACCCCATGCCATTTAATCTGTCCCTTGCCCGCAGATAACAGAAGGCAGATGGTCCCAGCAGAGAGATAGAAGGGAAAGCTTATGCAATGCACGGAAAGAAAAAAATGAACGAATCTTGTTTTGAGAAGATACACACTGAGAAATGATTATAGTTTAAGCGTCGATACTTGAAAAAATGACTTTAAAAGAGCATTTTTAACTATCCTCGTGACAACACTAGTTCAAACAAGCTGCGCAAAAACAAAATATTGACAAGAAAGGTCCCAGAAGCAAACAAGAATCAATCAAAAAATCACATCTGTGCTGCAAATGCCTTGCACAGGTCAGAGAACAGACAGACACATTCATATTGCAAATTAGATTTTTGCATTCAAAAGAAAAATACAATGTCACAACGTCACCAACATGGCCAGCAAGTGCATGCATGAGTAATTGCAGTAAGTATACGCTATAATATGATGGAAAAAAGGACTAAGCGGGACCATCAAAGTCCCGGGCTGACTGTGTATTTATTTATAGAGGGCGGTAGTTAAGTTCACCAAAGCTGCTTCTCTCTCTCCCTCTCTCTCTCTCTCCTCTCCGCAAGACCCAGCCGCTTCGCCTTATGAAAATTCAATTGGCCATAATTTGCCGGGGAGCCATATGCATATTTTATCGGTGGGTAGGATTTGAAGAAACAAGCCGTGCCAAGCCTTTTTGTGTGACTCGTCTTCTATAACTAGACTCAATGAGGGGGTGTGTTGCGAGTTAAAATGTCACACATCTCGCACACGCACAAAACCAATCACGTGCCGAGCCAGAACTGTGAATATTAAAGCAGTTATATTGAAACACGCAGTAATATTTGGTCGTGTTTTCATATCTTTCGCTCTCTCTCTAATTATTCCAACGTTTTTGACTTCTTCCCGTTTCAATCTCCCTCCGTTTCCAGACTTTATGGGTCGTTCACTTGCTCTTCTGTGCACGGATAATGAGAAGGCGCCTACTGCCTGACTTTGTAGCTTTGCCACAGTTTGAGAGTTGCATGTGGGAGCGTCCTGGGGCCCAAAAAGGCTCAGATGTGTGCCTTCTTGCTGTTACCGCCTCCGTGGTTCTGCTGTGATTGTCATCTGATCTATAGGGCACCGTACCGACATGATACACCTTGTTAGAAGGAAAGGGGGGTAGGATGACTGTGACTTTGAACAAATGTGTTTCTCTCTGGGGACAGAGCAGGGGAGTAATCATTCAAAGGGCATACGCTGTCACTCACACAGGCTGGAGTAAAAATAATACACATTTGTATTTATTACCGCAGACTTTTCACAGAGTAAATGGTTCTTGTCAGCAAATAGTAGATTCAAAACATGGGAGAGAGGCATTATATAATGTACCACAGTGCATGTTAATGAACCTAACATAGACACAGGTAAATGTTGCATAGATAAAATTGATAATATACCGCAAAAACTATATATCTAGACTTGCTTAAAATGACTTGGAATCAGAATTTTAATCCAGTTTGAACTGTTTTAACTGGATAAGATTTAATTGCTTATGTAATGTAGAATATGTCACTGGTTTCAAGACCTTTTTAACTGGTTATAAGAAATGTTGTCTTTGCCAATTGGGTAAGAACAGTTTTCTTAACCCATTGGCAAATAATTTGGCTCGAAATAAGAAGCAATGTCTTGAAATCAGTTTGAAACACTTTGAAACAAGAAAAATCTATTTCTTTACAATACATCAAGGTTAATTTGTCAAAATACTGAAATTAAGTTTAAATCCTTGAAACATCAAGCAACTTTATTTTGTCTTGAAATTCATTTTTTGCAGTGTACTAAGATTGAGGTTGGAGGTTAAGGTTAATGCTAACCTTTAGGCTCAACAAAAGTAACGTTTAACCGATGTTTACATAGTTTTTGTGGCAGTTAAACCCCCAGATTCTTTTTTGTGGAGATTGTTGATCTCTTGTGTGAAGTGGGAATTCCTCGACCAGGTCCCAGTTCACAAGTGGTATTTACCAGTTCGTGTAGTGTTTCAGTGTCTGGATAAGTTCTCCTTTCACTCGCCCTTTTTTTTTTTTCATTTTGCATGTTTTAATCTCTGAAGAAACTCCACAGTCTGGTCTTAGGTCAATCTTGTTTTAAAGGAGACCTATTGTGTTTTTTCCAACTATTTAGTAAGAAACTAGAAATGTGCAGATCAGTAATTATCTTTTGTTCATTGTAAAACACAGAATTGATCTAAAACAGCGTGAAAATATAAACAGCTCTATTGACTTCCTGTTTGAAACTACAGAACTGATAAGCTCCGCCTCTTCATGTTAAAATTTAACTGTGAGAAGCAACGGCTTTTAAATAACTGATAATTACTGTTGGAAAGTGGCTATGGGACAGTCTTGAACCATAATGCTTCACTTTGAGAATTATAATTTTGAATTATAACAAGTAATTACAGACAAGTGGGAGGGGATAGGTGGTAGGTGAGAACTGGGATTTTCTGAGCACTTGAGCTTACAGTGCTTGTGGATTTATCAAACAGAAACGTAAGAAAACAAACAATATGCCATATTTAGTCAATGCAGAAGGAGATTGTCCAACAAGCAAGGAAGCAAGTGGATAAGTGTCCCAGAGCATCTCTTGTCCTGAGACTCTCCTTCACTGCAAAGAAAAGCACACAAAAACACTTGGAAAACGATAAATCTCAAGGAAAACCACAGAGAAGGAGAGATTTAGTGCTGAGATATTCAAGGGAATGTCAGAAACTTAGTCCAAAGATTCAAAAGTAGAAGCGATAAATATAAGGTTGAATGTTGCAAGATATACGGTCTGAACGTCAAAGAATTATGTGAATCACAACATGTAAAGACACATGATTTAAAATGACAGGCTAGACCACATTTTTCAGTAGAACATCACAAACATGATTTTATCTAAACAGTTTGCCTTTTTCACCCAATTTAGCTAATTTAATGAGGTTTTGTCCAGCACAGGTCATTCCACAACTTAGGCTAAACCCTAAAACTACTATTTTTGGTTGTTAAACTGTGTATATGGTGTTTAAATAGTGCAAACTGAGCAAATTAGCAAGTTTCAGGTCCAAAGAGTCACAAACTGGCTGTGTCTCACTGCAAAGACTCATGTCATTTCTACACTTTAGGTGAGTTTAGAAATGACATGGGCTTTTTCTTTCGTAACAAGTCATGCTTTTTCTTTGAAGCCAAAAAGCGTCTTGTCACTGCAACCTTTTTATCTGTGTTGAATTATGGTGATATATTTTATATGAATACGTCTTCTTCGTGTCTTCAGAGGGTGGACTCTGTTTATCATGCAGCCCTGAGGTTCATAACTTATTGTAAATCTATGACACATCACTGTGACTTATACTTAAGAGTGGGTAGGGACACTTCTACACTTTTATTTACAAAGCTTTGCTTGGATTACTGCCTTCCTACATTTGTACTTCAATTATGAGAAGTGTTAAATCCTATTCCTTAGGATCAAATGATCATCTGTTGCTCTCTGTCCCTTTTGCCCGCACGGAGCTGGGAAAGAAAGTCTTTGCCCACTAGGTCCTTTTGCTTGGACTATGTTGCAGATAGACTGGTTCTTGTCCTTAAACGCTTTTAAGACCAAATTGAAAGGATTAGAGACTGCTTCAATAGTCTGTTTTTCTTAACCTGTGTAATTTTAAGGTTATGTATGTATTTATTTATTTATTTGTTTGTAATGTATTGAATTTTGTTGCCACTTGGTCGGGACTCCCTTGAAAAAGAGGTTTTTAATCTCAATAGGACTTTCCTGGTTAAAAAAGGTTAAATAAAAAAATTAAAATGTGACATCTGCATGTATTATCCAGTCAAAATTGAGCTCTAATTGAAGTCACCTGCTGTCAATCCAATCACACTGCTGCGCTCCAGTCTAACCCTTCCTTTCTCTGTTTCCCAATGCTTTTCTGTGAGTTTGAAATGTGTTAGTGGGTGGTGTTTAGGGAGTGAGCTTACCTTTAAATGACACAGAAGTTACAATGTGACACATAATATATATATTGAACAGTTTTAATTTTGTGAAATAAACTCCCAGGAAACTGTTGTGTGTAAATTGTGTTTGCATTTTGCCACTTTCTGATAGCATCTGTGGAGGGATTCCTTTTCAAAACCAATTTACCTTAACTGCTGTAAAACTATGATACATAACCTCACAGACAATCTCACCAAACTAAGTCAAAATTAAAAATTGCAATAATCTGTCATGGGCTTTAACTAAGATGATCCTTGGTAAGAAAATAGATTCCATTATAAAAATAAACTTTGCAAAGCTGAAATTATCTCTACATCTTCAAAATGTAACGATAAAAAACCACAAACAGAATGTAATAAATGTGTTAGAAGCTCTCCGCATCTGTTCTTCCTGATTGGATCTGACTTTATCAAAGCCCCTCCAGGTGTTGTTTGTATACCTCACAGCATAATAAAATGGCTGCTAACGATCCCGTGATAACAGATATCAAATTGAACTCCCTTCACTAAAAATAGCAGCATGGATGTAAAGGCAGCGGCTTCACAGCGATATTAGCAGCCCACTTCACACTTTGAAAAATTGTCTCTTTTTTTTTTTTGCAGTGAATGTCAAGTTGTACAGCACACACATTTCTGAGTTAAATCTCCTGCCAATTAGTTTCCCTTGCATGAATAATTCTATCTGAATAAAAGTTTTTTTACTTGAATTATTATTTGTCATTTTGTTAGTCTGCATCAATGGTACAGTAACCATCAAGTAATACTTCTTCACTGTCAGTGGCTAAATCCGTCAAAGGCTGACTAGTGTTGCCAGATTTTCAGAGAGAAACAAGTGACCAAGCTTTTGAAAAAAATCCCAAAACAAGTGACCTCAGTCTTCAGTAAAAAGTTATTACAATAATCAATTATATAGAACATTGTGTTCTCGCAAATAAGACTGTAACACATTTTAACATTAATATGACTTTTAGACATGAAAATAGGCTGAAAATCTTTACCACACAAGCCACATCAAACAAAAGGTTTCAGAACACAGGAAGAACAAGCCAAGTCCATTTTCTCTGTGACCAGATTTTAAGCCCAACATTACGTAGACAAATGTGCAGAGTCTGTGTATCTTTGAAGTCAGTAAGTACAAGTTACTATTTATCAAACAACTATTACTACGGTGGCCATACCAGCTTGCCAAAACCTGATCCTGTGAGATCTATTAGAAGCTAAGCGTGTTGGGCATGGGTAGTAATTGGATGGGAGACACTGCAGGAACCTCAGTTGTTACAGTGGAGCAAACAGAGGAAAAACTCGTTGCTATGTCCTTAGGCAAGACACTTCACCTACATTCCCTAGTGTGGATCAAGTGTGTGTATGAATGGTTGGTGGTGGTCAGAGGGGCAGATGGTGCAAAATGGCAGCCTCGCTTTCGTCAGTCTGCCTCAGGCAGTTGTGGCTGCAATAGTAGTTTACCACCATTGAGTGTGGAATGAATGAATAATGCAAAATGTAAAGCGTCTTTGGGTGTCTTGAAAAGCACTGTATAAATCCAATGCATTATTATTATTATATATATATATTTTTTTATTATTACAAAATCTTTTGTCAGTGTAAGGATATTTGAGTGAATATGAATCTTATCAGTGCAGCAGATAAATACCGACTTGGTGAACCTAAAATTGCACAAGATACATTTTATCAGTTTGTGAATTTTGTTGTGTTATTATTAAGGCTGGGCATAATTGTGATAAAACTCGAATGTAAGCTCATCTCTGTGACAGTCTGCTTTTTTGATTAAATATTTTGTTTTTCTGTTTCTCTATTTAAATCCACTTCTTTACAGCAACTTTGGGCTTCTTTTTCAAAGTCTCTTATAAATTTTGAAGCTGTGGCTTTTTGGGCTGTAGTTTCAAGTCATAAAAATGGCAGATTTCAGATTATTGATTTACAAAAATATTTCCATTTATGATTGAAACATGTATTTTTAGCATATTTCTATGTCTAAAAGTTATCATTCATGTTAGAAACTGTTAAAAATCTGTTTTGTGGTTCAAATTAATTAAAAATTGTAATCTCACTCAAAAAAAATTGCAATATAAATATTTTTTCCATCTTGCCCAGCTCTAGTTATTAAAGTGGTCCAACACTCATATGACAAAATTATGCCTAACCATCCCTTTGTTACAATCCTATTAGATCTCCCCTATAATAAATCCAACAATTCATAAACTAATATTTCTTTTCCTTCTTTTCTGCTCAGATCAATAATCAAAATCCCAAAGGCACAAAGATGATACCTCGTCCACTGTCCTGGAGTTTTGGAGCAGTGCTGATGTTGTGTTGGAGTTCTCTGTGGCCCCAAGTCCGATCGCGCTTTCACCAGAGAACGAGGTGCCTCTTCGACCACCACATGGCTGCCAGAGGGAAAGATCACCCACGTAAGGCTGCCCAAGGGGAGGACTGTCAGGTGAGGGGAAAACAGAGACAATTTAGGAATTTATGGTTAATCTTTAAAAAAGCGAAGAAAAAAAAAAGCACAAGAAAAGACTTGCGCAAGGCTAGCAAAACTTTATGAATGAAAAGTCTCTCGCACACTGTGTACTTGCAACACCAGTAAAATGTATTAACCAATGCAACGTTTCGGCCTATGGCCTTTAACAGGCAAATGAAGGCCACAGAGCCAGTAGATGTAAAAGCAACAAATTCAAACAGTCCTTTATCCCCATCTCAATCTCTCTTTTAAACATAGTGTAAAACCGGTCCGGTCCCTGGCCCACACACGGCCCTCCTAGGGTAGTGGGGAGGCCTTCAGCTGTGGGTCCACTACCCCTAGCCTGCCCTCCCAGCTGGGAGGGTTAGAGTGTTGTAGATCTTCCTTGCTTTTCTGGGCAGGGGGGAGGCCTGTTGCTGTGGATCCTCTGCCCACTATACCTAGTACCCACTCCACTTTACTTGGGCTATTTTATTGTACTATGCTTGATTCCTGGTTTATTAGCTTCTGGTAAAAAAAAAAAAAAAAAAAATTTTATTCTGTTTTTTCTCTTCAACTATAACATAACAATTGCTTATTGTATTGTACTGATTTATTGTTTTTGCACCAGCACTACATGCCAAGACAAATTTCCCCTCAGTGGGACAATAAAGTTCATCTTATCTTATCGCTTATCTTATTTTAACATTTTGTACCATATTGATGTAGGAAAACAAGTTTTTATATTAGAAACACTTATTTCTGTTTAATCTGAGGCTCGTGGAATGTTTGGAACATATATAAAGACAAGCCAACGATTATTTCAATAATCGATTACTTGTGATTAATTGAGTAACTTGTTGCAGCCCTAAAGTTACCGTTTAAGTTATAGATTAAGTCTCAAGTCCGACCTCAAGTCAAGTCATTAGTTGATGCCTCACAAGTCTTTTCAATTCTTTTTATAGTGTTCATTCTACACTTTCATTTATTTTTTTACTTTTCTAATTCAATTTAAAATGTTGCTTTTATTTTTGAGGAGGAGCACTAAGTTCATCTCAAGTCACAAAGCAAAAACGCAGCTCTTTCCATACATTTCTGTCAACATGCCGTTGATCCAAAGCACACATTATATAGCCAGCTCGCCAAAGCGCAGCTGTGCACATAGTAAATCTGTAGGCCTAATACCACACTGATTCAACAGTTGGAAAGACTTCAAATTGTTGTTTCTACATACTTTAGGGTAAGCATAAATTTTGAGTCATCAATTTGCAAAGCTGTAGCGTTCTCTTAAAGGAGACCAATTGTGATTTTTCTATGTATTTAGGATGAAATTATAAAAAATACTGATCGATATTAAAAATGTGTTTATTGGAAAACACAAAAATTTCTAAAAAGGCTTAGAAATGTAAACTGCTAAGCCATAGATTTTAAATTATTATTTTTGTTGTTGTTGTTGAGTGTGGGAATGACAGTTTTGAACCCAACTTGTTTTACTCCGAGTCTGAATTTTTTAATAATGCAAGTAAATACAGAGAAGTGGGTGGGGATAGGTGGTAGGTGAAGCTGCAGGACAATGCAAGATTACTCAAACGTCCAGGAATTAATCTAAACACCACTTGGGTAAACTAAAGATGAGAAAACACTACTCTAACATGGCTTAAAAACTCAGAAAAGTGAATTTTACATAATAGGTCTCTTTTAAATGTAGAGAGTGAAAAGACAAACTGAAATACAGTAGATTGTTGTAAATGTAAAGTCACTGTCTGGAAGCAACTCATTTGAGTTGATGTTAATAATCTTAATTATTCAATTACACTTTGTGTTACTGAATAGAGCAATAATTATAGTTGAAAATTGAAAGTCAGATTGTTAGTGCCCAATCTAGTCAGATCTCAGAAGCTAAGCAGGTTGGGCTTGAACAGTTCTTGCATGGAAGAACACTTCTGTACATACGACCACTTCCTGATAGCGTTAGCATTTAGACACAATCACATTATTTTCCAAACACACAACACACAAGTGTCCTCTGGTGAAATCATTCTCTAATATGTGAAGTCTTTTTTTCTGTAGCATTCACCACAACTGTTTGATCTAAAGAATATTTACAACTGCACAGAGCCTATTGACACTAGGAATGACACTATCCACATTCCCTAGTAAATGGTCTCTATATATAGTGCTTTTCCACCTTTCAAAGCACCACGCTTTACAATCAAGGATCCACTCACCCAGAGTACCACTGAGGCAGGTTGGGTTAAGTGTCTTGCCCAAGGACACGACAACAGTCCACTCTTGTTGTCCTCTGTGGCACCTGGTGTTCCAACGGTCCCCATCCAAGTACCAGACCCTTGCTTAGCTTCAGGACAAGATCAGGCTTTGACAAACAGGTATGGTACGATATGGATCTGTGTTTGTTGGTGGAGGTCAGAGGAACCAATGGCACAAACTGACAGTCTTGCTTCTGTAGGTTTACCCCATGGCAGACGTGGCTACAACAGTAGTTTACAACCACTGAGTGTTGAAGG
Organism: Mugilogobius chulae; assembly: GCA_038363315.1. Taxonomy (NCBI): domain Eukaryota; kingdom Metazoa; phylum Chordata; class Actinopteri; order Gobiiformes; family Gobiidae; genus Mugilogobius; species Mugilogobius chulae. The sequence goes on from CM076407.1 coordinate 28,051,316, forward strand.
AATAAACAATACAATTTGAAGTATCTTTGATATCATGATGAGCACTATTTATTATTATTATTGTTATGGGTGCACAGTAACAGAGTGGTTAGCATCTCATGATTTCTTTTTTCTTGTAATAAGACAGTTGTAATAAGCTGAGTGCTCATTTACCCCACAGTTTCGGCAGCAGGACTTCCGCCTTCCTCAGAGACCTCTGACTTATTACAAGAAAAAAGAAAGTTAAAGCATCTTATAATCTTGCTAGGTGTAGTTTGCTTGTTCTGCTCATGTTACCGTGGGTTCTCTCCAGGTACTCCAGCTTTCTCCTGCCTCCAAACACATATATATTTTAACTGGCACTGACATTGTAAATTCTCCTAGTTAATGAATAAGAGAGTGAATGAGTGTCTGTGTCTGTCTCAGTGAGTTAACCCTGCGATGATTTGTCCTGTCCACTGAGATTTAAAGTCACCAGTACCCATGACCCCAAAGCAGGAATACGCGATAGAAAATAATGAATATTATTAGTACTTGATAATGGAGATTCGGGTGATACATGTCAGATTCTTAAAAGTGAGGTGAAAACTTTTTCCAAACAAAATCTGATGCTTGTTACAGTAAAATGTCACTATGATGCTAAAAGCTTATCATCAGCAAGTCTAGGAACCTGTCTCTATAGCTAGTTTAATCAATGCTGCTGATTCCAATGAACAAATAGACTTAGTAAGTTATACATCAATATTAAAAACCATAATATGTCTCCTTTAAGCCTATTGCTCCATCCAGCACCACTGTAGAGCAGACATAAGGTAGTCCATTTGGCCCAGCCTAAAGCCCCATGCCAAAACCCTCTAATATGGGGGAGCTGAAAATTGCAACATGTATCTCCCTGTGAGCAGCAGTCTGTGCAGCAGTCTGTCCATCAGCACCAGGACTGCAAAACAAACAATGTCAGGATTTTTTTCCTTTAATTAATCACTCTGTTTAATAAGACTCACACTGGCGCCCTTGAGAATGACAGTGTCGCACATCTGCTGGGAACAACCACCATCTGCACAATATTATGAATAATGGTGTTTGCTAAAAGGGAGAACAAATATTTATTAGCAAATAACACCGCTGCCTAATTTCCATGAGAGCTAACTGCCGTGGCATATTGCAAAGTGCTAAATAGAGACTTTGGGGGACAAAATATTTCTTTCTGACAACGTGGTAAAAGAACAAGGTGGTTTGGATTCGCAGAAGATGAAAGACAAGAAGCGATGTGAGTGACAAATGCCCTTGAGTTGTCATTGAACTACAATCCGATATGCAAATCATCCGCGTTTACAACCACATGCAACATCACTGTTTCTATTCTGAGCACGAGCTGCAGATAGTTCCAGCCAGGAAAAAATATCCGTCAGAGCAGCTTTAACGAGAAGCACCTTTTCTGATCTGCTCTTAAATGTGTAATAATTAGCATGTAAAAGCTCATTTGCATTTCTAACATGACTTTTTTTTTTTTTGCAGGCTGTACTTCACCCTAAAGAAAAAGACACCAGGAATGTCAGTGACCGTTAGCCCCTGTAATTTGCCGATTGAGTGGAGTTTAGCAGCGCGGACGTTGAAGGATAAGCCATTCAAGAGTCTGCAATGTGAGTATATATATACAGTATAATAAACACAGCAAATATCTGTTTTAAGGCAGATGTACTATTCCAGGGGTGTCAAACATGCGGCTCGGGGCCAAATGCGGCCCTGAGATGATTTCAAGTGGCTCTCATGATTTGTGATTATTATTGTTTTTATCTTCTGAACAGCAGGTCCCACAACACACTACAGCCTAGCGTTGTGTGAAGACCATAAGAGGGGCCCTATAGGTCAGAATAGAAAACCCTATAGTTGTCCTATTATTGAGATGTGACCATAAAACTCCTAAAATGCACTGGATGGAATGCAGCAAATGCATACCACTTGTACACAATTTTCTTAGAAGGACAGTCAATACAGTACAATACAAATGAATGTATTGTAATATAATAAAAATATGGACATGTGTTATGTTAAGCTTAAAGGGGCACTATGTAAGAAAAACAAACAAAGTGATTTCCACTTTTGAACACTAGAGGGAGCCTTTCACATGCATTTTGCCTATTAAGCATGCTGCCGTCTAGCGTCAATGATCCATATTCCGGCCCGTAATAAAACATTTCAAATACGTATAAATGTATCACAATTGATGTGGATTGGTTAACAGTGCTCTCTTAAGTATTCATGTTGTAAAGAATAAATATGATTTAAATGTTTGTGGACTATATGTGATCATTAAAATTCCTCTCAATCTTACACAGTGCCCCTTTAATAGTTAATTGTTGTATTATTATAAGGTTAAAGAAAAATAGAATTAAAAAAATTATGCAGGGCTATTTAAAAAAAGTCCCTCTAGCCACAACTAATCTTCCTAATCACTGAAAAAATATAGAGTATTTGTTATTATTATTATTTTTTGTTTGTTTTGGGGTTAGTCTTATTGTCTAGTCTTGTTCGAGTTCGACAGCAGCTCAGCATCTGAGTGTCTTTTGTATTTTATTTTTCCCTAAAAGTTTAATACGGCAGTGTGCTATAACAGATCTAATTGAGGACAATGTGTGCAACCCAAAATAAAAATTGTGCGGGGCTTTCACTAAACACTAATTTAATGTTTGAAGAGTCAGTGATAGTTTTTTTATTAATCAACTTGTGTATTATAGCTGAAGAATATATACAAATAGTGTTTAATTAATAATGAAATAATAAAAAAAATGCGTTGGTTTTTTTTTCAACTGTGACTGTTTTTTAGTAGACTTGTCACTCGTAGTTGATTATTCATTACAGCTCAAAAACGGTGCACAACTACGACCAAAAGGTCATAGGGGTCGAAAATCTGGCTCTCAAGAAAATAGGTTGAAAGCTCATTTCACGAAAAAAAGTTAAGATTATTATATTTAAGATGTTACAAAGCATTTGACTCATTTCATACCAGTTTGGCCTCATTAGGACTAAAATTCATAATGAACAAGAACAATAAATGACATCAGTTAGAAGTTGCCTAGTGACCATGTATTAAATTGGGCCAGAACTCCTCCAACATAATAAGCTTTTTTAACTTGAGACAAAAAAATACACTGGAACACACTCATGTTGTAAAATGTAGGTTTACAGAGACAAAAATATGTATTTCTGAAGAATGATGTCATCCATTTAGAGCTCTGTTGTATTCACATTATTCTGTCACGCCCACTTTTCTTGGCAGTGCACTTCCTGTTTAGCTTTGTAAGGGTAGCTAACATGCAGTGTTGGGAAAAGATTATTGAAAAAGTATTTAGTTACACATTACTTATTACTTTTTAAAAATATAATGAGTTACACTACTTAGTTACTGCCCAAAAAAGCATCTTAGTTCCATTACTTTGTGTATATTATTGGAAAATCTGTCGAAATATGATTTTCATTTTATTTTGGCATTTAAACTAAGGCAAACAACAATAAAGTTGTTTAAACAGACTCAAATAACTAAAATCAGCAATAGAAACGATTCCAGCTGATGATATGTGTGTGTCTGAGCAGTTCTATCTCTGTCAATAAGTTATGTTTGTATTTTATTTTTACGTAAAAGAAACTTAAAAGTATTTTGTTAGTAATTGTAATTTAATTTAAGTGTTTTCACATAATTATAGATAAATATAATGAACAAAATGTAAACAATAAATTTAGGGAAATTAAAAGCCCACTGTGTAAAATCACCTTGAGAAAAAGCTTGTCTTTGTTTTGTTGCTCTAAAAGAAACATAAAGATAGTCTCATTGTTTTAAGTGAACTTGTATCTCCCAAAGCTGACCCATATTTGTCCTGGAAAAGGCCTTTCTTGCAGTTTTCTATGGAAATATTGTTCTTTTGGCAACATAAAAACAAAAAATGTAAAAAAAAAAAAAAAAAAAAAAAAAAAAAAAAAAAAAAAAACATAATATAAAAATTGAAATTTTTATGGCAATATCATACTAGAACAGCATAGCATAAGTTCCCTCTATGAAGTAATTTTTTTTTTTTTTTTTTTAAGAATGTTCCAGTTTAACTCTCTGTAATAAATTATGACATTATCATGACTATTGACCTCCAGAGAGTTACATGACATCACTTTAAATGTTTAACTGTGTCATCAGAATTCATGATTTTCACTTAATCATAACGAAGAATATTAACTCAAAGTTCTTTTCACTGTGACTCTCTGGGACTTGTGGATTCTCAATAAACTTAATTATTCACTTTGTCTCGCTCTGCACTGTTAATGTTCTGCTCGAATTGATTCAAACGAGTTAAATATTACACTTCGGTGGTATTTCAGAAGACAGAAAATGAAGTGAGGCTTATTATGAGTTCTGGGTTGTATTTAACAAAGGCCCAGTAAAAAAGTATTAGCTTAAAATATCAAAATGAGTACAGATTTAAGAACATTTATGCATTCATTTTATCACAACTAATCTTAACTTTGACATGAGTTAGTCAGATTTTTGGAGGACTGCAAGATCATAGAAGTAAACAGCTAAAAGCAGCTATACATTTGTTTCTTTTATGTTATTGGCAAGTTTGTTTGTTTGTTTGTTTTTTGAGTAATTGTGCTTGAATGTAAGGTAATTCAAATATTTTAGCTTTCTATGTTTCTTTCTTTTCACAGGGATTACAAAAAAGAGCACACCCGAAGTTTGGTGGCGAGGTCCAGGGACAGAGGAAAAAATACACAGCTTCTCTGGAAACTCGATGAACACTTTTACAGGCCGTTCAAACCCTCATGCCTCCGTCTACATCCTGAGGCTGCGCTCCAAACAGCACAACTCCAAAGCCACTGTGTACCTCCAGGACGGCCCGGGACGGTCCGGAGCATTCCCACTGCTGCCGAATGACACCCACGTTCACACCCTCGGAGTTGGAATGACCAGTGTCACGTTGAATTGGTCTCCAAGTCCTTCCCTGACGTCCCATAAAGGCTATGAGTACTGTGTTCTGGTCAACTCCAAAAACAACTACCCCAGCATGTGTGCGGCGCAGGAGAACATCAGGAAAAAGATACAAGAGATCCAGAGTAGGAATGAGAAGAAAAGAAAGATGACACCGTGGCCAATATAAAAGAATGGTGGTGGAACAGTGGGACAGCTTCCCAGACATCCAAAACACTGATGCGTTTGAAGAAATGCAGTGTGTATGTAAAGGAGCAGAGAATGTGTGCACTGTTTCTGAGCTCTTACCTGACACAAAATATTACTTTGATGTTTTTGTGATAGACAAGTTGAACAGCACCAGTGCGGCGTACACAGGGACATATGCACGGACCCATGAAGAGGCACGTCCAGATATAACCACTCTGAGAGAAGGGGAACTCAGGTGGGTCAACTTTCCAGACAGGAGCTTCAACTCGGAGCAGTTCTTCAGTTTTCGCCCTCGAGGTTTGCAGCAGAGCGGTCTCCTCACACTCCAGAGCTGTGGGAAAGACGAAAAGTCAAGGTCACTGTGTCCAGTAAAGGTCAAGTGTTAGAAACTCAGAAAATGGGAGGTGGTTTGGTGCAGATTTGGCTCCAGGGAAGTCCATCTTATCTGATCCACTTGGAGAGAGAAGGACTCCTACAAAGAACTCCCCTGTTGTTCTACCAGCAGGACTTACAGCCTCAGTGAAAATGCAGACATCCTCCGCCTATCACAAAAGAGGTGTTCCTCTCTGCCATCAACATTACAGATCAAGTCTTTCAACAAGCTGCGCACATGTAACAGTGTGACTATAGCCTGGATGGGGACAGAGGAGCGGAGCCTCTACTGTGTGTATCGCAGAAAGTTAGACAGTCAGGAAGCTGACTCTGGTAAGGCAATAGCTCTGAATGCCCCCTGTCTGGGCCCAGAGTCCCGCTCTGACACTGAGAGGGTCCTCTGTAAATATTTTCAGGAGCTCAATCCCCGGCGTGCTGTCACCACAGCTGTGATCAGCGGCCTGGAGTCTGGAATGGCCTATGTGTTTGATGTCTATCTAATGAGACGCTGGGGGATCCCTATCAAATACACTAGCAAGATGGTAAAGACAAGGAGAGACTGCTGAGCTGCCGCCCCCTACAGGAAAAGGATCAGAGTGTCCTAGTTTAAGGGAATGCTGACCACTGACATACTGTAAAAATATGGCTATGCAAAGAGCCATCTGAACATTAACTGTTATGGAAGGAATTCCAACAGAAGTTACTGTTCCCTCTTGAGAAGCAAAAGTTACATGGGAACACAAAGACTGGACCATTCCAAGAGGAAAGGATGTGCATAAAAGCACTGGAAAGGGATCTGCACACCAGCAAAAATGTTCATAACAATACAGCTCCTGTGCTTCTGTCATTCTGTTTTTCTTTGTTGACCATTTGAATTTTGTGCCAGTTGTCCAACTGCTTATTTTGTGTACAATGGACATAGTGGTTTCTGATGAATAAACACAAAAATAACTGAGACTGTGCCAAACAGAAACACAAGGGACAATAGTTGGCGAACAACTGAGATGAGTGTGCAGTAGCCTCTAATGCAACTTGTACAGGCTTTTGGAGACAGAAATCAAGATACTTAGTTCAAAGTCAATGTGTACTTTGTGTTCTGCTTTTGCATGAAGCAGTGAGAATAGGCTAGTGTGGCTTGCCTTATTGTCTTTGATGTATCTTGTGCTGCTTTAAACTGCACCAATAAAATATTGAGTTCTCTGTGTTATTTAGATGTTGATTAAATAGCTTTTTCATTAACACATAAAACTTAAGTTAACACCTCCAGCTGAACTCCTCATTTTCTTAAAATACCCAAGACAGAGTCTTGATTCAAATTGAGTTTGTTTCTGAATCTTTTGGAGCACAGGAGAACTGATTGTGCAGTCTCTTTACTTAGACAAAGTGAAAACAAGCTCTGCACTGAGAAAAGTCAGACTTTAAACTATAAGGAGCAGTGCACTTGATATCAAGCCTGGATCTGACTGATGCTACATTTTGCCTTTGCTCCCTTAAAGGCTGAAACCTCATCAGAAAAAGTTACAGTTTTAGGGAAAAAGTAAAGAAATAATCCAGACAAAATCTATTTAAAGTCATTTTCCAGCTCTGTAAAAAAATTGAGGTACTTTAATTTGTAGGTTAAGAGTGCAAACTGAGCTTGATTCATCCCAGAATTGATTGATTTTTATCTTTAAAATAGGCAAAACCAACACACTGACAGTGTAGTCTTATCATAAAACGGACAATAATGAAATAAAAAAAAAAGACCTGTACCTCTTTGGGAGTAAAGGTGAAATTTGCTCTCTGATCCACCCCTTCAATGCAGCTGGTTCTTCACTTCAGGAGTTGTGTGGGCGCCACACCAGGGGCCAGTGAGTCTCCACAGATTTTCCCAGACAGGCACATGGTGTTTGGAAATGGAATATTGCAATCATAAATGCAAACATCATGCACCATAAATCATATTTGTCAATGTTTTTACATTACTTACATTGTCAAGTGGTCTTTTTAGCCAAAATACATTTAAAAATTACTAAAGGCACAGCAGATCATGGCGTAACGTCAGTGGACGTAACTGGCTCCAACAGCAAATGAGAAAAGCGACAGCACCTACGTAATCACGTCGGCGTGCTCACGCAGGAAAACATCAGCTAGCGCGCCAAGCTGAGCTACACACAGTCAATTGAGCTAGGCTCATCCTACTAAATGTTTTGAGCAGTTCAGTATTTCCAGAACTGAGCTGTGTTTTTGTCCAGAAAACCTATTTCAAAACCAACCTTTAACTTTCTTGTGCAACTATGGGTTTGATCGAGCGGTGTAACGAGCTGTTCAAGACCTCCAGCCTGTACGAAGTGCTCGGAATCACAAAACAAGCCACAGAAGCTGACATCAGACGAGCCTACTACAAAGTCTCTCTCAAAGTTCATCCAGATCGGGCTCCAGACGACGAACTGGCCACGGAGAAATTCCAGGTTAATAGTGTTTGCTATAATTAACTTAGTTAGTTATCTTTGTTAGCCTGCTAGCCAACCAAGCTAGATAACATTTAGCACATTTGTTTTGATTTAACTTTCAGATGTCAGATTTTATACGGATGAGTGACAGCTAAACTAAACTAAACCATAGTCTATGAACTAAACGGCTAATATTGATCAAGACCATTTTCTGTTAATGTAATGATAAATGTGTCTAGTTGCCAATAGAAAACATCATAAACATTGATAAGGAAGAAAAGTACTGGCTTCTTCCATCTGAGAATACGATATCACATATTAGAATCTAAAAACATCTCATTAAATATAGGTATTACATTATTATAGTACTAGATTGTATTTTATTAAGTAACCGAATCAAATAAGCTTATGTACAGGTAAAGTATTTATATATGACATGACTCTTGTTTTGTTGTTTTGCAGGTGTTGGGAAAGTGTACGTAGTTCTGAGTGATGCAGAACAAAAGGCAGTGTATGATGAGCAGGGCATTGTGGATGAGGAGACAGATATTCTGAGTCAGGACCGCTGCTGGGAGGACTACTGGAGAGTGCTTTTCCCCCAGGTATAAAGCAATATTTTCTGGAGCAACAAGTATCCAAACTTTAAAAAGAAAAAGATAAAAAAGACTGGCTTTCTTAATTTACATCTGTTGTGTTTGTTTTTATCAGATCACAATACAAGACATTATTGACTTTGAGAAAAAGTACAAAGGCACAGACGAAGAGCGGCAGGATATTCTGCAGCTCTACGTCCAGTACAAAGGAGACATGGATATGATCATGCAGTGCGTTCTGTGTGGCTCCGCGGAGGACGAGCCGAGAATCAGCAGCATCATTCAGGATGCAGTTAAACAAAAGAAGTAGATGCATTTCCTGCCTTCACGAAAGAAAGTGAAAAGAAGAAAAAAGCCAGAAGGAAGAGGGTACGAGTTGTGATTTAGTCATTGTAAGAATATGTTACATTTAAAAAGAAACTTCATATTTTTTTGTATTTCGACAGGCTGATAAAGAGAGACAAGAAGCTGAACAAATGCAGAAAGAAATGGGTCTCGGCGATGAAGACGATAGTTTGGCCAAGATGATTAAGGTAAGTGTCTTGAGTTTTAGTTTCTATTGTAAATGTATGTGGGAGAAAATAATTAAAATTTTGTTTTCATCAGCTAAAACAGTCATCCAGAGACAAGCAATTCAACAGTTTCCTGTCCGACTTGGAGGCAAAATATGCTCCAAAAGGAAAATCCAAAAAAGGAAAAAAGTGAAGTTCCTGCCAGTTCAACGCAAGTTAGGATTTCTGCACAACCTGTTTATAAATGTGTTTAAGTCAAATAACTTCAGTCAATGCCTACCACTTGTATCTGTTAGCGGAGCCTATCTCTGTGACTTGCCTTGTTTGAACACACAAATGCCAGTTTAATGCAAATTACTTTTAATGATTGTTGTGACTTTCCTATGTTTGTTTTTTTACATAGGTCCTAATATTGAAAACAAATGTAAGAAAAGGCAACCAGAAACTGCAATGTGGCATCACAAATTGTCTTGTTCATTTGTGCAGAAGAAGCAGTCAGTCTCTTGGTCTGTTTCTTATGCGTTTTGTAAAATGTGTATAAAATTACAGTACTAAACTTGAGCTTTTAAAAAGTGCGTCTATCCCTGTAAGTGAAAGAGTCTTCCCTGCATAGTTATTAAAACTGTACAATTAACTATGGTAAGCAATATACAGTTCTCTAACATAAATATAGACATATACACATTTACATTTTAAACATTCACAACTGATTGCTCAGAGGCTCATATTGTAATAAAAGTAGCTTTTGGCAGCCATTGTTTCCTGTGTAGAGGCACAAAAACACCTCAAATATGTGTGATTTCCAAGCAGCATAGATTTAAAACCTAGTTTTACAAAATAAATGCTTCAGTTGCAGTATTGAAGCAGAATGTTGTAGATGGCTGATGCTAAGGTACAACAAACGTTATAATCCAGGTCTTGCAGCTCTGGATGAAAGCCCTCCTCGAGTGTATGATCGTGGAATGGAGACAGGCATCAGAGGAGCTAATTGGAAAAAGAGAAACTTTTTATTTTATGTGTTTACATTTGTATACTCGAGTAAGAATTGTTTTGACAAACCTGCACCAGCAGCATGTGAATCTGGTTCATCTTCATCTTTGATGGTGAGTGACCCAAAGGATGGTGGGGAAAGGAATCCAAAAAGGAAGAGCTGCTGATGCCAAGACTAACTCCAGTAACACCTATACCTAAAGAATCTGGTGGAAAAACATGAATAAATATTATAAATCTAGTGACGGGACTAGTTAGGTTCTAGGTAATAAGATAAATTATCTCACCTGCTGCTACAGAGGCCCTGCCTGGCCTCCCTTGACCAATGTTATCCAATATAGTAAAGGAGCGACGGTAAGGAGTGTCTGACTGAACATATAGAAAAGAAGGATAAATGCACTTTCGTTTTATTATTAACACTAGCAGATGTACATTTTTTTTCTGACCAGGAAGCATTCGCATTTACATTATCATGTGTGGATAAGGGACGCTCTGTAATTAAGTCAAAGTGTAAGTGCATCTTACCCTGTATGTGTGGGTGGTGTTAGGTCGTGAGAAGGCATCGAGGAGGTGGTGACGATCTCTGGGTATGGCGCTGCCAACTTCTTCATTTACAGCACTGTGAGCCCGGCTAGAAGGCCCTTTCTGGCGCTGAACAGATAAGAATTATTGTGCAATTAAACATTGCACAATACTGATTAGGCATCAAAAAACCTATATCCTATAAAAGTACCTGTGCAGGTTTAACGTTTTGTAGTGATTCTTGATCTCCTGTGCCAATGGGGGAAGAAGGGTGTTTCTGCTTAGAGGCAACAGTGGAGAGGTGTTTGCTGTGTGCCTATAAAAACAAATATTTACTATATTAAAAAATTACGAGAATTATTGACTGTAAGTGAATATACTTTGTGTCACCACTATGAACAATACATTTGATAAATTGCCACAACTACAAGTGAAAAAAGAAGGTTTCTCACAAACGTGTCCCACGGATGATCTCATCCATAGAGCCTGCTGCTGACTGACTCAGAGAAGGAACCAATGGCAGGAGTGTGCGGGGAGGTGGGTTTCTGCGCCGGCTGACTGTGCTGGACGAGATAACGAGGAAGAGCTCTGCTCTAGCATTCGCCGAGGACGAGTTTTGTTTGAAGGAACACTGGAGCCAGGTCTGGGGTACAGCCTCTCATCTGGGTCTCTGCCAAATAACAAATAAATAACTAAATGTAGTTTAAATAATACAGCAGAATTTCTTAATTTTGACAAGAATGAAGAAATAATAAGTATAGTGTGTCCATACTGGGGCCTGTCCAGTGCAGTCAGATTTCTCTGCTGAAGAGGTATGCTTTGGATGACAATGAGGTCGTTCAGGTTGTGCTGTGCTGCTGCTCCAGCGGGCGCTCTCACAGTCTAAACAAGGCAGGTGTGGTGATGGGAAAGACAAATGAGAAATAAGAAGTTTATGGTTTGATACAAAACAAAGATTAAAATTAAGTGTTAGTATGATGAGACGAATGACAAACAGAAAAACTGTTGCTGATCGTGCAAAGGAAAGGATCTTGCAAAGACAATACCATTTCACCCACCAGCTTAATATAAAATAATGCCAAAATAAATATAAAGCATTCCATGGTTGAGTAATTAAAACAAAACATCTAAAAAGCAGCATGTTAGCAGTTAATTCAAACTGTTCTGATATATTTTTTTTGTATAATCAACAAATACAAGCACTTATTGGTCACATACAATGAGCCCTTAGAATCTTATCAACCACAACACTATTTTAGCTCCGAAGGGAGAAAATGACATACACTGGAAGGCCTTTTCTGCTTTTTGGTTTTCCGTCTGGACTTGTGTTTTGAGCCCCTTGACTTAGTGTTCTTCCAAAGAGGAGAGAGGAAAAGTAGAGAATGTAATGAAGCAGAAAGAAGACATAGTATAAGTACAAAGAGATTTTTATGTGACATTTATTAACAGTGAAAGTAGAGAGATTTGTGAAAAGGGAGAGAAGAAAACAAGTTAATGAACAGGTTGTATTAAAGACTGAACGAAAATGAATAAAAACAAGCTACTGCAATTTGGGTATAAAGACAAATGATTGCTTGGTTGTAGATTAAATTTACAGTGCATACAGCAGAATTAGAATGTAACGTTGTGGAAATTCTTGTCAATCAGACTACTAACCTGTATTGGTAAACCTGCAAGTGGAGGCACTCTGCCCAGAGCCAGTTTGGGGAGTGTGGTGGGCAGTGTGGAGAGCAGCATAAACGGATAACTAGACTCTTGTGGGACAGGGCTTAAGTTTCCACAAAGCTTTTCTTCGTCTACTGAAAATGACAATCACAGATAATTAGAATTTAAGCAAAATTTCAATGCTTTTCACCTTAAAAACATTAACAGGCTTACTCAAAGTGCAGCCTTCCCAGTGTCGCTGAACAAGCTCTTTTGTCCACCCGACCAGCTGCCGCCACACATCGTCGAACAGCAGGTCCAGAACAGCCTGACGACGACAACGATAGGGAGATACAGGTGGTAAGGAATGATACCGCCGCCCAGAATCTGAACTGTCAACCTCTCTTTCGCCATCCCTGTTGATAAAAAATAATATTAGGTGCATAAACGTTCTACGCAACAATAAATCATTCAACTCGACGTACACATCTTGGCTATCAAATGCGAGATACTCCTCCATGACGCCTTCCACTTCTATCACTTTGGATTTGTCGTGATTGCTGGATCCACTTGAGGCCCTTGGAAGTTCCTCCAGTTCTGAAGAAGAGGGTTTTCTCAACACGGCCTTTTTACCTTGAACATTCAGCCTTAAAAAATAGCAATACAAAAATCAACTCTATAAGTTAAGATTAAAGGTGCACGTTAACTATTTGCTAATAACAGAATTGAGTAAAAGCATGTTTTTTGTAATTTAGATTTCTTTATTGCACTTAATAAAAAATAAAAGCGCGTATTTACTTTTAAAAGGCTTGCATGGCCACCAAACTGACTTTTACTTGGCCTAGAGGAGTTGCCTGGAAAATTCAGACGTTATGAAAAAATATATCGCCTGGCCATTGTGTCCCTCTTTTGAATTTCAGTGGTCATGACTGACTAATTAATTAGCCAATCACGAAGAAAATACCACATGGAACTAAAAAACGAGGAACTTAATAAGCGAAGCAAAAATTATATTTTATGTGAGGTGAGTGAAGTTAGATTTGGTCTAAATGACAGGCAACCAATCAGCTCCTTTGTTCATCTGCGTCACACAAATAAAATAATCTGATTGATCCCAAGCAATCTCCTAGGAATGTTTCCATTGAAACAAACTGTATTTTTTCACATTATGGCATTAACATCCCTATTCCCACTCAGAATGTCCCAGAGCACAGTTTTAACTGTTGATTAAACTGTAAAGTTGACTTTTCACCTCCAGAAAGTTACACAGTGCACCTTTAAGGAACTACATACATTTTAAGTTTTTATTCTGTTTTAACCTTGATGCCTCATAAAAACACAGTTGGATTTCTGTCTGCAGATACTATCTGTTTCGAATTTTCCATTTTGCGATTATAGCTACATCTCTGAGATGAGTGTCATTATGAATGTGATTATTTAATATACATAATCAATCCTGACATGGGAAACACGTTTGTCTTGTGTGCTTTATTACACATTTCTCTAATTTCAATAAAGTTCCAATCAAAAAATGTCAAGTACAGGTTCTCAAGAGCATGTTTAAAGGAGATTTATTGTGTAAAATCTATTTTCTAAGTTTTAACCTTGTTATATTTAACCCTGCCTTCTTCATTAGTTTTATTGGAATGATTTCTGCATTTTAAGTAATCTGTATGTCTGCAGTTTCTCACCTACACTACACTCTTGTCTGTAATTATATACATAGTCACTTATAACAATAAAATTACAATGTTAAAGTCTGCTGTTCTTACATTAAATCTTACACTAACGTTATCATTCTGCAGTTCTGCAAAGTATGATTTTTTTCTAAACTTTTTACATATTTTTGTTTTACAAATGTACAAATTAATTCTATTATTGATTATGGTGTTTCCTAAATAGAAAACAAATATGTCTTTAAAAGAAATATCTTTAACATTTGTTCCAAAAACTTACAGAATAATGTGCAAAACTTTGTGTAGTTTAACAATCCAACAAACTAGAATTTCCTTATCACTACTAAACCTGAGACAAACTTTGACTAACAAACTTAATTAACAAGCTGGAGCATCTAGGTCACACACTCACTGAGCAGAGTTGAGATGTTTAATAATAGATGCCTTCACTGCAGCTGTAAGTATAGACCTAGTCATGAAATTCAGCATATGTTCCTGGATTGACCAGACATTTTATCCATCCATACAAAATAGTTTATATTTTCACCTGTTTTTACACATGAAAAGCTTTATCCCAAGTCAGAGAAAAAAAAAATGGAAAAAGGAGTTGTTAAGGCTTACTCTGTGTTGCCTCGGTCGGTCTCTGGGGATTTGACGTTGCGCTTTTTGACTGTTGACAGGCTGCTAGATGAACTGCTTTTTTCAGACGTAGAATACCACTGGAAGCCTTCATCAGTGGGGCACACCAGCTGAGTGCCAAGTATTCTGTAAGATACACAAAAACACATTTGTGAGCATTCTAAGACCGTCGTGTCAAATGGAGCTGGGGACAAATCGAACAAAGTCAAGTCAAGGGTCGCATTTTAAAATATATGTATGTCCTTCTGTGTTAAGCAGTTTTGTTTTTTTCTTTGTTTTTAAAAGCTCAATTTGTCATATTTTACAAGATGAATGCACATGTTTTTAACCCTGTACTTTATGATTTCTATAAATGTTTTAATGTTTGATTGATTTGTTGTGTTTAGTGCTTCTGCCAATAATTCCACGGAGGACACTTGTGCGTTTAAAAAGAGATGTGTTTGTATCTAAATGCTAACTCTAACAGGAAATGCTTGAATGTACAGAAGTTAGCTATTTTGAACAAAAATAAGCCAACTGATGTTCTGTGCACAGAGCCAATTGACCTTCCTGGTAAAATACTGAATGAATAAACACATTATTAAATAAATAAAATTATATTCAAATATGCAATTGGGTTATATAAAGTTTAATATAGCACATTTACTATAATCCAGATTTATATTGTAGCAGATTAAATATGTTGCATAATAATATTGCACATATTGTCATTCAAGAAAATTTTGCACAATTTGTATGTAACTTGCTGCATTCTGCACCTTTATATTTTCATAGGCTTATATCCATTCTGTCCTATATGACTCCTCTGGCTGCAGTGTATTCTGGGAACTGTAGTTTGTTGCTTATCAGGAGGCCACTATCAATAAAAATCATTCAGCGGGCCACATGAAATCATCTCACTTCACTGATTTGAGTTACAGCTCTTCTAGATATTTCATAACTAAACTATACTAATAATAATCAAAGGGGACCTACTATACTGTATGTAAAATCCACTTTTCTGAGTTTGAATACTCTTGTATTGTCCTCTAGCTCAGTGGTTCCCAACCTTTTTCCCTCGAAGCCCCCCCCCTGACTGAAGGGGAGACTTGTCGAGCCCCCCCTGTTTAAACCAGTGGTCTCTAAATTGTTATTATATGATGAAAATTAGAATTAAAAACATTTATTTCAGCCAAATAAACAACTATTGTGGTGTTTTAGGGCTTAGATTTGTGTTTTTACTAATAATGTTTCACTTATAACTACTTTTAGAACTTGGCCCTCTGACCAGACAAAGCTCTGGGGGGCCCACCCCCCAGGTTGGGAACCACTGCTCTAGCTGATGCTCGACTGCTTGGTAAATCCCTGTTTTCACCTACAACCTATCTTTAATTTAAAATCTGCAGCGTAAATTAGTTTTGAACACTAAGTCAATAAACCTGTTTCTATTTTAAGCCATTTTTTTTTTTTTTACAATTTTGTGTTTTACAATGAATAAAATGTAAATAATGGATCTGTATTCTTCCTAAATACATAGAAAAAACACAACAGTCTCATTTAACTAACTAGATTTTGTGTTATATACAGAAAGAATTGAGATTTGTAAAACATAAAGAATACCGAAGATGTGGGAATTGTGAGGCCCACTGTTGACATTCATCCTGCAGACCTGGCAGAATCCCTCCCCCACTGCCTCTACCCTCATAAAGCTCTTTGTCGATCTCCTCAAACATTTGCTGCACCTGCCTCGATGCAGCCTTGTCAAATTCCTGTGGGAGAGAAAAACAGACACCAACAGAGAAATAATGCAGGAGGCGATGGTTGTTATTCTCATGCAGCAGGCCTATGACTAAAGCTGTCGCTGAGCACACTGTTCATTTAGTGAGGACACTTATTTCACAGGTTCAGCATGAATATTAATGAGTTTTTGAGAGACGTGAATTTGCATTTTGAGCGTGAAGTGAGTGGAAAAATAGTAGAGACGGCTAAATGCATGATTAAATAGTAGTTTGTAAACCAATTTAATAAAAGAAAAATAACATGTGAATGAGCAGATGTGTTTGTTTTCAATGTAAAAGTGAACAAACACAATAAAACAGCATTATAGCACCAGCTTGCTTAGTGTGACACTTACATCATAGCCCCAGGAGAAAACCGAGCTTCTCTCTGTGGAGATGCCAGTTCCGGTTGAACTCTGAAGACCTGACCAGGACTGGTTAAAGTCCACGGTGATAATAGTTGAACAGTCTGAATGGACCGATGCAGCAGATGTGTCTGAGCTACAAGAAAAATAAAAGAAAATATGCCGGTTAGGGTTGAGTGATTTGGGAAAGATAAAAGATACAATTTTCTTCTTATTGATCAATCTTGATTTTGATTCAGTTTTGTGCAACCTTTTCAAATACAATAGACTTTGTGAATAGAAAAATGTGTATAATGTTACATCTAATATGTTTTTTATTGACCAAAGATTGTTAGTTAAAGAGTCAAAGATTGTTAGATCTGTTAAATAACCAAATAACTGACAATTCCACATGACATCTTTATCTTTATGAATTTTTTTGATTAATTGCCCAGCCCTACCAGTCAGTGAATGTAATAAGGCTCGAGAATGAACAACGGCTTCCAATGGAAAAATGGCTAAATGGCTATGTTTCTTGTCAGGTTTGCAGAACTTTCATAGGAATGCATTAGCCTAAACAATATTAAAAAGTAAAGAAAACAGCCTGGATGAACACAATTAACCGCTGGATCAATACTGATAATTTATCTAACACTCTGTATCGTCAGAATATGCTTTAATTTACACTATTTTTGTTTGTAGCGATTTAAAATTTCCCTTGATTTAACATTACCATCACACAACATTCCACTGTTGTGTGACGTGACATTTGGAGCCTTGTAGAGGCTGTTTCCCTGTCATTATTGCAAAAACTACTATTTTGAGTTTATAACTTTGTCAATAGACTGTTTGTTCATCATTAGTGTACTCAAAGTTGTATTTGGATTGTTTTGTACATGTTTGAGTAATCTTATATCGTCCTGCAGTTCATGCTTGAGTGCTGATTAAATCCCTGTTTTCACCTACCACCTATTCCCACCCACTGTATTTTCTTGTGATTATTAAAAGAATCTAATTCATCGTGAATATGGAGAGCTCAAAACTGTAAAAAGTTAAAACCCTGCTGATTGTTCCAGTTAAAATTTAAAATAAAATGCAGCACTTAATCAGCTTTGCAATTTTGAAAAGGAAATCAATGAACCCGTTTCTATGTCAAAGCCGTTTTAGCTACATTTTGTGTTTTACAATGAATTAATAAAACGTAAATTATTGCTTTACATAAACATAGTTGAATTCATAAAAAACACAATAAAATGTTTGAAAAATGTTGAAGTAAGGATTGTAGTATGAATGGAAAATAAAGGGCAAATGTCAAAGTAATTGAATATTCTAAGAGGCCAGCTCATTGTGTATTCTTTTGCCTGCATCTCAAGCAGGTTATGTGATATCAATTTATCAGGAGCTTTCTGGTGCCTTGTTTCACAGACCACGAGACTTGAGAGTCCGCTGTCTCCACAAGAGGGTTTACTATTACATAACACAGCCATTCACAATTTACATACATGGCAAATGCAGTATATTTCACTAACACGATTTAGCGATTGTTCACGGTTACTGTTGTCATGATCAAACAACAGTGACATCTCTCATTTTCTTTCATTCTCATGGTCCAACATGTCGTCACCACTTTTATGATATCAGATCTTGTGATTATAAAAACCTTAATGTGATTAAAAAAAAAAAAAAAACTTTAGATGCTTTTGTTTTACTATTAAATTAAATATTAAAACTATTCTTTATTACTCCAAACAGGTTCATTTGGTCTTCTTTTCTAATACTGTACATTTCAAAATCCTATGTCAGACCAGTGGTTGTTTATTTGTCATACATTTACATGTTATTCTTTATTGTAATAAAAAGGCAAGCAACTTAGTTTTAAAATTGCCATTATTAGAGATAGTCTGATTTTTTTTTTTTTTTTGCCCAAAACAATATTCATTATAAAACTTTCTGTTGTTGCAAATTGTTTTTTCCAATATTTGAATTTTTGTATCCATAACAAGTCTCATAAAACCTCAAATATACAGTTCACATTAACAAAAAATCAAGATCAAGAAGAATAATAGATCATATATAACTTATGTGCTAAATATCAGACTTTTTTTCTATTTCTACAATGTGAACTAAAAATACCAAATTTTGTTTCTAAACTATAGTCACGATTATTTTTCTTTTGTTCTTACGATTATATTGTGGCTTGATAAATTACGATTATAGATTAACCTAATAATCTTGACATCCCTAATCTGTATGGATAATCATGAGACAATCTACCTGTTGTGAGTAGAAGCCCCTTCCTGGAGGTCATGGAGGTAGCGTGGGGTAGAATGGTCATCATCTGCCTCTTCAGGGAGAGGGTGGTCAAGGCTGCTTCGAGATAAACCACGACTGTAAGATAAAACACAAAAAATAATCTCTCACAAAATCCAGAGTTTAGAGAATCTGCTTGGCTGGGTTGTCTTGTGAAAACCCCGTCTTTTTAGGTCCTTACATCTCAAGTTTATGCGATACTGGTCTTCTACTGTATCGCGAAATCATTCTCCCTCATGTAGATTCAAAGACCAGGGTCTTTTAATGTGACCACAGCCTGGACCCGCATGTGACAGGTGAAACTGGGCTCACGCAGATCCATCCGTCCTCGACGTTGATGCGTATCTCAGCCGTCGGTGCAGAAAATCAGCAGTTTGGTTCTTGATCTGGTGTATTTTGTGCTAGCTACTGTACGTCGGGGATTGCTAGGACGTAACGTTACTTTAGCTACATCGTAAAGAAAAATACGTATAAAGTAATGCACTCGGGGCCTCTTGTTCACCAGACGAAAGTTCAGTGTAGATTCTGGTAAAGCTATCTGGTCACATTTTGCACCAATTCACAAATGTGTGCCACTGACCGCTGCATAAACAGGGTTCCCCCTTTTCTGGCGCAACAACAGTGCGCGGCTGTCATGGATACGGTGGCACTGCTTCTCGTAGCATTGTGGGGAATGTAGTTTACGTTGTGGATTCCAGCCATGAATTGCCTTGACGATTAAAGCCACAGCGGACTACAACTTTAACACTGCACTGCGGCGGTTTGTGTGCGTCGCTGAAATATTTCCGTAGTTCCATGCTAACATTTGCTAACATAAAATACATTTAACTTGTCTAAAATGTGTAAATTTATACTTTTGTCAAACATTAAAATCTGGGTGTATGATTTTAGTAGTTGTGTTTTAGCAACATACAAAACTAAAGTTGAAATAAGTGTAGTAACCTTTTTTTTTTTTTTTTTTTGCGACACGAGCATTTTTTACTGATGGACCCAAACAACAGCAGTGGCGTGGGTAAAGCGTTTTCATGGCGTGTTTTCTTTAAGTGTAAGTGTTAAGTTTACTAGTAGTTTGTTGTTCGTATTTGGTCATTTGTAAAAAAAAAAAATGGACGTGCTTCAGAGGAGAGTGGCCCAAGAAGACACCGTACAGTACAAACTATTTCTCGTTAAAAACCCCGATTCTAATGAAATTGAAAATCGCCTTCTTGATTTAATGAAAGAGATTTTGGGCAAGTGTGCAACGCTCCTGGCTCAATATATTTGGCACCACCAACCTTTCAACCTCAACTTTGTCCTGAGAAAGGTAACTTGAGCAATAGTTGCTAATGTTTGTGAAATGTGTTTTAATCAAGTAATCTGTTTGTTAGGAGATGTTCCTGCTCATTTGGGGGGAAGCACTCAGTTTACAGATAATGTGGAGGATGAGTGGTTTATAGTTTACCTTCTTCACCAAATTACAGAAGCATTCCCAGAGCTTGTAGCCAGGTATGTAATCATGAATGCAGCAACCACAAAAATATTTACCTGTAATTTTTTTTTTTCTTGCAGTGTTGAAGATAACGACGGGCAGTTTCTTTTAATTGAAGCAGCAGATTATCTACCTAAGTGGTTAAATCCAGATACTAGTGAAAACAGAGTAAGCCTATACCCATTAATCTTTACATTTTTTGATTGTTTTTTCACACTCAGCTCACCATAAACATTAATTTGGTAACCACTTTCAATGTGTATTGCAGGTGTTTATTTATAGAGGGGACCTGCACATAATTCCTTGCCCCACTCATACAAATACAGCTGGAATCCCAAAAAATGAGACACCAAGTTTGGTTAACGCCCTGTCATTGCTGTCATCCAATCCAGAAGCATGTCATGCAAGTAAAAAGATTTCCACTGCAGTGAAAAAAAGATTTGAAGGGTAAAAGCGCTTTCTACCATCATCGTTTCAACTCATAGTATAAAGTTTATGCAAATACGGTTAATTCTTTTATAGGTTTCCAGAGAGGATCCAAACAAACCTGCACCATGCTCACTGTTTCATACCTGCTCGCATTGCTTTGATACTCGAAAAACGCCCTGATCTTGTGGCTCCTGCAGTGTCAGCATTTTATTTGCGGGACCCAGTTGATCTTCAGGCTTGTCGAAGCTTTAAGACATTTCCACCAGATACACGTCTTCTGACTATGGTATCCAACACAGTGGTGATTTGGTTGTTTCATATTTATAGTAATGGTTTCTTTAATCAAAGGCTTTGTATGTTTTCAGGTGACGTTCACTCGTTGCTTGTATGCTCAGCTGCAGCAACAGCAGTTTACTCCAGATCGCAGGAGTGGTTTTGCACTGCCTCCAAGTTCAGATCCCAAGTACAAGGCTCATGAGTTAGGCATGAAATTGGTAAGGAAGCACTTGTTTCTAAATATTGTCTCTAACACAATTTCACCCAACCACAATTTGTATTTGGCTAAATCCTTTTAGGCACATGGTTTTGAGATTTTGTGTTCGAAAGCCGCGATGCCATCTTCAGAGCCCAACGCTCCAGTTAGCTGTAACCCTCAATGGAAGGGCTTCATTGATTGTTTAAAACGAAATGGATACTTCAGGGTATGTCAGACACAAAGCTATAATGGGTATCACTATGTTAAACATTCACATTTAATCATGTAATACATTCTTTACTTTACAGGGAGAAATTGAGGGCTCAGCCCTTTACAAAGACCTGATACACACAGCTGAAAACTTTTTCAAACTGTCAGTCTATTCAGAATATAAGTATGTCCACTGCACACACCGCTATGACATAATATAGTGTACTTTATTTTGGTTTAATATTTGCAAATTTATTCAGGGCTTTATCCCCGGGTGAAGAGGTTCTACAGCTGCTGCAAAGTCTAACTCCTTTTAGCTTGGAAGAACTAAAAGAAAAGGAGTCACAGCTCCCCCCAGAGGACAGTAAGTGAAATAACTTCCCTAAACATGAAAGTTGATAGCATATAAAATCCAAATATCGAATTTAATACTTTATTCACTATATTTAATGTTTTGTTATGCAAAGGTGACAGCTGGATGGATATTACAGAACAAGATTTGGAACAAATGTTTCAAGAAAGAATGAAAAAATGTGATGGTGTTGAAAAACAGAAATCCAATGAGAGCTGTAGCAAAGAAAAAACAGTTTGCAGCCAAGTGGAAGATGATGCTGGATACAGTTTAGTAGCTGTCAGTCAGGGAATGAAGAACTTCTTGAATGCCATGTCGTCTCATGAGGGAGCTGAGCTGCCCTGGTGAGAAAACTTTTCTCAGAATAGAACACAAAAAATCTGCCAGTTTTCATAGCATAGATGGTTCATTCATTTTTATTTGTTTTTATGTTGATTCTCTAGCTTCAGTCAGCCTTTTACTTTTGATCCACACTCCATGGTTAGTGCACTGGACAAACTACTGGGTATGTAAATAGTACACACTCAGAAATTGTTTTAAAAATCAACTCTTTAAAATGTTTGCATATTTGTTTTTATTAGTGGGCAATAGTGGTGATGAGCTCGACTCAGATGACCTTGATGATGATGATGATGATGATGACACTGATGAAGCTGAAAAAGAGTTTACTGATCCATCTGACATGGATGGGTCTGAGACACTGAAGAGTCTGAAGAAATACATGGATCAAATGGATGAGGAGCTAATGGACACAAATATAGGACAGAGTTTTAATCAGGTACATAGACAACAGTTATTTGTAACATAATTTTGTAACTGTAATGAGTTGTTGAATCGTGTTTCCTTTTGCAGGACAATGTGGCAAATCCCCAAAATGGCTCACCTCACTCTTCTGGAGAAGGTCGTTTTAACACGGATGAGGTTGGGGAGACAGAAGAAGAAATCCAGCCTCTAGACATTGACTTGAATCTAGTCACGAATCTTCTGGAGTCTCTAGCTCTCAGGCCGGCCTGGCTGGACCGGCATCTAATCTGTTGCAGAGTTTGGGTTTACATCTGCCACCCAACTCCGACCCATCTTAAAAGAAAACCTTGCTTTGATGAATTGTTAAACTAATGTTTATAGGTAATGTTTATAACTTTCAACTAGGTCCTTTTTAAATGATTTATTTCAAGTCATAAATATATGAACATCCTGTTGTGTGTTACGAGTGATTCCTTTTATAATTAAGGTCAAGCTTAAATATTACCACATTCAAATAGACAATTTACCTCACTGTGCTTTGCATATATGTAATGGTACAAAGTCTTTCTGTCGTATGCTACATAAGTGGCCTCACACATCATAAACGTGTGCTATCTTGCAGATGATAATCTTAGCTTTGTTGGTATTGATTGATCAAACAACCATTAACAGCCATAGTCGGGTTAAACATTTATAACAAGTTTTTAATTATTTTTTTAATACAAAGGGCATGCATATATAACATTTTCCCCATTCTTCTAACACTTGGGTGTTTGAGTCATTCCAGGGCACACACGTTAAAGTTTAAAATAATTCCATACAATAAATATTTGAATTGCACAATTACACTAAAATGTCAGACTAACATATTTTAAAAATACTGAAGCAAAGTTTAGCTTATCAAAGGTCAAACCTAAGTTTGACATTTTACTTAAGGCCTCAAATGTGCAGATGGATTGACATCACAGTCCTCTTCACTTAAACTATAACAACTGTAGAAAAGGAAGAACAAGTTGGTAGGCAGAGTGGAGCACTGCAGCAGCCAGTGGAGAAAAACATAAAGCTGTTATACCAACAACAAAATTGAGTGCCATTTTTAAAAGCAGAATGGCTAACAAGTAGCCATGAAAGAGAAGATTCTGCCAGCTAGACTGTCTCAAAACATGCCAAGGATTGTCTGGATGTAGCAGCCACAAGATGCCCACAATCACGCTCTGATTGACCAAGTGAGCATAGTAGATGTCAACAGCGGAGGCTTGAGCATTTGGGGGGTGTTTACGCTCAACTTCTGACACTTTGGCCAGCCAGATCAGAGAAACACTGAAGAGTATCAAGGCCAGAGGTGCATAAATGTACTCCAGAAAGTTCACACCAGACACACCACGGGAGACTGGAAGGAGACAGTCAGTCAATTTCATCTGTAGACACTGTCAACTTCAAACGCCAATAAAATGCACTTCATTACCTGTGATGACCAGAGTAGTCCCACTAAAGAAGGAAATTAAAACAGAGACGTGAGTGGACAGTGGAGAAGGTAGCTTGAGGATGGAACTCAAAACTATAATGAGCGGAGGCAAAGGGGCTTAACAAAGGAGAACAGACCAGAATTTGAGCTGCTGGTATGGGCCCACATGGACAGCACGCCATAGACGCTGCTGCAGATAGATGGAACAAGCAGCTTCTCACCAAGTACTCTGGAGTAACTCTGGAGAGACACTGCACCCAACAAATGCAGCAGGTTTAAAAATAACAGAGAGATCACAACCTAGGATGGAGGATATATGGTCATTAATTTAAAGTACACACAATTATTAACTTTTATATACACAGCCACACGTAGTATCACACTTTAAAGTCACACTTTTAAAACAATATTGGGTAGGCTATTTTAAACTGGCCTTGAGCAGTACATAAACAACTCTCATTCCTCAGATCAGGGGTGCCTAAACGTTTCTCTCAGTGGGCCAAAATTAATGTTATTTTCCACAAGTGCAATATAATATTTGCAGCGTGTCAAGGCAAATAATTTTATGCTGCATCTAAAGTTATTTGCAATAAGAGTGATTAATTTGTATTTATAACATATTTTAGAAGAATAAAACTGTTTTCATGTACTTTGAGGGCTGAGTTTGGCTCCCAACTTAGGACGTCACTACCTCAAATACAAGAGGAGTGAGTTTAGAGCTGACTACTGTTGTTTTTTTTTTTAAGTCTGTATAAATATAAACTATGTGTCTTCTGAAATTTTTAAAGATATGCAGTTATTTATGTAAGGTATTTTTAATACTGAGATAAGACTATAGAGGCTATGTTATGTACCCTTCATAGTTTAGAAACAGTTTTTACTTTAAGCATAGCGAAAGCCACAAGTTTAAATTAGTAAACAAAATCAATTAAGTAAGCTGAATGTTATTTTAAACTATTAAAGATGCGTCCAGCTATCAAAGAGCAAAGCATGCTTTTCAGTGGTTTTCCTTTCCCACACTCCTGCCCCCAGTGTGACCTGTCCTTCACAGTCAAACAACAATCTCTCTCAAAGGTTGACAAATGTAATCACTTAACCATCTCGGGTTAACTGCAGCAATGAGTAACACTAGAGCCCATTGCCTAATATGTACCAACCTGTCCAAAGCATAAAGCTGCTGCGTATGGATAGTGGTATTGTGGGATGAATATACCGGCCACAAAGTTGTGTAGTTTATCTCCCAGGCCATATATCACAAAGAGCAGGACACACAGAGTAGGCACCAGTGGTTTTAGAGAAGGACTGGAGAAAAGTCTCTTTAAAAGCAAGACACCCCAGCCTTGTTTCAACCGGGCTGAACTGCAAAACATGTGGAAAAGAACCTTAGTATTTCTCTCTGATCTTGTTGTAGTTCAATGAACAAAGTGAGCAGAGTTACCTTTTTTTACATTTACTATATTCATTCTGTGAATGACTGTTTTTCCCACAGAAGAATCTCTATGAACAAGATTAGACATTAGATTACGAAGTCGTAAGAAATAAAATAAGACTTACCATTATAATGTTAAACATGATTTTTATACTCCATCCTTGTAATTCTGAGCCCACATGTAGTCTGACAATTCTTTTTCATTTCGGCTAGTGAACGAGCGCAGCAGAAAAGCCTTGGTCCCCTCTGCAGCACGAGCTGTGTGCAGTGCTCCTGCTTGTGTTGACCTGTCTCTATGCCGTAGGTATAACCCTCACAGTTTTTTGGACTTTGAACCCACTATATTTGTCTTCCCATGGGAAGACACGTTTGAAAACTAAAAGCAAAACCAGAAAAATGACTTCATACAAACCAGAAAAGTATTTATCAAATTTTCAAGGTAGTCAAATACTTAGTAGTTATAGATTTGCAATGTACAAGTCTCATGTATGAAAAAAATAAGTCTAAATATTTTATCCCTTTATATGTCATTTATGTACAATATAACTTTATAACTGAGAGTTTTAATTCCTAAAGCTTGTCAAAGTCATAGTCAACAAAGTTAATTTAAATTATTTTATTAAATAATGGTAAATAATAATCATTAGTAATCTCTAAATATTGGGAAATCAATCAATAAAACACAAAAATATAATTTTGTGACTGATATCGCTGCAAATATTTTGAAAGAATTTGTGACATATATTTACGCTTATATTATTCAAACCCCACAACATACTGTACATGTTTTTTATGAACCCTGTTACTAAAAGCCTTTAGTGTGACGTAATCTAAAATCTAGAAAACTTCCTTTTTATTGACATACAGTAAACACAGAGACCTAGTCTAAACACTTGCTCTAGTGCCAGACTTTAGCACCTGTTTGTGACATTTATGCCCTGTATTAAAAACCCTATCTGACTGCCCCTCACCCTGGGACCCTGCATACTCGTTTGACTCTTCAAAGACCCACACAGGACAGTCTTCCAAGTCACGTGCCTGCATGCGCCTTTAGTGTAAACAGTCTGTTGACATGAGAACCCAGGGTCCGTGCAAACACGGTAGCAGAGTGAGGGGCTCTAATTGATTCATCCACTCACTGTGCCATGGCAACGCGGGGAACATCCTGTCTCCTTTGGCCCCACCTCCTCAGGCACTGACGAGCCACGAGTCACTGGACAGCAAAATAAAAAGATAGATCACAAATTATACTTTTTGTTTTGTTGCAATACC
Source organism: Mugilogobius chulae (assembly GCA_038363315.1). Lineage (NCBI taxonomy): Eukaryota > Metazoa > Chordata > Actinopteri > Gobiiformes > Gobiidae > Mugilogobius > Mugilogobius chulae. The sequence continues at coordinate 28,078,094 of CM076407.1, forward strand.
AGGGAGTGATCAAAAAATCCAACCTAATGAAAGCTTTAAAATGTCTGCGTAATGCATTAGTAGACAATCTATCTAAACATGGTGCAATAGTACACCCATTTGGGATAATATGTAATCCCACTTTATAACTCTTCTGATTTGATAACTCTTCTGACTTTTTTAATGAGTTTACCACACTGAAGTTTGTTCATGGGTTAGTCTTGTGTATTTAGAATCTAGCAGCTGTTGTTCCGTTGAAATAACTTTATTTTAAGTCATGTGCTCAAAAGAAGAAAACCACCTTATTATGTTGATGTGATCTTGCTGTTATATTTGCTTCTGTGGAACAAACATTTTTCTTTGAAAATGGAAGCAACTCTGGTGGGTCTCTTTACAGTCAGCTGTCACCTCCAGCTCCCATGTGGTCCTCTAAAGCACTTAACTCTTTCTGTTTCCAAGACCACAAGCTAAAATAAGGGCAGGACAGACACGGCAGTGACCAGCTAAAACAAATACTGCATTGTGAGTTTTCAAATCTTTTCCGCTTGAAAATATCTCCCAGATGTTCTGGAGTTTTGCTTCTGCATAGCATGTTCTTCTAATGAGGGGCAGGTGGGAACAGCTGATGCATCTGCCAAGGGAGTTCAAAGAGATGGGCGTAGTACTGTCCAGGTAAAGACAAACTTTCTTCCTATTCCACTGCTGTGGCATCAACATGTGACATCCACACTGGCATTATGTTTGTCTTTATGTCTGTTTGTACATCAGAATGAATAACAACTGCAGAGTGGCCTCTCGAGAGGCTGCCAGCACCATTCAAACTGTTAACAGTACCTCAGACAGAGAGGTCAACAGTACAGACAGCGACCATTCTTCTATCATTCCCATCCAAAATAAAGGTAAGGCTGCTTTGATTGTATTGAATAAAGATCTAGGATTACAAGCACATTGTTTATTCTTAAGACCAAAACTAAGTATGTAAACAAAGACAAAATTTCTTTACTATTATTTAATAATTTATAACTACTTTTTTTTTTTTTTACAATTTACCTCAAAGATGTGTGTGAGCCAGAGGAAATCCTGGTGCCCTTGCTTCCAGAAATTACACATGTAGAGAGAGGCTACATCACTCCCTTACAAGTGTATAATCTTCTAAACGCAGAGGAAGGCCAGCCAGCCCTCTACGATCCATATTATATTCTGGTCTTGGACTGCAGGAGCGCAGAGAGGTGGGTGCTACAGCCAGGTCACCTCTGTATCTCGAACTCTGTGGAAAGAAGTGTACAGAGTGTTCATCCTCCAAAATACACTATACTAACAATGCAAGTCAGAGTTTAACCTATACATTTGTTGTATTATAATATGAAGAACTCGTAACATGTTGCATGCCTAGTTTACAGTCTCAGTTAAAGTGTTCAAGTTCAACTCTAAGTCTGCTGACAAAGTACTATGAATGAATATGTCAGGTACAAGGACAGCCACGTGGTGACAGCGAGGGCCAGTGTTACAGTGATTCACCCTGAGCTGGGCTGTCTGATCAGCTGTATAGACCTGCAGAAATACTCTGTAATCCTGTTGTATGCAGAGGAAGGCAGCAGTCCAGGTGAGACATGCATTTCAACTGAATATCATCGGTAATGATTAATGAACATAAAGCAACAGTTTATGTAAATAATTGTGTTTATGTGTTTCAGTGGGCAGTGTGAAGGCCAGGGCAGACTCCCCTGATCTCCAGCGGTGTTTTTTCCAGCTCAGTGCTTTGGGAATGGACCCCGTTATTCTCCTGGGAGGGTTCACAGCTTTTCACACCCTCTATCCTTTTCTCTGTACTTCTCGTATGGTTCTTCTCGAACCAGAGCGCCACACTCTCACTATTTACCCCTCTGAGATTCTGGAGGGGGCCCTGTATCAAGGCTCAGCAGCTCAAGCTGAAAACTACAGAATCATCAAGAACCTTCACATCACCCATGTGGTTAATGCTACAGCCAACAGTCCTGACGCCTTCCCCAACATGCTTTGCTACCTGCGGCTGCCCCTGAGTGACGATGCTCAGCAGGACTTGGTAGAGGCACTACCGCTGGCCTCCAGGTTCATTCATCAGGCTCTGAAAGGAGTACCGGCGGGTCGGGTGTTAGTGCACTGCAGCATGGGCAGGAGTCGCAGCTCAGCCCTGACACTAGCTTTCCTCATGGAGCACAGGCACTGGTCCCTGCTGCACGCTCTGCGCTGGTTAAAGGAAAGGAGGGCGTGCACAGCGCCCAATATAAACTTCCTACAGCAGCTGCTGACCTATGAGGAACTGCTGTTTGGAAGCAGACTCACCTCACTGGATGACATTCGCAGATAAAGTGGATTTAATTACAGTTGTCAAATTTCAAACTTTTAAACAGGAAATTGAACTAACAATGACAAAATATTGCACCACAACAACTCTGAAAGACTACATAGTATTCCTTCCACCTTTGCCAGTGGCTTGTTCCTGTTCATCCACAAACCTCTATTGTGTGTTTGTGCTATGCCTAAACAACTAAAGGACACAACATTTACAGTGGCTACAAAAAGTAACTTTTGTATGGGTAACAGTTTAGATGTTTGTTGGTAATAGATTAGCATGTAAATAAAATATTTAACAAGACTCCCTGTTTTTGACAATGATGTAGTATTAGGAGCAAACCAAAAATGGTAGGTAGGCCTATGTGGTCTATGAATAAATTGAACAGTTTCTAAACTAGGGGCCACCATTTAGGCTAATTCATGAGCTACCAGCTCTCCAACAACTTCCAAGTGACTTCCCAAAAAAAAATCTGAAACAGTGCATCATACTTTGTAGTTAAATTTTAATTAGGCTACTGACATGCCCAATGTACATGTAACAATGATCATAGGTATGTCATGAATTAATCATTAATTATACTTACCTAAGTTGCTTAGTGAACCAATAAATGGATAATGATTTATAGCTGTACCCTGTTACGCTGGTGATATTACATACTACAGTAGAAGTAGGTACACATCTTAAAGGTGCACACTGTATTTCACTGTGATTAAATTCATGCAAGACCATTATGTCATAAATATAATGCTCCATACATATCTTAAAATGTTTGGTTACTGATCATGACGGAGAGAAAAGCAAATAATTCAAACTTTAAGTGATTACTATTGCTATCTGATTTCTAAGCTTGGGCCCATAAATAAAGCTGATTCTTTTATTACGCGTGGCAGTGCAGTCAACTAAACATAAAAGGAGGAAAACCCGAATATTCACCCCTGGGTGTTTCTCCGCGGTCAACAGCAGATGTACCTCCCCTACAATTTACCAAAGACAGCCCACTAACTCTCGTGAAGCTTCTAGTTTGGATGTGAGATTCGGCACGTAGCCTTTAGCACTGGCTTTTACAAATCCAGCCCATCCATGGCCCGCGGATTACCTTAAAGTTCAGTCGGGTTTGGTTTTTCAGACGCATCCTTGAACGTAGCAGGAGACACAGCCGCCGGGGGACAGGCTTCTGCAGCGAGATGCTCTTCTCAAGGTAAAAAAAACTTCAACAGAGTGCACGATTAACCTCTGCAACAGAAAATCAGACAAGAAAGTGAGCAAATAAAGTGTTAGCCTTGCGCGACTGACAAGGGTTAGCCTTTTGTTCTTTAAAAACAAGCAAATGAAGTAAGCTAACGGAGCTAAGCTAGGTATTAAAAGTAACGTTAAACTTTGGCTACAGCAAATCAGTGCGCGCAACTCCAACAGGCTTGACTAGACGCAGATATTACATTATTTTACACAACAAAAGTGTAGTTTAGCTAGTTATTAATCTAGATTTTTCTGTTCAAGCTTAATTTGTGGGGTACTACGTTTGTTAATCCACATTCCTGTGCAGTGAGCGTGGGATGCTTTTCTACTAAACTTCATCTCTCCAAAATGCAAACTAGCATGAGGCAAAATAATATGTGTTTTGATAACCTTTCGTAATGTGATGATAATGTAATGCTTTTGCCAGATGTTTGAAAGGTTACTGACAGGTTGGAGCAGGTAAAGTTTTTGTGACTCCATGGAAGTGCTCAGGGCGCACACGAGTCCCGGATGGTCCCGGCTGGGAGGGGCGAAGACGTGGCACTCCAGCTCTTCCCACCACTGACAAACCCCCATCATAAAGTTTAAGAGAAACGATTTGGGTGTTTTTTAAGCCATTTGTAAAGTATACTGCACATTTATGAACATAGAAGGATGTGATAAAGTTTGATTATGGGGAAGTTTATTTTAAAATTTTGCACAGATCAGCCATAAAACTTTATTTAGTCTTCTCTGTAAAATTGCATCATTGTAGTGTAGCTTGATCCTCAAAAAGTGACAGCCCTTTTTGTCTCTGGTTTCATGCATTAGCAGTGTTTCCCTCTGAATTCTTTTGAGTCTGTGGTGTCACATGCAATCTATTCTTTATTAATTTTATTTTATAACATATTTTGGACTAGCTACAGAATAAAATGTTTTTCTTCTACTGGAAAGACAGCCATAAACTTATATATATATATTTTTATCATTAAGTAATATAGTTCCTTCTATGAATGACAAATGCTGAATTTAGGGCTGCAACAAACAATTATTTTGGCAATCAACTTGTTGGCCGATTATTCTTTCGATTAATCGATAAGTTGTTTAGAATACAAAAGTCTCTTGAATTCAAGATTTTTCACAATTTGTTTTAGCCGATAACGTCACTTCAGAACGTGCTAGGTGCAGATTTACTGACAGAACTAGTGTATTTTGTCGAAAAACAAATTACACAATTCATTATAGTCATTGCTGTTGAGTCTGAGCGTTTTCTCAACTGTTTTGAAACCTGTATAAAGTAGGATTGTAACAAAAAAAACCTTACTCATCAATGCTAAAGATAGTATTAAATCTAGATTCTATAAACACTCAATTATTTTTACTAAAACATTACTGAAAGAGAACACAATTTGGCCTTTGCTGAAGAGTTTTAATATAATCAACTATATATAGCTAACAACTAAAAACATACATTTTAAACAACCAAAAGAACTATTAAGTTTTGTTGAAAATGTCAATATCAAACAGTATTTTTTAATTGTAGTAATAACATTGGTATCGAGAATTTAGTACAATTCTTGCTATTGAAATTGTGTTTGAAATGTCATAATAGTAATGCAGAACTGTGACAACTCTAGTAATAATACTAGTTAACAATTATTTGATTACTAAATTAGTTGACAATTATTTCAATAATCAATTAGTTGCAATTATTCTATATATATTATATATTGTAAGTTGTTGCAGCCTTAGCTGTTTTAGAATAACTTTAGTAAGTTTACAATGTCCCGTTATTTAGGTTTCAGACGACAACAACACATTGTCAGTAGTATTCAGTTGCCTATAGATTAACATGGGCAGGTTTTTTGTAACATGGTGAATTCCAAGAATTGGCCACTGATAAGGATCAGGTTCCAGATCCAGTGTCAGGGTTTTTGGATACTTTTCCAGATCACTTACACAGAAACACAACTTCATTATTTTGTTTTTAGAGAGAGTTCATAATCATAGACCAACCAAAACTACTGTTTGTGAATAATGATTATTAAACACTCGTTGACTGACTGGTCTTTTTATAGGCTTCAACATTCACCTTGAGCCGTAAAACCGTGTGGATTTTGAATGAAGTGTGAAGTTTGAACATTAACAACATGAAACTTGTGTTACTTTTTTGAATGTTAACACTAGTGTATCTGTAAATCTACACTTCCAGATCATTCTCAAGCAACATTACCTCCGCTCAAACTTTGCAAAAATCTTGTATTTAAGTGATTTTTGCTCTCTAAACAAGTAATTGATTAATTGAAAGTATATTTGCCCAACTAATTGTGTGTTGGAGCCCTAATACAAATACAGTATTTCTGCTCATGCACACTTCTAGTTCTAGTCTAGTATGTGCTAATGGCTGACTACTGTAACCCTGCTCAGAGGTTTGGATTAGCCATGGTACTTGACTGAAACCAGACTTACACTTTCATGTGGTGTTGGAGTATATTTTTTTCACTTCATAATGACTGTAATTGTCTGAAACAAAGCACATCCAAGACAGCTACAACAATTATGAAAATATTTCTTGCCAAAGGTTACAACAGCATTATACTTTTGGGTCAATGGACTGTGGTTTTCCTAATGTTGCACAGAATATTCACAAGGATGTGTTAGCAGCAACTTTGACTGAAGTGTGTTTATCTTCTGTACAACTTAATCCTTTTTCTCCTCTTTCAGAATGGAGCTACTGTGCTGGTGCTTACTGTTGTTAAGCAGTCTAACGTCAGTCTCAGCAGACTTCTTCACATCTATAGGTAAAAGTTAAAAATATGTTATGTAAAATCTCCTAAATAGTAAATGTTATTAAATACATCCAGTAGGTCATTTTGAATTTTAAATATTTTATGTTCATTTGCTATTAATGATTTGTTTTGAATCAACTCTAATAATGGAAGCTTTTTTAACTGGTATTATTTAAATATTGCAAATATTTTAGTAGTTTTCCACCTGCAAGATAAAAGAAGCCTGAAAAAATGTCCTAGTTGGATGTATTACACTAGGTATACAGTACAAAACTGGTGTATGTCCTTTTATGACTTTGTGTCTATTATGACTTTGCTTTCCCTAGGTCAGATGACAGATTTGCTCTACACAGAAAAGGACCTTGTCACTTCACTGAAGGATTACATTAAAGCTGAAGAGAACAAGCTGGCTCAGATCAAGCAGTAAGTTTTGTCATTCTGCTAAGTAAATTTCTTTTTTTTTAAATTGAACACAAATGCCATGACATTAAAGATAAAACTGAAATGTACTTTGCATGGATTAGGTGGGCTGATAAACTAGATTCACTGACCAGCACAGCCACAAAAGACCCTGAAGCTTTCCTGGGACACCCTGTGAATGCCTTTAAATTGGTTAAAAGGCTTAATACCGAGTGGGGAAACTTGGAAAGTCTTGTGCTTAGTGACACGACAGATGGTAAGTGCAAATACTGAATCTTACAACTTGCCAAGTAGGGCTGGATGATTTACAAAACCTATTTATTTTTTGTTCGACTCAATTTGAACGTTTTGATTACATTTCTATTCTAATTTTTTTAACCAAAAACACGCAGTAAGTTGTCTGAGTTAGATCTGAACCCACTACGCTAAGACAGGAAGCACAGCCTGGCATCTGCACCATCCACTGTCAAGAGGGACACATCTTTAAACTCACTGTACTGTAAAAAAAAATAGTGAGATAAACAGCCCTCATCCATGTTTGAGCCTGTGTCAGCCTAAATTCAACCCAATATAATTATTCTCTGCAATATTTCTTACTGAATTCAAAGAGAGCACATACTAATACAACTTGTACTTCTACTTGCACTCTCTCTCTCTCTCTCTCTCTCTCTCTTGATTTTTGCATTAGTGTCTTCCTGTGCTTCTAGATTGTGCCCTCCTAAAGTAGGAATAGGTTAAGTCCTGTACTTTAAAGAACTTAGGCTTTCTGTGTTGGCTGTGTTGGGTGTAAGCAAGTTTTATAAAAGACTAGATTGCTATCAATTCAGAAATAATTTGATTATGTGTATATATTTTTATTGATGTTAATATTTCGTGTCTTTTTTCCATTCAGGATTTATTTCCAACTTGACCATTCAAAGGCAGTACTTCCCTTCAGATGAGGATCAGACTGGAGCTGCCAAAGCCCTTCTTCGACTACAAGACACTTACAGACTGGATTCCAACACCATCTCCACAGGCGATCTACCAGGTCAGCAATAAACTAGCTTTACACATCACCTGCTGCAACTAATAATAGGTTAAATATTCATGAGGCACTTTTCTTTGATCAAAGGAGTAACATACAAGAGCCGCATGACAGCAGAGGACTGCTTCGAGCTTGGAAAAATTGCTTACACTGAGGTAGACTACTACCACACAGAACTGTGGATGGCACAGGCCCTGAAGCAGCTTGAGGAAGGAGAAGAATCCACTCTGGATAAAGTGACTGTGCTGGACTACCTCAGTTATGCTATTTACCAGCAGGGGGAGATGGAGAGGGCCCTTGAATACACCAAAAAGTTGCTTGAAATAGGTCAGTCATTGGTTTATTAAACAAACATGAAGTGATTATACTAACGTAATCACACAACCAAAAGATTTAACTATTTTTTTCTTTAGACCCAGAACATAAGCGTGCCAAAGGTAATCTGAAATACTTTCAATTTCAACTGGAGAAGCAGAGAAAAGAGGAAGAAGAGGCAAAGAAGGCAGAACCAGAAACGGAGAAAGTGGAAGTGAAGAAGAAGAAGACAAAGCGGTCTGCAAAGGCTGAATTCAAGCTCATTCCAGAGAGAAAGAAGTACGAGATGCTGTGTCGAGGGGAAGGAGTTAAAATGGTACTTAATTGTCACACACACATCATCAAATCAATGCATTTTACTCTAAACAGCTACATTTTCTCCCACAGACACCACGCAGAGAGAGCCGGCTTTTCTGTCGTTACTATGACAACAACCATCACCCAAAACTTTTGCTGGCCCCTATTAAACAGCAAGACGAGTGGGACAAGCCCTACATTGTTCGCTACCTTGACATAATCTCCGATGAAGAAATTGCCAAAGTCAAAGAACTTGCAAAGCCAAGGGTAGGTGTTTTTAATAAGCTTTATTTTTCACACCATGTTGTATCTAAATGTTGTAATATTAGTAACAAATGTATGTGCCAATATATATGATGATTAGGGTTGTCAAACGCGTCAAAAATCAGATACAAATCTATACTAAAACGAGACTCAAGACTTGATACTCATTTGATCAAGTATTAGTACTAAAAAAGACAATAGACAAAAAGTAATAGAACACACCTTTGTCTTTTTGGTCCCTTTTAGAATGATCTAAAACATATACTGAATAGGAAAGAGTACAAAAGTAAAAGGTTTCCGCTGGGTCTTCAAACTATCTTAAAAAGTGTGAAAAAAGTCTGAATTTTAGGCCTGTAAAAAGTCTTACATTAGGTCTTAAAAATGTTTGTACAGGGCCAATTTTTTTTATTGAAACTATTTCCCTCAGATTTCTTTTGGCACTGCTGCAGCTTCATCAGAAAATTCTCAATAATAAAACCCATCTGGAGTGTTTCGTTTAGTGGTATTTGGTTGATGAAATAGATGTAATGCTCGTGGCTGTATAAATGTATTTCTTATGTTAATGTTATAGATATTTCATAAATATAGCAAAATATAAAACTAGATTTTAAGAAGCCCACTGTAAAAATAAAATTGTGAAATAGGTTTTAGTTTGCGGTTTGTGGTCTTAAAAAGTCTTAAATTTGACCTCTTTGCCTGCAGAAGCCCTGAATGAAGAAAGTCAAAATTGTTCATTTAAATTGTCAGTATTCTAAAACCTTGATCTAAGACCATTTTTTTTCTATCATAGTATAAGAATTGGTATCAAGAATTAAATCTTTTCCTTCATAATAGAGTTTGAAATTTTAGTATTGTGACAACACTCATGTTGATACCGGATATATACCTGATCAAAACAACTACTTGCCCCGTTCCGTTGTTTTATTCAAAGAAGTTTCCCCAGCTAACCAGACGGAGAGCGGCTCTTTCTGCATAACGCAAGCGCAGTAGGGCGGAAAGTGACGTTGACCGAAACCCCCACTATTCTTCAGCTTTTTGTTACCATATTTCAATGTTTATTAGGCTAAAAATGTATTGGAAACATATTTATAGACAATAGAGAGAAAAAAATAAAATATTGGGGGTAGCACAAAATATTCCTAACATTAGATCTGTTTCAAAATTGTAAAATATCCATTTATTAATTTGATTTTTGTGGAAAGCTAAAATACATTTGGATACTGAAGTAGAACAATAGATATTAAGACAAACCCAGACTCAAACCAGTTAAACAAATACTGTATATGTTCACTTTTTTGAGATTGGCTCGAGGGATTGATGTAATTCGTTGGAGGCCTTTTGTTGAATAGCCCTGGTTTAATCATACACTGATCAGTTATTTTGGGGGTAAACAATATTCCTGGTTCTCAGCTGCGCCGAGCCACCATTTCCAACCCCGTCACAGGCGTTCTGGAGACGGCTCATTATCGAATCAGCAAAAGGTAAGGCCGCGACACAGGCCGTCCCCAGAGCATAGCGAAGGAGCTCGGTTCTCAGCCTGGCTTTTTTTGTTTTCTCAAGACTCCTGTACTACAAAATCTGAAATTCTATTGATTTGAAAATGCTCTACTGGTTAAATATATTGGAGGAATCTTGGTTGGTACAGGAGTTTGACAAAGAATTGAGAAACAAAATGTGTACTACTTACGCTGTAGTGCCCAGTAGAACCTTGTCTGTGTATTAATCCATATTAATATAGTGAATCTGCTGTCTTTCTTCTTCTTCCCTTTTCTCTTTTGTCTCACACACATCACATTTTCTTTGTATAAACTCCACTTCTTCTGCGGGAACTGTAGTTAAGGCGAGCTACGGTGCATGACCCTCAAACTGGGAAACTTACCACAGCCCAATACAGAGTCTCCAAGAGGTAAGGCTAGCAGGCCATCAGAAAAGCAGGATGGTTCTTTTTTAACAATAAACTGCATATTATAATTGAAGCAACGGCTGCTATTGTTAATATTACTATAACAGTAAGTTTTGCCGTACACTTTAATGCCCTATTTCTGCAACTTCACATCAGCTAATGGATCCAGATAAATGGATTGCACATATTTTAATTTAAACAAATAATAAAAAGTCAGACAGAACCTGGAAGAATACTTTTTTTTCCCCAAATAATTAGTTGCAGAGAAGCCTGGTATCCTGAGCTGATTGGAGATTCTAATATTTACAAAGCGTGCTATTGGCTCTACACTTTTTTATTTAGTGCATGTGTGAATGTTTTAAAACTCTGGTAGCATGTTTTAACCACTTTTTCCTCACTAACAAAGCACATTCATTCACATAGAGCTATTTGATCCCTGCTGGAAAAGACCAACCCAACTGGGAATGAGCTAAAGGTGAATGAATGTTCGCTGCATGTTTGAAAGTACATCTTTGCTGCCATCTAGTGGTATTGTTATGTATCTCACACATTATTACACTTCTAATGTCCCATTTTGCTTTGAAGTGCTTGGCTTACAGGTTATGACGACCCAGTAGTTGAGACAATCAATGAACGAATTGAGACCATCACAGGTCTGGAAATGGACACGGCAGAGGAGCTCCAGGTAAATCTCCTTAACCTAAAGACAGTTTGACTTTGATATATATATTTTTTAAATATATACTTTTTCAAAATGATTCTTTAGGTTGCAAATTATGGAGTGGCTGGACAATATGAGCCCCATTTTGACTTTGGAAGGGTAGGCACTTAATCTTAGATTAACCTTAGTTATAAATGTTGTGTTGGAACAGCATCTGACTTATTCATACCTCTCTCTGCAGAAAGACGAGCCGGATGCCTTCAAAGAGTTGGGCACCGGGAATCGTATAGCAACGTGGCTTTTCTATGTAAGTGTGATCCTTCACAATACTATGACCAGCACTATGGAAATGATAGTATTGTATTTGATTTATGTACAGTAAAACTAGATTAAAGGTTTCCCGTGTTATGACTTTGCAATCCTATGTAGTTGTCTGGGTCAGTTCCAATAAAGAAAAAAATATTCTAGCAACTTTAAAGCTGTTGTACATGGCAAAAACTATAAATTTAAACTTACTTAAAATGGCTTGGATTCAGAATTTTAATCCAGATTTGAGCTGTTTTACTGGATAAGATGAAATTGCTTACGTATTGTAGAATATTGCACTGGTTTTAGAAATTTTTAACTGGTTGTAAGAGAATTTGGCTGAAAATAAGAACACAAAGTTGCCAATGGGTAAGAACAGTTTTCTTAACCCATTGGCAAATAATTTGCCTTGAAATAAGAAGCAATGTCTTGAAATCAGTTTGAAACAGGGAAAATAATCCATGTCTCTACAATAAATCAAGGTTAAATTAGTCAAAATGCTTGAAATTAGGGTACAGATCCTAGAATTAAGCAACTTAACTTAAAATTAAATTTCGCAGTGTACTGTGCAGCATTGGAATTCTATTGTTAACAACTAATTATTTTTAATTTCTCCTGCAGATGAGTGACGTTTTAGCTGGTGGGGCCACAGTATTTCCAGATGTTGGGGCAGCAGTTTTTCCTCAAAAGGTTTGTTCTTGATCTTGTTTTCAAATACAATTATTAAATAAGCATGTTTTTATTCTATTTTTTTTTCTTCTTGTAGAATAGTGCAGTATTTTGGTACAACTTATTTCCTAGTGGGGAAGGAGACTACAGCACCAGACATGCAGCATGTCCTGTTCTTGTGGGCAATAAATGGGGTAAGTTTTATTATTTTATTAATGATGTAAATGATCTTAGTCAGAAGTGTCACTCAGGGGGGTAAAGGGTGCTAGTTAGGCTCTGAATCTATTAAAAATTGGATAGGACATTGCTAGCTTAATACCGTCTCAAGTTGTATTAGTGGCCGCTTAACTGGTACTGCAGTGAAAAATCCCCTCAGTCCAGAAAGCATTTTTTCCATAGAACACAATATAATCATAAACTACTTGTGCTCTCCGCACAGATCAACTACACATTTCAAAAAGGTCGAATTTAGTGACAAATCTTACCAAGTTTTGTTCCCGGTTCAAAAGTCTTCATTTTTGTTAAATAGCTTTGCTTTGCTATAGCTCTGCTCGCTTTTGCAAACTCCAGCTCTGATTGGTCAGTATAGGTCACATGTTACTCAAGCCGCACACCTGGTGCACATCTGCTTGAGAGAAAAAACAACTGCGCATGTTTGGTGAACGTAGGTTAGCTAAATCTGAGCTAGCTAACTCGCAACAATGCGCCACAGAGTGCAGTTTGGGGCTTGGTTTTCTCAGCTGCATTTTTATTTTAAATTAAAGTATGAGGTCGGGTGCAATGTAGAAACCTTTGAGTAATTATTAAAATATATATATATAATATATATATAAAAAAAATATATATATATAAATAATAATATAATATATATAATAATAAAATATATATAATACATAAATAATACATACATAAAATACATACATACATACATATCATACATACATACATACATACATACATACATACATCATACACTACATACATACATACATAAAAACATATAATATAATATACATAATATACATATACACACAACAATATCTTGGGGTGCATGGCAGCAAATTATTTAGAAAAGGAGGTCATGGGTTTGACTTCCCAGTTTGAGCCAAGTCAACATCTCACAATCTCTGGGTGAAGTTTGCATGTTCTTCCTGTGTTATCGTGGTTTCTTTTTTGATACTCTTGCTTCTTTCCACCTCTGTATAAGTTATGCGTTTACGCATAGGTTAATTGGGCAACACTGTAAAGTTCCCTAGTGATTGAATGAGAGAGTGAATGGTTGTCTAACTGAGCAATGTTCAGGATGTCCCCCACCTAAGGCCCAAAGTTAAAGGAATAGGGAGAGGCATCTGGCTGTAGACCTCTTTCGTATCGCCCACCTCTTGCTATAGGTCAGAAAAAGTTCTCTGTACAGACTAGACACACATTTTTGGCAACTCTTGGCTTTTCACAAAGCCGTGAACTTACCCAAATTACTTTATCTAACCCCAGCCCTAATCCTAACATTAACCATATCTGTCTTTGGGGTATAAATGTTGAAAATTATATACATTTGCTAGCCTAGCCATGTGAGAGGTGACTATAAATGAACCTTCAGTGTGGACGAAGAGGTGATTCCGGTCTGTGGCAAGAGGTCTGCGGAGGGAGGTGGGCGGTAACGGTCTTTAGCCAGGCGCTCTTGGGAATAGGCTTCAGCCACCTGTGAACCTTAACTGGAACAAGGAGTAGAAAATGAATGAACAGGAAAAACATATCTATCAAGGTTCGTACAGTCATGGAAAACCTGGAAAAGTCATGGAAAATTAACTTCATGTTTACGAGCCCTGCAAAAGTTTTGGAATTGTCTTGGTTTTGGAAAAGTTTGGGAATATTTGCAAATATTTTGGGTTAAAACTAAACCCAGCTAGCCCAAAATGTGATTTTTAGAATGCTACATTAAAAAAATTAAGACTTGGTTTGGAGCTAGACATAAATACACTGAAAAAAATACATCTGAAAAACAGAATGGTGAATTTTCAGATGTTTACACATATGAATATGTAGAATTATTGCACCCATTTCTAAAATTAGAAATTTATTGAAACATGGACTTGTATAAGTTATGCAAGGTCATGGAAAAGTTGTGAATGGTTATGGAGAAGTTATGGAAAGACAAGTTCAAATGTGTACGAACCCTATCTATATACAAGATTATGTATATTGGCCAAATCTACTCAATATTTGGTGCTACAGCCGTGAACTTAGTCATCGCTCTTATTTTAAATGTCTCTAACTAAACTACATGTCGTCCTCAGTATCAAACAAATGGATTCACGAAAGGGGTCAGGAGTGGCGGCGACCTTGTAGCCTGAGCGAATTGGATTAAAATGGAAAACTTCCTCCTCCTCCTGTTTTGCTTTGGTCACTTCCGACTGAACCGCCCCGCACCAAATCCAGACTGCTGCAGACTGCCCATGACATACGGACAGATGGAATCCAAAGGGCCTCTCTTTTGTCAACCACTCCAAAGGTTTACACAGCTGGGGACAGAGCGTGGAGACTGTTAAGGGTTCTGCTGAGCTCCTGGAGAATACTAGCATTGCTCTGACAGATAATGTTTCCTTGCTTGTTGGCAGTTTTGGAAAATCCTCCCCACTTATACTACACACTGTGCACTCCAAATGAACTCTCTCTCTCCCTGCGGTGACAAAGCACATGATTCTGCTTTTAAATCCAGACACTACACAGACATAGGACAATTTAATTTTAAGTGCACTGCTATTACTCACTTCTAGCTAATACAGGTCTTAAATAATATTTAAACGGAAAAAAATAATTTGGCTTGAAGTTCACCGTGTTTTTATGCTTCCCTACACTTCCTACTGAAAAGAGTAAACAGGCTTTTTTTTTTTTGTAATGATGCAATGCAACAAACATTAGTGCTCTGAATATTTGAATATATTATGGATTTATTTATGTGTCCCACTATTTGAGTTCTTTAAAAATCTTTGGAGTTTTTTTCTAATAAAGATTGTTTTTGATATTGTGATTAGTTGAATGTTTAATCCCAAATGTTTTAGATATGGCACGTTTTTTTGGTTTTCCATGGCACACCACCTGATTAAATACGGACCAAACCAAACAATTTCTAATAACAAAATGATTTAATTTCATAAATATTTTTGCATTGCACTTTAACTTATTCTTTTATTTAGGAAATGATGATTGTTTTAACTGCTTTTTATTGAATAAGTTGTTCTGAACACTCCAAAATAGGGTTTTTTTCTATTAAATTGCCAGAGTTAAGGTCTTTATTTTTAGGTTTTTACATGTAGCATTTTATACATTTCACACCAGTTTAGCTGTATCTTAGAATTTAAGTTTTACTTCCTGATCATACATGGGAAATCAGCAGCTGTGTTGTGTTACCGGACCAAAACCATAACTATAATTTAACTTTTAACTTTTTTTTTTTCTTTAAATGACAACTAAAATTATACAAGAACACATTTATCTTGTTAATTTGTGCACAAAGTAAAAAAATTTGTCAGAGAGATGAAAATTTACTGATCTCTCAAGCAGCGTTGGGTGTCACTAAGTTACTAGTACTTAGTTACTTATAAGCTTATTTATTTTATTTATTTATTAAGGATAGCCCTTGAGATATCATCTCTTTTCAAGGGTCCTGTCCAATTTTAGTAGGCTACTTTAATAGTGTACGACCTTAGTTCAGTGCTTCCCAACATTTTATTCTGTCATGGCACATTTTTTTGGTTAAAATTTTCCGCAACACACCATCTACTCAAAAATGGCCAAATAAATCACTTAAAAAACAATTAGACTATTTAATGTCAGAAATATTGTCCATTACACTTGTTCTTTAAAATTGTGATTGATTACCTTATTTTCATCTTTGTCAAAATATTATTCAGGGCATTCTAAAATGCTATTTTCTTACATCTATGAATTATTGAAAAGTGATACAACTTTTTCAAGACACACTGGCAGTTTCTCAAGCACACTGGATGAAAATCACTGCCTTAGATTATGTGAAAATATTTGCAATAAAATACAGTTACTAATAAAATACATTGCTAGATACTTAAGTGTACAAATCTACAGAAAACTCCCCAGAGATAATCAGCAGCTGGAACAAGGCCCTAATTATTTTATTAGCCTATTATTATTATTTTATTATTATTATTATTATTATTATTATTATTATTATTATTATTACTATTATTATTATTATTATTATTATTATTATTATTATTATTATTAGAATACCAATAACCAAACATGTATTCTTTTTTCCAAGTTACTTGGGGCAAAGACAAAAAAGTGTAGCTAGTTACATTTTTTTTTTTTTTAAGTAATAAGCCTACTTTTCCTTCAACACTGCTCACTAGTGTGAGTCATCTATTTAAAACAACACAATGTATTTTGTTTCTTTACAAGCTCTTGTTTTTTTAAATAAAAATGTTTAAATAAAAACTATCATCTATCTACTAGATTGAATAGATATTGAAATATGGAAAACTGATGAAATGTGTCAAGGCTCACCTGGCAGTATCCCAAAGCACACCAGTGTTCCCTGGCACACTGGTTGGAAATCACTGGATTAGTTCCTGCAGTGGCGCTGGGACTTTGGGTAAAGTTTCGACGGCGTCACGTGACCGGCCAGTACTAATGAGCCCGTCCCTTTTGAACTGAGGCGACCAGGGCCAGACGTCTGTCGGGTCGAGAGGACAAGGGCGAGCGTGAGCGTGAGAGACCAACAGCAGCAGCACCGAGGGAAACTGTAGACAGGAAACTTTGACAAATCATCAAAGAAAACAAGCACTTCTGAAGAATCGCGTAAAAATGATGACCCAAATGGATACCACGGTGCACTATGACAATGGCTACGAGGACGAGTACATGATGCAGGAGGATGAGTGGGACAGGGATATGCTTCTCGACCCTGCCTGGGAACAACAGCAAAGAAAAGTAAGTTTGAGCCCAGCGTGCGTGAAATTATTTATTATTACGCGTCTTAAGTTAAAGCTCCTCTTGTCGCCAGGAAAGTGTAGCAAAGTATTAATCTTAAAGATGGGGCAGCTGAGTTTCACACTGCAAACATGATTTAGGTTTTAAATCTGACTATACTCTCCCATAAATCCTCCTGGCTAATATTAACATGTACTCATTTTAGTTGCAATTCTGGCTTATAAACTTATTTTTACAAACCACAAAGTAAAACTGGAAGGACCACCCAAGCTCAGCCAATCAGAACGCTGCATTTGCTCATGATTAGAACTAAAACTCTTTATTATTTAACTCAGACAACTCTCAGTGGTCTAATTTTTTCACTAAGTGCTTCATTTATTATGTACTTTTTAGTGGAAAACACAAAGTATGCTAATCTGAAAGTAAAAAAGTTAGCTACCCCACCTTTAAAAATGTCACTGGAATTTAGTCTGTGTATTTATTTGTACTATGAAGTTGAATGTCAAAGCCTAAACTAATTTCTTTTCATGCCTTTTTCTCCAAAACACCAAACATTAAAGGACAAGTAGGCTAATATTGACATAGTTATTAACTTGTAAACATGCTTTTGAGAACCTTTACTGTGGCTTTTCTATAGCATAAACTAAAGAAGAACAAATGACATTCATTATGTGTTTCCCACACTTGGAATTGAGTTAAAGCTCAATCTGATTGTTGCAAAGTAATGACTTAAAGGTGGAGTAATTGATTTTCACATTGCAAACATGATTTAGGTTTAAATCAGACAACCTCTCAATCCTTCCACAAACTGTAAATATCGACTCATTTTGTTTGCAGTTACGGCTTATAAACTTCTTTTTACAAACAACAAAGTGAAACTGAGAGGACCACCCAAGCACAGCCAATCAGAGTGCTGCATTCAACTGATCTGGCCTCATATCTTATTGTTGCAGAAATCTAAATGGACCTAAACTCCAGCTGTGTTTTTGATGAGGAAGCAATGTAAATTAAAACTAGGGCTGTGCAGTTAATCAAATTTCAGTTGTATTTATTATTATAGACAAAATTAACAAAAAAAACCAAGTAATTGTGATTATTAACATAAACTCTTAAGTTCACTCTACGCATGTTTGTTGTTCTTTGAGTGGGAAAGTTGCTCACGAATGGTATTGTGTTACATAGAATACATTATACTTTCATTTTAACAGGTCATTCTACTTTATCTAAGCTGCATCGATGCTCTGCCTTCTCTCTAACCTAACAATCTACCTATCAATTGTGTTTAATGCGCAGTTTGTCGTTGTTTAGTCAATTATTGGTCGATGGAGTGAGTCTTAGTCAACCAAAATGTATTAGCCAACTTATTTTATTTAGATGGTAAGGATTTGTAATTACCAGTAACTAAAAGAAGGGAATTAGTTGAAGATTTGGGGCAAAATCCTTGGTGTAATCTGTTAATATAAGGACAGTTTTCTGTATAAATTCTTGTTTTTGCATGAAGTTTTAGTCATTTTTTGTCAGCACAGTTTTGATCAGATAAATGAGGAGTTGAAAACATAAACTTTTAGCTGCAGAGATTTAGCCACACCCTAGTTTTAGTCGTTTAATCGGTGGGTAGGACATACTTTTAGTTGGCCAAGAATTTCTTTGGTCGACTACAGCCCAAGCACCCCTAGTTAAAAAGACAAAACCTAAAAAAAATAATAATAATTCCGCGTAAGTGTGTTTCAAGTCATCTAGCTGTCAGAGTCACTTATTTTGATGTATTTATTCATTTGGAGAACTCTTATTTCAAATGACAGCTTTCCTCGCGAAATCCAAGAGGAGCCCACTTGGACAACTCACACACGGATGCTTTTTCTCAGCGCGTTTCTGCTCGAGGCGCTCTGGCGGTCTGACTCTGCGGCGTGGGCGGAGCAGAGATGCGGTGGGGACCCTAACAATAGCAGCGGTCCAGCGGCTGATACGAGCGGAATGCGGCCTGTCAACAGATGCTCCAACACATGATGACGCTCTTGGGATTAGAAAGGACGCTGCATCTAAATTTAACCCCGGGACCAAAAGGCTTTATAGTAGGGTTAATCCGGTGTCCTTGGTACAGGAATTCCTTTGTTTATAGAATCCTCACAGAAATACTGTACCAGCTACAGCACGTCTCAATATAGACCCTGACAACATGGTTTTAACACCAAACAGCCCAGTCTAACTAACCTGACTGACACAACTGGAGACCTCTGGCTTATTATCGTTTCCTATGACATAAATCGACATACCTAGACCTGTTCAATATTGACAAAAATTGATATCTCGATAATTTGTTGTCCTCATTTGATTATCATTAGGGATGCACCGATCCGATACTGGGATCGGATATTGGTGCCGATCCAAGAAATTTTGCTGGATCAGGTATCGGCTCCATGATATCAATTCAGCCGATATCATGGTTGTGCATTTAATTAGACATATTGAGGCTAATTTACAGTCTGGTGTTGATCCAGAATGTCTCATAATATTGGGCACTTTATTCAGATTAAGTTGTTAACTAGTGACTTGTACTATAAATAACAGTTACATAACACAATATGATAAAATATGTTATGGTTTTATTTAAAAAAAAGCTAAAAGTGATCGGTATCGGAAGTGAAACACTGGATCGGTGCATACCTAATTATGATATTCAGGCGATAATGTGTCAACAAAAAAATCCCAAACATGCTCTTAAAGCAAATTAGTTGAAGTTTAATCATCAAATATGAATGACATGCTCTGGTGATCGATTGCTCGACTGCACAAGAGGAGTTTAGGATCTTTTGTGATTTTTTGACGTGCCAAAAGAAGAGGCCACAAACACATTTACAACGATTGTTTCTCACAGTCGCAACATGTGGCAGGAAAAACAAAAACGACACAAGCGGAGAACAGTGCGTGCATCATGTGATCAAACGCCGAGTGTTTTCTTTGTGTGCACAGTTACGAATTCTTTACAAAGTGTGCGCAGTTCTAACAACTAATATTGAAACATGAATAGATTAAACCAGTTTATAAGCGACACAGAAGAGCAGAGGGATCATTAGAGGTAAAGAGCTGTTACACTGACACATTGTGGCGATCAAATGAGAAAGCTCCAACAAACTCTGTGTTGACCATGTTATAGTAGGCTAAAGTTCGCACATCATTTAAGGAGCAGGTGCGTTGAAGATGACGTGTGTGATGCTCATAAAAAAGGATCCCACGCGTTACATTTATTTACAGATGATGAAGCAATGTTGCTGCTTTATTTTACATTTTATGAATCGCCGTCAAAAGGCAGATGCACCAGATGCTTTCTTCTTGTGTTCCTGCAGCAGGTGAACCTCACGATAATGCGTCCCGTAGTGACAGACACACAGACAAAAAGAGAGAAACAATAAAAAATCTCTTATGAAATTTCTCTGACCACGCCTCCCAAACTCGTAGAGGGGCACTTCAGGCTTAAAATCAGGCCAAAACTCCAGTAGTGTGCAGTCGGCTTAAAAGGACACACCCCTTTTAGTTGCATGTGTACTTTACGATTTTTGAATGTTAAAAAATATTGTAATAAATTTGTAAAGCGTTTTCAAGTCTTTCCTTGAGCAGTACAGAGTTATTAAAGGAGACCTATTGTGATTTTTCCATATACTGTATTTAGGAAGAAACTATGGCATAAATCAATAGATCAAAAATTCATTCAATAATTGTTAAAGTTCATTTTAATAAGCCACAGATTTAAAAATTAAAATGTACATGACAATTTTTAACCCTGTATGTTTTATTCGCACCCTAATTTTTGAGTAATCAATAGTAAATGCAGAGAAGTGGGTGGGGTTATGTGGTAGGTGAGTACAGGGATTTTCTGAACACTTGAGCATCAGACAATACAACCTTGCTCAAACATGCATGAATCAATCCAAATACAACTTTGGGTAAACTAATTATGAGAGAACAGTGTCTACAAACTTTTAGATTTTACACAATAGATCCCCTTTAATTAACAAAATTCTCTGGAACAAAATGTGAACATAAAGTGAATGAAAAACTTGGCTTTCCATTGCTATTTTGAAAGTTTACAATACATTTTTTTTTACTGTTTTCAAACTTCTCTTTTTGAAGACTTATTTAAAATTTTTATTGCATGTACTCAATAATCAATTTTTACATATTTTCAAAACAACATTCACGATATCGCGCAGCTCTAGTCATACCACTATTTTTAATCAGCGTGCTATACTGTATTGTCATTTTCCATAAGCCTATGATAAACATTTGGAGACGATAATAAGTGCAAATTGGCTTTGCTCAGACAAGCAGGCAGCTGTCTGAAATCGTTCCTTCTCTTCTGGTGCTCATGCTAATACTTGCCAAGAGTTTATTTAAGACTAAAAGCTGAGTTATAAATCATACACTAAGCTTAACATTTAACAGTGAGCAATGTCTCAAAGCTTTTTGTTGGGACCACCAGGAGCGTGTCTGTCTGTTACACCAATTTGTTATTTGCCTTTAATTATTATTTGTAAATTGCCTACATACATTTTTTTGTTGACTGCATGACAAAATAGGTCTTTCTAGTGGCGAGCAATGAATGAGAGCTAGTTTGACATGGTTGATGTGATTCATAAATATTTTTAGCATCTTTCGTCACTGCCCTGCTGCAGCTCTGGAAAGACTGGCGACTGGTGAGGGTGTGCACCGGGGTCAAGTCAGTGCTGGGCTGTAATAATAGACCTTTTCACACTGTAGGAACCTTTTCAGTTCTTAATGCTTTTTTTAGTTCCAATTAGGGCCATTTTTATTCCTCGTATTGATTCATCTCGATTTTCGATTCAATCTTGTTTACCGTAACCTTTTCACAAGCAAAGGAAACATGGCATTGAACATAAACAAAAACTTTAATTTGTCCCATTTGTCAGATTCTGCTCAAAGCTTGACTTTAGTTCCAAACCACACTTTTTTTTTTTGACAAAAGATCCTGCAACCAAATAATTGACTATTCAATTTGATTTGATTTTGTGATTTTTAGATTAATAGCTAAGCCCGAGTTCTAGTCCCCATTTTAGGCGCATTCGCACAAAGCAAAAACTATGGACTGGAGACGCACTTTCAGGGGCTGGTACTCTCAAACAAGCAACATTTACACTAACTTTGTTTATACATAAGCTTTTCAAGAAAAAATACTTAAAAGCAGTAACTTATAAAATATCTTAAATCTGTAAACAGTAGTCAAACTTTTATTGGGAATAACAGTGAATAATTGTGCTTTATTGTTTTAGCAATGTTTTTGCTTTTGTAACATCATAGTTTTCATGCCAGACTAAACAGATGCTAATTAGGCCTGTAGTTGAAATTCTTGGACGACTGAAGACATGTCCCATCCATCGATTAGTTGACTATAAAGGGGAATGGCAAATGGTCTAAAGCTAAAAAGTTTCTTTTGATTTGTGTCCCAAACTGTGCTTGAAAAAAGTAAAAATATAAAGGAGCTCACGCAAACATTTTATGTGAAGAAGAAACACATTTATATCTATAGCAGCAGATTACACTATTGATTTGGTCTCAAATCTTTGACTAATTCAATATGTGTTGTAGATTTAAATCCGTATAATATAAATACAAAACTAGTTGAATAATACACATTTTTGTCGACTATGACTCTATTGACCGATTATTCGACTAAACAACTAAAGAACTACAGCACTAGTGCTCATGTTAAAGCCAGTTATTTTCAGAAACTGTTGCTGTGTGAACAGAACAAAACAACAGGATAATTCCTGGTATTTCCATATGCAAAAACACCCAATGTAGCAAGGAGGACCACTTCTTAAGGAGAAAAGTTAAACCCACCCTATTGCTTTTACAGTAATAGCTTATCCTGTTACAATTGACTCTGGGCACCAGCAGGAGGCCAGTCCCTGAGGTTCTCAGAGTGCAAGATGGTTCATAAGGAACTAACATATCAGTGATGTGTCCATGGAGGGACTTAAACACAAGTAGAGCTGTTATAAAGTCTATTCTCTGAGCCACTGAAGTCAGTGCAAAGACCTAAGCACAGGACTGATGTGATGGTACTTCCTGGTTTTGGTCAGGACTCGAGCAACAGCGTTCAGGCCGTTACAATAGTCTAACCTACTGGAGACAAATGCATGGATAAGTCTCTCCAGGTCAGGCTTTGACACTATACCTTTGATTTTGGCAATGTTTTTTAGATAGTAAAAAGCTGCTGATGTTATTGACTTGATGTGGCTGTTAAAGCTCATGTTCAAGTCCATTATTACCCCCAGATTTCTAATTTAACTTGAAGGTTTCAGAGAGAGAGACTGAAGGTGACTGCTGACACTTTCTCTTTCTCTTACATATTTATCAAGTCTTTTTTATATTGTAATAACATTATTTTTAAACCATAACGTCTTTTCCTAGCCTGTATTAAATTAGTTAAGCAGCACTTGACTCCAATGACAGTCTGGATGGCGTTTCCGACCGTCATCCATGCCGGACATAGTAATAGGTGTCACCTGGAAGAACACCATACATGCTAATGATAAGGTTATCTCCTATCTGCAGCTAGGACGGCTCGTAATACTGTGATGCAGAGTGACACGTGACATTTTCAGCCATGTGGACGTTTCCTCCCTGTCTCTTATCATAAAGCATGCCAGAGCACTCTAAATTTAACACCTTATATCAGTCGGAATGTGGTTGGCTTTCAGCTTTTATCCGTACTTGCTCTGTTCGCTCTGAACTATGCTGCGAGAGCTCTGTTGAGGCTGAGACAATCATCTAGTATTAAGTTGGTACGTAAGTTGTGCACCATGTGAGGGTTAGTTGTGCTCATTCACTGCTGATGTGGAAAATAGAAAATATCGTGAGCTCATCTCTGTGACAATCTATATTTGTCTATAGTTTGATCAAATATTGTGATTTGCATTTCTCTTTTTGATGCCTCTGCCTGTTACAATATACAGATTACTTTTTCCAACCTACTTCTCTCAGCCTCCGAGTTGCCAAGTCTGCTTCTTTATAGCAACTTTAAGCTTCTTCTTTTTTTGAAGTTTCTTATGACTTTTGAAGGTTGTGCTTTTTTTTTTCCGTAAAATAGTGACAGTTACACCTTCATTTATGACAACAACTTTTTGCTTCATTCATGATTTTGAGCATTTCTTGTGCTTTAAGTTTGTTTTATCATGAAGTAACATTCTTTAAAATTTGTTTTTTTGTTACGATGTTGCGTTCGTCGATCAGAATCACATCAACGCGATGAAATTTCTTATGAAACAGCCGTCGTCTCATTCTTTTAATCCATAGTAAGGCTGGGCAATATTGTGATAAAAATCGAATCGTAAGCTCATCTCTGTGACAGTCTCCTTTTATGATGAAAACGATATGATTACATGTCTGTTCAAATACAGTGTATTTTTGCAACCTACTTCTCTTAGTTGTTAAGTGGGCTTCTTTTTTTAAAGTCTCTTTGTGTCGCAAAAGATATACATTTTTAGCAGTTTTTCAGGTGTCATTTACAAAAAATACATGTACGTATATACATTTATGACTGAAACATGGATTTTATCTAAAAGTCGTTATGAATGTTAGAAAAACTATGAAAATATGACAAAATAATAAACAATTGTTTAGAGGCGACACGTAATGTTAAAATAATTAGATAAAAAAATATTGAAGTGCTGAGGTTGTTTGTTTAGGAATTTTTTTTAAAAGCTTGGTTGCTTGTTTTTCTCTGAAAACCATAGTGAAGTGGAAACTTTCTGCAAAGCCAGATGATTTTATTTACCTCAAAGGCAACAGAAAATAGTCTAAGAATCGTGATAAAATTGAAACCATAATCTGGCTCTAATAAAATTGTTATTTACATTTTTTTGTCATATCGCCCAGCCCTAATCCATAGCATACTCTCTCCATCCAAACTTTGCAGCACTCTGTCCAAACTTTCCCCAAACATTCATCTTCTCGACCTTTTGATGCCACAACAACAGGGTTGTACTTCTTGGTTATGAATTTTACCAATGTTTGTTTCATTTTTAGTTTAAACCTGTATAAAAATTACAATTTCATTGGAGAATGATTTGTGGTGAATAGTAATAATAATTTAGTTCAAATCTGAAGGTAAAATAGGCTGACCAGTTATTATCAATTAATTTAAAAGAACAGTTCATGGATTGAAAACACATTCACACCACACAGCATCAGAATTACATGAGAGCGTCTGAGTTTGATGAATTACAGAAGATCAAATATGAGGGAAACATTTTCATTCATACAGGGCTAGAAAAACTCAGATCACAATTTTCATTAGGTCCCCAGGTAAACGCTCTATCATAAGTTGAAATCTAACATTTTCTCCTCTCACAGACCTTTACAGCTTGGTGCAACTCTCACTTGAGAAAAGCCGGCACACAGATCGAAAATATTGAAGAGGACCTCAGGAACGGTCTGAAGCTGATGCTCCTTCTGGAAGTCATCTCAGGTCAGGGTTTCGATGTCCAGGTCTGATTATGCACAGTGCTTTGTAAAACAGTCTATTCACTTATTGTTTTTCTGTTTGTGTGACAGGAGAAAGATTACCCAAACCAGACAGAGGGAAGATGCGTTTCCACAAAATCGCTAATGTAAACAAAGCATTGGATTTCATTACAAGCAAAGGCGTCAAACTGGTCTCTATTGGAGCTGAAGGTAATTTTAAGTAAGCAGTTTGTGTTTTTGTTGATAATAAAGCGTAAATAAATACCCTCAAACTGGTATTTCCCTCAGAGATTGTTGATGGAAACGTAAAAATGACCCTTGGCATGATCTGGACTATCATCCTCCGCTTTGCCATTCAAGACATTTCTGTGGAAGGTGAGACCACAAAATAATAACATACAACTAAGAATTGAAGGTATGATAAGCATGACTAAATTCACCTTATTCTACCCCGCCTACTTTTACTGGCAGCGTACTTCCTGTTCAGCTGCAATTGGTTTGTAGAATTCAGGAGCCAGGTTTATTTTAACTTTCACTATATTTATTTGAGACAGACAAACTAAAATGTTAGCTACCTAAAAAGAGCTAAACAGGAAGTGCACTGCCATGAAGAGTAAGCGAGGCAAAATAAGGTGACAATCAACTTTAGAGTAGTATGTTTTAGAATGATGCAAAGAAGAAAAAAGGCAGCTTTGTAATCAATGTTTTACTCTGTTCAAGTTTACTACAGGATGGACTAATCATTTGTGAAAACAACTTTTTAATGTTGTGGCCTTGTCGTGAAAGTGCTATAGTTACCCGATTTTTGCTCCCTCAAAAATGTAAACAAATAGAAATCATAAATGTTAAACTTCCTACATCCATCTACATGTTTTGCTCACTTACCCAATGCAGTCAGAGCCTCCAAATTGTTTATCATATCATATTTTAAGCTTTTTTTTTTTTTTTTTTACAGCTGTTAAAAGCGATGCTATGCTAGCGTCAATAAGTCACAATGCAAACAACAACAACAACAACAACAACAACAACAACAACAGATGAACTTCACTGAGTTTGATTAGCAAACAGGACATTATTAAGCATAGTCAGGACACTGTGGACTAATTTTTATCTGAATCAATGCATTAACAAGGTGTCTGTGCTAGGGGGAAATTGATTTGAGTTATTTAATTGCAAAAAGCGGGTTTTGCGCTTTTAAGTCTATCAGAAGCAGCAATTACTTTCTTTTCTTCTAATACATTCCTAAGTATAGAATCACACCATGTAAATAATACAGACACTTGTGTTTGGATTAGATGATATCATATTTATATTGTTTTAAGTATAATTTGAATTTCTTTTGCTCAGGTTTACCAATAGAACAAGCTCATTTTATTCTGATTTGAGATGAAATGCATTGTTCCTGATTTCAAGCAGAAATTGTGCATCATGTTTATCTGAAATTTTAACCAAAACTGCACAGTATTTTATGTATGTTCCATTGTCAAATTATAACTTAAATAAGGCATTGCATTTAAAAAATATTTAATTTAAAACCTACTCAAAACTGAATACAAGCACATAGTAAGAACTTGTTAGCGTATTAAAAGGGTAATATTTTCAGTGCGGGACGAAAGGCTTTTTTATTCTAGTTGCTTTGTTATTAGCATAATAAACATCTACATATTACGATTAAAATATCAATTTATTTCACAGACACAGTCAAACAAATGAGTCTCAAATAAAAATCAATACCAACAGAAACAAATTTTTACCATATTGATATTGTGGCATATTAATGTTGCAGTATTCTTTAAAAACGTTATCATCCCATCCCTTCATACAACATAGAAGTAATTTGTGTGTAACGTTTGTCCACTTGTGTCTGCTCAGAAACATCTGCAAAGGAAGGTCTTCTCTTGTGGTGTCAGAGAAAGACAGCTCCCTACAGGAATGTCAACGTCCAAAACTTCCATGTCAGGTGAGTTCATTTCTCTGTACGTCCCGCTAGACCTGGGCAATAGAACAAATTTTAGATAATAATGTTATCCAAAAATTTAATACCGAGTACATTGTTTGTTGACAAAATTATATTAAAAAAAGCCAGTTAAAAAGAAGTGATGCTGTAAACTGCAAGAGGTTGCATTCATATGATCACAACATTATATAGGCCAAATAATATTTAATACAGATGGGATGGAGCAGCTAAAGTTCTAAGTCTTGTCTCTGAAAAAACAAACAAAACATCACATTGAAATGTGTGAAATTGCAATGTTACTATATAGACAAACAAGCTTTTGCTCATGATCTGGACTTATCACATCATCAAATTCTGCAATGGAGCTCAACAGTGGAAGATTGCAGAAGTGCAAACCCCCATTAAAAATTGCCAGGGGATTTGAAACATTCAAATATTAAGAGTTTGAAGACATGTCGTGGACTAGCAGCTTGTGCTAACTCTAAACCAAAGTGTGGCTGTTTTCAGACTGAAAACACATCTATAACTTAAGATTCTGCAAAATGTCTTAATAACTTTTGTAGTTTATAAAGCTGCAGAAACGGATTTTAAACAAAAATGTAGGTCTTATGCTCCTGACCACAGAGCTGATTAGCTCCGAGAACGGTTTCAAACTTTTATTATTAATGATTTTTTTAATAGTTACGGAGATTTATATAGGAGTCAGTAGTGTAATAGTTAAAACCACACTAATCAAGACCATTCCAAGACCATAGAGTCACTAGACTGAGACAAGACCAAGACACTGAGGGTCAAGACCGAGACAAGATCAATACTTTATAGGTCGAGACCGAGACAAGACCAAATCAAGACCATCTTTGTCGTTTAAAGCAATTATCAGTGTCTACATGGTCTTATTGGGCAGTGGTTATTGCAAACTGTGGCTCCTTCGACATGTCTCCGTGCTCCTGGAGCAGGTTTAGCAGTGTGTTGGAAAGAAATGTAAAAATATGCAAATCTCACAATACAATATTTTTTCAGTTTGAAGCTCATGATATAATATTACAGAGTGTCCACGATATTGAGTGTATGCTAATAATTATAAAGATTAAAGCAATATTTTCTAGTCATTCTTTTCTTTATCAATCAGTGATTCCAAATTCACAGCTTAGACTAAATTGCTCTCTTGCCATATCAACTACAAGGTCTTGTTTTATGTTTGGTCATTAAGGACAAGACCAAGTCCAAGAGTCCTCAAGACCAAGACAAAACAGAGTCCAAATGTGCTCAACTTAGAAACGAGACCAAGACCTTAAAAAATCTTGAGACCAATCTTAAAACCAAGACTGGTCTTAGCTACACTACACTAGGAACCAGAACTTCTGAAACCAAGGAGTGGGCATTTACTGTTGAGCTCCATATGAACGCAACCTATAACCGTTAACAAATAGGTTGAAAGAAATGTTTTAACACATTTTTGTTGAATTGCTAAAAAAATATATGGATAATGTTATCAATACAGCAAACGATATCCAGATATTTGTTTTTCATTATCGCCCAGCCCTACATTATGCTAATTTGGCTTTATGCTTTATGAGTGTTGTATGGTTGTATTGTATGTATAAGTAGACTTTGGTTTATCCCTAATCCGTATTGAACCTGACTGTTGGTTCTGTGTGATTACTGGCCGGTGAAGCTGGAAGGATGGCCTGGCTTTCTGCGCCCTGATTCACAGACACAGACCCGACCTCATCGACTACTCTAAGCTCAACAAGGTGTCGTGTGCTCAGACAGATAACAGGGTGCTGTGTGTGCCAGCTCCCAAACACTAACAAGCCAGTCTTCACTAATGTGCCAGTGAAAGAGCAGCTGCACCATCTGCTAAGCGTTCACAGTGTGACTTTGTGTTTTGCTGGAGTTTTTGACTTGGTAAAATTATAGATAAATAATCTGGCATGTTTTTATGCATGAGTTTAATCTCGAAATGGTTCAGTTGGTGCAACACAGAAACTTCTCCTACCGAGGGGTCTGAAACTTGCAGCCCAGCGGCAAAATCCTGACTCTGAGATGATTTAATGTGGCCCCGGGAATGATTTCTTATTAGTATTGATAGTGACATGCCAATAAACTGCAGGTGATAATTTAAACTGAAAATGTTTTAGCATACTGTTAGATCCCTAGTGTCAATAAAACCAAATCCAATGAGTTCTGGAATATAGCATTTGTCCCTAAACTTTCCTTGGGACCGTTTGACCCATTTATTTACTTTTTTTGTTAATCACATGGACTGCAACTAGGGCTGCAACTAACGATTATTTTAGTAATCGATTTGTTTTTTGAATGCCAAAAATGACCTGAATACAAGATTGTTTGCCGAATTTGAGCTGAAATAATATGGCTTGAGGACTAGGGATGTCTAGATTATTAGGTTCATTGATAACACACAAGTCACAATATAATCGTTAAAAAGAAAATAAGAAGAATTGTGCCAGTTTTTTAAATTAATTCTATTCTTTAATAATGTATTAATTGTATAATGTGATGTATAATGTAATATGTATTGGCCAGGTTTATATAAAAAATGGCGATATTTGATGCAGACAATTTCCCCAATAAATACGCTTAGTTGTAGTTTTTTTTACCAACCTGAAAAGCAAATTTGTGATTATTGAGCCATAGATTTGGAAGAATTTCAAAGATATGCATCTGCACATATCAATATTTTAGACGTGGCCTATTTTGAAACAGAAGTCTTTTACTTGACAAAACTGGTCACAAACTTGAGGGAAAGTGATGTGTTAGACAATGAGAATGAAAGAAAAACTGTTGTTTGGTCAACTCAATTGTAATCGTAAATAATCGCTTAATCGTGATATTTTATCTCGCAATACTGACATTCCATATCACTAGGCTCAGGCAAACTAGTTTTTACATCAAAAACAATAAATTTACACATTTTGTATGTAATCTTTGTTCAATCTGAAGCTTTGCACTGCTCCAGTTAGCGACTATTTGATTACTAATTTAATTGGCGACTACTTCAATAATCGATTAGTTGTGATAATCGAATAACTTACTGTAGCCTTAATATACTGTAATATAATACAGTATTAAAAAATGAATGTTGACATATATTGTGTGTTATATTAAGCTTTATAGAGCGTATTAACAATTTATAGACAATATAACATAGTTAAGCCTTTATATTAAAATGCTCGACCAACTCTTCGATCATTTTAGCTCCAATTCAGCTTGAGTCCCTGCTCCAAACCAAAACGTAACTAGATTTGCATGACATGTTTGCATGAACTCCTTGAATACACCTGATTATAAAGCACACTAACTAGATTTAAAATAAAATCAAAAAAGTGTTTTCTTGTTAGTAAGTCGGTGAGAATCTATAATTTAGCATCGTTGTATGAGCCGCAAATACCTTTATTACTTTTATAATAAGGTTGTCAAGACGTTTGTGGTTTGGGAAGCAGTGATTTAGTAGGCACACAGTATTTATTGTTATTTCTCCCTGTCATCATTGGTTACACTAAGTAAAACAGTGGCTCTGCGTTAACCTGACTTTACACTGACCCGGAATAGTCCCGGAAACATGAGCCTAGTCCCTGCAGATCTCTTAGCTCTTCTCTCTATTGTCCCTGCTTCATCACTCAATATGAAGCTACTGTCCATGCAAGAGCTGAAGCAGAAATTCTTAAACCCCTTGACGACAGAATTATTTTATTACAAAAAGAGAATCTTTACATGACCCTAAATTAGACTACATTTGAATGTTTTTGATTGCACTAAAAATAACACTTTTGCTAACCCTAAACAGAATAGAAAATAATCATGACATTTAGTGAAGCACACATTTAAGCCTTCATTTTGATCAATGTTACATGTTTATCTGTGTTATCCAGACAGTCAAAATCAGGTCTAAACCCAAACAAACTCATAAATTATGGTAGCGGAGTGGTAAAAACTTCCTGAGTTTTACTTCTGAGTGCCTGTAGCATGTAATTTTTATTTAATTTTAATGCTTCTCTTGCTCAAACCTCTGTCATTGAAAATGACAAACAAGCCAAATGCTGTATCTTCCGGACTAAAAGTCACAATTTTTTCATAGTCTGCTATGGATGTGAATCATTCACCTTATTTTAGCCACGCCCACTTATCTTGATAGATCACTTCCTGTTTAGCTGCAGGTAGCCTAAGTTACATTAGCCACAATCAAACATGGTTTTTTTTTTTACTGTTGTTGTGTCTATTGGAAATTTCTGTGCAAAACAGACAAGCTAACATGTTAGCTATCTAAACAGAGCTAGTAAGTGTGCTGCCAAGAAAAGTGGGCGTGGCAGAATATGGTGAAAACTGTAGCTCAGTGGTTTCCAACCTTGGCTTGGGAGCTACCAGTAGCTCGTCAAAGAATTGTAGAATTGTACAAATTATGCTTTATTACTCAAATTTTATTAGATACATGCCTGTAAATGTATCTTTAAATGCCTTATTGTGTCAAATTCTATAAAGATATTGGCAACATTTTCATAGCTTTCTTTTGCAAAAGTAGCTCTCCTGGCGAAAACGAGAAGGAACTATCCCAAATAAGAGAAACAATTTAGTTTTGTTTGTTTTTTTACGAGAACAAAATATTCCCGGCGCTGTAAATTCACACTTTAGCTTCGGAGCATCCCACCATCCATCTCGTCATCGGTCTACTACTCTATCCTCGTATCTGCCTGGATCTGAGAGCAGCTGGCCCTGTCATGTATTGTGTCACCCCAGCGCTTTACGGGACAGTGCTACAGAGACAGAGACAATTGTAACAGCATGATCCCTGTCCTCTCCCTGCTCTCTCTCTCTCTCTCTCTCTCTCTCTGGCCACTGCCCCATTAGCAGTCCTGGACCTTCCATGTCAGCTGTTGTCTAATGCTCTCTGCTCCAGACACTTTTTCCCCTGGGTTAAGAAGCAAATAAATACATGTCTACATCTACCACTTAGAGAAAGAATAGAAATTGGTTGCGTTTTAAAGTTAGAGTGCAAAAATGGTTGTAAAAATAGACATAACACACTGTATCTTGATGTCTGTTGTGGTCAGTATTATAATGAGCTCACCATAGCATGGAGGTCAGCACAGCGGCATGTTAAGTCCCAGCATTTCTGCCCAGTGAATTGTGCTTCTTTATTTAGGATGATCCTCTGGGGAACCTAAACCTGGCTTTTGACATCGCAGAGAAACACCTGGACATTCCCAAAATGCTGGACGCAGAAGGTACTGGGAAATAAAAATGTCTGTCAAAACTATAGTGGCAGTTTTTAGCTCTAAAAAGCTCAGTGGTTCTTACAACAAATACTACAAAATGAAAATGTGTCTCTCTGAGTGTTGCCAGAGCTAAACCAGGTCTATAATTGGACAATTGCATGGCTAAATAAGGGCTAAATATGTTATTGTACTACACCAGGGCTTTTCAGAATAAGGCACATGGGCGAGGTCAGGCCGTTCAACCAATTAATTTGGACCATGTTTTCCAGACATTAAAAATATTTATTGGTTTGATTCTGTGTTGTATTTTATTTTTCCATAAAAATCTAAAACAGCAGTACTTGTTTTGTGTGGCCCTAAATAAAAACAGTGGAAAATAAAGTTGAAAAGACCTGCATAGTTAACAAAAATGAAAATAAGCTTGAGTCTAAATTATCATTAGAACCGTAAAGCACCTCGCCTACTACTAAAGGAACATGCTTCAAAAATTGAGAAAACTGATGTAATAGATAATGTTTGTATGTTTATAGTTTAGTTTAGACAATATTTTGTCATGGTCAAATCTAAAAAAATACTTTTAGCTGTAAAGAGTGTAGATGATAAATGATGTTCATCAATAATGGTAATAATAATTAATATTATTTCTAGATAAGTTTTCATACATGTAGCAACCCAAAGTGCTTCACAGCATTAAAAAATTACAAAACAAAAATATAAATAAGCATAGTATACAAGCAGGTACACTGTAAAGCAGTCGGGGACCAGATCCAACCAGTTAAATCTGACCCCAACCCATCTTCCAAACATTTAAAAAATATATATTTCATTTACTTGTAGGGCTGTACAATTATGATGAAAATAATAGTCACGGCTATTGAAATCATAATTGAAATCCCAATTATTCAAAGGATTATTTGCCTAGAGAGACTGCAGAGCGATAGTGCCTTTTAAATTATAAAGAGCGAAGAGATAAAATGAAATATGTGACAAAGTAAACTGTTGTAAATTGTAAAGTTTCCAAATAAAGACAATAAATGAGCGCTTATGAACAGATTTAAGTTGCGGTCAATAATCACGATTACTCGATTACACAAATTTTGTAAATGATTGCATCAATAATAATAATTGAAATTGAAATTTGATTAATTGCACAGCCCTATTTACTTGTTTAATTTTAGGTTGGCACTAGTTTAGACATGGTGTGTGCCTAGTGTAGTCTTTGTTTAATTTTTCTTTTTAGACCTCATTTGATCCTGATTGAAATCTGATTTGAATCTGGGTTCATCTTTGTTCAGACCTTGTTAGTGTCTTGTCTTACCCACATGTAGCCTAGCTTTGGGTAATTAAGTAATATAATCTTTATTTGGCAATGCAGATACAAGTTGTAGAGCTAAAACATATCTAATATGTGACTTGAATGTGCTTAATGTGGTGACCCGACTGACCCTCCGACCCAAAAATCTGGCCCTCGGTAAAATAAAGTTGAATAGCCTTGCTGTAATGTTTTAGGTAAGAAATAAACTTAGGCAAAAGCATTGTTTTTTTTTTTACTTTATGGGACTGTCTTTTGTGTCTTTACATCTGAACAGGCTTGCATCTCCTTAAAATGTACTTTTTCATGTCCTAAAGCAGCTTCCTCTTTCTTGTTTCCATAGATACTTTTTCCTTTAGCTATAATTTTTCACTTTATGGCATAAAAGTGATGTATATCCACCAAGAACACCCCAAAATAATGCTTAACCTTCTATTTAAATAGAATAAACGTTTGATTTTACACCCCCAAAAGTTACAGTGTCACTTCAAATGTATATTGTTAATTTCATGTTTGTGTTTTAGATATTATCAACACCCCCAAGCCTGATGAGAGAGCCATCATGACCTATGTTTCTTGCTTTTACCATGCATTTGCTGGAGCTGAACAGGTAAGTATTTTGCAAAATACTTTTCTTTTCTTCTACAAGAATCTTTGCAATATAATAATATATAATCTTCTTTTTGGACTTTCAGGCAGAAACCGCGGCCAACAGGATCTGCAAAGTGCTGGGAGTAAACCAGGAGAATGAAAAAATGATGGAGGAATATGAGAAACTGGCTAGTGAGGTACAGTAAAAGCAGAAAGAGTTTCATATTATATAAAACTGAGCTGATGACACTTTCTGAAATAGAGCCAAAAGTTAAACGAAACCTTTGAACTTTTTTGTATAATGTTGTATAATTTCATCAGAGCAGGTTCCCGGGGTGTAATTACATTCATGGGTTCAAAAACGAGGTCAAGCTTAACTTTAAAATGATATATTTTATTCCTGACTTTTACAATCCTCGCAGCACTGAGGTCCGTCAGGTCTGGATCTCGATAGTTTTGTGCATCAACAAGTTTTAAGATGTATAATATCAAAGTATTGCTGTTAAGTAATACCTGTGTTTATAGTGGTGAGAATTATCATAGTGTTGTCCACATCTTTAAGATTCTAGATGTTGCCTCAACTCTGTAATTTTGTGTATCTTTGCCCAGGTAACAAAATTACAGAGTTTTTTCAAAATTAAGAAATTTTTTCCTGAAGGTGCACTGGGTAACACTTTATAATAACACCTTGATTAGCTTAATTAAAGGTGCACTTTGTCAGTTTTTGGTCAAAATAGACTTGAATAAAAGTATGTTTTTGCCATTTAGATTTCTTTGTTGCTCTAAATAGATGATAATAATAATCGCTTTGGCTGTTTTTTCTTTTGTTAAGATTTTTATTAAAGTTTCAATGACTTCGCTTATCTGTGAAGTGAAGCAACAAGTTAATGCATTAGCTTCCAAATTTGATTCAGGATGAAGGTATCTAGTTGACTCTGGTGAAGTCACTTAAAGCTGCCATACCTGATTTTAGCTTCCTGTAATATAGAAATTAAAACTTTTGCTTCAGTCAAATTTTTTTTCACATCTGTTAGGAGTGAGACGTGCCGGTATGCTAATAAACGTTAGTCTCAATGCTAAAAACAACAACAACAACAACAGACAAAGTTTATTGATTTTAGGAAACAAACAGTACATAGTAGACACAGACAGGACACTGCAAACTCATTTTCACATGATTAGATACTTCAGCAAGATACTGTATCTGTGCAAGGGAAACATTGATTTTAAGTTATTTTATAAATATAAAATAAAATAAGGTAGCTACAGTGCCTTTCATGAGTTTTTCTGGAATCACGTGTTAAAACAAAACTAAATAACGTTTTACCTTGCTAAACATCTTGTAATCTGTGATGTTACTATGCATTGCATTTGAAGCATGTTCCAGCAGAAACTACAGCAACTGCAACCTTCTTCCCGCCTTTCCAATATTCCTACTCGAATTTCTGTCTGAGAACATATTTTTTTTTTATTTAGCAGTGTA
Organism: Mugilogobius chulae; assembly: GCA_038363315.1. NCBI lineage: Eukaryota > Metazoa > Chordata > Actinopteri > Gobiiformes > Gobiidae > Mugilogobius > Mugilogobius chulae. Next base: position 28,114,303 of record CM076407.1, read on the forward strand.
AATTGATTATTTTTTGTATTTCATCTTAAAATTATCAAAATTAGCAAATAACAAATAATCTTAAGTTTCTTTTCAGTTTGGCTAGCTTATTACACAACTCCTGCTAAAGTTACTTAGTTCTGCTTTAAAATAGCAGTGGTTGAAGCAAAACCCAACACAAGGTATGTTTCTGATGGTGAAACAAATTTGAACCTCTGTATTTTCAATATCTTGGGTCATGTTTGCAATTGTATAGCTAGAAAAAATACTTGCTTTTCTTCCACAAACTGTAACTCTCTGACTGACACTGGGGCAGCTGCTGGAGTGGATCCGCCGCACCACCCCCTGGCTGGAGAACAGGACCCCAGAGAAGACCATGTCCGAGATGCAGAGGAAGCTGGAGGACTTCAGGGACTACCGGCGCCAGCACAAACCCCCCAAGGTCCAGGAGAAGTGCCAGCTGGAAATTAACTTCAACACACTGCAAACCAAGCTACGCATCAGTAACCGCCCTGCCTTCATGCCCTCCGAGGGGAAGCTGGTGTCTGTAAGTCAAAACATCATCATCTATAAAAAGAACGCGAGATTAGTTTAGTGCTGCTCTTAAAAATACATTAAAATAATATAGAGTGAGATATTATTAGAGCTCCTGCATCCATGTGACGGTACTAATAAAAAGAAGTTGAAATTTAGCTTTCGTGGTTTATCCCTGGCATTAAATTAGGCCGTAAATAATAGAAAAAAACAACGCAAATAAACATCAGCGGCTATTTTGTGGCTTGACTTTGCTTTTCACAAGTTTAGAAGCATAAATCACGCTCTGAATCTGCCGCTTCTGGACATTTTACTCACTTTCTACCTTCTTATCTCATTAAAACGTTTCCCTGATGTTGTTTGTGTGAAATATATCTGACTCTAAAGCCCTGTACATATAACTTTTACTCATATTCACAATTTAAACAATCTGATCTATGAAGCTTTTGTACATGATATAAGCCAATTTTCTCATGTCATTGTGATAAACACCTGAAAATCATTTTGGTTTAACATTTGTTAACTCGGTTTATCTTTAGTTTGTGCTTTTATTAAACCATAAATCTTTCAAAGACTGATTAGAAGTGTATTTGCCATTGTTTTCTTCTCACTCTCTGCTTTTTTAATAAACTAAACAAAACACAATCGGAATGATGAATATTAACCTGATTAAAATACAAATCAATACACCTGCAGCTTAATTAATGTAAGTCTTGACACACTGCTTGTCGGTTTAGCCAGAAATCCACTTTTTTTTTGTCAAAATGGCGTCTGTCAGCTGCGGAAATGGCCTGGCTTTCTTCTGTCTTTGATAATTTGTAAGTCCCAGTGTGCAAAAATAATCCATATTCTGTAGAACTCTGATAAAGTTTAATAATCGTCAGCTGCAGGAGCTCTATAGGATCAAAAAACCTCAGTACGAACCATAATTTCATAGATGGAGTGCCAGATATGAAGTATTTGCTTTAAAGGAAGGGTGAACTCACATCATGAGCAATTAACATTTTACAGACTGAAATATGTATGGAAACTATTGTAGGTGTAATTTACTTGTAAAATCATATAATACTTTTTTTAATAAATAGAAAAACAAGATATGTTCTCTGCAGATGACATTGCGTTATCCAAATGTTTACAGCTTTTTCAATTTCGAAAAGCCTGCAAATATTGTAGGACATTGTATTGCGTTAAATTGCAGTTGTTTTTTTTTTTGCTTGTTTGATTCCATATAGGATATAGCGAGCGCGTGGCAGGGTCTGGAGCAGGCAGAGAAAGGTTATGAGGAGTGGCTTCTAACTGAGATTCGAAGGTTGGAAAGACTGGACCACCTGGCTGAGAAGTTTCGTCAAAAGGCCACAAACCATGAGAACTGGGCCACTGGTAAGTCACATTTCTTTAAATTTTATAGACTCTTTTGTGTTTAGTTGAATCATAGCAGTGTTCATTTCATTGAATTTATTTTGAAACATGTGTCATTGTTGTCTTTAGTTAATTAAATTCATCATGCATTCTAAACATAAAATGCCACATGAATGTTCTCCTGCAAACTATTCCATAATTTGACGCCTCTGATCGAGACATTAAAACTTTTCATTGTGGTTTATACATGTTGCCCCACACTTCCACACAATAAGATAGATAGGCAAGAATAACAAACTGTATATTTTATGTAAAGGTTGTAGAGTTACCGTATGCCTAGCTTTGTTCATACCTGCAAGTCATTTGACCTGTTTGGACCGAACATAATTTATGTGGGGTTTCCAGCTTCTTATCCAGAATCACACCTCAGAATTTAATTTCTTCTACATTTTCTAATTCTACATTTTCATTCTTATTTTAAATGAGTGTTTGTTTTTACAGAAAGCTGTAACTATTTCATTTGATACATTTTTATTTGAAATGTCTATGATGCAGGTAAGGAGATGATCTCTCACAAAAGGACTACGAATCTGCCACGCTGACACAAGTACGAGCTCTGCTTCGCAAACACGAGGCCTTTGAGAGTGATTTGGCTGCCCACCAGGACGAGTGGAGCAGATCGCTGCCATTGCACAGGAACTCAAGTATGAATTCGACTCTAATCTAGTCACGTTCTTGACATTACAGTAACATTAGAATGTTAACAGACAATGCCTTTGAATGGCATCAATGAAAATGTGTTCTGAAATAAGACAGGTACTTCTCCTGTTCGTATATTCTCAAATCTACAGCAGAAACAGTGTAGAGAGGGGCAGACGGTCAAAGGGACATCCGTTCATCCGTTTCCCAAGAGCCCATCCTCCTGATCAAATGTATAATTTTTAAAGCACGCTGTGTAGGTTTTTACCCAAAAGACTTATATAAAACTATGTTTTTTTGCTTGGATGTTTTTTCTAGGACTAAAAAAACAGGTATAAAATGTCGGTCTTTCTTATGTGTGGACTTGTATACAGTACCCCCAAAATTGACTTTTCTTTTTACATAGAGCCTCCTCTAACTTGTCGGATGCCATAAAATTGATGTATAGTATCTGAATGGAGAATGTTCCCAAACTTTGTATTTCAGTCGGATCATGCACTTTGTTTTCAACCTCCAGAAAGTTACACAGTGCCACTTTAATAGTTACAGGACTGATTTTAAACAGACCAACTTTTTCATTTACAGACAAAAGTCCTCAAACAACTCTTTAGATATCTTTTTGTGTTGCTGTTTCAACTTTGCACAAAAGTTCTTCTTATATCTTGTATCTGCCTCCTAAATCCTTGCTCACATTTCCTCCATAGTTTTTAGCTTTGAGATGCCTCTAAATACGGCACATCTGATTGGCAGTGAAGGAATCAAAGGGGAGGAGAGAGGTGGGTGTGGTTATTTGTTAGTTGCACACACCTGCCCAGTGTTACTCCATTAGAGTTTGGAGCTTCTTGTGCATTCATTTCACAAGGACGGCATTTCAGAGTCAGCAGAATGACTTCATGGTTTCCCGTGAGGTGGGTCATAAACTGCTTTTTGTATTTTTACAGTTTTGATTTTTGTCTAAATCCTAATTTTTCTGTTGCAGTTTGCTGCTGCATTTTGCACTGCTGAGCTGGAGTGCCCTTTGTGTCCCTGCTAATTATGGTAACTATTTTTGTGAACATTTTCTAACAAAAAAACTAAATCTCTATTTGCCACACTGTAAATGGTTGTGTTGTACAGTCTAGTTTTATGAAAAGTATGACTGGATGAATGAAATGTACTAATAATCTTGACAAAAATTGATATCTCAATAGTTTTTGGCATATTTTGATTACGATATTCAGGCGATAATATGTCAATCCAACAAAAACAAACTTCCAAAAATGTTTTTAAACAATTAAGTTAAAGCGAATGTATGATCTTTAGACATGTTCTAGTGATAGACTGCTCGCCTTTTGTTCATTTTGACCAAATATTCATGCTAAAAAATATTCGCTCGAAAAAATTATTCAGCTAGACTTTGGAATGTTACATTTACAACACATTTATAAAGTGTATTGATACACCAGTTTGGTTAATATCACTGAATGTGAAAATAAAAATGAACTAAAATCTTGGCTTTTCATTGCTATTTTAAACGTTTATAATACTGTTTTCTTAGTATTTTCAAACTGCTCTTTTTGAAGACGTATTTTTTTATTTTATTGCATGATGTACTTGATATTACATTTTTAAATATCTTCAAAACAATGTATAGTATCCAAAATTCGTTTTATCGCTCGGCTCTATCAACAAATGTTTTTTCTATGTAAATTTGTGTTTTCTTGGTATGTGCGCCAATTTTTAACAACCTGTCCACTGTTGCTATAACCTGACTTTAGCATTTCTCCTCTTTTGTGTAGGATAATGTCTCTTGTGCACTATGCCTGATGATAAACTAAATTATGCTTGCTATCTACAGGTTGGAATCCAAACTCTGAACCTCTTTCACCTCCTCTTTCTCCTCCTCCACCCACTGATACACAAAATCCTGCTGCGTCCTACATGCATCCAGCAGTCGACACGCCCAATCCTGAAGCTCAAGAACACTCAAGTTCAGAAAGTTTTCCAAATGCGTACGCAGCGGCTAATCCTGTCCCTTTGCACTCTTTGGAAACAGGAAACCCAGCGTTTTCTAATCCTGCCGCTGGGTTTCAACCTGGAGGTTTTATTCCATTTTATGGCTATCAGCCTGGGGAGCTCTATCATCACGGATCCAAATTTTACAGTGGACACAATCTACATGAAGTGGAGCAAGATTACCCAACACAAAGTTTTTTCAGGAACCATTTCCCATCTATGACAGGTTTGGGAGTGGGCAATGACTTTTTGGACACATGGTTTGGTGGAATGATAAAACAACCAGGAAGTTATGGATTTTATGATCAGTATTTACCGTTTCTGACCGGGCGGATCCCACGCGGCACCTTCACTCTCTACTCTTCTGACTTTGACACGGGCAAAGACCAGTGGGATGAGGTCCATTATCAGGGTTACCAACGTGCACCTGAGCAACAAGCTCCACCTGAACAGAACTATTTGCAGCATGATTACACACTTTTCCAGCGGCCAATCGTTTAAATACTTCAATTGCTTGAATGTTGTTGGAATAAAAGGCCTTGGTATGTGCGTTTGGTGTTGTCTTTTAATGTTGGGATGTGTCCATTGTATTGTAGATTTTTCATGTATCTTTATGGTGATGACACTTAGTTGACCAAACAATAATTGAATAAAAAAAGATTTATTGTAATTATCACAGAGTACAATGAAATTAAGTTTGAAGTGAGCTCCCGGGCCGCTGCACCTTTTACACACCGCCATTTTGCGAATGCATTAGTTTAAGCAACAAAAAAGCAAAGAATATTTATGGTACTGTCTTATAAACGTTGCAAAGGTTTACTTAAAACACAATGGTAAATTTAACGAAATTAATGTGTTTTAAGTGGATTAAACATTATTTCAAGATCTTCATTGACACTGGGTGAAAATACAAAGGGATGAAGCTTCACAAATATTTTACTTCATTGTCCAAATGTAAGATCCTGCATGTTACTAATCGACAATGAAATACACTTAAGCATTCTTTTCTAGTTTAGATTTTTTAGCTTTTTTAGTTGTAAGTTAGTAAAATTGTTTTTCCCCTAAATGCAACACATTGTGAAAAAATGACAACTACTGCCTTAGCTGAATAATATATACTGTATATTTTTTACTTCTAACCAGGAGCCAGATGCAGTTTTCTGATTGGCTGTCCTCTGCAGTTTTGCTTTGTTCTGTTTTCAAAGACTTTTGTTGACTAAAATTGCAATCAAAATGATTTCATGTCGACATTAACCATGTGTCAAAGGATTTATGAAAGGAAGTTTTAAAATTTAAAACTTGTGTTTGCAGTGTGAAAATCAGCTACCCCACTTTTAAGTCATTAAGTGTGATCTTACTCTGAACAGGGGAAAAATGTCTCCTTTAGCTTCATTTTTTGACAGTATGTCGTAAAACATTTATCCCCAAGAAGAATCTTCTAAATCAGACCGGAGAAAAAATTTGGCTTCCTGTTCCTGCACATTTTTGAAGATAGTTGTTACTAATAATTTTTTTTGTGTTAAATTTAGCTACAGAACATGTGTCTTTGCTTGTTGTCCTAATATTTATCACAATGGTTAGATAAAAAACATGTCTTTTCCAAAAATGATCATTTGTATCACTGATGACTGTTCTTCCACCACTTGTTTGAGTTTGAATATGGCGCTCTGGTAAAAATAATTGCCCACCCCTGTTTTAAATTGTTTCTTCAATTGTTGAGTTTTCACCTCCAGTTCCAACTCAATAAAATGTAGAAAATAGTTTGCTTTAGAAGTTCTAATTTGTAATATATTTTTGTTTGTCTTTCTTAGTGAGCTGGATTACCATGATGTGGCTGCAGTGAACCAGCGCTGTCAAAGTATTTGTGATTTGTGGGACAGACTCGGGACACTGACTCAGAAGAGAAGAGAGGCACTTGAGGTAATCCAAACACATTTACTACATGCTTCACTGTTTGACTAATGCATTTTTAAGCTGGTCATAATTTCAAATATCCTATCACACAAGTTAAATTCAGAATGCAGCAACACTGTCACCACTAGAGTGGGCTAATGTTTCATACAATCTGTAATACGCATTATAGGATTATCAAAAATATCAAAAATCTGATACTAATCAAGACTAAATCTGGTGTTGAATGTAGATACTCAGTTGAGAAAGTATCTACACTTAAATGGCATTAGCAAAACACAATTTGGACTTCCATTAACATTTTTAGTTTGATCTACTGCAAATATCAAAGAATTAAAGCAGGGTTTTTCAACATAAGGGCAGATTAGGCCCATGATCCATCTTTCAAACATTACATTTTTTTCTTGTTTGCCTAATTTTTTTAATGTAAGCTTGCACTACTTTAAAGTTTGTGTGCACCTGACTTAGTCTTTGTTTATTTTTGCTTTTGACCTGGTTTGAATATGGGTTAATCTTTGTTCAGACCCTGTTAGTGTCTAGTCTTGCCCACATTTAGTTTTGGTTCAGTTATCAAATAACAAAATAGATAAATATTGATAGTCTTTCGTACTTTATTTTTCCCCAAAAATGTTGTTTTTGTAGTGCTGAAAAAATATTTAATAATGTTTTGTGCAACCCCAAATTGTACTTAAAGTGGTGGCCCGGTTTACACCTTCGGCCAGAAGCCAGAGGTAGGACCTAATCCCAGTTTTTCAAGTCTCAAGTAAGTCTCAAGTCTTTCGCCTCAGGTCCAAGCCAAGTCCCAAGTTAGAAGCTTATAACTCCAAGTAATATCCAAGTCCTCTGTTTTTAGTTTCAAGTCTTTAAAATAAATTACCAAATACATATTTCTACAATTTCATAGATTTTGATTAATCCAATTTAAAACAAATTTCCTTTTTTTTTTTGAGAAGTCAAGTCCTAAGTCACTGACCTTCAAGTCCCAAGTCAAGTCAGAAGTTTTGCTCCAGTTTATCAAGTCAAGTCTCAAGTCATGACTTGCAAGTTCACATCTCTGCCACAACCAAGCTCACTATCTGGCTCTTAGAATTGAACAGCCAATAGGGATGGAGAAGAGCTAAAAAACTTTAAAAATCGCATGCAGTGATTGAATCAAAAAGTCAGAATCAATCAGTTTAGTTCAAGTCCCGACCTCAGTATTTCAGACCAACTTCTAGAATTAGGGTCCAGCAGTTTTGTATTATGTTTGATTGAGTGTGAGTTTTTGTTTCTTCAACAACAAAAACAATGCAAAGTGAACAAATCATAAGGCAGCCTTTACATTTACAACTAATATTTCAGCTTCATGGTATTGTCATTGTATTGATTTTACATTTATATTTGGTCAACAGAAACATGTTAAAGCTGTTAATGTGCTAAAAATATCAGAAAGAACTGATCATTAGGTTTGCAATAGTCTTAAGTATGTACATGGTTAAAAATTATTACATGAAATTCTGCCATTTTTGAGGGAGTCTCACAAACTATGCGGTATTAATGGTCGATATATATATAAAAAAGTAGCCTAATAATGACAATGTCTAGTAAGAATGTTTTGGCAGTACTGTTTTACCTTTTAGAATCCAAATAAATGGACCTTGGTCATTTAAAAATCCTGGGTTAGGACCTACAGTGCGTACGATCCTGATCGTGACAATACTAATGCATTGTAGGTTGCTGAGTTCAGCCTATTAATTTTACTTTAAAATACTAAAACTCAAACTCTACATGTGTCGGACTGGCAACTGTTCAAATAAAATGTGCCACTTGGCCTTAACTCAAAGAAAAAAAAGCTGTTTGATCTGTCTTTTGGAAGCCGGTGGCAAATTGTCTGCCAGTTCTATGATCTACCCTGTCCTATTCCAACCTGTAAATGTGTGAGGGCTCGGGGAAAAGAGCCAGGGCTTAGTCTGAGTGACAGGGACAGACGCCTGCTTTTTGTCACTCTCCCAATGTCCCCTGCTGATGGGGTCTGCTCCCTGTCACCGTGCACTCAGCCAGAATCAGGGGTTAACAGGGCCAGAACAATGGTATGCACTGTGGGATTAGGCATCAAAACAGGTGAGGGGATGTTTGTTTTTGGATTTCAATGCGAGCTATGAAGGTTGTGTTGTTGTTGGACAAGAGCTGTGTTATTGGGAGTTTGAGATGTAAAAATATAGCAAGTAACGCCTGCCGTGCTGCCGTTTGTCTTAGCGCACAGAGAAGCTGCTGGAGACAATCGATCAGCTGTTCCTGGAGTTTGCCAAGAGGACAGCGCCGTTTAATAACTGGATGGAAGGAGCCATGGAGGACCTGCAGGACATGTTTATAGTCCATACGATTGAAGAAGTTCAGGTAAAAGCAGTACATTTTACAACATAGAATATTGTTGTAAATATTTAATGCATAAAGAAGATTTAAGAAAAAAAAAAAAAAGCAGATAGATAGATGATTTACAGCCTGAAAGATGATTGAACACATTTCAAAGATGCAGTAGTTTTCCCAATTCATATTTTTTTTATGGAATATGTGTTTTGATTCGCATTTTATTATAAAACTTACCAACTTGTGTGAGTGACATGTATATATATCAGTACAGTCTATGACCACAGAGTATTCCAGGTAGGCCAGGACCGTTAAAATAGCCATGCCAGCAACTTGTGTCCCTCACAGTAAAATGAGAATGATTTGTGTTATGATTTCAAGTTGTAAATCTATTCAAATTGAGTTTTATTGTATTTATTTAGTACAAGGGTGTCAAACTCCTTTTCAGCAAGAGCCACTTTGGCATAATTTTTGTCATAAACCTCTAGACTTTGAGAAATTACAAATAATACTCCTGTATTTTATATTTAATGAAGTTATTTCAAATAAAACTGCATAGATCTAGGCAAGTAATTATCCTTTCAATTCCAGACACCTACAATGTTCTAGTGATAATATAAAATGTTAAAATAAATCTTATAAAACCCCACTTGCCACAATAAGGATGTGGAGGATTGCATCTGGTCTTGACACTTGTGATTTAGTATATTGATGAGTTGTATGATCCAGGTTCACTGAAACCTACAAAATAGTAGATTAAAAACACTGGTGGATCTCGCAACCCCACTTTGTGAATCATTGTCTTAATGTAGAAATATACAAAAGTCATTAAAAAAAAACATTTTACTTGACCAAACCTGGAGCTACCCTGAAGAACAATGTATTTTACTGAAAGTTTATTTATCTTTAATTTACTTCCTTTTGTTTGTCAGAGCCTAGTTGCAGCTCACGAGCAGTTTAAAGCCACTTTACCTGAAGCAGATGCCGAGAGACAGGCCATTTTAGGAATCCACAATGAGGTGCAGAAAATTTCCCAAAGCTACGGGATCAAGGCTTCTCTTGTCAATCCCTACAGCTCCATCACGACCGAAGAACTTCTGGATAAATGGGACAAGGTTGAGTTACATTTCATCATAGATTTATTGTAGAGGGAGATGATAAATATTTCACATTATGACATAAATGTCTCTGTTTTGCAGGTGAAAAAGTTGGTCCCTCAAAGAGACAGTGCCCTCCAGGAGGAGATGGCCCGACAGCACTCTCATGAACGACTGAGACGTCAGTTTGCCGCCAGGCTAATTTGATTGCTCCTTGGATACAAACCAGGATGGAAGTCAGTTGTGATTGAAACATTAACAAATACACATATAGGTTACTTATTGGGACGTGTTAAGAATGAATTATATTTGTGATTTCAATAATAAAAACACAGCTGAAATACATTAGTTACTGTACATGCAATACATTATTTACATTAATTCACTGTTAAAAAAACGCTGTGTATTGTAACAGGAAATTGGACGCTGCTCATTGGAGATCGGTGGTACTCTCGAGGACCAGATGACTCAGCTCAAACAGTTTGAGCATGTCATAGTAGCTTACAAACCCAACATCGACAACTGGAAGGAGATCACCAACTCATCCAAGAGTCACTGGTGTTCGATAACAAACACACCAACTACACTATGGAGGTACACAACAGTGACAATGGATTTTGTTTAATGTGTACTTATTTACTCACTTTTTGTTTTTATGTTTGAACAGCACATTCGCGTTGGATGGGAACTGCTCCTTACTACAATCGCTCGTACCATTAATGAGATTGAGACCCAGATTTTGACCCGTGATGCTAAAGGCATAAGTCAGCAGCAGATGAATGAGTTTAGATCTTCTTTTAATCACTTTGACCGGGTAACTTCAGGGTTCTTGTGCAATATGGGTTCTCATGTATTGTTTTCTAATATATTTTGAACAATTTCAGAAGAAAAATGGTGCTATGGAAACGGATGACTTCCGAGCTTGTTTGATCTCAATGGGTTATGATTTGGTAAATCAACAGACAAATATGAAACTGCATTAAATGTGACAGCTTGTTGAGTGTCCTATTTTTCTACATTATTGTCTTCAGGGAGAGGTGGAGTTTGCTCGCATCATGCTGCTTGTTGATCCAAATGGCACTGGCATTGTGTCCTTCCAGTCTTTCATTGACTTCATGACCAGAGAGACTGCAGACACAGACACTGCTGAGCAGGTTGTGGCGTCCTTCCGCATCCTGGCAGCCGACAAGGCAAGTGTCTGTTGTAGACTCATGTGCGAGCTTGTGTTTTTTGGATGGGCGTTGTTCAAAGCTTTAATGTCTGCTTCATGTTTTTTCTTTGCAGCCCTACATACTTGTGGAGGAGCTGAGGAGAGAGCTCCCCCCAGAGCAGGCAGAGTACTGCATTATGAGGATGCCACCATACAAAGGACATGGAGCACCACCAGGGGCACTAGACTACACTGCCTTCTCCACTGCTCTCTATGGCGAGAGTGACCTTTAACCTTTCTCCATCCTATTAATTAGCCCAGCCCTCCTTCACATGAGGATTTTTACTATTGATGATGCAACTGAGATCTCATTTACCTGTGCTAGTGCCAGGCTGCCTTTTATGAAAAATGTTGTAACATTGTTTGTCCTCATTCATGCTGTGCATTGTTCTATGTGTAGTACTATGCATTATTGTAATAAACGTCCATGATTTTTGAAAAATCTAAGTCTAGCATAAAGTATAATGCTTTTAAAAACAATCAATAATTTAATTTGTGCAAAGAAATATTGCTTGAGCAATTCTGTTGCTGTATTACATTAGATCTACAAGTTCACCTGACTGCAAACAAACTGCAAGTCCAGTTTTTATATTTATTAAAATAAATGTGTTTTGCATTTTGCATATTCAATATAAATGATCAATAAACAACTATCATCACAAAATCAGGCTGTTTAATGGCTTTTATCAGACATAGTGATAATTGAAAGAACCACCATTGTGATTTTTTTTCTTTTTTTTTTTTTACTCTTCAAAATGAATTTATTCCAAATTTGTACATGAAAATCTCGATTAGCTGCAGTTTTTTCTTTGTGAATAGTAGCAGTAAACCTCTGAGTTTGTAAGATGACCAAAAATGTCTACAGCCTAATTTTTCTGATCATTAAACTTCACTAATACGTTTAAAGATGTGTTTGAACAGTTTCCAATTGGTTTGAAATAATATCGTAATCCCACCATTCTTAATCAAAGGCAACAAGTGCCTTTCTTTACGTCAAGAATGAGTCACGTGACAGCGTCAGACTCCGCCCACAAACCGTAGGCCGCGTGTCTCAGGACAGGATCACAGTGGGAGGCATCAGTCTTTTACTTCTCTACCCAAGCTTCAGTTTATGATGAAAACATGAGTGACACTGGGGATGCTGAAGAAGAGTTTCAATTTCTACGACTGGTGAGTCTTGTATTTTTTAATTCGTCAAAAGACAGTCAAAGTCAAGCTAGCAGAAGTGCCTCAATTCATCAGGTGCACAGTTTAAAAGTGTAAAACAATGAAAGACAGTGGAGTTTTTAGCATAAGTAATTAAGCAATCTATTTATATCATGCCACACATTTCTAACATAATTTTTTATGGCAGACATTTGTAAAATAATATAATATAATTAGTTAGGTTAATGTAATATAAACTGTTTTGATTTCTACATATTTTATTGCACTGCGTTCAGAAATCTAACGTTATATCTGCAGTTAGCAAGCTTGCATTTGTATAAAGGTTAGTGCTAGCTAGATAGTCAGGTTCGAAGGGACGAAGATTAAGTTTAGGAGAACGGTTTCGTTTAGGAAAAGGGTTAGGGTGAAGGCTAAGGTTAGGAAAAAGGTTTGGGTAAAGGTTAAGATAAAAAATATAACAGTTTAGGCCCGTTTAGCAACATTTATAAACTCATTACCATGGCAACCAGCTCACTTCTGTCCCTCCGGACCTGACTATCCCTTTTTTGGAACAAAATATTCCATGGCACATCACCTAGACAAAAAGTTCTATATAAAGCATTTTAGAAAAACATAATTAGGCTATTTAATGTTGGAAACGTGCTCTTTAAATTGTGATTGATTGTTTTGTTTTCATCGTTGTGAAAATGGTAGGCCTATTAAGGACACGCAGTCTAAAACTGTATTTTTCTTTCAGTTTCATTTATACACTGAAATCACTGCCATAAACAGCTCTTACTTGTCCTGGGGAAACCTCTTATTTATTTAGCTTTAATATTCTACAGTATGGCATGAAAGTATCTGCTCCTGTTAAAATAGTTCCAGGTATTTATTTATTTTACACTTTTTTATTTCAAATGAATCGTGCTTGTGACTCCAGAAAGTTCCAGCTAAAATAAGTTAACATTTCTGTTCTTAAATATTCTTCTTCTCTTGAACATTATGAACTGTAAGTCATCCTCTGGCTGCTCATTATCTCTGGGCCTGATAAGAGCATGTCACAGAGAACAGTGTCTGGTGACTGCACTGCGGGGTGTAAGGAATGAGAGACTCCTCCTCAGAGAGAAATAGATCCACATTGTCTGTGAAGCCACTTTTTACTGCTTCCATATAGACTTAGGTGAGGAGAATTATAGTAACAGGATCTGCTACTATAATTACTTACAAAGAAACTTCTATACAAGGTTTCGAACTTCTGAAAATGGGCACCTTGCTGATTGTGATGCTGCAGTGGTGTGTCAGTGTCAGGGAGTGTGGCAGACTAGTTGCAGAGTTTTGCTGATATGATGAGGGGACAGAAGGGTGAACTCGGGTCAGATAGTCCTGTAAATTCCAAAATGGAAGTACAACATGTGTGCAGAGGTGACACAATGGAGGGTTAGATTTTTAAGCTCCAAATCTTATCAGAAATTTTTTAAAAAGGAAATAGGTAGTTGCCTTCAGTACAATTTTAACACTTGTCACTAATTTTGTAATTGAATAATTGTAAGTGCTGAGAAAAGATGTTTTAGGAATCAGAGAAAATGTAATTACTTCCAAACGCTGTAAAAATATTATCTAGACAAGTGAAATAATGCTAATTTTACTTGCTGACTGCATTATCAGCCAGTAGAACAAAACTATAAGTACAAAAACTTATAATACGAAAACACTCTTTTTAAAAAATAACTCTTTTTAACTTAAAGGTGCATTGCACAACTTTTTGCCAAAAATAAACTTGAATAAATGTATGTTTTTTAATTTATATATTACACTACAATAACAAAAAATCTGTGTCTTTATTTCGAGTGGACTTGCATGGCTGCAAAATGGATTGTTATTTGGCTTGGAAGAGGCCACTTGTATTGTTTCTATGAAAGTTTCTCTTTAGCAAATGTTTTCACATTATTCCCAGGGTTGACAAGTGTCATTGTGACGTTTTTTGTTGCAGCAACGCCAAAAGGGGAAAACAACAATGTAAAGTAACAACGTAAAGTAACAACGTAAAGTAACAATGTAAAGTAACAACGTAAAGTACAACGTAAAGTAACAACGTAAAGTAACAACGTAAAGTAACTTTAATTTTGAACTTTCACTCACAGTGGTTATTTACAGTTTCCAAACTTTGGTATTTCCTTACCATTCCTATGCACAGCTAGTTGATGTTTTCCCCTTCGTGTCGTCGGCAAACAAAACATGACGCCACGTCATCAGTCCGACCTCGAGAATGCATAAAATGTATTCATCTCAATTCAGAGAATCCCAAAAATGGCTTTGATTTCTAATTTACTGAATTGTGTAGTTGACTTTTCACCTCCAGAAAGTTACACAGTGCACTTTTAAAGGAAGAAAAGAATTTGTACTGTAGTCACCTGCATCAAGAAAGAACATCTTTATCTATTGGCAGATAATGCAAGCAAAACCTGTTTAAACCAAGATAATATGTTGCAGTTTTTTCTCAATCGCTTTGACACACTTGTCCATTCTAAAAGTCAATTTGCAAAACAGCTAAATTTCAGCTCAGCCAAAATTGAGATTTTTTTTTTTTTTTTTTTTTTTTTTTTTTTTTTTAAATTTATTTATTTAAGCTTCACAAAGTGACAGACATTATTTACAGTCATACAACAGCATTTACATTGAACAGTAGTGTAAAGCAGAAAGAGAATGTTAAAGAAATAATTAAAAAGAAGGGGAAATAATCATCACGATTGTGAGATAGATTTTTTTTCAAAAATTCAAAATTGAGATTTGCATGTGACATTTTTTCAAAAGCAAGTTTTACCATCAAAACCGTCACATATTCTTCAGTGTCATTTATTTGACTTTACAGCTCAGAAGTTTTTAGTCCTGATTCAGAGACAAAGTGACCAAAGGTTCACTTCAGTCTGTCATTGGGATTCACACTTCACACAAATTAACACAAATGAGTCTGTGTTTTCTGATCATTGTCCTGTTTGATTCATATGTTCATTCTTTGTTGTTTGATTTTTCTGCTGAAGTGATTTTGGTTTTTGCTTTGGTGTGTGATGTTGTAGATAAAAGTAGACAATGTCCTTCACCTATGGACAGGTCTGTAGTGTCTGAAAGTCTGAAGTCTGAAAACTCTGGGAATGAATAAAAAATGTATCACAACCTTGGCTCAGATAAAAGTTTGAATCAAGTAATCTAGCTAAACCAAGTTTAGAAAAACTGGGTAACACTTTGTAATAATGAAAATAAATAATTTGCAACTGTGAGTAAATCACAGTAATATGATAATATGATCAAGTAATGAACAAACAGTAACTGATCATTTATTTCCAGCCCCTTCTCTAAAGTGATGATGACCATTTAGAGCAGGACTGGACAATTATTTTTTCCCGGGGGCCATATTCTAATTTGGACAAATGGTGAAGGGCCGAAATGCGGTCATTGGTGTAACAACTTCTCATATTACAAGGACATTTTTGTAAATCATAGGCTTTTTAATCTATTATTTCGACCGTTATTGTGATAATGATGGAACTACAAGCAACGATACTTGTTCCACAGCCAAGTCAACCAAATAAAAGAAATATAAAGAGTGCACTTATTCTCAAAAATGTGCCGGGGACCACATTGAAACAGTCCTAGGACCACATCTGGCCCCTGCGCCACAGTTTGCCCAGGTCTATTTAGAGGTTTTTGCAAAATGATTCGATGATGTATTGTGATATCCGACTCCCAATATTGGTATTAATTCTGTATTTTAGCTGATTTAAACATCCATAGTGAGTCAAAATGGGCCAGTTTTCTTTGTCATTATGTCGCTGGGCTAGTTTCAGTGGGTTGGGGTTAAGGTTAGTTGGTAGCTATTAGTGCTAGAAATTTTTTCAATGCTCACCCAAGTCCTTACCCTAAATTTAGCCAAATTTAATGTTAATACTTTCTCACTCTAAGGTTGTTATCTCATGAAAAGTCTGTGAATGTGCTCATCTTGATACCACACTGGTTTTGCCTCAAAGTGCAGATTATTATGACTTTAGAATATGGACTGGAAGCAAATGATTAGCTACTGTTTAATCAAGTAATGTTATCCTAATAATTGACTAACCAAGTGATTTATATCTGTTCATTATTGTAAAGTGTTACCAAATGTTGTACTTGCACATAAACAACTAATGGATTAAAAGAAAGACATTTTTGACATTTTTTTAATTGAGAATTGCATCAACAAAAAGCAATGAAATATGTTATTTTTTCAGGGAGATGAAGTCGTTCTGCAGAGCACCTTCACTTGTCACTCAGAACCGTGAAGCTGTGTCTTTCAGCTGAAGGCTTTGGGAGCAGACGCTGTTGTCTTGAACCAACCTCTAACTCTAAGGTAAGAAAAATGACTACATTTGAAATATTGATTCAAACAATGATTCATTCGGTAGCCTATATACAGTATTTTGCTTTTTTTTAAGAATGTTCCTCCAGACCTGTCCCTGTGTGGTTTTGTGCTGGCTCAGTGTCTGTCAGTGCGAGCTCTACAGGAAATGCTGGCTCACAGTGAACAAATATCACAAAAGGTAAATACTCAATACCTTTTTGTTCTGAAAGCAAGATTTGTCTGACATAGACTCTGATTGTCTTTAGTGTTTGCCTCAAAAAAATAAAACTTAAAAAACATTGTAAACTAAATCTGCATTTTCAGAGCCTGTTTCACTGTAGAATGTTCATAAATGGCCTGTGGTGCAGTGATTGTTGACAGACCCATAACTTTCCCTGCTATTTTTATCAATCTAAGAATGTGTGATTTATATTTTACAGTCAGATTTCCAAGACATTGATAGAAGTGTTAAAAAACCATTCTACTGTGAACAGAATGCACATTTCAATACTACTTATATCATACAGTATATTGACTGGGTTACAGTTGTGGATGTTTTATGTTGAATTAACTAACAGACGACGAGATAGATTTGCAAATCATACTGTACGCCATTCCATCGCAAAATCTCAAGGTAATTGATTTTAAGTTATTTTATTGTTAAAAAAATGTGTATAGTCCCGTTTAACAACTCTATGCGATTACAATTTCAAACATGAGATAATCTGGGTCAACGTCAGCCAGTAAACAGTGTCATTGTTGTCCAGTTAAGAGCACAAACATGATTTTGACTGAGCTGAGGCCTGACACAAATGATCATTTTAAAAACTAATTGCATATACATAGAGCTGTCTTAGGATTTGTAAGTGTCTACACGAATCGGTAAACCAGCCTGAACCCGGTGTAATGTTTGTAAATGATCAGAGTGTGGCGCTGTGACACTGACACAGAAAGCCACAAAACTAGAGGAAGACTTGACACTGAGCATGAGCAGAAAAATTGCTCATAATAACAGAAACTTGGTGGAGAATTCTTTTAAACTTTAAACATTCTGAATGAACAACATGGATCTAAAACCAACAGAGGAGACACAGAAAGTGGATTTAATGCTTCAGATGTCTTTGAAATATTTTGACACAGCTTCAAAACTGATTTAATTGAGAATGTAGTGGATTTATTTAATTTTAAGCTTGTTTTCTGTGGTTTATGGTGCAATGAGATGTCAGATTTTCACAGTGGACATCTTATAAATGTCAGTACATTCTGCAGATGAGTCGTGACTCTGGGACAGTGATGTCAACATGAAAAAACGTTTTGGATTCAGTGTAACTGTGGAGACGCTAAACTAGAGTTTTGAAATCTTTTCTCTCTGGCTTCACAATATTAGTTTTCAGTGTCCTGAAACTCCTGCTTCTTGCGGATGATGTGTGTTTTAGGTAAAATTTTTGTGCTGAAACGACTGAGCTTGGCTTTGTGTGGACAAGGTCTGATATTATGAGACCAACACCTGATCAAGATAAATTTCATGGATTGACACCGATATTCGATCCCAGTATCAGATCAGAGAACTAGAATTAAATGATTTTGTATTGATTTGTGTAATTTCAGATGGGAGCTGATGGCAGTCATCGCACACTTCTGTATGGGCAGGCTGTGTTGTTCCTTCATTCATACAGTGGCATGGTAAGTGATGTTTAAAACAATAGAAGGTCCTAGTTTCAATTTATAATTGTAAATTGACACTTTCATCTGCTTTCCAGTATCTGAGCTGCATGTTCTCGTCTCAGTCTTCAACCGATAAATTGGCCTTTGATGTTGGTCTTCAAGATAATAAAACTGGTAATTAATCAGGTCTCTTCTGTACTATTAAAAAACATCTGAATGTAACTGACTATATACTGTATATTTTAGATGAAACATGTTGGTGGATAGTGCATCCTGCATCCAGACAGAGGTCAGACGGTGAAAAGGTTCGTGTTGGAGATGATGTTATATTAGTTAACATCTCATCTGAAAGGTATTTGGTAAGTATTCACCAATTAATCAATTAGTTGTCTATATCGCAAAAGGATTGTCAAAATTAGACTTTATATTTTATTTGACCTGTACTGAAAAAGAGATTAAGGCAAGTTATATAAATGTCTTGATTTTGTGTACTTATTATCTTGGTTTAAGCAGATTTTGCTTGTCAAGTAAATTATCTGTCAGTGGATCAAGATATTCTTTCTTGATTCAAGTGACATACAATAAAAGAACAAGAACAAGTTGTGTTTTCTTATTTTTAGTTCAAAAGTCTTGATCCACTGGCAGATCATTTTACTTAACAAGTAAATAATAGTCATACATTTTTTTTTCTTAATTCATGCAATTATAACTTGTCTAGATCTTATGATATCATTATTATTATATATTTTTTTCTTAACAAAGACATTTTTTGCATATTTCTATAGTAATAACGTTTGAGGCTTTAGAATCTTTGCATAGAAAGTTAACAATAATTCACTTTACTAAGTCAGTTGACAATTATTGGTAATCTAGCAAGACTACCAATAGTCTTAGAAAACCAAGACCAGTCTGAAGACTGCTTTTTTAAGGTCTTGGTCTTCTCTCTGACTCAAGCACATTTGGACTCGGCCTTGTCTTGGACATGGAGTCCACATTTCATTACAACCACACTCTGCTAAACTTGCACGAGAAGCGCAGTGACATGTCTCAGGAACAGTTTGCAATAAGCCCCAGACAATAAATCAGGAGTGCCCAAACCTTTTCCTTCAGTGGGACAAAATTCGCAGATTTTTTTCTTCGGTAGGCCAAAATGTATTATGCCGAGGCCCAGACATAATTTTGTTCTGCACTTTAGATTAACATGTTTTTGGAGATTACTTTTTATTTGGTGTCCTTTGACAGTTTTTTCATCACAAATCAAAAAGAAACATGCAAACCCGAGCACCCTTTCAGGGGCACCACCACTGAGGTAGATACTCGTAAAAATGACAAAGGTGGTCTTGATTTAGTCTCGATGGACCGCATTCTTGGTCTTGTCTTCTTCTCGATCTATAAAAGTCTTGGTCTCATCTCGGTCTCTACTCACAGCCGTATTGGTCTTGTCTTGGTCTCGGGACTCTGTAGTCTTGGAAATTTCTTGGTCTCAATTAGTGCAGTCTTGACTACTTACACTAAACTGTAATTATTTGTAACATATTAGGTTTTATTCAGTCTGCCTCCAGTTTTGTACATTTTTATTTCAGCATCTGTCCACCGGTGCTGCTTGTGACAACAAATACGACAACATTGTGGTGTCTGTAGCTTTCCAGCACAGTCTCTGGCGTCTCGGTCCTGTCTGCTCTGGTGGAGGTGTCGCTCAAGGCAAGTTTTAGTGCTGCAGTGTTATTTATTTACATCACCTTTTGAAACAGACTTTTACAGAGTTTGTATGTTTTCTGCAGGATTTGTAAGAGGTGGAGACACACTGCGCCTGCTGCACAGCCACAGTGATGCCTGTTTGACTGTTTCCTCTGGTGCAGTTGAAGAGGACTTTCAGAGGTCAGTGTGAATACATCAGTGAATTGTCTGGGTTATCTGTGGATTTACTCTTCTTATTTACAGAGAACTGCATTATGATACTGCCGCATCAAATCGAGCTTGCTCTCTTTGGAGACTAGAGATTCTTCAAGTTGTGTAAGGACACTTTTTTACTCTGCAGTTGTTCTGTTGGACCCTGTTCTCTGGATTGTTTTCCTCATAATAGTTTTAATAGGCAGAGCAGTATTGAACCTTATTATTTTGGCCATTTTTTCCACTTAAAAGGTCTTATTTCTATATAAAAACATGACATAACTATAAACGTATTTATGTCATCAACTACTGAAATTTTATACTGATGACAACATTTATTATTTTTTTTTTTAACTGCAGTTTCGCATAACCTGTAATTTTCACTAATATAAACTAAAATAAAAGCACATTTTGTATTTCGATTTCTGTTCTGTTGGCCACAAAATTACTTTTACGTGGCCAAAAAAAGCCTTCCTCTTGTATGTTTCCTTGGAAAAGTGGTTTGTTTAGCAGACAGTGACAAGTAAGTATTTTTACTCAAGTATGTAGTTACGTAGGTTTTGTTAGTGACTGTACTTTACTTTAGCACTACAAATTCGGCTTAAAACGGCTTACATTTTCAAGAAATATCTGTACATTTTACTCTCTACATTTTCAAAAGAAGCTAGTAACTTTTGAAATCCATTAACACATTTTCTCCTTGTAAAACTGCATCTATTTATATACTTCTCTCTCGCTACTGTCTTCAGCTGTACTTCTGCTTTTACCAGAGTAATTTTTAGACTAGATTTGTTCACATTATGACATAACTCTATTGATCTCCATTCAGAATGTCACAAAGTATTGTTTTACCTTTCTATTTCTTCTGAATTGTGTTTTCACCTCTAGAAAGTTACACGGTGCAACTTTAATAAACAATAATATTTGCAAGTCTGTTCTAGATGGAGTGGTAGTCACACACATTGGGCACAACCTTTTCGGCTCTGCCACTTGACCACTGGACAGTACCTGGGATTCACAGGAGAAACTGGACTTCATCTGGTCAATCGAGACAATGCCGACGTTAAGACAACTGCTTTTTGCTTTAGACCTACAAAGGTTAGAAACTCTTTTTTTTTCTAGATATTAAGAAATGCTGTATTTATATGTTGTGTTTTATTCTTCGTAGGAGAAGCTTGAGCCATGTCCAAATACAAATGTCACTGGCATGGGAACAGCTGACATAAAGTATGGAGACTCCACTTGCTTTATTCAGCATGTGTATTCTGGGCTGTGGCTAACGTATAGCTCTGATGCTAAGTCAACTGGGTCACTGAGTGGCCATCGTAAGGTAAATATATTTAAAATACTTCACAGTGGAATGTTTGGCATGTTAAGTTTGGCTGCACAAAAATCTATAACTAAAAATGGCAAAAGTCTGCTCCAACTTCAGATGATTGGCCTAATCTTACCTTTTCAATTATCGCAATGTCAAGATAAAAATTTAATCATGAGCTCATGCCTGTGACAATCTGCTTTTTTGGTGAAATCGTCTCATCCTGTTTCATCTTTTCATTAAAAGCAGCAGTTTGTTCAATTCGAGATTATTTTTTTCCAATCAGTCCTCTTGTTGGTCAGCCTTTGCCATGATTTGAATGATTGACAAATAGATTTAACCAATCACAATGGCGGCACAGTAAGAGCAATAGGGCGGAGGTTCGACTCCCGCTCAGCCCGAGCCTTTATGTGTAGA
This sequence comes from Mugilogobius chulae, assembly GCA_038363315.1. Classification (NCBI taxonomy): domain Eukaryota; kingdom Metazoa; phylum Chordata; class Actinopteri; order Gobiiformes; family Gobiidae; genus Mugilogobius; species Mugilogobius chulae. The sequence continues at coordinate 28,136,238 of CM076407.1, forward strand.
GATTGCATGTTTCTCCTGTCTGGGTTGTTTCCTACGGTCACTCCAGTTTCCCCACAACCAATAATATGTAGGTTAGGGAACTCTAGGTGTTGGTTGGAGGTTGAGGTTCCAGCTGTTTAGGCGATTCGCTTCTGCTATTACTCACCTTGAAGTAATAAATTGTGATACATTTTTGTCATATTTCTCAGCCCTATTCTCAATATTGATCATGGAACAAATAACACTTCATAACAGGCTTCAAATGAACAAATTTATATAACCTGACAGAAATGGAAGCAATATCAATATATGCATTGAAGACCTAAATTTGTGTCAACTGTTAAACAGAGGTGGAACCATATAAATGGAACAAGTCATTTTTTTGCAGGTCAAGTACGTATGTCTCAAGAGAGCGATAAGTCAAAGTCAAGTCCCAAGTCACTTGTGTCCCACAAATCCAAGTTGAGTCTTCTGATTTTAGTTTTGTCTTTTCAAGTCTTCTTATCAATTCGCCAAACACAGCTTGTACAATTGCAATGTCATTATTTTTAATGATCCTATTGAAAATAAAATTCTGACCACAGACACAGAAGTGACAAGGAACTTTACACTTTTTGAGAAGAATCAAAAGTCGTTTCAAGTCATAAAGCTTAAAGTCCAAGTCAAGTTCAAGTCTTAGTCATCAAATTAGTCTGACTCGAGTTCAAATCAGACTTGCAAGTCCACACCTCTGCTGTTAAATGTGCTATAGATACACCCTGTTTGTGTTTGTACTGTATTTGTTTTGCTTGGCTATATATGTGTAAGAAAACTCTGAAGTGAGCGATGTCTTAAATATGGTTCTTTTTTTAAATGTATTTCCTTTTCAGGCCATATTACACAGTGAGGGGCACATGGATGATGGACTTACACTGTCTCGAGCTCAGAATGAGGACTGTCACACAGCCAGGCTCATACGTAGTGCTGCTCTCCTTTTTACCAGCCTCAATAGGTAAGTTATAACACAACTTTGACCAAAAGATGTGATTGTAATAATCTCCGCTGCCTTTTTTAGGAAACTGGACGGTCAACGGGGAAACAGTAATTTTGATTTCCTTCTAATAAGCACGGTGATATGTAGTGTTGTGGATCTAATTGACTTCTTTAAGCCACCGTCTGATGAGTTAGACATTGAAGCTAAACAAAAAATCTTAGTCGAGTTAAGAAAACGTCAAAAAATGTTTCAAGAAGAGGTAAAATTAAGAATTTATAAATACAGCAGTTTCATAATTTGCATGTTTTTGAGTTGACTTATGAATATATCTTTCCTCAGGGGATAATAAACTTGGTGCTTGAATGCATTGACCAACTGCATCAGTTTAATGACGTGTGCTGCGAGGCTGAGACCACGCAGAGTGAAGGAATTAAACAATGGGAGGAACTCATTAAGCACTTTTATAAAATACTTGGTAAGGAACGATAATTTAATGACTGACATGTTTTATCCACTTCACTTCTTCTTGTTTTTTTTCCTCAGCTGCATTGATCAGAGGAAATCGTGCCAACTGTGCACAGTTCTCAGTCTCTCTTGAATGGCTCGTGAGCAAATTAGAACGCCATGAAGCGTCGTCTGGTAGGAAGAGCACAAAACGCTGCTAAATATATCAAATAGGGTTTCATTCTTCATTTTTATTTGAGACACATCATTGGGTAGAGCATAGGCACAATCACAATAGAGATAATGCAGAATATATATAGCTATATAAATTATCAGACATTCACTGTATGTCCAGATTTAAACTGTATCAAATTATATTACATTACATTATATTATTTTGTACAGACTGTCATTCCAAGAAATATTTGGACACATTGTAATTTGTTGCATTCCAGTGCATTTTCAGTGGTATAGTCACATCTTAGCAAAATACGCCTCCATATTTTCATAAGATTCTTATCCATTCTGGCTACTAGCCTGCAGTGCATTCTGGAACATGTAGTTCAAATTGTTGTGCGCTGATAGGATAAGATATTGTTTTTTTGTCCCACAAAGAGAAATTTCAGTCTTGCAACAGATATTTCAAGAACTGCTGGAAAAATAAAAACTTGCAATCAAATTAACTTAGTACTTGGATGGGAGACCGCTGGAACACCAGGTGCCAAGTGGGGCGACAAAAAAGTGGATGTCATTGTGTCTTTGGGCAAGACACTTAACCCACATTGCCACAGTGTCTGCGTACACTGGGTGAGTGGATCCCTGATTGTAAAAGCGCTTGAGTGCCTTGTAAGGTGGAAAAGCGCAAAATAGAGACAATTTACCAAAAAAAATTCAAACAGACTTGACAGAAAATATATATTATAATAGTAAAACTCTTATTTACAATAAGGACTGAGCACAGTGCAGATAAGATAAATAGATAAATCAACCTGTGAATAAATATGATGGTAAAATGTCTTTGGTATGACTATGTTTATTTACAGAGCAGTATTTAAAAGGAATAAATAGAAGTACGGGGCCAGTATAATAATAATCAGAAATCATCCTGGGGACCATATGAAATCATCTTGGGCTGTATTTAGCCCCTGAGCCACCAGTTTGACATTCCCGCTCTACTTTTGCTATGAAATATCTTAAATATCATTTCACCAATTTACAATCTGGTGAAATCTTGCTTCTTTAGCTAATTTACCACAGTACTGCATACAACTGATTTATCTGCTCATAGAATGTCCCAAAGTATGCTTTTAGCTGTCTATTACAGTGGAACTGATGCTTTATCTCCAGGAAGTGTAATTCTATCATAGACACACAGGCAAACGATCAGGCCTAATATTTTAATCCCAATATAAAAAGATTTACGAAAACAATATAATTCCGGTATAACAAATATGTCAAACGGTGTACTTTTAAAATAATTTTTCTTTCTAAATTCAGGCTTATTTCTGTCATTTTGAATGATTTAGCTTCTGCAGAGTCTCTAGTCTGTTTTAGGTTGCAATTGACAAAAAAATTTTATTAGAGTGACATGTGACATTGTAGAAATTTGTCACAATTGTCTGTTTTGACTGAGGAGAAAATCAGCTGCACTGTGTCTGCTGTAAATATATCACAGTATTCTATATTTCATGTATATCCTGTTATATATGACATGATATTGCCCTGACCTAATGTGTAGTCATAAAGGTATTGCAATGCACTCATAACCAGCCCACGTCTTCATACTTTCACCACCATTCATGCAGTCTTTATCAAATGTATTGTACGATTGTAATTAGCATAATATATTCTGTAGGTGTCTTGGAGGTTCTTCACTTTATTCTTCTTGAAAGCCCTGAAGCAGTCAATTTAATCAAAGAGGAACACATTGAGTCGATTGTTGGCTTTCTAGACAGACATGGATATAACCACAAGGTAATGCACGATACAATCTGCTCAGAACATGGACTGAATATTAAAATGGTCAGATTTGAGCTTGTTTTTTTGTGTATCTTCCAGGTGTTGGAGGTGCTCTCTTCTCTGTGTATGTGCCATGGCACTGCGGTACGCTCCAATCAGAACCTTATCTGTGACAGCCTGCTGCCTTACAGAGACTTGCTGCTACAAACTCGTCTTATTAATCAGGTCATCAGGTAAACATTGAAACGTGATTTTTTTTTTTTTTTTATTTATTTATTGTCTATTATCAACATTTTGGAATAACACATGTTTAACGGCCCAATCAAATGCAACAGGAGTGGGGGGGGGGGGTTTATTAGTAAAATGACAGCTTAGCATGAATTAAGCAAAACAGAATAGCTCCTGTGATGTACCGGTACATGATTCTGCTGCTATGCTGATTATCAACCAGGTGCTAAATTGCGCGTGCAAAGTAAAAAAAATTCACTTCTTGCTAGCAATTATGCCACTTAATATTTGAAGATGTACATATAACATAATACACAAAAAGATATGCACCACCTCAAATTCTGCATCTTTGTGTCTATGTGAAAGAAAAGTGTCAGCTATGCCAATTTGCTCCACTAACTGTTTGCACATGAAGAAATGCTGATAAATCTGGCCTGGTGTGCACATTAGATGTGCCATGTTAAGTACAAACTAAGTTAGCCGGCACACTCAATCAGCTCAAAGTATTTCATTAGAGTGCGTATGACAAGTTTTATGATTCTAATTTAATTTAATTTGATAGATTAATGTCTGTTGTAAATTTAAATTATAGTTCACACAAATAAATAACAAGTTGTGAAGAAAATCTTGAAAATATGTAAAAAAAATTATTAGAAAGTAGAGCACTGATGACATCACACTAGGGAAACAAGAATATTTTCAAATGTATCACAAAAAGCACAATTTATGATCTTGTAGGCATGAGAGTGCTCTAGTGTATTTCTGACTCTACATTAGAGGAGTTGGCCAATTTATTAATTGGTTGCTAGGCAACTATTGTCATCATTTATGAACAGGAAGTACATTAATAATCGCAAAAAATTACAAAATTAGAATGAAATTTGTAAAATGTTTAGTAATATCTTAAAAATAATGTAAATAATCTTAACTTCCGTTTAGTGAAATGAATATTTCAACTTGTCATAGACACTTTAAATGTCCTTTACCCTTTCACAAACGCTTCAGTGGGGGAAGTTCCAGATGGAAAATGTGGAAGAAGTCAAATCAAAGGTCAACACATATCCAACCGGTGTGAGCCAGGTTAAGTTTACATGATTATATTTAAGATGTGACTAAACATTTAGCTTGTTTTCATTCACTTTGACTGTTTTGATGAGGTTTATAATTTTATTTTGTCCAACAAATCATGCTCGATTATGATGAAAAAAATAATCAGGATTATTTCAAGAATAATTGAAATCATACTTAACTAATTATTTGCTTGAAAGATTGCAGAGCATTAGCGTTCCTTAAATGCAGAGAGCGAAAAGATCAAGCATAAAGCATTGTAAATGTATGCTACAATGTAAAGAAACGTCTGGGACCTACTTTAATAACTCAAGGTTGTAAAAGTTTTTAATTGACATGATATCAGTGGTCACATTTTAGTCTCAAGTACCTCCTCAGCTTTGTGTCGCACGCCAAGTATCACTCAAATTACTATGATAAAATACTCACCACATAAACCATTACACCAAACTAACTCAAAGCTAGAGAAATGGAATAATCTTTCATGCAGACTTTAAAACTAAATATGATATTATTATATATTAACACATATTGACACTAGACCACCTGCTATAATGTCATAAAACTCTATATTGTATCACTCCAGCATACGACCAAACATCTTTCTGTCAATGGAAGACAACTCAGCCCAACCTCGAAAGTGGTACTACGAGCTCGTCATTGACCATGTTGACCACTTTGTCACACCTGAACCCACTCACCTGCGAGTGGGCTGGGCGTCCACTCAGAGCTACAAACCCAGACCTTCAGGAGGGAATGGCTGGGGATGCAACGGGGTCGGAGATGATCTTAGCTCCTTTGGATTTGATGGACTGCACTTGTGGTCAGGTATGTACTGCATATACTATACAAGATGCAACACAAAACACTAGAGCTGGGCAATATATCACATTTTTAGCTGTGACTTGCACTATAAATGACAATTACATAACACAATATGAACAAATTTCTTATGTTTTGAAAAAAAAAAAAAAAAAAAAAAAAAAAAAAAAAAAAAAAAAAAAAAAAAAAAAAAAAAAAAAAAAAAAAAAAAAAAAAAAAAAAAAAAAGACTGAAAACAACTTCACGGGTGCGTGCTAGCTGAGTGGTTAAAGGTCTGGCTTCACAATATGGAGATTGTGGGTTCGACTTCCGGACAAGCCAAGTCAGCATCTCACAATCTGGGTGGAATTTGTATGTTAGTGGGTTTTCTGTTGGTACTCTGGGCTCAGTTTTTCAAAAGGTTTAATCTGGATCGAATTGAGCCAGATTAAGTAATCCATTTTTCTTTTATCCCTGATCTCTTATCTTTGAGCCAGTTTTTCAAAGCAACATAGGATTGGATCACTTAGATCTGGATTGAAACTTTTCTGGATCACTAAATCTGGTTAACCATACTGGATAGGCTGTCACATTTCATGAAGAACAAAGAGGACTGAGCACACCAACGACCCCTCAACACATGTGACATTTTTTTTGTAAATATTTCAACCAGGTTTTGAAATATTATCAATATTAATTTGTAGATCTTCTGTGTCAGTGTCATAGTTTTATGTTGTCGTGAACCTTTGTTAATCAAATGTGATCATTTCAGAGAGTAAGAGAGAGAGAAGAGAGTTCCCCCACCTAAGGTCCAAAGTCACTGGGATAGGCTCCAGTCACCTGCCACCCCTAACTGGAACAAGTGGTAGAAAATGAATGAATGCACAACAATGGGGATCTCTTATTTCCACTTTTGAGCTCCGAGATTGTGCTCACATCCCACATCACATCCCAACATTTTTTTGGTCATTAAAGTTTTATTGATTTTAATCTTTATGCGACAAACAAAGCCAAAAGCAGCTGGTGTGCACCCCTCTCCCTCCCTAAATCAAAGTCCAGGTACAGTTTAAATAAAAAACAAACAAAGAAAATTGCTACAATTTGCCTAAGTCCAGACAATTTAATGAGATCAGGCCAATATTTTTAATGCAGATTTTTGGAGCTCAAAAGAATAATGTTTTAAATAATTTTTGTTGAAATAAAGTGAATATGGGTCACTAATAGAAAACACCAGATTGGAAATTTGTGAAATAACATCATCACATTCCACAACACAAACACAATTTATTAAACCTTTTGCCTGTTTCTCATCGAACGGTCATATTGGTATTCTGAATTTTAAATATTGTCAGTATTGCCCAGCCCTGCAATACACACTTGCTTTCTATAAAGGATACGTTTAATTTTCCAGGTGCTGTTGGGCGCAGAGTGAACTCCCTTTTTCCCCATTTGCTCAAAGACAATGATGTAGTCAGCTGCTGTCTGGACCTCAGCGCTCCATGTATCTCTTTCCGAGTTAATGGTCTGCCTGTTCAGGGAATGATGGAGAACTTCCACGCAGATGGATTTCTATTTCCTGTGGTTAGTCTCTCAGCAGGAGTCAGGTGAGTCATTATATATTAAATATTAAAGATCCTATATTACACAAACTGTGTAGAGACTCATTACATTTCTGTTGGATCAGGATTCGTTTTTTGTTTGGGGGGAAACATGGAGAGTTCAGGTTTCTTCCTCCACCTGGGTTTGCTCCATGTTGTGAAGCTCTCCTGCCAAAGAACAAGCTGAGGGTAGAACCATGTCAAATGTACATGTTTGACCGTGAAGATGGAAAACAGCTCGTCGGCCCCACTGCATTCTGCAAACCAGTAGTGTTTATTCCAAATCCAATTGACATCAGTAAGGTAAACATTCTGATTTTTGAAAATCAATAAATAAATTAATATATTAGTATATACACAGTACATAGGCAGCAACTAAAAACTTGTACCAAAAATAGGTATACAGAGTACTTCTGAATTAGGACTGGACGATGCCAAAAAGGGACGCTGACATGAGGCAAAACTACAAGATGCAGATAAAAACATGACTCTGCATTGATCGGCTCTTATATTGTGTCCATTTGACATTGAACGAGTGGAGCCGTTCTTACCACAGCAAACTCCACACATCTTTTTCCTCTAAATCCACTGGCTGTTTGCCTTAACTCGATGTCTGTCTCTCTGTGCATAAACAGCAGTCCTTCATTCATTCCTCTGTAAAGTTTTTCCCGCGCTGAGAGTGCTCCGCTGATATTACACTTGAAACAAAGAAATGGAGCTTTGAATTTTCATTCTGCAGTAACCAGTTAACCATCAGTCTTTTTCTTTCAAGTGATCAAGGTCAAGAGAACTACTCCTCTAGAAATCAGTCTGAATCAACTCCCTCTGTCTTGTTATTTTTGTTGAATGAAGCTCTATGCGCTAATCTGAGCGGTTCATGAGACTGCAGCTTTCAGCTCTGCAGTTTTATAAATGTTAGCTCCGCACTTACGCAAGTGTCTGCACCTCGGAGGCGACAGTGTCACGCCCACTGACCTATATTATAGACTTATTATAAACAATGGCAAAACAAACTGAATCCAAAAACAAAACTTGCTTCTGTCATATGTCAGGTTTTTATGCTTCAACGTGAAACTTTTCCAAGTATTCAGAATACAGTACTTTGATTTGGCTAAGGAATGCATAAAATTTAAGGCAAGTATTCAGTATTCTGTAACTAAATACATTTCTTCCTCCCAACACTGTACATAGGTCGTATTTTAAAAAACATGCTGTATGTGTGTTTTATTATCAATACTATAATACATATATTTAATTTATTTTAGACTATGCTGCCCCTTCAACTTGAAAACATCAGAAGAAAATTGGCAGAAAATTCCCATGAACTTTGGGTCTTGGATCAAGTTGAACTTGGATGGACTTCGGGAACTGTAAGGCTGTCTCGTCTGAACTACCGAACACTATGTGTTTCTACAAATAATTTTATCTTTGTCGACAGGTAAAAGATGAGGAGAAAAAGATAGATCCATGTCTGGTTGAGTTTTCCAATCTCACAGATATTGAAAGAAACCAACATATTCAAATAGCAGAGGATACTTAAAGTAAGTATTTTCCAGAATATTCACCTTATTCCACTTTCCTGTTTAGCTTTGTTAAAGGTGCTATACATACTAGACAAACAGAAATACTTAGTCCACATGTTCTGTTCTGTTTTCGTTCTTGGACACAACTTTACAATAAATGAGATTTCAAAAACCAGAGGAACTGCCTGGGGTAAATAAAAGCATGCTTAAAAAAAATAAAAAATAAAATGTTGATGTCTTTTTCACCTAGAACTATCATTGCCTTTGGTTTTCACATTGAACTTTCTGATGAGAAGGCTGAGGAAAAAATCAAATACATTTCTCTCTCCACCAAGTAAGTTTGCCTCTATATATCTATTTCTTCTCTGTTCTCTCTCCTCTCTCTTTCTCTCTCCCTTCACTCTCTCGCTGTCTCGCTCTCTCCTTTCTGTGGGTGTGTCTCTCTCTCTTCTCTCCAATTTTTTTCCTTCTTGATTCTCTCTGCACTCTCTCCATTCTCTTTTTCTCTCTCCCCCGCTTCATCTCTCCCTTCTCTCTCGCTTTTCTTTCTCCTCTCTTTCTCTCTATCCTCTGTCTCTCTTTCTGTCTCTTTTCTATCCTCTATCTTTCTCTCTCTTTTCTCTCTATCTATCCTCATCTCTCTTTCTCTTTCATGTCTTGTCCCTCTCTATCTCCTCTCTTTCTGTCTCTATCATCCTCTCTCTTCTCTCTCTTTTTCTTTCTCTCTCTCTCTCCCCTCTATCTCCTCTCTCCTTCTGTCTCTTTCTTCTATTTCTCTCTCTCTCTTTCTCTCTCTCCCTCTTTTTCTTTCTCTCTCTGTATTTTCACTGCAGAACTAATTCATAAATTGCCATCATCAATCTAAACGTAAAGAAAACATTTCCTTGAAAATTTTTACTTTTTTCAGGTTTGAATTACCAAGTGGTTACAAACCTGCTCCTCTAGACCTGAGTGACGTTTCTTAAGTTCAGCTCTTGAAAAACTAGTAGATTTGTTAGCTGAAAACGATCACAATGTTTGGGCCAAGGAACACATCAAGCAAGGATGGGCTTATGGAGCTCAGCAGGTATTATTGTAATTCAAAGTACAGTAAGAGATATCTAAACAAACACCTGACTTTTCTGACTTCATACAGGATGTGAAAGCCAAACAGAGCCCAAACCTTGTGCCCTACAGCCAGCTGGAGGTAGGAAGGAGGAGGATGGTAAGGGCCAGGGCCAGAGATGCTGTGTGTACGCTGCTGGTTCACGGATACAACCTTGAGTCCATAAAAAAAGAATGGGGTATAATCATTTCCTCAGTTGTTATCATATGAGAATGGTCTGGCTTTTTCTTGAGAAGATCATTCAGGACGATTAAATGAATATATTCCTTTTCGCTTCAGCTTCATTATCAACTCCAAGTCCTGTCTGTGCTGAGAGGTGTCGGGTGTTCAGACCAGATAAGTCCTATGCTGTGACTGGGGGAAATGGTACTTTGAATTTGAAGTACTGACGTGTGGAAATATGCGAGTGGGCTGGGCCAGACCGGGCTGTGCTCCAGACAGAGAGCTTGGCTCAGACGATCAAGCTTTTGTGTTCAGTGGAGATGAGGTATGCTCTAATTATATTTATTATAACGTTATATATATACCATTCCTGTGACATCACAGCATTCAGGCCAGTGTTGTTTCAATGAGATTAAAATAAACATTGTTTAATTTTTTGTTTTGTTTTGTTGTAATACAAAAGATTAATGTTTCTAGTTACCTGCAGAAATCTGGTGATTAACAAGTGAAATATCTTTTGAATTATTTTGTGGCAAAGTACAATGGATCTCATTCATGAAAGTGTCCTTAAAATGGGGTAACTTCTACTTTAAGAAGATGCTGAAACACCACATCAGATTAATAAGAAGGCAAATTCTTTAACAGTCTTTGCACCAATTCACCAAACTCCAGCTACGTAAACGAACTGTTTACATAAAAATAAATAATGCATGAATGAAGCTACTTCCTTATATGGCCAAAATGACGGTTTTGTTTCTAAAATTATTTTTATACATTAAGGAATAAAATTCTGAAACAGCATATTTTTTGTTCTTACAAGTGCTCCTGAGTTTTTTTTAGGATTTGTTCATACAGACAAACATTTTCCGTTTAGAACACATTTTGTGAATGATAAAAATGTTCGTATTAAGCCCTAAAAACAAATTTGTTTGTGAATAAGTGTCATGAATGAAGCCCAATCCAATGTTCTTAATAGGAAAAACTGACTCTTACCCTTCATCTGGCTTTAAAGCTCGCTACATTTCTAGAAAATGAATGGAACCTTTTGCCGTATTATTCCTGTCTGCACTGGGGGGGACTGGGTATTCACAAAATGACTAATTATTGAGTTAATCTGTGTTTGTTTATTCTCTGAATAGGCCCAGTGGTACCACCAAGGTGGAGTCCCACTCGGGACATTACCTTGGCAAAGAGGTGATGTAGTTGGCTGCATGTTGGATATGTCTGAACGCACTATAAAGGTCGCTCTTAATGGAGATCTGCTGTTTAATGAAAAGGGTTCAGAGCTCGTTGCCAAAGACTTTCTCATCAATGATGGTTTGTTTGCGTATTTCTTATTCATTCTCTGTAAACATACAATAAACAAAGATAAAGATACACACATAAATTTTTAATTGTGGTATGCAGAGACAGAAATCTGATTATTACATTTGACAATGAATGTGTCATGTACAGCCAGGTGTTCCTCAAGTCCCTCTAATTTTAAACTACATTCTTACAACAATCCATAGTTATTTTTACATTTACAACCATGCTCTCATTCTTTCATCTAATGCTTTTGTTATGCGCTACAGGCTTGTTACCGGTTGTCGGTCTTGGAGTGAACCAGATGGGAAAACTTAACTTAGGTTCTGAGCCGGATTCTTTGCAGTATTATTCTGTGTGTGGCTTGCAGGAGGGTTACAAGCCATTTGCTGCTGACATGGCCAGTGATCCTTCTTTATGGCTGACTTGGTGGCACCCTCAGTTCGCTTCTATAAAACCAGATGACCACACTTTACTTGTAAGTTTTTTGCAAGTACTTACTTTACGGTTTAAGTTAGTTAACTTTAAACGGATAAACACAATACTGCATAAAATGTACAAGAATAATTGTGTAATTGTTTTGTAGATCACAAGAATGACTAGTTTGAAGGATGTGGTGCCAAGTTTAAGAGTTTCTCAGCGCTCATTTTCCCATCAGAATGGAAAGAAGGAGACGTGCTTTTATCGTCTGAACATGTCAGTTGAATGTGCTGTGGTCCTTAGCAGCCCGGTTCGTACAGTGACTACAGTTGCTCCCAACCCTTTGTCTTCAGGTATGTGCAGGATTAAATTAGGGCTGCACAATATGGGAAAAAGTATTGTGATTACAATTCAATATATGTTTTAAAAGTTTGATTGTGTTCACATTTCAAACATGTTCAGGACAATTGAGGAAAAGGTTGAAATAAGCCTAGTTTTGCTTGAGTAATACAACTGCCATACACTGAGTACAAGTTTGTGCGAGATGGGACTTGCCTTCACTCAGTTTCATTTCACTCCAGTTACTATGTCAGGTATCGCAGGATTAGAGGCGGTTCCCCCAAAAGCAAGTACGGTTGTCCAATCAGTGAACAACAGGGATATAGTGTGTTGGCCAGACCAATTCCAGTTTAGAAATCAGACTGTATATGTATGACCTTGTGTCAAATATTAACTCAGAATACAGTATTGTATTATTTTTTTTGTAAGGTTACCGCACAGAAACCGCAAAGATCACTGACACACATGTTCCTGGACAACAAAACAACCAAAAATGATTGACTCAATTAAGAAAAGTCCCTGCATACTGTGAAGCGAACAAACTATAATTCTGTGATGCCAGACGGTTTCCACAAAGTAAAATGAAACCAGCCACCTCTGCTAATACTGTCTCAGTAAAGTGATGTCTTAATCCTGTTTATCTCAGGGTATCTGCAGGGTCTTAAAAATTCAGTCACAATTATGGGGTAGACTTTTCATTTTTGCTCAAACCTGTAAACAACTAGCAAGTTTGAGACAGTTTCAACCAATAACAAAGAAAACTAAAATTACTTTGATAAATGCTCAACTTAAAAAAAAAGTATGGCAATTCAAAGTCTTTTTTGACTTTAGGCTCCTTTATTGGCTGTGTCTCAGTACAATTTAACTTATCTTATCTTACAAAAACATTTTAAAAGAGTTACATGTACTCTATTTTAAACCATGTTTCTTGTTTATTTTTTTCCAATTAGATGTTTTTAGTTAGAAGATTTTATCATTTGTTTTTGTTTTACTCAGGGGTGGCTTTGAGCATAGCATTTGGTGGAGAGAGCTCCAAATTGCAGCCATAAAAAAAAAAAAAAAGTCTACCACTCATAAGCTATTATCTGGTTTTATTTTGCGTCAATAGGGCACTATTTACGACAACAAATACCTGACACCTGGTTTTACAATTTAATCCTGAAATAATGTTCTACTAAAAAGATTAATTTCACATCTTAGTGACAACAATAATGTATTAAATTATGAACAGATAGTGACTATTTTAGTGCTTCTCTTGCGATGTTACAGCAAGAAGAGAGCAGGAGGAGTTGGATTCAGACTTCGAGGTGCTGATGAAGTCCGCCCACAACTTTACTGGTTCAAGAGATGAGCTCAACCACCACAAGGATCACAGCCAAGACAAAACCTCAAAGCTGAAACAAAAGTTCTTATCAATTTTAAATAGATTTGTTTTTCGAGTACAATATCTACTGTAGTTAACTTGTCATGTCGTATGTTCTTTTAAGGTTCATGCTCAAGAGGACTAAACCAGGCCTAGTCAGCAGCAATTCATCAGCAAGGCTTTTAGAAGACGTGTTAGCTGACAAAGACAACATGAATCATCTCATCCAGACCTCTAAAGTAAGCCACAGACATTTATGTTTCATGATTGCTCTGAAAACATTATAACACAATGAGACAGCTTTTTCTTTCAGTAAGGGCTAGGCTAAATTGAGATATTAATAATAAAGGGATGTAATGGAATTTTTTGGCATATTTCGATTACGATGTTGAGACTATATTATGTCATTCCAACAGAGAGGTGTTCAGACATGGTTTTAAGCAAATTAGATAAGACAAATAGGGCGATAAAAGTCATTCTTAGTCTATTTATTGCAAGTTCTATCGACTAAAAGGTGCAACTTATAAAGCCAGCAAGTGTTTCAATGATCTGACCCAATCTTCACTGTTCGGTATTTGCAATGTAAAAAATGCAGGCAAATAAGATTTTCATATCAGCTAATCAGTTGTTTTTTTTTAATCACATTTTTTACAATAAGCAATATACTTTGGCTGGGCGATATGGCAAAGATCACGATTTTCTTGGAGCCAGATCACAATTTTGATTTTATCACGCATCATTACACTTGAGGTAAATAAAATCATCTGCTTTTTCACAAATATCCCTCTTCACTGTGATTGGCTAGATCCAGCTGTCACTCAAAGACAGAACAGTGTTGCCAAATTTTCAGAGAGAAACAAGTGACCAAGCTTTTGAAAAAAACAAAAAACAGAAAAGAAGCATCCTCCACCTTTCAGTAAAATGTTTTTAAAATAATCAATTAATTAAAACATTGTGTTGCTGTCTTTGGCATGTATTAGTAGTTTTTTCACTATTATTAACAACTTTTTTGGACAACGTCTTTGTTGATGCAAAAGTGCAGCCCTGGAGCTGCAACTCTCAAATTCACAAGCATCTTTATAAAAAAGTGGACTTGGCAACTCTGAGGCTGACCAATAAGAGAAGTAGGTGGGAAACCATAGTCTGTATTTGAACAGACAGATGCACTAAATAGAGAAATGGGAAATCACTGTATCACAATTTCATCAAAAAGCAGATTGGAGACCAATTAGATTTTTATCACAATATTGTCCGGGGTTAATTGTTGCAGTCATTTGTTTTTCAGAAACGAAAAATTACCATTTCCCATTTTCCATTATCAAAAGTAAGTCAAAAATCAATACAATCTTTTTTTGGATAAACACAAAAATCTTAAAAGTGGTAATTGCTCTGCTCCTTCACAATCACAATGCCCCTTTTCCGAGAAAGTGAGAGACCAAACCTAGAGACTTTACCCGAGCATGGGGCTGTAGATTTGCTCTGCTCCTTCCAGGATCACAGCGCCCTTTTCCTGGGAAAGTGAGAGACCAATCCTCAGCACATTTCATGGAGCTTTCAAAATTCAAAATCCAAATACATATGTTTTTTATTTTTTAAAGGGTAACTGTGGACCTTTTTGACCCAAAACAGACTTGAATAAAAGCAACTTTTGTCATTTATATGTCTTTGTTGCGACTAAAAAAATACAAAAAAAAATAAAAAATCTGCTTCTTTGCCTTGAGCGGGCTTACACAGCCACAAAATGGAGTGTTATTTGGCCTAGAGGAAGACCCTCCTACTGTCTGTGATCATGGAAAAGCAGTTCCTTTTTTTCCACATTATGGTATTAACTCCCGGGTATTTCTCCATTCGAGTTGTTCCAAAGATGTTACTAACTTTCTGTTTCTTCTGAATTGTGTAGGACTTTTCACTCCCAGAAAGTTAAACAGTAAACCTTTAAAACTAAAAGATATTCTGAATTTTGACTTATTTTTGATATTGCAAAACGGGAAACGAATGTTCTATTTCAAATCGCCGCATTGTTCACGAACTGTCCAATGCACCTAAAACCTAAATTTTCTTGTGTCACTTTTGAAGTACTTACTTACATTATTATCTAAAATTCGATTAATTGTCCACCTCTGCTTTCAGTATTACTATTCAGTGCGGGTTCTTCCAGGCCAAGCACCCTCTAATGTGTGGGTTGGCTGGGTGACTGCCGACTTCCATCAAAGCACCGCAGCGTTCGATATTGACAAGGTGCACACTGTTACTATAACCTTGGTGACGATACCGGGAAGGTCCAGGAGAGGTCTGTTTAACCTTATTACACAACAGCACATTATTCTAAACGGCAGTGTTTACATCTCACATATCTGCATTTTTGCCAGTGCCAAGCGCAGTAATTGTTACATGGTTTGTGCCGGAGAGGCCACTGGTCTGTCTCAGAGTCGCAGAAGCACCGCTTTGGAAATCGGATGTTTAGTTGACACATCCACTGGGCTTCTCACATTTACATCCAGTGGAATGAAATGACAACGTTCTATCAGGTACGACACAAAGCACAACACGTTTTTTTTGTTTTTCAAAATTGTGCTTCTTCTAATGTGTAACTATAAACAGGTAGAGGCGAGTATAAAGCTGTTTCCTGCTGTATTTGTCAAGCCAACTACAAACAACATGTTTCAGTTTGAGCTGGGCAATATAAAGGTAAATATATTAGGATTTGTAAATGGTAATCCATTTTTTTTATTATATTTTAGCCATGTTACAACACTGTTCTCTCATCATTTTTTGTTCAAAATATATCTTGATTGATTGATTGATTGATTGATTGATTGATTCATGCATGTTTCGGTAATTTTGTATTGTTGTGCAGGGCCTATTTTTACCTAACACCACTCCCGCCCACCTGTCTGTATTTACTTCTGATTACTAAACAATTCAGATTCTGAGTAAAACATGTAGGGTTCAAAGTTGTCCTGTAGCCATTTTTCCACAACATAAAAAATAGTGATTTAAAATCTACTGCTTTTATAAATTACATCTTACAATGAAGAGGCGGAGCTTAAAAATGTGAATTATTGATCTACATTTATTCAAATTTTTACCCAAATACATGGGGCAAAAAACACAAAAGATCTCATTTAAAACAAACATGCATGAAGAGGATGAGTGCTTCAGTGGGTCGACAGAATGTAGAAAATCTGTAAAAAAAAATAAAAAAAATCTCGTGCTTTTCAGGATCAGACACTGACAATAATATAAAAGACTAAATCATAGGTAATCAGAATGCCTCAAATTTTATCTTTTTTAAACATTAACATGTTTGTTTTAACATTTTACACAAAAACTATTTAAAACTTTGGAAACACTTATACTAGTGAATAGATCAAATAATTTCAAACATTTGTAATTATTCAAATAAAGTATTTGCGTACCATACTACTAAATGATTAGTTAGTATTGATCAGTAATCAACAAACATTTACTAATCATTTACTTCCAGCCCTATTCTTAAGTGGGGACCATTTGTAGGTTTGAGGCAAACCGGAACTAGCCTAGCGGCATCAAGGCATGAAAACTGGCTAATTTTATCCCACTATCGGCCTTTTCCCACTGTAGAAACTTTTTTCAGTTCCAAGTTCTGTTATAGTTCCAGTCCCCTTTTGGCATGTTCACACAGAGCAGGAACTATGGACTGGGACCACAATTAAGGGACTTTTTTAGCTTGTGCTCTGGAGCAGGTACATTCCAATCAGATTAGAAACCTTTTGGTGACATGAAACATTTACAATGCTAACCTTGTTTGTGCTAAAAATGTTTTATACATTCTTATATTTAGCTAAGCTTTCCTTATGAAAAATGACTTAAAACTCCCAAAAATGTGTCTGTATTTTGTAAAGAGTAGCCTAACTTTTACATGGAATTACAGTGAATAGTTTTATTGTTAACTTCAGTGATGTTTATAGGTTTTGTAGATCGTAGTTTATGTGGAATCGAAAAAGACAACTTTGGTTTTCTTAGCACCAGTAAAATACTCACTATACTTTAAATGTTCCAGTTAGCCCCACTTTCAAACTATTATTGCGTGAACAGGGTAGTTCTTCTGACTAAACAGGGTCTGGAGTAATGTCACTAAACAATATATCACTAAATTTACCAGTTTTTTACTTTAACATTAATCTTTTCTCACACACTTTTCAGAACGTCATGCCGCTGTCAGCTGGTCTGTTTCGCAGCCTCAGGAGGGACACGACTCCTCAGTGCCCTGACAGGCTACAAGTCCAACAGCTTTGTCAAGTCTCCTGGATGCGTGTTCCCGATAATGCACTGAAAGCATTTGTAGAGCAAACAGAAAACGGTCATGGCTGGGCAGTGCAAAGTACCGAGCCGTGTCAAATCATGTCACTTCAGATCCCAGATGAAAACAGGTAAGTCAACTATTTTTGCAAACCTTTCAGCCAAGTCACATTTACATCAAATTGACTGTCATTCTCCTCACGCTCGAAGATGTATTGACATTTTGGAGCTCTCTGAACACGACGACCTGCTGATATTTCACTACCACACCTTGCTCCTCTACTCCTCTCTTTGTGCCCTGGGGAACACCAGAGTTTGCCATGCCCTTTGCAGTCAAGTGGACCAGGCTGAGATGTTTTATGCCATACAGAACTCCCGCCTCCCAGGATTACTACGCTCTGCATTTTACCAGTTACTTATTCAGGTAACTGTGTGAAAACTAGAAATGGGATGATATTGAAAATATTGAATAGTGGTGTTTCTGTTGAATTCTTGTGTTGGGGTTGATCATCATGTGTCATCTTTGAGGACTTCCCAAGATGGTTAATTTAGCAAAAAATCAATAGTAGAAAATAAAACAATAAACATTCAATAAATCAATAATCAATCAGAAACAGTGACTGATCAAGTATGTCCAAGCAAAGTAGACAAGCAAATGAATAATTGTCTCAGAGCATCTCTTGTCCTTAGACCCTCCTTGGCAAGGATAAGCTCAAAACCCTACAGGAAAAAGAGAAACTCTGAGGAGAACCACAGTTAACAAGAGATCCACTCTCATAATCGGACAGGCTGTAGATGTAACTAAGACTAACTCGGATCTAATCGCAGATATAGACTATAAGTCTGTAGAGTTAGAGTCCATTAGCAGAGGGAAACGACTCATCTAGCAGGACAAGGACTTATCCAGGAGCAGGGAGGGGTCCGGCTCCTTAACATTAGGGGGCAAACGGTTGATTCCACTGTAATTTTCTTCGTCACAGGAACTTAACAGCAGGGTTATTCTCAGCTGATTCCTACTGACGTGTGTTTTGTCATTCTGTTACTTTTTGCTTCACAAAAATTGACTAAAATATGAATTTTCTTTTTAGTTATTTTCTTAAATCCATATGACAAATTATCCAATTTTTCAAATTTTGGCTTAGTTTAGTTCTTGTGGTAAATATTTGACATAGATTAACGGCCATAGGTTAACACAAAATAAAATACAATTAATCAAACATAAAAGTAAAGTTATAATCCTCATCAAAATATCTAGATTGGAAGAAAACAAGCAACATATTTGGTGAAACCTTAAATATAATCAGGTTCACTATGTTTTATTGAGAAATACTGTCTAACTTCTCATTTAATAAACTCCTGGCAAAATTCTCTGAAAACTACATTAAAGCAGTAATAGTGCTACTTATGAAAAGTCATCTTTTATTTAGCAAATTCACAGAAAAATGCTTAAAAAATCTAAAACATAGCAGAATCGTGACTCATGGATTGAGAAAAGAATTGTGAAAAAGCAGAATCATCCCATCCCTAGTGAAAACAGTGCACTTGTGTTAACTTAAATTACAGCTTGCAAAACTATAATGCATAATATTATATTTTAGGTTCATCTCAGTTGCCACAGTTCTGCCTGTCTCATGATGAGTCAAGAATACATTGTTCCCCTGACGGACCCCGCCTGTTCAATCTCTCTTAACCTCAACACAGTGAACGGCAGCTATATTCCAAGCACACTGGCCTCAACGCTTAAACCACAGATGTGCTTTTCTACTCCTTCATTTGTGAGGGCTTGTGAGGACAAAAACAGCGAAACAGACCCGGGGAAAGTTTGTATCGACTCCCCTGAAATTCCTCTAGACCAGCTCAAGGAAGTGACTATGGAAATGCTCTCTGCAGCTGTAAGGATTGTCGATGGTGGGCTGAGAGATCCTGCAGGGGGCAGCGTGGAACTTCTGCTGGTTCCACTGATCCGGCTGTTTTACACTCAGCTTGTGATGGGAGTGTTTGAGGATGCCCAGCTGAGGCAAGCTTTCACCCTGTTTTTACCGCAAGCTTTTTCTGACGAAGAGGAAGACAACGCAGAGCAAATATTGGAAAGTGATCGAAATAGTTCTCATAATATGGGATTGCTTCATATGAAACTCCCAGAAGCTGTTAAATTTGAGGTAAACCAACTACTTATTATTACAAAAGGCATTGACTAGAGCCATTGCAACAAATGTCCACTCCTCACGGGAACGCACACACTCCTGAAAACTTTATTTTGCGACTATTAAGCTTCACAGGATGCTTTATATCCTACGTAGTGCAACATTTTGTGTTATGAACTTAAATAATTATTGAGACCTATATTTTAGTCTTAGTTTTTGGAGATTAACCCAGTCTGGGCAACATTTTGATAAAAATTGAATGAATCGAATCTTCTCTATTTGATCCATCTGTCTGTTCAAATACATCATAGACTATTTTTTCCAACCTATTACTTTTAGTCTCAGAGTTGCCAATCCAAGTCTTTGTAGCGACTTTCGGCTTCTTTCTTTAAAGTCTCTTTTGGATTGCGCTTTTAGTTCTTAAAAGAAAATTAGTCGTGTTCAGATGGTCAGCGGGTCATACCCCCCCCTTAACGCCTCGAGCCGACTGCCCCCTTGACCATCTTGAACACGACTATTTTAGCAATTTTTCAGTTTTGATTTATGAAAATATATCAATTTATATGACTGAAACATGGATTTTTAGCATGTTTTCATGTTGAAAAGTCGCTATTAATGTAAGAAAAACACATACACTTGTTGGCAGCAACTCACAATGTTCAAAATAATCTGTTATTTTATTAACTTTTTATTGAAGAGCTGAGTTTGCTTGTTTCTTTCTGCTAATCTGGCAAGCTGGTCAGATTTTGACAGCTGGATTTAGCTATTGATAGTGAACTGTATTTACCTCAAAGACAATAGGAAAATAAATAGTCTACAAGAATCGTGATACAATCAAAATTGTGTTCTGGTTCCAAGAAAATCGTGACTTTAACTTTTTGCCATATTACTCAGCCCTATAAACAGTAATTGCGTACTTTTTTTGTAAGAGTTAGGACAAACAAGGACACTTTTTTCTCTCTTGTAGCTTAAATCACTAGTTAATGTTGATTTATAAAATACACATCCACTGGTGAGCTGAATAGTGGGCTTTTTTGGAAACAGGATTAATAATCTATCTGCAGGTTTCAGAGTTACCTCATCGTAAGCCAACAACAACTGCTACATTTAAGATACAAAATACAAAAATATTGTAATAATTAGCCGTGTCTGTGGCTTTGTTTGTCATAATTAGTAAGCCGTTACTGTTTGCACACTACAAGCATCCCCAAACTAAGACTAAAAGACAGGTCTCAATAAAAATGTTAAGTTTATCAGCACAAAGTGTTGCACTACGTGGGATATTAAGTCGTCCTGTGAAGTTTAATATTCACAATTTTAAGTTTTCAGGAGTGTGTGCGTTCCCGTGGGGACAGATCCATGCGTGAGGAGCAAATGCACACAAATATCGTTTATATAGCTTAAAATCCAGCCAAGTTCAGTATTTTTAGGCTGAATGTTTATATGAAAAAATGACCAGACACAGACAGACACACTTCTCTGTATTATTTATTATTTATTTATTATTTATTATATCATAAAATAAATAATTGTATGTTAAATAACTTCCTTTAATCTAATTATGTGGCTTTGTTTTGATATTATTTTCAACTTGAATCTTGTGGCTTCTCCCTTCACAAGATGGCTACTGCAACTGCTACGACAACAGGCCCACAGTGTCTCTAGTCATTTTAATAACTCAATGGTCATTACAATATTGTTCTTATTGAATAACTTTTTTGATTTTTAATTCCCAGCTTTGTCAAGTTCTTTCTTTCCTTTGTGATTGTCAAGTGCGACACAAAGTTGAATCTGTAGTTGCATTTTCTGGCAATTTTGTCGAGAAGCTTCAAGAAAACCAAAGATTTCGATATAATGAAGTGATGCAGGCTCTCAACATGTCTGCTGCTCTTACTGCTCGCAAAACAAAGGAGTTCAGATCCCCTCCACAAGAACAGGTAAATTATAAACATAAATAAATGTTTAATGTTCCGATTATTGCAAGACAAAATAGCATAGATTATTTATGAAACTGAAAAAGGAATGATTGTCTCAAACTCAAATGAAGATGGGCCAAAATGATGACTGATCAGGGCTGATTAAGGGATTCATTTTAATGCATAAACATTGCCTTTTATCCTATTATTTTGCCTAGTAATAACCTATGCAACAATATTTCCACATTCATTACTTTTTGTTGTTTTATATTATTATTATATGTTAGTTTTTCTTATGAACAGACCTGTTTTACCTCGACATCTCTGGCTGCACACTCCACATAACTATGACTATACATAGAAAACCTAATAAACTTTATTGGATTGTTTTTTATTATATTGTACAGTCAATGTTGTAAGCCCATATTGCAAAGAAAAGTAAAGTAAGTGGGTAATCAAGATCATACTGTCCTTCAAGGAAAAAAAAATCGAAAAAAATATATACAGTTTGTTGCAGTACACTGTAGGTGTAGTTACTCGTATTTTATTGTTGAGCCACTGTCAATAAAAATCAGTCTCTCTGTGGGCTGCATTTGACCCCTGGGCTACGAGTTTTAGACCCCTGATCTTCTGCTACTTTTCCTCAAGTTTTTGAACATTTATCCAAAATCCCGCTTTCTAAACAGAAAAAAAATAACTGGACAAACCATTTAGATATATTTGTTTTACTACAGAAAAAATAAGTTTAGAATAGTAACAGGTTTATTTTTTCCAATACTGTACCGTTTTTCTGCTGTGACAAATCGACATTTGTTGATATCGATATTTGGAATTTTTAGTCCATAACAAGGCTCACAAAATCACAAATTTACTTTTCACTGCAATAGAAAATATAAACAAAATGTATTTATGTGGAATGAAAAATGTCTATTCTCAAACATCCACCTTTTTCTATAAATTTGGTTGATGCTAAAATCTAATTGATATACCAGGGCTATTCAACCCTAACCCTAGGCCCTCCAAATAATAAAATCAGCTCTAAACGCATCTTCAAAACTTTTGAATAGGTTCAGTGTTGGAATGAGTTAAGCTGAGCAATGTTGGTAAAGTGTTTTGTATATTACCTAAAATGTATTACCACTGTAGTTATTTTGTCATTATTAAAACAGATCTAGTGTTGAGGATATTTTGTGCAGTCCAAAATGTGTTGAAAATGTTTACTATTATTATTTTCTTGAATGAACTAAAATTACTTACTGTAATTTTGCTTCTAACATTGGCACATGTTTTCCTTTTGTTCTTATCATTATATTGTGACTTGAATGATTACAATTATTCATCAATCTAATCATTTTGATATCTTTGAAATGCTTACATCTTTACAGATAAACATGCTGATAAGGTGTAAAGACAAAGATGAGAAATGTGAGGACTGTCCATGCCCAGAGGAAGTTCAGCTTCTGAAAGAATTCCACCATCTCCTAAAACAGCACTGTGGTTAGACTTTACCCTCGCTTTCTGTTTACAGAGAAAGGAACGTATTAAAAAGTAATGTGTGAATATGTGACATGTTGCAGGCCCTGAATTAGACAGAGGCTCCGAGGATGAAGAAGATGAAGAATTATCTATAAAAGATCAGCTTAGTAGTTTGATATTTCAAGCAAATGCAGTAAGAAAGTTATCCACAGGCTCGGTGCAAAAACCAGGTAAGAATATATTCATTTGTATCTGCAAAGTAATGCATTATTTACAGTGTTGGAAAGTAGCTGAAAACATGTACTGAAAATGTGTATTCGGAACATATTAAATTTTTATTGTGCAGAAATTTGAGGTAGTAATTTTAAAACAAGCAAAGAACCATTAGCTATACTTCTATAAAAGAGCTATTAGAATAAAAGGTTTTCAAGATCATACCAACCAACCAGCTCTTTGTTACTTCAAACATTTTAGCTTCCAGGCTTCTTATTAAACAGTTATATAAGTTCCCAAATACATTTGTACAAACTGTTTAAATCAACTCTAGTGTGAAACACAAGGAAAGATTTTTGTATTTCTGCTTGTGTTGTTAGAATGTGGAATTGTGTGAATGAAGAGCTTAAACAATGTTCAAATGTGACAAAGTTTAAATGTATAAAGAAATGATTTTTGCATTACACATAGCAGTATTTCCCTAGATTTATTGGGATACTTATTATTAGAGTCAGAAAACTTTATTGGTCCCTTAAAGGGCAATTCGTTAGATAGATAGATAGATAGATAGATAGATAGATAGATAGATAGATAGATAGATAGATAGATAGATAGATAGATAGATAGATAGATAGATAGATAGATAGATAGATAGATAGATAGATAGATAGATAGATAGATAGATAGATAGATTTATTTATTCGGACAATTTCACACATTACTTGAATGCATAGTGTAATAATATTGTCAAACAATACATTACATATCTAAAGTAGCTTAACTTACACTGCAGGTATGATGGAAAATATGTAGACCTGCATTTTGCAGTTTTATATTTTGTTGTGGTAATTAGTGACTTTTAATGTCTATTAAAGTAATTAACTTGCTTTAAATTAAAGCAGAATTAAGTAACTTTTTTACCTTGTTAAATGTCTTTTTAAGCATGTTTCGGCTCTCTTCGCTGCGTCCCACATTAAGCACAACAAATGCGACTTGTCTGTGTTGCCACTGTGCCAACCCAAATTTCACTTCTGGAAAACTCTGGCTCTTTGGTTTTGCTACATAAAAATGAGAAACTAAAATAAATAATGTTAAGTTTTGTTTCAGTTGGCTAGTTTAAGTACACAAGAGAACTGTAGGCGGAGAACTTTTGCTGAAGTTGCTTAGTTCAGCTTGAACTTATCAGGATTGTATTTTTATTTTTGCACATTTATAACATAAAACTAAATTTAGTTCTCAAATGAAATGTTGTTAGCAGGGTGTGTCCTCCTCATACCCTGCTTACAGAATGGTAGGAAAATACTGCATAGAACATATTTAATCCACGTTGTGATAGTGCTTTGTAGATATCAAGTTATTTATAGGTACTACATAGCAATTGTTAATTGTTTGGTTGAGGGATTTGAATCAAAGATTGATAACCAATCCTTAGTCATTGAACATGTGTCAGCAGAATAATGATAAATATTAAATATTTTTTTCTATTAAGTTAAACATATTGAAAGTTATTTTTCAGATATTAATCAATACTAATCTAATCTCATTGAACAAGTATCAATACTTTTAAACGTTCACAAACAAGAGAAAATGTTACTTTTCTTGAACTCTCAAGACATCATGATGACATAAAAAAGACACATGCGCTATGTGTAGCATAAATAAGCTATTACAAGAAAAAAAGATGTGGCAAAATCCAAATTTTTGCTTTATTGGTTCGGTCAAAACTTAAGTTTATTTTTGACAGATACAGTAGTAAAATTTGTCATTATTAAACTGTATAATGTATCAAAAATACCTACAACCACCATAAATAACTACTTTCAGCTAAATTAACATATTTTTTTAACGTTCATGCCTTAAAGAAAAAATTAAATTAGTCTACTTTCTCATGGTGTCAAAATGGGTTATGAATATCAAGTTAATTGTAATTATTTGTAACGTGACAACACTTTAGAATACTATAGTTTGGAATACATTACAAAATACATTTTATTGCAAGTATTTGGTGTTCTGTATCTACATTTTCAAAGTATTTTCCCCAACACTGAATATTTAACATACTATTTTTACACTTATTTTTTGGGTAGCTTCCTTTGCTGAGCTCATCTCCAAGACAATGATGCTTTGGGGGTCAGAAACTAAAATAGATGACCCTGGCTTGGTGAAGGCCATTTTCTCCTTGTTACATCGACAGTATCAAGGTCTCGGTGGCCAGATGGGAGAAGCTCTTTATAAAGCCTACACAATAAGCCAAGCGTCAACCGGGGACACCACGGCTCTCCTCACCTCTCTGTGTCAAATCCGATCTCTTCTTCGAGTGCGAATGGGCAAGCAGGAGGAGAAACTGATGACTGATAAACTGGGGTAGGTCATGGTTTAGTTAAAGTCAGTTTATTCTTACCATATTGTCTTTTGCCCTTTCACAGAGAGATCATAAACAACAAAGTTTTCTACCAACATCCAAATTTGATGAGGGCTCTGGGAATGCATGAAACTGTGATGGAAGTGATGGTAAATGTTTTGGGAGAAGGTAAAACAAATGTAAGGCAAACTAATTTCTGCTTAAGAAAATGTACAGACCTGATCAAAATCTTAAGACCGGTCGCATTTTGGACGTTTGGATCTTTTAAGTAGAACTACTGTACAAGATGCAAAAGCAAGAAGGGGGAGTGAGGCAAAAACATTTAGAACTTGCAATTTCAAAAAGAAAAAGAAAATAAACTGAAAAAGGTTGATCTAAAATTTAAGACCAAATGCTATAAACGTCAAAATTTGCTCAAAATTCTCATTTTCTGTCAAGCTTTAAGACGATCATGCCCTTCTGATGGTTAAAGCTAAGAAGCTTTCAATTCTTGAGCAAAGGTCAGATCGTTGAGCTGCATAAGCAAGGTCTCTCTCAGTGTGCATTGTTGCTGAGCTTGGACGCACTAAGACAGTTCTAAATTTTTAAAAAGATCCTGAGCATTATGGAACAAAAAAGTCAAGTGGTAGACTCCAAAAAATGACACCTGCGCTTAAGATTTTAATCAGGTCTGTATTTATTATCTTCGTAGCTTCATATAGTGTATTTAAAAGTCTATTTAAGATGCTCCATGTTTGCTTGTTGATAGGACATCTTGTTTCCCAAAATGGTTGCCAGCTGTTGTCGTTTTCTCTGCTATTTTTGCCGCATCAGCCGACAGAATCAAGGGGCGTTGTTTGACCATCTGAGTTATCTGCTTGAACACAGTCAGGTTGGACTTGGTAAGTCTCTTTGTCAGTGATTCTCACACTGAGGTCTCGAGCGCTCTTGGGGGATCAGAGGCACTGCAGGGGGGCCAAAGTTTGTCTATATCAGGAGTCTCAAACTTTTTTGAAGCCCAAGACCCCCCACCTAAATCCACAATGCCAATGCAATACAATTCAGTACAAACCATGAAAGAAATGTTTTATTTCTTATAGTCCTCATTTCATTTGTGTGGTAGTTTATAGCAAAGGCACTGTGTATTTGAGGTTGTGTATCATAAATGTTTTAACAGTCAAGTAGCAATCAAAGTTTTAATTGCTCCCAACTTAGGGGTTTTAAGGCCCCCTTTTGAAACAGAACAAGGGTTAGGTTAAATCAGGGTCCCCAACCACTGGTCTCGGGCCCAAAATTGAGCCGCAAACCATATGCTACCAGGCCCCAAGTTATGCATTTTTTATTTTATCTTACAGTTCATCACTACTTCCTTGTGCTTTACTATTAAAATAATAGAGACACATAACCCAATAAAAAGCAAATTTAAGGAAAGAGAGAGCTACAAATCTAAACAATAATAATGTTTTGCGTTTTACATTGTAGTTATTAGCATCAACCACCTCGACCAGTCCCTGGAAAAGAATATTGGGACTGTATCGGTCCTTACAAGAAGAAAGGTTGGGGACAGCTGGGCCAAATGAATAAATAAATATCTTCACTCCTCTCTGGTGTGCATTGCACATTGCAGCAGTTGTTAGAGCTCTGGCTTCCCAACAAGGAGATCATGGGTTTAACTGATGGGCTGAGCTATTTCTCTGGGTGGAGTTTGCATGTTCACTCTGTGTCACAATGGGTTTTCCCAGGTACTCCAGCTTCCTCTTACCTCCAAAACATGCATGTTTATGTAACTTTCCTCTGAATGAATGAGAAAGTGAATGGTTGTCTGTGTCTTAACTATTTTGCTCACTGTCCAGGCCAAAGTCACTGATATAGTCTCCAGTCATCCGCGACCCCTATCGAGAACAAGTCGTAGAAAATGAAATGAATATCACTTCACTGCACTTTAAGAACTCCTGGTCCTTAAAACATCTATGAAACAAAACTGTGATTTATTATTACTGCTTTAAACCCACAGTCCATTACACTGCCATAGACATTATATATATTTATTTTCATTAAGGTATAGAACATTTTATATAATTTTGTTTTTGATGTTCATTATTATGCAGTCTTCAGGTGAACAGTAGGAGGTCATGAAGACTTTCAGAATGGATGCTCTAAAATGTTTGTATTTTTGGAGTGGAGATAAAGATAACTCCTGTAAATGTACAGCTGTGGTTTGTAGTTCTTTTAGGATACCAGCAAACCTTAAGAACACCAACACTTGCCTTAAAATGCAATTATTCTCTGTATTTGATTTAAATATTCTGTGTTGCAGAAAGACATGAGACAGAGGCATGTTTATTTCAGTAGTTATCAAATTCTATTCTAGAACAAAAGAATAAATGGCATTTTTATTTTTTGCAATATTTGTGTTCTTTTTAGCTTCGCCATCAATGCGAGGTGCTACTCCTTTGGATGTAGCAGCTGCTTCTGTAATGGACAACTATGAACTGGCACTTTCATTACAAGAATATGAACTACAAAAGGTAACTCTCTTCTGTAAAAACACATTTGCAAGTTTGCAGAAACAGATTTAGATTAAGGCACAAAAATTCTTCTTTGTGTTCAGGTGGTAAAATATCTTGCAAATGTGGAGTCCAGAGCTGCCCGATGCTTGTTGCCAATGGATATCCTGACATTGCCTGGAACCCTGTGGAGGGAGAGCGTTACTTGGATTTCCTACGTTTTACTGTATTTTGTAATGGTACTTTTGTCTTTTTATTATTATTCTCTATTAGCACACCTTTTCTTTGATTTACTAAAGCTCAAGTGGTAAAATTACTCATTCTGGTTGATGGTTTCACCTTGAACAGGTGAAAGTGTGGAGGAAAACGCATATGTTGTCTTGAAGCTGCTCATTCACCAGCCTGAATGTTTCGGACCAGCTCTGCGTGTGAGGGCGGACAGGGGCTTCTTTCAGCCATGGAGGAAGCCATCAGGGTCTCTCAAGATGTGTCTATGGATGGGCCTTATGCAGAGAATCAGTCCAACAGAAAATGGTTTGTGGGTTATCTATCTGTCTATTCTGTCGAACTCTGCATGTTTTATTTAGTATTTATATCTACTGTCATCATGAAAATTTGACATACTTACATCTATGTTGTTTTTGTAAAACATTTAAAGGCAACTGTATGGAAGATGCACAAAGCATGATGCCATGGTAATAAAAAAAAAAATATTAACACTCCTAAATACTTGGTATGCAGAGTGTGAAAAAAAGCCCAAAGAAGGTGAGAAGCTACGGACCAATCAGGAATAAGTTTCGCTATCATTGGTGTCTTTCTCAGAAGACACCAATTAAACATCATTCTCAAATGAACATCATGTCCATTGCTTCTTTAAATAAGAATTACTCAAACTTACAGTGACTTTCAGTAAAAATAATAGTATATTTGGACATGTTGACCTTGTATCTGTGGACACATATAGGTCGTGTTTCTGAGATCTGAAATCAAAATCTTACATATGGTTCCTTTAATCTAATTTAGCTTTAACTGATTACTTGCTTCATCTTGTTTTGCCAGTGATATGCAGGACTTGGATGATGACATCATTCATATGGGACATGCAATCATGACCTTCTACTCGTCCCTTATAGACCTCCTGGGTCGATGTGCTCCTGAGACACATGCAAGTGCTCATATTTGCATACTTTCTTCTAAACATTCATATACTGTATGATCATGTTTAAAATGTTAACATTTGTTTTTAGCTTATTCAAGCTGGAAAAGGTGAAGCCATTCGTATCCGGGCGATACTAAGATCGCTCATTCCAGTTCAGGACCTTGAGGGTGTCATTAGTTTGTCCTTTCAAATGCCCTCACTTACTAAAGGTTTTAAAAACGGAAAATTGATGCTACAGCTATGTAATATACATCCAAGTGAATGTTTTTTTTTTACATTTGACTGTTTTAGAAGGTGAGGTGGAGGAGCCTGACTTGTCCGCAGTATTTTGTCCAGATCATAAAGCATCCATGGTTCTGTTCATGGACCGAGTTTATGGGATTGAGAGCCAAGTTTTTCTCCTACACCTTTTAGAATTTGGGTTTTTGCCTGATCTGCAAGCAGCAGTTTCGCTTGACACCGTAAACTATTATAATATACACAAATATCATTATGTTATTTGTATTTCATTTCAATTCAATAGTTTTTGTATTTTTTTTTCCAGAATGACTTTGGATCTACTGACATGGCCCTGGCACTAAACAGATACATTACAACCGCAATGCTTCCTATGCTTACCAAATGCTCATCTCTTCTTTGTGATTTAGAAGAACAGCTCCACTCGTAAATTCATTTATTCTAGCCTTATACAGCTTTTCCAAGGCAGCAAGCTTGACCAAAGCACAGAAGACACAACTGAACAATGCTTGTTGGCTATGTGCAGGTAAATTATTTTAAGTAGTTCACACAAAGTTGTCATATTTAAGCATGTACTGTACATTTATTGACATGTCAAAGCTACTTAGAAAACTGTTTACTGTTAATCATTGTATCTTTTTGTTCTTAGTAAGCTCACACCAGTTTTAATGCAGCCGCTTCTGCAGCAGCTCTAACTGACATCGCTCAACTTTCTGAGCACAGCAAGCTGGAACTGAAGGTGTTTATAAATATGTTTGATTGTAGGAATGGGACTTCTGTTTTGTCACAATACGATTTCAATTGCGATACATGGGTTAGGATTTTGATATAATTAAGTCAGGGGCTTCATGTTTATCTATAAATTTTAAAACTATTGTCAAGAATACAAATAATGTCTAAGAAAATAATTTTTTTCCTATAGGGTTGCGACTGAATGAATTACAGCACTTTTATTAAAACATGAAGCCAAACGCGATCGTAAAGTTTTAATTCTATTTTTCTCATTCCTGGTTAATTTTTTTTTTTGGGAACAAAGAGAACAGAAAGATTTAATTCAATTTCAGTTCAATTTAGTTTTGTATAACCCCAAATCATAACAGTTATCTCAGAGGACTTCACCACATTGTTGATTTAGCAAACAGAAACCAAACAATATCATTGGTCAATTCCAACAGAAGCATTAGAAAGTAAAACAGTCATTATTCTGAAATACATGGTTGTTGTCCAACAACAAACAGGCAAATGTCAACAATTGTTCCAGAGCATCCCCTGCCTTTTGACCCTTTTCTCTGCAAGAAAAAACAGGAGATCAATAGGATGGACAGGCTATAGATGTGAGCAGGACTGATGCATGAAGCAATTAGATGCAATTAGAACTTTAAGGTGCTCTCTCATTGGCATAAGCTGCCCAAGGCCGGATAGCCCCTTAAGCGCGATTCTTTCAAACAGCACAAATTTGCCTTAGAGGCAAGCGCAGAGTAAAACACACACAAAAGTACGAAAAATAAACCACCAAACTACGTGGATTGCACTTACCTTGACCACCATGACCGGAAAGAAAAGTTGTGAAGTCCTCGACTCCTGTGCTTCTAGTTGCTGTTCCACATGATTTTTAATCCGGAAGAGCACATATCACTAGCAAACTCGAGTCTGCCTCATTATATCAAAGATATAACAGCCCACAGGGCTTATTTTCGCCGCTACAGCATTAGTACCTCAGCGAGTACGCCCTTAGTCGGGGAGCCAGAGTTCGTTGACAGAGGGAAACTGGTTCAACTAGCAGGATGAGGAATCCAAGTGGGAGGGGTCTAGATACTCAAAATTAAGGGGCTTCATAGGTCTAGATTTTGTGACTGGAGCTGCAGCAACAAACAAACAGAAAAAAATAAAATTTGTAAATAACAATCACAAATCGGTTGTTTAATTCTTATACCGGTAAAGAACGACACAAATAACTCATTGTTAGCTTTACTAAAGTGACAACAGAGCACTTGGAGGGCAGGCGAGGATTGAACCCAAAACCAGAACTGAATTAAAACTCCAGCATCAATCGATTTGCTACTTTTTTGAGTCTTGTCCCATCTTTAGTTAACAGCATCAAAGCAAACATTTAAACTGAATAAGCTAAGATGTTTTTCCTTATCATGTTAGTTGCTGACAGGACACTATGAGCAGCAGTGGAGGTATTACTTACAGACACGTGGTGCGGAGAAAGACTCGATGTGCGAAGAGGAGAGACACATGTCCAGGAAGTTGTTCTGGACAGTTTTTAATGCCTTTGGAGAAAATGGTACAGTGACTCAACTATTAAATGCGAGACTTCTATGTCTGATGTGAACATAACTTTTCTTCTTGCAGTCGTTTGAACCACAGTTATATAAGCTTGGCGCTCAATGCCTCACGACTGTTGCTAGGAGCTTGCCCCCAGACTATATGAATCCCACCGACCTCCTGAAAGATGACAAAGCCACAATGGACACGGATGAAAACTTTGACCCGCAGCCTGTGGATACCTCAAAGTACGACAGACACGTTACTTCATATTAACGTATTATTACAAGTTGACACGCTTGCTGCAACAAGTTATTATCTAGTCTCATTTAAAAGTATTGGAATTAGAATATTCATCTTAATTTTTGTTATTTTGGAATTAATATGCTAAAATGTGGTTTTACTTGTTTTAAAACTGACTGATTACAAGAGATTTTAGCGTGAATCAAATTTGTCAGTGGGCAAATATTTTGACTTGAGTCAAGAACAAATGTATTGAAATAAGTAGGGCTGTAGTCTTTTAAACGATTAATTGGTCGATGGAGTCTAGATTGACCAAAATTTTATTAGTCAACTAATTCTTTTATTTAGATTATAAGGGTTTGCATTCAACAGAATTATTGGTCTGATCTGCCTTTTTTATATAAACACAGTTTCCTATTCATCTTTGCATGAACTATGTATTGTTATTAGTCTTTTTCAGCACAGTTTCTTGTAGAGTTGTCACAATACAAAAATGTCAAAATCGACAATGAGAATCAGAATCAAAATGCCTTTTCAAAAATGTCTAAATTTTATGCAATGGACTGACATTTTTTTTAATGAAAATTGTATATTTGGTCCAAGATTTTGTCCTGTTTGTGTTATTGGTATTTGATCAAATGAGTATTTAGTATTGATAACAGTTTTAGCATTGATTTACAACCCTACTTTTTATTTTTAGAGATTTGCCACACCCCATTTCTATTCGATTAATCGGTCGACGGGACATGTCTTTTAGTTGACCAAGAATTTCTTTGGTTGACCAATGACATAGAAACAAGGCAGACATCGAGAAAGACAAATAAAAAAACTTTCCACTCTACTGTGCATCTCACCTGCAGAAAGAGACGCTATCTGTCTAGTTGACTGAGGAAACTTCTTTGATTAAAACAACAACACAGCTGTTTCGTTTAGGTCTGAACCGGTGTGACAGTCACCTGGCTTCTGAAGCTTGAGTCGGTGTTTTTCTTGCTGTTTTTTTACTCATTTGAATATATTGTGTATGGGTTGTAGGGTTGAATTTCAACAGTATAACTTTTGTTTTTGCACAGTGCTAAATAAAATAACTCTTGTAGTTAGCTAAAAACAATGCTGGCTACAGTGTCAATCAGCTGCGGCTCTTTCTGCGCGCGCATCTCCCCTGTTGAAAACAAATAATCCTCTATTGTGTTATGTTTATCTCAAGGCACTTGTCAGGACAGTAGCCTCTTGCTAAGGAGTGTGTTCTCTGCTCTAAGATCTATTAATCTAAGTTCTGGATGTAAGACAGGCCTCTGCTCTGACAATGTTCAAATCTATATCTCTACATAACACATTTTATATGCACTCTTGTTTTCTTTTAGTGTACGTTTTATGATTATTTATATTTTAGAATGTTTGGTGATGTGAACTCAATGCATTTTCCTGCTTTGTAAAACACTTTGATTTAGTTGTGTGTATATGAACTGTGCTATACAAATAACCTTGCCTTGCCTTGCTGTAGTGTGCCTGTGCCGGAGCGCCTGGAGCCTGTTCTCAACAAATATGCAGAACATTCACATGAGAAGTGGTCACTAGAGATGGTAACTTTTACTGGCGTATACTGTATTATTTAAAGTTTGTCTACATTTATTTGATATGCAGTTGTTAAATGTATTTTTTTAACAGTTTACAGCTGGATGGGTGCATGGGAGCAGCTGTGTGAAACTTCCAAAGTCCATCCTCGTCTTAAACCGTACAGAGCTCTGGCTGAGAAGGTAGAACAAATACATGACGCATTTAAACTTTGCAGACAAGCCTTGATATTGCTGATCTTTCAGGATAAAGAAACGTATCGATGCTCTGTAAAGGAAACTCTAAAGGTGATGTTGGCTTTTGGCTGGACTATTGACAGAACAAAAGGAGGAGATGTGTTTGGAAAGCGAACATGCACTCGTAGGATTTCTCAATCTCAGGTAATTTTAATATCAGCTTTAAAAGAACAATTAGCATTTATTTTAAAGGGGACCTCTTGCATTTTTTATGTATTAAGAAATAAACTATAACATATGTAGAGGGTTAGGGTAAATGGAAAGAGGTCAGTTTACTTCCTGTTCAAAACCGGGTGAGATCGGGTTGGGTATTCTCACTGGTCAGCACAGTGTTTAAAAAAAAAGCACATTTAGACTTAGCTTGTTCTTAAGTGTTGTCGTTGGTGCTGGAATAAGTTAAACGATTAATCACAACTACAGTAATCAATTTTTTAATTAATCATCAACTAATTTAGTAATCAGATAATTGGTACCTGGTATTTATAGGTTCACAAACATGCATGAACTGAAAGAAAAATGTTTTATGATCTTAATTTGGCAGCAATGACAGAAAATGTGTACATTTGCTGCTTTGACTAGAAAAAACAAAATCTTAAATATGTCAGGTCACTAGTAAACACAAATTTGACCTTGATTTGTGTAAATGTGACTAAAGTCGAGTGATTCTGAAAATTCTACAAATGAATTTTGCTAACATTATATTTATGTGATTATTTCATATACAGAAGCTATTTTTGCTTAACCTGGCCAGCCAGATGGTTTATCCCGCGATATTTGTGAATTCACAAACACGAGATAAATCATCTGGCCTTCCATCCGCCCGATTGGTTTGGGAGTCCGAACCAGCGGTGTTTCGAAGGTGTTAAGAGGCTGTTAGCGCCCCGGTGCCGCCGCCGAGTCTAATCAAACTAAACAAACATGGCGGCTCTCGTGGATGTACATGTTTCTGCTGCTTTTGATGGGGTTTTAGCAGAAATACGGAGTAATTTCTTTTTGAAAGAAGAGCCGGACATTGGATACACCACTACGAGTTGTTGCTGTGATTGGTAGGGAAAAAAAGGTAGGCCCCACACCCAATCAGCACGAAGTATTTCACTAAACGCCCCACCTTTTCTCAAACGCTTTCAGATGGATAGTGAGAACTCAGATAGGAGTTCAACACAGATCCATTTGGCGTGAGCCAGGTTAATTTTTGCTATTTTCAAAATGCTTCATTGTTTTTAGAAAAACCTACAATCTTTATTAAGGCAGTACAAATTTTAATATCAGCTAGTTACAAACTCATGGTCTACTATGATTTTAGGATTTGTCTGGATCAAAATTTGTAAAAATCTTGTAGTCACGTGACTTTTGTGCTCTAAACAACTAATCGATTAATCGAAAGAATAATGAACCAACTAATTGATTACCAAAATGATTGTTAGTTGCAGCTCTAGTTGCCATAAACCCAGAGTTACACAAATCATGGTTGAGGATAGAAAAAGGCTTGGTATGTTCATAAATATAAGTAATGCTAATAATTGTAAGTGGTCTATAGATGTGGAGAAAAAAAAAAAAACTGCATGTGCTGTATGCTGTCATGCCAAAATCCTCGACAGGTGTTGATTGGGCTAAAGTAAAAGTGTCTTGGATTATTTCATGTAGCCGTTACTTAGTTAGGGGCCTGTGGGTGGGAGTCATGGGACGAGGGAGGTCTGGATGAAGGTGTGAAATCCAATTGACATATGTGTTCTCGACCGATTCTGGTTTGAGGTGAAAATTGAATTGAGTTAATTTTTTTTGTGAAATCTGATTTTTCTGATCATGTAAAATAGTGGTTACTTTTTTGTGTGTGTTTTTTTTAGGGTATTTTTACTTAACTCATACATTTTCTATTATAAATGATTTTATTGTTTTAATGTATTCATCTCAAACAATTGCCTCTTGACATGCAAGATGTGCTGCCCATAACACGCAAATGGTCACGTAAATGATTGTGTTTTGAAATTAATTAACCAAATTGTAAATACATTTTGAGAAAAAACTATAAATCTATAAATAGACTTGCTTAAATCTAGATAATCCAGATTTGAGCTGTTTCTGGTTTCAAGACATTTTAACTGATTATAAGAGAATAATAAGAACAAAAAATTGCCAATGGAACCAGTTTTTTTAAACCATTGGCAAATAATGTGGCTTGAAATAAGATGCAGTTTCTTGAAAATCTATTTGAAACAAGGAAAATAATCTATATCTCTACAATAAATCAAGGTTAAATGAGTCAAAATGCTTTAAATTATATATAAATCCTAGAATTAAGCAACTTTAAGCCGTGTATATTGTTCTCATTGACGTGTTTTGTTACTTCTCTTAGTTGTCCTTCGAAGGTGCGTCAACATTCAGCCCAAAGCCTATGGATATGAGTTGCATCACCTTGTCTTGGGATCAGTGTGTAAGTTACACAATTCAATACATCAAACATTATTTCTTAGTCTGGAAAATAAAGTTCTGCTTCATATTTAAAGGCAATGGTAGAGGAGCTGGCTGAAAACCACTACAATGTCTGGGCCATGAAAAAGAAATCTCAGGTTCAAGGCAAAGGTATGACCATAATCTGTTTTGCTCTGCATCGCTAACAATCATTTTCATTTACTTTTTTGTTTTTTTGTATTTACTGAAGGCTGCCGTTCCACACTTGCCCCTTACCATGTGTTGCCCACAAAAGAGAAGACTCGATTTAGAGAAAAAGCTCAAGATTTCTTGAAGTTCTTGCTGTTAAATGGTTTCACAATTTGGAGGTTGGTTTATTGTAGCAAAAAATGGCATTGCAAAATACTAAATATCCTCTTGATTCTACAGAGATAAAAGGACAACAGACAAACATTTTTCAGCCACAAACTACTTTGGCTTCTCTCTGCTTCAACACATCGTTTACCTCACAGATGTCGCTCAAGAGAATATTTTGGAGCTGGGTACGTTTCATTAAAGGACCAATATTATTGTTGTTTTTGTTCTTTTAATGTCTTTCATTGAAACACACCTGTAGTTGCTTTTTGCTTCATTTACAAATATATACAGTGGCCCCTTGTTTATTGCGGGGGTTAGGTTCCAAAAATAACCATGAAAGGCGAAACTCGCGAAGTAGTGATCTTCATTTTTTACCAGTAATTTCCGTTGATAACCTGCCTGGTTATGATATTTAGTGTCTTTTGTACATGTAATGATGCTCTGAACCCATGATTCACCGCGAGATACAACAGCCCGAGTCGTTTTTGTGACCATTTAAAAGGGACGCTGCTGTGCACGTTCGCCTGCTCTGCTTTTAGCACGTTGCACGTCCCGCTGCACTTCAAAGTCGACCGCAGAGCCACGGACCACACTATAGCCACGAAACACATCCGGACTCTAGCAAAGTCACAACATGCTCCTCAGACACATCTCTGAACTACACAAATGATGTTCCAGTGTGAGCAAACTCATCACCATAAACTACGAGCTCAAAGAGTCAAATCCTCACCTGGAGAAACGTCCGAGCGTCAGGTCAGCTTCCCCTGCATGATCCAAACTGTCTAAAGTTTTCTAAAAGAGCTTCTGTGCTGTTGCCTGTGAATGCTGCGATGTGATATGGTCCCTAAACAGTGCGTTTGAGAAAGGACTGCGTACTGTAAAAAAAAAAAAAAGAAGCAAAATTGCACACAAAAAATCCGCGAAACAGCGAAGCCGCAGAAAGTGAACCGCGTTAGAGCGAAGGACCACTGTAGCACAAAAATACTGAATATTCAAGAAGAGTTCTCTTCTCTTAACCTGAAAACAGACTGTTCCACCTTGTGATGTCATTAAATTAAATCTCTGTGCTTTTTAGGGATGAGACAATATACGATATTATTGTTAATCACGATAATAACCATAAAGTTTTCATAATCGTGATAATCGCACATGATGATAATCGCAATTATAAGTCTATTCAAGTTAGTACAGACTCTGAGAAAAAGTTAGATCGTTAGTTAAATAATTTTGCGCAACAGTGTTCACATTTGTTCACTTTGAATATTGTTAATTCCACTTAGACCAAAATACAATAAATAGTTGTACAAACACATGCATTATTGTACAGTAATACATGTTTTAGAGACTTTTAAACTGTACACCTATAGGTTTAGTAAATTATCATGATAATACCATTAATTGCAATTATTTTGGTCACAATAATCATGAGTGCAAATTCTAATATCGCATTGCCAGTTGAATAGAGCATTTTGAGGTCTAGAAATTTAAAAAAGTAAGATTATGCAGACCTTTGTTAGTGAAATACAATACGGCTGTGGGTATGATTAGGATGAGCAAACAACATTACAGCATGGCTAAAAACTTACCTCAGCCACTTTCTTAATATGTGAGCGTTTAACTATTAAATATACAATATATATATGTTTTTGTTTTTGGATATCTATCTACCTTTTCGACTTGTTTCGGCTGCTATCGACGAGCCATCTTCAGGACAGTCACCGGTAGGTGGTGACGTGACCTCCATGAAGCTGGCCCCTCATCAGTCGTCTGTGCTTTGTTTGTTGCTGTTTTGTGCTGCAAAAAGTTTGTTTGTGCTGATTTAGTTTTTCAGATATCAAGTTTCTTTTATAGATCAAATTAGGTCAATGCTGGCTCTCAGGAGGCTTAAAAAAGTTTCCAAACTGCCCAAAATGGCGAATATAACCTATAAAACAATTGTCAATACCTCAAAAACTAAAGCAGTACAAATTAAACTTTTTGTAGCACAAAACGGATTGACAGTTTTTGTGTAGATGTGCATTTGAGAGGCCAACTTCATGAGGGCGATGATAACGTGACGTATATCAGCTACTTCCCGTCGCTGGAGACAGGAGATGTGACCTCCTGGTCTCTGGAGAGTGTCCCAAGTGTGGTAAACGAAGAATGCTCTGTCGTCACAGTTAATGCTGTTGGTGCCTCGCGTTCTGAATTCAATGGCCTTCAAGAAGTAGCTGATATACAACACAGGTTGCTGTCTACTCTAGAAGATGGCTCACTGGTAGCTGCCGAAACAAGTCGACAAGGTAAATACATCTCAAAACATAACGATATGAAGCGATTGAGGACAAAATAAACG
Organism: Mugilogobius chulae; assembly: GCA_038363315.1. Classification (NCBI taxonomy): domain Eukaryota; kingdom Metazoa; phylum Chordata; class Actinopteri; order Gobiiformes; family Gobiidae; genus Mugilogobius; species Mugilogobius chulae. The sequence goes on from CM076407.1 coordinate 28,175,202, forward strand.
TTGGAGTATGCTCATTTATGTTTTGCCGCTTTTTCTTTTCAGAGGTAATGCATGTCAGAGGACACATGGCAAAGGGAGACAAATCCTCACATCTACAAACAATTAACTTTTTCCCCAAGGTTAGCATCTTTACATATTTTGTCTGAGATAATGTATTGTTAGTTCAAATTTTCTTATATCCTTTTTTCTTCCTCCATTATGCAAGAGATTCATTTATAAAGTCAATTATCTCTCATCCTTGAAACACCATTATCAGATTTAAGTGGTAATTTTCTTTTAAACAGGTAGTTCTGCCTCTTTTGGAAGAATATTTGAAGGACCATCATCTGTACTTCATCTCAAGCCCTTTCAGCTCAAGCACTAATACTTATGCATCGACAAAAGAAAAAGAGATTATTGTGAGGTATTGATTAAACCACTTTTTTTCTTATATATTTTGACCATTTGAACCTTAAACACATGATCACGTGGGTGTGCCATGATGGAGGGTAAAAGTATGAATGCTTGCTGATCCATACCTTCTTTTTTCCTGCTATGTTGTTGATCAAATCGACACATTTTTATGACTTTACCCTTATTATTTGTTCCATTATGTCCCATGAATTTAGCACCAAATTATATGTTTAAAAAATGTCTATTTTGTAGTTCAATAAATAAACTAATTACTTTTACGTAAATATAAAACCCGTGTTCATCAGTTTGGATATGTTTAGAATCAGAATGTTATTTCATCTCGTTTAAGCTGAACAGGTATTTTCATTAAGGTAATGTGTTTTTCTCACAAATAGTAAAGTCTAGTCCTGGGTTAGACCTCTCTTCCTCGTGCCACATGCGCAAACTGCAGCGAAAGAGATCCTTTTTGTGGACTGTTTATGAGCGCGAGGAGACAAAAGGCACAGCAGCAGCACTGCTCCAGCGCCCCTCTAAAAACATTCTGTGCCCCCCTAAACGGGTGTGCCAACACTTTAAGGGTTAGGGGTGTAATGATTTACCTACATATTGAAGTATCGATACATAGCCCATACGATCCACTGCATCGATAGGCTTTCTACTAGTTGGCCCCGATCCAGGTCACACATCGATGCAACTTAGAATCGCTTTGACTCTAATCACAAAGAATCTGTTTTATCTAGATATGTGGCGAAACATAAACCATTCAGACAAACAACATTCTTAGTAGTTTATTTTTCACATAAATGTTTAATTAAATGCACTTTTAATACGCTGTTTTTCTGCGCTGTGTCAGAAAACAGCATATACTCCCGGACGGGCAGCTCTCAAAAAAAATTCTATACATACATTACAATAATGTCTGTTTACTTTGTCTCATCCAGCATGTTCTGTAAGCTTGCCTCCCTGATAAGGCACAGAATCACTCTTTTTGGTAAGACACATAATTGAATTTGGTTTTGTATTCCAGCTTGATTTTTTTTTCAATTATTGTTTCATTTTCTTCTTTTTTTCAGGAAATGAAGCTTTGTCCTTTACCAGCTGCCTCCAAGTTTTAGCCCAGTCTGTAGATGCAAGGTGGCTAAACAGCACAAACACTTTTACTTACAATTGTAATTAGAATTTTGTAAAGAATATTTGCACATTGTACTTTTTTTCTTGCTGCAGGACACTGATGCATGGAGCCAAAGATTTTCTCTACGGGTCTCTGCATTCATTTTTGGACACAGCTGCAGCAGACTTGGAGATGACCGTGGAAAACCTCCATGTGACCTTGGCTCCTCTCACTCAGAACAGAAGTCAGTCGGCCAGAGGAGTGGTTGGGATTCTCAGCCACACCACCTCAGTGCTTCTTCCTGTTCTCACATCCCTCTTTAAGCATTTTGGCAGCAGTCAAATTGGCTCAGATATTTTAGGTAAGCTCCTTAAATGTTAAGTCTTTGGAGAAAAATTTTACACATACACATATTGAAAATCTTGGCACATTTGTTTCGCCTAAACTCTTAGAATGATGTCTTCGTTTCAAAATGATTTATTGTTGAATATAATCCTTATAATGTTGCAGTGGGGAGTATTCAGGCGTCCTGTTACAGGATACTCAACTCTCTTTATTCTCTTGGGACCAACAGCAGCATTCAGAAAGACGGGTATTTTCTCTACAACTCTAACATGGAAGGAACGCATGCTCATATTGTATAATGTAATTGTCACTTTTTATTTAGGCCGCAATCATCAGCTGGTGCATGCCTAGCTGCTCTCTCCCAAGCTTTTCCTGTTTCATTTCTTGAGCCTGAATTAAACCAAGACAACCCATTTTCTATCTACACGACGATGACTGTAGCTCAAATACAAGGTATTCAAATGAATTCACTGAACACATACAGTTTTGCTTGTTTCTAATCTGCTGGCTCTTTGTCAGAGCTGGGTCTGCCTGAACAGGTTTCAGAGGTGTGTCCTCAGATGCCCTCTCTGCAGCAGGCGCTGGGAGAGGTGGAGAAGGTGGTAAGGGCAGGAGCCGCTGCCCGCCAGGCTCATTACATCCATGTGACAGAGGTCCTTCTGCCCATGTTGTGTAGCTACATGTCTCACTGGAGCCAGCCAGACATGTCTGATTTCTCCTCTGTAACGTCTGCACTCATCAGTGATCTGCTTGGTCACATTCTTTGTATTATTCAAAATAATGTGGGTGACAATCAGAGTAACTGGACTAAACAATTGGCAGGTAATGGTACTGTTACTGTTGAAAGCCGGCTGCGCACTAGAGGAGTTTAGGATCTTTTGCGATTTTCAGATGCATCAAACACAGAACAGGTCACAGGTCACGTTTACAACAATTATTTATCTCACAGTTGTGGCAGAAAAACAAAGACAACACAGACTTGTGGAGCGCAGCAGCAAGCGGAGAACTGTGTGTGTCTGTCACGTAGTCGAGCACAGAGTGGTTTCTTTAATGTGCGCGGTTATAAAAGCGGAACATGAGTGGATTAAACCAAGTTTATGTCACAGGAAAACGGAGAGTTATTAGAGCTAAGGAGCTGTTACATTGACACACTGTGGGCGTGAAATGAAAAAGTTCCAACAAAGTGTTGGTCATGTTCTTTAGTCTAAAGTCAGTGTTTCACACATCATTTAAGGAACAGGTAAGCTGGAGGTGACGTGTCGTGTGTAATGCATTCCTGAAAAAAGAATTCCGCACTTTCACTATGTGCGTTACGTTTATTACAGATATGAAATGTTCCTTCTTTATTTGACATTTTAAGAGCCGCCGTCACAAGGCAGATGCCTCTGTTGTAAAGGTCCTTACACTCGTGCAGCAGGTGAACCTCATCATGATGTTCCTGACAAATAGTCGTAACAGAGTCACAGTGATGCACACAAGAGAAACTACAAAAATCTCAGAAAAATCCTTACTTTAGCCAAGCCTCCCTGAACTTGTAGAGGCACATCGGGGTTAAAATCGAGCAAAAACTCCTGTATTGTGCAGCCAGCGTTACCTAATAGCTTTTTAAAGTGTTGATCTTACTAAAACCATGTCTTAATTATGTTCCAGTGTTTTCACAGCCAATCATTTGCCAAGCTAGTTCACACCTTTTAGGAATTAATTTTGTTCCACTCATGAATAAGCTAAGGAAAAAAGCAGAAGCTATACTTTTTGAGGAAGAGAAGATAAAATCAAAAGATAATGGAGTTTCTGAAGACCAGCTCCAGATACAGGAGAAATTTAGTGTACTTGTCCAGGACCTTTATGCTTTCTATCCCATTCTCATCCCATATGTAGACTTTCATCGGTAAGAAATGTTGTATATTACTCAAAAATCGGACTACCATGCATTGAAATTCATACTTACCGTGAACAACCATTGTATTAATACAAAAAAACATCTTCTCATTTTCCTACAGAGCCAGCTGGCTGACAGAAATGAATCCTGATGCTGAGCAGCTGTTCAGCATGGTGGCAGAGGTCTTTATATTCTGGGCCAAATCTCATGTGAGGATGAATAATAGTGATGCACCCATTTGATTTGCCAACTCAGTAAACATGACAATATTGTGTTGTGTAATTGTCAGAATTTTAAGTGGGAAGAGCAAAACTATGTGGTCCAAAATGAAATAAACAACTTGGGATTTTTGGTGCAGAACATGACCAAGGTGAGAAAGAAACAAACTTTTTGAAATTGGCCCACAATAATATGCATCTTTCCTACTTAGTTCGACCACGAGAACAGGAGAGCAAAGCGAAAAGGCGATCGTTATTGTACTCAGACGTCCCTTATTGTGGCGTCTGTGAAGAGACTGCTCCCTGTCGGACTCAACGTTTGCTGTCTGCATGACCATGACCTTATTAATCTGGCTAAGAATAACTTCTCGCTGGTAAGATCTGGTTTTAATGGCACAGTTTCTTAAAGTTCAGATAGTTTGACTGCACTGATGTCCTTCGATCTTGCTTTTGGCAGAAGAGCACCAAGGATGACATTCTCAAGCACATTTTTCAGTGCTTATCAAGTCAAAAGAGGAAGGTATTTACAAATCCACTCAATTATGTAAAGCATCTTCAATAAAATACAAAAAAATTATACAATTTAATCAAATTCTTAATTTTATTTGTGTCTCTCCAGTTTCCAGATCAGCCTCTTTCCACAGAATGTCCAAACTCTCAAGGAACGTCAGACCTACAAGAAAACGCAAACAGAATTGTTAGAGTAGCACAGGTTCTTTATCATTTAGACCAGGTAAGGCAATACAATGCATCAGACTGTAAGCTGCTGTTTGTTATTAATGTAATTCTGTTAGAAGTTGCATAGAGCTCCTGCAGCTGACGTCATGCTATCCCAGCAAGCAGCGCGTATCCCCGAGCTGGCAGTGACGATTCTATTGAGTTGAATGTCCGGGATTATTAAACTTTATAGAGCATGGATTATTTTTGCACACTTCGACTTACAAATTATCAAAAACAGAAAAAGCCAGGCTATTTCTGAGGCTGACAGACGACATTTTGATGGAAAAAAGTGGATTTCTGCAGCTTAACCAACTATAAGTGTGTCAAGACTTACATTAATTAAGCTGCAGATGTATTGATTTATGTTTACCTGGTTAACCATCATCTTAAAAAAATTCAAAATTCCAACTGTGTTTTGGTGATTCCATGTTTTATTAGTTTATTAAAAAAGCAGAGAGAGTAGTGTGAAAAGAATATGGAAAATGCCTTTCAAATCAGTCTTTGAATAATTCATGGTTTAATAAAAGCACAAACTAAAGTTAAACCAAGATGAGTTTCAGGTGTTTATCACAATGACATGAGAGAATGAGCTTTTGTCATATGCAAATGCTTCACATTAGTCGCAGCACAACATGTTTTCACTTTTGTCTCAAGATCAGATTGTTTAAATGGTCAGCTTGGGTAAAAGTTATTATATGTACAGGGCTTTAGAGTCAGATATATTTCACACAAACATCATCAGGGAAACGTTTTAATGAAATAAGAAGGTGGAAAGTGAATCAAATGTCCAGAAATGGCAGATTCAGAACACGATTTATGCTTCTAAACGCAAAGTCAGGCAACAAAATGTGTTTAATTTGTGTTGTTTTGTAGACGTACTATTATTTATGGCCTAGTTTAATGCCAAAGATAAAACATAGAACTTTCCAGCTTCTTTCTAATAGATTCAATGGTAGCGTCACAGTGAATTTAGTCAAGTGGGTGCATGAGCTCTATATGGCTTAAGAGCATGTTTTTAAAATGATTAAATTATGAGCAGACTTTCCAGCAATGCTCACAATTTTTTGGATTGAGTCCAGGTTGAAAATCCTCAACGAACCAAGAAATCTCCATGGATTAAGGTCTTGTCCAAACAAAGAAAGCGAGCTGTGGTGGCCTGTCTAAGAATGACTCCGCTGTACAATCTACCAAGGTAAAACATGAGAAAACATTCTATTTAATCACTGACTAGTTATGTTTGAATTCATGTTACTGCGTCCAGTAATAAATTATACATTTTTCATGCTTCCAAGGCACAAAGTGGCAAATCTATTCCTTCGAGGATACAATAAGACTTGGGTTTTAACAGAACACAACAGCAGTGAGGAGAAGCTCGTGGAAGATTTGGCAGTGAGTATAAACAACAGTATTTTATTTATTTTATTTTACCATCTATTTGTAGTTTATTATTAGATTAATCAACTAATTTAGGAATCGAATAATCATTATGATCCACAAATCTCATGAGCATTTAGTTAGTGATATTCCTCAAAATCTCGTTAACACTTTAGAATAACGATATATTAATTAGGCTTGATAAATCATTAATAACATGAACAAATTATGGATTAAATTGTTTAAGGCTTATTAACTATTTAATTACTACAAACCCTGCCTCCCTAAACCTTAACCATAGCTCCTTAAATAAGTTCTAAGTCTTAATAAACTTTGTCATTAATTAATTCACCATTTGTTCATGAATAACTAGGGCTATAATTATGCTTTATTTATGGTTTACTAAGGCCAATTAAGATTTAGTTATCATAAAGCAGTACCAAAATCTCAATTTCACAAGTTTTGGTGATCTAAGCAACTAATTGATTAATCAAAGGAAATAGATGATAGACTAATTGATTAACAAAATAGTCATTAGTTTTAGCCTGCAGATGCACACTTTTATAATGACAGAAACGGAAAGCATACAGTGAAGTAGTGTTTCCCAATATATAGATATAGATATAATTATTTTGCATCATGCCAAGGGCCAACTTTATTGTTATGTTGCATCTAAAATGTTTAACAGTGAGTGCCACAGTGCAGCGCTCGGGATCCATCTCCAAATCTTCTTGCTTGGCTTGGTCAGGACTGCAGAAGCTGGAGGTTATTGCCAATGATTTGATTGGTGGGGGAAAACGGAGTGTCCAGGGGAAACCTACCCCGGGTTAGGCTCAGGCTATGCAGAAGAAGAACCCGCAGCCTTTCTCTACTCACTCTGACGTCAAATAAACACAACTTATTGTCAGACAAATGTGAACCTTTTGTACAATTAACTGCAAAAACAGGAGAATTTTACATTTATGCATTTATTTGTTTACAACATTAGCTTAAAAAAATAAATAAATAACGTTTTCTGTAGCATTATTTATTGTACTCGATTTTTGGATAACTTAAAAACAAGCTTCATGATATTATCTAAAATTCAATACACAGCCCAGTCGTAGTTGCATACATCAGAGTTTTTACAATGTCAGTGTCTGTACGGCAGAGTGCGGCTTTAGTGCTGGAGACTGGAGGTGACAGGAAGGAAAATTACACTGAGGAACGTGTCATAACTGCTGATCCTCTGCAACAACTCATCGCACTTTTCAGCCAAAGTGCTTTGACAGACAGGTAGTGTGTCTTTACATAAGATGCTGTTTTCCTAAAGTCTTTACTGACATTTACATACCTGCGTATTCTCATTTTGTAAAAACAGAGATGACAGCCTTTGCAAGTACTATTTTGCTATAATGGCACAGGTGAGCTTATTGTTAACTTTTGTTTTGGTAATCATTGTTTCATTTAATCACTGCTTTTTGTGCAAACACCAGAGTTGTTTCACAGCACAGGAGGATGATGGAGAACAGTCAGTGCAAAGTTTTGAGGCAAGTACATTTGTCACTTTTTTAAGCTAATGTCCGTTGTAATTAAATGTATACTGGTTGAATCGCATTGTGTCCCATGCTACACTGAGAAAAAATGTCTCAAACTAGATAAAAAGTGATTAAGTTTGTTTTAAAGCCAAATCATTATTTCAGAAAGTTAAAATATGCTCAGATCATGATAAAAACTGCTTTGCTCAAACATTGTTGTATCCTTTTTTGTCCTTTTTTCGGTTTTACGGTGCCATAAATATTTCTTTAAAATTTCATCAATGTAGTTTATTTTATTCATGGCAGGAAAAAGAAATGGAAAAGCAGAAATTACTATATCAGCAGGCACAGTTGCATCATCGTGGTGCTTCAGAGATGGTCTTGCAAACCATCAGCGGAAGTAAAGGTAGTTCATTAAAGGACAGCTCTGTTTTGCCCTGAATTGGAACTTTTAACTTTGACTAAACTTTAGATTTTGATCAGCATGTTTCTGACCCTACTCACCAAAAGGGCCATGGTCTTGAGTGTTTCTGTTTTTAGCCTGTGTGTGCTAATCTGTGTGTGGAGGAAGTTTATATGAATGACCACAGTTTCAGTGTCTTGTTTCAGTTCAATTTCACTCTTGAGCCTGCGATGTTTGATCCCCACTTATTGGGAGAATGTCTTTGTGTGGGCAATCTGATTAATTGCGTATCGATTTTGGATCACTGGTTATTGTTCCTGACAACTCCATTCTAGGGATTAATCATTATTGGGTGCTCTAGGCCACTTTTCCCGTTTACAAACTCTGAATAGATCTTCCTCTTGCCCGCCTCGCTCTAAAATCTCAATTTAGATGTTTCGGTCAGATATTATTTTGTATTTTTGTATATTGTATTTGTATATTAACCTGTGAAGCACTTTGACTTTTGACTCTGACTCTTTGTGTGTGAAAGATGATACACTGTTAACTAACTAAAGGTATAAAACGTATCAGTTTGGATTTTGTATACATATTGTTTTTGTACCACTCACGTTTTCTGTTTTCATTAGGACAAGTTGGGTCACTGATTGGACTCACGCTCAAGCTTGGAATTGCACTTCTCAATGGAGGAAATGCTGTCGTACAACAGGTGTCATTGTCTAGTTTTATACTTATTATATCTATATCTATTATATACTAATTCATAAAAAAAATAATTCAAATGAGTAATGTTAGTAAGTCTGCACATGAGTTGGTAGTAGACAGTTAAATAGTCAACTTTATTTAACTCTTGTTTCACTTTTGTTGAACAGAGAATGCTTGAATACTTAAAAACAAAGCAAGACGTCGATTTCTTCCAGAGTATGGCTCAGCTCATGCGCACATGCAGGTTTGAAAACAACCTAAATACAGCCAAAGTTCTTATTTTTGTCATTATGTGAAAAGGAGTTTTGTCAAATGCGTTTCTGTAATCCAGTGTTCTGGATCTGAATGCTTTCGAGAGGCAGAACAAGGCAGAAGGATTAGGCATGGTCATGGATGAACGCACAGGTATTGTTTCATTGTAACTCCATTCCATTCACACTGCGAAAACAGCAAATTAAAGAGGAGCTTTTATGTAATATATATTTTAGTTTTTAATCTTGTAACTGCATTCTCTCATCATTTCTTTATTCAAAGTTGTACTTGGATTGTTACTTGATGCTTGTGTAATCTTGTATTGTCCTGCAGTTGGTGCTTGACTGATCTAAAACATCCTGCTCTCACCTACCACCTATCCCCGCCCACTTGTTTGTGTTTACTTGTGATTATTCAAAAGATTCAGATTCATAGTAAAGCATGAAGGGTTTAAAATGGTCCCACATCCACTTTCCAACAATACAAACCCACAAACACATTCAAACTAAAGTTTCTGATATACATAATCGTGTAGATTTACTGTCCTTGTAGAAATGTATTTGCAGTTGACAATGGGTGCCGGTAGCAGGGTAGTTAGAGTCTGGCTTCCCATAAGGAGGTCGTGGGTTCGACTCCCGGGTCGGACTATATCAACATCTCATGATCTCTCTGGGTGGAGTTTGCATGTTCTCCCGTGTCACCGTGGTTTTCTCGGGTACTCCGTTTCCTCCCACCGCCAAAAACATGCATGTTTAGGTTAATTGGCATCACTGCAAATTTCCCTGTGAGTGAATGAGAGAGTGAATGGTTGTCTGTCTGACCCTGCGGCAAGTTGGCCACTGTCCAGGGTGTTCCCCGCCTAAGGCCCAAAGTCACTGGGATAGGCTCCAGTCACCCGCGACCCCTAACGGGATTAAGCGGTAGAAAATGAATGAATGAATGAAAAAAGACAATGACAAACAGCACAGGAAATTATTATTATTATTAGCATTCTTAAACTGTTTTTTAAAATTTGTTAATGGTCTAGCGCCAAAGCCTTTGAGCAGTTGTATAACCAGATTACTCTGTGTTTTCCGTGTTGTTCTCTTTTCTGTATTTTCTTGTCTGTTAAAAACCTTCAAGGGACAAGTGCTGCAAATTAGCTTTAGCTATAAGCACTATGATGCATGCATCGGACTGCTGTGCTACAGTTAGTCAATGTTCAAATATTCAAATAAACCAATAAATAAATAAATAAAACATTTACTCCTGTAAAACATGGAAAAAAAACAGGCTTGACAAGAAACCATGAAAAAAAAAATAATTATCTACTAAGTACACAAAAAAAAAAATAGATCAATTCAATGTGCTCAGTTCTGTTGAGCAAAATCTAAAAGAATTTATATTAAATAAAATTAAGAAAAGGTGAAAGGAGGAGTTTAGAGTGGTGGGCAGCAGTGTGATTTCTTTGACATCAGGTTTTTGTGATTAGCACACAGCTTTGATTGGGTAATCCATGGTGAGTCTTGAAATTACATTATCAATCTTTGCAGTGAAGCACAGTCAGTTTGTCTATTTTGACTTGAAACGTACTAATTTGCTCCGTTTGCACAAAATATTTGCACAAAAATGACTCAGAATAGGCCAAATACATAGTTTAAAAAGATGTTTTAGTGTTTAGCTTCTCTTAAAACTGCAGCTTGTTCCAGTAAATTTTACATCAAAATAGGCGGAGCTTACCAGATCTGCTTTAGTTAATGGTTATTTCTATTTCTAAACTGTTTAAGGTCAATTTTGCGTTTTACAATGAACAGAATGTAACTAACTGATCTACATATGTCATAGTTTACTCCTAAATACATGAAAAAAACAACAAGAATACTCTAAATGAAGCAAAGTTGCCTTTAATAGTCAACAGTCTTTAAGAATAAGAATGTATTTCAGTCATGTATCTAAAGTATTTCATGTCTGCCTGCCTTTTCTGTCGACAGTGGGGATTGCAATACCTGACAACGCTCTGACCTGTGACCTCTTCCGCTTCCTCCAGCTGTTGTGTGAAGGACATAACTCCGGTATTGCACTGACTTGGCAAGATTCAGTGAATATAAATAAACTAGACACTTGTGATAGTGACTGACTAATGTGTGCAATGTGTTTAGATTTTCAGAATTACCTACGAACCCAGACTGGAAATAACATGACGGTCAACATCATTATTTCCACAGTGGATTATTTACTAAGAGTACAGGTAATGCTGACACTTTCATATTAGATGAAGCTCTAAATCTGTTTGCTCTTAATCATAAAGTAATAAATCTATGGTGAGGGATAGAGGAGCATGGAAAACAGTAATTAAGTTCAATCATAAATAGGAAATAAAAGGACATGTCTAAAATGATGAAGTGATATTAATACAGTAGGGCTCCTCAATTAATCACAATCTTATTGAAATCACAATAATGGACACAATTAGCAGATCACAAAGACTGACAATTTGACAAACCGTATTTTATTCTCAAACAAACACTATTTTCTGTCTTATCTAACTAAAAACTCCTAATTCTGAAGATTAGATTAGTAAAAACATGGTTTAAAATGCTTGTGATTCTTGTATTAGTTTATCTGGTAATATTTTAGTCTTTTGTAAATTCTTTGGGTCACATTTAAAACAGTCAGACTTTTAGAACATACATTGTAGTGAAACACTGCAGGTAACACAGGATTTAGATATGAATGCTGAAAAATCATTGTATACAATTAATTTAAAGTGCTTTACAAAGCTGGAAAAATGCAATACAACATTATTAAAACTTTAAATGATCATCATAAAACGCACTTTAAAAGAAAGAAATAACTAGACTTAACTTAGACTTGAACATTTTTAGCGTGGAGACCTGTCTTACATCTTCAAGAAGGTCTTAGCTGCATTAAACAGAAACTTTGATTTCAAATGTTTAGTCCTGATTCTGGCACCAGCAGGAGGCCGGTCCATGAGGTCCTCAGAGTCCGCGATGGTTCATAAGACACCAACATGTCAGAGATGTGCTTTGGTGCTTGGCCACACAAGCAGAGCTGTTTTAAGGTCTATTTCTTGAGTCACATAAGCCAGTGCAATAACCTAAGCATAGGACTAATGTGATGATACTTCCTGTTTCTATCAGGGCTCAAGCAGTAGCTCATTTGGATAGGCAGTTACAATAGTCTACTGGAGAAGATTGCATGGATCTCCCAAAGTTTGGGTTTGACACTTTTGATTTTGTTAATGTTTTTAGATAGTAAAAAATCTACCGATGTTATTGATTGATGTGGCTATCAAATTCAAGTCTGAGTTCATTATTACCCTCAGATTTCTAACTAGATTGTACTTAGTTTAGACATTGTACAAGAGGTGGTATAAGAATTAAAGAAACTGTATTCAACCAAGAGTAAAGTTACAAAATAATATTACTCAAGTAAAACCATACTTGTTTTCTTCTTTTTTCAATTCTCCAGGAGACAACAAATCAAGCAGTCCTGTTTACCTTATTCTATCCTCCCACTTTCCTTGGCAACGCACTTCCTGTTTAGCTCTGTTCAGTTAGGTAACATGTTAGTCTTGTTTGTCTGCAGCTTGATCTCAAATTTATATATTGACAGTTAAAATAAAACGACTGAATTCTACAATTTAACAGCAGCTAAACTGGAAGTGTACTGCCAAGAAAAGTGCAGAAATACACTTTTTTGTGTGTGCAACAGGAATCAATCAGTGACTTTTACTGGTACTACTCTGGAAAGGATGTGATTGACGTACAAGGCCAGACAACTTCTCAAATGCTATTAAAGTGGCTAAACAGGTCTTCAACACTCTCACGGAATACATACAGGTTAGACATCTTTTAAATTAATACAGTACATCATTTAGTCTGCTCTTTTAGTGTTTGTTATGCATCATTTTGTGTTCACCTTCAGGGCCCCTGCACAGGCAACCAGCAGAGCCTGGCTCACAGTCGCCTCTGGGATGCGGTTGTCGGTTTTCTGCATGTTTTTGCTCACATGCAAATTAAGCTATCTCAGGTACGGCAGCTCAGATTATCTAATGGTGTTTTATTTGTAAGCAGAGCAAGAGTATAATGTTACAGTTGTGCTCATAAATTTGCATACACTGGCAGTTTTTGTTATTTTTTTAGGATATGTCTCAGAATATTTCTTTCAGTTATGGCCAGTGGTTGAGTGAACTATTTATTATCAAACAATACAGAATTTAAATAACAACAAAACGTAACAAAAAGACCTGAATAAAACGTTTACCTACCCTAGTTCTTAACATCATATAGTGCCACCTTTAAAGCTGGGATACCTGATGTCCACACTGCAAACAGAAAGTATAAATTTACTCCCATCTCACAAATCCTTCAGTACATGGTTATATCCAAATGCATTTATTTTTATCTGACATTGAGCTCAAAAACATCTGGAGTGCACCAGCCAATCAGAGTGCTGCTTTAAGCTATCTAAGAGAAATAAAATGATTTGATTAACAGGGCACACAGTGGTTTGATATTGTGCTGCGTTTACAATATATATACTTTATGCTGTAATATACAAACTTCACTAAATTACAACAAAAAAGTTTGTTACACTAGCTTTAAAGTTGTGGTCACACATTTTTTTAGGTGTAAATTCGTTTTTCCACTCAAAAGTCTATGGTAAATGCAGTACTTTTACTACTACTTTTTTTTTATCTTTCTTTGATTCTTTTTCATTTTGGTTCGTTCTACTTTCTGTTATCGTTATTATTTTGAAAAGAGTTAGCACATTTGATTGATAATAAATGGCTTGACTCAACTACTAGCTTAAGTGGACAGAAGGTTTTTGTGTTTTCATTTACAACAATGGCCTCAAACTTGCAGTATGGGGATGTATTTGGCCCACAAGATGATTTCTGATTAGTATTGACAGTGATCCACCGCAACAATGCTTTTAGCGTCTTTTTGGTGTACCAATTAATCCTTACTGTCTATAAAACCTCTAAAACGCACAGGAACACAGTAAACTGCAATAATTTGTCCAACCTTTTCCTCAACAACAGTTTGACCCTGTTTATTAACTTTTATTATTTGTTTTGTTAATCACATGAACTATATAATATAAAGAAAGAATTATAACCTATTTTAAACAATAAAGTGGCCTACGTATGTAATAAAATGGGACCAACTCTGACTTTGATCATGTCAGCCTGACCTCCTATTTAGTTTGAGATCCTGATTTCTATTCTCTGAGAAATACCAAAAAATCTGCCAGGGTATGTACAGCTTTTGATATTCTCTCAATATCCCAAACAGGATTCAAGGCAAATTGAACTTCTAAAGGAATTTATGGATTTACAAAAGGACATGGTCGTGTTTTTGCTTTCCATGCTCGAAGGTAAGATTTTTTTTATACATTTCTGGTGCATGTTTTTGCACACTTACCTAATTTGCGCATCTACAGGAAACGTGGTGAATGGAACAACTGGAAAGCAGATGGTTGATATGTTGGTGGAGTCATCAGCCAACGTGGAAATGATCCTCAAATTCTTTGCTATGTTCCTCAAACTTAAAGACTTTACCACCTCAGTCGGCTTCAGGGAGTATGATCCTGACAGTCGAGGCTGCATCTCCAGGAAGGATTTTCAAAAAGCCATGGAGACCTGCAACCGCTTCTCTCATGAGGAAATACAGTTTGTTATGTCTTGTATTGAGACAGATGAAAGTGAAATTCTAGATTATGAGATATTCGTGGACCGTTTCCATGAGCCAGCTGAAGACATTGGGTTTAACATTTCTGTTCTCCTCACAAATCTATCTGAGCACATGCCTTACGATGCAAGACTTGGTACGTTTTTGGAGCTTGCGGAATGCGTCCTTGGATACTTTCAACCTTACCTAGGACGCATTGAGATTGTAGGAAGTGGAAAACGCATCGAACGGGTGTATTTTGAGATAAGTGAATCCAGTCGCTCGCAGTGGGACAAACCCCAAGTCAAAGAATCCAAGAGGCAGTTTATTTTCGACGTGGTCAATGAAAGCAGAGACAAAGAGAAAATGGAAATGTTTGTTAACTTCTGTGAGGACACCATCTTCGAAATGCAGCTCGCGTCAAATATTTCTTCCGAGGCCGAGGAGCGAAATCCAGACAAAGATATAATTGAAAGTGACAAAGAGCCCGCTGACAGCGACGACACATTTATTGCGTTTAAGTGGGTGTTATTTCTCCTGTCTTTATTGTCAGTCAAGAATCTCAAGATGCTAATGAAGATGACCCCAAGAGATCTTTTAAAGTCTGTAGTTAATGTTTTGCACCACATTTTGTCAGTTTTTTTCCGGTGCTTGTTCGCTTCAGTCCATAGTGTGCTGTACGTGCTTTATGTGCTGTTCATTAGCGGCGGACTCATAGAAGCAGCCAAAAACATGAGTGCTTCCGATGTATTCGGTGGATTTGTGGAGCCAACTCTCGACGAGGTTATGGATGTGTCAGAGAACCCGCGCAAACAATCAGGTTCAGACAGCTGCTCACCTCTCCAAGAGCTGATGGAAACCGGCCACGTGACCTGCTCTAGGCCGGCGAATGTTGTGTCAGACATATTTGGATTACAAGTGAAAAGGGAAGGAGGTTTGTACAGACTTATGACCCCAGAGAGCACTAGTGCTGGTACGACTGATCTATTTACTGCATCTACACGAGGACCAGGCACCACGGCTGTTCTCAAGAAACAAGAAGTAATGCCTATTATTAGTACTATCCTATGACTGTGTTTTTTTGATCCAATGATATTTTTTTTTTTCCAGCAACAAAGACATGAATACACAGATGCTGCTAAATCACCTGACTTTGAAAGGTAAACTACACTCAATATTTAAAAAATATTTTTTCTGATGGATAGTATGCTTTTTGTTTGTCTCCAGGGAGATGCTATTGGTTTGTGTGAAATAATCCAATGTATGGCACTAATTCTCACATGAAACACAAAGAAATTACACTTTATAGAGCTTGCTTAAGCAGTACATAGAGAGGCGGCCTCGGCTCCAAACATTATGAAAGTTGCACTAGGCGCAAAATTTTGCTTAGTTATGCACAAACTTGAACCCTGGCTGGAAACACAGGGAAAAGACGACACTCGACGAGACAAACAGAAATAATTATATTTCCAAACTCAGACAATGCTGTTTGTTTCTCTTTCAGTGCACACACAAGCTCATGGAGCTCTCGTGCGCACAAGACCGTGGTCAGTTTGACTTTATAACTGAGCTTGCAGATCTGTGATAATGCAAACCTGTTAACTTTAAAAATGCATGTTACAGATGACTTTTACAATGAAGAGGCAGAGCTTATCGCCATAAAGAGGCAGAGGGTAGTCGTACAGTTTTGAACAGGAAGTAAACCTGTTTCTCTTTCTACAGCGGTTTAGATCTTTTTCTACAAAATGTAATTTACTGATCTACGTATATCATAGTTTATTGCTAAATACTTTACAAAGAAATATCACAATAGGTTTCCTGCAAAGCAATTACCTGTGCATACAAACAAACATATCACCCAACATGAAAAGTAGATTGTAAAAATGTAAAAACATTTCTATATTATAGCTTTTTATTATACACCCACAGAGTGAAGGATGCTGCACAGAAGGATTTGAGTCTAACATCTCAACGCTGTTCCACTAAGACAGAGGAAGGAGTGAAACAGCCCTCTGCGCTGTGGGAGACAATAAGCACTTACAACAAGAGTGCTCTGGTAATATGCACTACAAATGTCTACGCTTGTTTTAAAACTCAGAGCAATTTCCCTTCATTGTACACACAATTGTTTTCCTTCTTTTCAGAATTACTTTGCGCGGAATTATTATAATATTCGCCTCCTTGCTCTGTTCATTACCTTTGCAATAAACTTCATCCTTCTCTTCTATAAGGTAATGTATATATGTCAAGCAATGTATGTAAATCTGAGAAAGTATCTAAACAAAATTCAGTCCAGTCATGTCATGTAAGAATTCTAATAAATCATCAAAACATGCCTTAGCTTAGGAGTAGTTTCATTCACACATGTTTATGTAATCTTACAGTATAGACTCTCTACATTTCTAAATGCTCTGGTGAGATTATTAAAGTGACACTGCGTAACTTTCTGGAGGTGAAAAACCAAATGCATGCTCTAATGGAAAAGGAAGCTAAGGCATTAGTTTACGGCATTCTTCATTAATATACAGTACACCAGTGTCATGCCATACTGAATATTATTGCAGCTAAAGACATGCGATTATCTTTTTAGGGTAGACATTTCTAAACTGAGGCCCAGAGCCATATGCGACCATATAGACCAATTTTTGTTCGTCCTAAGACCTTGTGAAGAACTGGACCAAACAGCAAAAAACAAAGTGATATCAAGACTGAAGAGTTCATTTGCAAAAACAAATAAGCATAATTTTAAAAGTCACGGTTTGAAGTTTACTCTCTGCATAGCAATGTTTTCAAAAGTAATTTATAGTTTACTGCAATAAAAACAGCTTTTCAACCCTCCTTGACAAAACCGATTCAACGTTATTGTCATTGATTATATTGGTTGAGGATAGTAACAAAAAGAAAAATTATTTTGGACAAATTTTCAAAATGAAGATGCTTGTTTTGGAAATTGAACTCTTCATGTGTTTTACTTTGGTTTTAGGCCCAAATAAATGTCTTTTGCTTCAGTTTAACTTATTCTACATGTTTTGAACTTTTTACTTTTCACTGTTCTATGGCCCACTTTGAAGATTTGTGGGCGAAGATATGGCCCTTAATGAAGTTTGCAAGATGCAAGACTGCTCAAAATAAACACATTTTTTATATGTTCTTAGTCCAACAAAGACATTTAAGCAAAAAAAAAATAAAAACTTTGTATATTTAAAGTTGGGTAACCAACTTTTTATAGTTTTGGAATAATTTTCCAATTTGAAGAATTGAATAATTTTTGTTCTTATCAGGAGCTAACTGCAGCGCTCTGATTGGCTGATCTGGGTGGTCCTTCCAGTTTCACTTTGTTGTTTGTAAAAATACATTTTTAGACTGCAGTTGCAACCAAAAAGAATACAAGTCGATAGTAACCATGTGTTGAAGGATTAAGGAGAGGAAGATTTAAAACCTCAATTGTGTTTGCAGTGTGAAAATCTGCTACCCCACTTTTCAGTGTAGAACAGAGCTCTCCAAACACCGGTCTGGGGCCAAATAAACTCAACCCAATAAACAGCTAATTCAAGCAATAGGAGATAAAAATACACAATAATCGGTTTTACTTTGTTATCAACACTACCCAACCTTGACAGGTCCCCGGAAAAGAAATGTATGACTGTGCTGGTCCTTACAAGAAAAAGGTTGGGACTGTTGCTTTAGAAAACACAAAAGAAAATTTGCATTGTCACCTTATTACTTCTGTTATTGTCAATTTTATTGTTATAGCACATTTACTACAACACAAGCTGCTCAAAGTGCTTCACAAAAAAAATTTAAATAGACTCAATAGGCCACTAATAATTGTTAAAAAACGCACACACGCTTATAATAATACCACTTATACACATCACAAATTGGGACAGAGTGTTTTTAGTTCAAGATAAGATCACACCTAAATGTACAGAATTTGTGCATAAAACATGTATGAATGACTCAAAATACAGTTCCAGGTGTGTTTTTGATATAAACAACATAATCACAGATGTGCATACCTTGTCCCTTTAACATTCATCATTCTGATAGACTTCATTTAACGCTCTCTCGTTCTCTAATTGCATTTCGCAGGTGACGCCGCTGCCTCAGTCACACGCGAGCAGAGAAGAGAAAGAGCTAAACTCATCTACAGAAACAGACAACACTAGCTCGGTTTATTTTGTGCTGGAGGAAAGCAGTGGATACATGGAGCCGTCTCTCCATTTCCTGGCTCTGGCACATACATTCATCTCCTTCTGTTGTATTATTGGATACTACTGCCTTAAGGTATTCACAAGAAATCACACACATCGTAAGATAGAAAATGTAGGTTTTATTATTTTTTCTTGGAAGGTCCTCGATTACACAAAATTCACTTCTTTGAGTGAACGTTCAAATGTTGTTATCGGGGAAAAAGACACGCTTGGAGTTATAGTTTGTTCAGTCACAAATGTTTGAGTAATCCTGCTTTCTGCATTTCCAAAGCTGAAAATCATCTGTTCCACCTTATGTCATTAAGGGGTAGTTTTAGTTAGCTTTAGTTAGCTTCTTAGACTCAAATGAACTAACCCTAACCCTCACTGTACAAATCACTATGACAGATTAGCACAATTTTGTAATTTGAATTAGTTTGGGGTAATAGTCCTTGTGGTAAATATTAGTTAAAGTTTACAGCAGTTAAGTTGCAAATTATGAAGACATTGACAAATAAAAGTTGAAAATTACAGGAGGTATTTGAGTTCTACAACAGAACTAATAGTTTCCTGGGAGTTTAATAATCATTTAACAATGAAAGTGTTTCAAAATATCATTTGTCAAATCGTAACATCTGTGTCATGTATGTGGGTTTTGGCTCACATTTACAATGTGGTTGCTAGGTAACAGTGTGGGTTCTCTCTGTCCTATTTGTGGACAAAATACAAATACAAACCTTACAAAAACAGCCAATCTAGGTGAAACAAGCAAACTGTGAAATCTTAAATATAATCATGTTCACTGTGTTTTCCTGAAAATATGTCTAACCTGTCATAGCAGTTAAGGTGTGCATATGTTTGTTTTTTGTTCAGTCCAAATGCCTTCCTATTTTCAAGTGGATCGAGTGGTAAAGTTTAACCTAAACAATAGCTGTACTACAATTTAGACATACCGAGTCGACCTATGTTTCAAAAAATTTACTCAAGGTGAATGGGGTATTAAATCAAGCATGTCTGTACACACCTGTAGTGACATCAAAATGTGGAAAGTGTTTTCGTCAAGTGGCGAACACTGCCTAAACATGCAGGTTTTTTGTAATAAACCAAAGAGAATGAAACGAAACACAGCTTTGGTGTGTTTATGTAAAACATGAAAGGGCTCTTTAACTTTTTTAGTTTCAAATTACTAAACATTGTCTGTTCCACTAAAAGTAAATGTAATGCAGACTGCACTCTAAATGCACAAGAACCAACAGCGCTCTGATTGGCTGTGCTTGGGTGGTCCACTCGAGTTTCACCTTTGCCGTCTGTAAAATGATGTTTGTGGTCCATAATAGATAGAGTCAACATGACAGGAGTCAGATATCCACAAACAGACATGGAACAGCAAGAAATAATTTGAGCCAACTATCCAAAAACGCAAATACATCCAGCAACGCTCGTGCAGCTTGGGGTATTTTAACTTTCGGTTTCCTTTTCTGACATAACAACACATCAACATCTACATTTAAAGTTATATCTAACTCGACTGAATTAGTTGTGCTAAAAATACACTTAGTTCAGCAGGAAACGTCTCAAAAAAGTTGCTTCCTATTGGTCGACAACAGGTCACGCCCTTAAAAATTATATGCTGCCAACTGTAACTGCGGCAACCAAAAATGAATGCATGTGAATGGATATTAACTGTGTGCATAGGCATTTGTAAGCTCGAGTAGGTAGTTGGACAGATACATATGTCTTGTTTTGTAGCGTGAAATTCAGGTACCTTAAATAAGCACGTGTTAGAGGAGAAAAATGTGAGAGATGAAATATTTAATTGCCAGGTGCCCTTGGTAATCTTCAAGCGTGAGAAGGAAGTGGCTCGGAGACTGGAGTTCGACGGGTTGTATGTGACAGTGCAGCCGCCTGACGAGGACATCAAAGGACAGTGGGATCGGCTGGTCATTAATACTCCGTATGTTTGGAGCCACTCACACACATAGTAAATAATGAAGGACATGTTTTCAACGTGTTTTTGTACTTTCAGGTCGTATCCAAGTAACTACTGGGAAAGTTTGTCAAGAGGAAGGTGAGGTTTACAGAATGAAATATGTTTGTATGTATAATATTGCTTATGAAAGAATTTTGTAAGTACGAAATTCCTAGCATTTTGTCTGTGGCATATTTAGGTTATTCTCAAATTCATGTACCAAAATCATACGTGCAAAGAAAATATTTGGCTTTCCAAGTGCCGCCTAAATCTAAAATGTATCTATAACATTTCCAGGCATAAATTAGGGCTAGATCAGGCCTTCAGTTGTAATACACCATTGCCACAGTAGTTTTAACTAAGAAATTACTCAAGGAAGATTAAAATTAAGATCACAATGAAGTAAACACCAGAACAGAAGACATGTCCAGGTACTACCAATGATACACATACCACAATTTGAGAAACACTGGTATCTAAGATCTAACTCATCTCATGCATCTAAGTTACATTTAAGTATGTATGTAGTCTACTTGCAAGACCAGCCATGGGCATAGGCGAATAGGCAGTTGCATAGGGCGCCATATGGTGGTGAGGGCTCCTTATTACAAACCTGAAAAATTGAAATAAAATCCTACCACTCATAAGCTATTAATGGTTTTATATTATGTCAATCATTGAGTTATGACCACAAAAAGCTGATGAACTTGTACTACATCTTTCTTCGCAAAAACTACCGCAGTGACAGAAGACTCATAAAACATGAGGCTACTATAATATAATATAATTTGGTTATACACTACATATTGTAGTACAAAATTCCTAAGGTATTAAGATAACATATGTAAAAGAAGCTATAATTGATCAAAAATACCCCAGATTATAGAAAATTCCATCTATTTTCTACATAAATCTAAAAACGTCACTGCCTTCGGAACTAAAATTTAGGCCCCTATACAGGAATATATTCAGACAAAAAAAAAAAAAAAAAAACACTAAAAATAAAGTTTTGGGGGCCAAAGGAGGGATGACCCTGTCTACTTGTTAGCAATTTTCGGACTATTAAAAATGTATTTCTAATGAAATAAAATAACTTTTAAAAGCACATTTCAACCAAATAAAGGTTAAATATTGTGATATGGTCTATTGGAGATAATTTATTTTTAAAAAAGTCTATTATTAAAGAAAAAAATCTGTACAATATTTTGAAATAAAAGTTAATTATTTTTTTATTTATTTTTTTACAATCTGTTGTCTGACTAAGTCCAGATGGAGGGCAAAAATAAACTGCATTTAAACAATATATTAGCCTTCCTCTACCTCAATGTCAAATGTTATTAGAACGCATTATCAAAACACGGTTAATCAGTGCAACTCTACTCATTTCTTAAGTATGTGATCACAAATGTTCTACAATATGGTTTTATACTATCTTGCATTATCCAGTTGTAAGTGTCTTTATTGCTAAAATACCTGTTTAAGTGTGTATAAATACCTGGCAGTATACTGTTGAACAATTAAAAAAAATAGCACAACTTTTAACTTAGTTCAGTTTAATCTGTATTCTTTGTTTTCCATCAACTACTTTTGAAATTATCTTTTTTTTTTCAGGTAGTGGAGAAATATGGAGTGTTATATGGCTGTGAGAAGATCAGTGAACTTCTAGGCTGGACAAGGCTTCTTTGACTTTAGCTCCCAGAGGAAAGGAAAGAAGATCAAAAAGCAGCTTTGGGATCTTTGTAAGTGAACTTCTACACAACTAATATTTAACACATTTATATACAGTATATTGAGTTATTATATTGGCTAGAGAAAGGTGAGTCCTGGTGCCACTGCAGTTTTAAATTATATTTTAAAATAATTTAAAACAAGGTCACATAATTCACAGATAATTATGATATATGATATTGTTTCTGTCTGTGTCTGATCATCTTCCTCTGAATTGTGACTTTAAATATTCAAATATTATAGGTCTGGATTTGATTCACAATTTAAATATATCCGTGTCATTATGTTACACGAACACAAGCATTCATCATTTTGTGTTTTCTTTACAACGGTTACTATTATTTTTCAAGATTTTTTGACAGTAGTTTGGTTGAACAGAAGCATAGAAAATATACAAAAAGTTTAACTAATCAAAGTATTTAAGCGAAAAGCCACTTAAAAGCTTCATCTTACTATTAGTTTGTATGAGATCTTTAGAGGAGTCTCCCTACAAAAGATGTCTGCCGGAAATTTGTTTACCACAGCTCTCTTTAGTGACAGTATATCATTGGTAAGAACATAGACAATAAATAAGACACATAAATATTTTTCTATGGGTAAGGAATTTTATAAAATCATGATATTGTCAGTTTTTATAATGACTAGAAAGAGCGTAGCCATGGTAACTTATAGTAACGTATGTCCAATTCCGGCTCCCATTTTGTGTAGGGAGAGTTTATTAAAGATTCATACAAACTAATAGGAAGCTGAACTTTTAAATATTTTCCCCTAAATACTTATAATTGATTTTTCCTATAATTGTACAGTTATTTATGCTTCTGTGCAACCGAACTATTGTGAAAAGTCTTGTGAAAAACAACATACTTTTATTTTAGTAAATAATTTCTTCTTTTGTAGCAGTGTTTTTAGGGTGAATATTTAGATTTTTTTACAATTCAGAGAACAAAATGACCAGACACAGACAGAAGACAGTTCTCTATATTATTTGGACTATAAATATGTTTATATATTTAACAACCATATCCTTATAATCTATGAACTATGTGGCCTTGTTTTTACATTATTTTCAATTTGAACTTTGCTCCTTCTCCTCTAGCAATATGGCCGCCACAATGCCACAACAACAGGTCCCACCCTTTCTATAGGCATTAAAATAACTCAATAGATACTATACTATTATACATAATGTCCATTTTGCTATATTGTAAGCTTTTGTTCCACTACACACTGACTCTAATTCAGCAGAAAGACTTCTGCAGCAGGACAGGACGTTCTGTGTCCCAATCACGCTACTCTGCTTCTTTGAAAAACACATTGTTGCCACAGTGATATGATTTTTAGCCACTGGACAGCTTGACCTGATTTTCTAAGTTTGAGAATTGTATCTATTTTTTCTGCTTCAGATTTACCTCATTTGACATCAAGTATCAAATGTGGAAGCTCGGAGTCATACTAACGGACAGAGTAAGCCTTTTATTTTCCTTCAGTTTCTGTGTTATGGTGAAAAAGATCAGATCAATAACTTTTCTAGACTTTAAATGAGACACTACAGGCCTAACTTGTTTTCTGTCTCAGCTATTGACTTTCATGTAGAAACATAATTGTTATTCTGCTCTTGAAGATGTTTTATGATTATTTAATGGGACCTATTGTTTTTTTCTACATATTTATGAATAAACTAAAACATATGTACATCAGTAACTGCTAACTTTTTCAAATTGATGTAAAACAGCTTAAAACAGAAATAGGTCCATTTACTTCCTGTCCAGAACTGCAGAACTGATAAGCCCCGCCTCTTCATTGTAAGATTTTGATGTAACAAGCAGCATATTTTAATTCTTTTTTATTAGCCCGAGCGCCCCAGCAGGCGATGGGCCTATTGCT
This sequence comes from Mugilogobius chulae, assembly GCA_038363315.1. Taxonomy (NCBI): domain Eukaryota; kingdom Metazoa; phylum Chordata; class Actinopteri; order Gobiiformes; family Gobiidae; genus Mugilogobius; species Mugilogobius chulae. Next base: position 28,199,568 of record CM076407.1, read on the forward strand.
TTCATAAGTGCTTCTTCGTGCGCACTCCCCTCAAACACTCACCCAGGCCTCCCCAACTCATGCACGTCCGTGCAGTAAATTGTAGTTGCTAGGCTGAACATTATTACCGTAAACGGCGAAGCCGTGCGAAATACACACGAAGTGTGCGCGAAACGAGTGCTTCACGGTCGTCATTCCCACGTAAAGCACTCGTTGCGCTGAGTCGCCCACCTACGTTCCTACTCATGCACGTTCCGTGCATATAAGTAATTAGTGTAAAATGGAACATTATTCTGTATATGGGCTAGTAAAAATAAGTGGGCAGAGCCCACTGACGGTCAGTGACCAGGACCCTCCCATGACGTTACATGATGCGCAGCTTCCGAAAATGTATAGTTATAAAAAAAATTGGGAAACATTGTTCTGTTTTTTGTTGTTATGGTTGAATGCACTTAGATACAGTCAACAATGCATCACATTTGGGGGCATGACCTGCTGGAGGGAGAGTTGTGTTGGAGATCCTGTGTTAAGTCAATGAGAAACTAAACTTTTTATTCTTTTAGGACATTTTTGGCAAATTAAGTGTATTTTTGAACACAACTCATTAAACAGAGTCGCAACCAAGTCTAAATGGAGGTTGTTGATGTGGCATTTGTCAGAAAAGAAACAGAGAGTTAAAGGAATCAGGTTAGCATTTAGCTTGCAGTTACGGTAGCATTTAGATGTATTTCATATTTGATAGTACTATGACACTTTATTTATCTCCAAGTCTTCTTTGACACAATATATTTCCTAAGTCCACATTTGCGTTGAGTTGTTGAACAGTGAGTGATAAGGCTGTTGTTCTGATTCACTCTCAATGTAAACTTTCCCCCATGGAGGTCTGTTAGTGGGTGAGGCCTCTGATTTTCGGTTGACGTCACTTTTCGCCCAAGCTCTATGCAGAAAGGCTGCTCTCTATCTGTCTCTATCTAGCAGGTGTTGGATCAGGTATGATCCTGAACGCTTTGAAAACTGTGTTTTTCTCCAGTGTTTTCAATCACCTGAATGTAACTTTTAAGGGTCGTAGGGTCGAGTTTCCTTCATAAATGTTTAATTAGCAGCATAACTTTTGTTTTTGCACAGTGAAGCTCGAGTTGTTTCTCCAGCTTGGTCAATGAGCAGCAGTTCTTTCTGCAGGTCGGGTGCGCGCACATCGCCCGTGTTGAAAACAAAAATCCGTCTATATGAATATGAATTTAATAATCACATTAAATACAGACAAGTGGGCGGGATAGGTGGTAGGTGAGAACAGGGCTTTTGTGACCACTCAATCATCAGCTGCAGGTCATTACAAGATTACTCAAACATGCAGGAGCATTTAAATAAAATTTGAGTAACTAATGATGAGAGAAGCATTATACAAGTTGAAAACAGAAATGATTTTGCACAAGAGATTTCCTTTATTCCCTTCATACATAAAGTTCTGTGGAATAAGGCAGTTTTGTCAAAATGCATTTTCCTTCACAGGGTCAACAATATCAGCCTCTAAAGTTGTTTTTGTTAATTATTGAATCCCCATTAGTGCAGACAAGCTGTTACAACTACTACTTCCTGGGTTCCATCAAGATATACAATAAAAAAACATTATCATTAAAAAATATACAAAATTGTACTTTTACATTACTCTAATAATATGATTATAACATTGCATTCAGGACCTCAAACCTAAATTCTCTCATGTGCAATTCGGCCCAGCCCCTTTGCAAAGCACCTTGGTGACTTTTGAAATCTGCAAAATGCAGTATAGAAATAAACTTTACCCACTTACTTACTAACAGGCCTTAAAGCAGCTCCTAACTTACCGTCTGGACTGAACAAGATTGTTGAGCTTGTATTTCTTATTATTTCTAAGTATTTCTGGTCCTCGCTGCAGTGTAGCCCATGAGCCCACTCCATAGTTCTTTGTTCAAACAGATAAACAGATAAATCCACCAAGACTTTGTAAACTTGGAGCGAGTTTATCCACTCTCTCTGACACTCTGAAGTTTTTCTGTTGATTTTCTCTGCGGAGTCTTTTCAGTTTTGCACAACATTAAAGCGAGAACCATAGAAGTCTGCATGACTGTGTTTTTGTTACATGCGTAGGTCATTTTTCACCTAAGCTGCTACCTGAGTTTTGGACTGAACCAAGATTAGAAAGCATTTGTTTATATCTAATTCTAACATTTTTTATCAAATAGTCTAAATTACGTCAAAAATACATTTTTAAAGAACATTTTCAGTCAAATCTAGTTTGCTCCAAAACTAAATAAGTTATTAAAATCCCAAAACAAGCAAAATCAAGTTTAAACATGACTTTGTCCATATTTCTGACTTTACTGACCTCATTATGAGCAAATTGAGAAAAATAATACACAATAGTGAGACTACAACAGCAGAACTTTTACATGACAGTGTAAATTAAAGGTTGCATAGAGGATTTTCAAATATTTTTCTAGTCTTGGTCAAAAACTGTTGTTTCCATATGTAACAGCCTTGAGCTTATGGTAAACAGAAAAAGAATCATAAAAATATAAACTGTGAACATGGTGAGGCCATTTAAACGTTGAGGAGATAATACCAGCTTGCCAAAGCCTGAACCCATCAGATTCTGAGCTAAGAATGTTGGGCCTGGGCTATACTTGGATGGGAGACTGCTGGAGGCTCAGGCACAGTGGGGCAAACAGGAGAAAATGTTGTTGTGTCCTTAGGCAAGACACTTCATCTTAATCTGTAAATAGATAGAAACATACGTTTTCCGTCAGAGTGAAAACGCGTGCAACTTATGTTCCGCATTTTCGTCAATCATTACGTCATGCCATGCCCATTTGGCATTTGTTTGGCGACTGGTGGCTGTTTGGATTGTGTTTGTGTGAATGCTTTTCACATCGATGCGCCCAAAGAGACTAGAACAACCTGCATCGTCCACCTCATGACAGCGACTGGGGGTGTTGGTGGTGATTGGTGGTTGGAGGAGCCGAGGGCCCAAAATGGCAGCCCTGCTTCTGTTAGCCCCAGGGCAGCTCTGGCTACATACAATTGTGCCTTACCACTAAGGTACGATTGTAATAAGGAGAATGAAATAATGAATAATGCACAATGTAAAAGGTCTTTGCGTGCCATGAAAAGCCTACATAAAATCTAAGACATATCTCCTTATCTATTGGCCTGCTAACCTGTCCCATCAAAACCACTATGTTCCTTGTAACTTAATGGCGCAGTAAACAGTGAAGGACAAACAGTTGCTAGATTTGTCTTTCCTACCATTTTTAAATGTTTTTCCTCTTCACCTGCAGTGTCTCGCCTTAAATTACACAAATTACAAAAAGAATCTGATGTGAATGCGTTTGGAGATGTCAAAATTGAATGTCTTGTTTACTGGAGATCTGATAGAGTTTCACATGTGCAGAATTTGAGGTGGTAATATCCTGTTGTGTTTCTTATCTAAAACACACATTTGTCTTCATCTGCTCCGCTCTGCTTGTCTTCTTGTGTGTGCGCAGTCCTTCTTGTACCTGGCCTGGTACATGCTCGTGTCCGTTCTGGGTCACTACAACAGGTTCTTTTTTGCCGTTCACCTTTTGGACGTCGCTATGGGCTTCAAGACTCTCCGTACCATCCTGTCCTCTGTCACACACAACGGGAAGCAGGTGTGTCTCAATCCACAACACAGCAGGCTCTTTTTATTCCTTAATTTCAGTATTTTCTATTCACACAGAAGGGTTGTTCAATTAATTGCCATCAAACCAAAATCAAAATATTAACACAATCACTTGGGTCTTCCTTTGAATTTGGGACTATAAGTGGCATAAAGCTAAATCTTCAACCTACATCTATCATTTTCAACCTTTGAGAAGTGTACTGATAGGATCTAAAATGACCAAGAAAGATGAAGATTTTTTCCCATTACACTTTCATTTGCCCTCACTCCATCTAATTACCAATTATTCCGCATGAAGACGAGTTTAGACTTGTTAGAACAAGATGGAAACCCATTGTTGTCACGACACAATTTATGGTGAACTGTTGTATATCTGGATTGAAATGAAAATGCAGTGTGTAGCGGGAAAGTGTTTACACATGAAAATAATTAGTTGAGTTTTTCATGCACATTTTTATTCCCTGAGTGGGATTTGTGAGAAATAGCCCTGGATTTCACATCGGTGGTGTTTGTCTGCTGCTTTGAAAAGACTTCTTTTTTTATTTCTTCATGTATGTGGACATCAATGGTTATAGTATTCCAAACCAAGGAATTCATCATTTTCTGTAGACAAAAACTAGAAAAACAAAACAAAACAATTGCAAGCATAATTTCTAATACTACTCTTGCTCATTACGTAAACTCAATCAAACTCAGTTTTGATTGAGTTTACGTTAATGAGCTGATTCAAAATGTCACATTTTTGGTCCATGTTTGGTCCAAAAAAAACTTTTCCGTCTTAGAGGTACATTGATGATATATATATTTAGTTTTTATTTACTGTGTGAAAGAGTTATGGTCCATCAAATTACCAGGAAACAAAATGGTTCTACTTTCAGAGAATGATCCGATGAACAAAACACATCACACAACAGAACAGTTTATTGTTTACCTTAATTTTCTTCTCAGATAACAAAAGCTCCAGTCTTTTTTTGACTTGGCTTCCCGGCAGGCTAGTCAATAGAATTTTGGGGACCAGGGCAAGGGTGCCTCATATGGCCCTCCCACAACAAAAAATAGTTTGAAACGGGTACCATTTTGGGCCCCTGAGACTCTGACAACCCAGAACAAAAGACCCCTTTGCCACCTCTGTCGACTTCCTGCTTCCCAGTAAGGAGACTGTGGGTTCCACTCCCGGGTCAAGCCAAGTCAACATCTCACGATCTCTCTGGGAAGAGTTTGCATATTCTTCCCATGTGAGTTCTTTTCGGTTTTCTCTCACCTACAAAAACATGCATGTTTAAGTCAATAAGGCATCCCAGTAAATTTCCCCTTGTGAATGAATGAGTGAATGATTATCTGTCTGTGTCTGTAATTCTTAAGATTCAAACTGTAAAATACATTAAAATATCTTTAAATGCATGGGGAAATGGGGCGCAAACCCAAGGCACTCTTCATACAATAAAAGTTTTAAAAATCTTTGTTAATCTGGGCTATTTCGTAGTTAAAATATTATTTGTTTAAAAGCATGTGCTGATGTTTCCCAAGCGTAGCGGCACGCAACAGCCTTCTTCAGGGTGTGAGAAAAATTAAATATATGTGTGTTTTCAGTTGGTCCTGACTGTGGGTCTGCTGGCAGTGGTCGTCTATCTCTACACTGTTGTGGCCTTCAATTTCTTCAGAAAATTTTACAACAAAAGTGAGGACGAGGAGCGGCAGGACATGAAGTGCAACGACATGCTAAATGTAAGCTCCCACAGTCCCAGTTGTGTCCCTTTATCTCTGCTCTGCTTTCATCCAGGTGTTTTTGTTACATAAACATCAACACTTCTAGTTGTGAAGGTTGAAAGATTTCACGCTGATCCTTTGGGTGCCATTTGTGTTCAGTCAATTCACAGCGTTCACAGTTCACACAGTATATTCTCTGCTGCCATCCAGGGATATCAGCAGCATTTGTTACAGGCTTTTATTGTAGCTTTATAGTTTGAACAATGAATTAACTTATCATTTATAAATAATAATTGTGATTAGGGTTGCAGCAGGTTAATTGGTTTCCTTCATGTTTAGACAGTTATAAAGCCAGATGGAGAGCAAGTTTTTCCTTTTAATAACATTGGGCTTAATTCATGAAAGTGTTCTTAAAAATTGTGCGTGACTTCCACTTTATTTGATCTTTATTTAACCAGGATAGTCCCACTGAGATTAACACTCTCGTAGTTGCAATGGAGTCATGTAGGAGGGGAGGCATTAATGAACATGTTTTTAGGTTAATGGGAAACCAGAGCACCCAGAAGAAACCTACGCAGACACAGGGTCGCTTGAAAATTGAACTGAGGATCTTCACCCACATTGATTAGTATAGATCTGGTGTGTGTATGAGTGATTGCTGGTAGTAACAAGAGCCGATAGCGCAAAATAGCAGCCTTACTTTCATCAGTCTGCCCCAGGGCAGTGATGTGAAAGAATAATCAAAATAATTGTTATTTTATTTATAGAGCACTTTTCATGCACTTTACAACATTAAAAATATAACTATTAAGAAATATAAATAAGCATAAAAATACAACAAAATGTTAAAAACAAATCATAACGCATACAATATTTCAGTAATAAGTATGTTCCAGATCCTAGCTGCATGAAACTGAAATGCTGATTCCCCATGTTTAGTCCTGACTCTGGTCCATGTTTAGTCCTGACTCTGGTCTATGTTTAGTCCTGACTCTGGTCCATGTTTAGTCCTGTCTCTGGTCTATGTTTAGTCCTGACTCTGGTCCATGTTTAGTCCTGTCTCTGGTCCATGTTTAGTCCTGACTCTGGTCCATGTTTAGTCCTGACTCTGGTCTATGTTTAGTCCTGACTCTGGTCCATGTTTAGTCCTGACTCTGGTCCACATTTAGTCCTGACTCTGGTCCACGTTTAGTCCTGACTCTGGTCCACGTTTAGTCCTGACTCTGGTCCATGTTTAGTCGTGACTCTGGTTCATGTTTAGTCCTGACTCTGGTCTATGTTTAGTCCTGACTCTGGTCCATGTTTAGTCCTGACTCTGGTCTATGTTTAGTCCTGACTCTAGTCCATGTTTAGTCCTGACTCTGGGCACCAGCAGGAGGTCGGTCCCTGAGGTCCTCAGAGTCCGAGACGGTTTATAAGGCACTCACATGTCAGAGATGTACTTTGGTGCTAGTCCGTGGAGAGATTCAAACACAAGCAGAGCTGTTTCAAAGTTTATTCTTTGAGTCACTGGGAGCCAGTGCAAAGACCAAAGCACAGGACTAATGTGATCATATTTCCTGGTTCTGGTCAGGTCACGAGAAGCAGCTTTTGGGATGCACTGCAGCTGTTTTACAGCTCGTTTGGAGAGACAATAATGCGTGAATAGGAATAATGTGTGAAGCGTTTTGGGGTGCCTTGAAAAGCTCTGTACAAATCAATTGTGTATTTATTATTAAAGGAGCTTGTTGTAGGGATTACTCATGAATACATTTTTAGTACACTGTTACCTACTGTATGGCTTTTTAAAAAACACACACAACTACAATGGCTGTGTGCACGGAATTTCAGTTGGCTTGCGATTGTTCAAAATGCTAACTTCTGTACATACAACCATTTCCTGTTAGCGTTAGCATTTAGACACAATTATGTCTCTTTTAAACACAGAAGTGTTCTCTGATGAATATTCCTCTGATATGTAAAGTCTTTAATATGTTTTCTGTAACATTCACCACAACTGTCTGATCTAAGAGTATTTATTAGTTTTAAACTGATGGAGTTTGAAGAGTATTGAACAGGAAGTTGTTGTATGTACAGGATGTAGTATTTTAAACCAAAACAAGACAACTGCACTCAGCCAATTGATTTATATCAATAATTATATCATTTTATTGACATATTTTCTTGTCTCAAAGAGCAAGTGGCAGCACGCAAAATGTGCAATGGCGTGGAGGCTCACTCCAAACGTAATTTTGTTGTACTCTGTGACATTAAATTGTTCTGTTCTGTTCAAAATCTTCATCGCCATATTTAAGTTTTCTTTATTATAAGTTTTTGTGTCTGCAATGGACCAGTACTTTACATTGCTACTCAGGTCTTCCAGTATTTACACAAAAAATACTGTTACTTATCTTTTTCTAAATCTGTACAATTGGAGATCATTAATAGCATATTGTGTGGTGAAACATAAGTTTGGCTGTCACTGAGGCTGCTCTGGATCTATTTCAGTGCTACATGTTCCACATGTATGTGGGAGTTCGAGCAGGAGGAGGGATCGGAGACGAGATTGAGGATCCGGCTGGAGATGAATTTGAGGTGGAACGCATCATCTTTGACATCACCTTTTTCTTCTTTGTCATTGTTATTCTCCTCGCCATTATCCAGGGTGAGTCACTCAGCTCAGCCTACTCAATATGTGCAATTTAGAGCTGTTGTAAACGGTCCGCTAACAATGCTACAACATGTGTTTAGGTTTAATTATCGATGCTTTTGGTGAACTGCGTGATCAACAGGAGCAGGTCAAAGAGGATATGGAGGTACAGTACGTTTGCTACATGAAGCATTTTGCATCTGTCTCACTTTATTCTCTGCTTTGGCCATAATAGCTTTGTTCATTTGACATCACAACATTCTACAGACCAATGTTGTTTCAATCAGGTGAAGAGCAGCTAAAAATCAATGCTGTGTAAATACAGTTTTTGTTGTAATACAAAGACTTAAAGTGTCTAATCATCTCCAAAAATCATTACATTTTAAACTAGTGAATTATTATTCTTGGTTGTTTTCCTGTTGTTTTGTTATTAATAAAATTTAAAAAATGCTTCCTGTCTTCTGTCTGGACTAATGGTGCGTTCCAGTCGTCCTCGGAGGTCGTAACTCGGACCTCGAAGTGATGCTTTCTCCGAGTGTTGCATGTTCCAGTGGTCAAGTCGGATTACTTTTATAGTAATGAGCCAATCCAGTAATAAATAGCTTGGAAACTGCCAGAACAGTCAAAAAAATTTCTTTATGTCAGTTTATCAACTCGGACATTGCTGTTACATTTACAGTTTGTAAAACATCACAAGAGTGAATTTCTGCTTTTGTTTACATTAGCTCCGTGTAGCCGTTAGCAACATTAGCACTGCAGCACATAACAGCAGGTTTATAACGGCAGACACGCATGAGCAGCGCAGGAGCAAAGTCACAGAGGCGAGTGAACTGTAGAGACAAACTAAAGACAAAATAACACAGGTACGATCAGTAGTGAAGCTGTCGGAGGTTTTCTTTCTCAAACGCAGGCGCTGCCATGTTCGATTTCTACCTCGGATGCTGAAATTTTCTCCGAGGATCCGAGTGAGAAGTCCGAGTTTGAGGGCTGTTCCAGTGAGAATTTACAAGTTGGAACTCAGATGATCCGAGCTCCGAGTACCACTGGAACGCACTATAATGACGTCACCAAATTGTCATTTTGTTTTGAATCCTTTTTATAGTATTAAGTGTTATTTAAAGTTGCAGTGTGTAACATTCTGGGGGTGAAATGTCAACTACACAATTCAGTAGAAATTAAAGTTTCCACAGGGATATTCTGAATTGGATTAAATACTTTTTATGCCATAATGTGAAAAAGACTGTTTAAGGAACTGGTTTTCCATAGAAACAAACAAGTTAAGGCCCTGCTCTTGGCCAAATAACAGTTCATTTTGTGTCCTTGCAAGCAAGTTTATTTAGTACAACAAAGAAAGCTGGATGACAAAACACGCTTTTCTTCTAGTCTGTTTTAGTCAAAAAGTTACACGGTGCACCTTAAAAAATTAAATGTGTTTGACAAGTGTTTAAAATGTACTCATTTTATTTTATTTTGGCAGATTAACACCTGTTGTAAACAAATTATATTTCACATGAATCAATAATAGGTTTGTTAAGAAATGTTTGAATATATGTTAACAATAACAGGAAGTAGAATTCTAAACTACATCACACTAGGGAGACAAGGACATTTTCAATTTTCTCACACTGTTTAATGCTTGTGCTATGCTAAACATAATATGAACTGAATGTGCTCTAGAGTATTTTTTTCTTAAGTAAAAACAAAACTTGTTATAGCTTTTGATTCAATTTGAACCAATTTATGAAATGGTTGCGTGCCGATTTCCTAATGTGATGTTATTATTCATTCAACAGGGAGTACATTATTATTCCTAAAAAGTGGCTAAACTGGTATGAAATTTGTAAAATGTTTGTATAATGATCTTAGCTTTATTTTGGTGAAATGTGTGGTTCAACTTGTCAGAGGGACTTTATTGCAAATAGTTTTTCAGTGTCCCAGCTGTAACCGTTGACTTATCACACATACTGTATACGTAAAGCGAGACATGTAGTCTATCTTTATAATATAAGGCATTTATCTGAAAGTATTTCATGAATATTTTACTTAAAACTACTTCTCCTCTCTTATGTGTCTGATCCCCTTCCACAGACCAAGTGCTTCATATGTGGAATTGGAAGTGAATACTTTGATACAATTCCTCACGGCTTCGAGACCCACACTTTACAGGATCATAATCTGGCCAACTATTTGTGAGTAGTTTTGGTTTTGAATCAAGGCATTGCAAATGAATAAAAATGAACGGAAAAATGTACACCAGTCTTTATAGTGAGACATGTCAGTTTGATTGCTCTAAACCTTCCCAAAAATGAGTCAGAATATTAGACAATGCTACTTTAACATATACACAGTTAAAGAAGCTAAAAGAAGTTGTTTTAGCTTTACTTAAAATGATAAAACATCTTTTGGTGCAGATTAGGCCATTTTGTTTTTAAGTAAAAGTTAATATCCGCAGAGTGACTTGTTATCAATATGATTTTCTGAGCTGTACAATAGTGTGATACATGCATTCAGATTTACTAGAGCTGAAAAAGCTGCCAGTAACACAGCAAACGTAGAAAGTTCATGAGTGTGAGTAATGCCTCTTCTGAAGGCAGCACTCTTTGTTGTTCCATCAATAATGGCCATCAGAGCTTATCCAGTCGCATTAGTATGGATGCCCTGAGATTTGCTGGAATTCTCCTCGCTCCCATTGACGATTTACTGCTGGTAATGTTATTTTTTTTCTGATTTGAACTGCAGATTTTTCCTGATGTACCTGATAAACAAAGATGAAACCGAGTACACAGGACAGGTACGAGCCTTGACTGTTAAAGAAACTATATTACGCTTGTCTAAGTTTGTTTTCTCATCAATACCATAGCTGCCATTGTGTTTTGTTTTATTCTCACTTATTTAACTCACAATTTCCAATTTCATTTGAAGGGTGTGTCCCTGTATGATTATGAGAGAATCGCCCACCTCTGTGTGTGACACTTCTGAAGTCATATGTCCTCCCTATGAATTCTGACTACAACCTGCACTGGTTGGTTTGGTGGTGTGTTTATCTTGTTACCATCAGCTCACAGGTTCAAATCTGACAAAACAGACAAGAGGAATTTTTTTTTATTATTGCATTATTCAGTCTGTTCATACTGATGATTAGTTGAGGATCAGACAGATGCAGTAGGAGTGTGAGCGTGTGAGCCGCACAGGTGAATGAGGGCAGGAGTGTGTGAGCAGCAGCTACACACCTGAGTTCACTCTGAGCTGACTGCAGCAGTGAGCTGGAGACACAGATCACAGCAGACTCACACCAGAAGTAACTAATGCAACTGAGAAAGAGCAGTTCACATTCATTTCCTATGCAGGCTGGCGACATTGTCAAGTGGTGAGAGGTGCGACGCGACCTGAGCACAGCAAAGTTGAGATGAACTCAACTTTATGCAAATTTAAAACGACATCATTGAACACCTTTTCACAGACACAAACGAGGCATTGGTCAAGGCACTCAAAGTGCTCCCAATTACCCCCTCCCTCTGAAAACTTTTTGGACTGATGTTGCCTCAGTTCTCTCGGAAATTCTGACCTCCAACTGGGAAAAACATGTTTGAATGCTGCTCAAGTCGGAATTTCAGCCTCATTCCTGAGCTTACGTCTAATGACAAGACCATAGGCAGGACTTAATGAGATTGGAACAGAACAGAGCACTGACACAAACTAACAGGATTTTGTTTTATATCACACTGACTGTTAAACTTCACCAGTAAAACAATTTAAAACCTTAATACAGCCTAAATTCATTTACAACAATACAACTTTTACTGGTAATGTTCGAAAAAATTTATTTATTAGACATTTAAAGTACATTAAACAACATCAAAGGTTTTACAAGCTACTGTCATGAATGTTCTAATTTTGGTAAGTCCGATACTCTGAGTTTCCTAGTGAACATAAATGCAGCATTAAGACAGCACGTGAGCGACTAGGACTCTAGAGGGCGTTTTTATTACTTGTGGTTTTAAGTGCACTGTCAGCCTCCTCACATGTGCATTTGTGAAACACACAAAAGACTAATTATCAAATGTGTTCCTTGCTGCAGAAATGACAAAAACAAACATATTTTCTTTGACAGTAGTTATGATAATTTTGATAATTCAGTGTATTACCTGTCGCTGAGATTTGAACCTGTGACCTAATGCTCATCACAGAGCTTTTCTTCCACCAAACCAGTCAGTAAATACATTTTTCAGAAGAGTTATGCTGGTGTAAAGGCATAGCACTCATTATAATACATGGAAGGGGCTTGGACACAGCACACAGCCCAGGCCCATGGAGGACACGCTCACTCACCGGAGGCATAAATCTTTACTTAATTCATGAAAAAATACATAAATAAACATAGCTTTATTTGTATTTTTGGTGATGTAAAAACATTCTAATATGGCTTAAATCTCACAAGTCAGATTTGCCTTTTAATGGATCTTTAAACAATCCAAATATTTATCTCAGTTAACACATTTTGATTGTGTGTGAGCGATTTAGCGGCTGTGTAACGTCTCATATCCAGCTCACACAGACACTTATGGACCGCAGTTTCACTTTACATGACTGTCTTCGTCTTTGCCAGGAATCCTATGTCTGGAAAATGTACCAGGAGCGGAGCTGGGAATTCTTTCCTGTGGGAGACTGTTTCCGTAAGCAATATGAAGATCAGCTGGGATGAAAGAAATCGGAGAGACCTTGAGACTACTCGATAAGGTCCTCCAACGCAACACAAAGTCGATTGATTGTTGTAGATTGACTACATCACACACACAGTTATTGTTTCAACTTAAAGCGAGTAGATTGCAAATGCACTGCTATTCAGTTTTGTAATAACTGTTTGATTTTACCTTACATAGTTACCTTACATAGTTACTTACATAGTTTTTTTAAGTAAACCAGATGAGTTGGTCACAGTTTTACACTTTTTATCAAAGAGGTAAGAATTACACGACAAAAGGGGCAAATTGTGTGTTTGTGTCACCTTTTAAAATAAATGCATGATTGTGGTTTGTTCTGTTTTGTGCTTCTTATATGTCATTATAACAAGGGAAATAGCAAAGACTCTACATTGTTTTACAGTGGGAATAAAAGTGAACATAAAATCATAGATCTACTTTTCAGAGTTTGTATTCATCCTCTAACAGTTCTCTCATGATTTAATTACTCAAAGTTGTATTTAAATCAAGTCAAACTTTTTATCAAGCTTTTCAAATATATTTTCAAAATACTTTGTAGTGTATAATAAACCCACATAACGACATTTGCATGCATTAGACTAGAGTAGAGGGGAAAGATATACCAGAGAAAGCACCATCAGGGGAGCCGTCTGCACCAAGAGCAAAGAGCCACCATTTTCAATTACTCAACAAACTTACATGTCAGTTTAAAACTATCATCTTTCTAGTCACTTTACATCAAAAAACAAGTAGGTTAAATATTTGTTGATTCTTAAGGCAGGGCATATCCCTATAAAGAGCGGGACTATCAGGAAGTAAATAAAACTGATTTAATTTTTAAGCTTTATTAGGTCAGGTTAGTATTTTACATCAAACAAATGTAAATTACAGATGTACAAAAGTTTGTTTATGACAAATGCACAAAAAACTACATCTTTGGTTTTAATCACCTAAAATTGTAGTCAATAAAAAATGCAACTTTTATGGCTTTGACTTTATTCTGTTAAATTTAGATTTTAACCGTGTAAAAAAATATCAGTTTTTTTTTCCCCTTGTCCCTTATTCTCCATCATCAAAAATCAATGAACCTGATTATATTTTCAAGCGGTTTTAGGCCAGTTTTGTGTTTATCTAAGAAAAATGTAAATTATTGACTACAGGATGTATGTTACAGTTTATTACAAAATACATGGAAAAAGCCACATTTACTTCAAAATGAATGTCCACTTCTCCATCTGTCATGTACGCCTGCGTTCCAAAAACCCAACTTCTACGTATCCACTAATTAAGCAGAAGAGGTACAGTTCCCAGCAAAAATATTGTACTAACCAAAATGACCCAAGTCAAACAGTTTAATGAGTGCTTTCACTGGAGACAAGATGGATGTTTGACGGCTGCGGCCAAGTGTTATTTTACATGAACTTTTTAACGACATACACTCACTATGGCCTGGATTTTCAACCAGAGCCGGCGGTTATGCACAGAAAAATGCTCCTCAACATTCTGACTGAGATTTTAGACAAAACAACAGAAAAATTAATAGTTTGGTGTTCATGGCTTTATCTTTATCTCAGGCATTTCTGCAACACAATATCAGTACAGTTTTGCTCACGTTTGCTAATGACAGTTGGTGATTTAGGACGTTTCATCTGCAGCAAACAGACTCAAAAACATTTTAGGAAGAAAAGGGTAAATAAGTTCAACTGTGTGTCTGATACATGTAAGAGAAGCTAAAGTCTTGTTGTTCTCAGATCAGCTGATGTGCCAGACAAAAAGAAAAAACAGAGGTAACAAGCAACCAAGCTTTTGAAAATAAGCACAAATCAAGGGTTAATGATGTTCACAAACTTTATCATATTTGACAAATAATATAGACTTTAAAGCATGAAAATATGCTGAAAGTAAAGTTTTTATTTGCTCAAGAACAAGCCCAAAAAGGCAACCCACAACCATTGTTTTAGTTTTTTTACATTTATGTGTAGTGATCATCTGTGTGTAAAGCACTTTGGATGATTTTGTCGTTTTGATTGATTGATTGATTGGTTGATTGATTGATTGGTTGATTGATTGATTGATGATTGATGATTGATTGATAGATAATAGCATCTTTTCCATTTAGCTAGATTTGTGCTCAGAAACATCCTCTCTTCATGGACTCTCAGGCATTCTTACCTTGTGCTTCTTATTGGAAGCACACTTTGTGCCTTTTAACTTTACTTTTTTTTACATTGTTATATTCACTTTAAATTTTAACCAAACACAGACAAAACTAAATTGTTAAATGCAAAAATAAATTGTATTATTTCTATTTCAAAGCCATTAATGTCCTATTACGCTAGTTCCGGCTGCAAAAATAGCAATAAATAAGTGTGACGCCGTGAGACACATTCAAAAATATCAATATGAATAAATATGCTAAATAATAAACATACAAATAATGGTTTTAAAAGATGTAATTTCAGTGTGCGCATGTGTAGTTGGGCTAAAAGGTACAAAGTGGGCAATGACACACCTGCATAACTCTATTGTTGGGTGTTCCTTAAAAATACAGATATGTAACTTTGTATCCGATATGTTAGTGTAAAAAAAGTTTGATCCTTTTCTATGTTTTTGCTGATGCCACTATTTGTATATTTAGTTTTTTTTTTTTTTTTAATAAAATAAAATTCCGTAAGAAATACCTCACGAAAACATGACATGTATGTGTTTAATTGTGATTTAGATTGATAGCTATGTATTTATTTTTTATATTTTTCCCCTTCAGTGTCTTGCCTTTGTATAACACAAAAGACAATTGTGAGATTAATTGTCACGTCTGATTCTTCCGATGAATTTGCATTTCTGGTCCAGTTTCTGGTTACGTAATGACATCATCCATCTCCTGCACCTGTTTTCCATCTGCGCTCACCAAGAGACCTTTAAATATGAGTAATACAAACCCCAGTGTCATCTTATAGAATTTCTGAAAATAGCAGTACATTTTTGGGTTACACGATTGCCCTTTCCTCTTCGCCCATATATGGTCGAGTCTGGAAGCAGTGTTTGGTGGTGTGCCTGTCTGTGCTATGCCTGTCAGGCTCTCCTCACCTTTCCATCGCAGCTCTAATTTTTCCCGCTGTCTCCCGTAAGCAAGCCACCATCAATGAGCAGAGAATGCCCTCGGAATTACCATTTAGATTGGACAGCATGCCAAGAGAAAGCCAATTACTCAATGAGGCTGCTGTAAAGAACGAGGGCAGACGTTGAACAAATATCCAGCAGACAGGGGACCACCGTGTTGTGACTAGTACTTTATTTCATCTCAGTAGCTACTAAGACACTAGAGTTTACCTCTTATAAGGGCTGGGAAATCTGACAATAAACAGATCAGATTCTTTTCTCGATATTGATCAGTCTAAATATGTACTCGGTCTTCTTCCATGTTATTAAAATCACCAACCAATTTATTTAATTAAATTTTTGTTGCAGATGGAAAATATTTATTGCAAAAAATGAACACTTTTGGAAGTGTTTTGTTGCTAAGTTGTCAAGTCGAACAATTATGTCCACTTTGCAACTCGAATATGGAAACAATGAAGCTAAAGATTTTAAAATGATTAATGCAAAAAAAATTAACTTGATTAATATGTCTGTAATTAATTCATCTCAATTAATTCACTAATTTGAAACCCCTAGGAGCGATAAACATGAAGAAAATCTACATTTTCATAAAGCAAAGGCTTGTCCAAAGGAATGGGACGATTCTGTTTCATCATGATACAATAGGCTGTGTGCACGGAATTGCAGTTGGCTTGTGTACGTTAAAAAATGCTAACTTCTGTACACACGACCACTTCCTGTTAGCATTAGCATTTAGACACAAACACGTCTCTTTATAAACACACAAGTGTCTCTTGTGAAATATTCCTCTGAAATGTAAAGTCTTTAACATGTTTTCTGTAACATTCACCACAACTGTCTGATTTAAAGAGGATTTATTTGTTTTAAACACAAGCCAACTGCACAGAGCCAATTCTTGTCTCAAAACCTGGGTTACAATTTTGATTATGAGCAAAAAAGAACAAAAATACTTTCTTAATTTTGCAAAATATTGCTAAATAAACCTACAATATTTCTTTAGTGTAATATATTGTATGTAGTGAAATAAGTCTGGAGTTTATTTATTTAATTTGGAAGATAATGTCAGAAAATATGTTTCCAAGGGTTGTGACAGGAACAGCATGTGAATTGTGAGTGGTTTTATTGAAATTTGAAGCAAAAAGAGATCACTTCAAACACGTGCAAAATCAGCCATTTTCCGAATTGCTCAAAAATGCCAACACAGAGCCATGGGTGACAAGATTTGAACTGAAACACTAATATCGAGAATTGTCCCCTCAGATCTCACTCAGAACTAAACTAAGCAAGGCCTGGTCAGTACTTGGATGGAAACCGCCGTAACACTTTAGGTGCCGCAGTGGGGACGACAGGTGTGGATTGTTGTTGTGTCCTTGGGCAAAACACTTACCCCATCTTTACTCAGTGTCTGTATAAACTGAGTGAGTGATCCATTTAGAGAGCTTTGAATGCACTGAAATAGAAAAGTGTTAATATAATAAGTGAGATTGTTGTGTCCATGTGACTTGTAGCTCTAACTAAAGAAAACAAGCCTGAATATTCACTTTGGGAGTTTTTATTTGTGTGATGGCCTGGCCACACATGGAGGTCACAAATAATGCTCTCTGTCTCTTTAAGAGCTGGAGAGGGGTGGAGCTGGAAGGAGGAACCATAGACCAAACCAGACAATCCCAGAGAGGGATAACAAGGGGCAGAAGTCTTTGTTCAGCCTTAGGTTTAATGTTGGTGCTCCCCTATGTTTCTAGCTGTTATCATTTGGTTTAGCCCATGCATTATATAGGCTTCCTATGTCTCAGCAGACCAGTTTAAGCTGAGGCTAGGGAGTACTGTAACTTAGTCCAGGAAAGTATCAAGCATAAATGTGTAAATATCAGTAGCAAAGAAGACAATTGGAACAAAAACTTAATGAAAATAGATGTATCAGGTCTTAATTTAAAGATTTGTTGAGTATTTCATCAAGGCACTTTTTAAGTTCCTAAATTCCCAGGGTTAGTCATTAAGATTTAATAAGGACTGCTGGAGCTCACTCTCCATATCGGACGGTGGTGGAAATGCACCTTCAGTTGTGTGACAACTGCCAAGAAACAACGCAAGAGGAAGAAGATGAATCAGGTCAGTTTTGTTTGTGTTACTTCATACTGTATAGTTATGACATTGTGTTTTTGTAAAGTTTTCTTCTGTTTACCACTGTTCTGTTATTTGTGTTTTGTAAATGACCGATGAACCTTTTTCTTTTGATATGTAAACCTGCCTTTTACTTACAGTTTCTTCTCTACTACTTCCAAAATAAACAGTAAACAACAATATGTCTTATAATCAGATCAGTGACCAAATCCCAGTGTGCAAAAAAAAATCCTCAGTCTCTAAAACTCTAATAAAGTTTGATCTATGTGGCTGCCATTCTAATCAATGAGGCAGCCATCACTTCTAAAACAAAACTCTACTGTGCGTACTTTGATAGAGACCAAATTGATTTCTGGACAGTTTTTTGTGAAGTGTTACTGCAGAAAAACATGTAATGAAGATATTCACCTTTTCCCACACTGCTTACTTTTCTTGGCCGAGCTTGTGGCAGTTTGTGGTTTAGCTGTGATTAGCTTAAGTCACATTAGCCACAATCAAACATGTTGTAATGATCATAACACACACATGCTGTACCTTATTTGAAAGCTTAGTTCCTGTATTCAGTCTGGCCAGGTTTATTTTAACTGTATTTCTTTTTGAGGCTGCTGAGCAAGACAGACAAGACAGCATGTTAGCTACCTAAACAGAGCTAAAAGTCTGTCTGCCAAGATTAGCGGGCGGGACAGAATAAGCTGAATACATGCTGTTGCTGCCACATGATTAGCTGGTAGACCTTTCAAATAGTAAAATGTCCTAGTCAATTATTGAGATTAAGCTAAATTACGATTGGAGTTTGGCAATAATTCAGTTTTTGGCACAGTCTTACCTCTTAATCTCTCTCAAACACTGATCTAAGCGACAGGTGCTGATTTTGATGATTAAAACGGGCAAATTAGATTACTCAAGATCTACAATTTGGGGAAATGACCCAATTTCCCAGCAAACTTGTGTCGGCTTTTCTTGGCAGAGAAGAGACTGTTTGAAATTTCACACTCGCTCTGTTGTTTGTCAAAATATGGAAGCTTAACCTAAGATTATTCGTATTTTTCCCAATCGTCCATTTAGGTCAATAATGCCTAGGTTGGCGTTGTGTACAAGGGAACCTGATTAAATGTATTTGGATGTTTTTTAGCTGCCTGGACATCTGCCTGCTCAGCTGTTAGCTTTAGCGTCTGTGGTGTTTATGTGTTAGCCCAATGAGTGTCTTGGTTTGGGAATTGAGATGTCGAACTATATTTTATAAAGATCATCCCTATTTCCTTGTTTTTCCAATGTCTTTGTGGTATAGTGCATATGTTTGACCAAGGATAATATTTTTGTAGCGATTTGTTTATTTGAAAAGGAAGCGACAATGTGAAAAAGGCAATGAATAGGCTACAGTTAAAAATCCCACATCAAACATGAAATGTAATGAGTAGCCTAAATGCAATTAGTTCGCATAAATCTGTTTCCACAACTACCTTTTAGCAATATGTTTATGAGAATGAGGGAGACACTTTAAAATAATGAAATATTTAAAGCAGAACTAAGTAACTTTTTTTTAAACTGTTAATCTTTGTAAGTTTCCGTCATAATGATTACAGAAGTATTTGGGGAAGTCAACATGTCTCTAAGCCCCTGTGATGAAAGATGTATTGCATTGTTGCAAGTTAGCTAGCTCGGTTTCAGTTAACCTCCATCCACCCAACATGTGCAATTGTTCTTTCTCTCACCAGATGTGTGCCAGTTGCCCGAACTCACAAAGCTCTGATTGGTCAGAGCAGGCGTTTGCTAGAGCAAGCAGAGTTATAGAGAGATTTTTTTGTTTATCAACACGGGCGATGGCGCACACCTGACCTGTAGTCGCCGCTCATTGACACAAACAGTGGAAACAAGACAAACCGTTGTCAGCTAACTACAAGAGTCATCACTGCGCGAAAACAAAGGTTCTGCTGCTAATTCAACATCCGTGAATGAAATTCGACCCTACAACGTTTTAAAATTTCATTCAGGTGAGTGAATAGACAGTGAGAAAAACACTGTCTCAAGCTTCGGGAGACTGACGTCTGTCAGACCGGTTTATACCTGATTGAAACAGCTGCTCTCATCCTGTTTCGTTGTTTTATTCAAAGAGGTTTCCCCAGCTAACCAGACAGAGAGCGTTTTTTTCTGCATGGAGCATGCGCAGTAGAACGGAAAGTGACGTCTAAAAATCCCACTATAGCCGAAGCTAAAGATTAAAAAGCCATGTTTAACAAAAGTGAAAATTTTTAAGCTAGCAAAGTCCTATCCAGATTTTTTAATAGAAGGAAGGTTGAATAGAACGTTTTCACCTGGACGATGGCTGTGCAACCAACGTTTACTGTTTATCTCTACCAACAGAGTTTTCATTGCAGCTTGAACTGTTTGCCTTTTTGACTGGCTATTCTGCCATTTCAAATAATGCACTGAATTGTGGAGGTTCTGTGAAACAATTGTGTTTTTATGTAGCATAAAAATATAAACGATCCAACAGTTACAGCATATACAACATTAAACATGGATTGAAAAATTGAGTAATATGTCCTTTAATAATTTGACAGTGGACAGTGGCCAACTCGTCACGGTTAGAGACAGACAACCATTCACTCTCACATTCACAGAGGAAATTTATATTTGATGTTTTTGGAGGTGAGAGGAAACTATGAAAAACCACAGTGACACAGGTAGAGCATGCAAACTCCACTCAGAAGATCAATGTTGATATGAGCCGAACCCACCATCTCCTACCAATATCTGCTACCGTGCGCCTAGTCCCAGCTCAGTGAGTTGTATTTCTTCAGAAACCGCAGTGGTGAGATCAGTAGTGTTTTCTGTCCAGTGTTTTTAGAGCTTGTGGGTTTTGTTGTTTTGGCTGAGGTATTGGACCAGCTTACAATACAATATGAGATATGAGAGAGGATCACGGCAAAGAAGAAGGGTTTTGCAGCTTCACTTGATATAAACTCTCCAGGATACGGAAGTTTCCTAGACTCAATTTAATCTTATTGACAACTTTTTGATTGTGTGTTTTAACCTTTTAGGCCCCAGGGTTGTTCATTTGAAATTAGGTGAATCAAAAATGAATCATAAATTTGATATTTATAGACACGAAGACCAATATTGTACCAAACATGTCAGAACTCAAAAGCTAAACAGGTCAGTGCCTGGTCAGTACTTGGATGGGAGACCTCTTGAACACCAGGTGCCACAGTGGGACGACAGAGTGGGTTGTCGTGTCTTTGTAAAGTGCTTTGAGTGTCTTGAAAGGTGGAAAATTCTATATAGGAAATAGAGGCCACCATTGCATTCACAACAAAATCTTACATTTCCTGGCTGAACAAGATACAGCAAAAATATCTGTAGCGGATCAAAATAAATACATTTACACAACATTTATTTTATTTCTGTCCATATTGTCCTTGTTAGTCTTATTATTATCTTAATTTTGTCAGTATTAATTTGATCTTCTAAGAAAATATTCAAGTTTTCCATTGTGTCATGTTTTCATACAGAAATAAGGTATTTTATGTGGAAAGATGTGTAAAAATCGCACTTATTGGGATCATCAGAAACAGAAGAGACATAAACATAAATGTTGTAGGCATGTTGCTTATAGCTTTACTGCAGTAAAGTTGCAAATTATGGAGAAATTGACAAATATAAGTTGAAAATTACAGGAAGTAATTTGAGCTCTAAAACAGAATCTCTCCTCGTGTCATCAAAAAGCCCCAAAATGATGAGACAATTAAGGTTAAGGTTAAGGTACACTTAATTGTCCCCGTAGGGAAATTTGTCCTCTGCATTTGACCCATCCTTCAATGCCTCTGGGGCATCTCCTCAGGAGCAGTGATCGCCGCAGTGCAGCGCTCGGGGACCCATCTCCAGGTGTTAATGCTAGGCTTGGTCAGGACTACCGTAGCTGGAGGATATTACCCTAACATGCATGTTATTGGTTGGTGGGGGAAACCGGAGTGCCCGGAGGAAACCCACCCAGACACGGGGAGGAACATGCAAACTCCACACAGAAAGGCCCGGGCCCGTGCAGGAATCGAACCCGTGACCCTCTTGCTGTGAGGCAAGAGCGCTATTTCACACCAATTCGCCAATTCACACACAACTGACAGTTTTCTTGAACTTTGAACAATTATTTAACAAAATATTGTTAGAGTATGTTATAATTTGTCAAATTGTAATGTCATAATTATGTAGGTTTTGGTCAGTATTTACAATATAGGTTAACATTAGTAGAATTACCTCTAAGTATGTCATGTTCAAGACAATTATAAACCTATAATTGTCACAAGGCAATTAGGTACTAAATCTTGTACTAAAAATGTTTAGTACAATCTTATAAGTCATACCCACTTCAAGTCAACTATTATTTATGCACACAATTCTAAATGTTAGCACTAAGTGGCAAGAAAATACTCACCAGGGATAAAGATTGTGTTTTATGTATTCAGTAATAAACTATAATATATATGTGATAATAATGATCATTAATATTTTGTGTAAAATTGCTTAGAAATTGAAATAGGTCCATTTACTTCCTGTGCAAAATTGCTTAACTCATATACTACACTTTTGATTAAGTTAATGATGAGAGGAGCAGTTATAAATAGGTTAAAAACTGGATTTTACGCAATAGGTCTTTTTTAGGTCATGAACCCCAAAACAAAAACATTAATTTCAGACCATTTTCTCAAACCATTTCAGTTAATGCCATGCCACAATTTAACTTTATTTTAGCCAATCATCATCATCGTCATCATCATCATCCTCATCCTCATCATCCTCCTCATCCTCAACATCCTCAACATCCTCCTCATCCTCATCATCCTCCTCATCCTCAACATCCTCAACATCCTCAACATCCTCCATCCTCAAACATCCTCACATCCTCAACATCCTCCTCATCCTCAACATCCTCCTCATCCTCAACATCCTCCTCATCCTCAACATCCTCAACATCTTCCTCATCCTCCTCATCCTCAACATCCTCCTCATCCTCAACATCCTCAACATCATCCTATCCTCCTCAACATCATCATCCCTCAACATCCTCCTCATCCTCAACATCCTCCTCATCCTCCTCATCCTCAACATCCTCAACATCCTCCTCATCCTCAACATCCTCAACATCCTCCTCATCCTCAACATCCTCAACATCCTCCTCATCCTCAACATCCTCCTCATCCTCCTCATCCTCAACATCCTCCTCATCCTCAACATCCTCAACATCATCCTCAT
The DNA here is from genome assembly GCA_038363315.1 of Mugilogobius chulae. Classification (NCBI taxonomy): domain Eukaryota; kingdom Metazoa; phylum Chordata; class Actinopteri; order Gobiiformes; family Gobiidae; genus Mugilogobius; species Mugilogobius chulae. The sequence continues at coordinate 28,222,756 of CM076407.1, forward strand.
CCTCCTCAACATCATCATCCTCCTCAACATCATCATCCTCCTCAACATCCTCCTCCTCCTCAACATCCTCCTCCTCCTCAACATCCTCCTCCTCCTCAACATCCTCATCCTCCTCAACATCCTCCTCATCCTCCTCAACATCCTCCTCAACATCCTCCTCATCCTCCTCAACACATCCTCAACTCCTCCTCATCCTCCTCCTCCCTCAACATCATCCTCAACATCCTCCTCATCCTCCTCAACATCATCCTCAACATCCTCACTCCTCCTCTCCTCATCCTCAACATCATCCTCATCCTCAACATCCTCTCCTCCTCAACATCCTCATCCTCCTCAACATCCTCATCCTCCCAACATCCTCATCCTCCTCAACATCCTCCTCAACATCCTCCTCATCCTCAACATCCTCCTCATCCTCAACCTCATCCTCAACATCCTCCTCATCCTCAACATCCTCCTCATCCTCACATCCTCCTCAACATCCTCCTCATCCTCACATCCTCCTCATCCTCAACCTCATCCTCAACCTCATCCTCCTCAACATCCCTCATCCTCTCAACATCATCCTCATCCTCCTCATCCTCCTCAACATCCTCCTCATCAACATTCATCATCATCAAATCATCATCATCAAATCATTTATCACAGACTCAGGACCAACTCCAGCAGTTATAGCCACACTTTTCTCAACAAAGCAAAACTATTCAAAATCATACTTATGTTGTCCTTTGAAAATCTGGTAGGCTTGGGCCACTTCTCCCACATAAACAACCATTTTATTACCAAACACATCTTCAGGTAGCTTATACTTGACAGCAAAATGACACATCCCAGAGGTTTAGGGCTCGATCTGTCAAGAGTGATGGGACCAGATTATTTGACTGTCACCCAAACCCTTTCAAGTGCAATAAAAATAGATGTGGGAGAAATGGAGCCACTGCTTGAATACAGCCGAATCTCTGGCTGATAGCACACAAAAGTCAATACGTTCATTATGTGTTGCATATTGAAACGTTGGTAACTGCTTCGACCTCCCTCGCTGACAATAAAAAGCTATTAACCGTCGTGTCATTGCAGATAAAAGATACACTTTGATTTATTTCTCTAAAACCTGCACCGTGGTCGTCGTACTGGTCACATATGTAAACAGTAAACACGCAGTTTGTCTCAGATGCTATTGAACACGTAGCATCTGAGCTAGTCCGGTGTATGTTGAAGTACTCTGGAGTTTTTTTCCTAAAGCCATTAACATTAGCCCTAAACATTAGCAAGTTATGAATGATCCAGGCAGTGTCAGCTGGTACAAACTTATCGAGCACATTTAGAAAAGGTCAGAACCTCATTACTGAGTCATTATTGAGTTTTCAAACCTTTTAGAGTTTTATTGTAGCCTAGATAAAATAAGCACGTTAAACTGCACTTAAGCTAATGGTTAGCAAACTTCAGACATCTTTTACGATTCCAATAACCACTAATCATTTTATTTATTTTTACTTATTGCTAGTAATAATAGAAATAAAAACAATAGAAACAATATATTTACAATATAAATATCCCTATATAAAAGTTGTATTAGTTTCACCTATCTTTAGATGAGCGTGAGTTTGTGTTGGATTAGGCTGGTATTACATTTCATGGGAATGTTAGAAAATATAATATAATAAAGCAATATTCTTTTAGAAAACTCAAAAGGAAACAAATCAGCCATTTTAGCTCAGGGTTTAGCTGGAAATGTCTGTTTTATCCATAAAAGTGTAGGGACACTGGTGCGTTTATGCGGCTCGAGAAGCGACAATGGTTACTATGGAAACAATGGATAAATCTGCCATGTTTGTTGACAGGTTTGCAGAACATCCATATGAATACATTAGCCAAAACAATATTTAAAAAAGTCAAAACAGCCATAGAATAACCAATAATGGCAAGTAACTAATAATGTACTTAAGTATTTTGTAATAAAAATCTGGTGACTTTTTACTTTTTTATTTTATTATTATTATTATTATTTTTACAAAATATGTGTACTCCTTACAATTTAAAAACAGGTTAGTTACTTTTTTAGTCCAAAGACTCTGCCCTTTTAGAGGCGGTGCATATTCAGTTTAACCATTTGAAAAATTCCCCAAGCTGTCAAATTTCAAGTAATTCCTCATTTGTCACATGAATAAATAAAATTTTATTACAAGTGTGTCACTATAAAGCCCATTTTACACTACAATGTAGCTAACAACTTGGTAATTTGCATTGTACTTTTGTACTTAGAACTTTTACCAGAGTCCTTTTTTTTTTTTATGTCTCTGAGAACAACCCAATATATTTCTGGGACTGTACTGGTAAATGTATTTATCTTTCTGTCAGAATTTCCTTTAGTGAACTCTACTTTCAGGATTCAGCAATTCAAATCTTTGTTGGTTTAGCTTTATAAAACTATGAGTTTGATTGGTAAAGCTTAACCTGCTCAAACGTTTTGTACCTCGAGCCCAGAGTTTGGTGCTACAGCCCTGACCAGCACAATGCACATTTGTACTTGTTGGCTGTCTGGGCTGTATGATAAGCACTCACCTAGACACGGCCATCGGTACAGCAGATGGTTTGGCCGCTTCAATGGAGAAGGAGACCCAGGACTTCAATGGACCCACCGCGACTGGCAAATGGACTCCTGTTTAGTGAGAATGAGCAGCGTATCACCACCTGAAACGCACAAATGAAGCCAAGATTACAACCGCGGCAAAGGGAAGAAGGGTTTCAAAAAGCAAGAGCAAATACCAAGTCACCAATGATAACAAAATATTAATATTGCCAGTGAATGTCACAGTGGTTCCAACTGCAGCTTTGTGAGGTGACAATGTGTTCCTCATCTATAAACCCGACCAAGCCAACAAAACTTTTAGGTAATCAATGCCATATTTTTATAGTAACATTTTGCAAGTTTTAAGCGTGATCATTTTAAAATTTATTGTGCACAAGCCATAAGAATAGATTTTCAAAATCCAGATGTTTTGTGTTACATCCACTTAAAAAATCTTAAATTTTTGATCAAACTAAAATTAAAAACATATATTTTTTTTTATAAATATAAAAAAAATATGAGTTTTCACTTTTAGTTTAATTTAAAAGATTACTGACATACAAAACTGTCAAAATCCAAACCATTTGCTGTAATCATTTCAACGTTTCAATAATGGTCAGGCTTTTAAAGGTCCTCCGAGGTTATTCGTTCTTTCAGACTGTAGCCCCCAATTCATGGAATGCTCTGCCCATGCCCTGCATATGGTAGCTCATGTTGATTCTTTATAAAGCAGTTTAAGACTATTTCTAGTTGGGATTTTTAGGTCTTAACCAAGAAGGTCACCCAGAAGGCAGATTCAACTCCTGCACGGCCTGGGCCTTTCTGTGCAGAGTTTGCATGTTCCTCCCCGTGTCTGGGTGGGTTTCCTCAGAACAACACTCTGGTTTTCCCCAACAACCAAAACAACCTGTGCTGCACTTTGGTGCTCATTGCTCCTGAGGCACTGAAGGATGGGTCAAATGCAGAAAACAAAATTCCTCACCAGGACAATAACCTAACCAAGAACTTTGTGATTATTGTCTGTAAAAGGTGCTCTATAAACACATTTGCAGCACTTCCGTACTAAAACTTTAACATTGGTGCAAAATAAATCCAATTTTGACAGGTTTTTCTTCTGACAGGTTTTCTTTTTTATTATGACTTTGTTAATGTGGCACTTATATCATAACTTTACAGCAGTAAAGTTGAGAAGAAAAAATTACCAATAAAATAAATATGTTCAGTTAAAAGTCAAAAGCAGAGCTGAAATCAATTCACAACTGACATTTTTCCATATTCTTGGATCACATGCAACATCTATATCACTTCAATTAAGAACATCACTCACATCTTAACTTGTAATGAAAAGCTTAGTTGATTTACGAGATGCTGTATTAATTTTATAGTACTTTGCAAGCTGCCTTTGTCAGTTCTACTTTCAATATCAGCAACATGTTTCTGTGCAGTGGCTTTGAATGAGATAAAAAGAGTTCAACTGCCACAAATGAAAAGAGACTTGTGCGTAGCCAGCCACAGACGAAATCAAATGTGAAGGTGGAGCTGCCAGACTCAAGGTTATCACAGATATGATCCAGTGTGTATCCTGTTCAGTGCCTCTGGAGTCAGCTTTCAGTCAGCTGTAACCTGACACTTATTTACCACTGACAAACAAAGAAACTAATGACTTTATGTTACACTGACGCTATATTCAGGCTTTATAGTGTGTCAAATCTGAACTTACGATACGATTCAGACAGATACAGTATATCAGTGTTACGGTAAATATTGTATTAAAATATTGAACACAGCCATAAGTAGGGCTGGGACAATATTTCTTTTCACAAAACTGTATGAGCGTGATACACAAGGCTTGCAGGAATTAAATGATGTGCTTTTTGTGAGCATTTTGCACTCAATTTATGATATGCAGATATAACTGATTACATTAAGCAGATGAGTATGTCTCTTAAATTTAGAGTTTACAGTATCTATGACACGGTGGGCAACTATTTTTCTTGAGGTCACATTCGAAGTGGCAGAGGGCCAGACCACAATCATTGATGTAAAAATTCAAAATTTTACAAGATTGCAAAAAGCATACATCTAACGTTGCATAGTTTCATATTTAATCTGAAATTGGGTCATTTGTGTGCATTCATTTGTGTGCATACTTCAAATTGACTGATTGTTGGAGAATCTGACTAAAAATAGGAAAAAAAAATATATAATACATTTTTTACACATTGGCAAATCTTTTAGCTGGATTGTCTTCAAACTATTATAAAACTGTTTCAAAGAAAGAAAAATATTGTCCTTGTTTTTGTGGAATATATACATTTATATATTTTTTGGTATATTATAGTGATCTTTATTAAGAACACACTTGCAGGCACAAGCTTTATGAGTAAGTATGTTAAAAACATAAAATGTAACATCTATTCTCATTAACGTGAGGAGGGCCATATAAAAACCTGCTGAGGGCCGCACCTGGCCCCTGGTTTACAGTTGGCCCAGATCTGGTCTATGATATACAAATGTCAGCTGTGTCAGGTTTTTGCTCCTCTTAATCTATTCTGCACATGAGCTTGATTAATGAGAGTAATATGTTTTGGCATTTCAAAATAATGCTTTTTCAAAATAATTATGCAATACCATCATGATGAATACAAAAAACTTTTGGTCAATGATTTGATATTTTATGAAATACACTGACTATTCTATTCTAAAGCAAGTGTGCAAGATCAGAAAGTGTAAATAACATAACAACCGACAACTCTAAATGCTCCCAAAAAATGTTTATTTGCTCACCACTGATGTGATGTTTTGGGCTCAGCCCTTTTCAGACCAGTCTGACAAGTTGCCACAAGGTCACAATGTCTTTAAACTGATTTTGCCTGGGATCAGAACCCACACTTCAGCAAACTGCGAAGAGTGGGTCTGGTCGCCACGCCCTCCGCCTGCGTTTCAGATCAAATCCATCATACCGGGCAATCGGATTAGCTTATTTACATGACGCAGATGAAACAAAGAAGCTGATTAGTCCTCTGCATTTAGACCAAAATCTAACTTCACTCACCTCACATTAAAATCATTTTTCATTTGCTCATGAGTTCTTCAGAAATCCGCGATGTTTTTGTTCCACGTGATATATTTTTCATGTATTTTTTTCGTCGGGAGCAGCCATGTTGGATTTTACACGGCGGAAGATGCGTGTCCCTGATTGGCTAATTAATCTGTCAATCACGGCTACAGAAATCCGAAAGAGGGACACGTTGGCCAGACGATATATTTTTAATATATCATCTGAATTTTCCAGGCAAAAACTGATTGCATCTATTTATTGGAGTTTCTTACAGAAATTACATGAACAGACTTTTTGAAGACATATTGTTAAATATAGGACCTACAGATCCCAAGATTTGGGCATGAATCTTATAAGTGTGACAATATTCCTCAGTCTTCCCCACAACTGTATTTACGACGGTATGTATGAAGCATTTTTGAGTAATAGTTTTAGTGTAATCAAAAGTAATCAAAAGGAAACACCGTCAAGTGAGCTGGGATAGGTGGTAAATACAGAGCATCAGCTGCAGCACAAGACAAAAATACTTAAACATGCACATATCATTTCAAACACAACTGTGAGTAAACTGATGACAAGAAGCGCTCTTGGAACATGTCTAAAACTCAGACAAGAAGATCAGCCAAATATAATAATGATAAATTAAGTCACAGTTTGCAAAATGACCTTTGTTTCCAGTCTGATATTAAAACTATCCTTCACACTTTGCATAATTCCGTATGTATTTTGTACTCTTATTAATCAAGCGCTACTTTATCACTGCATATTAACCTGAAAACATCAAATGACCCCCGTAGATCCCGGCTCGACTCCTCCTTAACCAACCACATCTCATCCATTAGCTCTCGGTTGAACAGTGATTTCAGTTGACGCGCCGGCACTCCAAACAAGCCCCGCAATCAAATGCAATTCTTGACGAAGCGCTTTGTTCACGCCGCGTTGGCCCTGCGGAGCTTTTCTCAAAATAAACAGCCAAGTCATTGTTTTGTCATGGCCTGTCCCTCCAGCTTATCTCTGTCATTATATTCCCATCATTAAACTTCTTCCAGAACGTTCCCGCCATCGCCCAGCCTGATTGATAACTCTTCATCACACGGAATTTCAGATTAAGAGACTGGTTCAGGTGCTTTCTTCTCTACCCCCATCACTAATAACTCAGGCAGCATTCTTGCCCCCAATTTTATTATTAATTATTCAAGGCTGAGGCTAATTTGCAGCTGTTGTAAAGGGGGATTTTGAGATTCAATTTTCAACTGTTTAGAGGAACTAGTGTATTAGTGGCAATGGTTTTCAATATGGGATTATTATATTTTTAGAAATCAGTTGTAGACTTTGCATAAGAGCATATTGATTAAAATTTGTCTGTGATTTCTTGTTCTGCAAAGCACTACAAATTGTGCTCTACAAGTACATTTGTCGTGCCATTTTTGAGTCTTTTCTGGTTTAGCGGTTTGTTTGCTCTGCTCAATGGCCAAGTTTAACATTAAATTCACGTAATGCATTTAGTCACTTGAATTGGAAAGCTGGCAATCCCTCAAGAAACAATAATGTTCCCAGAAAATCAATACTCTATATGCTAATTAAAGCACTGGGACTGTACAACTTTTTTCAACCTATAAAGTCGCCTGTGTGTGCACTGGACTTGATGCATCAGCCGGTTGGCCATTTTGTAATCCAAGAATTTAGACATATGTGTCAACAAATGTTGCCATTTCTGTGAGATAAAGTTATGAAACTAAAAGATAAGATATACTTTAAGTTAATGCTTGACAAGAGGTTAAACGAGGAGACCATACAGTCTGCTATATTGAGTTGGCTCTGGCCAACACACTGCTTCATCTGTTTGCTGATTAGCCGGTTTTGGGGAACTGTCAGCAGTTCTGTGATACTTCACCTAGCCGCTGAAGTGAAATAACTTAAGAGTGACGTCTGAAATAAGAAATCAACATTAAATTTACAAAAAGACCAAATGAATCTTTGGAACCTTTGTCTCATGGTTGCGTAAAACCACACACATGTACAGACTGCTGAAAGAGAACGTGCTCATGTGATCAAGCCGAGTTCCACAAGTGTGTTTACATGCACATGAATAATCCGCTTATAATCAGGATTTTTGAATATCTTGCTTTTGTGAGTGTTCATGTAAACAAAATATTTTGATTTGAAAAAACTTTTCTTTTTATTTGTACATCAAATTAAAACAAAAAAGTCCCTAGATAGCAAAATTCGTCTGGCCCGGATCCGGCCAAGTTTCAACTTTCATGCAGCCCACATCTGGTTGTGAATTACAGTTCTGCAGTGCACCAAATCCGGCAAATGCATCTCATACCACATGTGGGCCGCATTCAGGCCACATGTAGTTGTTGAATCTCAGCCGCATCTCACCTACACTTGACATGCATGCTTTAGCCCACATCAGCCACATCTCAGTCACATCTCAGACCCATCTCAGCCACATCTCACTACACTTGACATGCATGCTTTAGCCCATATCAGTCACATCTCAGACCCATCTCAGACCCATCTCAGCCACATCAGTTGCATTTCTGCCACATTAGCCGCATATATCCGCACTTGACCCACATGCGGCAGCACGCATCTCAACCATATCAGTCGCGTCTCAACCGCATTTTTTAATACTATCTTTTTTTTTTTAATAGCTAAATGCTTTAAAGTGTGTTAAACACCCCCACATGTGGGCCACACCAGCATTGCTGGATCTGGCAAACCTTTGCCACTTGCCGTACAGCTATGCGGGACTGCAGCTCTTACTTATCGCATTTTACTTGGTTTATGATTTTTCTTTTTCAATATCTCTCTGTATATCTCTTTATCAGTGCATCACGCTGTCTGAGCTGTGGCCTATGACAGCTTATAGCCTAAAGCCAGGTCCACACTATTATCTTCAAAACGTGCTTTCATCCTTTTGTAAGTATTAAGATGAATTAAAATATATTGTAAAGACTTCCTGTGCCATTTCAGAGTTGAACTTGGATGCCTTAAGCTCTTCCTTTTTAATATTTGGACTTGGCTGAGGATTTGGAGGTTATGAAGAGAGAGACTTTTTGGGAGAAAGAGTCTTGTGCATTATTTTCTGCTTGGGGCTCAGATTTGTCGAACGTTACATGATGACCCAACTACAAGAACATTCTGTGGTTATGATAAGAATGCGTCGCACTCATTGTTCCCACAAAACCACTGCCTGTGTCCGGCCTGTGTGCTGTCTTCTGCATCTACTGCTCAGCTAGGCAACAAGATACAGAGAGAGAGAAGGGGAGATGAAGGAGAGGGAGAGATGGAGGGAGAGGAGGAGAGGGGGAGGAGGAGAGAAAGACAGGAAGGAAGAGAAAGAGAGATGGAGAGAGGAGGAAAGAGAAGAGATAGGGAGGGAGAGAGAGGGGGTGAGGGAAATAGAGAGAGCAAGAAGGAGGGAGGGAGGAAAAGGAGAGAGGGGAAGAGAAAGGGAGACAAGGGGTGCAAAAAGAGAGAGAAGGTGAGAGAGGAGGAGAGAGGGAGAAGAAAGAAAGAATGAAGAGAGAAAGAAAGAAAGAAAGAGAGAGAAGAAGAAAGGGGAGAGAGAAGAAGAAGAAGAAAGAAAGAGAGAGGAAAGAAGAAAGAAGAAGAGAGAAGAAAGAAAGGGGAGAGAGAAAGAAAGAAAGAAAGAGGGGAGAGAGAAAGAAAGAAAGAAAGAAAGAGGGGAGAGAAAGAAAGAAGAAAGAGGGAGAGAGAAAGAAAGAAAGAAAGAAAGAGGGGAGAGAGAGAGAGAAGAAGAAAGAAAGAAAGAGGGAGAGAGAAAGAAAGAAAGAAAGAAAGAAGAAAGAAAGAAAGAAAGAGGGAGAGAGAAAGAAAGAAAGAAAGAAAGAGGGGAGAGAGAAAGTAGAAAGAAAGAGGGGAGAGAGAAAAGTAGAAAGAAAGAAAGAGGGGAGAGAAAAGTAGAAAAAGAAAGAGGGAGAGAGAAAAGTAGAAGAAAGAAAGAGGGAGAGAGAAAAGTAGAAAGAAGAGGGGAGAGAGAAAAGTAGAAAGAGAGAGAGGGGGGGCAGAGATGAGGAAGAGAGTGAAAGGCAAGAGGGAGCAGAAAGAGATAGAGAGAGAAAAAGACAGGAAAAGAGGAAGAAAAAAAGAGAGAAATTGAGACAATTAGAAAAACAGAGACAAAGAAAAGAGAAAAAGGAAGAAAAGAGAGAGAAAGAAAAAGAAAGAAACAAAATGAGAAATACAAAAAGAGAGGGAAAGACAAAAGAGAGAAAGAAAAAATAATTAGTCAGTGGCAGCCAGACTAAATCAGAACATTAGATACTGCTCCAGTCTGTTTGTGGAGATTAAACCAGACAGGATTTGTATTCTGGGCAGTTCACCTCATTTAGCCCAAGTGAACCAAACAGGGTCAAAGGTTACAAGTGACTTTACTTTAAGACAGTTTGGACAATTGAACCACTTTGAACAAACATTTGAACCTGCCTGTACAAAGATAATAATAATATGCAGAACTAAACATCACAGTAGAAAATAACCTTATATTTGTCTTGCTGTAGAGAGGGAGAAGGGTGGCACCACATTTGTCCCTTTCTTAATTTCTCTCACTCTCTCACTCCTCTTGCTTTTTTTGTCTGTCTCTTTCCTCTCTTTCTTCTCTCTCCTGTTTCTTCTCTGTTCTTGCTTCTGTTTCTCTCTCTTTTTCTCCTTTCTTTCTCTCTCTCTCATTCTCCTTTCTCTCTCTCTTCTGTCTCCTCTCTCTTTCGCTCCCTCTTTTCTCTCTCTCTCCTCTCTCTCTCGTTCTCTCTCCCTCTCTTTTTCTCTTTTTATCTCTCCCTCTTCTTTCTGTCTCACTCTTTCTCTCCCTCCTCTCTTTTTCCTCTCTCCTCTTCTTTCTCTCTCTCTCTCCTGTCTTTCTCTACCTCTTCTCTCACTCTCTCTCTTTTATCTTTCTCTCTCTCTGTCTCTCATTCTCCTTTCTCTCTCTCTCTTCTCTCTCCTCTCTTTCGCTCCCTCTTTTTTCTCTCTCCTCTCTCTCTTTCTCTCTCAGTCTCTCTCCCCTCTCTTTCTCTCTTTTTCTCTTTTTCTCTCTCCCTCTTCTTTCTGTCTCACTCTTTCTCTCCCTCCTCTCTTTTTCTCTCTCCTCTCTCTCTTCCTCTTTCTCTCTTTCCTGTCTTTATCCCCTCTTCTCTCTCTTTCTTTCTCTCACTCTCTCTTTTTCTCCTTTCTCTCCTCTCTCTCTCTCTCTCTCTCTCTCTCTCTCTCTCTAACTTAAAAGTTTAAGTTGAATATCTTTGCCTTACATTGTCAAGTTACATCAACACAAAGATTTAAGTTAGTTTAACTTTTTAACCTTAGCATTTTTTTTTACAGTGCATCCTGACATTTTGCACAGGGCTCCCAAAAAATCTAGAAACGGCCTTAGCGATCCAATATATAACGGTTTAACAGCAGAACATAAAAGGATTAGTCAGCCACCCAGCTCACGCTCCAGCAGTTAAAGTGTTAATATTTCATCAGTGCATTATAAAGTTCTATACTAGTCACGTTGATCTCGCATTTAGACTTGTGCATGAGACGCAAAACCGCAAACACGTTATTATCTTCTGCATTCAAAGAGCAAACTCATGTAACGTCGGTGTAGCATGACAAGACAGAATCGTTCTTCAGCGGTTTGTAATAGAATATTCCACACAAAGTTATTTCAAACTCAGGGGGTCTACACTTCTGCATTACTCCTGCTGTTTCAGAACCGGGCTTATATCTACTTCTCAGAGGCTTTTAAAATAGATAAGACAAAAAACCATTAGAAAAAGCAAGTATCCTATTGGTTATGCTCACAAAAGTCCAAGAAGCTATATCTACAATACCTCGGGCAACTGCGAAATCCATTTAAAAACCTTGATGGTAGCCAGAAGTTGATTCACTTCCACGCGGCAAAGGGAAAGCTTTTCATTTACATTCTTCTCTCTTCTGTGACATTTCAAAGCTAACACTCCAAATCCCATTTATGAAACTATAACTGTGATTTGATAGGATTTGGGGACAACTGTATTGAGTGGTTCTACTTCCTCAAACTAATAATTTTGTGGCTGCATTGATCTGTCTTATCCAGTAGTGGAAGGTAGCTAAGTATGGGTATTAACAGTTTTATAAATCTACACTTTACTTGAAAGATATATGTCTGATTTTTGCTTCTTAAAATGTAAACAAACAGTAATAATTAATTTTAAACTTTGAAATCTGTGTACATGTTTTGATATTCCTTTCTGAGCCTCAAAATTGTTCACCACAATGGTTTTAAGATTTTTTCACAGCTGTTCGGAGCGAGGCTTGTCGGTATGCTTACGGCAGTTAGCCATTCAATAAAAGCATGTTTGTCATTTAGATGCCTTTGAACTAAATAATATAAAATATGGGTCTTTAGTCTATACAAAGCCAAGCTCAGGCGTTTTAGAAAATATTTGACCTAAACATATCCACTGACCGGGAGTTTAAAGACACTCAAAAACTATTTCTGAAACCAGGTCCCAGAGTGAAAGATTTCAAAACTCATAATCTCACTGCAGAGTCATTTATCTCAGGTACTGACCTAAATAACGTTCACTGCTAAATTACCATAAAAAGACTTCATATCCATACAATCTTAAAGTCTGTTTTTGCTTATCAATATTCTAAGGCGTCTGAAGCATAGTCACTTTCTGTGTTCCTTTGTAGATTTAACATGTGTCATTCAGAATGTTCCGCTAATTTCTTTTAATTCAGAACTTTTTGCTATGCTCAGTGTAAGTCTTCCACTTTTGTGACTTTCTGTGTCACGTGACACTCTGGTCATTAAGGCAACAACCGGCTGCAGGCTTTACTATTCGTGGATGCTACAAATCCTAAGACAACTATGTTTACATTTTGTCTAAATGATCCTGGTTCGTGTGAACGAGGTTCTAGGGGCTGGGAACATCATTTGCCCTGGAGAAGGCCTCTTCATATGTTTCCATGGAAACTCTGTTCCTTTAGCTGTATTTGTTCACATTATCGCTTAAAATATATTTATCTCATTCAGAGTTCCCAAAGTATGGTTTTAACTTTTCTATTTTACAGAATTGTATACAGTAGTAACTTTCACCTCCAGAATGTTGCACAGCCGTAGTTATTTTACACTGCATACTTTTTTTCTTTTTTTTTATTCACTGCATTTTAGATTGTGGGATTATTTTTTGCACAATTCATTTAGCCCAAAGATTTTGAGTTCAAGTTCGTCTTGGAGTTGGAGTTTGCTTGTTTCTCTGTGTCTGCGTAAATTCATGGTCTTAGTATCAAAATGGGTAAATTAGGACTGAGGCTTGGAAATGGCTAAGGTTAGGATTTTAAGGAAACAAAAATCGAGTATACCCTTTAGTAACATGCAGCATGTCTCTTATCAAAGCCCAACACTTTGACTTTCTTTGTGCCCACGATTACCATTCTAAATAGGATCCACTGTGTGCTTCCTGTGCCTTCTATGGATCACTCTTGGCCTGGTAAAACTCACACATGCGTCCACACATCCAGTTCACTCAGAGCTTATCCAGACACTTTGTCCAGTGTAAATAAGCTTTAGACAGACGGTTAGCTGCTACTGAGAACAGCAGATTGTTCACTTACTGACCTGTGGCCTACATCACAAAGCATCTGTCCAGCTCCTCTCCTTCACTTCCTCACAAATAATCTCAGAGCACGGCATTGTGGTGTTCACGTTTTTAAAAATCAATAGTGTTTTTTTTTATTCAAATGCAGCTTCAAAAACATAAGGTAATATTATGAATTTAGGTTATAATAAAAGCACATTTTTAATACATGTTTAAATAAAAATAAATTGAAACATGCACTGCATACATTTCTGACCACAAACAGACAAAAATAGAAACACAGTTTTGTTATTTAGATGTTTTTGTTACACAAATAATATTATTTTAAACAAAGTTTGGCCTGTGGACCCCACATTGGGTACCAATGTAGTTGCTAAACCCACTTTTTTATATATATATATATATACTGTATATTGCTATTATTTTAAATGAATCTTTTCTAGATCATATTGCTTTGCCTATAGAACTTTACACAGCGTGGCTTTACACTTAGATATCACCATAGAGACGAGTATGTGGCACATGGATCTATCTGGATACAGTATTCAGCTTGTAGCAGTGGCCGCACCATTGGTGCTGCAGCGGGAAAATACAAGTCGGAAATTAGCTTCTTAATTAAAGCTGAACCTTATTAAGCTTGAGCTTAATAAGTGGTCAGAACGGTCAGGCCTGAGCTTTCGTTCTGTTCAGCGCCACTCAGCTCTCGATTGTCCCTCTCGCCGAGCAAAGAATCATGGGAGAAGCACAAGTATGCATGTCCAAAGCCTAGAGCACTTAGCAAAAGGCTAAAGCTGACAGCCAATATGGCAACAAATACAAGTGAGCAAAGATGCTCACCGCCCGGCCGCCATCTTTGATCACTACCATATCAAGAGTTAAAAGTCAGATTTGTATGTCAGGGATTTCACTTTGCTGCATTTGGCTGATTTCTGATTAGTATTGAAAGTGCCGATACACCTCACATAACATTTGAACCAATTATATTTTTATGTATGATATTTAGCTACACACAATTACACACAATTAGTCCAAATTTTCCTGGGAAGGATAGTCTGACCTTGTTACCCACTTTTATTACCTTTTTATCACATGGTGGACTAATGAAACAAACAATATAAAATAAGGAATGAGGACATGTGTTATATTAGACGTATATACAGTATTACGTTATTAAAGCGTGTTTTACACAATAGATCCGGTTTAAGTGAATATCTCAGCTCTGAGTTGATGCCATTTTACCAGGATTGCACACAGTCTCATGAGAGCGGCAAACCTCCTTTCTGTTTTTAGTAACTTTAATTGTCTGGGTAAATTGGACTTAATTTGTCATGTGAAATGCCTTATGATGATTGGCACAGCGGGCGATGAGATTTTTAACTGTTGTACGCAGCAGTAATTGGTGGCTCACCCGGGCTCATTTAGAAGAACGCGTCACAAACCTTTCGCTTCTCTAATAAGGAAAGCAAACATTTCACTGTGAGTGTCTATAGCATTTGTTTATCTAAAGCTGCTACTGAGAAAGAACTTTTGGAGAGTTGAATCCAGGCTCAGCGCTGTCTCTCTCCAGAAATACATTTAATGAATTTGTGTCAATCACGACTATACGCACCTAAAGCCAGCATGCAAACCTTTATAACCTATTTTATACGCTTTTTTCCATCTTGTTAAAGCACAAATGGAGCCATTATTTGCCCTTTTTTATGTGGTATGATATCAGTGCTCCCTGGTTAATTTCTATGGTGGATGTGAAAATGTGTTATTTATGAATATTTACAAAATCCTAATTCTAATCCAACTTCAAGCTCCAAACCTAAACCCATTTGTGTAACTTAAGGCACAAAAGACACAAAAGGCATGTGTTTCCTACATCAGGAATTTTTCAGTACACTTACAGCAGAAATAAGTTCTAAGTCTCCAGGATTGTAACATGTGTATTTTGAGACATTTGAAGTATATGTTAGCTCTTGCGGTTGCATCCTGGTGGAAATGGTCTAGTCATGTGTGTTTTTAATGTCATGTTCTGTCTGTATGCTAGTGTGATTGTTTTTGTTGCAGCAACACGTCCCCAAGACAAATTTCCCCTTCGTGGGACAATATAGTGTGTCTTACCCTACCTTACCTTACCTTCAATCTTGCACTTGCAGTTTTTGAATCTTTACCCCTAAATCCTGCCTTTTTGATTTTTATATTTAGCAGTGCAAATGTGTTTGAATGTGTTTTTGCTGCTTCAATACTGAAGATACACACAAAAAAAAATAAGGAGGAAATATATATATATATTTTTTTTTATTTAATAGTGTCTGTATGTGGGTGAGCTGAACAGCTTGCTGAAGCCTGATTCCATCAGATCTAAGATGCTAAGCATGTTGGACTGTGCAGTACTTGGATGGGAGACCGTGGAGGAATCTCAGGTGCCACAGTGGAGCAAACAGAGGAGAAACTTGTTGCTTTGTTCTTAGGCAAGACACTTCACCCACATTGCCTATGCATCTGGTGTGTGTATGAATAGTTAGTGGTGGTCAGGGGGCTGGTGACGTAAAATGGCAGCCTCGATTCTGTCAGTTTGGGCAGCTGTGGCTACAATAGTAGCATACCACTACCCAGTATGGAATGAATGAATTATGCATAATGTGAAGCATCTCTGGGTGTCTGGTAAAGCACTGTAAATCCAATGCATTATTATTACTGCTGAAGTGGCTTAGAAAACAGAGCATAAGATCTGAGATCTACTTATGACATCACAGATCTGGGACATTCAGAACAGTGGTTTCTTAGTCTCAGAAGGAAGCAAAAATGTATCTCATTCACAAAACTGCAGCTGTGTTTTTGAAGGAAACTTTCCAAGAACATGATTAAAACTCCAAAAAGTAAATTTCACATAAACTGTGCGTTTTAGAGTAGCTCAACTATGAATGTGTGGCCAGATGTATTTACTAACAGGTCAAAGTATATTTAGGTGGTATTTACAGAACAAAGGCGGCAATCAAAGGAGCAGGTGCTATCAAAAGACTACAATCTAAAAACAAATGAAAAGAGTTCAAAGCCACAAAACAGGTGGACACTGACAAAACGGGAGAAACAGAGTAAATGATGCAGCTTTTGATGTTTTACAAGTTTGGTTCAATTCAATACATCACTGTTAAAAACACAGCTTCAATTGGCAGAAACAGCTTGAAAATAAACATTCTTATTCTCTACATTTTGCCATATTGAGAAAAAATGACAGTTAAAAAGAACTAATCTTCTATGAAAGACCCTCTTTCAGGCCAAATAATAGTGTGATGTATTTAAAAAAATGAATGTCAAATGCTATTTAAGCAGCACTGCACTGTCACTTTACCATATTCGTCTGATGCATAACGGAAAAACAGAGAGCTTATGCAAAATAATTATAAATAATGACATTAATATAGTGAACGAGCATGCATATTCTGTCCAACAGCACAGAAGCTACTCACATTCAACAGGCTGCCTGCACTTATAGAGGCAACTTTGGAGAATTTACAAAACATCATCCAGGCAACTGCCAACTGACTGTAATTTGTTTTATTGTAACTTTGAACATTTAAACTTACATAGTGCATATGTATCATTTAAGTTGTAATTACCTTGTGTTTTGTGCTGTGGTCTCTGAACCATCTACACGATCTTGGTGGTGACATGTTGTTGTGTTCATCAGCTTCTTTCTGAGTCTCAAGCGGACCGTGCCTCCTGTGGCTGGAGCTCTCTGGAGGAGGGTGTCAGGTGTGTGAAATACTTTTTCCAAACTTGGCTAATTTTTTGATCTAACAGAATCTGTAGATGTGAACAATACAGTGAACAAAATGAATACTGAAGTTAAATTTGCTTCAAAATGTGTTAGCAAATCGGCTGGGAAGATCACCAAGGCAACATCCCTACAGCGAACCTAAGGCTTTGTCCAAGCTCAGGCGTTTACAACAAATACTTGACCTAAACCACATCACCACACAAAGCAAGCGTTTCAGGACACTGAAAACAAAAGGTCCCAAAGTGAAAAGATTCATAGTGTCTCCTCAGTTGCGCTGAATTCTCAACTTTGTTTTTTCCATCTGCAGAATGTACTGACCTTTATATGATGTTCACTGCAAAAACCTGCCGTCTAATTTCGCCATAAATCACAGAAGACAGGGAAAAATTAAATCCACTACAATCTCCCTTAAATCCATTTGAAGCTTCGTCAAAACGTTCCAAAGAATCTGAAGCATAAATCCACTTTTTATGTTTCTTCTTCAGGTTTTAGATCCATGTTGTTAATTCAGAATGTTAAGTTTACACTTTTCTGCTCATGCTCAGTGTCAAGTCTTCCTCTAGTTTTGTGACTTTCTGTGTCAGTGTCAGGCATTACACTGACTTCAGTGTAATGACACTCTGGTCAGTTACAGGCATTACACTGACTTCAGACTGGTTTACTGATTAGTGTGGACGCTCACAAATCCTAAGACGGCTCCATGTTTACGCAATTCGTTTTTAATATTCTCATCCTTTTGTCTTTGTGTGTCTGTTTGCTGCGGTCATTGTTTATGATTTGTAAATTAACATCTTTGTAAACAAATTACATTCTTGTACATTACTTTAAAACAGTGTACAAAAATACAACTTTCTCCATAGCTGTTTGCAAATATAAAACAATGTAATCATTCACAACCCTTTTTAAAAGTAGTAGTGGTTTGCTTTTGGCTAGAAAGTAACTTCTGCTTTGCTCCATGAAAGTTGTAAAACGTGAAGAATCAGAATGTTAAAAATGCATGAGAAAAGTGATACTATGTTGTGCTTTAACAGTTTTAATAAAACTAGCTGCAAACTTGCACATGAGCAAAGCAAAGATCCTTCTGCACATTCCCCTAAACACAATAATAACGTGAAAGAACTTTTAGCAGAATTGATGTGAGATTTGTAACTTGCCGACTCCAAATGAAAGGACATGAAAGCAGATGAAAAGATGAAACCGTGAATGCTTTGATCATCTCATGTGAAAAGTGGATGTCAGCTGATAACAGGGTCATGAAATCTGGCTCTGATGTTTTAAGTCAAATCAAGCAAAAAGAACAACTTTGTGTTTGCAGAGCTTGGTTTTGCATAGATGACGATGGCGTTATCCAAGTTTGAGTCACATTAAAATGAGACGATTTTGTTCCATCTTGTTATGTTATGACAGGACTTTGGTCAAGCTTTTGCAGACTCATCTGGGTGGTCGTGTTCTAGCTGTAGCTGTGTGAATTTTTGTTTAAATAGATTAGATGATTGGTTTATATAATAAAGACACAAGATTAATCTCAAGATATAAATGTATAAATGTGTTGCCACAGGTCTTGGGCAATAACTAATGTTCATATTTCATATTGACCTTTCTAGGACATGCACTTCCTGTTTAGCTGCATTTAGCCTGTAGATTTCAGTCGATGGGTTTATTTTAACTGTCATTATATTTCATTAAAATTGCCCCACAAGACAAACAAACAAACAAACACATAGCTACCTTAACAGAGCTAAACAGGAAGTGCATTTCCAAGCCAAGTGGGCGGGACAAAATAGGGTCAATAAAAGTTGTTTTCTATGGTAGATAGTTACAGACTTTATTGTGACCATACAGATCCAAAATTTGACAAACAGCAGCTCACAATCACAATTACAATACAACACAAATACATCACACAACGGAAAATGGTTTGGATATGAACCACATTATGCCTTTGTTTAATATCAGCAGCTAAAGATTACTGATTACTTTTCAGTTAATTGATTAGATTCTTACTCAACTCAAAAGTCAATTTGAGTTGAGATTAAGTCACTTGAGAATGTTTTGGAAGTGTACTTTTACAGACAAATTTGTGTTTACATCAACGAAAACAATTTTCACATCATTGTTGTTCATTGTGAGTTTTTTTCTCAGCTCATGTTATGTTTGTAAATCTATGAAAAGAGCACTTAATGATAGCTGAGAACTAAATTGGCTTGCAAGATTTCAATAATCGATTAATTGCAATTAATCAATGAACATTTTGCAGTCCATATTCATGTTTCATTGTTTGTACAAAAGAATATTTGTGACGCTTTATAGTGATAAAATAATATAAAGTAGTAGATGTCGATTGGAAATTTGCTCTTCAAATAAAAGGATTTTCGGTCGACGTCACTTTCCGCCCTATTGTGCATAACTTTTGTTTTCGCACAGTGATAAACAACATTGCTTTTTCGACTTGTTTCCACTGTTTGTGTCTATGAGCGGCAGCTCTTTCTGGAGGCTGGGTGCGCACGCATCGCCCATGTTGATAAACAAAACATCCCTCTATAGAACAGCACTATTTGTTCCACTATAAGAAACACCTGTGTTGCCAGATGTTCGAAAATAATTCTAAGTCACTATAAAATTCTATGTAAATGTACAATAACTTCGAATCTTTAGGTATTTTCTTCGTCTTGATTAACTTGAGCTCGCCTAAGTGACCATAAAACTGATCCAGGATCAGCAAACACTGAACACAGTGTGAGCTTTAGTGGTGTTCTGTAATATTATTGGTCAACAGCACTGATAATTCCTCAGTTACACGTCTGCGTCTGCCACAATGCGGTGAGGAGACATAGGATGAAGGAAAGAGTGAATAAGTCAAAGCTTATTTTACTTACGTATAATAAAGTAGTATTGAATTCTATTGATATTAGTTTAAATCAAATTTATTTTGGGTATGAAGAGAAGAAAGCTCGTGTGCAAAGAAGCAATGTTTTATCATTTCATCCTCCAAACTGAGCGGAACAGAATTAAAAATGAATTTCTGGAATGATTTAGCGTTGTCTAATGAGGTCTTTATCACATACAAATTGCCCTGGCTCGAAATAGAAAACAGTTTGGATCATTTTTAGCAAAATACAGTGTACAAAATACGATCATTTTGAGGCTCTGGTTTGATAATTCAACATTTCCCATCTGGCAACACCGAGAAACACTTTGAACACTTAATATAATTATCTTGATTACTCGATTATAGAATTCAACTAGAGCAGGAGTGTCAAAGTCATTTCCCCGAGGGCCACATTAGCATCATTATTATCGGGAAAGGGACAGTTGCAACTATAATAAACCTTACTACACTCTTTGATTTGCAAAAAAAAGTCTCTGTGTTTGATTTTGTGTATTTATTCAAGTTATAAAAACAAACAAACAATGAAGTCTTAGACAAATCTAGACATATCAGATTAAAACAAACCTCAGAAGCTGCATAAAACGATGTCAGAGGCCTCATCAATCAGCCCTGGGCCTTGTGTTTGACCTGTGAGAGCTGGAGCATAATTGACACTCGATTAATGGCACAGTCCTTTGAAAGCTTGAATTCAAAACCAGGTTAATATGACCCAAAGACAACAGGAGAGTTGCAATCAAAAGAAGCAAAGGGTCATGTTATTTTGACTAGTCTGCTCCAACCAAAATACATCTATTATTAGGGACCTTTCTCACTGCTGACCTCGGCAAAGAGGATTTTCAGTATTTAATGCAAGACAACCAAGCAATTTTTTTTCTCCCAGCTGTCAGACTGAACTCTACAGGAACTCCAAGTGCTCTACTGCGGGCACTTGTAGTGTTGTGTAGTAACTCTATATGTCTTTTTATTTTTAGATTTTCGCTGGATTTCAAAGTCTTAACAACTCTATACTTATACCAAAAATATGTGTTATTTTTATTTATTTTTTAACTTTCCCCAAACACCTTGTAAACAGCATTGTACTTATGGGCCATAGATTTTATATTTTTTTCCAAAGAGGACCTAATCTACTTTTTTAACCTTGTTACAGCAGTGTTCTCTCATCATTAGTTTACCCAAAGTTGTATTTGGATTGATTCATGCACATTTGAGTAATCTTGTCTTGTCCATTCATTCATTTATTCATTTTCTACAGCTTAATCCCGTTAGGGGTCGCGGGTGACTGGAGCCTATCCCAGTGACTTTGGGCCTTAGGCGGGGAACACCCTGGACAGTGGCCAACTTGTCGCAGGCCATTCACTCTCTCATTCACTCAGGGAAATTTACAAAGACATACATGTCTTTGGAGGTGGGAGGACATACATGTTTTTGGAGGTGGGAGGAAACCGGAGTACCCGGAGAAACCCACGGTGACACGGGGAGAACATGCAAACTCCACCCAGAGAGATCGTGAGATGTTGATATGGTCCGACCCGCAATTTCAAGGGCGGGCTTTCCGAGCGCTGAGTCAACCAATCACTGAAAACACAGAAATTTCACCAAAACAGCATCACGATGTTTTCGTAAACATGTAGCACAAGGATTTTTTCAGTCTGAAGCCTCTCAACACGGTTTGCTGCTCAGGTTTAAGGAATTGATACGTTCATTGTTCAAAACTGAAGCAAAAGCCAAATCAGCTACGGTCGCCATCTTGAATGTTTTGAAATGGGGCTTGAAAGCAACTTCCGACTTTTTAGTGTCACGTGTCAGAATCGCCGTGCTTGATTGGATCATCTTAACATTGGACAGAGAAATTATTGGCCGATTCTCCGGTTTCAGACCCTTTTGCATTCAAACAGAATGTAACAGAATGTAGGAGGGGATGACTGGTCAGGCAAATCCCCACCCACTTGTCTGTATGTGCGATTACTTAAGTAGAATGGTGAGTAAAACATGTATGTCATGTAGACACGTTTCAACAACAACAACAAAATCCAATTTTTCAATCTGTGGCTTATTAAAGTTAAATTTGACAATTAAGAGGCAGGTTTTATCAGTTCTGAACAGAAAGTCAATGGACCTGTTTCTATTTCTAAGCTGTTTTAGCTCATTTTTGTGTTTTGCAATGAACAAAATATGAATTATTGATATGCAAATGTCATAGTTTCTTCCTAAATATATGAAAAAAATCACATTAGGTTCTCCTTTAACTGCTCTATATATTTATTTATTTATTTTTAACAGTGCTTGCTAAATATTATGACACAAGTCTATACGTCTATACCCCTGTGTGACATGGAATGCACAAAACTCTCTTCTAATACTATAATTCTTCTGACAACGGAATAAGGCTAATGAATTCAATCTTTCATGTGTGCTCCCTCATCCCGGCCCACCTGCTGCTGCTCTACACTCTGCTGTTTGCTCCCAGATGTTATCAACACCTGCATGTCCCGCCGCTGAGTGCTCTGAGGTGGCACTGTCTTGGCGCTTTTCCTCACTGAGCCAATAATACAGAGGCAGACACTATAGTAAACATACTGGCTCTGCTCTGTGTGAGTGCGGGGCTATTGTTCATTGTTCATACAAATGCACACACAGGATACTGAGTGAGGAGTTCTTCTGGGGGCCCACACGCTACGGCTCAGAAAGTTTTTGACGCTTATGCAAGAGATTCAAAGAGAGCAAACAAAAACAGGTTTTCAGGAAGAGGGCTCACATTGTCAACAAAAGTGCAACTCGGGTTAGAAAAGTTACAATCAGTCCATCTGTTTATTTAACGTGGTCACAAGTGAGTGTTCGTGTTGATGTGCTGACATGCTGGTGTTTCTGCTTCTACATATTGTTATTTGAGGAAGTTTTGGGCTTTTTTTCAAATGTAGATAGTTTGATTTTTATGTGTTACAGTTTTTGGTGTAATGTTGTATTTGAAAATAATGTGTATGCTGTAAAGCTCAGGTCAACAGTGATCGCTTTAATATAAATTCCCATCAAGATTTTCAAAGAATACAAAGGCAGGAGCATATTATGCAGCTGAGTTCTGTCTGTGAGATGCTGTTTTTTCTCCTCTGAGCCTCAGAAGACATTGTTCTGAATGTCCCTGATTTGTGATGTCAGGTAGATCTCTGAAATCTTTTGCACCAGACTTAATTCAGCACTTTTGTTGCATCATAGAAGGATTTTCGGTCGTCGTCACTCTCCACCCTATACTGCGCATGCGTTATGCAGAAAAATCCTCTCCATCTGCTTACATGGGGAAACTTCTGTGAATTAAACAACAAAACAAGACAAGAGCTAGTTGTTTTAATCAGGTCTGAACCGGTCTGACAGACGTCTGTCTCCTGAAGCTTGAGAAAGCGTTTTTCTCTCAGTTTTTTCACTCACCTGAATGTAATTTTTAAGGGTCGTAGGGTTAAATTTCATCCACAATTTTTGACTTTATTCTTCAAGCAATGTTTTTGTCTTCATTATAATACATTACCCTCTGCCCCCAGACCATAATTATCAAAGGATCCTTGTTGACATTTACATAACTCAATGGAAGCAATGCAACAAAAGAGACATAAAGAAAGAAAGATAAAATAAAATACAAATCTCATATAATACTACACAGTACGTCCAATTGTGATCTTAGATTTAAGCTTCACTTCAATTACAATAATCATTTCCTTTTGCAATAAAGCTGCACTACTTGGAAATGTTAACTGTAAAAAGTACAAGTACAAGATTTACAAATGATTTTATGTGTCTGTATTACATTCACCTGGTTGCATTAGTCTTCCATATCAGTACTTTGTTATAAAGTTATTCTTCAAATGTCTTCAAGGACCCTTTCTGATGATACAAGGTATAAGTGACCCAAATGTCTGGATATTACATCTAAACTCTTTAAAAACCCACTCAGAACCAGGTGGGATCACTCATGTCTAAACTGTTTCATTATTTGAACAAAAAAACTCTTGTTTTCATTCATCGCTGCTAACTCCTCCCTCTTCAGAAGTCACATGGGCTCTGTTCACTTTCACAGTTTGTCATTACAGAAAGGCATGTTCACTAATGACTATACTTGTGCCTTGCCTTTCATAATGTCCATATTGTACTTTTTCCAATAGCTCATAAATAATAATTACCTGCATGTGCACTGTACTTAGGCCTGTTTTGCTTCATAACAAGGCAATCACAGCCTAACCAACGCTTCATGGCAAAGTCTATTTACTATTTTAATTAAGTTTGGATAGAGGCACCTGTAAAGCACTTCTATGTCTGAAGGGCATGTTGGTCAGGGAAATGCAGTATGAAGAAGATTATTTATATTTAGCACAGCTCCAGTGTAATGAGATATTGACAGAAGTGGGTCCCGCAGGCTTTCTTTTATTTGGACTACAGTTATTGTACATATGAATCAAAAGTTTTTCGTATGATAAAAAAATAGTTCAGTTCAACTCCAATAGGGAAGTTATTGTAACTAATGGAATATTCCAATAATCATCAACTCATTTAGTGATAGAATAATCGTTAATTTAAACAAATTCAAAAGCCTGTCCAATGATGAGAGAAGATGTTTTATGAATCAAAAAACAACAGTTATGTTTTAAAATGACAACGCGATGTGCTTGTAAAGAAAGTATGATAATTAAAGTATTAAATTTGAATATCTGCTACAAACCCAAATGTCTCCAGCAGCTGGGGTTGAACTTACGCACCCTCGGGTTCTTCACACCAGAGTCCTCAACCACATGACAGCAAACATCAACCTGCCATCTACATGAGAGTCACAGATACTGTAGCTGCATGAACACGCCGCGGTTAATGTTTGAAAGCTAGAAGTTGGTCACATTTCACGCGCGACCAATTTTGAAAAATCAAGTGTGTAAACACCTTTTACGTGTTACACTGGCATCACAATAATATAGAACTACATAAAAATATAGGCCTATTCAGTAACTGACCAATGTTACAATTATTTTTGAGAGACATGGTCCAAGTGGTTCATGAAACTCTTTTTGAGAACCATTGGCCAATCACGGCCCCCCTTATGAAAACAAACATGTCCGAGGAACTTAAAAACAGCAGATTTCAGCCAAATCAATGAGTAAAGAAAAAAAAAACTTTTTTAAAGTTAGGCGAGTGAAGTTCGATTTTGTTTTAAATGAGAGACAACCAATCAGCTCTTTTGTTTCTTGTGGGTATGGCAAATGAAATGATCTGATTGGCAAGCGTGATGCACAGTCAATTAGGAGATCGAGGGTTTGACTCCCAGGTCGGCCAAGTTCTCTTGTGTTACCATGGGTTTTCTCCCACCTGCAAAAATATGCATGTTTAGGTTTGTTGGAAATTAATGTCCAATTCCACTGAATAAATGTGAGAGTGAATGTTGTCTTTAACTGTGTGACGAGTTGGCCACTGTCCAGGGTGTTCCCTGCCGTGCAGGTTTCTTGCAAAAAACCTGCAACACCAGCTGCAGTCAACTGCAGTCTGAATTCATCTAAAACCTCGCAGATTCGCATAAAGCAAAGATTCCTAGAGAAGGCTCGTACAATGACTTGAAAGATACTTTTGTGGAAGTGGTGACCAGACCCACTCTACTATTGCTTGTATTACTGAATCTTTGACCCTGGATTTTAGGCCAGGTTTTATAACCAGAATAGTTATTTAGATTTTTGAAAAGTTTGGGGACTGTTCTAAACAAGCACAATCTGCTTGAACCAAGATGATATTATTGACGTCAAGAAATATGAACTTTGCTAAATATTATCTTTATTGTTCAAAAATCTCATATTGACCAACCTACAGAAAAATCCATTTCCAAACAAATGGTTATAGTTACAGCTTTAAACTCTACAGTTATTTGCCTTGCTCTTGTTTTCCTGATGATTTTCCCAAAGGATAATGATAAAGTGACTGTCAATTTTAATTTCTAAAGATTAGAGCTGCTTATTGTGTTAAGTGTCTTGTCAGTGTTAACTTAAATCGAGCGCTCAGCTATGACATCTAATTTCTGGAAGTCACTCACACTGATGAATGCTTGTTGACATTCACATTTGTTACTACTGTAAAAAAGCTTGCCCTTTGAAATTACATTGGAGCTACAAATCTACTGCTGACGTCTTTTGAAAATGATTCTGTTGTCTTTGAAAGCACATCAAGAGAGAACTTTCTACACGGCACTACTTAACTGTTAGAGGGGGAAGTATTCTTCTATCTGATAAAATAAAACATCATTCACTGCTTGAACTGGTGGCCAAGTATCGATGCATGAGTCAATGTCTCGCAAAAATGTTTTGTTTGTTCCTCCTCTGATCTTGTGGTCAAAAAATATAATGCAGATATGTCATAGACCAAATAAAGTTAAGCTTAAAGGAACCGTATGTAATATCCACAACTAGTGGTTTTAGAAAGGTATAACAATCACAAATGAACATGGGTTGCCAGATTGTGAAATGGCTCATACATTGAAGATAGGAAGCTACTGAGAACTGATTCAAAATTAACTTCAGCTTCTAAGAAACCAAACTGGCAACCCAAATGAGAGAGTCATGTGAGGCTTATTCTGCTTTCTGATTGGATAATAAATGTAAACATCAACAAAGGGACATCATGTCCATTGCTTTTTTAATTAAGAATACCTCAGAATTACATTGACTTTCAGTAAAAATAATAGTATATTTGGACATGTTGACCTTGTACCTTTGGGCACATATAGGTCATGTTTATGAAATCTGACATCAAAATCTTACATACGGTTCCTTTAAGTTTTTAATGAGAAAAACCTATTATTTGATTAATGGAACAAATGTATACAATTCTGTTAATTGGTACTTGGTAACATTCCTTTGCATGCACACCTAAATGGGCAAAGATATACACCATTTACAGTATATAGCACTTTCCACCTTTCAAAGCACTCAAAGCACTTGACAATCAAGGATCCACTCACTCAGTATGAACAGACACTAAGTCCATCTGGGTTAAGTGTCTTGCCCAATGACAGAACAACCGTCCACTCTTGTCATCCCACTGTGGCACCTGGTGTTCCAGCGTTCTCCCATCCAAGTACTAACCAGGCCTTAACTTGCTTAGCTTCTGAGACCTGACTGGATCAGGCATTGACAAGCAGGTATATACAAAAAGAAACATTTTTTCTTCTACTTGTGAAACCGATCTTTTCCTGTCTCACAATTAAACCCTGCAGTGGGTCACGAGGTGATCCTTTTGCTTCAACACAACTCTCATTCACACTTAAACATAAACAACATAACCTTAGATGTCAGTGTGTACTGTGTTTTGTCTTTGTCTTTGTGACTGTATCTGTATCTGTGCGTGCTTCTGAGCACCTGACATTGGTGCTGATGTCTTGGCGATTTGCAGGACCTTAAACTTAAATTCATATTGTGTGTATTTTTGACCTATCTCCCACTTTGAAGATTTTTGAAATGTGTTAAATGTGCTCTATAGCTAAACTTTGCTTAGTACTACTGCTGCTACTTATTAATTATATTTTATATTAATCATATTACGTTTAAGTAAAAGTGCTAAGTTTTAATGCTTTTTTAATCTTCACACAGTCACTCTCCTCCCTAGCCCCTCCTCTCGCTCCCTTGCTAAATCTATAGTCTCTAAACTAACGACATGGGACAAATATAATGGGACATTTTATTCTGATGTGCTTCAAACTGTTCATCTGTGGTATCATCTGAAATATGCTGTGAGATAGTGACTTCCACTACAGGAGGTCAGTAGAAAGCCACACCGCTTGATTGATAGTGGTGTACCTAATCTGTATCTTTATGAGAAGCAATAAAATGATAAACTAAAGATAAAACCGACACAGTCCTCGTGGATTCTTTAAAGTACTTTGTGCTCTGTGGCTGTAGGCTGTGATAAAGGGTTAACATAAAAGGTGAAGATTCACAGCTCAGCCAGGACCAAGTTAAAGTCATCCGTACTTATACACGACTGACCAGTAACACTCTGGCATACAGTACATTTTTAATGTTTTAAGATTTTTGTGTAAGTTGTGATGAAGCAAGTGACAAACTCGATCTGTTTTTATATCCTTCTCTGTGCCCCTCCATCTCTCTCTCTCTCTCTCTCCTTCCCTCCTTTTCCTCCCACCTTCCTTTTCCCTCTGCCCCCCCTCTCCCCCCTCTGTCTCTCTCTTCCCCTACCCATTCTTCTCTTCCTCTCTCTCTTTGTCTATCCCTCTCTCTTTCTTTTGCTCTCATTCTCTCACTCCCTAGCACTTTTTCTCAACCCCTCTCTCTCCCCCTCTGTTTCCCCCTCCCTTCTTCTCTGTCTCTTTTTTCTCTCTTCCTCCCTTTCCCTCTCTCCCTCTCTCTGTCTCTCTCTTTCTCCCCCTCTTTCCTTCCCTCCCCTCACTCTGTCTCTTCCTCTCTCTCTGATTCTCGACCTCTCTCCTTCCCTCTCGCTCTCTCTACTTCCCTCCCTCCTTTCTGCCTCTCTTCCTGACTCTCTCTCTCTCTATCTCTCTTTCTCTCTCTCTCTCTCTCTCTCTCTCTCTCTCTCACACACCACCCTCTCTTTCTCTTTCCTTACCCTCGTTTTTAGCTTGCCTTTTTTGCTTTTGCCTTTTTCTTATGAATTTTATAATTTCCACAATCGACTGTTTCATTGTTTGAATTCTTACTCTTCTGTTGACTAAATCAGTTTGTTTTTTGAGGTGGCCCATTGTGGTAAATGCACTTAAGTTTTTGATTCTTGCATGTTTGAGTATCTTGTTGTGCAGGAGATGCTTGAGTGGTCAGAAAATCCCTGACTATGTCTGAAATCGCTCACCAATAATCAAAATATTTGTATACCAAATAAAGCATGTACGTTTCGAAATAGTCACAACCACTTTAACAAAAATAACATTTTAAAAACTACTAGTTAAGTTTTACAATAAAGAGGCGGGGCCTATTGTTTCCCACTTCCCAGCTCCATACACATAACTGAGCTTGCTTTTATATGGTTATGTAAATATTTCAAATAAGGATTACAGAAGTTAGGACTACAGCTGGAGGCATATTGGACGGCTTACACAGCACATGTGCAGGGCCTCAGGTGTTGCTCATTGTTTTGACTGATATTTTTGGTAAACATTGGGGAACGCAGGTAAATTGGCTATATGACGTCTCGCTGGTTTAAACATTACTCACAGAATGGGCTGCTACTGTTGAGTTAATGAGACAAGATGAGGTTTGCTGTGCTTCTGTCTGCCAGTCCATCAAAATAGTGTGATCCCGCTTCATCCAGTGTAAGCCCGCGCTGCATGGATATGATTAGTCCTGCATGAAAGGCTAATATGAAGCTAACAACTAAGACCAGATGTGCTCTCTCTTCTGAAGGACTGAGACATTTATCAGCACTTGACCTGTGTGTAGTCCTAAGAGATCAGCGCAGTTTGGAGGTGCAAAGAGTCAAGCCTGAGGACTTTTTCCCTTGTGTGTTTTTATAATGCATCTCTCTGTTTGTCTTTGCCTATCACCTAAACCTCTCATGGATCCTTGCATCTAGAAATCTGAGATATCCAGTGCCCATTGCTGAGAAATAATAGGAAAATATAGACGATATATACAGTATTTAAAAATGTGAGAGCATTCATCTCCCCTAACCTGCTCAGCCAGATAGATTCTCTCGATATTTGTGAATTCACAAACTCAGGAGAATTTATTTGGGCACCACTAGCAGTCCAAACCAGTGGTTTAACGGCCCAATCACATTGCAATAAGGGGGTTGAGGGGGCGTTGATGACAGCAAGTATCTTTTGAATTAACCAAAACCGCTCCTCTGGATGTACATGTTTCTGCTGGTATTGATTCTGTTTTAGCAGAATACAGAGTATTTCATTTCTGAAAGAAGAGGTGTCCATATGTGGCACTTGTTGTTCTATGCATGCACACATTGGATACGTCATTATGCTTTGTTATTCTGGAGCAGCTCTAACTGCAGCCCTTCCTTTAGGCTTGATGATTGGACAAGAGAAAACACAGGCTGAGGTGAAAACCAGACAGAAAAGAGCATAAACATAAAGTAATGTTCCTCACCAAATGCATGACAAACCGCCGTATTTACACGGATGAAAACTTTTTATTTAACTGACTTAACAAAGCAAAACTAATGCATTAGCTTCAGCTGTTTCCTGTTTATAGATACAAAACATTGTAACAATTGTAAATCCTGTGCTTAAGGTGTCCAACATAATACAGCCTCAGAACATTGGGGTTAAAAAGCAGCTCAAAGTCACAGAGATTTTGCAAAAAAACTAAAATAAATTTTTAAAAACTGACTATAGACCGGAAGTAGTTTCTTATTCACCAGCCTGACCCTCGTCTCACAGCGCCACGGACTTAGATTTATTACACGTCTTTATGTGAATCGCTCAGCTTGACGCCAGGAAGAAAAAGTGTAATTTAGGTAAATTTTTTTTTATTTATTTAAGAAAGCATGTGTACAGTAATGTGTGAGTGACCTCAGCTTCTCACGTACCAGATCCTCGAAAGCCTGGACCTGCAATAGAAATGTGGCTTTTATATCTTACTAATTGCAAATACTTAGGAGGCTGGCCTTTCCACATGGACAGAGGCTTCACAAGCAAAAACTTGGACAGACTGGAGAGGGACGAGATCTGACGGACAAGGACAAAGGACAGGGCTTTCAATTATGATTAATTGTACTACATTTAAACCATACTTTTGAGCTCAGATAACTTCCTTAAGGATCTTGATTTTAAACGTGGACACAAAATTCCATAACACACCCTGTCAGCTTCAAATATTTCATTAAATGTCCCACCTTTTCCCACATGCTTTCAGCGGGGAAAGTTCCAGATGGATAATGTTGAAAAACTCAAATCGTAGTTCAGCACATCCATCTGGCGTGAACAAGATACCTCGCCCCGTTTTTAGTAAACTTATTGATTGTCAGGGCTTATATTCAGTCATCTAGGAATGTCTAGTCAACATGTTCTCATGGTTTGTGTCTATGG
Organism: Mugilogobius chulae; assembly: GCA_038363315.1. Classification (NCBI taxonomy): domain Eukaryota; kingdom Metazoa; phylum Chordata; class Actinopteri; order Gobiiformes; family Gobiidae; genus Mugilogobius; species Mugilogobius chulae. Next base: position 28,253,666 of record CM076407.1, read on the forward strand.
AAATAGCATATCGGGATGGCGCTAGTGAAGACAGGTATATTAAGGCGGGCAGACACTGTGCAATATTTGACCCATTTTCGGACAATTTTGGTGATAGGCCTGAGTTTCAGCTCAGTTGTGTGTCATGCACCGTGTAAGTAACGAGAAGCGATTAACACCTCACAACCAGCTTCCAATCAACAGTTGTAGAATTGCAAGAAATTCAAACTTTTTTGAAATCCTGCTTGCTCTTCGTGGGAACATCGCTCTGTAGAAGCAGTGCCACAATCTCTCACACTGCCAATGTGCAAACTATGTTTTTTGTTAAACATGGGGCAAGATGGCAGTGCGGCGAGTTATTTGGGCTCTGAATGACCCAGGAAACGATCGAATCTCCCCTCCTGGATTCTTCTTTCTCTCCATCATGTTTTTGTGTGCCTCCGGATACAGGAGTCTGAAGCGCCGTGGATGGACGTACAGAGTGAGCACTCAGATCACATAAGACCATCCTTTCGTGTGGTGTGAGGACATGAATTGTGAGCTGCTAACTTTTAACCCCAGCGATTCACTCGTACAGTCTGAGCAGGCGCTGCACGACTGAAAACATCGAACGATGTTTGCCCAACTTTATAGACACTTGCTTTGTTTTAGGCCATGTGGGGATGTTTTATTTGGGGTTAACAGCTAAGGACAGACACTTGGAGTTAATATTCATAAATATTAAGAAATCTCCCCCATAGAATGAACTGGGCCAGCGACATGCAAAACAGTCACACAAATGATTCGTTGACAAACTGTTTAAAATTGCATTGCAAAGACACACATTACTATGAAACCAGGCTGCTTTGGTGGATTAGCCCCAAGTATTTAGCACCAATTAGGCTATAAACTTTACAAATTTAGTGAGAAGCTTTGAAGAAAAAAAAAAAAATTTCTCATTAATGATGCATGTTCTCTTTTCTTTAAACAACAGCAAAGCAAGCAAAAGCAGTTTGAATGTCATGTTTTATCACTATAAAGAGAATTCAGGTAAGATTAACATAGAGTATTAAAGTATTCAGAAAACAGTCTCAGATTTGCTTAACAGAATACATTACAAGATACATTTTAGCGCTGGTTTTCAGTGTTGTGTATTCATCCCAACGTTCCCAACACCAAATCCAAGAATCCATTTACGTGACCAAAAACAAGAGCACCTTCTGACTCTGCGCTCCGGTCCGGGACATATAGGGATTCCTGTCTTCAAAGCCTCACTCTATCCCATGCTATGCTATTTTTCTATCACTTGTTTTCACACTGTCACACTTCCATTCTTTATCAAAAGCACCCACGCACCCCACCTGCGTTTTGGAGCAGCCGAAAAACCCCATTTGGCCTTTTCTGTGATGACAAATTCCTTGGGAGATTTTTGTTTTTGGTCAAGAAGGTGTGCAGAGTTTTCTTTAGAAGTTAGCAGACCTGGAGCGAGACGAAATGGTATGTAGCGTGTGAGCGTTTTGTGCACAGAATACTGATCCAAATAGGGAGCTGGGACGGTTGTTGTATATTATAGAGAGAAAATGCCTGTTTTGGCGACGCAATTGAGGAATTAGTCCAGCTGGGCCTGCCGGGGCTGTGAGCCGTGTTAAGCTATCTGAAGCATGGAGAAGCTGCACTCTATCCCCTGTGTGTCGCTAAAACAATGAATGAATAAGAATCGGCGACACAAGTGACACATTTGCAGAATATTTATGTCTGCTTCTTGTTGTGCCCGTAAGCTTAGAAAAGAGGTCAGACAGATTGCTCTCTATCTGACGTCTTGTTCCATAACAGCGATAGCGATAATTAATTAGTAAATGCCTTTTGGGTAATTAAAACTCTTGATAATCTGACTGTTGTTATGAATGAATAGTTCATGACAAGAGTGACAAATGGGACAGAGGCAGCTAGGGTGATGTAAAAATACAGGCAAGCTAGTGACGTAGTTGGGGTAAGTATTTTTTATTTAGATTTTTTTTTTGCATGCAGCTTCATTCATATCAGTTCTTTTTTATTTTTTGCCTTTTATTTGTCATTTTCATAGTTTTAAAAATCCAGACTGCAGATATACAGTTAAGGTTAAGTTTTAAGTTGTTTTGTACACTTACACATTAAAGGTGCTATACTCTGCAAAAATGTGGCTTATTTTGAGGTAAAAATGTCTTATTTCAAGTAAAATAATTTGCCAGTGCACAAAAGAAAGTTTGACTAACCTAGTTGTTATGAGCAGAAAATGCTAGTTTGAAGGACTCTTGACAAGATTTTTAAGCAAATCTATTCTTGATTCAAACAATTATGGCTTAAAACAGATACAAATTTGCTTAAAATAAGTTTTTATATCCAGATAAGGTAAATCAGGGTAGAATATCAAGTCAAATAATCCTAGTGAGACTTAAGGAAGCAAAAATTGGGTATAACACCTCTGAGTAAAATGGTAGTATGCTCGAACCACATTCTACCTTTTACAGACAACTTCCATGAGTGAAGAGGGGAGGCACTTCTGGACATGTTTTTAGTGATAGAGGAAACGGTAGCACCAGGAGAAAACCTACACTGACACAGGAAGAACATGCAAACTCCTCTTAAAAAGGCCCCCAGGTTGCCTGGTGTTGAATGCAGGACGTTGTTGCTATGAGGCCAGAGTGCTAACCACTGCGCCATCGTGTTATAGATGACCACTGTCAGCTTGACCAATCACAATGCAGCATTGTGGTTAGGGCAAAAGTACTTGTTCTAAGTTAAATAAAACGAACATGGTAACGCTGAAGGACGTTACTTATTTTTAAAAACACGCACACTGAGACAAGTTTCTTTTTGTGGATGAAAGAGCTATGCTTTTCTTTCAACTATTGAACAAAAATGTGACTTGACGGCTTCGACAAATAAACTTTAAATACTTTCTGTCTTTTCTCGTTGGCTTTCAGCTGCAGTCTCCCGACTGATAATGTGTAGAACTCAATCAACAGTCATACACATATCAACCTGACACGTCAAATGTGTTTAAAGATGTGAGAAAAAAGGCATTATAGAAAGATTTAGAACCAGTGTTGGTCAGTGCTTTAGTTGTTAGTTATGAGCAATTATGAATATAAAGGTTCAACATCAACAAAAATAACAGATTTAGTTGAGAACAAGTCATTGAGCTAATCAGCCATTTCCACTTTGACTAATTTGGATTTTTTGTGTTAACCTTGTTGCATTTTTAGGCTTTTTGAGCCCAGTATGGAACACCCAACACCAGCCGTGATTATATGATTTGCCATGATCTTTCTTTTTGCCATTGCTCCCAGGAGATTTCCACTGGGTTGTTTCTGGAAATAGAAACATTATGTATCAAAAAATGTACCTTTTTGACAACTTTACTCATCAATCCAAAAACAAATGCTCTTGTGATGATAAAATCAGCTGAACATACAACACTAAATCTGTTCTTGTGTTGCTGACACTATTACACCTGCCCAACAAGCGTCACCCTTCCCCTTTTCTGTTCAAACACATTTTTAATTCACAAACAACAGATACAGACATCACGTATATGTTTCTCCTATTAAACACTGAATTGCACTGGGGTTTCTTCACCCTCCACAGTAATCTAGTGGGCTTTAAGTGTATCCCTTCTCCTTTTCATTACAGACACGTTCTAGGTCTAATCCTGGCTCGTTTCAACCATGCTTTCTGTCCTTAGTTTTAATGAAAGACCAGCTTGGGCGACCATAGTGGAGCTAAGTGGAACATAGTCTGACTCGGGCTAATTCATCAGCTGTGTTACCTCCTCTGCTTCAGCCCATTTGACTGTGATTACTCTTTGTCACACAACATGGCCGCACTCTCCTCACAGGCGCTTGACCTCTTGAATGATTACTGCCTGATTGCCCTTCACACATCCCTCTGAGCCAAACATCCAATCCAAACCTCAGCAAATTTGGAAACATTTTGATTCACTCAACAAATGCCCTCAGTTGTTTTTTCCCCTCTTGCTAATGAGAACTTTGCAGCCAGCAGTCGATTCAGATACTTCTCTATATCAATCACAACTCTACAATCTTTCACAGTCACAAGGAAATGAAGTTTATTAGTTTAATCGATAATCGTGATTATTCAGTTCACGATATAATCCGAATGTGGCAGGTGTGTTGGCTGTTTGCTAACTGCTCTCTTTATGCCATGTACTATCATTATAGGTCTTATTTTTAAATGGTACAATTGGTCTTAATGGGTCATTTTATTCAGTAACTGAGAGCTCTTGGTCCTTGGGCTCCCCTTGATGCACTACTGTGGGCAATGTCTATAGATCATGTGGTAGCAGCACTGCAGGCACAGTTTGTTGGGAGACATTATGTCATGTCTCCCTGTGCCTTTGGCCTACTGACCTGGGCTATGCTGTCTGGACCCAGGCTAGGGCGTCCAGACCTGGACTATGGTGTCTAGACTTCGTGATGGTGTCTAGACCCAGACTACTGTGTCTAATACTGGGCTATGGTGTTTAGAATCGATATATGGTGTTTGGACTCAAGATATGGTGTCACCTGATTTTTTTCTCCAACCCAGTTATGCCATACACCATCGCTTTGCATTGGTGGCTATGCTAGCAAAAGTTTATTTTTTTAAATATTTACTTAAGGGATTTGGGTAAGGTTAGGCGTTAGGATTAGGGTTAGGGTTTGGTTAAATTAATTTGGTTAAATTTAGAGATTTGGGAAAGGTATGCTAACCAGGAAGCGGCATAACTGCGTTGGGAAAAATAAAGACGCGTCTAGACCCGGACTATGTGTCTGGTGTAGTAGGGGTAGGTACCAAAGTATTTTTAGATTATAGCTGTGGTCTTATATTTTATCTGATAAATTATTATTAATAGTAGCAACTCGGTGGGATTAGGACCTTGGCTGCCATCTTGTCCTTTTCTGAAAGGACCTGTTCAGTGTTGGTGTGCAAAAAAAAAAAAAAAAAAAATCAATTTTTTAGATAATATTGTGATTGTTGTTTTAAAGATATCCAAAAATTAAATATTGAATATGTTTTTAATAGTAAAAAATGCTACAAAACCAGCTGTTAAACTGTACAAATGAAGAAAATTACACTGTGAACTTTCAAATAAGAGTAGAAATGGGATATTTTTATATTTTTATCGTTGACCAAAATTAGTGTTAGTTTGATTTTTTTTTACCTGACAAGCTTGGATTTTTACCTTTACAATTAGTTAAAAGTCTGTGGTGTGAGTGCAGTTTGGGTCAGATGTTTGGTCAGTCATTAAAACTCACGTCTTAAATTGACTACAGCCTTATGAGTTTGATCATTACACTTCAAATAATACATTTAAAGACATGTTTGAACATTTTCCTGTTGGTTTGATACATCGCCAGAATATCGAAATCGAAATATGACAAAAAACTTTCAGGATATTTACTTTTATCAATATCGCCCGGCCCTGGTTCAATAACGCTGATTTCGTGACTAAGGTTTCCACAGTTTTTTTTAAACATAATTTTTTTGGGTGTTTATTGTTTCCCCTCTGTAAAGCATTTTGGTAATATATATATATATTTTTAATCTGTTCAATATGCTATAAAAATAAAGACTACGGACTTAATTACTTATTTTAGCGGTTCTGTATTTACAGTAAACTATGCCCATTGTGAACTGAAGAAATGGTTGTAGAATTGCAAAAAGCTCGTGCCTTAAATGCACTTTCTATGCTTACAACTCAGTTTTAAAAGAGAATCTATCTCCAGCCACAGAAAAAAAGCTCTATATGCGGGAGCAGCCAAAGTGTCAGGCAGAAGATCTGTTTTTATTCTTTATCTGTCTGAAATTTTGACCCAAAGTTTCGGTGCAAAAGCAATAGAAAAAACCAGTCACGCACAAGTGTCAAGTCTCCGTGTGAAGTCTGCTTGCACCGCTGCGTCAAATCATGGAATCAGAACTGTGCTGGATTCCACAACACATTCCCATCCTGATTTGCAATGAGTCATTTTTGGAGATGATTACAGCCTTTGAAACCCGAGTTATGGAAATATTTGTGGCAATCTCACAAGCTGACGATACAAAAATGACCTAATGCAGCCCGAGCAGCAGCAAAGCAGTGGTATGAGAGAAGATGAAAATTCAATAGTCAAACGGCGACGCAGTGACACGTTGCATTGACTTGTTTGATTTTCTGAGGGCTTTTCCATTTTGTTCTCCTCAAAAATAATTACTCCTAATAACCTCAGGGTAATTGCTGCTTATGTGCCGCTCTCATGCATGTCTTTTTATTGACCCTTGTGGTGATATATTATGGACTGAGAGCTGGGGAACCTGACTTTTACACGTCAGAACTAAAGTGCAACAAACGATTATTATGGTAATCTATTGTTCTGATGATTATTTCTTTTGATAAATCGATTAGTTGTTTATGGTCACCTCCGCCGTTATCCAGACCACACCCCTGCAGCCCTGGAAGCCTCCTTATCTCAGCTCTTTGACCCTGCGCTCTCCGCCCTTCCACCCTTCCCTTCTTCACAATATCAGTTCTGTCATTCAGTTAAAATGAGAAGGGTCCTGGATTGGCTCAGCACACTGAGTTTCATTGCCTGGACATCGTTCATCTGATTCCATGAAACTTCAGAATCAGTCTCTCGTTCAATAAGGCAGTGATTTTCAGCCAATGTGCCTTGAGATACTGTAAAAATGAATCAGTTTTCAAAATCCAATCTACAAAATTAACCTAAAAAGATTTAGTTGAGTCATTTACAGGGATGTCAAGATTATTAGGTTAATCGATAATCGTGATTATTCAAGTCACAAGAACAAAAAAATCATAATAATCATGGCAATTTTTGAGGTAAAATAAAATTCTTAAATGGACAAAATATCAGTTACAGTTTTGGCAACAGCTATAGAAAAAAGACCAATATTTGGCAAATATGTATGTTGTTATGTAATAACAATAAAGCATGTTATATTTTATTTTTATTTTGTACTGAGTACTTTTGTGTCGTCATTAGTTTACCCAAAGTTGTATTTGGATTGATTCCTGTATGTTTGAGTAATCTATTATTGTCCTACAGCTGATGCTCCAGTGATTAGAAAATTACTGTCTTCACCTACCACCTATCCCCGCCCACTTGTCTGTATTTATTTGCGTTTACTCAAAAATTAGGATTCAGAGTAAAACACGTAAGATTTAAAATTGTCATGTGATACTTTCCAACAACACGTGGTTTTTTACATCTGTGGCTTATTAAAGTTAAATTTTAATATAATACATAACAAATTTGCAGTTTTTAACAGAAAGTCAATAATCTGTTTCTATTCAAAATATTAACAGAGATGGCAAAAGTACTGAAGTTTACTACTCAAGTAAAAGTACTGAAAAAAGTCAAAGTCCTGCTGAAACTCCTTTACTTGAGTAAAAATAAATAAAGTAAATGTGTGTACATTTACTTAAAAGTACAATCACACTGCCAAAGGTTATTATATATTCTCGGTTAAACTACAGAAAAGACCAAGTTGAGCAAAAATGTCTTACTTCATTAGCAAATAGTTTGAATCAAAATAATTACACATTTATTTAAAACAAGACATAAAATACATTGCAACAAGTTAGCAGATTTTGTAATACAGCTTCTCAAGAGTACAGTTCATGAATACTGTTACTGTTAGTTTCTTGCCATCTCTAAATACTATTGAAGTACTTATGCCATAGTTTCTTACTAAATGTTTGGAAAAATCTCAATAGGTCTCTTTTAAACATTTGATTGCTCACAAAGTACAGCATTTGCAATACACTGCAATATAAGGTAAAGAAAGAAATAGTCAGGTATCCCTGCTTGAAATTCACCATCGATATAAATATGTTTTTCAATCGTTTGCTTTCCTCCCACCTTCATGAATCTAGCTCCATTCTGTTCCCTTTTATAGACAAGCCCTCATCGCTTCTCTTACTTGAATAAATAAAGTAAATCCTGATCCTCCTTCCGTCGAAATCTCACTTTTCATAGATGTTTTAGCGCTGACCTTGATCACAGTGCGACCTGACATACCTGCTGTCGTGTCCCAGACTTTTGCAAGCTGTTTGCAGAATATATAAGCGGGACCCGGTCTCTCTGTCTCCCACATGTGGCATAAGGCTTGTCACCAGGACTTTAGGGCTTTTTGGCTTGTGACTGGGAAGGATTTCAGAGTCGTGATTGATATAGAGAAGGATCTAAATCGACTGCTGGCTGCAAAGTTCTCATTAGCAAGAGCGAGGGCAGTTGTTGGGTAGGGATGTCAACAGGGACGACTGGTATCAATGGGCGAGGTGGGATACACTGCAAAATAGAATATACAGATTAAAATTCAGAATATTCATCTTAATTTTGAGTCGTTTTAACCCAGAAAGACTGAATTACCACAATTCTTTCAAGACATTTCTGGCTGTTTACAAGAGATTGTGACTTAAAACTAATTTGTCGATAGGGTGAAAAAAGGCTCACTCCATTGGCAATTATTTTGGTTTGAAATAAGAACAAATTCATTAAAACAAGGCAAAAACACAAAAACAAGTGAAATAATCAAGTAAATACAGCTTATCTAGTGAAACTGCACAAAAATAACATAAATATTCTATTTTGAACACTGTTTAGCAGCACTGTTTTCGCCCTCCTGTCAAAAATGTTGTTAATGCATGTATACACTACCGTTCAAAGTTTGGACCATGAGTGGAGTAACCTTTATTTCTAAGAAGAGATTGTCGAGTTTAGAGATCAACCCATGTGGGTTTTTCTTTGGCTGATACCAACATTTCACAATTTTGTCAACCAATACGTTTTTAAGAACTTCTCACGTAACCGATAATGATATCAATGGCTGATTTTCAAGGCTGATATCTGAGGTTGATTTTCTTATTTTAGTTTTAAAAGTATAGCTGGGATGAAATAGTATAATTAAAAAAAACTTCAAACTACACTATTATTCGTCCCGGTACCTGTGCGAAATAATATTTTCATCTCTTCATTTTGACAAACAAGCAGGCACATATTAAAACTTGTGCTGCAGCCAAAGTCATTGAACAAGAATAAAACTTATAGTCATGTTAATAAAATCAAAATGCAGACTTAGGAGTGGAGAGATAAAAGTTGTATCGTTTCTCTCCAAACCAACTCAGATTCAGATGATCACTGTGAGTGCAACACAGCCTGATCAGATATCAGACAAAATTGAGACTGATAGCTGATATGGCCAATATACAAAAATTTCTAAATATCGGCCGGCCATATACAGTATCGGTCTGTCTCTACTTGAAATTCACATGAAAGTTATCTTTCTGGCTACTTCCAAATACTCAACCTGATACTTAACCTGCTCAAAGAAAAGACAGTAGACAGTTTTATAGCTTCTCTGACCAGCTAAGCTGTTTTTAGCTGTTAGCATGATTGTATATAGGTTTTCTAAGCCTCCATCAGCTTCTGACACAAACAGAAAACACTTTGGACCATTAAACACCAGAGTGTTGGTTGGTGGAAATGGGCCTCTAGATATTTAACCAAAAAGCACACATTTCTAGCTAGAATTGTCATTTACCATATTAACATAGTTTATTTATGATTAGTTTTAAGTGATCTTCTGCTTTTTTTTTTCTAAGGAAACTCAAACTTTTGAACAATAGTGTATTTCAATAAATGATCTTTAAATCTTTAAATGTATCACTAGTTGCTAAGTTTCCAAAGCACCAAAGCCTATACGAGGAAAATATAACCAAGGAGTGGATTAATTAATCTTATAAACACATCTGCACAATACATGGGGACACAAAACAGTAAAACATATTACATTTTCACTACCACTTTAAGGTACACTGTGTAACTTTTTTTTTACTTGAACAAAATCAAGCTTTGTCATTTTGTCTTTGTTTCAATAAATAAGTGTTTTCACTTTAACTAGGCTTGCATGGCCATAAAATGGACTGTTTTTGTCCTGTCAACGTCAACAGTCAACATGTCCAATGAAAAGCTGTTCCTTTAGCTGTATTTTTGCATATTGCAGCATAAAGTATATATATTCCCATTGAGAATGTCCAAAAGTATGGTTTTCTATTGAACTGTCTAATTGACTTTACCTTCAATAACACACTGTGTAACTTTATGTCCCAAGACTTGAGTAAAACGTTCATTATTGTCTCCTTTAAGTTCCCTTACTTTTACATTGTTGCTTGGGGCAAACTGAATTTCAAACAGCATCTTTAAAAATTCATCCCTGAACATTAGTTGTCTTTTCTAAGTGTCTCCCCTGGCTCTCATACATTATATATCGACACAATGTTCCATAAATTGCAAAGCATGGGTGAAGAATGTGTTTGTCAGTTGCTGCTTGAGCTGTAATCATGCCGTTTTGCTGTCACTCCTGAGATGGCACCGGATGGGAAGGTTATTATTAAGTGAAAAGTGTTCGTGGCCCAGTAGGCTATAGTAGCTCAGTTATCGGTGTGTTCAAGCACTTCTCCAGGAGTCAGACACTGTGAAATTGAGGAAAGTTGAATGCTAAGGCCTGACATTGAGTGAGTATTTATTGGGGGCAACACGGCTGAACCAGAAACCCACTTCCCCTTAACTTTTTATTATTTATAATCTGAAATATAACTTCCTACACCAGTCTGGATATTTACACCAACATGTCCAAACACTGTCTTTTTAAGACGAGGCACTGCAGCTGAATAGAAATACTGTAATGAGTGTGAAAATTCTGCCAAAATTACAAATAACGGGATCAGGAAAATCTGACAAATGGACAGAGCCAAGTTTAGCTTTATGAATCATTTTGTTGGACAGTAGACAAAGGGTGCCCAAACTTTTTACCTCAGCGTGCCAAAATGAACATTATTTTTCCTCAAACGGCCAATATGAATCATTTTGCAGTGTGCCAAGGCCAAACCTAATTTTATTTAGCATCTAAAAGCTTTAGTTGCGATTAGATAGTGATGGAATGGTATTTTATTAACATATTTTAGCAGAATAAAACCACTTTTGTTTACTCTGACAATCTTTTCAAATTAAACTGCTGCATTAGACACAAAGGTTTTTACTTGTAACTTATTCAGTTTTTGAGTAATATTGATTTGACTGAAATCTTGCGTAAAAATTCAAGTTCTGATGCAATTTTTTGGCTTAATGCTTAAAGTAAAATCCTTCAAAATCAGTCTGCAACCTTTACCAACTAAAAAGTCACATTGGACCAATTCAATCAGATTAAAGCCAGAAAGAGACATAACTATATTTACTAATAAAATATACCTACTATATCTGTTACTTAAAGCATATAGTACATTTAATATGCATTGTTGATATAACAAGAGATCACACCAACTGTGAAAAATACAAGGCTATATTGTTGGTGAGATGAAGTAGATGATTGTAGCATGAAACGCACTTTTGAGGTCTTGAAACTTTGTTTATGGTTTGAACTTGCTGTTCTTCTTCCTTGCTCATGCTCCAGCACTCACATGCTGTGTTCTACAATGCAATTTTTACAATGTGAGCGCTAACAATGATAAAGGAGCATGCTTAAAGGTGCTATATAAAATGTTTGCGTCCTTAAAACCAGGAATTATTAACTTTAGACGTCCTACAACAGTCTACTTGTTTTGCTCACTTATCTACCGGTAATGCATTCTGAGCATCTGAATTGTCATGACGTGTTTTAAGTTTTTTTTCGCAGCTGTTAGGGGGCCAGGCTTAGCAATATGCTAACGGGGGTTAGCCATAAAGCTAACAACAAACAAACTTGGTGGAGTTTGGTGAACAAACAGGACAAGACTGCGCAATCCCTCATTCGACCAGTCCATAGTAGAAAAGCTTTAAAGTTATTATCTGGGCAGCGTTTCTGAAGATTGACTCTCATCTGAAAGTCATGGCTGTATTTATACTAAGTTTAGCCCTGCCCCAGAGGAGAGGCTACACCCTGGTATACAGAAGCTCATGTGCTTCTGTAAAGGAAAGGTTTCATACATATGCACTTGTAACTAGACTTGTGCTGCACAGCCTTAATCAATCAACATCTGTTCACACCCACTGGGCGTTCATTAAAAGACCTCCAGTTGTGGGCGGAGAAAGTCTCTGACCACATGTTTAGTGGTTTAGCTTCACTTTCAGTTATTTAAATGCCAAAAAAGATGGTATATTACCTTATTTTTACACTTTATAAATGTATCACATTTCAAATACACGCATTATGAATATCACATCATTTTCTCTTACTTTTTATAGTGTCAAAGCTTGGTGTGTGTATGATACTTCAGGAGGTGATACTGACGAACTTGTGAAGAAAAATGTATGTGAGAGAACAGAGATACAAAAAAGTACTTGAATTACATAATACAGCATCATTGGGAGTGAGCAGACTGGACTATTTGGTTAATTCCACATGAAAGCCCCGATACTGGCAGCGCAAAAATAACCAAAAAACTGAAAATGGAAAAAATGTGTCACCTGTTGTGTATCACCTTAAAAGGTTTCTGTTTTATTCAACCCTGGCTGTGTTGTTTACTGTACATAGCACGTAATACACTTTCAGCTTTTCCCCAGAGACCCAAACATCATTTCAAAGCTTCATTTGCAATGTTTGTTCAATCAGCAGATCCCCATTAAAATAAATTGGATTTTATGTCAATATTTGCCTTTATTCTGCTTTGATTTATCTGCGTCACCCTTGTATCAGTGCTGCCTTTGCACTATTATTATTATTATAGCCTAGATTAGCTGATACCGCATTGCTAGCACAATCTCCGTGACCTAGGAAATACATCAGCCATTGCCCAAGCTTCCACAACAAAAAAACTAATTATGCTAGCAGGATTATTATGTAAACCAGACCTGGGGAAGCTGCAGCTCTTGACTTGTTTTAATCAGGTCCTCGGCATCTTTTGGAGAAACAGAAATGCATGATGAAGCATAAGGGACAAGAAAAAAAAAAGATTAAAGAATAAACTTGTGATATTTCGAGATGAAACAAATAAGCTTGAAATTGTATGTTTTTAAGGTTTAATTGCAGACAGAAAATTAAGTATGTATAGATCCTGCCTTGTGATGAAGCATTTGTGAAAGTTAGGAACTAGTTGGACCTTAATTGCTTCAGATTTTGTGGCGTGAAAAGCTACTCCACCTTTTCAATTATTTTTTTCTAAACCTGTAGCTGCCGATTAGAAAGTACAAATGTACATCTACACTGAAGAAGTGAATTTTAATAATGACTTTTGCTGACTAAAACTAATACAACATAAAATCATAAATTCTATGCATAAAACAAGTTAATCCTTTTAGTACGGTTCAGTAATTTTAGTACAACAAATTAAACAGCTTTTTTCTTATTTTTTCCTTCTCTCTTTGTGATTTTTCTTTTTAGCTATTACCAGCTAGAATTTTCATCAGTTTTATTTAATCGATTTGCACAGAAATAAAATATAGAGATTTTTGATGGCCAAGTTTTCTCTTGACCAGAAAAGATCTCAATATACAATATATCTTTACATGACCCAGTCCTAGTCAGAGCCATAAAAAGTTCAGTTATAAGAGATTAAACTCTAAGGTTTACAAGATAAAATTGGTAATTTTAATCATGGTGGTGACGTACAAACATTTGGGACATTTTTATAAAAACCTGCTGAACAATATGTCCCATTAAGGTTTGTGGTTTTGTCAGTTACATGTAAAAATGTCTTTTTCTCCCTGTAGTATATCCCTGTATATAGTACTGTTTATATCGATAGAGACAAGCTACATTGAAATTCCAAAAAGAAACTTTGTAGTATTCTTGTCATAATTGTTTTAGGCTGAATGCTCATTTACTGTTTGCAGTTTCAGAGGCAGGACTTTCACCTTTGTCAGAGGTGACTTCTGATGTTGTGACATACTGTATATCTTACAAGATTTTCATGGTCATGGTCAGTCTTTTAGACTGTCCACGTCTGTCACGTCTGGTGATGGTCTCCAAAGAAGTGAGTCCCATGTGTGAGCCAAGGAAAAAGCTCCCTCGGCGCTGTTCATGGTCCGTGTGCCCCGCTTCCTCAATAGTCTCTTGTATCCATCATATCCTATCATCTGGGAATATCCTCTAAGAGATGCATCACCTCTGATGAATATAAAGTAAGAAAAATAGCACTCAGCTTATTACAGAAAATTAAAAATAAAAAGTAGACCAAATTAATTTTTCAAATATGAAATGTGGATCTGTTGTTCCACACAGCATAATTCTAGGAAAAACCTGGACTCATACATGTGAATGCAGCCAAAAGCATTAGGCTAAAGACATTTCTTTAAGGTTTGGTACTTAGACATTTTACCTCATAATATTCAGTTTTTCATCATAAAATTACAGTTATAATCTTGTAAACCTTCAAGTTTTTCTTTAAAAATTTTGACTTTTTATGGCTTAGACTTTATTCTCAGAAAAAAAGAGAAATGTTTTCTTGCTCTTTTTGTTTATGGAGGGAGCATGTTCTATAAGACATTGTCTTCATCATGTTCCTCTTCAAGCATGTGTTGTGTATTATCTTGTCAGATAATGACTGCAACTGTAAAGATAAATGACACATGTAAGAAGAAACTGAAACTGAAATGTTCTCTTAAAATTATGACGTTTTTCTGGTAAAATCACAACTTTTTAAAGCTTCCACTTTAAAATTATTAGCTCAATCACAACATGTTGCAAGTTTCTAGTCATAACCCAACCTTTTTTTGCAATAATAAAAATATGTTAATGTTTGCAGTCCACTTGTCTCGATTGGAATATCTCTAAAAATAATTGCCTACCTTTGATGTGAACTATACTGGGGTTGAATCTCGCACACCTAGCTAACACCTGTAGCAAGAAGAGACATTTACCCCTAATCACCAGCTTCTAATTGGACAACACATACAACCAAAGAGTCAAATAAGCTTGTAGGCATTAAGCTGATGAGAGTGCTATATATAAATGTCAGAAGAAGCCTATTTCTGTCTCTGAGTGCTCCATATTTTCATTTATAGATGTTTCACAGTGGAGAGGAAATGCGGCTGCTGTGGATGGTCCGCACTGAGACTGTACAGGAAGTGGAGTCTTTACTCTCCACACACGTCGCCGCAGCAACCTGGAATTGGTTTAGAGACATTGCACTTACTCTATTTGTGATGATGAAAATGCATTCGAACATCTGCATTGCCTCTCCAAACTGCATTTAGCCAGGTATTGTGTCACCTCGTCTTTTTTTTTAAGCTGCAATTTGAGTTTTTACCATGTAAGGACAGTGTTCTCTTTGGATTGATTCATGTTTGTGTAACCTTATTGTCCTCTAGTTTATGCTCGAGTGCTCAGAAAATCCCTGTTTCACCTCCCACCTGTCCCTGCACACAAAAAAACATAATAGATAGAGTTCAAAATGGTCATGTAGACACTTACCAACTAAAATATTTAGCTGCGTAATTTTAAATCAATACTATATATATATATTTTTTTTTTTTTACAAAAAAAAGTCAATTTAGATCAAGTTTGTTTTAAAATAAACTAAATTTATAATCTTGATATAGCCTACAATATATAATAGTGCTTTTTGAATAAGAAAACAAAACCAAAGACACATTTCATGTGTTTATGAGGCCACAATTAAAAATAATAATCATGGTTGGAAGCACACCTCTGTGGTGTCTATTTTAATAACAGCCATCTATTCATTTATAGGCTACATCAATCAGTTTTATCTTTACAGTGTATATATTAAAATATATTAAAATACGTTGAAGCGTATTTTACTTTCCCAAATGTGAACATAATGATTCTTTCACTGCTGTACCTAACTTTTTACAGTAGGAACACGTGGCTTACTTTGTGGCCTTGTGGCGTGCGCGTGCTTGACGTGAGTGACGCCATGGGCGTGAACGCGCATTTGAACCGCCAAGCTAATTTGTTACTTTTTCGTTCTTTTTGTGCCTCGAATATCCTTAGTTTGGCATTGTAATGTGTAATATCTCTATTACTCAGTGAGACTTTTAAACATAGTCTCTCTGAGACAAGGGACACGTAAGGTAAGTCCGTCGATCAATGAAAAATATGCATAATATTTTTAGTGGTAGTTTTTGGTCCAAAACTCTTGTAAGAATCGCAGCTGTCGAGAGATAATGAAGGCAAAGGCTCTTGCCAAATGACTGCTTCAATCCGGTGTGCCAAAACTAAACAGCTTGATGTCTTATAGTTAGTGCAGCTCATTATTAAAACGGAAAAGCCGCTTGTGTTGTGTCTGCAGGGAGAGGTGCGCAGAGGGGACACAGGATGTCGTCAGGCAGAAAAGCTGCTCTCATCATGACACTTTTCGGTCTTGTATGACTTTTCTAACTCTTCTCGCTCCTCTGGCTCTGAATGAATGTCCTCTCTTTTATACAGCGGGTGTGCCACCTGCCGGTGCGTCACCGGGCTCTGGCCAATCGTGACGCAGAGACTCGGATGCGCCTTTGGAGATCCCGCTGTGGCTCGTACCCGACGCTGTTCAATCCGCGGCTGGCTGGCGGCGGCAGAAGGTGGCGGACCTCGTTACAAACGCTACAACCAGTGAAGCGTTTTACGTTTGACAGATTGGACTTCTCCGCTCATGTGCCAAACACGGACCCGTGACAAGTTGGAGTGGATTGCTCCGTTCTATCGTTCTACTTGTAGACGGCTCCTGACCTACGCATCTCCAAATGTCAAGGTACGAGAATGATTTAAAGTTTTTATTCGTCTGTAGAATGGCCTCTTTCCTCTTTCCACTTATCTAGTGTCTTTACTTTACGCACATGTTTTACGCGCTCCTAATAAATAACTTCCTCTTGTCCTCTTGAAAATGTAAGTAGCCTTTCCTGAAATATGGTTATTGGACGCTCCATTGTTGTGCTGTTTTCATGGCGAGCGGACTTTTAGCGGCAGTATTTGGGGCAGGAGTGCTGCTGGGGTTTCCCTCAGCATCACCTTTCACAGCCGACTTGTGTCTGAGGTCTACCGCTCCTCTCTGCTCTGCTCCACAGCGCTGCGTACTGCTCCGTCAAACCGGATTGCATCTCAAAGTTAATTAAAATCGATGTTTCATGCATAACCAAATCAGAAAGTTAATTTAGTGAAAAACGAGGAAACACTGATATGTCAAACCGGCTGCGCGTTTATTCGTCTCTTTGTGATTATTTGGGTGATTAGAGATTAAGTATTTGTTTGTCATTGTTGCATTCAGACCAGAGGAAATGAAGAGTGGCCTTACATGGCACTGTCATGCTGTCATGAATGGGATATAGTGATTATTTATGATGTCCTTAGAAGGCGATGTGAAGGAATGTTCCCTCTCTGTGACCTCGGGCTACTTTGACATTGTACTGGATAATGAGTTAAGCAGAGCAAATGGCATCGGTGCCATGGTGCAAATATTTCCATGTAGTCCGTCCGTGACCACTTATTTGTCAGACAAGTTTTACACATACACGGGAGACAGACAGTGTGCTAGAACAGTACTTCAATCACATAATCAAAGTTTTAAAGATGTCTATTGTTTTATTTCTGTTTTTAGTAAGAAACTGTAATATGCAGATCTGAAAGAAATTAACATTTTGTTTTTATAAAACAAGTTGATCTAAACAGCTTAGACTACATGTCCATTGGCTTCCTGTTCAAAACTGACAACTGATAAGACTGTTTTTATTGTAAATTTATTTACAAGATCTAGAGGTTTGCAATACATAACATTTTTAGATAATATTGTGATTGTTTTCTTGAAGATAAGCAAACACACAATATCAAAATGTTACAAACAAGGCTGTTAAAAAACAAATTGAGAAAGCTACTCGGTAAATGTTCAAGCGAAGTTAGACAGCAATATATTTTAGTCATTCACTCAGTAGTTTTTCAGACCTGGACCCCCAAAATAATCATGCCAGCGATTTGAGACCCCCACAACAGTAATTTGTGGTGTTATTCAACTAAAATTCACTACAACATACTGTTTTCAGTGTAAATTGTTGATTTAATGCAGAGGAATATTTGTATAATTACATCTTGAAATCATTTCAAACCTCCTCCTTTGTGAATCGCTGTCTTCTTAGTCGACCAAAGCCCATTTTTTTCTTATCATTAAATCGAGCTAATACATGCTTGCTTGGTTTGAAATAATATCATCTGAATATTGTAATCAAGATATTACAAAAATATTGCAATAATAATTTTTGTGAATATCGCCCAGCCTTACATGTACAGTATCACACTACAACATTTAAAGCCAAGATCTTCGTCCCTAGAAGGGCTTTTACACAACACAATTTACATATTTCAATACAAAAGCATGTAAACATTAATGAGAACATCTTCTCTCTCAAAACTGACTGTTCAGCTTAAATGACTAGTTTATTTTTTTTTTTTTTATCAGTTAACATTTTTTGAGTATTTGCAAATAGAACTGTGCAATATATCGAGTTTTAGATAATATTGTGAATGCTGTTTTGAAGATATGCAAAAATTGAACATCGAGTATATCGTGGAGTAAAAACATGCCACAAAAGAGCTCATTTAGAATAAAAAAGTGATGCTGTACATTCTTTCAAGTCAAGTTTAAATATATACTGTATCAGAGTTTGTACATTAATCAATTCAAAGAGCTTTATAAAACAGGAATATTTGTTTATAATGAGAGATTGCTGCACTTTTGTGTTTGATTTGACAAATATTTGTTTGAAACTTAAACACTAGAAATAATGACCATGTTAAATGAGAAAACGGGACTATGTGGGCCTAGAATAACATGTTTTGAGTAGGTTTAAACTGGTTTGAACTTGATTGAAGTATAAAATATCTTTTTACTTAAAGAAAAATACAGACTAGGATAATAACAAAATTTATTGATCTACTTTGTTTATTACAGTCAAACATGCTTAAATCACAAAAACACTACGTCATTTACTCCATTTAAACTTATTGGAATATTTAAAGTTGTTGTTTTTCCAGTGTAGCTAATTTGAACATAGATTTGAACACATTTATGTTGAACTGATCAAATGTCGTCATCAAGAGCTGCCAAAAAAGTATCACAATATGTATTTTTGTCAATATCGCCCAGCACTATTTCCAAAAAAGCAGACAAGTGGTTCGTGAAAACAGGGATTTTCTAAGAACAATACAAGATTACTCAAACTTGCATGAATCCATCTAAACAGCAAACTAATCACTGTTAAAACATAGTTATAGTAGCTTTTACATGTTAGATCCCCTTTGACATTTGTTGCACATTTCAACAGCGATATGTTTTAATATCAATATGTCAACAAAGCCACTGAGGCAAACGGGAACAGCGTCACGGTGTATGCACAGTCTAAAAGGTGAGCGCGAGTGTGTTAAGACGATTATGACTCTCGGCGGCCGCTCGTGAATGGGGCGGACACTCAGGCGAGGAAGCAGACACACGGAGAGAGAGAGAGAGAAAGGTGAAAAGCAGCAGCGCCTACCCTTGAGTGTGATGTATCGTCTCAGCCCCGGTCAATATCGCTTGAGTAATGTTTTTCTTCATGTTTCTCCTCGTGTGATAGATAGCTTTGTTGTGCGTGATGCTATCCTCTTATTGATCATTGTTATGACTTTCTCAAATGGGCCGTGGGTTTGGGGCGGGAGACTGTTTCTGAAAGTTTAATGCAAAGATACTGCTGTTTTTTGTTTTGTTATTATTAAACTTCTTTGCAACTACCGGTAGAAAAGTGTTTTTGAAAAAGTGTCGCAAAATTGCCCAGATGGCTGAAATCAAAACTGCTTAAGGCAATTTTAGCTTCTTATTAAATTGCGCCTTTTGGTTTTGTTTGTATGCGACAGATGTTCTGGGATGTGTGAGGCAGAAAAAACATAAAATAAAATAATAAACTAAAGTACTATGTGACATTACTCAAAGCTTACGGTTATGCTTGGATATCTCTCTCCCTGATGGCCAACTTTGTACAGATTGTTTTAGGGATGATATTTTATTATCAGTGATAACGGAATTATCGGCCTGAGATTAAAACTTGAGTTTTGTTTATATGTGACAGATGTTTTGGGAGTATGTGAGGCATAAAATATAATAATAAAAATTCAAGCACATTGTAACGTTAGTTAAAGCTTGGGATATGAATGCAGATTGTGTCTTTAGTTAGTAGTTAAGGTTATAAAGTATATCACTTCATGACCAGCAATCTTGTACAGTTTGAATAGAAATGATATATTATTATCAGTGATAACGGCATTATCTGTCAGATTAAAACATTTTGGCACAGATATTTTTACGTTTGTTCTTCCCAGTTTGTCCTCAGTGCGTCATACCACTAGAGCTGGGTAATGTATCGAATTTTAGATAAAATCTTGAATCTTGTTTTCAAGCTATCAAAAAATATACAGACTATTTTGCGTATAGTAAAATGCCACAAAAAGAACCATTAAAAATAATATGCTTTGAACTTGCAACATTTCTGCAGTTCAGTGATTAATTTGACACACACCTCAGATTTGTCTAAAAATAGGTTGTGTTTATGTGGCATCACAATATTCTCTAGACCAGGTGTTTCCCAACTTTTCAGACCGGGACCCACAAAATAACAATCTTGCAACCCCCACAGGAAAATAAAATGGATGTCCGCAATAATTTCAATCTGGAAAAACCATTAATGTTAGGTCAAAATCTGTAAATCTAGTAGATTATTGCTTTATGTCCAAAATTATGCTTGAAGTAAAAAATAAAATAAAAAAACAGATAAAATACCAAGTCATAATTATAAAATTAGATCTTGAAATCATCTCGTGACCCCCAAATTTGGCTCAATGAGATTCTTGATTGAGGAGCCCCAAAATCCACTTTGGGAACCACTGCTCTAAACCAGGCGTCTCCAACTTCTTTCACCTAAATGAAAACAAAAATCACAATTATGTTAATGGTCACAATGTAACATCCTTCACAAGCTTTAGGTGGGTCACAGTTCTATCATATGCTTGTAAAACATTAATCAAAATGTTAGTTTAAAGTGGCAACATGCATGTGATGATGAAAATTTTAATTATTGGAAGTAAGTAAGGAAGTAAGTTAGTGAGTTATATTTGTATAGCGCTTTTCACAGCCACAGCCACAAAGCGCTTCACAGTGAGATGAACCCCCTCCTCACTCAGTGATGGTAGCAGCCCTGGGGCAGCTCAGCAGAGGCGGTTCACCTCTGCTGCATGTTATTGTAAGCTGTATACTTCTGGAACCTGTTGGTGAACAACTTGGAAGGTTGTGGAGAACCGATGGTAGCTACAGAGTGACAGGTGAGAGTTTCCTGCTCTAGACCAATATTACATGAACAGATGTTTGGCAGCTCAAATAAATATTGTTTAAATATGTTTTTCTCTTGTAATGCCAATATTGAGTGGGTCGAGTCACTGATAGAAAACACCAGATTGAAAATGTGTGAAGCGACTTTTC
Organism: Mugilogobius chulae; assembly: GCA_038363315.1. Taxonomy (NCBI): domain Eukaryota; kingdom Metazoa; phylum Chordata; class Actinopteri; order Gobiiformes; family Gobiidae; genus Mugilogobius; species Mugilogobius chulae. The sequence goes on from CM076407.1 coordinate 28,275,072, forward strand.
AGTTTTCATGGCAAAGTACAAAGTTATTAATAGGAGAACTGACTATTGCTCTACATGCCACATATAGATATATAAGTCAGACAAATGCATATTTTATCATTTAAACAAAAGCAAAAAGCTCAATTGACAAATTTACTATTACTAAACCAAATTTTTTGGACCTTGCTATAGATTTCTAACTTTAAAAATCGGTCATCGTTCGCAGTAGTGATCCAAATGTCAGATAGTTATCAGCTAAAAAGATAACGATAAAACTATCAGTCCATCCCTAATTTGACATTAAACCCATAAATAATTGCTCTACAAACAAACAACAGAGAAAAGAAAACATGGCAGCCTGCAGTAATAGAGAGAGAGTTGTTTTACAAACCTTGCCCCCGGGTCGTCCGCGCGCAGGGGCAGGCTCTTCTAGGCTACTTTTAGTGCCGGCAATAGGAGACATGGATAGGTATTTTACGGGAGTCAGCTGGCCAAACAGACGGCCTAACTCCTCCATTGGGTTTCATTAAAGATGGTCTTGATGTTTAAAGCTAGTTTAATCCACTTTCACAGCCACGGAGACCACATGAGATGAAAGCAGCCCCCATCTATCTTTAGACAAGCACGTGGGCTCAGACTTTTCCATTCAGGTTCAATCATTAAAGGACATATTATGCTAAGTTGACTTTGGTGGTTTTTAACCATGCTAACATTGCTTTTTCATCAAAAACAGATGAAATTTTGTGTTATTCAGAAAACACTGTTTTGAATATTATAGCTTTGTGATGTCATAGGTGGATCTCTGAACTCTTCTCCGCAGTTTTAAAGTCCATAAATCAACCAGACTCTAGGGTTTCTGCAACTAATTATTGCCACTTTGTGAATTCCTTTGCTGCCAATAGATAGCTCTAGAGCTCAATTTTTGACGTGGGAAACGTATGACTGCCGTGTGCTTTTTTACACGTTTTCTAATTTCTAATACATAAGATGGTAAAGCAAATGTTTTCAAGAATGTGTTTTATGGTGGCACAGCGGAAGGTGCTCTTGCCTCGCAGCAAGAAGGTTGCGGGTTTGACTCCCACTTGGCGCGGGCTTTTCTGTGTGGAGTTTGCATGTTCCTCTCCATGTCTCTCCGGTTTACCCACCAACCAATAACATGCAGGTTGACTTGGTGGTTGGAGGTTGAGGTGCCAGGTCTTTAGGCGAGTCGCCTCTGATGAGCTACTGTCACTGAGTGGGGAAGGTGTCTCACTGTAAAGTGCTTTGTGACTCTGTCTGTAACAAATATATAGCTAGCTTAGCTTGTATGCATTTACTTGTGATTAGTCAAAAAATTCACATTAAAAGTAAAGCACGGTTAAAACAAAAGCCTCACTGAGCATGAGCTGATTCAAGGTCCGAGGCACGCAAAGAGTTGAATAAAAGAAAAAGAATAGGTCTTCATCAAGGGATTGCAAAATATCAAAAATGGCAAATGATTGTCTTTGAATACAGAAATGTGATGTGACATAGATCACGTGGAAACTGCACATACTCTACAAAACAAACAAAAATACATGAACTAGCTAAAATCTGCTAACTGTTCCAGTTGAAGTTTACAATAAAGAGGTTTGGTTTGTCAGCGTTGCAATTTGGAACAGAAAGTCAATGGACCTGTTTATATTTCTAAGCTGTTTTAGATCATTTTTGTGTTTTACAAAGAACAAATGAGATTTATTGCTCTACATATGTTAGTTCATTACTGTAATTTCTGGACAATAAACTTTTTTCACAAGCTTCGAACCCTGTGACTTTTACAATAATGCGGCTAAATTATAGATTCTCATTGACTTAGCATTAACAAGTGCAACCATATACTTTTTTTTTAGGTGCCCTCAATAGTGCAAGCATTACGGTACTAAATACATGCTGTGCCTCCTTTAAAACAACTTCACCAATTCCCATTAGTTGGAGATTGTTCTTCCTCACATGAAATGCTTTTCCCATGCATAAGCTGTTGTGTCTGGTAATGTGGACATCAGATAGAGCCTTGCCAGTTAGCGTCCGGAGAGTTGACCCACAGATGTATTTCAGACTGAATCTGATTGAAGCCCACTGCCTGAGGTGCGATTACTGTAAAGTCTTATGAGGTGAGTGCCTGGGCTGCTTGTCATTGTCTCCCCCTCTGCAGTTATTGCTCGAGTTGTCATTCCTCATTTGTAGCATCTGTTTAGCTTCACTGACACTGCTGGGAAAGACTCTGACAAACCTCGCTGGCCTCGTAAACACTTGAATACATTGAGAACAATTCTTATGCTGCAGACAGAATGATAAAGATGCTATATTATGCTAATTTATTCCATGTTATATTGTTGTTTCATCATTAAAAACACAGCTGGAGTCGAGTTTAACACAGATCTTGCACACAGTATTGACCTATTTTGTCCCGCCCACTTTTCTAGGACATGCACTTCCTGTTTAGCTGCATTTAGCCTGTAGATTTCAGTTGATGGGTTTATTTTAACTGTCATTATATTTAATTAAAATTGTCCCACAAACAGACAACAAACACGTTGGCTACCTTAACAGAGCTAAACAGGAAGTGCAATTCCAAGCCAAGTGGGCGGGACAAAATAGGGTCAATAGGGTAGATTCTTTTGTCAGTCTGAAAACATGCTGTTCCACCTTGTGATATCAATAAATGGTAATTTATTTAAACTCCACACACCTTTGTAACACTGTAAAAATGTATATATACAGTCTTGCTTGACATGACTTGGAATTTCAACTGGATAACATTTAATTTGTTTACGTAATGTTGACTATTTCTCTGGTTTCAAGGCTTTTCAAATTGATAAAAAGTTAAAGTGGTAAGTAAATAGTCCTTAACCCATTGGCAAATAAACTGGCTCAAAGTAAGAAGTAATGTCTTCAAGCAAGGCTGAAACTAGGATGCATTCACAAAACATTTTCCGATTTGGATCAGGATTCGTTTGCCTGGATAGTCCAGGCTCTAATTCTGTACAAAATTTCGAAATCTGGTCCGATTGGAGAGATCAGTTTTGGCTTGGTTGACTGGTGCTCTGGAGCGGTTCATTTGTTTTGTGAATGCAAACGGACCGAGAGCGACAATGGGCCTCATTCATGACACTTTCTTACGAACAAATTTGTTCTTACGGGCTCCTTACGAACATTTTTGGCATTCACAAAATTTGTTCTTAACGGAAAATGTTCATCTGTAAGAACAAATCCTACGAACACTGAGGAGCACTCGTAAGAACAAAAAATCAGCTGTTTCAGATTTTTATTCTTATATTGTTCAGTCAAAAATTGTAATTCCTACATGATTGGAGGTTATGTATTTTTGCAAATTATTGTATATAAAATAATTTAGAAACAAAAAAAAATTCAGTTATGCATAAAAATGACTCCTTTAATAAACCTGCAGCAGCCTGTCCCAGAGCCTCTGTGTTCTGACCCCCACAGGACTCAGGACCCTGTGTCCCCCCAGGACCAGAGCCTCTGTGCACCTCCGCTATAGCCGCTGACCCCAGAGAAATCTAAAGTCTAGCAGCGTGTTTGTTTCTGATTTCGTAGCCACTGATGTAGCAGAAAGGCCAGGTTTTTCTTTACTGTTTGCGTAACGTGTGTCTGTCCCACAGCGCCTCCACAGGTGAAATTCAGATATCTCTACTGCGCTGGTTCGATTGTTAAAAAGTGTATTGTGAACCCGAACCGAGCCAGTTTAGAAAAAGAGTGTTGCAACTTTGGTTCCCAATCGAGTTAAGTCTGTTTCGGTTTGTATTGTGAATGCAGCCTAAGACTTTAAATAAATCCATTGATCTTATATTTGTAAATATTTAGAATCTTAGAATCAAGTCTTGAATTGCCTAATTTTGCAGCTACAGCAACATTTTCCCCAACAGAAAATATTGAAAAGAAAGAAACAACAAAGGAGCTATTCAAAACAAAAGGACAACAACTCTCTTATTTTACTATATTGCGTAGTAAATCAGTTCAATTGTGACTAAACTACCACATAATGACATCATAACGTGGAACGAAGCATTTTGAGCTTTGCAAACAGAAACGGCAGGATCATTCAAACATTTGTGAATGAGAGAAAACACACTTGTGGACATGTTTTTGACGAGGAAACACATGGCCAAAACCTCAGTGGAGTCAATTTTGCATAATACGGGCCTTTATAGTGGAAATAATTTATTGTAGCTTTTATGCAAATTGATATTGACTTTGCCGCGTTTTGCCGTGCCTGTTTTTTATTGTGTGCCATTTTGGTGCTCTGTGGAGGCAATCAAGTCTTTTTAACAGCCAACATAACATGCGAGCAAACCCTACAGTCATCACTCACTGACCTTTCCTTGTCAGTGTTAGCTGCAAGCTGTCCCTTATTGGTGGCAATAAGGTGCTGGCAACTGCTCCACCCTGTTTGCCTTAGGATATTGTGTATGTCCAGCACACAGCCGCACAGACAGGCGCGCTCACAGGAGTCGAGATAATGTGGCTAAGTGAGAGTTCAAAGGTCGGGAAATGGGCAGGGAACGAGAGGTGATTTGGAGGTAGCGAGGAGGTCAACGTTGATAACTACAAAGGTTCACATCAGTGCGTCAGCTGTTTTTCTAGCCTGCAGGAGGGTATTATGCAGGTTATACACGGACATTCTTCTGTTTGATAAATGCTCCTCAACGTTCTGACTTGAGTGGCAAAAGTATGAAAGGAACACCTGAGCAAATGAATGATAAAATTATAAATGATAAAATGGCTTGTTTTGGCCTATTTTTACCTCCTGAGTGTTTGACAGAAAGAAGAAACTTTACAAAGTAGTTTTTCTGTTGTCACGGCAACAGCGCAGATTTCCGTTTGCTAAAAGCAGTTGGAGTTTTAGGACATTTTCACTGTTACACAACATATAATTCACTAATGAACAAAAAAAAAAAAGAAAATCTTGTTTAAGAATAGAGAAGTAACAAGTTGAACTGTGTGTGATTTTAAGGTTGGCGTCAGAGATATGTGAGAGAAGCAAAAGTTCTGCTTTTCTGCCACTGCTTTGCTTTTGCAGAATAAGTTCATCTGAGTAAGACAAGCCAACATGACTATTTCCTGCATTTGGTGAAAGTATAATGTCCAACAGTTAAAAACTAGATTCAGATTGAGAATATTTATTGTCATTGTCAATAAAAGAACAACGTAATTCAGTTTGGAGCATCCATAAAACATAGTGATAAAGTGTAACCCACAGTAAAGGGGACAGTAGGGACATTCAATGTAATTTCGTTGTTGTTTTTGTGACAGTGACATAAATATTCTAAAAACTTGTTAGTACGCTTCTTTTTTCTCGTTTAGTTTCTCTCTACTGTTCTCCACTGTCTGTGAATCTGCTCCTGCGCTGCCACTGAGCGTCTGCTGTTATAAATACTTTGTAGAATTGCAGTGTTAAGCTAATGTTCCTAGCGTCTACATGGGATTATTAACAACAAAAGCAGATTCATTTTTGAAGGTTAATTTTTAGCCTGCAAAAGTTCATTTATCCACTATGTGACTTTTTTATAATTTGATTTGATTTCTTACTGCAGCTACACAAACTATGTTGCTTTTTCCCACCCAACAGATGGAACATAAATGGAAAATATCCCTCTGAGGTCAGAACTGTAGTCAGCCGTAGTTGTGGGTTGTGGTTGTTTGAATATATTATCAGTCTGTAGCTGCTTTTTTTTCTATTTTAGTTGTGTTTGACTCATACAAGAGAAAACAGATTTGTCTTTGTTGACTCTCATTCATTATAGCCACTTACTGCTGACATTTACAATGCTGTGATGTCATCTGCGTAACCTCTACACACTATAGTATCTACACTTTACATAATGCACCTTCTGTATTTTCACCTCGCCGTGCCATTGCAGGTGCAGAACACTGCTTGAATTTTGGATCAATCTTCCTTTGTCATATCAATAGGCTGACATTTTAAGTTTTGAAGGGACTCTAGATTCATGGTTTATATATGACTGCTTTTATGTCGGAGCTGTGTCTGTTCTTAGCAGGTAAATCAATAACAAGTTGCCCTCTCATTCTCTTTGGACGTCCTCCGGGAGGGCTTCAAGGTAACGGAGAACGATGCTGTCCGCGGAGAACGAAAAACGCGACTCTGAAAGTGATAGTGTGGGCTTCTGAAATATGTATTTTCTCTTCAAGTCAAAGATCAAGCTACTCCTGTCAGAAAGCGAATCTGTATCATTTTATCTTCGCAGAAAGTAAGAGAAAATCCCAGTCAGAAATTCAGCTAGAAGTTTTAACAAGCTGGGTGCAAATAATTACAGCATACATTCATTATGAGCGCATACCGTAGTTACATACAGTATTGATTCAGTCGGTTTGCTTGGGAAATTAAACCCTTGGTGCACTGATCAATCATGCTTCTACATTAGCTCCATAATGATAGCAATTTCTCGTTTCAGACATCTCAATCATTAAAGGGCAAATGTGATGTATTATTTGCATTGTGCTTGTCATCAAACCATGTTCTGGAGCTGTGTTTTTCAAATGATAATGCGATATATCAGCACTAAAATATTACCGAGTCTTAAATGGCTCCAGGTGATCATGTCTGGTATTGCTTAAGTACTTTGGCTACTCATTATTGGTCATTCTGTTTCTTTTTTATGTAAAAATGTTGCTTGAGATTCTATTAAAAGACAACAGCAAACATTAATCTTTAGAAACACCCCTGCCTCCCTCTAAACAAAAACTTATGTTTACTCTCCTCCTCTCCTCCTACTGGAATTGATACATTTAAGCAGTACATTAAAAATATCTTAAAAGTAGTGTGATTCAAATTCAAGGTTACATAAAAAAAAAAATAATAATTTTAACCTGGTCCAATCTTCTTGAATTAAGCTTAATAATCAGAAATCAGGTCATTTTAAACCAGACCTGGACAAATGTGACCCTCAGGCTGTTTTAATGGCCACCTGGCAGTTTCTGTGAGGAACAATTATATTTCTTTTATTTGAGTGACTTAACGATAGAGCATGTGTTTTGCTTGTTTTCTAGTATTTATCGAAATAAGTATTCAAAATTAACCTGGCCCAATCATATTGTAGCAGGGCAGACTAAGACGTTCTAGCGCCGAGTCTGAGTCAGCAGCTCCAGTGGATGTACGTAGGTGTTTCTGCTGCTTTTGATGCAGTTTTAGTAGAAATAAGGAGTAATGTGTAACACGTACTTGTTCTTTCCCACGTGGACATTGGCTGCACCATTGCGATTTGTTGCTGTGATTGGCTAAGCTCAAATAAGGTAGGCCACTCACCCAATCAGCTCGAAGTATTTCACTAAACATCCCACCTTTTCCCAAATGCTTTCAGCGGGTCAAGTTCCATATGGATAATGTTGAATAAGTCAAATCGGAATTCACGACCATCTGGCGTGTGCCAGGTTAGGCCAAAATAGTACATTTAAAAAAACTGTGTTTTGCAAAAATGTGCTTGTAAGAATGTCAACTTTTTTGCACCAATGATCACAATCTGGCCCTCCGCAACTTGTCTAGACTTGATTGAATATGGCCCTTGGGGAAAAAGAATTGCCCGCCACTGTTTTAGACAATTCTAGATATTACATTTATGCAGTGATACTTTAAAAAAGTATTTAAATTCTGGGTATTTTTAACTCACATTATTGCAATGCATAGCTGGGAATCCCTCAAGGCCTCTGGAGAACCTTGGCATCTTATGTATCAGTAAAATAGTAAATCAGAGCACACACAATACATCATGTTTCACACATTAGGAATTCAGTTAAGATAAGATATTAATGTGAAAATTTCAATGTTGCAAAGCACACTTCAAGTGCAGCAAAAGAACAGAAACATGCAATAAAACAAGATAATAACTTTAAATGGACTTTGCAAAGATATATGCCTAAAGTTAACAACTGTTGTTAACAACAACTGTTACAACATGATTAAAAAATTACATAATACAGCATGTGTCTTTTAAAATGCGTGTGAACAGTAGCTAAACGATGGGATTTTTAGGATTTCTCTTTAGTGCTCCCTGGACAGATTTTTATCATTTCCTTCTTGTTGCTCCTGGTCCAGGTGCTTTCACTTAGTCTGTCCGATTGCACCTAAGCCTTGCGTAAATCGACTGGAGGACGGCTCTCTGTCTTAAACCTGTGTAAACTACGTCGCATTACAACATATTGAAGCTATGCATCCGGAAAACTTTTCCCATTATGTGTGAGAACAAGCACTTGACCTATATCTACGTGGCCCCAAGGTTTACAATCAACAAACAGTGCAACACAATGTGCACAACACATTCAAAGTAAGAGACAACACACAATTAACAGACAACACATTATATTGAGTAGACAGTTCAACAAAATGTTCAGAACACATTACATTTAGCAAACAGTTGGGATGGGATGAGACAGAATTTTCACGGGACGAGATGAACCACGAGATTGGGTCTACGAGATTGAGACAAGATTTTTTTTTTTTAAAGATTTTTATCCTTGAGTGCGAAATACACTCTGTGAGAATAACACAAAACAAAACAGAACATAACAAATACACTAAACAAACAATAGTAAACAAACACGAACAGCCTAAAAATAAATAAAATAACAATAGTTTCAACTAAGAATTTTAACAAAGCAAACTACACAATTGTTGTTATTATTTATTATATATATATATATATATATTTTTTACATGTCATCAAGTCTATAACATTATTCTTATGTTTTAAGTTATATGACATTGACTGAACTCTGGCTCAGGCTCTGCCCTTTCTCTTCCCCTCTGCTGCTGCAGACAGACGCACACAGAGAAGAAGGAACGCGTCTGTCCTACTTTTTTACAAGGGTATAGTTGCAATAAGGTTGAATATCTTCTTTTGAATCCATTTTAAATTATGTTTAAGTGTGAAAAACATCTGCGACCCGCATATATGTGACTGTAATTTTTTGCGCTACATTTTTACAATGTTTAGACTAATTATCTTCGTCAATACAAAATAAAACTGAGACAGAGTTTAGACTGTTTTCTGTTCAATTATGTGCTCTACATGTGGAGGAGACTTTTTACTACAGCAGCTCAAAGATACAAAACTGAACCCTTTATGAACATTCCCAAGACTGCAAGAGCTTTCTTTAAGTGTGCGCACAGTATCGTAACAATATGATCTCGCCAGATCTCGTCCCAACCAAACAAACAAAATGTTTACAAAGCGCTAACAGACAACACAACTGAAACTTCACAACAACGCATTATAACTTGTCCGTAATAATAATAATAATTGTAATGTGTTTCTGTTGTGGATTGTAATATGTTGTGTTGTCAGTTGTGGTTAATTGCAATGTGTTGTCTGTTAATTATTTGTATGTTTTTTGTTTTTTTTATTTTTTCTGTTGATTGTAATGTGTCTCGTAATTGTAATATGTTTTCGGCACTTCATTGTTTTGTCTTTTAATTGCAATATGTCGTTGTTTTGAACCCTTTCATATACGTATATTATTGCATTGTTGGAAAAATGTGAAGAGAAACGTCTTTAGCGTCTTTAGACACAGATTTGGTGTGTCATACAGAATCAACAGGAGATCAGACTATAGGCCTAAAATCACATGGCCTCTCACTGTGCTGCTCTGTGCATTTTCATAATGACATCCAGGGCCTGACAGTGACGCTCATAGATTAGCACAATACCTCCAAGGTGATATGCTGCATGCTTTGAATACAAAATCATTTCTTCCAGGTAATCCATACGCGTTATGCCGAATCATCTTCTCCTTTTAGATAATATAGACATCTTCATTTGCAGGCAGTGATCAGGTTCTAGTTTACGTGGGATTGCTTAAGTACTTATCCATAATTATTATGAGCCAAAACTAAAATGGTAGAATTAGACTTGCTTTTCAAGTCAGCCTGGGCATTAAATCATAAGACTGAGAGATTGCAACAAATTAATCGATTAATCGCAACTGACGATTATTTAAATAATTGCCAACTAATTTAGCAATCGAGTACTCTTTAACTGGTCTTTATACTGTTCCAAATATCCATGAGCTGAGAAAAAAACTCGCAGTCAGTGACTTAGCATTTTAGTGCTTTTTGACGTGTGAGGGATTCTGTTTTAGAACTCAAAATTCTTACTGCAGTTTTCAACTTTTATTTGTCAATTTATTCATTCTTTGCAACATATTTGCTGTAAACCACTGATAAATATTTACCAGAAGGACTATCACACCAAAATAAGTCAAAATACCAATTACTATTTTTATTTTGAGTCAAATAAAAAATTTAGATTTATCAAAAAGAGGAAAAAAAGTCTAAAGATGCCTAATTTGTTTTCCAAATCACGCAGACTAGCTACAAGTGTCTTCTCATTTAAATCTTAAATGGAAACTGTTTGAAGTCCATTCACTGCGATATTCTGTCTGATTAGCAACTACTGTGTGATTATAGCCTTGTCATAATGGCTTTCTGCAAATTTGTCAGCACACTATTTCTTTTAAAAATCCTGTTGGGGAATGTTTGGCTCATTGCGGCTGAAAGATGTCTCCTGCCTCTTTTTGATCACTTGTTTGCAGCAGCCTGTCGACTTTTCCCGTTTGAAAAGCTCATCAAGTGCGTTTCAAAGTCAGTTGATTGTCTTTTAAGCTGGCACGCTAGGGCGCAGTTTTGAAGCTTTTGTACTCTTGCCACTGCAACCTTGTACCTATAACTCAGGTCAACAGTCTCTCAAAACATATTTCTTTGTCTCCAATTTCCAGAGGTGTAGCATCAAACTCTGGGCACTTGATAAAAAACGTTTTGCCTGGCCCCTGGTTGACTGTGCATAGAAGCTTCTTCTCGTTTGCACAAGTGTCTTTTGGTGCAGTGTTCACAATGTAACTACATGCACTTGTTTGGGCTGGGATGATGTTTACAGTGATTACCTGTATTACAGTTATTACAAATATATATACAACATAACTAGTTAGTTATTATCATACCTGCTTGTCAAAGTATGATTCCATCAGATCTCAGAAGCTAAGGTTAGGCCCTGGTTACGGGAAATCACAGGAACACTAGCTGCCACAGTGGGATGACAAAAGTGGATTGTTGTTGTGTCCTTGGGCAAGACACTTAACCCACATTGCCTCAGTGTCTGTTGCACTGGGTGAGTGGATCCTTGATTGTAAACGCTTTGAGTGCCTTGAAAGGTAGAAAAGCATATAAATAGAAACGGAGACTATTACTTTAGTAAATATTACAGTCATCACCTGTACTTACAGATATTACACTAGAGTTGTAGTTGACCAAAGAAATTTTTGGTTAACTAAAAACATGTTCCATCGACAGAATAAATGACTAAAAAGGGGGCTTGGCAAAAGGTCTGAACGTTCACGCTAAATCTATAATTTACACAGAAAACTAAATGTATTTATATATATATAAAAACAATATATTGTATAAAGACCAATGATTTGGTCCAAAATCTTCAAATAATTCACTTCTTTTCGTTACTTTATAATCTAAATAAAATTATGAGTCGACTATTAGACATTTTGGTCGACTAAAGGACTACAGCCATATTTACAACATAACAATTTAATTATTACCTGTGCTTACAGTATGACCATTTATTTACTACTCGCACTTATAGCATAACTATTTAGTTATTACCTGTACTTTTGGCGTAACTATTTAGTTAGTACCCATAATTATATCTTATTTGGTGTGCTAAAGAGTAACCAAAAAGACTACTGAAGAGGAAAAAGACATGACTCTGAAAGAGCCGTTACCTGCTAATGTCACAGCAGTTTGAATTTTTTGAATAGTCTTGTCAGATTTTGTAAAACAGATCATTTCAGGGGCACAGGCCCCGGTGACGTTTGGGTTTTCATGCTACTTAGAGGTGTTGATTAGCTGCTGTGCCAACCTGTTGAGGTAATTTCAGAGTGGAGTTGCTGCCAGCTGGGTTTGTGATAAGATTTGGCCTGAGCTTCTGTACAAAACTGCACTTTGCATAAGCGTTTGTAACGTCTAACCTACATGCTGTGCTGGCCAAGTCTACTAAGACAAGTCTGCTGTTTACATAAAAGTGCTGATGTGTTGCAGTGAGATTGATTGATTTCATGAGCGTGACTGACTCCAGTGATCAGTGGATTAATGCTGCGCTCATTTACATTTATTCATGTTTGCACGCTGTTTGTTTTCACACTGACAACCTGACTCTGAGAGGTCTGTCGCTCAGGTGATGGTGTCTCGCCGGTGGTACATTTAAATATGATTTGATACTCATTAGCTTGAAAGGTAAACGTCAGCAGCAGTGAGGTATGGGATTGACTAGAGAGAGAGTAGTCATGGTAACCTATAGCTACAAATGTTCAGTTTCAGCAGCCATGTTGTTTTAGATTTAGCCACAACTTTTAAATGACATTTTCCCTTAAATACTGTTAATTAACCTTTTTGTATTTGTACATCTTTTAATACCTTTGTTCAGCCAAACTAATGTTAAACAATATATACATATACAGTATATATGTTTAGGTATTACATTTGTTTTATTGCAATATTTGTTTATAATCCAGATCTGGTAAAACTGTGGCCTGTTTTAATCAGTTGGTTGACTAATCGGTCGACGAGACATGTCTTTAATCGACTAAAAGGGGGTGTAAAAGCTGTCCAACAAAATGTCTTTTTGATTGAATTATTTATCTGACCGTAATAATTCTTGGAAAGACTAAAATGCATGCAAAAACAATACTGTGTGCAAAAGGGTATTGTCTACGTAGATGTAAAAAACACTGCAGGTTTATGAAAACAAGTGTTACTTTTAAATTTCTTTTTTTGATGGGCTTAGTTATGAAACATGTGTCTGCATCTGTTCCTAAATAATATCACACTAAATGGACAAAATGATAAAATGAAAGAGCCTGCGTTTTACAGAAATGTGATTGTCGTAATTAGAGCTTGTTACATACAATCATCGCAGTCTGGCCCTCTGCCACTTGTCTGAATTCAAATATGGCCCTTGAGGAAAAATAATTGCCTTAACCTGATATAATGTAATGGCACGCACATATATTCTACATAAAATACAGCCCAGTGCAGTACACTTGATATTCAATTATATCTTCAAAAATAGAAAAGACTATGGCAGCCTGCCATGGTCTAATTTTTGCCCCCATTATAGTCTAAACATAACATGAACAATTTATTGTTAGATCAAAGGAGTTTATGGTTGTAGCATTATCAAATGCCTATAAAAGTAGCCATTTTTATTTTGTAATCTGTGCTTTTTCATATGTGGAGGCAACTGATTACATCTAATCTATAAAAATATACAAAGAAATGTAATCAAAATCCAGATTGCTTGTGCCACCATAGTTTCAGTATAATCCTGTGGAGAAACACTGTTAAGTCAGCCTTTGATTCAACAAGTGTGTGACAAGTTATTTACAAACAGGTCATTACTGTAAGTTGTAAATTAATAATACATTAGATCCTCAGGAGAATTGCTTTTATGACACATGGTGTCATATGATGCAATCAGAAGTTGTGGTTATTTAATGACACTGCTGTGCTTCAGATATTATGCCTTGTGTGTCATACTTGTCGGCTGCAGTGCGTGCTTACATTACACCTTTCCTTTGTAATCCCCTCTTTGCACGTCTGTCATCACGGTAACAATATCACATACACAGTGTCAAACACCAAAGTAAGATGAAACGCTGTGTTTAGAAGTGATCCAAGTGGAACATCCCCACTTATTTGGATTTCCAAGTTTCTTTTCTGGGAACAGGTGCAAGTGTGACATTGTACACTGCAAAAATGATACTGGATAAAACAGATTGGATGAATGGATAGCTTTGCTCAAAATGACTTGGAATCAGTGTTTTAATCTAGATTACAGTGATTAGCTGCGTAAGATTTAATTGCCAATGTAATGTGAAATAGTTTTGTTCGATTTGAGAAACTTCTTACAGTTTATATGATGATGAGTTTATTTATACTGCACATTTTCACAGACAGATGTCTTCCAAAGTGCATTAAGCAAGAGTGCTATCCACTCTGCCACCAAATTTGGTTTAAAGTAAATAAATAAATAAAATGAAAAGAATAACCCACTGGGAAATTGTCGGTCTCAAGGTAATACACTAGTAAAACAAGTCTGTCTATATATATAGACAGACTATATATATATATAAAACTTAAAACATTTTCCCTTTGTTTGATTTCCTATGTAATCCCCATGTTCTAATGCTGTTTCATAATTAAGCAGAAAGCTGGAGTTGAGTTTTGTTTCATTTACACATGTCCAACTCTAATCCTGCCAATTATAAAGGCTGGATTCTTCTGTTAATCTGAAAATATGCTGTTCCACCTTGTGATGTCATTAAGTGGAAGTGCTTCACTGTGTTTTTAAACCCCACACATAATCACTGGAAGCATATTCAGCCTTGTATTAGTCTAATTTTGTTTGTAATTTTGTGTAATATTGTTTGTTTTTAGTCTTGTTTAAACTGCTTGATTGTTATATTGGAGACGTTTTTTTTTGTTGATAATCTTAACTTAACAAAAGGAAAAAAAATACCTCTTCAAAACAAAAAAAACCCACAACAAATCAATCTTATTTTAGTGTATTGTCAAATGATTTTTTCACATAATGATCCCATGTACACAAAATGTCCTGTTTGGAGTTTTTAGCCACACACTCCAAAACACTCCTGGAGTTGCAATTTATTTCATTTTTCAGTTTTGTTCCACCTTGTGACATCATTAATGGTTGAAGAGACTTACAGGAAAGAGTAATACATTGTCTATTTTTGTGAATATTGTAGTTTGACCTTTTGTTCAGTTAAATTTTCCACAAAGTCTCCAATATTTTTGTGGCACATGCAGAAGGCCTCAAAATTGAGCGGGTGATAAGATGGAAGATTGTTTTTTTCAATTTGAGAAAAGAACACTGCCTAAGTAAGCAGAATTTCTGTGTTTAACACGTAAATGAAGCAAAACACAACTTCTGGAACATTTTAGATGCAGAAACAATATTGTAACAAAAACACAAAAAGATGTAATGTGGCACCTTTAAGGCTGTTAATGATAAAAATACCATGTAATCGTTTTGAGCTTTGTAAATGGAAAAAGCAGGATTACTTAAGCATTTGTGAATTAAAGAAAAGGCAACAGTATTCTTACACGACTAAAAAGCTCACAGGAGTCAATTTTGCATAATACGGGACGTTTAAAGCAGCACCTGTCTTTGAGTATTTCACCTTTTTTTTTCCCCCGGAGTGATTGACATTTGAGAAGAAGGCTGAGAGTGGTGGAACTTGTACCAAACCAGAGCGCGATGTAGAAGTCGACCCTCTGGCTAAACTCTGACGGAGAAAATTAATCCAACTGAATGAGACACAGAGCCGCGGGCCCGGAGTCAGGTTTCTCCACTGACATCAACACGGCTGCAGATAAGGCAGTGCAAACGCTATGGAAATACGGGGTTTGCACCAATTTGCAATCCAGGCTGCAAACCTCTAAACAAGACTCCGGTTCATTACTTTGAATGTTTACCAGCTCAGGTTCAAATCCAAAACAGAGGCAGACGCTCCTGTGGGCTTTCGAAACATTTCCAAATTGGGACCAACAAACACGGTGAGACGACAATAAGACAGCCACAAAGAAGATACAGTATGTGTGTCAGGAATGGAATTGAATCAGCAGGTATTTCTGATGATGTGACGGATGATTCACAACTTGTGCAGCGGTGGGTGAGCAAGAGTCATTATTTATAGTGTCAGATGTTTTTTATTGGAGCTGGGACAGTGTGCGATATTTACAAAATGACATTGACAAAAATATTACACTGATTAGCAAATTCACTGTAAACCCAGAATGTCTACAGAACTTTAGAGATTTCAGGTAATAGGTTGCCATAATTTTGAGTAACATTTAGCAAAATTTTCATTATTAATTGAGAAAAAGCATTATTTCAATCAGAAATGTCAAATCAAATGGAGCTGGGGCTGAATCGAGTTGGTTGAAAGATGTTTTTTCAAACCTCCTTCTGTGTTATGACAACTAGTCTATATAGGCCTAATATAACACATGTACAGTATGTCCAGATCACGATTTTGATTGTATCACGATTCTTGTAGACGATTTATTTTCCTTTTGTCTTTGAGGTAAATACAATTCACTATCAATAGCTAAATCCAGCTGTCAAAAGCTGACCAGCGTTGCCAGATTAGCAGAAAGAAACAAGCAACCTCAGCCCTTCAATAAAAAGTGAATAAAATAATCGATTTTTCAGAACATTGCGGCCTCATTCATGAAAGTCTTCGTAAAATCTGTGCGTAACTTCCACTTTAAGAAGCTGCTGCGAAAACTCTACGTGTGATTCACGACGAGTTCGTAACGCCAAATTCACCAAAGTCTAGCTACGAACGGTTTTTTTTTTACACTGGCCGCCGTCACAGGACTTGGAGCTGGGGAAATGATCAGGAAGAAGCTGCAGCAGTGCGTCTCCCCACTTTCGCTGAGTTAATACTTCAGCGTCTTTTAAAAATGTCCAAACACACATGAACACACTCAGAGGAAACATGTTCAAGTCACAAATGTATTGAAATAACGCTGAGCTTTTGCCGTTTATATCGCGTTTCACGTCGCGGTAGAACGCGCGTGTGGGGGGAGCGGGGGAGGGGGGGTCAGCGGCTGTAGCGGGGGAGCACAGTCAGTGCACAGTCTGCTCTGGTCCTGGGGGGGGGACACAGGGTCCTGAGTCCTGTGGGGGTTAGAACACAGAGGCTCTGAGGCTGGGACAGGCTGCTGCAGGTTTATTAAAGGAATCATTTTTTTTTGCATAACTGATTTTTTTTTGTTTCTAAAATGATTTTATATACAATATATTGCAAAAATACATAACCTACAATCATGTAGGAATTACAATTTTTGAATAAGTATATAAGAAATAAAAATCTAAAACAGCTGTTTTTTTGTTCTTACGAGTGCTCCTCAGTGTTCTTAGGATTTGTTCGTACAGACGAACATTTTCCGTTACGAACAAATTTTGTGAATGCCAAAAATGTTCGTAAACAGCCATTAAGAACAAATTTGTTCGTAAGAACGTTTCATGAATGAGGCCCATTGTGAGTTGCTGGAAAACAAGTGTTGGAGATTTTGCCATATCATGTGTTTTTTTTTTTACATTAATGATGACTTTTAGACACCAAAACATGCTAAAAAGTTATATAAATTAAAATATATTTTGATAAATTATACCTGAAAAGTTGCTAAGGTTCCTTTCATAACTTAAAAGCGCAGTCCAAAAGGAACTTCAAAAAAAGAAGCCCAAAGTCACTATAAAAACTTGGTGCGTTCCCACCAGACAGCGTCTTTGCGTTTTTGTGTCCATTTTCAATGTTAGGTCATTGTAAACCTGCGTCTTGAGCGTTCAAGCGTATTTGCGTCGCGTATTGGCATCTGGGCGTTCGTTGACGCGCATTTAGGCATCTGAAAACGCAGCGTCTTACGGATTGACGCCCATCGGGGTATTTTGGTCGCCTATTTAGGCGTCAGCTTCGAAAATGTTCTACGTCAAAATACGCTTTTACGAAAGAATTTTGACGCAAATGCTCTGTCCGGTGGGAACACAGCAAAAGAGTAATAGGTTGGAAAAAAGAGTCGGATGCATCAAATAGAGAAAAAGGAAATCACAATATGACAATTTCATCTAAAAAGCAGATTGTCACAGAGATGAGCTTACGATTCATTTTTATCACTATATTTCCTGGCCTTTCGCTCAATAGTTTCAGCCTTAGTTTCATTCCAGGTTCAGAACTGCCTTTCTGTATCGAGATGTGTATTGCCAATGAGTTTGTCTCTATATACTTATATACCAGAACAACGAGTACAGCCCTACATTGAACCTAAATGATATTGATTAATTGCACAGCCCTGTGCTGTGGTCTCCCTGATGTGACAGGTCAGTAAATGTTCAAACATGTGTTCATATCATTTTTTTGTTTTAGGTTTTTCTTATCTGTAACTGTGCACTGTATAGACTTTCTAACATCAATATACAGTGCGGTCATAGAAGGAACAAAGTTGACTCTATTGCAAACCCACTTATTTTATATAGTAACTTATGTAACTTGGTTGTGAACAGCTGAACAGACATTTAAAATCCAGTAGTATTTGACTTTATCTAAGCATGTGCTACAACTTTCTAATTTAAAACCACTCGAGGGACCAACATCAAAACAAACAGTAATTCCTGGACTCACACCTTCTTCTCATTGGCGTCTGGCCTGAAGAGTTTTGGGAATGAATTGGTGTAAGCTCCAACAGCTCCCACTGGATTAATTCCATTTAGCTGAGTGATAATCATCTGGAGCTCGTCTCAGGAATGTGTGGCTTCGTAGAGGGAGAAATAACGAAGGAAAAACAAGAACTTTGTAGTGGCATAGCGTGAATGGTTTGAGGTAGGTTTTGGGTCCAATCGCGTGTGTTTTCTCTTCTTATCAGCTGTGCAAGCCCTGTGCAAAAACAAACAGTGGGCACGCCTTATCGAAGCGGGAGACTCGTACAAGCGCTTGTGTAGCTTCACATTCAATTTAAATCAACATAGACGCAGCGGATTGCAAGATATTACAAGAACAAGGCGATAGGGTGGAGCAGCTCCAGTGAGTATTAAAAGTGTTGTGTCTGGGAAGAAGTGCAGCCCGGAAGCAAAGTAGGAAGTAGGGTTGTCAGAAGTATTTAAAATCAGATTTTAATCAATAATCGAGATACTCATTTGAACAAGTATCAACACTTACATTAATCACAAACAAGAGAAAATGTGATTTAACTGAATAGTTTTGGAACAAATTTTGAGATCTAGTGGAGCAGAAGTTCTTCCGGTGACTTGAAGGAGGCCTCACAATGTGTTGCATAAATATCAATATTGCAAGAAAAAAAAAAATCCCACATTTTTTGCTTTGTCTTGGTTTAGTCAGAATTCAATTATAAGCAATTGGTTAGTACGAGGGATAGGACGATTTACTTAAGTCACAATTTAGTTTTTGATTTTGCACCCACAATTTTTAATTTTGTTTGATTTTGTTTTCTATATTAACATTACCTTAAGACACAAATAAACCAGAATAAATACATTTAAAACAAAGCCACTGTTGTTAGTGCTCAGAACTATATTTAAACAATAAACAGTATATTTAGAGTATACTGTATATTTAGAGGTCCACCTTCAGTTGTTAATGCAACGTAAAAATGCACATTCAGTCAGGTCTGGCACAAGCTCACGCTCTGTTTCTTCAGACATCGTGGCTATTACTGTATTAAGCCAGGGCTATTCAAATGGTGGCCCCTGGGCCAAATGGGCCCACTAAGCAGTATGATGTGGCCCAACAAGCCAACATGGGCCATTAACGGGATAACATCACAAAGAAGCCTAGAAACACTCCATTTCTGATTCACACTGAACAGTGGTGGTTAGCCGTATGAGCTATGTAAGATCTGTTATTCAGTACTTTTAAAGTGTGTAGAGTGTGCTTAACTCTATATTTAGCCTAGTCCTTTATCGTTCTGATTTGCTCACGTTCTACTTTTGTTTTATCTCTACTTCTTCTTGACACTAGTAGGAAGATGGCTGCCTGGCATGTCTCCATACAAAAGTTTTCTTGGCAGGACAATGCTCGTCCAATAGGAAACTGTTTATTGGACCTCTGTCTGTGTTCCATTGAAATGTAACCATAACCTACACCAGACATATTTATTACATATACATCCAAATCTCTGGTCAGGGAGGCTTGTTGTTTTGGCTTTGTAATCCACAGTGTAAACATTAAAAACACAAGGCTTGATTTATAAAGTCTGATTCAGTGGTATAAAAGAAAGTGGCAAACAAGGCGTACACAGAGCGGTAGCAAAACAGGCTCTGGGGGGAGGCGCCGTGTTAGCCGCGCTACAGCTTGTTTAGGAGCTTTTTTAAACAGAACTTTGGAGAAGTGGCACAGCTGATGATGTGTTTACACAGACTGTGAGGTGCAGTTTGCTCTTTCGCGGCTACAGTCCCCAGTTACACCAGCTAAGCTAACGATACAGAGAGTTTGACAGGATTTACAAAGCTTACATATTTATTTGTGTCGACTGTGTGATGCATGAGTTTATTTGAGTTCATTCCGACTGGATGCTGCACAAGTAGTTGTTGCAGTTTTGGTTGTGATTGTGAAGGTGGTTTCATAGTCTGGACAGTGTTTTGAGTTTCGTTTTTTTTTTTTTTTTTTTTTTTTTTTTTTTTTTTTTTTTTTATTGTGAAGGTGGTTGAAGCAATTCTTATTTTCTTTAATTTTACAACCTCTCAGAATACACTAATTGCCAATAAATGCCATTTCAGGCATTTTTACATGTAGGCTATATTGTTTTATTGGCAACACTTACAAGTAGAGGAAAAATTATGTTTTGGAAACTTGCAAATATTCAGTTTGTGTCTATTGACACGTGTGTAAAAGTTTGCACATCGCTGCTGATTGAGCTCACATATTTAATGAGGTATTAGCGTCGTTTCTCAGTGATTTCTGGGTCTTTTTGGATGATTTAAAAACTCAGACGGCGCTCTGAATCATCTCTGTCTACAGCAGAACTCTCTTCCTCATTTTCACGGAACTGATCCTCTGTTTGTGGATTGTTTATGAGAGCGAGGAGAAGGAAGCAGCAACAGCAGCAATGCGGGGGGCTTTCATTCATGTTTTTAGACTGAATGATGTGATGCCGACAAAATAATTTATCGCGATTAAGCACGTGGTGCGTTATCGCAGTGGTTAGATGTTAACATGCCCAGACCTAAATGAATTTTTCCCCCTTGTATTCATTGATCTCCAGAAATGAAACCAAGCCTCTGTTTTCCCAAGTCACCCAAGTATGCTTCAAGTCTTTGGTCTCAAGTCCAAGTCTAGTCCAAGGCTTGATGTCAATTTCTGGTCACAAAAAAAGGAGACGGGACATGTTGCAGTTTGTTCATGAAAAATTACACAAAATATTTTTTTGCGGAGAAGCTTAAAGAGTCACAAGTCACTGAGCTCCAAGTCTTAAGTTTAGTTCCAAGTCACTGACCTTCAAGTTCAAGTCAAGTCCCAAATCTTTATTCATTTTATCAAGTCAAGTCTCAAGTCATCAAAACAGTGACTGAGCCGTACTCAAATCCACAACTCGCAAGCCAACACCTCTGGTATTTACCAAAATGTATTAAACATGAATATGATTTCTAGATACATATTAAATTACCTCAATATAGCATAGTGTACAGCATACTACCTTCAATATAGTATGGCTGTACACTATGCTGAGGCTGGACATGGGAGCCCTAATAATCTAAAAATATCTGGAATCGAACATATTAAAGCATCTATAAGAGGTGGAGACAGACTGAAGCTGCTCTTACAAAGAGAATCCTTTTGGATATATACTTTGAAAGCAAAGGAATTCCTGGTTGAATGATGATCTAGATTTTACTCCATTTTTGTAAATAGATACTGTATACTATAATGTTTTGCAGTGTGCTTGCTGCCTGTAACTATCTTGCTCACTTCCTCTCACCTCTCCAAAAAACATAAATGTAGCAGTTGCTTTAGCCCGTAGTATGAGCGAAAGTTTTTTTTTTTTTTTTTTTTTTTTTTTTTTTTTTTTTTTTTTTTTTTTTTTTTTTTTTTTTTTTTTTTTTTTTTTTTCCCGTAGTGAATGAATGAGAAAGTGTGTGTGTGTCTGTCTATATATGTTAACCTTGTGAGGAGTTGGCCAGTATCCAGGGTGTTTCCCCGCCTAAGGCCCAAAGTCACTGGGATAGATTGCAGTCACTCTCCACCCCAAATGGGAGAAAGCAATAGAAAATTACTAAAGATTGACAGTGACTTGACTACGGTACTCATATAAGAGAGAAAACAGTGTATTTTTCTTGATATTCCAGTTCTGTCTCTGGTATGTAAAGATACCATGACATTGACATTCTCTAGTTTCCCTTTAGGCAGTCTCTATATCATCCCCATAGGCAAAGACTTTGTATGATCAGCACAAAAGAACATCTGAAGTGACAGGAGCCTTAACCTTCATGTGTCAGAGCCATGTGATGTAGCAAAAACACTGAAATGGCATTTTTTCACAGCCTATTTATCTCTATATACAGTATGTCGTGATCCGCATGTGAATCAGTCCTACCATGTCAGTCTCACATCACACACGGGAAAAAAATGACCAGCTTACAACTTCATATCAGACTTTTTTTTTACTTTAGAGCTTGGAATATGAGCTTTAAAAATGCTAATTTTCAGCATTTATCAACTAGTTTGTAAAGCTCAAAAAAATGTTTATATGTTTTTATAATGTCTGCTTTTGTCTTAAGACATGGCTCTGTTTTAGTCCTGATAGTCCTGGTTTAGTCCAGTTTTAGTCCTAGTCTACTCATGATTGAGGCTAGTTTAAGTCCTGGTTTAGTCCGATTTTAGTCTTGCTCTGCTCCTGGTTTAGACCGGTTTTATTCCTGGTCAGGTCTTGGTGTAGTCCTGGAAATTTTTGTCCTTGTCTGGTCTTTGTCTAATCCAGTTTTAGTCTTGGTTTGCAGTAGTCCTGATTGAGCCCAGTTTTAATCCTGGTCTAGTTGTGGTTTAGTCCTGTTTTAATCCAAATACTCTTGGTTTAGTCCACTTTTAGTCTTGGTCTAGTCTTTGTTTAATCCAGTTTTAGTCCTGATCTACAGTAGTCCTGGTTTAGTCCACTTTTAGTCCTGTTCAAATCTTTGTCTAATCCCAGTTTTAATAATGGTCTAGTCCTAGTTTAGACTAGTTTTAGTCGTGATAGTCCTCATTTATTCTAGTTTACTTCCTGGTTTTGTAAAAAAAAAAAAAATCTATGAAGTTGATCAAAGTTTGTGTTCATTATATAAAACTAAATATACTTTTATTGGCTTAAGTTAAGAAAGAGCCTAACTACTGTATATTATAATAGAAAAATAAGATAATTCAACTAGAATAAGACTTTTGCAGTGTGGCGTCTTTGTATATTTTTTCTTCAGTGAGAAAAGCTAGTCCTGATTGATTTCAGATTGCATTGAGCTCCACAGATTAAATTGACCTACATCTGCTCTTGTTTCTGCTAATAATCTTTTTCATTGTGGGTGACCCTGAGTGAGATCCTATGCATGGTCTTTCCTCCCTGTTCTTTGACCTTTTTGTTTATCCAGATTAATTTCACCAAAGCTACTTACAATAATCTCATTTAATAGATACCATTTCCATCTGTCTTTGATGAAGCCATTCAAAATATGCTTAATCCTTGGCTTCCGGAAACCCATCAGGCGCACGGGATAACCCAATAACCTCTCAGCCGCTTTGTAATTATTCTTTTTTTGTGCGTTGGCTTGATTTTTTTTGCAAACCTATGACAAGCTGTTTTATAAGCCAAGGAGTTAAGCCAAGTATTTTGAATTAAACTAGAACATAGGTCAATCATTAATTTACATTTTGTGAACTGTAAAATACTATAGTGGTTTACAAACAGGTCCACCGGTCTTGTTAAAACTGCAGAACTGATCTTTAGTGTAAATGTTGGAAATTGCCTTTGTGATGATTTTGAACGCCTTTAGTGAATCTAAATGTATTTTTGAGTGTTCAAAACTTTTTCTCTTAGTGAAAGTTTTCATAGATTGAAACTGAACTTAATAGAAAAAAAGAGTGAAACATTTGATTTGACTTTTTTTCATTTATTTTTCTTCACATCCTTAAAGGACACATACTGTAATATGCTAAATCAACTTTTTTGAGTTTTTAATCCTATTCTAAAATAGGAATGTAACAATATTGATAATATTGTGATATCGCACTATCAAAATTGTCACATCATATTGTCGTCATCACCTGACAAAAAAAAAAAACAACAAAAAAAAATATTCTAATTAACAAACATAAAAACACGACCTCATAGCTGATATGGTGGGAGAGCAATTTAGTCTGGAGCCATGATTTTGCACCAAGAAAAGGAGTCAGTGAATGATTGCAAAATATAGCTTCAATATTTATTATTGTTAGCATTATCTCAATATCGTGGGCCTTCTGTAATATTGTGATATTGTTATAAATATCGTATCGTGAGCTTCAAATGGACAAAATGTTGCATCGTGAGATTTGCATATCGTTACCTCCCTATTCTAAAATGTCTTCCTTATAAAAAACAATGTGGAAGTTTTGCCTCTGAGATATTTTTTTCCCCCTAAAACATAATTCTGAATGGCCATGATCTGGATAGAGCTTCAGAACTGCACTGTCTTTTTCTGCAACTGCAGCATATCAGACACTGCATATCAGACGATTCTTTGATTGTTCCTTTCATTTCTTTTGAGTCAGTAGATAAAGCTCCAACTCAAATCTGGACATGGGAAGAACTTCACTGTCATGTGTCCTTTATTACACTTTTTATTAGTTCAGGTGCCTGAGATTCTGAAGTATTATTGCTCAGACGTTTGAAGGCCAACAAAACCACAAAAAGGCATCATATTTGTCCTTTAAATCAATACGAATAAGTTTACCGGGATTACAATAAAAGCAATTGTGAAATGGTAAACTCTTAGTCATATCCTTCACTTTGAGTAAAAGATGTGAGTCTCTAAAACCAAAGAAAAGTATATTTTACTTTATACTATGTAAGGAGTATTTCTGATAACAAATTATGATATGTAGACCAGTAGTGTATAAATAGTTCATTGCATAACACAAAAATGAACATAGAATAGAAAAAAGTAAAACACAACCCCAATTGAAATTCTTCCAATCTTTCGATTAATTGCCAAGATACAATAATACAAGATTACTCAAATATGCATGCAACAATCCAAATAGTAAAGTAATGATGAGAGAACACTGTTATAACATGGCCAAAGTGTCTGCTTAAAGCTCCCTTTACAGACTCAGATCCCATTGTTTTATTTTGACCACTTTAGAACACATGCATCACAATCAGAACATGACAACGGCTGTTTACATTGTTGGCGAGCTTCACGTTCCCAAGCCGTGTCTGTCATGTGCAGGAGAATAGTTTGGTTGAAGTGTTTAAAGGGATAAGAGATGCTTGGAAGCTAAAACAGCGTGTCACTAAAGACATAAGAGCCTGGGATTATTACTGAGAAGTTCCAGAGACAAACTGGAGAAAGCTGCCTGACATGTTTTGACTCTTTCTGGCCTGTGGGTTCAGTGTTGTTACTTATTTGCATGTGAATGTGGCAGGCAGCCGCTGAGCAGAAAAATTAAAAATCTTTGGGATTGTGGCTGTGTTCTAATCAGGTTATTTACTGTGAACACATTTCGGGCGCAGATGCTTCTGATGCTGCTGTTTACCAGATACACTTTGTCAACCCGCCGCCTCGGGATGTGCTGATTGAAGCAGAATTAGACTTTTTCATATAAAGGATGCTGTCAAACCAGTGCTGCGGCTTTCAACTTTTTCTGACCATCTTCTGCGCTTCGAAACTGGGTCAGATTTTAGGGAGACCAAGATGCTGAGAGTTACAAAAGCCTGCGATGGAGTATAAAAAATGACATTCTTGCAATATTTGTCCAAGTATGTTTAGACAGATATTGATTAGCCAGATATGAGCTAATATCTGCTTTTTTTTGCTGATCGGTCTTGAATTTTCAGCATTGACTTATAATTCAGCATTGTTTATATTTAACATATTAACACTTGCTCAACTATGACGTGTAGATCAGTGCATAGATACTTTGGCAATGCGTCGTGTTCGGGGCGTGGCTTGCTATCTTTTATGGTTTTTCATCTTTCAAGCATGTAAAACTGACCAAAACTGGGATTTTTTTTAAAAAAATAGAGTTCGTTGTTAGCTAGTTGATTTCCCATGTAAACAGTATGGTAATGCAAAGGTCTTGGAATTATTTATCTTCATCTTTGTCCAAATGACAAAATCCAGTTACTGTTTAGGGTTGATTAAAGTGCATGAAACCCAGGAAGACGATTAGTAGTCGTACTGTTTTTTTGGAACTTGACCATCCATTATTTGCGGGAACTTGATATTTGCGTTTTTAAATTCTATAAACAACTCACTGTTTTTTTTTCACTTCAGCAAAGCAAAGCTGTATTTAATTTGGGATATTTAATGCTTTCTGGATTTATTATATAAAAATATGTATACTGCAGGCTTTTATAGTTTCATTGTTTTATTTCTAATTGTTGAAAATTGCAAGTATATGCTTTGAGGACAAAATGGCACGACTGATACTGTATACTAATACAGGCATATACCCTTTCTAAATAATGAGTAAGGATGGACACACACCAAACTCTGACCAAAAAACAGACAGCGGAAAAACAGTTTTTCCTATAAACATTTTTAAAAATCCAGTTCCTCTTAAAATACAATTGTCTTATTCCTACTGTAATTAATAGCTCCAATAAAACTTGGCAGTACACAACCATTCATCTGTTTGTTAAAAAAGCCGAGTGGAAAAAAAATGACACATTCGCAGTTGGTTACATCCTTTCAAGGTGTTGTGCACTGGATTTGTCCTTTGTTTTGCTGAATAGATTAGGCAAACAGAACTATTGCCAAATCCTGAGTCTGTTTCTCTGTATTGTTTAACCAATAATTGAATTCGCTTAAGAAAATAATGCCTTAGATAATCATAGTTGCTTTGATTTAGTCCTTTGTTTGCTACACAATCATTTCTGGAAGTTTGGCAAAGTCTTAAAAGATGCTGCTGTTGTTATTTAATCAGCTTTGACATTGGGGTCGCTATGATGAGATTTGTTGTTCTTCTTCTTTAGTAAATCTCCGACTCGCTTATTTGATTCAGCAGTTGTGACTTGTACTGTCTTTGGAGGTCTGAAGTCTGAGGGAAAATCAATTTCCTTATGGTAACATCATCAGGAGGAGGCGAGCCGGGGGGAAAGCCAAATCCCTTCTCGCTTCTATGCTCAGAATGTATTTAGATGCTAAGTGAGAACATGTTTTCTAATGTCATAGGTAGGGCTGAGTGATATTAACATTGTGAAGATCTCGATTTTATTAAGTCAGTCCAAAGAATTGTAGTAGAATGTGATGACTGAATGTGATGACTCCAGATGATATAATGGTATGAAGAAATAAAGACACTCTTTCCTATTCCTTTTTTATATACTGTAACTTGCTACTTTTGCATGATGTATTTAATGCTTAATCACATTGCAGCATGGTGGTGGGGAGAGGTGTTGTTAGAAAAGACGGCTGCTAGTAGTGCCTGAATCAAGCAAAACAAAGATGGCAGCTCTAGCTGGTGTACGTGTTTCCGCTGCTATTGATGCTGTTTTAGTTTGTTTTAGCAAAAATACAGAGTACTTGCTTTTTGAAAAAAGAGCAGAGAGGCGTCCATGTGACACATATTTTTTTTTCCCATGTCCACATTGGATACTTGATTACAATTCGTTGCTGTGAACGAATAATTTGGTTGCACACCCTATTAGCTCAAAGTATTTCATTGAATGTCTCACCTTCCATTCCAGATGGATAATATTAGCCCTCTATAGTTTTGTTTTGTCATTTTTTGTGTTAGAAAAGGTTTATCTACCATTGGTAGTAGGCTTTCGTTAATTCTTATTGAAAATAGTACAAAATATATAAGAAAGAATTTTTTAACATATTTAACTCCTGACTTGTGCCACTAAAAAACAAAAAAAGTAATATTTAGAAACCATATTTAACAGTAATTGTGAAGAAAAAAAAAAAAAGAAAGTGAAGTCCCATTCCTAATTTGCTCTTTATTGACAATTTTCAGCATCAGCGTTTTTAATATTTCTGTTTAAGTGGCCTTTTGTGTTGCATTTTAATGTGTAAACAAAATACTAATATTCAATTTTTGGATATCTTGAAAGCTAGATTCACAATTGCATCTAAAAGTTGATATATTGCCCAGCATATAAGTAAGAGCATATTTTTTTTCTATTGACATACGCTAAGACGCATGGCATCTTTGCATTGATTTGGTTGAATGCTTTCTAAAGTGAGACACCAGAATCCCCGTTACTGTCGTTATCGTTTGGCACGCTCTGGTTCAATGGACCATCAGTCAGCGGCGGGACGGGGATTGGACTTCACTAACGCATGGCTTGTCTAAACACGGAGGTCACTTAATCCCCGATCCTAAGTCATCCATCAGAGAGACGTATGCAAATGAACCGCCCTGTACCTGAAGTCACACTTTAACCTCATCATAATCTGTCAGAATCAGCCAACACTCATGCATATTCAGGAGAGGGAAGTGGGTGCTGCTGAAGACTCACTTAGACATTTGGGAAAATAAGATATACTACTTTAAAAATGTGCATTCAGAGACCATTTATATATTAGTTTATAGAAGATGTTTGGCGCTTCTCTCTTAGCTAGAATTAACACTTTTGGCTACTTCTGTGTTGTAGCGCTTCGACCAGTCAGAATCAAATATTTATTATTATTATTATTATTATTATTATTATTTATTATTTATGACTGGATGGAGCTTGCATGTGTTACCCTTGCAACACCACTGCTCCTACGTCCATAAATGTGCATATTTTGGTTGATTTGGTATCAACCTAAACATGCATGAATGAATGAAAAGGCTCCAGTCATCCGTGACCTCTAACAGGAACAAGCAGAAGAAAATGAGTGAATGAATGAATTATATTATCACCACAAGGTTCCACTTTTTCCATTCCAGACTGATAATGTGTAGAACTCAATTAAGAGTCACACATTTCACATGAGACAGCTTAGCACATGTGATAAAGAATATCAATTTTGCAAGAATTAAAATGATGTTTTGACAGTAAATTTTGTCATTATTAAACTTAATGTATTGTATCAAAAAGAATATTAACATATCTGATCAAAATTACCATATTTGTTATCGTTCAGGACTAAAGAAATAATAATACAATTTTTTTGTTTTTGTTTTACTATATTGTGTCATAAGTGCATTTCTTAGTATTGAGATCGAGTTTGATATTGTAATCGTGACACACTTTTGAATAGTACTGTAGTTTAGTTTCACATGGATGTTCTTTCTCACATGTCGTCTCGACTTATGTGAGTCAAATGATTACAAACAAGACAGTCCTGTTTCTGTGAGATCATATTATACATGTAAAAACTAACCCTGTGGCTACACCTGTACTTTATGTATGAAGGTTTCATATGGCATGTTAAATGGTTAAGTTCACAAATGTACTTATTTATAGAAAAAATACATCACTTGTATAGATCGATATATCTGTGGTGTTTAATGTTACATTTTAAAAACCCAGATTGGAAGATGAGTCAAGGAGAGAAAAATGTTAGATTGCAAACCTAACTTTACTCAATCTCAATAATCGACTAGCCCGTATAATTGACAGGTTTATCAGTCAATAATGGAAGCAGCAGCACAAGTCTAAGCATGCAAGACTCAATAATGTACATAAGCGAAAATCTAAATGAATATAGATCAAAGTGGGAGGGAAAAAATATATATATTTATTTTTTTACCAGTTAAACCAGCTTCATGGTCCAGCCATTTGACTCACAGATTAAAGTGCATATGACAGGTTAAACTACATTTTTCAGTAAAACAACATGATTATATTTGAGATTTCACATTATGCTTGCTTTCACCCAATTTGACTGTTTATTATATGACATAGAGATATTCCACAACTGTTACCTAGCAAACACATTGTATTAAAATGGTCGAAATCCTCATTAATGACACAGAGATTATGATTTGACTAAAGACAACCCTTGGGGTGCACGGTAGCCAAGTGGTTAGAGCTCTGGCTTCCAATAAGGAGTCGTGGGTTCGACTCCCGGGTCGGACCATATCAACATCTCACGATCTCTCTGGTGGAGTTTGCATGTTTCCCCGTGTCACGTGGGTTTTCTCCGGGTACTCCGGTTTCCTCCCCCGCCAAAAGCATGTATGTTTAGGTTAATTGGCATCACTGTAAATTTCCCTCAGGGAGTGAAGAGAGAGTGAATGTCTGTGTGACCTGCGAAGTTGGCCACTGTCCAGGGTTTCCCCGCCTAAGGCCCAAAGTACTGGGATAGGCTCCAGTCACCTGCGACCCCTAACGGGATTAAGCGGTAGAAAAAAAATGAATGAATGAATAAAGACAACCTGCAACACGATGGCACAGCAGTTAGCGCTCTGCCTCATAGCAAGAAGGACCTGGGTTCGATTCCCAGTCAACCTGGGACCAACCTTTCTATGTGGAGTTTGCATGTTTCCCCGTGTCTTCGTAGGTTTCCTCGGGTACTCCGGTTTCCACTACTTCTAAAGACATGTCCATTAATGCCTCTGAATTCTGAATCTCAGTGGGACTTTCATTGTTAAGGTCATTAATAACTAACAACAACACTTTACTTTTGGTAAATGATTGTTTAATCTCCCAAGAAACTGACACATGTGATGCCACTTTGATGACACATGTGGAGGGATTCTTCAACTTTTACTTGTCACTCATGATTTGCAACTTAACTGCTGTAAAGTTTTGACAAATATTTATCACAAGGACAAACACACCAAACTAAGTAAAACAAAACAAAAAAAAAAGCAATAATCTGTGATGCTTGTGTCAGTAGATAAAGTGGAAATAACTTTGCATCAGCAGATGCTTCTGACCATGGATACCTTACAAACCAAACCCTGTTTGCTCAGGGGTTTGTTGTTCAAAGACATTTTCATGCATCTTTAAGTAGAATCTTGGTCAAGCCTTTGTCGGTTTGGAGAAAGTTACAAACAAGTGAGCTGAATCTTTTTATAACTGCAGTATTTCTTATTTTCATGAAAGGAAACACTATGGGCAGGCTTTCTCTTTTCCCCTTAACTGAGCTGAATTTTAATTTAATAATTTACACACGCCTTGTCTTCAGGTCGTGACAAAGGCAGAGAGGGAAGCAGAGCAGAGAGTAAAAAGGTGGGAGACGATGATATAACATTGAGAAGTCGAACAACATTGGCCTGAAAATAGAAGCTCAAGAAGCGAACGAGTAATCTGCAAAGCCCGGCTGAATACACCGCCTGGAGGTGAACCGCGGACATTCAACATTAACCTGTTTTTAGGGAAAAGACTGAGTTTTAAGCTTAGAAAAAAGTCCCAAGAAATTCACTGTTTTCTCCTAGATCTGCTGGTTTCCTTTGAATTGTTATAAACTGTTTTAGCTCATAGAATTTTATATCCTCACTTCATGCATCCTTCAGTTTGGGCTGGGAGTTTTTGGCTGGCAATTTTAAGTATAATCATCAAGTTCTGATGTTGCTGTAATCGATACCAATTCATACTAATGTTGTGTAATAGAATACTCATGATTATTAATCATGACTCATCATAAAAGTAGGTCTCAGACATTTCTTTACAGTTGTAGAATACACCACAACAGTCTGAGATATGTCAACATTTAATTTGATCTCTTCATGCATTTAAGGGACTGTTATTAGCCGCTGGAAAGAAAAATGTTTGCGTTCACTGAGGTGACTAAAAATTTATCTATAAAAGTGTATAAGTATATTAAATGTATCTTTTAACATACAAAAAAAAATAATATCACTTGAAACAAAGTTCAACAATATTAACTTTATTTTGTACATTTACACTTTGCATTTATTGATATTTTTTTTATTCATTTTTTTGCAGTGTTATTTTTACAGTGTGTCAGCTTCACAGGCTTATAGAAAAGGCTTGAGCGGCTGGTTATTCACATGATCAGAGCTGTACGGTTGAGTAAATGGTGAAATGAGTGCAATTAACGTAATAACCGCGGACACCGACTCGGGTTGTTATGCTATCGTTGAGCGAGCGCGCGGTGCGGGGATCTTTCACCTGCGTGTGTCTGGCGCGGTGCACGAGAGCCGGACGCTGCAAAAACACAAAGACGCAAGTGATGTACGAGGCAAGAAAAACACAGACAAGCCTGAGAGGGATTTATGAAACGCGCTGTTCAGGACGATGGAGACTGCTGGAGCTTATGATCTAGTATGTTCGCTCTGCATAACGCCACTAAGTTGTAAGGGACACTCTCTAAGCAAACACTCTCTAAGTTTGAATAATTGTGATTTCATTATGGTTTAAATCAGGACTTTCAAACTTTTGGAGCTTGACCCAAAATAATCCAAGTCAGTGTTGGTCAAGGGCCATGTGAACACGTTATATTCTATACAGTAATAAAAGATTGCTAGGTTCTATAACAATGGTGCCCAAAGCAAGGCCCGGGGGCCAAACTTGGCCCACAAGGAGTTCCAGTTTTTCCCATGAAAGGGTGCTCAGGTTTTTTAGAACTATCTTTTTAAATTTTATTTTGTGTTATAGAGCTGTCATATGACCAACATCAAGTGTAATCTCCTAAAGCATGTTATTAAAAGACAATCAACATCTCTTCTCAATAAACTTTTGAAATGCAAACAAAATTATGTTTGGCCCTCAAAACCAAACATAATTTTGGTTTGCATTTTTCAAACGTAAAAAAAGTTTGAGCATCCCTGCTCTACAAAGCTTAATATGACTTACACATTCATTCTTTTATATTGTTTTATCTTTTTTAATCCCTTGTGTGATTAACAAAGTTAAATAAACAGGGGTAACTACAGATAGGACTGAACAAACTGTATATTTGCTGTTTTCCAGTGCATTTAGAGGTTTTATAGACAGTAGGGATGTAGCTGCTAAAACGTGTACGTTTAAAAAAAGGCATGCTTAAAACTCTATTCAGCTCAATTATGTGCAGTTTATCGGCAGACCACATTCAATACTAATCAGAAATCAGCCAAGGGCAGCATGAAATCATCCCCAGGACCGCGTGTTTGAGACCTCTGATTTAAATACATTTAAATAGTAATTTTCTATTTTCATCACAATCGAGCAGCCTTATCTTTAGAACTAAACCTTTTAAAAGTTCTGGTCCGACAAAAGGTGAAGGGTGCACGCACTCAATAGACCGACCCAATAACAGAGCAAAATGGAAAATTAATTTGAGTGAGAGCTGCAGGTCTGAGCTGGCAACACGTCACATCTATAATGAATGATTGTAAATGTTGTAAGTATTTTTTTAAGAGTTTGCGGTTGTGGAAGATGTATGCCTCATAACTGTTTCTGGAAGTGAGCAGGACTTTTGGCAGGGCCCGCGTTTCCTCTGAAGGTATCTGGTTTTGCCTTTTCCTAATTGCACAGGAGATGTCATGGCTGGCAGTGGATGTGTGTAAATCCATTTTCCTCTGTCAGTGACTCGCTATTGCTTACACAGGCCGTAATGAATCATTAATTCACTGCTGTCACTTTCCGCTCTCAGTCATCGCGAGTGGAATTAACTGATCCGGCAAAGCAACAACAAAAGAAGTGAGAGCAGAAAACTTCCCGCGTGTTTATAGTCAGACTTCTACACTGGGATGCGCCTGGTTTTGATTGCTTTTTGCTTTTGTTTAATTTCATCTCCTTATTGTGAGCGTCAGATATTTTCAGATCTAATAATGAGCTTGAATGAGGATGTGACAAAATATGGAAAAAGTGAAGATTCTTCTAAAGCAAACAATTAAACAAAGCGGCACGTTTTAATTTGTATAATAATAAGAATCTGCCTTGGACTGGAATTAGTTTTTAATTTCGGGCAAATGCTTAATATTCTTGATACAAACACATTCTTTGTGTTTCATGTATCACAAAACCTTATTCCCTGAAAGGATACCTTATGTGTTTTTAATGCATTTAATAATAAACTATAACTTGTGAATGAATCAATGCATGTTTATTTCAGCTACAGTCAGACAAGCAAACAGACACTGTTACATCTAAGTTTGCAAAGCTCAGAAGGAGCTGGCAGAATTACCAATACTTGTGTTTATTTATTTCTCTATATATTTTATCTAAGTCTCATTTAAATACGGACAAGTGGCAAAGATAGGTGATCCGTGTAAACAGGATTTTTTTTTAGTACTTTAACATCAGCTGTAGGACAAGAACATGAATCAGTCACAACTGTGAGTAAACTAAAGATGAGAGAACATGCTGTATAAGAGGGAACAGTTTTATGTTCCCTTTTGTACAGTATGTACTGCTTACAACACTTACAACACAGAAACACTGTCACCTGGACAATAACATTGGCAATAACATTCTTGACAAGTTCTTACAAACAAATTTGTTCTTACAAGTATTTTTGGCAATGACAAAATTTGTTCTTAATGGAAAATGTTCATCTGTAAGAACAAATCCTAAAAACACTCAGGAACACTCATAAGAACAAAAACATCTGTGGTTTCACAATTTTATTTCTTATATAATTCAGTCAAAAATTGTAATTTTTTTTTTTACAAATTATTGTATAAAAAATTATTCCCAGCCTCAGAGCTTCTGAGTCCCCTCACAAGACTAAGAACCCCTGTGTGTCACCTTCAATTACTATGTTTATGGTCTCATAAGTTAAGAAATTCTCTTGATTTAAAGCAGGAAAGCATACAATCTTGAAAGAAAATCCTGTTATTTTTATTAGCATAACAAGATTTGACAACAACATCACATCAATATTCATAGCATAGGCCATTAGCAAACAGACAGACTTTGACATTGTTGTTCTTAATAGCTTGTTTCTGTCAGATTTAAAATGATTAACATAATAATCTTGTTAGCAGAAGTTCATCTACAAAAACTATCAAGGTCCAGACCTCACAGACCTCAAAGCATCGTCTTAGTATAAAATAATGTCCAAGATAATACATAGATTGTATAATATTTTGGAATAATCTTGCATATTTTTTGCTGGAGCAGGTCAGACCACAAAGCTTCTGGCACCATTGTTGACACTAAAGCTTCAATTCCCTGCTCTTTGTGGGGATTTAACGCATTGTGGTCGCCTGTCTGCGATTGGCCTGATGCGGTCATGTGACAAAACCAGTGTACCGTAGCAAAGACTTGACGTTCTACATAATTTGCGAATGTTTTTCATCACAAAACAGCAACAGATTCGACTCAATAATTAAGTTGTATTACCTGAACTATTGGACTCAGTGTTGATTGTTTGTTTTGGTTTTTATAATGCAGGTATAGCCTCTTCATGAAGCCTGCCCTCACTTGTGACAGTAACTGTGTGTACACTGTCACACTGTTTGAAAGCTTGGCGTCTTGACTGCTTCATTTAATTTGTGGAAACATGAGGGCTAGGGCAGGTTCCTGTTGATCAAAACGGGCATGGTCAAAGCTTCTAAACTAAAAAAGGGTCTTTTACTTGCATCTTTTACTTGACCCTAACATCGCCTGAAAAGACATCACACTGGACACATGACAGTGAAGGTGCTGCAGATACAGTAAACGAGGAGCCATTTCCTGTGAAGTTTATCACAGCTTTAATGCTGGGTGTAGACTGACTGGAGATGGGTTTGGTTCAGGACACATGCGGTTTTCTTGCAATGTGCCTGTTACACCAGCTCTAGTCAACTGAGGTCTGTATTTTTCCAAAGGATTCATGTGGATCCCTGCAAGAACGCTTATAATGACCTGAAAGCTGCTTCAAACTCTTGCAGTCTTCATGAAAAATAGACTTCTTGCAGATTTTTTTGGAGACACATTTGTCTCATGCATTTGCGTCCGCACTGCCTCAAGGTCCTTGTAACATTAGGCATTGGTTTTAAGCACTTTCCAGCAGGACCTGTGCAAGGCCCGACTCACACTGCTGGTGTATGACACTAATCTGCACATCTGTACCACATTTTAAAAATAAAACAGCAGATTAAACTTGCGTCTAAACCAGTGCAATATTCAGACAATTCTTAGCACTTTGTTATTGTGAAAGTGAGTGGATTTTTTTTTTTAAAAACAGGCACAACTTTTACAATGTATCACAGTAAAGTGCGCACTGTATTTTCAGAGGGATTTTTTTTCATCTTTGCTTTCAAAGTATTGCAATATTTGTAAGACTCTCATCATGTCGGTTTGCAGTTTTTGTCTTATGTTTAAGCATCGCTTAAGAGTCTTTTGATTCATGTTTAGGGATATTGCAGCAATTCTTGTCTGTCTCTGACACTTATGGCAACGCTTGTCAAAGGCATTTGACTCTAACCCAATCAGCATCATGTTTAGTAACTACACTGCAGAACTTAACCCCGGGGGCAGAAGGAATCTACATCTATACCTGCATTTGAACTTGTTTAAGATATTAATTAGTGATCCACTGATCCAATACTAGGATCGAATATTGGTGCACCTAGTTGTGCCTTTAATTGGGGATCAAGAGACTCATTTACTGGCTGGTGTTGATCCCAGAATGTCTCATGTTTGACATTTTATTCATATTAAGTTTAGTTGTGACTATATATAGCAGTTACATAACACATTATGATAACATTTCTTATGTTTTGAAAAGAAAAAAGAGGCATTTCGGTCCCTACACTAGTATCGATTGATATCGGATATTGACATAGACTTAATTCTAAAGTGTCGGGATCGATATTGGAACTAAAAAAGCTTCAGGGGACCCATAAATACATTTTTCCCCAAGTTGAAAACCACTGAAGTAGAGTAGGACCTAATAGGTAAAGGTTCATTCTGTGTTTTTATAACTTTACAAAGCTGTTTGTCCTCACGCACTTGAGTCCACTCTTCTCTCCTTTTTGTTTCCCCCCTCTGGACCGTGAAAATGTTCTAATAGGACCGTTTGGGTATGGCGCTGGCTTGTCCCTGTCTGCCCCATCACCTGTGGCAGACGCAGGATTCTAGGTCTCTGTCGCACTCAGAGAAAGAGCGACGACTAATTGGGAACAAGCAGGGCACTCCAAAGTCTCCTTCAAAAGCCCACAGTCCCACATTTGAATCAAACGCATCTCTGTGTCTGACTAGAGCAGGATCACAGCCATTTCTCCGCCTCTGTGAAAATGTAAAGGGTTCATTCTTGGCTCTCGCATTTGATCTCATACAAAACAAATCAGTGGAAATTGACTTTGATGCTAAAGGTTTCTGGCAACCAAATTTTGGCAAGAAAATTAGAATGTGGTGCAATTCTCTGTCCCATTCCTGCGAAACAATTTAATTCACTGAGGCTTGAGGTACAAAACTGACAATGCTGGAATGAATATTATGCAGAAGAAGAATCTGGTTGCTGATTGTTTTAGTTTACAAAAGTCTGTAAGAATCTTGGAGGATAGAGATCGGCCCTATTTTACAATGTTTAAAGGAGATATACTGTATTAAGCTTTTTTCAGGTAGTGAACTATGACCTGATGAGATAATCTTTTTATATGTTGTCAATTGTAAACTACAGTATTGCTCTAAAAGATCTTGGAACAGAAACAAGTCCAGTGATAAGCTCAGTCTGTTCCGAGTAACATTTCAATGTTGCAAGCAACAGAACCTAGCTGAAATGTTTGTATTCTTGAAAACTGACTGAATCTGTCAAATAATAACAATGTGGATGTGGGCGGGGATAGCTGGTAATGTACAATTACATTAGGCACTAAGGCAGAGATGCTTGTACCAGATTCTAGCTTTATCACCCCGAGGAAACCTACACAGACACGATGATAACATGCAAACTCCAAATAGAATGGCCCCGGGCGGCTCAGGACCTTCTTGCTATGAGGCCAGAGCGCTAACCACTGCGCCACCATGTCGCCCGTAGGTGGCAAGTGGAAGCAGCAATTTTCTGAGAACAGGGGAGAAAATACAAGACAAAGCATGAATTTTTAAAAATACAATTCTGAGTGAACAGATGGTGAGGAAACATTGTTGTAACAAGAGGATTAAAAGGCCTAATCAATCAATGAAATGTATTTGAGCAATAATATTTAAACCTTCATCATGTGAATTATCACATTATTATGCATTGAATTATTGCTCATACAGGAGTGGGAAGAAGTATAAGCTCCTACCCCTCTTTACATGATGAGTGTGACAGATAGAGTGATTTTTGTACTCATTTTGTAAATAACGATTTAACCAAAAATAAAATTGACGTGCCTGCCTGAAATGGAGCGGAGGCACTGGGTGGCGTTAGCCTGGCTAACATATTGGGCCAGTTACGAAGAGAAACAGCAGACGTGTCAGATTTGATCACGCAAATTACCTTGGCAAAATACAGCAATTTTTTCCAAATTGAGGGGCACCTTTGTGAAACTTGCATAGGGCATCCAAATGGCTAGCAGCGACCCTGCATCTGGTCACCCTCAGGGCACTCCAGTTTGCCCTACCGCTAAAATGTGTACATTAGGCTCCCAAGGAATTGGATTTCAGTGAGATTTTTCTGATTAAAAAAATAAGTTAAAAAGGATTGTTTATTGCTGAAAGCCCAGTAACCCACAAATCAGTGTTCATGCTGACATCTTTATCAGTGATTCGGTGTAGCTTTACTTGGCTTACGACAGACCTTTTTGTAAAATTAAGCGATGTTTGGTCTGTTTCTAATCTTGTTATCAAACAAAGCAGCAAATCAATGCAAGTGAAAAACCCCGAAAGCTACTGACAGAGCTAATTAGAACTCCATTTGGACAACTCGCGGCTTTTATCGGAGCTATTCTGCAAATCAAAAACAGTTTCATTAGCAGCACACTTTGTCCCGGGTTTTGATATAGCAGGGATTCCCTTTATTTTTTCAGGCACAGTAAAAACTCAGTGGCCCCCGCTGTTTACAACCCAATGTTTGTGCAGTATTACAAGGTCAAACTGAACAAATAACTTATGCTAAAGACAAACAAGTGGCCAATGAAGCTGTTCCCATGGTTTCTAATACATACAGTTCAGTCTTCACCATATGCATATCCAATCGCTTCCACCACGCACGGCGCAGTCACCCAAGTGTGAGAACGATTGCCTTCCTGTATTTATGTTTGTTTGTGCAAGCCCTTTTTCAGTAGATACGTTATCTGTGAAACTGGAGGATTAGAACGTCATTATCAGTTTGTACTTGTGAAGAGCTGCGAGCCTTGAACTTTTGCCCAGATTTGATACTTTTTGGACAACAGGAAGCATTTCACGGCTGTTGCGGCTTTAGAAGATGACAGTTCGAAATAGCTCTGTTATCCTGATGGAAGATTTGAACAGCGAGAATATCCTTTTTGTTGGTGCTGGCAGCGGGACAATGCCATCGAAATCCTCTGTGCGCGGATAGTTTATTAAGATAGTTGTTGTTGTAATAAAAGAGGCAGATATTATTTTCATAGCTTTGCTTCTGAGCTATGTAATTGGGAAAAGGAAGTGTGGAGTCAAGGAGTCAGTTTCCTCATGTTTAAGATGACCGATGGCTGCAAACAGATGAAAGGGCTAATGTGAAAAGCTGCTTTGGCTCTTCCTCTCCTCCTCACCTCGTCTGCACTGTATCAGCACACGCTCGATTAAAGGTAACATGTCTTTGTTTTTTGCACTTGACCCCTACAGCAGGCCTATTCAACTTAAGGCCCGGATGCCAATTTGGCCCTCTAAAAATCTCATCTGGCCCTCACTTTCCACTTATTACAAAGATATATTTTCTCTTGTTTGCAGATTTAAATCTGGGTTATTACTCTGTAACCAACTTACATTTCTCAGTTTGTCAATATGTAGTCTTATTTTATTGTACTTTTACAGTTTGAAAGCAACATTTGCCAATGAATCTCTGGATTTCTTGTTTCATTCCCAGTTGTATTTTTGACTCATTTCCAGAGAGAAAGAGTATTTTTCATGTTTTTTTTTTTTTACTTTGCTCTGACTACCTTCTGAAGCTCATCAAGAGAGTGCCAAGAGTGTGCAAAGCAGTATTCAAAGCAAAAGGTGGTTTATTTGAAGAATCTAGAATAGGACTTATTTTCAGTTGTTTCACACTTTTTGGTTATGTACTATACTTCCACATGTGTTTATTCATGGTTTGGATGCATTCAGTGTGAATCTACAATGTTCATAGTCATGAAAAAAAAAATCTTCAATGAGAAGGTGTGTCCAAACTTTTGGTCTGTACTGTAGTTCTGCTTTAGACATTGTTTAGTGAGTCTCTGTTTTCTTTTGTTTAATCGTTTGAAGGGGACTGAAGTTAGTCATGGGAGGTTCTGCTTCAGGGTCCACACTGAAAGTAAGACCTTCGCCAGCTCACTTTAGACCTAAACAGAGAGGTACGGGCTACTTTGCTCTCTAAAAACAAAACAGTTGGTGGTACAGCATTGAACTAGCCTAAACCTAGTCTATGGAAACGTTGCTTTTAGTTCATAATCTTGAGATGGGTCTTCAGGTGCTGCATTGTCTGCCTCAGCTCTATTGGAGCATGTGAAATAGCCTTTTAGGTAACAGTTTTGCCAACAGGGCAAAAGACCAACAAACCATGGATGTTTTCAAGTCACAAACTTTCCAAAGTTTAGCTAGAAGCTGTGTCCTTATAGAATCATAAACACACACATTGCACTTATTCCAAGGACTGTCTTCTGCCATCTCTTTCCTACCTGAGGTGCAACTTGCATTATGGGGGAGAAAGAAAAACAACTTGGTGAAGTTTTGACCAAGTGCACAAGCGCCTCTAGCTTACAGAGCTGTGCATTCTTGTATGCTTCCCTTTTTCTATATGTGCAGCGACAAAGCCTTTGGAGAACAGCCTGGTAAATGGGCTGCAGAATTTCTCTGTGTGCAGCAAGGATACACGTCATTTGTCAAGCGCTGCTCCTTCAATTATTCATCAATACTAGCCATTAACAGGAACTTGAGCAAGAGCCTATTTGTACAGCAGCAGGAAATCACACATCCAGGGCTGGAGCTGGGTGAAGCTGCTGCTGCTAATGGAGTTCTCAGTTTCTTTCAATTCTGATCTGCAAACGAACCCACACAGAGGTTCTTTTTTGGGTTGTCGAAGTATTGAAAATCAGATACTAATCGATACTAAATCTATCCAGTGCTGAAGTTAATTTCTATTGTTTGGAGGAGGTGTTTTGGGATGGATTTTATTAGCTTGCTGAATCAGCTGGTTTCATTTTACTTTGTGGAAATCGTCTGACTTTGCATCACTGGGGTTCGTTCGCTTCACAGTGCAATGTTTTGATTTAATCAATCCTTGTTTTTGGTCATTTTGTTTTCCTTAAATTATAATGTGTGTGTTAGTGATTGTTGCCATTTCTACTTGGTAAACTTGCAAATAAAAAGTTAATATCATATTCTAAATTAATATGTGACACAAGGTCAAAGGAAGAGAACAACCGCAACTCAGCAAATCAGGTGGGTTCTTGCCAACACACCGCTGTGCTCCTGTTCGCTAGCGGTGTGCACTGTGTCTAATCTCTAATATGACACGTATTATGATACACATGTCACGATACAAAGTATCACAATATATCTCGATACAGAGGCCTTCAACAATATATTGCAACTTTTCTTTAACTTTGGTCTTTTGCAAAGTCAAAATTATTTTTCTTTGTTTTGATGAGTCAAAAAATAAAATTAGACTTGGTAAAATTAGATATAAGTTACAGTGTATATTTTCGGTTAATGACGAATTGATATTCAATTATTCTCTCTGACAGTGTTGATACTTAATGATTCTCTCAGTATCGATAATGGCAACACAAAGCTAATCAAGTTTCTAAGAATAATAAACCACTTGTCTCTTTTTATATCATTATATAAAGTGACAATGTTTGTGTCAAGGTTCAACCTTAGACAGCCTTCTTGAAGACACAGTGCTGCTCTCTACTGTCCTGACTGAATAGTCTAATTTTGAACCACTTTTGACATAGAAAACACTTGAAATCCATGAAACAATACATCCTCATTAAAATGCATGAAATTGTCAAAAATATCAAGACCAGAATTTTGGTATCGATACGAGCATCAGGAGATCGGGTTTTGTGATGTATCGCTGAATCGATTTTTTTTCTCTCCTTCTGTTCGCTGATTAGACGCCTGTACTTCATGCTTTTTGGGAAGCGTCTGCAGTCTTGCTATATTAGACCTAGTAGCTGGAGTGAAATGGAATTAAGAGGCAGTGGATTGGCTAGGGCTTTATCAGTTGGAGTGCCTAATCTTACCTGAACAAGGACATTTTTTAATTAATTGTGGCATCGAAATTGGTATTACGATTTGAGTAATGTCTTTGGTTTTGGAAATGTTAGTATTGTCGCAACTCTAGTTCTTTTCGCGTTTGCTTGGAACACCACCAGTTTGGTCATTTTTCTCTCATCCCTGTGTTTTGTTCACGCCTGTGTGCCTTACGCCTCCATCTCCTCCTCTCGCGCTGCCTGCTCACATTCAGACCAGCTATAATTGAGTTTTCGGACAGATGACCCAGACTGGGGAATGCTTGACGGAAGATAAAAGATGTTTTACCATTAGAACATCAAAGAAGGGGGAACCCACACCTACTGCCTCGACCCCGATTCTCCTCTACGCTCAACAAAGCAGCAGATCAGATGAAACAGGTTAATGTAGCTCTGAACGGTTAATGATGTGAAAAATGTGTTCCGCTTTTTAATTCACAGCCAATTCACTGATGGCACATGACCTCTGAACTTTGCCTGACAACCTGTTTGTTAAAAGTATTGTCTGAGAGCGTATTTGGCTATAATTTGACGCGACTCTCCCCATAGATGTCTCATTACCTGACAGTGTCTCCTCCACGCGGATCAATAGGCTGATAATGGCAGCTGGCACCAGGCAGACAGTGAGTTTAAATCAAGTCACCACCTCTGGGCTGCTGGAGGCGAAAACATAGATTTATGTCTTCAGGATTTGGTGATGGAGAAAGACATGGCTTGATCTAGTTTTTCCTGCAGCCATCTGTTAGCTTTTCCATTTGCATGTTTTTTTAAAGACGACCTAAAACAAATTTGAGATAAGATTCAAAGTGCCTATGATGGGTTGAACTCATTCCACTAAAATAAAGATAATCATGTTTAAGATGTTAAAGATTAAGGTTTTAAGAAGTTTATACATTTCATTGCAAGTTAAGATTAAAAATTAACTTAATCAAGCCATTACCTAGAGAAGTTTATAGCACCCATGTAAGAGCCCTAAACGTCTCTAATGTAACAGGCTTCTTTATTTGAGAATTAAAAATTCACTAGAACACAGTCTATGGCAGGGCTATTCAAATAGCGGCCCGCAGGCCGGATTTGGCCGCAGTCTGATGTGGCCTACCTTGGTAAATTGGGCATGGACTGGGCCACATTGTAAAGAAGCCAGGGAAACAATCCGTATCGGATTTACAGTGAACAGTGGTGCATACAGCATAATGCTTTGAAATAAAGACTGGCCCATCAGAGTAAATGGGCCAGGGACTGGGCCACATTTCTTGGTTAGATCTGGTTTTTAGTCGCCTGCAGTACTTTTAAATCAACTTCATCAGCTAAAATTCCAGCTGCAGCATTAGTTATTATCACTATAGAAACAACTCTGGTCTTGGCACAATCTTGCGTCAAAAACTGTGATGTATTGTGCAACTGCCCGGCCCACAAGCCGTGGTCCTCGATAAAATCTGGCCCTCTGAAAAATAAAGTTGAATAGCCCTGGTCTATGGGTCATGTGACCTGCGTCAGCTTAAAGTAATGTGCTTCATGTCCAAAAGACCAGATAAAGAGTGCATTGAATAGTCACTGAACAGGGCAGGACTATGTAGTAACTGCGGGGTTAGGACGTTCAGACGCAGCAAACTTCTTAAATTCATGTTTGGTGGTAAAATGTAAAACGTTCTCGTCTCTCTATTGTGATGTCATCAGTTTGGAAATCTGCTCTACTTGCTATTTTCAACATATTTTCAACAATTTCTACACAATATTATTTTTGAATCATGTAAAATTCTTATTTATATTTAAAATGGGTATTAACCTACCAAATGAACTTTGAAAATTGTAAATGCTGTCAGTCAGTGTTGCCACACATACGGTAATGATCAAATTTTTACCATAATTTCACCCTCTGTACGTTCCATGATCAATTATTGTGTCACTGCAAAAGTCTATGTAAATGTACAATAATTTCAAAGCGTTTAACTAACATGGAACTGGAATCAACCCTCCCAACTGAGCAGAACATATTCAAAAATTAATTTCTGGAATGATTTAGCATCATATAAATAGATCTTTATCTCATACAAATTACCCTGGCCCGAAATAGAACACAGTTTGGATGTGTACGATCATTTTGAGCAAAATACGATAATTTTGAGGCTCTGGTACGATATTTCAATATTTCTCATCTGGCAACACAATCATACACACTTTAGATATACTGTTTTTTGGAGTAATTCTTTGCTGTTCGGCAAGTGATGCTTACCCCTCAGGTCAAACCACTCGAGGCACTCCGATAGAATTAAAGTTATTTATTATGGAGCAAGTGATACCCATGTGTTTTGGCCAGTTTGGTCTTCTTCTGTTTGCCATGAAGAAAACCAGACTGGTTGAAATGCGGTGTTCTGTAATAAAGAGCTTTTATTCTACCAGATTGCCTTGGATGCCTTCAGCTCTCACACATCCTGTTTTTACATTTACATGAAAAATATATGTTTTGTTTTGAACAGTAAAAATACTTCTGAAAAAATCATTCCTCAAACCGCATGAACAGAGCTCAAACACAGCTTTTCAATATTGCATCTGAATTGAATGTGTTTGAGTACATACTTGTATTTACCAGTATAAACATGCCCTTTTGCCAGCGTGTACACAAAAACACACAGCTATATTTTATTGAACAGCAGTGCTCTGTTCCCCACACATCTCCTCTATTCAAAAAAATCCATATTGATATTTAACACTTGTGTCAGTTGCAGCCAGAATCTAATATTGGCCTCAG
Source organism: Mugilogobius chulae (assembly GCA_038363315.1). Taxonomy (NCBI): domain Eukaryota; kingdom Metazoa; phylum Chordata; class Actinopteri; order Gobiiformes; family Gobiidae; genus Mugilogobius; species Mugilogobius chulae. The sequence continues at coordinate 28,319,779 of CM076407.1, forward strand.
CCTCTCCAAAAGTTTTACCACTTCTCGACTGTTCAAGCATACATTCCCATTTTTACTTCTTCTCATTTTCGCTAAGCTTGATGTAAACCTGCCTTGATAGCTATTCCCACGGCCAGCCTTCTCCAAATATCCCCAAATAAGAAGCAACGGAGGATTTCTTTATATTTTACCGTCTATGGCCCTTATAGGATTTCTATACAGGATAAGCTCTATTAATGGTAATCCTCAGCGAGCCTTAGCACCGATTGGATAAAGTATTTGCATTTCATTCCCCTGTTGGCCGTTTATTTGATTCTGCGCTAATAATCAATCTGTGTTAAATTGTGACGTGCTGCGTTTCCCTCGTCAGTTTGGAGGGGCTTTTGGGGATATTCTGGTGTAGTCTGACAGTATTTAGAGATTTATATGGCGACTTTCTCTCAGACAGAAGGAGAATAATGGATGTGTCCTGACCCTGACTAAGTGAGGTTCGCGCTAGTCACAAAAAGAGCAGGCTGCATCCGATTGGTGGAGCTCCGCAAAGCACTTTTAATACTTCAACCGCAATCATTCAACCTTTAATGCATTTAGTTTGTCATTAAAATTGGATAAAATATAAAGTATGGTAAGTTCCTTCTGCTACTAAGACAAGTTAATACATTGTAGTAATGACATGTATCGACTGCTATTTGCCTTTTCAGCAACTGGTTTAAATTCTCCAGACAGGGCTGATAATAAACAGAATGCTGTCAAAACATAAAGCTTTTAACACTTAGATGCAAAAAGGATTCTGCACAAAACATGTCTCCACTCTTATCTCATTATGTTTGTGGTAAAATAGCTCTAAATGAGAGTTTTAGTCAGTGGAAATTATCTCAATTAGAGAATCAAACTTGTCCCAACATATTGAACCCTAAGCAGTCATTCTCTTACTCTGCTTTTCCTGCTAAATTTGTCACTTTCACAAAATGTTGAGAATCTGTCTGGAGTGACCCCTGCCGTACAATTAAAAAAGGACTATGTCAGCCGGATCAATCACAATGGTGCCCAAAGTGGGGCCTGGGGGCCAAACTTGGTCCGCCAGGGAGTTAGTTTGGCCCATGAAAGGGTGCTCAAGTTTGTTTTAAATACATTTTGTGCTTAAAAGACACCATACCCAGTGTAAACTACAAAAAGTGTCAATAAAAGACAATTCAACCAACATTTTTTTCTCAAAACTTTTAAACTTTTTAAATGCAAAACAAACTTATATTTGGCCCTCAGCAGATTTTTTGCTTTGGCAGTTCAAAATGTATTATGTTGAAGCGTGCTAATTTCAGCCCACTGAGGAAAAAAGTTTGGGCAGCTCTAACCCATACTAAGTATGTCCGGCAGCGCTTTCCCCAAATGCTTTCAGCGGCAGTCTACCTAGATTGAAAATGTGTGGATCCCAATTCAGTGTGATACACATGAATCTGGCCTGAGCCAACATAGTCTGTATTGGCATCTGTCATGAAAAAACAAATCACTTGAAAAGTTAACATATTTAGACCTTTGCATCCAGTTTAACAATAAATTATTTGGGTTTCAAAACTCTTGCCAGAAATGTTAGCCACTAGGGATGGACGAGATCTCGTGCCGCGAGATCTCGCGAGATCAAACTGTCACGATACTGTGCGCACACGTACTGAACTGTCTCGTGAGATTTTTCCATGGTCATGAAATTAAGTTTTGTATCTTTGAGCAGCTGTAGCAAATATTCTCCTTCACACACAGACTTGTAGCAGACTTATTCTGACAGAAAACAGTCTAAACTCTGTCTCAGTTTTTATTCGTAAAGATAGGACCAATATTGACAGAGATAATTAGTCCTAAACATTGTAAAAGAAAAATATATAATCGTCAAATATACGCGCGGACATCGCGGGAACAGCGCAGTGTTTTTCACACTTAAACATAGTTTAAAATAGATCCACAAAGAGATATTTTGGCCTATATCATCAATAACTGTAAAAAAAGTCTCATCTGTGTGTGTCTGGTGCCTGTCAGCAGCATGGAAGAATCAGCGGCAGCGCTGTGAAGGAAAGGGGAAGGGGCCAGAGCCTGAGCTACACACGGGGAGCGGATTAATTTCAGTCAAAACTCATATCGTTGAAATAATAAAATCTAAAAATCTAAAGCTAAAGTAAAAGAACATAAACTAACAATAATAAATAATACAAGTCTTTTTTTTTATTTTTATTTGCCTTGTTGAAATTCTAAATTGAAACAATTAATGCAAATTATTTAAAAATCTTGTCTCGTCTCGATCTCGTGGACCCAATCTCGTGGCTCGTCTCGTCTCGTGAAAATTCTGTCTCGTCCCATCCCTATTAGCCACTGTTGTGAGTTTTTTTTTTTTTTAATGTGCTTAGGAAATTCTGTGTGATGCATGAATGGTGCATGGTCTTGTTGAGCCCCAACACAAGTGGCAGGTGTGTGTCTGCAGTTGTACCTGGGTAAAGGCAACAACCAGGGAAAATAAAACAACAAACTCCTGAGCAACTGGAGTGGTCATTTAACACACTCGACTCTCTGAACAACTTCAGAACAGGGAGTTAAACCAGAGGAAGAGCGACCCTTTTGCTCTGGAGAAGACGGCTCTCCTGTGTCCTCCGACCACAGCCAGGACAGGTTTAACAATATCTTTGGATCATGCTTCTTTTGGGAGCAACTAAAAACTGAAATATAACTGGACAATGCAGACTGAGTTTAAATGTCTTGTTTCACTTTTTTTGTTTTTCTCAGTGTCATTTTGTTTACGTAAAGCTAAAAAAAGAAAGAAACTACAAATTTTTCTGTCTTCCTCAAAATACAACATAAATAGAATTTTATCAGATTTTTATGAAAACATATTTTGTGATTTTGACACAAATGCAAAGCTATAACCACACTCTGAAACCAAAATGATTGCCTTCCTGCTGAGACTGAAAATCAACACAAAATTATAATAATACTGTGAAAGCAGTTCACATATATATTTAATACCATCATGCATTTTCTTTGAAGGTAATCCACACACATAATTACACGCTACGCAGGTTTTATATGGCAGAGCGGACATTACCATTTGTGCCTATGTGCAGCTACTGTCAGCATTACTGTACCGGAAGATAAGGAACCATATGGAGATTATATATTCCTTGCTAACGAGAGGAAAGCTAGAACCGGCTGTAAAACTCCATAGATTTATGTTCTTTAATGTTCAACAACAAACTATTTCACTGCTAGTTAGCCATGTGCAAATAATACGACATTTCTCACTTTTTAATTATACTTTTCCGTTCCTGCTTTTCATCACGCATAAACGTCTTTGGAAGTACCGTAGCTGCCTCGCTGTTGGAATATCTATTTGGAAAAAGGGAGTGATGAGTAGAAATGATGGAGTGGCCCTTTTGCTTGTTTACTCTCCCTAGTTGCAAAGTGAAATGCTTGGCCTGGGAGGCATGTGCATAGCTCGCGTGCTAACTGTTCTCAGGTCACTCAGACCTTCATAAGTGTGTGGATGAAATCAAAACAACAAAAGTGTGTCTTAGAAAGAGGAAATATTATCCAGGGAAGATTTATTCTGTGCTAATGTGGTTAAATACTCCCTGTTTCCTCTTGTCTTAACAACAAAAGCACTAACTTGTGTGTGTGTGTGAAGGTTTTAGTGCAGTGAATGTCATTTCATGGCCCCTGGGCTAAATCCGGCCCTTCGAGCATTTGGTTTGGCTAAAGGGACACACTGCAAAAAATGAATTTCAAGACAAGTTAAAGTTGCTTGATTCTAGGAGTTAAACCTAACTTCATTAATTTTGACCAATTTAATCTTGATTTATTGTAGAGACATAAATTCTTTTTCTTGTTTCAAAGTGTTTAGGTTTGATTTTTGTTTAGACTTTAGCTTTGTTTACAGTAATGTGTTGTTTTATTTAACTGAAAATAACTTGATTTCTGATGTTAAATTGCTCCACTGTGAGACATCTAGATATTGCAAATTTACTTACATTTACTAATTGCAAATGTATGTCTATGTCTTTTTTCAGTGATTCTTTATCAAAGTCAAAAAACTTAAACTCTCTAATCATTTGTGTTGGAATTTAAATGATTAGATCTGAATTCCAATCTCATGACTGATATCTTGGTTGTGCCATTAATTGGTTGTAGTGGAAGTGTTTACTGACTGATGTTAACCAGAATGTCTCATAATGTTTGAAATTGTATTTACATAAGGTTAAGTTGTTATTTATAAGTGGTGACCAGACCAACTCTTCGCAAGGTATTAGAGAGCATGGCTTCTGGGCCTCAGTGAACTGTTTGGAGCTACTTTTTTAACAAAAAGAAACGTATTTGTGCTTAAAAAAATACTTATCATGTTAAGTCTTTTATGCACCCCCGACAGTGCACAGACATGTCTAGTTCAGAGTGTAAACGTGTCAATGTAGTCACATTTGTATCTGTAGTCCCATCATGACTTGTCTGATCAAGCAATAAACCGTTACATTGGTTCTTCTACAAATGCTATGTATGCTAATTTCCCTTTTGATGAAACTGATGAAAATATAAACATAGCAAACAATTTAAAGTATTAGAATTTGAGAGAAGAGTGAAATCCAAACTTTTAAACTGACACAAGAATAACAGAACTCGTCTGCAGCAGATTTAGCAGCTTTTACTTATAAGTCGACGAGAGGAACACTTAATACTGTGGATTATACCTAAAGAATCTGAGCTTTTGTGATTTGCTAATTGCAATCATTCACATTGTGTCTGTGGGCGTTTGGGACTTCTGATTATAATGTATCAATGTATGTTTGTGTGCTGTTGCCTCTTGGCCAGGACGCTCTTGCAAAAGAGATTTTTAATCTCAATGAGTTTTTATCCTGGTTAAATAAAGGTTAAATAAAAAAATAAATAAAAAAAATAATTTTACTAAAGTATATTTATGTGCTGGCAGTTGTTTCTGTTCTTCACGTCAGGAGCTCGTGTTTATGATGTTTGTTCTGCCATGAATGTCTGTGCAAGAAAAATAGTACTATTATTTGAGGTAACAACAAGTGTCTGAAAGAAGTTGTCTTATTTTGTGTTTTATTTTGACTGTCTTTAAGATATGTCAATGAAGCAACAACAAAATATTTAGTTTTACAGTAGGAATTTTCATCTTTGAAACTAGAAAAAATGCCACTTGGCTTGAAATACTTTCAAAATATACAGCACTTCTATCCACCATATTCTGCCCACTTTTCTTAGCAGTGCACTTCTAGTTTAGCTGCTGTTAGCGTAAGCTACATTAGCCACAGTCAAACATCAAATGTTGTAATGATCACATACAGTGCAGATACAGACTTAGGTTTTGTAAAATTCTGTATATATTAACTGTCATTGTATGTATTTGAGATTGTTACTCAAGACCGATTAGCAAACATGTTAGCTACTTAAACAGAGCTAATTCAGGCTCTTTTGAACTTAGCTTAATGAGCTAACCTTATTTTATTATTTATAAGTGCGTGTGACAGGTTAGACTATATTTTCAGTAAATCACAGTGAACATGATTTAAGATGTCACCAAACATTGTGCTTGTTTTCACCTGGATTGACTATTTTATGAAGTTTGTAGTTGTTTTTTGTCCAATAAATATGACATATGCAGAAGGGAACCACATTGTAAAAAAACCCACATAACTGACACAGATGTTATGATTTGATAAAAGAAAATATTTTTTAACTCTTAAACTGGCTAAATGTTTGTTTAAACCCAAGGAAACTGTGACATTTTTGGGTAAATTGTCTTTGCATTTTGGGCTTTTTGACGACACATGTGGAGAGATCTGTTTTAGAACTCAGATTGCTGCCTGAAATTTCCAATTTTTATTTGTCAATTTCTTCATAATTTGCAACTTAACAGCTGTAAAACTATGATAAATATTTACCATAAAGACTATCACACCAAACTAAGACTAAATTAGAAAAATGTTATAATCTGTCAAATGAGTTTTAAACCCACAGGTTATCACTTTTTTTTTTTTGACTTTGAGTTTGGTGAGTCTTTGATGTATATTTACCTCCAAGTATCAGAGGTTACAGCAGTTAAGTTGCACTTTATGAAGAAAATACAATGTGGTTGCTAAGAAACAGTTGTAGAATTACCTCTTATGTCATACTTGTTGGACAAAAGACAATTACAAAACTGATCAAAATAGTCAAACTGTGTAAAACAACCTCAGTGCAATCCTAAATATATTCATGTTCACTGTGCTTTACTGAAATGTTGAATCTAACCTATCACATGCACTTTAAGTTTGTATCCTTTCCAGTGTGTGATCTTTGCATAATAAGACATTAATAATCTAACAAAGCCCTCATGCAGACAACAGCATGAGCCCACTCCTGCTGTGCTTCTACAAACTTTCACACGTAGGTAATAATCACAGCACAATTTGTCCACCATCTGCTAAATCACTGCTCTCTCTGCTTTTTGTGTCACCTGTAATCGCTCCTGTTACGACACCGCCGTCCAAACGTCGCCACAAACGGCCAAATTCCTGGGCTACTGAGCGAGAGGTTGCGGAGGGTCCACACAGTGTTATCAGCGTAACTACAGCTGATGATCTGAACATGCGATGCTTCCTGTTAAATGAGCCTTAGCCCATGGAGGTGGACCAATTGGCAGGAAATGAGAGCAAATTGATTGAGGAGCAGATGGGAGAGAGAGGCAGCCCGTGGAAGCAGCACATGTGAGGCTGCGAAGGAAGGAAGTCAGGATGGAAACAGAGCACCACCAGCGCATGACATAATCACTACGAGACGCAATCTGTGGGCTGTTAACATTATTGTGGAGCTTTTTAAACAGAAAACAACAGCCCGTCGTTTAGGGCTTTTCACTCGCAGCCTTTAGCGACTCATAAATATAAAAAGTACAAATAAACACTTTAAACTATTAAATGCTGTTTGTTTACTGTGGCTGAAACATTTTAACTAACAATGCACCAATCCAGCTTTTTCAGTTTCAATTTCGATACTCTGGATTTTAGTATCTGCTGACGATACCAGTTTAGGGACTAAAAACTGCTTTTTTAAGTTCTGTAACCTCAGTTGAGTCAATAGAAAGTTGTTTATACTGGGGCCGAAAAAATCTAAAGTCAGAGTTGGCTGAACTTATTGAGTCTTGAAAACAGGGCTCATTATGTGCTTTATAAATAAGGCTATTAGAGGATATAAAACCTAATGTAGCATATATTATAATGTCCAATCCATTGTTTTGCATGTTTGCCTTTTCTTATTAATTCTACAGAAAACTGCAGATGTCGTCTCCGTGATATTTTTAAAATAGAATTTTTGTTTTCAGCCATGTTGTTTTTGATACAACAGACCACGCACTTCTCTGATTGGCTGATATATTTCTAATAATTGTCTGTAATGTACAAGTGTCGTTAAACTTGTACATTACATTTTACAACAATTTATTTCTGTGAGACTTGATTTCATTTTTTTCGTTCACTCCTTGTATTAAAAGTACTTTTGGCCCAAACAAACAAACAAACAAACAAACAAACAAATAAAATCCTATTAAAAAATCAATAAAAAAAATAACTTTATATATTTCCATGGAAATCTTGTTACTTTGACTATAATATTCCACATTTTGGCATAAAACTGATGTAATAGCATGGAAAAATGCCCCATTTTTATTTCAAAGGGATAACCCTTTGAAACAATGTTTTGGGATGATCGTTTTTGAAGATTGTGATGTTTGACTATCATCCAAAGGTCATTTTCAATCTGATGGCAGTGAACCTGAGACTGGCTGTATTTAATACAACTCAATTTAACTTGAATACAGCCATCCCAGGTCAATTCCAGAATAAATATGATTTTTCGAATGATACTTTGCAATGTCCTCGATTGTAGTAGAGATAATGTACGCGATTACTAGTCGGCCGAGTTATACCCGATTATCAGGACTGCCGATATGCAGCTCATGTTATTATATCTACAATTTTGTCTTGGAAGAGCGGATTAAATTTTTTAGTGTATATTTTTTTTAAAATTTTTTTTTTAGGTTATGATCAGGTTTTTCCACATTTTTGGTAATGGAAGAAACTAGAAATACTATTAATTACGATAAAAAGGAAAAGTCAGTTTTTCATCAGAGACACGACTGGGCAGCCATAGCCAGAAGGACCCTAACACAGACTAGAGCGGGGGAGGAGCACTAAGCGCCTCAGCACTAAAATGTCTGAATATGGAGAGAAAACATTGGGTAAGATCTCTTTTCTCTCTAACATACTGTATTTCTGCATTAACGACTTTATCGGCATTAATTTTTTCGGAGACTATTGACATTGCATCAGTCTGTTAACCAGCCTATCACTTGTTGTGTTTGTTGTACCAAGAACACAAATGTGCAACGCTTTCCTTTCGTCGTGCTGTTTGGCAGCACCTCGGAATGAAAATACGTACACCTGCATCAAAAGGGTGATAAACAACATCAGAATGTGCATATTCAGCCACTGAACAAATCGGGCTTCGGCTGGTCCAAGTGATCGGTGTTAAAATTCGGGATCGGCATCCTTGTTCCAAAATACTCATATTTTTGCGCTTCCGAGTTACTCTAATCTGTATATAACATAGGCGATAGGATTAGGGTTTAACCCATACTAAATATATTTCATAAGCTCAATATAACTTATCATATTTACAAAAGAAATACAATGCAATATAGAAAAAGCAGATGTTTGTTTATTGAGTCTATTCTGCCGTGGCCAGTGTCTCCAAATGTTGTCGTCAATAAAAGGAAATGGCTGAAAACTCAACGAACAAACTCGAAAAACGCACTATGTGATGTTTCAGAGATTAGATACAGGGTGGTCATAAGTAAATGGTGCGTTGTTTGCAGTTCTATTAGACTGCACAGGGAAGCTATATCAATTGACGCACTGCACACAAACTGGCACCAGACAGGTTTTTATGAGAAATCATTTGAGCAGACTGCGCGAAAAGAACAGGCACTCCCTGTCTGGGTATATTTCATTACAGAAGGTTCTTAGCACATATTCTGCCTTTGGTAGTAAATCTACTTCAGTTTGTTTTTCAGAGTGCACACCAAAGAAGCATGTAAAGCATGAAATCTAACGAGAGAAATAGTCGGGAAATAGAAATACATAATGACAAAATTTGGGAGGTTTGTGTTAATATGTGATAGTTTAAAAAGAGTGTGACTAAAAGCAAAGGATTTTGGTTTTGAAATACTTTCATATCTGCAGTGAGTGTCGAAAATAAAAAAAGTGTGTGATTCCACAAAAGCGTTGCCCAATCTGATATAAAGGACAGTGATATGAATTGAACATTTCTCTGTCTCTGATAAAAATGAGAACTGTTGTTCTCCACCAATTTGGCTGTTTGACAAAGTGTATAATATGTTTTTTTGTCCAGTGATAAGATCGTATGTAAGGGTAATTTTCAACTGTTACCTATAGCTACCACATTGTAAAAATGGCCCGAATTTCACATAAATGACACAAACGTTTGTATGAAATTTGTATTATAATGCAAATAATAATACCCTGTCACAACTAGAGTTGTGCCGACTTTGAGTCAAAAGTCGATGTACGCATGCCCAGAAGCTTCTGTACAAGCACAATAATGTTAGTGTTTGACTACGGCAGACACCTACGAGGACAAACAACATACAATATGCTATATTTATCATTTTACATTTTAAATATGTTTATTTTAGGTTACATAGAGCTTACACTTGTGAAAACACAAACTGTAAATACACTTTAGCAAACAGCTCGGATAGCAGTGAGGTCACCAACATTTTAAATTGAAATGTTGCAACTTTACTGGGCTGTAAAAATTATGATGAAAATATTTACTAGGGATGCACCGATCCAGCTTTTTTCTGTTCCGATATCGATCCTGATATTTTGGCTTTAACTATCTGCCGATACATCGATATCAAACCGATACTAATTAAATGACTGAAATTGCTTCTTTTTCTTATAAAAACTTAATACATTTAGTCATATTATGTTATGTAACTGTTGTTTATAGTGCAAGTCACAACTTAACAACTTAATCTAATAAAATGCCTAATATATGAATTGCTATGGATCAACACCAGCCTGTAAATTGGTCTCATTATGTCCAATTAATAGGCACAGCCACGATATCGGCTGAACCGATATCATGGAGCCGATACCCGTCCTGCAAAATGTCCTGGATCGGCACGGATATCCGATCCAGGTATCGGATCGGTGCATCCCTAATATTTACGATAAGGTCTATCACATTATCAAAACTTGAAAAAATGTGATAATTTGTTATATATCTTGTTTACCATTTTTATGTGTTTGTATTTAATTGTTTATGTGCTAAGACAGTTTCTCTCAGGCGACAGTTTATCTTATCTTATTTTAGGTCCTTTAACTTTTTATTCAAACTGCAGAAATGATAAGCCCAGGCTCTTCAGTGTACATTTCAGATATAACAGGAAAAACATTGTGCCCTATGCTGCGAAACATTTTTTAAACTGCCCTTGTTTCACTTTGAAACTGAACTTTTAAGCACCACAAGTACATACAGACAAGTGGGTGGGGATAGGTGCAGGTGGTTAACAGGTCTTAGCAAGATTATTCAAACATACATGAATTAAAGAAATCAACACTATTATGCTATTCTCAAAACCTTGGTCCCCTTTTAACTAAGGTCTGTCGTTTTTCTTAATTTTGTTATAAGTAAAAAAGTTACAAAGAACCTCGAAAAATAAGATAAGTTTTGAAAATTCTTCCAAGTTGCTGGTAGTCGGAGATGGCATCTGAACGCTCAATGTCACGCAGCGGAATACAGATTAAAGCCTTTCCATACATCATTTTCTGTCTCGCACGTACAAGTTTTAAAAGTGCATCAATATATCGAGAAAGTTCTGCCTTCTCAGCTCTGATAAATTGGTCAAAATGTTATTCCAACAGAAACCCAAACGCTGTAAAACTGTATTGGATTTTGAAAAGTTCACTAGCTCAACAAGACTCGAGCTAATCCCAGCAGAGTACAGATGTAAGTCCGTCAGCTCTGATTCCGAGTTTAACAGATAAAACAATCGCAGATAACATTTTTAAAACTTACTTCACCGAGCATCAAGCCTGTTTATGCATGTTTGTTTTTGACTCATAAATTATTTCTCGGCCCTCTGTGACTCCGATGTTGATGGGGGAGTGCTTTCGGTGCGGGAGGTGCGCCATTAAATATCTTCCAGCACTCCTCCGGGGGACAAGGCAGGCTTTGGGGTCCTGATTAGAAAGGCTCTTATTTCGGTCAAGCTGCTCCCAGGCCCCTTTGGTTGGCTGCATGGAGTCCCCAGCCGACACGTGTAAACCAATTAACAAGTGTGCCTGTCCACCGCGAGGCTTCCAGCGGTCTCAGGAGGAAAATTAGCTGCAAAGTAACTGTAATATGATGGCGGCCTAGGCTTTTGACTGCAGCTTATCCATAACAAGTATGTGCATTAAAATGAAGAACGTGTGTGTAAGCAGAAGAGTGAAGCATAGACCATATTGTTCTGCATGATGTTGTTCTGCGTCGCTTAAACAGGCACTGCAGCAGAATCAGGAGAAGTTTTATTGACATTTACAAACTAAGAAACTTGCTTTGACATCAATGTGCAACATATAACACGCATGATAATAAGAATAAAGAATGAAATACTAACTATGACAAAAATATTTAAAAATATATAGCACAAATATAATAACAAGTATCTCAATGGGCGATCCATAAATAAATTGAAATATATGAAATAATAGTACAATTACAAAAATAACCCTAACCCTTTTTTTCTTGCATTAGTATGACTTTATTCTTCAAAAATGTCGACTTTAAGCTTGTAAAACTTCAAGTTTAATCTTGTACAGTTACAGATACTTTTTAAAGCTTTATTCTCATAAAACTATGAGTTTATTCCATTATTTTAGAAATTTTGCAACTTTATCTTGTAGATCAATTTTTTTTTTTACTTTATACTCCATCGTTGGATGGTGTTTTGTAAAGTTCTATAAAATTATTGGAACTGAAATTTCCCAAGCTGCCCAAGCAATTCTGTGCAATATGTACACGTTTTCCTTGCATCTGAGTGAAATTCCATCGCTTCTTAAGATCTGACAGGACCCCCTTCACCCACTATATGCCCCCCCCCCCCCCCCCCCCCCCCTTATCCCAGGTAGTCCTGACTTAGCCCAGCAGAAGATCTGGAGATGGGTCCCAGAGCGCTTGTTTCCCCAGTGGCAGTGATGGATGTGTCGGATGCAGAGAATGAAATGTTCTCATTAGGGATGAAAAAATATATATAGTAAGCTACACGTTACCCCTGCGTGAGGGTTTGTTCACGTGAAGCACTGTAGAGTGTCTTATGATGTGATAAAGCACTAGAATATAAGAAGAGAATTGTTGAATCTACAATCAAAATAATTTTGTGTGCAAATTATGTTTTTTTTTAAATATAAAGAAAGGTTTTGTGACAATAACAAACCAATTTTTTTAATGTCAAATAACATAAAATGTGATCATGCAGGCCCACTCAGTAAAATCAGATTTGTATAAAACATTTAAAAGACAAAAGCTTTTATTCAAGTTTGGCAAAAAAAAAAAAAAGAAGTTGCACAGTATACCTCTTAGGAGTTGATCAACATGCAAAGATATAACTCAGGTATTTTAGATCAGGGAGATTAGGGAGAACATGCAAACCCCACATAGAAAGGCCTCGGCTGCCTAGAAGCTGAATCCATGACCTTCTTACCAGAGCACTTACCCCTGCACCACCACCACAGGTAATTACACCTGAGCTCAGTGGACCTTGTACAGTTTGTAGTTCAACTCAACAACTTTACAATCACACAAGAAAGCTTTAATTTTTTTTGTTTTCGCTTTCATATTTGGTTTTCATTAAATCAATGTTTGCACGATGCACAAACCAAAAGAAGTGTGTTAAATATGCAGTGCAAACATGTGGTCAGCTGATACTTGGTGATCACTGCATTATAAAGTTAAAATGAAGGTGAAATGTGGAACTGAGCCTTTGGAGTTCATACAGAAAGCTTTACATTCACTCCTGAGTCTGTGAAAGGGCATACATGAAGCGAACTGATCTGAGCCGATCTTAATATGTCTTAATAATCACACAGGATCCCACACAATGAGCCCGAGTGTCCGAGGCCTTATCAGCAGCCACAGATGGAGAGTGTCCAAGTGTGTGTCAGCCATAAGAGGATGAAGTTCACTCACATCTCAAGACAAGCTCGCCATAGAAACAGACACACACACATACACGCCTACACATCCCGGTATGCCGTAGCACAGCTGGAGACAATACAGACTTGCCAATCTCTTCATCAGGAAAAAGCATCCCGGGACAATCCTCAAGGCATGAAGAGGCACTCACCAAGTCCTTACAAGCAGGTGGCTAATCTGAACGCAGAGAATAGGCGTTGTAAGCATTTAGAGGAGGTCAATTTCAATCCCACTGCTACACATACAGTAATATCTGCTAAGGTTGGAACTATGATGTACAGGTTTGATTATTGTAAGCCTTAGTAAACCATGTATCACAATACTTTTTGGCAATATTGTATGTGATAAACTGCAGTTGTCTTCTACTTTAATAGTTTTATCACAATGTGCCAGCCCTACAAGCAGATTTATTAATATGGGAAGAATATTGCACTAACTCAGGGGTAGCGGCTCTATTATTCCAGATGTTGGTATTAGCAGACATTGGTTGCCACAGACGGACGCCAAATTACAAATATTGCTAAATCCCTAAATGTTGCCTTTTCTCTCTTTTTAAAATTAAAGTTTATTATTGAATGCGTATCTGTAAATGAGGAGTTGGGAAGGAAACCCAAACTTGACGACCTCTGACTGAAATGTACTGTACTAATGGACCGCTGATTTGATAAATGTGCAGCGGATCATCCCAGTGATGGATGTGCTTGGTGCTTTTAATTTACAACTAGCTTTTTTTACTAATTTCCATCTATATTTTGTGTGTGTAATGTTGTCATGATACTACATTTCAAACTAATACTAGGGATTAGACTCCATTCTTGATACTTATTATGATACTACAATGAAATTAAAAATACTCTTTTTACTTAGCAATAGCACATTTACTGCACAGTACTGTGAGGCGCGTTCACTTGAACCTCATATTTTATAACTGCAAAAATACAGCAAGCTCTGTGTGGAGTCACAGCTCTGAGGCTATGCACAAGTCTAGTTTCTTACTTGTTCGTCAAGACTCTTTGTACTAACTTTGCAGGCATATGTATAAAACTTTGCTTTAGCCTACATAAGCACGTGAGCTAATAATGAAACATGTATTTCTAAAATTGAAAATAAGAAAAATTTAAACCAAAATGAGAATTGAACCGTACGCGTTGCACCTCGCTCCACATGTTATCTACCTGAGCTAAATGACCGATGATGTCACTTCGCAGTGGTCGACCACTTCCAACTTGCCCTTAGCAGCGGTGTGAGAAGGAGTTTATATCCCACCTGGGCAACTCGTCTGTAGCGTCAACTCGATGTGACATTGCGGGTAGTCAATGACAGCGTTGACCATCGCTGCAGCACAGTTGCGGTTTGCGTACATAACTGCAAAATGAGCGCGTTTGCACAAATATGTTCAAAAAAGCCCTAGAAACATAGCTAATTCAATTTGACCCATATACACAGTTTGACAGTAAAAAGAAAGTTGATTCTGCGTTAAGTTTCGCTTTAAACATTTGTCTGTTATTTAGTGTGAATTAGTATCAGATTTTTGAGAACCCAAAATCTGCATCGCCAGTACATGTTCAAGTGACGATACCGTCGGCTCAAATTTGGCCAAAAATCTCGTATTCAAGTCACTTTTGTGTTCTAAAAAACTAAATGATTAATTGAAAGAAATTGTTAGTTGCAGCTCTAAGAAAAAGTGATGTGTTTGACAATGAGAATGAAAGAAAATAACTGATTTCACTGTTTTTGTTGTGGTGTTCATGAATAGTCATAATAAATCATGATATTTTTGCAGAAAGTAAAACACTTGTGGCATTCTAGCACGGACACATTTTCTTACCCCGACACAATTCAAACTTGTAGCACAAATCTGCCAAGCGCATTAATCCTGTCTGTTTTATGGCTGTCTGTTTTATGGCCTTCAAAGAAAGAATGATGACGATATCCAACGCATTCTCGGCCACACGCGGCGGATATCTCAGGCGATTTATGTGACAGCCTAAAGGAGCGGAGTAAATTGAGAAGAGAGACGGCGAGCGCTGAGATTTTTCCAGTGGTTTATGTCTGATTTTATAATCTAGCCTATCAAAGTTGAGTGTAACCGACACATCAGTTGTTAGATTGCATCTCTTACATTCGCTGTGGGGCGGCGAGACTCCCCTATGCCTCTCCGCTGTGTGTAAATATCCCGGTGATAGCTTTCCCTGGCACAGCAGGTTTATAGACAAGCCGCCGGTCCATAAGCAGCTGTATGATCATTGCTTTAGCACATTTACGCGTAAACAAGAAAACAGGGCGTGCTGAGAGGAGGAAAACTTTGCAAAGTGGGTTACCGGATGACAGCGTTGTGTTTTAGCAGCTGTAAAGCACAGCCTCAAACAAGAGAGTGGTCACGGAGGGTCAGGATTAGTCAATAATTATGAGGCGTGTTGTGTTAGTGCTGGAAAGTAACTTAGGCACTCAAATTGAAAGTTATTTGTGAATATTTTCTGACACTTCCTGTATGTATCTAGGCATTTATTCATTTTAATATATATATGGTAAAATATCTTGGAAGCAATGAATGTTAGTCAAGTGGCCAGACCAGCTTGTCAAAACCTGATCCTGGTCAAATCTCAGCATGTTGGGCCTGGCAGTACTTGGATGGGACCGTTGGAACCTCAGATGCCACAGTGGGACTGTTAGTGGAGAAGCTTCACCCACATGGATCTGGTGTGAGTGTGAATGTTTGGTGGTGGACGGAAGCGGTGATGGCACAACTGGCAGCCTTATTTCTATCAGTCTGCCCCAGGGCAGCAGTGGTTACAATAGCAACTTACTAACAATAATGGAATGAATGAATAATGTGAAGCGACATTAGGTGTCTTGAAACGTGGTACATAAATCCAGTGCAATCCAGCCCTTTGTACAATTTCATCAATTTTCATACATACTCCCAATTAAAATAAGTTTTTGTTACAAAATAACTGAGGAGAGACATGTTGAAGTTTGCTAATGTAAAAGGAGACCATTTATTTTTCGAGAATCATCAAGTCGTCTCATGTTACAGAGTTTCAAATCCCAGTCAAGCCCTAAATCTTACGCCTCTTGTACACTGACTGCAAGGTGCGAGTTTCTTGCGAAGTGCTTTGTACACCAGCTCCAGTCCACTGCGATCCAAGTTGGCCCAAAGCCACGTGGATTTACATGGATTCCTGCAAGAATGCTCATATTATGACTTGAAAGTCGCATCAATCTGCTGTGACCTCTGACAAAAATAGACTCGCTACGGATTCTTTCCACACTCGAGCGCCTCGGACTGAGTGTACGGGAGGGGTTAGTCTATTTTATTCAGTCAAGTCTCAAGTCATCAAAATAGTGACTCCAGTCTTACTCAAGTCTAAGTCACCACCTACAAGTCCACATAGTAATATTAGTAATTGCTGTAGTTGTTATTCAAATGTTGTCACAATAGACCAGGAGTCTCCAACCTGTAGCTTATAAACTTCCAGTAGCTCTTCACCACCTTCCAAGCAGCTACAGAAGGTCTACACTTCAATCTGAATCATCACACAGGCTACCTATTGCCATTGTAAATTTACACTTTAGAAGCTTTAATGTGTGTTTTGTATGGATTTTGACCTACATTACACTAGACCATAGAGTATGTGATCGCCGTGACAGCAACTCAATTTTTTCATTTTTTAAAAGTAGCTCTTTGGGTTTTTAAAAATATTTTATGTGTTTGTGATACAAACAATCACCTAATTAAAAAAAGAAAAAGAAAATCACCAATAGATAATGAATTACCAGAATAACTCCTCTGTTACACATGTATAATGTTGGTAATACACTAAAACCTTCTCACATCTCTCACTGTCTGTGTTTACATGCACAGCAATTTCATCATTATCTGATTTCTTGCTGATTGTTGCACCTGTGCAGGTCTTGACTGAGAAATTATGCAAAAAGGGCACATTAATGTGTCAAAAACTAAACAAGAGTCAAAATGTAAAAGCGTTATAATTTGTGTAATTGTACTCTGTCTTTCAAAAATAACAGTTAATGTAAAAATCCCCTGAATAACTGACACGTGTCACTGAAAGCTGATTCATGTTTCTTTTGTGCAAACCATAACTATAATCTGATTATTCTATTGTAGTTATCACACTTGTGCTCACTATGTAAACCCAGTACCCAGTGTTCCCTGTGTAACAAGTGCTGCTGATTAACCATGAATATCTCCCTTTCTCACCACTGCTTTGTGCTTTTGTTGTTGCACAGTCTATAGTTGAATAAAGGCTTATACATGATACACAGCGCTGGGTTGCAGATCGGTAATGAGCTATTATACTTTAACACTCGCAGTAAGAATAATTGTGATTTAATATGATTGTGGGAAAGACCCTGTTTCTCAGTCTTACAGTATGCAAATGTGAGCTCTTATCCTGCCTCGTCACAGATTCAGAGAGGAAACTTAAAAATGGTAATTGTGTGATTAGGCTCCGTTTATGGCCCACTCAAAGAGGCCCTGCAGACTCAGCTCAAACGCAGAGCTCTCAGGTCATCTGTATTAGGATGAAGTGTTCCTTCCTGTCATGAAGCCTCTCACAAACAGAAAGACTGGTGTATTCACTTTGGAAGTGTGGGCAGTGCATTGAAGTGCTGTACCTCTGTACACAAATGTTTTTTTTTATTCTTTTAAGAGTTTGTACAGTCATGGAAAACCTGGAAAACTCAAAGCTAATTTCTAGGTCCTGCAAATATTTTGAATTAAATCAAAAGTTCAATAAGTGAAATCAATTTGAATCTGAAGCTGGGAGATATAGAGGGATTTTCGATCGATGTCACTTTCCGCCGTACTGTGCATGCTCCATGCAGAAAGAGCCGCTCTCCATCTGCTTAGCTGGGGAAACTTCTTTAAACAAAACAATGAAATGGGACAAGAGCTAGCTGTTTGGATCAGGTATGAACCGGTCTGACAGACGTCTGTCTCCTGAAGCTTGAGACGGCGTTTTTCTCGCATTTTTTTCACTCACATGAACGTAACTTTTTAGGGTCAAAAGGTCGAATTTCATTCACAAATGATTTAGCATCGCTCGTGTTGATAAACAAAAAAAAACCCTCTATAGGAAAAGACCACGATTTTGATATTATCACACTACACGTTGACTATTTTCGTATTGTCTTTCCGTTGCCAAATTTTCAGAAAGAAACAAGTGACCAATCCTTAAAAAATGCCCAAATGCTCATTTTTAATATTAACATAGATAGAATAACATATAGACATGAAAATATGCTTTAAATCCTTGCAAAAAAAACACAAGTACATCTTTTTCCCAAATCGTGCAGCCCTACAGAGCATTTCCTTTTAAAAGCAGAGCGCAAACAAAATGTCAACGTTGAGAAACGCAGCTGCACTGAATGTAGCTTTGGACTGGAAAATGTCACCAAGTTCCCATTAGAAGTATAATATTGTTTGAAATGGCCTTTGGAGAAAATATTCATTTGTCAAACCCTATAGTGACTTCATTATCTCACACAACCTTCCAAAGCGTCGGTTTTCCATAGTCACATTTCTTATTCTGGAAACCGCTCATTTACTTTTGATTATTTTTAATAGCAGCCCGTTTTGTGTAATGCATTCATATTTGTCTCCACTGATTTAAAGTCTCGTCTAATGAGCTCTCATAAGGTCTGCTTCCGTAGCCCTTGGCCTGAACCAGTTTGCTGCTGCAGCTCGTACTAGACCAGGACTATATAAGGCATGAAGACTTCCCTAGACATAAAGACATGCCATTCTTCCTTTTGACAGATGTACTCCAGCAGGGAACAGTGGCTTACCTCCTCACACTGCTGCAGCGCTGGGACTCACATGCACAAGCTTACTACAGAGATTTTAGCTGGCTTGTTTGCCAAAGGCTGTTGAAGATTTAGGGCATTTTTGCGGTTGGACAACAAATTATTCACGCATCTAAAGAAGTAAAAAAAAAAATCTTATTTAAGAATAGAAAGGTAATGAGTTGAACTGTGTGCGATCCTAATGTCTTTGAGAGAAACATAAATGCAGAAATATTCAAGCAGTAGATATGGTTGTTTATAAGGGTGGAACGTAGAAGGACCATACTCAAGTTTTTGCAGAGGGTAATGAACATTTGTTGAAAATAAAATGTTCATTGTAAATAAGCATAATCTTAATCACTTAGTCAATTCACGGCTCAGTCACACTCACGTATATCCTCTGAAACTTCTGTAAGTGCAAATTAGAGCATTTTTTCAAAAAATTTTTGGTCATTTTTACGCACGCTTTTCTCTATTTTGAAAAAAAAAAAATGGCAATATATTCCGTCCTTCACTGTTGGAAAATGACTACTCAAAATCAGGACAATTGGAACATGTCTTGAGTAAAACGGACAAATAAGTGGATTTGGATATATTTGATGCGACATGGGATGCATGGCTCAAAATAGAGACTGTCCCAGGTAAATAGGAACATGTAACAGTATACATGGTCGCAATGAATCGTTTCGGTACAGCACTGTTATTTGTTGTTATTGACTCTTATTCAATTTGCCACTCACTGCTGACATTTAGAATGCTGTGATGTAATCTACTTAACCTCTATGTTAGGGTTTCCCAAACTTTTTGGACCTGGACACTGAAAATACCCATGAAACCAACAAGCGACCCCCACAGCTTGATAAAATAAACATTTGCAATAGTTCTAAGAAACAAAATCATTAAAATTAGGTTGTATTGTGTTTATTTGGTAGTTGTATGGCTTTATATAAACCCAGTTTAAAGAACAAATTAAATTTCAAGTCATAATTATAAAATGACATCTTGAAATCAACTCGTGACCCCCATATTTTGCTTTATGCCAGACTCTCAATTCTGTCCATCGAGTTCTGAGAAGGTATTTTAGGAATCAGACAAAAAGCATTTACTTAAAAAATTATAGTAGACAGGCTCACACAAGAATAGATTTGTGAATTAAGAGTAAATTATCTGGAATTCAGCAGATATTTAAGTAAAATTATAGGCCAATGCCAGCAGAACAGGACCTTTTGTACTTGAAATAAGAAAACACATCTTGTTTGCATGAAGTAAGAATACTAATTGAATCTCACCTGAATCAAGAAACAATATCTTGCTCCATTGGCAGATTATTTTACTTGGCAAGCAAAGCCAAGATAGTATGTACCGAACTCATTTTAACTTCCCTAAACATTATTTTTTGGTCAGATTTCATAAAAAAATAACAAGTGGTTGCAAACCTAATTGGAAGAGCAGATGAATTGTTATTTCATTTGATATGAAACATACTGCACTCTTTTCTTCTTTGAGAGTAAGCTTGCCAATGCCTGATCCTGTCAGGTGTAAGAAGCTAAGCAGATTGGACCTGGGCAGTTCTTGGATGGGAGACACTGGAACCTCAGGTGACACAATGGGACGACTGGAAGAGAAGCTGTTGCTGTGTCCTTAAGCAAGACGCTAAAATGGATCTGCTGGGACTGATGACGCAAACTGGCAGCCTCACTTACAGCAGTAGCTTTGTGAATTTATAATGCAAAATGTGAAGCGCTATATAAATAGAATGCCTCATTATTATTATTACTGGTGGAAGCTCATGTATTTACCTAAAACCTAAAGTTAGGAGGTACTGAGTGTGAGAAAAAATGTAGGTGTTACTAGAAATAAAAGAGGTTTAGACGAGTTATGAAAGCAACATCATTGCAAAGGCCAGTGTCCTCACTGCTGATCATATAGATACAGTTGGAATCTGAAGGAACGTCCACTAATGGACCGCTGTGGAAGAAATGTAACATTAAAAGTGACAATTTGTTTACTTTTTGAGATAACACCACTTCAGCCACATCCATTAAGACTTAGTTGTGACTCGGCCTGAAATAGTTGTGTTAAAAATACGCTTAAATCACCAGGAAGAGTCTTAAAAGAGTGAGAAAGTTGCAGTTCCCAATTAATTCTTTTTTTTTAACCATAAAATTCCCCCAAGACAGGTCACACCAGTCACACTGCACTTCCCCACTCTTAGTCCCTCCTTTCACCTTTTCCTCATGCTTTCCCAGCAGAATGTTTGTTTGAAATGTGTTTGCGGGCAGAGTTTAGGTGGTTAGATTTTACTTTAATGTATCTATGTTGTTTAGACTCATTCTTTCCTTGACCTATTGTTTTGTTTTGTCCTCACAGTGACCATGGTTCAGCCGACGCCGGTAAGGGCTCTGCTCCAGCCAACTACATGGACACCACACGGCACTGTTCTGCTGAAAGGTGACCTCCAAACATACTCCCCGCAGCATTTGGTAAGTCCACAATCCTCCCCATCGAAGCAAATGCCACCAGAACACCTTTACACGCATTTTTACTACATGTCGCACAAAAAAATCTTGCTAAAGCTTCCCTGCATTGCATTTACAGACTGTTTCCATTCTCGCATATTTTCCAGCTTGTTGATATCAGAATAGTTCATTGTAATAGTGTCTTTAGTGTCTCATTGTTTATTTATGTGAAGCTAAATTGCAGTTTCAAGTGGTTTTGTCTAACAATTAAATCATTATGTTTGTGGCTAAATTTACTGTTTTATACAAGCATTTGTCCTAAACCATCTTGAGCGATCAGGCTTATGTATACACAGCATAATCTTCAAGCATTTTCTCTGTACGCTGTGTCCAAGAGGGATTAGGAGACAAGTTAGCCAACCACGGCTTGTAATGAGATTATTCAGAATNAATCCAGCTTTTTCAGTTTCGAATTTGATGCTCTGCTAGTATCTGCTGACTCTGCTGATTCCTTTTTTTTTTAAGTTTTATAAACTCAGTTGAGTTGATAGAAATTGTATAGAGCAGGGGTCTCTACACGCAAATGAAGTGGGGCCGAAATAATCAAAGTCAGAGTTGTTTGAACAGTTGGTCAAACATAATGATTCCAAAAATACAGGACTCATTATGTTCTATATAAAGGTTATTAGAGGATATAAACCTAATGTAGAATATATTCTAATATGTCCACATTTATTGTTTTGCATTTTACATCATAAACACACAAGTTAAAATTTTTTTTCTTGTTAATTACAGAATACTGCAAATTATTTCAGTCATCTCGTGATATTTTTTAAAATGAAATTTTTGTTTTCCTTTTAAACAGCCATGTTGGTTTTTGATACACTAAAACATGCACTTCTCTGATTGGCTGATAAATTTAATTTATTGTCTGATCTTTCAAGCAAGTGTCATTACACTTGTACATTACATTTACAACATCTATTTCTGTGAGATTGATTTCATTTTTTCCGTTCACTCCTTGTTAAAAGTACTTTTGGCCAGATAGATAGATAGATAGATAGATAAGATAGATAGATAGATAGATATGATAGATAGATAGATAGATAGATAGATTTACTCTTACTGGCAGGCTTTCTAAAAATAAACTCTTTTGTGGAGGCAACTCTTACCTGTTTCCACAGAAATGTTGTTACTTTTGGCTAAAATATTCCATAGTATGGCATTTAACTGATGTTATCATGGAATAACCCAAACCTAATGTTTGAGCCTTTATTATATATATATATATATTATTTTTTTTTTCAAAAGAATTATGTCTTGGATTTTTTTCAAACCCAAAACAAGATATGAAAATAAAATATAATAATAATACCAGCAATGTCAAAAAAGTTATAAAAATAACTATTACTGATGATTATCTATAACACATTATCATAAATTTCTTTCAACTTTAAGCAGTTTTTATTTTTTTGAATTGTATTTGAATCAAAAATTCTTAATTAACTATTTTGTGTGATAGCTAATTTGTCCAGGAGTGATCCATAGTAGAAAGGCTTCAAAGTTGTCACCTGGACACTGTTTTCAAAGATTGAGACGTTTGACTATCATCCGAAAGTTTATTTCAATTTGATGGAAGTGCACTGAGACTGGCTGCATTTCAATACAAATAAAAACAGCCAGTTTCAGGTCACTTCCAGAATGAAAATGACTTTCGGATGAGAGTCAAAACGTCTTGCTCTGCAGATACAAGGATTAGGGTTAGGATTAGGGTTAACCACTAAATATTCATTAGTGACAGCCTCACATTGTCTCTATAAAAAAAATACAAATGATGGAAAAAGCAGTTTTTTGTTATTGGTCTTGCGTGGCCAGTGTCTTCCAAATGTTGTCCAAAAAAGGAAATGCGCTGAACCAGAATACAAACTGAAACACTATGTGAGTATATGCAGAGATATACAGGTGGTCATAATGATCTGGCTGCTTCATTCATTCAGACTCACAGGACCATACCACCTGCACACAAACTGCACCCAGACAGTTTAATTAGAACATTTGAGCGACTGCGCGAAAAGAAAACAGCACTCCCTTGTCTGGGTTATAATTTCTTACAGAAGTCTGCTCATAAATTCTGCCTTTGGTGTAAATCTACTTCACGTTTGTTCAGGTGCACAAAGAAAGCATGTCAGGCAGAACATGTAACGAGGAAATAGTGCCGGGAATAGAAAATACAATGACAAATTTGGAGGTTTATGTAATATCTGTAGTTAAAAAGTGTGACTAAAGCAACAGGATTTTGCTCGATGCTTTCATATTCTGCAGTTGACGAAAAAAAAAAAGTTGGTTTACAAAAAGCATGTGCCCAATCGATGAAAAAGGAACAGTGATATGAATTGAACATTTCTCTGTCTCTGATAAAAATGAGAACTCAAAACACAGGTTAGACTGCATTTTTATGTAAAACGTTGTGAGCATAACATACAACATGATTATATTTAAGATTATTTTTTACCAATCTGCTTGTTCTCACCCAGTTTGGCTGTTTTGATAAAGTTTATAAGGTTTTTGTCCAGTAATTATGACATATGTAAAGGTAATTCTTCAACTGTTACCTATAGCTACCACATTGTAAAAATGGCCCGAATTTCACATAAATGACACAAACGTTTGTATGAAATTTGTATAATAATACAAATAATAATACCCTGTCACACTAGAGTTAGTGCCGAATTTGAGTCAAAAGTCGATGTACGCATGCCCCAGAAACTTCTGTACAAGCACATTAATGTTAGTGTTTGACTACGGCAACACCTACGAGGACAAACAACATACAATATGCTATATTTATCATTTACATTTTAAATATGTTTATTTTAGGTTACAAATGAGCTTGACACTTGTGAAAACACAAACTGTAAATACACTTAAGCAAACAGCTCGAAGCAGTGAAACTTCGAGGTCACCAACGTTAGTTTTAAATTGAATGTTGCAACTTTACTGCTGTAAAATTATGACAAATATTTACAATAAGGTCTATCACGTTATCAAAACTTTGAAACATTTGATAATTTGTTATACTGTAATTTCTGCCCTATTGAGCGCACCTGAATATAAGCCGCACCCACTAGATTTAAGTAAGAAAAAAGATAAAGTACATATATAGGCTGCACTTGTCAATAGTAAGTCTATGAGAATCTATCATTTTGCTGCATTGCCTTATAAGCCGCATAGTTTCAAGCTCAAGAAAAAAGTAGCGGCTTATAATCCAGAATTACGGTATATCTTGTTTACCATTTTTATGTGTTTGTATTTAATTGTTTATGTGCCTAAGACAAGTTTCCTCTCATGAGACAATAAAGTTTATCTTATCTTATTTTAGGTCCTTTAACTTTTTATTCAAAACCGCAGAAATGATAAGCCCAGGCTCTTCAGTGTAAATTTCGGATATACATGTAACAGGAAAAACATTGTGCCCTATTGCTGCGAAACATGTTTTAAACTGCCCTTGTTTCACTTTGAAACTGAACTTTTAAGCAACCACAAGTACATACAGACAAGTGGGTGGGGATAGGTGGCAGGTGGTAACAGGTCTTAGCAAGATTATTCAAACATACATGAATTAAAAGAAATACAACACTATTATGCTATTCTCAAAACCTTGGTCCC
The DNA here is from genome assembly GCA_038363315.1 of Mugilogobius chulae. NCBI lineage: Eukaryota > Metazoa > Chordata > Actinopteri > Gobiiformes > Gobiidae > Mugilogobius > Mugilogobius chulae. The sequence continues at coordinate 28,344,975 of CM076407.1, forward strand.
CTTTTAACTGTGGTCTGTCGTTTTTATTAATTTTGTAATGAGTAAAAAAGTTACAAAGAACCTCGAAAGACAAGATAAAGTTTTGAAAAATCTTCCAAGTTGCTGGTAGTCGGAGATGGCATCTGACGCTCAAATGTCACGCAGCGGAATACAGATTAAAGCCTTTCCATACATCATTTTCTTTCTCGCATGTACAAGTTTTAAAAGTGCATCAATATTATCGAGAAAGTTCTGCCTTCTCAGCTCTGATAAATTGGTCAAAATGTTATTCCAACAGAAACCCAAACGCTGTAAAACTGTATTGATTTTGAAAAGTTCACTAGCTCAACAAGACTCGAGCTAATCCCAGCAGAGTACAGATGTAAGTCCGTCAGCTCTGATTCCGAGTTTACAGATAAAACATCGCAGATACATTTTTAAACTTACTTCACCGAGCATCAAGCCTGTTTATGCATGTTTGTTTTGACTCATAAATTATTTCTCGGCCCTCTGTGACTCCGATGTTGATGGGGGAGTGCTTTCGGTGCGGGAGGTGCGCCATTAAATATCTTCCAGCACTCCTCCGGGGGACCAGGCAGGCTTTGGGTCCTGATTAGAAGGCTCTTATTTCGGTCAAGCTGCTCCCAGGCCCCTTTGGTTGGCTGCAATGGAGTCCCCCAGCCGACACGTGTAAACCAATTAACAAAGCGTGCCTGTCCACCGCGAGGCTTCCAGCGGTCTCAGGAGGAAAATTAGCTGCAAAGTAACTGTAAATATGATGGCGGCCTAGGCTTTTGACTGCAGCTTATCCATAACAAGTATGTGCATTAAAATGAAGAACATGTGTGTGTAAGCAGAAGAGTGAAGCATGACCATATTGTTCTGCATGATGTTGTTCTGCGTCGCTTAAACAGGCACTGAAGCAGAATCAGGAGAAGTTTTATTGACATTCACAAACTAGAAACTTGCTTTGACGTCAATGTGCAACATATAACACGCATGATATTAAGAATAAAGAATGAAATACTAACTATGACAAAAAAATTTAAAATATATAGCACAAAATATAAGGGCATGCAAATAACAAGTATCTCAAGGGGCGATCCATAAATAAATTGAAATATATGAAATAAAAGTACAATTACAAAAATAACCCTAACCCTTTTTTTCTTGCATTAGTATGACTTTATTCTTCAAAAATGTCGACTTTAAGCTTGTAAAACTTCAAGTTTAATCTTGTACAGTTACAGATACTTTTAAAGCTTTATTCTCATAAAACACATTAGTTTATTCCATTATTCTAAATGTTGCAAGTTTTATCTTGTAGATAAAGGTTTTTTTTTTCTTTATACTCCATCCTTGGATGGTGTTTTGTAAAGTGAGTAAAATGAAATTTCCCAAGCTGCTCAAGCAATTCTGTGCAATATGTGCACATTTTCCTTGCATCTGAGTGAAATTCCATCGCTTCAAAGATCTGACAGGACCCCCTTTCACCCACTATATGCCCCTCCCCCCTTATCCCAGGTAGTCCTGACTTAGCCCAGCAGAAGATCTGGAGATGGGTCCCAGAGCGCTGGTTTCCCCAGTGGCAGTGATGGATGTGTCGGATGCAGAGAATGAAATTTTCTTATTAGGGATGAAAAATATATATAGTAGGCTACACGTTACCCGTGAGTGAGGGTTTTGTTCACGTGAAGCACTGTAGAGTGTGTTATGATGTGATAAAGCACTAGAATATAAGAGAGAATTGTTGAATCAACAATCAAAATAATTTAGGAAGCAAATTGTATATTTTTTAAATGTAAAGAAAGGTTTCATGATCTTAACAAAGCATTATTTATGTCAAAATGTTACAAAATGTGTAATACTTGTGTGTTAATGGTTGTTTATTTATTTATGTTTTTGTAATAGTGCGTCATAGACCATTTTGTGACCATGCATGCCCACTCAATAAAATCTGATTTGTATTTTTTTATTTGGTGCATTAAAACATCGAAAAAACAAAGCATTTATTAAATTTTGGCTAAAAAAAAGAAGTTACACAGTGTACCTTTTAAGGGTTGATCAACAAATAAAGATATAACCCAGGTATTTTAGATCAACATAAGCTGCAGCTGTATACGGTTAAGGTTGATTAGCTTTATTAGGGAGAACATGCAAACCCACATAGAAAGGCCTTGGGGTGCCTGGGAGCTGAACCCGGGACCTTCTTACCAGAGCACTTACTGTACCCCTGCACCACCACAAGTAATTACACCTGAGCTCAGTGAACCTTGTGCAGTTTGTAGTTCAACTCAATGACTTTACAATCACACAAGAAGGCTTTCATTTATTTATTTATTTTTTTTGGTCTTCATTAAATCAATGTTTGCACGATGCACAAACCAAAAGAAGTGTGTTGAATATGCAGTGCAAACATGTGGTCAGCTGATACTTGGCTGAAAATCCCTGGTGATCACTGCATTATAAAAGTTAAAATGAAGGTGAAATGTGGAACTGAGCCTTTGGAGTTCATACAGAAAGCTTTACATTCACTCCTGAGTCTTTGAAAAGGGCATACATGAAGCGAACTGATCTGAGCCGATCTTAATATGTCTTAATAATCACACAGGATCCCCACACAATGAGCCCGAGTGTCCGAGGCCTTATCAGCAGCCACAGATGGAGAGTGTCCAAGTGTGTGTCAGCCATAAGAGGATGAAGTTCACTCACATCTCAAAGACAAGCTCGCCATAGAAACAGACACACACACATACACGCCTACACATCCCGGTATGCCGTAGCACAGCTGGAGACAATACAGACTTGCAATCTCTTCATCAGGAAAAAGCCATCTCGGGACAATTCCTCAAGGCATGAAGAGGCACTCACCAAGTCCTTACAAGCAGGTGGCTAATCTGAACGCAGAGAATAGGCGTTTGTAAGCATTTAGAGGAGGTCAATTTCAATCCCAATGCTACACATACAGTAATATCTGCTAAGGTTGGGACTATGATGTACAGGTTTGATTATTGTAGCCTTAGTAAACCATGTATCACAATACTTTTTTGGCAATATTGTATGTGATAAAACTGCAGTTGTCTTCTGCTTTCATAGTTTTATCACAATGTTGCCCAGCCCTACAAGCAGATTTTATTAAATATGGGAAGAATATTGCACTAACTCAGGGGTAGTGGCTCCTGAGCCGCGGCTCTTGTTATGAATCTATTATTCCAGATGTTGGTATTAGCGGACATTGGTTTGCCACAGACGGACGCCAAATTACAAATATTGCTAAATCCCTAAATGTTGCCTTTTCTCTCTTTTTAAAAATAAAAGTTTATTATTTAATGCGTATCTGTAAATGAGGAGTTGGGGAGGAAACCCAAACTTGACGACCTCTGACTGAACTGTACTTGGACTGATTATAAATGTCACGGTCTCCCCAGGATGGATGGCTTGCTTTTTTTACAACTAATTTCCATCTATATTTTGTGTGTGTAGTGTTGTCATGATACTACATTTCAAACTAATACTAGGGATTAGACTCCATTCTTGATACTTATTATGATACTACAATGAAAATTAAAAATACTCTTTTACTTAGCTGCAGCACAGTTGCGGTTTTTGCATACATAACTGCAAAATACTCTGTAGCATCAACTCGATGTGACATTGGTGTGTAGTCAATGACAGCGTTTGACCATCGCTGCAGCACAGTTGCGGTTTTTGCATACATAACTGCAAAATAAGCGTGTTTGCACAAAGATTTTCAAAAAAGTCCTAGAAACAGTAGCTAATTCAATTTTGACCCATATACACAGTTTGACAGTAAAAAGAAAGTTGATTCTGCGTTAAGTTTCGCTTTAAACATTTTGTCTTGTTATTTAGTGTGAATTATTATCAGATTTTTTGAGAACCCTAAAATCTGCATCGCCAGTACATGTTCAAGTGACGATACCTCGGCTCAAATTTGGCCAAAAATCTCGTATTCAAGTCACTTTTGTGTTCTAAACAACTAAATGATTAATTGAAAGAAATTGTTAGTTGCAGCTCTAAGAAAAAGTGATGTGTTTGACAATGAGAATGAAAGAAAATAACTGATTTCACTGTTTTTGTTGTGGTGTTCATGAATAGTCATAATAAATCATGATATTTTTGCAGAAACTAAAACACTTGTGGCATTTCTAGCACGGACACATTTTCTTACCCGACACAATTCAAACTTGTAGCACAAATCTGCCAAGCGCATTAATCCTGTCTGTTTTATGGCTGTTCTCACTTACATGGCCTTCAAAGGAAAGAATGATGACGATATCCAACGCATTCTCGGCCAACACGCGGCGGATATTCTCAGGCGATTTATGTGACAGCCTAAAGGAGCGGGGTAAATTGAGAAGAGAGACGGCGAGCGCTGAGATTTTTCCAGTGGTTTATGTCTGATCTTTATAATCTAGCCTATCAAAGTTGAGTGTAACCGACACATCAGTTGTTAGATTGCATCTCTTACATTCGCTGTGGGGCGGCGAGACTCCCCTATGCCTCTCCGCTGTGTGTAAATATCCCGGTGATAGCTTTCCCTGGCACCAGCAGGTTTATAGACAAGCCGCCGGTCCATAAGCAGCTGTATGGATCATTGCTTTTAGCACATTTACGCGTAAACAAGAAAACAGGGCGTGCTGAGAGGAGGAAACTTTGCAAAGTGGGTTACTCGGATGACAGCGTTGTGTTTTAGCAGCTGTAAAGCACAGCCTCAAACAAGAGAGTGGTCACGGAGGGTCAGGATTAGTCAATAATTTATGAGGCGTGTTGTGTTAGTGCTGGAAAGTAACTTAGGCACTCAAATTGAAAGTTATTTGTGAATATTTTCTGACACTTTCCTGTATGTATCTAGGCCTTTTATTCATTTTAATATATATATTGGTAAAATATCTTGGAAGCAATGAATATTAGTCAAGTGGCCAGACCAGCTTGTCAAAACCTGATCCTGTCAGATCTCAGAAGATAAGCATGTTGGGCCTGGGCAGTACTTGGATGGGAGACCGTTGGAACCTCAGATGCCACAGTGGGACTGTTAGTGGAGAAGCTTCACCCACATGGATCTGGTGTGAGTGTGAATGTTTGGTGGTGGACGGAAGCGGTGATGGCACAAACTGGCAGCCTTATTTCTATCAGTCTGCCCCAGGGCAGCAGTGGTTACAATAGCAACTTACTAACAATAATGGAATGAATGAATAATGTGAAGCGACATTAGGTGTCTTGAAACGTGGTACATAAATCCAGTGCAATCCAGCCCTTTGTACAATTTCATCAATTTTCATACATACTCCCAATTAAAATAAGTTTTTGTTACAAAATAACTGAGGAGAGACATGTTGAAGTTTGCTAATGTAAAAGGAGACCATTTATTTTTCGAGAATCATCAAGTCGTCTCATGTTACAGAGTTTCAAATCCCAGTCAAGCCCTAAATCTTACGCCTCTTGTACACTGACTGCAAGGTGCGAGTTTCTTGCGAAGTGCTTTGTACACCAGCTCCAGTCCACTGCGATCCAAGTTGGCCCAAAGCCACGTGGATTTACATGGATTCCTGCAAGAATGCTCATATTATGACTTGAAAGTCGCATCAATCTGCTGTGACCTCTGACAAAAATAGACTCGCTACGGATTCTTTCCACACTCGAGCGCCTCGGACTGAGTGTACGGGAGGGGTTAGTCTATTTTATTCAGTCAAGTCTCAAGTCATCAAAATAGTGACTCCAGTCTTACTCAAGTCTAAGTCACCACCTACAAGTCCACATAGTAATATTAGTAATTGCTGTAGTTGTTATTCAAATGTTGTCACAATAGACCAGGAGTCTCCAACCTGTAGCTTATAAACTTCCAGTAGCTCTTCACCACCTTCCAAGCAGCTACAGAAGGTCTACACTTCAATCTGAATCATCACACAGGCTACCTATTGCCATTGTAAATTTACACTTTAGAAGCTTTAATGTGTGTTTTGTATGGATTTTGACCTACATTACACTAGACCATAGAGTATGTGATCGCCGTGACAGCAACTCAATTTTTTCATTTTTTAAAAGTAGCTCTTTGGGTTTTTAAAAATATTTTATGTGTTTGTGATACAAACAATCACCTAATTAAAAAAAGAAAAAGAAAATCACCAATAGATAATGAATTACCAGAATAACTCCTCTGTTACACATGTATAATGTTGGTAATACACTAAAACCTTCTCACATCTCTCACTGTCTGTGTTTACATGCACAGCAATTTCATCATTATCTGATTTCTTGCTGATTGTTGCACCTGTGCAGGTCTTGACTGAGAAATTATGCAAAAAGGGCACATTAATGTGTCAAAAACTAAACAAGAGTCAAAATGTAAAGCGTTATAATTTGTGTAATTGTACTCTGTCTTTCAAAAATAACAGTTAATGTAAAAATCCCCTGAATAACTGACACGTGTCACTGAAAGCTGATTCATGTTTCTTTTGTGCAAACCATAACTATAATCTGATTATTCTATTGTAGTTATCACACTTGTGCTCACTATGTAAACCCAGTACCCAGTGTTCCCTGTGTAACAAGTGCTGCTGATTAACCATGAATATCTCCCTTTCTCACCACTGCTTTGTGCTTTTGTTGTTGCACAGTCTATAGTTGAATAAAGGCTTATACATGATACACAGCGCTGGGTTGCAGATCGGTAATGAGCTATTATACTTTAACACTCGCAGTAAGAATAATTGTGATTTAATATGATTGTGGGAAAGACCCTGTTTCTCAGTCTTACAGTATGCAAATGTGAGCTCTTATCCTGCCTCGTCACAGATTCAGAGAGGAAACTTAAAAATGGTAATTGTGTGATTAGGCTCCGTTTATGGCCCACTCAAAGAGGCCCTGCAGACTCAGCTCAAACGCAGAGCTCTCAGGTCATCTGTATTAGGATGAAGTGTTCCTTCCTGTCATGAAGCCTCTCACAAACAGAAAGACTGGTGTATTCACTTTGGAAGTGTGGGCAGTGCATTGAAGTGCTGTACCTCTGTACACAAATGTTTTTTTTTATTCTTTTAAGAGTTTGTACAGTCATGGAAAACCTGGAAAACTCAAAGCTAATTTCTAGGTCCTGCAAATATTTTGAATTAAATCAAAAGTTCAATAAGTGAAATCAATTTGAATCTGAAGCTGGGAGATATAGAGGGATTTTCGATCGATGTCACTTTCCGCCGTACTGTGCATGCTCCATGCAGAAAGAGCCGCTCTCCATCTGCTTAGCTGGGGAAACTTCTTTAAACAAAACAATGAAATGGGACAAGAGCTAGCTGTTTGGATCAGGTATGAACCGGTCTGACAGACGTCTGTCTCCTGAAGCTTGAGACGGCGTTTTTCTCGCATTTTTTTCACTCACATGAACGTAACTTTTTAGGGTCAAAAGGTCGAATTTCATTCACAAATGATTTAGCATCGCTCGTGTTGATAAACAAAAAAAAACCCTCTATAGGAAAAGACCACGATTTTGATATTATCACACTACACGTTGACTATTTTCGTATTGTCTTTCCGTTGCCAAATTTTCAGAAAGAAACAAGTGACCAATCCTTAAAAAATGCCCAAATGCTCATTTTTAATATTAACATAGATAGAATAACATATAGACATGAAAATATGCTTTAAATCCTTGCAAAAAAAACACAAGTACATCTTTTTCCCAAATCGTGCAGCCCTACAGAGCATTTCCTTTTAAAAGCAGAGCGCAAACAAAATGTCAACGTTGAGAAACGCAGCTGCACTGAATGTAGCTTTGGACTGGAAAATGTCACCCAAGTTCCCATTAGAAGTATAATATTGTTTGAAATGGCCTTTGGAGAAAATATTCATTTGTCAAACCCTATAGTGACTTCATTATCTCACACAACCTTCCAAAGCGTCGGTTTTCCATAGTCACATTTCTTATTCTGGAAACCGCTCATTTACTTTTGATTATTTTTAATAGCAGCCCGTTTTGTGTAATGCATTCATATTTGTCTCCACTGATTTAAAGTCTCGTCTAATGAGCTCTCATAAGGTCTGCTTCCGTAGCCCTTGGCCTGAACCAGTTTGCTGCTGCAGCTCGTACTAGACCAGGACTATATAAGGCATGAAGACTTCCCTAGACATAAAGACATGCCATTCTTCCTTTTGACAGATGTACTCCAGCAGGGAACAGTGGCTTACCTCCTCACACTGCTGCAGCGCTGGGACTCACATGCACAAGCTTACTACAGAGATTTTAGCTGGCTTGTTTGCCAAAGGCTGTTGAAGATTTAGGGCATTTTTGCGGTTGGACAACAAATTATTCACGCATCTAAAGAAGTAAAAAAAAAATCTTATTTAAGAATAGAAAGGTAATGAGTTGAACTGTGTGCGATCCTAATGTCTTTGAGAGAAACATAAATGCAGAAATATTCAAGCAGTAGATATGGTTGTTTATAAGGGTGGAACGTAGAAGGACCATACTCAAGTTTTTGCAGAGGGTAATGAACATTTGTTGAAAATAAAATGTTCATTGTAAATAAGCATAATCTTAATCACTTAGTCAATTCACGGCTCAGTCACACTCACGTATATCCTCTGAAACTTCTGTAAGTGCAAATTAGAGCATTTTTTCAAAAAATTTTTGGTCATTTTTACGCACGCTTTTCTCTATTTTGAAAAAAAAAAATGGCAATATATTCCGTCCTTCACTGTTGGAAAATGACTACTCAAAATCAGGACAATTGGAACATGTCTTGAGTAAAACGGACAAATAAGTGGATTTGGATATATTTGATGCGACATGGGATGCATGGCTCAAAATAGAGACTGTCCCAGGTAAATAGGAACATGTAACAGTATACATGGTCGCAATGAATCGTTTCGGTACAGCACTGTTATTTGTTGTTATTGACTCTTATTCAATTTGCCACTCACTGCTGACATTTAGAATGCTGTGATGTAATCTACTTAACCTCTATGTTAGGGTTTCCCAAACTTTTTGGACCTGGACACTGAAAATACCCATGAAACCAACAAGCGACCCCCACAGCTTGATAAAATAAACATTTGCAATAGTTCTAAGAAACAAAATCATTAAAATTAGGTTGTATTGTGTTTATTTGGTAGTTGTATGGCTTTATATAAACCCAGTTTAAAGAACAAATTAAATTTCAAGTCATAATTATAAAATGACATCTTGAAATCAACTCGTGACCCCCATATTTTGCTTTATGCCAGACTCTCAATTCTGTCCATCGAGTTCTGAGAAGGTATTTTAGGAATCAGACAAAAAGCATTTACTTAAAAAATTATAGTAGACAGGCTCACACAAGAATAGATTTGTGAATTAAGAGTAAATTATCTGGAATTCAGCAGATATTTAAGTAAAATTATAGGCCAATGCCAGCAGAACAGGACCTTTTGTACTTGAAATAAGAAAACACATCTTGTTTGCATGAAGTAAGAATACTAATTGAATCTCACCTGAATCAAGAAACAATATCTTGCTCCATTGGCAGATTATTTTACTTGGCAAGCAAAGCCAAGATAGTATGTACCGAACTCATTTTAACTTCCCTAAACATTATTTTTTGGTCAGATTTCATAAAAAAATAACAAGTGGTTGCAAACCTAATTGGAAGAGCAGATGAATTGTTATTTCATTTGATATGAAACATACTGCACTCTTTTCTTCTTTGAGAGTAAGCTTGCCAATGCCTGATCCTGTCAGGTGTAAGAAGCTAAGCAGATTGGACCTGGGCAGTTCTTGGATGGGAGACACTGGAACCTCAGGTGACACAATGGGACGACTGGAAGAGAAGCTGTTGCTGTGTCCTTAAGCAAGACGCTAAAATGGATCTGCTGGGACTGATGACGCAAACTGGCAGCCTCACTTACAGCAGTAGCTTTGTGAATTTATAATGCAAAATGTGAAGCGCTATATAAATAGAATGCCTCATTATTATTATTACTGGTGGAAGCTCATGTATTTACCTAAAACCTAAAGTTAGGAGGTACTGAGTGTGAGAAAAAATGTAGGTGTTACTAGAAATAAAAGAGGTTTAGACGAGTTATGAAAGCAACATCATTGCAAAGGCCAGTGTCCTCACTGCTGATCATATAGATACAGTTGGAATCTGAAGGAACGTCCACTAATGGACCGCTGTGGAAGAAATGTAACATTAAAAGTGACAATTTGTTTACTTTTTGAGATAACACCACTTCAGCCACATCCATTAAGACTTAGTTGTGACTCGGCCTGAAATAGTTGTGTTAAAAATACGCTTAAATCACCAGGAAGAGTCTTAAAAGAGTGAGAAAGTTGCAGTTCCCAATTAATTCTTTTTTTTTAACCATAAAATTCCCCCAAGACAGGTCACACCAGTCACACTGCACTTCCCCACTCTTAGTCCCTCCTTTCACCTTTTCCTCATGCTTTCCCAGCAGAATGTTTGTTTGAAATGTGTTTGCGGGCAGAGTTTAGGTGGTTAGATTTTACTTTAATGTATCTATGTTGTTTAGACTCATTCTTTCCTTGACCTATTGTTTTGTTTTGTCCTCACAGTGACCATGGTTCAGCCGACGCCGGGTAAGGGCTCTGCTCCAGCCAACTACATGGACACCACACGGCACTGTTCTGCTGAAAGGTGACCTCCAAACATACTCCCCGCAGCATTTGGTAAGTCCACAATCCTCCCCCATCGAAGCAAATGCCACCAGAACACCTTTACACGCATTTTTACTACATGTCGCACAAAAAAATCTTGCTAAAGCTTCCCTGCATTGCATTTACAGACTGTTTCCATTCTCGCATATTTTCCAGCTTGTTGATATCAGAATAGTTCATTGTAATAGTGTCTTTAGTGTCTCATTGTTTATTTATGTGAAGCTAAATTGCAGTTTCAAGTGGTTTTGTCTAACAATTAAATCATTATGTTTGTGGCTAAATTTACTGTTTTATACAAGCATTTGTCCTAAACCATCTTGAGCGATCAGGCTTATGTATACACAGCATAATCTTCAAGCATTTTCTCTGTACGCTGTGTCCAAGAGGGATTAGGAGACAAGTTAGCCAACCACGGCTTGTAATGAGATTATTCAGAATATAATTGTAAGAACAGAAAAAAAGAACATAATAAGCATGACACTTTCAGAAGTATCATTAAGCAAATTCAACTCTAAAGAAGATACATCTATAGTGTTTTTTGTGTCATGTTGGCTTGGTTTGGTCGTTCAGAAAGGTTGTACAGTATTTAAAACGGGGCACTGAATATTGTTGAATATTGGATTTTCCTGATATTTGTGAATTCAGCTCTTGAGAATACAACTGGGCCTCCTTCTGCCTTTAGGTTTGCCTTTTGAGACTCTGAATTGTCGATGGTTTAAACCAATCACAGTTAGCATTGTGATATGGGCTGACCAAAACAAATATGGCAGCACAGACATTTTTCTGTCTATTTTAACTGAATAAGTCACTATATTGTCATTTGAAGAACGTCAACACAGAGAGGCTGTGTGCATATGCCTGGTGTCTGGGTTGAACTGCTTCATGAGCCAGGTTAGTAGACATTTGTGATAAGCAGGTCGACCCATAACCCACAGGTTAGAACAGGTCAGGTAGCTCAAAGAGAAAAAGTGCAGCGGATTAGAGTGAGTTGGGTCCAAGTGGTCGTATGTTTTAGTCCAAATAGGCTCATTGGCCTTTTGATAATCTGTTTAAAAAATCAGTTTTAGCTTCAAGTGATGTGAACGTCAGTCTAATAAGCCTAATATAATTAATGTTCTCTGGCCCTGTTTAAAAACAAAGGCTTTTAGCCTATGTAGTAATAGTAGCTTATATTCGCCATGACGTTCTGTTTTGCTTCCCGATGTTTCTCAGCAGAAGTCTATCCAGATTGAAAATGTGTGGAACTCAATTCAAAGTGATACACATGTCAGTCTGGTGTGAGCCAGGTTCAAAAAGTGAAAAGTGTGGTGTTATGTGCACACAGAACAGCATGTTGTAGCAGGCCTCATAAAAAAACACATCTTAAATACACAAATGATGCTAGAATTTTTTATCTATGTAAACTATGTGAGCAGAATCCGGCGCATGTTCACGTTCTCCTGCACGAGCCAAGCTTCTGTGATGTTTTCTGTCAATGCTGGCAATTTTACATGAGGCATAATCGCAAAGCAATCATTTTAATATGTGCAAGTTCGAGTCAAGTCCAGAATTTTAAGCCCATTTATTCAAACGGGTCGAGTTGCATTTTAACTGGAGTTGGGCTCACTTCCTTCTAGCTAGACTTGGTATCTCCTGTTAGCTGTTAGTAAGGTCTACTGTCAAACAAACTTGTGGCATGGCCTGATCATATGAGCAACTTTAAGCTAGAATTTTACAACACATCTTTGACCTAAGCTTCATACATCACTTGAGTTGTATGAGTCACAGAGGAGATGCTATGAGTCCCAGATAATGGGTCCTAATCTTAACAGATATGTGTCAGTGGAAAAACAGCTGATGCTTGAAATGTGCTCATACAGAACAAAACACGCTGTAGCTGAAAAAATACTTAGAATAGATGTAATGATTTGTAGAATAATATTTAGCAGAAATACAAAATCAGTGATTCACACAGGTCAAGAAACACATGGCAAGTAGACATGGTAAATGAAAGAAAATGGATTACATGAATTTAATCATCTTTTGTAGTAAACCTGATTGTAGCTGCACATCCATATAATGAGATATGACTTGTCGGAAATTGTTAGCAGCTTTTATTAATTCATATTTCACAAACACCCTTATAAGGGACTGAACTTCTTTTATGTAATCTGTCCATCTGTTGAGCAATACACATGGAATTTAAATTCTAAACCAAAACAATGCACAGAACACAACAACTCCACAAACTCCCAATATGGAAATGCACTATCGAAGCGTGTCTGCTCAGATCCTAATCATGGCCATGTTTATTAATGCGCAGCGTAATTACTGAACTCAGAAGAGAAGCAGATAGTGGGAAAATGTCAGAAAATGTTAACGCGTACAAAGAGCATAGGTACATTTCTTTATTAAACCACACTGGGTGACATAAAACAAGCAGCCCAAAAATGTCATTGGGGCCAGAGCATTAGCGTGACAGGAGGGGGAAGGGGGGCATACTGTTCCTTAGCAACCGCAATGGATATGTGCATAGGATCCATAATTGGAATTTGGTTTGGCGGGGGCTAATTGTCATTTATTCCCTGGCAACAATGGTGAGCACTCGGGTAATTGCAAACATGTAGACGTCCAAATGTTTAAGCATCAATTTGAGCATAGTTGTCCAGCGGGGCTAAAATTTCAGCTAGGTATGATCCTGCATGGGAATGAGACGCAACAGAAAAAGTTTACTAATGAAATTTGTAACGTTAGTCCCTCAAAAAGAATTGTCATTGCACACTCTCATATGTGCACTAGGGATTATTAGGTTAAATGATAATCAAGTCACAATAATAGTAAGAATTTGTTTTTACCATCAGAAAAATGATCATGACAATTTTAAAAAGCAAAATTAAGTGCTTTTAATTCACCCTGTGTAGGGATTTTCGGTCGAGGGATTTTCGGTCGACGTCACTTTCCTCTCTGCGCATGCTTTATGCAGAAAGAGCCACTCTCCATCTGCTTAGCTGGAGAAACTTCTTTGAATAAAACAAAGAAACAATCGTAGCACAAGTGCTTTACAATGGATTAAAAACAAACCCCCCAACTCATCCAACCACCGCAAAGTCAAAAACCACCCACATTCACAGGGTCTGTGCACCCAAACAACAACCTCTCCAAACTAAAGTACATTTGGAAACATTAGACTATAAAAGGATCCAGTAGACTGAGTAGAGAAAAACCAGATGACAGAGCACCATCACCATCTGCACCTGGAGCAGTCACCTATAGCCACAGGACATCATATGGTTTGACTTAATAACAGCAATAAAATATCTCTTCCTTAAATGTGGCCATTTTAGAAACAAAATTAATTTTTTACCTAAATTAGAAGCACAATTATTTCTATAATTTATTATATGCATCTAAATGTTTTTTCACATTGAGATTTTTCCATTCATGAAGTTAAATTCTATAAAGTTAGTCACAAACTTGAGGAAAAGTGACATGTTTGGTCTCTATTGTGAATAATAAACCTAAGCATTAATAGTATACAATTACTTATCGTGACATCTCTAACTTGCACATTGTAAAGGGTTGTTGTACTGAGACTGGTTAAAAGTCACGACTTCAGAACAAAGGGATTGGTTCTAGCCAGTTCATAATTTCATTTGGGTTTTGCGGTGACATAAAGTTTGAAGTACGGTGGCGTATTTAGATGCAAGGTTGTGTCTGATAAAGGAGCTCTTCTTAATCTAGAGATAAACCGCTTGTGTCATCTCATTTCTTCAAATGTGATTACCTGTCTGGACCGATGCATTCTGTGGCCCTCGTCTGATTCACTTTTATGGGACTGGGGTTAGCTTGGCGGACAATGCTCACAATCAGACAGAATATCTGATTTTGGATGTTTGTGTCTGTATGAAATTGGGATCAACAAAGGTATTGTTCATGTATTTATACTAAAGTGAAGCCAAGTATTGTCTTAGATCAGTCGCTCATTCACATTTTTCAGTCTGTTGTTGCATATATTTGCAGTTTTTCCCCTGATTATTTGAAAATGCATCAGTCAAGAGCCATTGATTCATGCTTTGTTTAATTACTGGTATAATATTTGTGTCTGTCACAGCCTTGGAAAACTGCAGTTGGACCCCCAAATAGGACTAGGCCATATCCGTCACTATAAAAGCCTATTTTCAGTTGCTTCAAAGGCAACATGAAATTTGGGATATTGTGATATAATTCTTCATAGTCTGAAGCTGATTTTCCTACTTGCAAAGGGTTACAAAGCTAATTGTGAATACAAATATCTACAGGTGCACTGATAATAACTGGTAAGATCGACTGAAAGAGGCTGAAAAGAGGCTTTAAGGAGTAGAATTAGAACTTATAGCAACCACTTAAATATCCAGACAAAGCAATGTTAACTATTTTTAATTTGACTTTATTTAACCAACATTTAACAAAGTGAAAGCCATTGAGGTTAAAACTTCTTTGTCATGGGTGACCTGGGCAGCAGTGAAAAAGTACAGAATGAAAACTTATTATCTACTTTGCACATAAAAACCAAAGTGAAACTGCATAAAAGCAGATTATTATTTTAATTACACATTTACATTATTTTAAAAAGAACAAAAACTCCTCAGTGAAACTAACTCACTCAGCCTCAGTTCAGAGTGAAAGTATTTCCAGGCTGTGGGAGCAGCATAACGGAAGGTTTACTTCCCTCAGATCAATTTGTTTTTGTAAAGCCACAATCACAACAGTTATCTCAGAACAAGAATGTTGAACAAGATACTCACAAAATCAAATTATGAAACATTTGGTCAATACCAACAGAGGCATTAGCAAAAGAGAAAGTCCTTATTCACAAATACAGAAGCAGATTGTCCATCAACAAACGGGCAGATAGATAAATGTTCCAGAACATCACTGTCCTTACACCCTCCTTCTCATAAGGAAAAAGAGAAACCTTGAGCAGGACCACAGTGAAGGAGAGATCTACTCTAGGGACGAATAGTCTATAGATGTGACTAAGACTGATGCAAATCTGATACAATTAGATCTAAAGTCAGTGGAGCCAAGTGGCAGGGGAAACGATTCATCTAGCATGACAAGAACGGTCAATTCAAGGAAGGGGTAGGGTTTTTATGTGTCATGTGAGCGCAGGCATACCTTTGTGCAGCACCAGTCATATTTTGGATTATATTATCGTCGCAAATGTTATCTTTTTTTCTGCCACATCCCGTGCCCTCATCCAAATATAATGAAAAGCCTGCCCAGTACATTGTGCTGTTGTATCCTCAGTAAGACAATTTGCCCACTTTGCCTTCAGGGTTTAAGCACAGAGTTTGTTTGTAAGAATGAATGCGACGATTAAAAATACAGTGTTTACAGCGTTCTCCTATGAATTCATATTATTCAAATTTCTCACTTATAGGATTTCTTTTTGTGGTCAGAAAATTTTATATATGTTTCCATACTTTTAAGTCTCAAATCATATTCTCTCACGTGTTTTGTCTTTCGTTACATGAGCTAGTGCACATTCCAGTGATTACAGGGGCAGATCTGCACCTCCCAATATTAATCATGGGAGACAATGGCAGCTGAGGCTTTTGTTGTAGCTGTCATTTCCTCTTTTTTCTTTCCTTTTTTTGTGTGGTAAACCTGCGGCAGTCAGAGCTGGCTAATTGGCTTATTAACATAAATTGCATGAGTCTATTTCTATCTGATTCACTCATGATGAAAGGTTAGTCTGGCACTTAAGTAGAGATACATGTTTTACATTATACTGAGAAAGGTGGCATGTCCATGGTAAAGGACCTGCCAGCACTTCTCTGAAAGACCAAGGTTTTGAATTTGGGATTATAAAGTGAGACATAAAGGAGAAAATTTCAGCTTGCTCTCTCTCTATATATTTTCTTTTCTGTCTTTGAAAAGTGTACTGATAGGATCTATAATGTCTCTCTCTGCACTGCACAAAAATAACAGTTATTCAACGTCCAACAATCAGGAACACAAACTTTTCAATGCATTTTTAGATTTCTCAGAACAAGATGGAGACCCATTGTTGTTGTCAGGCCACAATTTACTGAAAAATTACATAATCAGATGTTTCGGATGTCGTAAAATCCATAACCCCTGTGCTGTGCTGCATTGAAATGAAAATACCTATGTAATGACGCTGAAAGAAACCCCAAGTAAATTAATCATGTGTTTGACCAAATTCTCATTTTTTTTTTTTTTAAATTGCTCAGTTCTTTGTGTAACTTTATGGACACCAATTGTCACATGCGAAACCAAGGAACTGAGCTGTCATTTCAGAAGACTGAAGAGAAAAACTAGAAAAAAACTAAATGTAGCATAATTTCCAACTGTTTTTTTTTAATTCTGTAGTGTCTAGGAAATGAAATCATGTTTACAGCTGATTCAGAATGTCACAAATGTAGCATCAGCCTTAATTCACAAAACTGACAGACTAAAATCATTTGTAGTACACGTAATGCTGGTGTCATTATAAAACTTTGTAGCCTCAGATTTCTAATTGATGAATTTAACATAAAGAAGGACTTACCTGTACACAAGAAAATCTGAAAAGGATTTGCGCCTTAATTTTCTTTGGCAACAGTAAAGATGGCAGCAGTTGGGGCAAGACCAGGGGTGTCCAAACTTTTTTCATCAAGGGAATTATCTTGAAACTAAATGGAAGGCAGATCTGGGCCATTTAAAAGAGGCCATTAAAATGTATTCTTTCTTTTTCTACTGCTTAATCCTGCTATGGGTCGCGGGTAAGGTGGGGGAACACCCAGGGCTATACAGACCAACATGGAATGGAATTCGTTTAAATAGCACGCCATGACAAATTGGTGTCATAACGACGCCCTCTGCCTGTTTTGGCGTGAAATTACACGCTTGTTTTTCTGGCGTGGTATGGACACGCGATGTGGTTGAGGTTTTTTGGGGAGTTAACGGTCAAGTTTAGGTCTGAAGTTGCAAAAATGGGTAGTTTAGGTCTGAGGCTTGGAGTTGGTTACGTGTAGGATTATGATTGTGTTTGTCTTCATGAATAATAACACGTCTTAACATTCACCATTTGAATGAACTGGGACAGAAATGCGTGAAATGCACACGCAACGAATAGAAATTGTGTTCATATGACACGCTGTTTACAATAGCATGGTATTGACATGATTATCTGTGAGAACAGGCTGGACAGACAACCTTCACTCTCTCATTTACTCACAGGGGAAATTTACAGTATGCCCAATTAACCTAAACATGCATGTTTTTAGAGGTGGGAGAAAACCGGAGTACCTGAAGAAAACCCCTCGGTGACACGAGGAGAACATGCAAACTTCACCCAGAGAGATCGGAGATGTTGATATTGGGAAGCCAGAGCTCTAAGCAGTTTTTTAAATACCCAAGAGACTAAATTGTTTCACTTTCACAGAACGATGCACTTAGCCTATGTGCTGTTCTTGCTGTTTTATATTCTTTTGACAACAACCAATTTACAGTGCACTCATTTGTTATTTTAGTGCCACAATTTACTACATATTAACCCTGCTTCTTGACAGTTTTGCCCTACAAATCTCTCCCTTTTCCTGCCAGTGTAGTTTAACCTCCTCTCAGTCTCTATTAGCATGTGGCACAGTGCTGGCTTGGACTCGACTGTCATGAATAATATACAGAGTGTTGTGGAGACTAAAGGTGGGTTACTGTAAAAACACTCCAGTCTACAGGGGCATCGTTAGGCTCAAGGCCCTGTGTGCTAATGGATCTGTTTTGTATTCAGTTCAGCTCTCGTGGCTTCATACTTTCAATGGCTTTGTAATTGATGCTAAAGTTTGAGAATCTCCATCGTGCACTGTGATACTTTAAACAACATTAACTCATAATACAATTGCATTAAGGATGAATATGTTGAGCTGAAAAGTGTCTTATTAATTTGTATTCTAACATTGAAAGCTTTGTGAAAATAAAATTCTTCAGCATTTTGTTTCAATATCAATATCAGCTGTTTAAAAGCTTCATTTTGAAAACTGGTTTTAGAGCTGTACTCATTAAACTGGCTCAGAAAAATATATTGTGAGTTGCTGGATTTATATTTTTACAGATACAATACAATGTTGTACTTTACCATAGTTTTTTCTACATTTTCTTCTTTTGGACAGTATTGAATTAGCTTTGATAAGACCGTTGAAGATAAATATATATATATAATATATATATATATATATATATATATATATATATATATATATATATATATATAATATATATATATATATATATATATATATATATATATATATATATATATATAGTATTTTTTATTATGCAGTATAAGAATCATATATATATATATATATATATATATATATATATATATATATATATATATATATATATACATATATAAATATGATTCTTATCCTGCATAATAAAAAAAATACAATATATCATTTTTTTTTTTTTTCCAATTTTATATGATGATACCTTTCGTAATGAGGAAATTGCATTGGAATATACATGTATTGGGACACATATAATGAACTCGCCAGGATGGCGCCACCTAGTGCCTCCACTCATTTCACTCCAGCTACTCTAGGTCAGGTATCACCAAGCCACGATGATGAAAGATGGCCGCTTTGCGTCCATGGTTGCGCTAAGTGGCGCATTGTTTTCGCTCGGATTCAGCTAACCTCCATCCACCAAACATGCTCATTGTTCTTTCTCTCATGTGGACGTGCGCGAGTTGCGCAGGCTCGCGTATCATGTAATCCGCGCCAAAGATTATAAAGCGATTTTTAACAAAACTAAGACTTTTGGAAAAGGGTTCATAATATGAAACTAGGTAAGATTTGTCACAAAGTGTAACCTTTTAGAAATGTGCAGGTCAGGGGTGGGCAATTATGTTTCTCCGAGGGCAATATTCGAACTCTTGCAACTGGTGGAGGCTGGACCAAGATCACTGATGTGACAAATCATCAGTATTGCAAGTACAGTTTTTGTAAAGCAGGCTTATTTGACCATCTACCATGCTAAATATTAAGATAACAAGCAAAGACACGTTCGCCATAGTTAAATCCATAAATTAAAAGAACTTTAAAGAGTACAACTTATTCTCAAAAACATGCTAGGGCCAGATTAAGACAGACCGAGGGCCGCATCTGGCCCTTAAGGCTTCAGTTTGCCCAGGTCCGGTGTAGGTGATCTGTGAGGTAAGCAGTTTATGATTATATTATATCTATGGAAAAAATGCTTTCTGGACTGAGGGGATTGTCCTGCTGTAGCACCAGTTGAGCGGCCATTACCACAACTCATTATTAAGTTAGCAATGTCCTATCCAGATTTTGTAATAGATCCATGGGTATCACAGGATTGTGAACAGATATTTCCCAAAAAGCAGAAAGAATGGTTGTCCAATCAGTGAGCAGGAGCAGAGTGTTAAGTTGGCCAGAACCAACCTGAGTTGAGATAGCAGACTGTATACATTCTTCTCTTTTGACCTTGTGTCCAATATTAACTCAGAAAATGATAATGTACCTCTTAACTTCGGAAGTTTACCATATAAACGGCAACAATCACTGATACACATGTTTATGCTTCACTTACTTGACTGATGCATGAGACTAGTAATGAGATACAGCACATTCTGGTCTAGTCCTGGTAGATACTGTGCTTGAACTAAGATAAATGAAATAGAATAAGTTATGTAAATAGGACTTTTAATACAAACATCTTGGTCTTATCCAGCTCCAGAAGACTTAGCGAGTTTGTTTTTACTCTCAAATGGTGTGACTCATGTTAACACTTCTTGATGCTAGAGGCTAATGATTGGACTAGTCTGTCTTAGCTGCAAATCCCCCTTAAATCCATTATATTGAATATGTGTGTTTAGCTTACATCTGCAAGGCCATACAAGGGCAGATAACGGAGAAGTTGATATGTCTTTTTTCCATTCATTCATTTTCCTTTGCTTTGGGAATGCGCATCATCTGTCAGCGCTGTGGTGTTTTGACGACCGGTGCTGAAAAAAGGCCTTTTGTGAATATTGTCAAAAGAATAGATTTGCTTTTTGTATTTCTACTGACATTTTGGACAAGATTTGTTTGAATGATCTTAATTAGTTTTTTTTATTGGTAATACATTTGTTAGTTGTCATGTTGTCACGTAAATTCTTGGTTTGAACAAGTTTGCAAACTTACGAATGTTCTTTCTTGTTATTGTTGTCTGTTTTAGACCTAAAAATAAACTGATACAGCGTTATAGTCAGCACTTTAATCTTATTTCAGTGGCAAAAAGCAAGCATGCAATTCTTCTGAGAGGCTGGTATATCAAACGTCATGAGTATGTATCCATCATTTACTTGAAAAGCATATTTTTTGCTAAAATTCATTTTTTTTAAATGTCTTATTTGTAGTTTATAAATAATCTTAGTTTTACATAATAATATTAGCAATGTTCATCAGTTTGGATATTTGTTTTGGATCAGAATGTCATTTCATCTTGTTTAGGCTGAAAATATTTACAAAACCAAGCTTAAGTTTTTTTTATTTTTGTTTTTTTTTCTTACTGATGATTAGGGCTGTGCGATATAACGATACATATCGTGGGGACGATAGAAAAGCGTCTATCGTGCCATTTCTCCTCTATCGTTTCTATCGTCTGTAACCTAATTTTATCAATCATTTCAGCAAATAAGTCGTGTGTGTGTGGTATTAAACGTGCTTTGCCACACGTGTTATAGTGTGACTTCAACAAAACCATAGTTAAAGTAGTTTTTGTACATCGTCACAGTCGCCCTTTCTTTCCCTCGCCCAGCGCACCAGCGAACACGTCTTTGAGCGCGTCAAAAGAGAGCGAGACATGGTAAAGAGCGCTGTCCGGGGGAAGTAGGAGTGGCCTGGGCTGTAGTCAGCGCCGCAGCCGTGAACACAGACAGCCGGTGTGGCTCTCTTTTTCCTTCGTCACTCGTTGTCTCTCTCTCCAGTGTTCCACCGCGCCCTGCCTGCCGTGCGCACGTCCCGCTATATCCACGTTCACTCTGCCTGTCGCGCGCTTTCGGTGCAGGTCTGCAGCCAGAGCCTCGGGGAGTGCTCCGCCTGTCTCCATGCACGCACTGCCGCTGATGACCCAATAACGCTCCGCTAAACACCAGCGAAACAGCGCTGATGAACGGGACAAAGCGCTCCTAATCACTTTGCTGCGTAGTTTACTTTGTCGTGTGGCTGTTGAGGGGAAACTAAAGCGCTAACTACAGCCCCAACCTGCAGGTGTTAAAGGGCCAGTGCCTAATACAGCACAAATAAGCTATACATTTCAATAAAAACTGTATTTTTCGTTTGGTTTTGATGAGTAAATTAGCAAATTGTTTTATAAGGATTTTTTACAGCATTTACACAATTGGAAAATATTGTAATATAAAACATGTTTTAATACAATTGTAATATAAACATGTTTTAATACAATATAAACATAGAAAACATGACTTTTCTCTTTCCTCTCACTATAATGAGTCTCATTTGTGACAGTTCAGTTAAATTCACTTCAAAATAAAGTTGGAGAAAAGTAAGCAATTAAATAGTGTCAAACTTTACAGTGAATAATTGAAAACATACTTAATTATGGTATATCGTGATATATATCGTTATCGTGATACAAAAAAATCTATATCGGATATACTTTTTTTTCCATATCGCCCAGCCCTACTGATGATAAGTCTTGTTTAGTCCTGTTTCAGTCTTTATGAAAAGCTGGTCCAGTTCCAGGATAATCCTGGGTAAAACCAGCTCAATGCTCACTAAATCCACAGTGGGAAGTAAAACAATTAAGTTTTCAAAGTAAACATCACAAACTCGTGTGTAAAAGTTTGTTCATCGTCACTGATCGAACGCTAACTGAAGCCTTTAACATCTAATTAATCGCGATTAGGCATGTGGTGCATTAACGCTGTGATAACATTTTAACTTGCCCAGCCCTTATAATAATATATACCAGGCTACTCAACTAAAGCCCTTAAAATTAAAAATCTGGTTTAGACATTTCATTCTGAGTTAGTCTTTGCTCAGTGCCTGTATTTGTGCCATAGTTTAGTTCTGGTTTCAGCAATGTGTGAAGTGTTTTAAACAGAAATGTATGTGAAGTCTTTTGTAGTTTTTCCACAAAAAAACATAATATTATTTAGTCTTGGTGACATTTTTGTGACCACAAGTTGTGTTCAAAGTGGTGTCGTATCGTATAAATCTGGCCCAATGGCCTCGAGCCACTGAAAAATCTGTCCTTTAGAAAAATACAGTTAAATAGCCCTGATATAAAAATATGATCATGCCTAATCTCTTATTAGTGTTAATCAGTTGTCAAATATGTATATTTTGAACTTCTTCTACTACAAATACTACTCTATAAAGTTGTCGTGATGCTAAAATGTCAAACTCAAATGTCAAACAACCAAATGTCAGACTTGATGCTCAGTAGCCTACCACTTTATCATCACCTGCAGCAGTAGATAAAAAACAACAACACTTCTTTAGACAGTAGCAGTCCATCTTTCTGGTTAGAGCCTGAACTCATTACACATGACAGTCATGTATACCATTGTTTTCAAAGCTAAAAGCATCATACAGCGTGAAGCTCAAGGGCCAGCTGTGATCCTCTCCACACTGTTGTGCCTGTGGGCCAGAGAGTGCGCCCGCTGGGTCCAGTCTGAAGACACTGCGACTGTTAATATGACTATAAAGAAAACAGCCTGGTTCCACTGGCGCACAGCTGTGACACGCCTGACTCTCTGTTCTCCCATAGGGGCCTCGAGGTGCTGTCACCCAGTCAGACAGGCAGGGCTCCAGGACGCTATGCACATGCACATATGCTCTGGATGCTAATGACGTTTCTTCATGTTGAGAAGCCACATCAGGGATACGCAAGTCATCATTAAGTACACGGTTGGTTCTGTAATGTATGTCCCCCGACGCATTTACAGCAAACTCAAATCCATCATTATGGCAGCTGATGTATCGTTTGATTGGTTTTTGCGTCCCACATCACTGTTTTGCAAGTTTAAAATCTTGGGCCTCAAGTCACAAGTTAAAGACATACAAGTCCAAGTCAAGACCCAAGTCAAAAGACAGCTACTATTAAGACCCAAGTCAAAGAGAGACAAGTCAAGACCCAAGTCAAAGAGGAACAAGTCCAAGTCAAGACCCAAGTCAAAGAGGGACAAGTCCAAGTCAAGACCTAGGTCAAAAAAACAGGTACAAGTCAAGACCCAAGTCAAAGAGAGACAAGTCCAAGTCAAGACCCAAGTAAAAGAGAGACATGTCCAAGTGAAGACCGAAGTCAAAGAGAGACAAGTCCAAGTCAAGACCCAAGTCAAAGAGAAACAAGTCCAAGTCAATCCCAAGTCAAAGAGATACAAGTCCAAGTAGTCCCAGGACAGTGCGCCACCAGGTCAAGTCCAAGTCTTTATATTAAATCAACAAAAGTATTTATTTATTCTGCAGTTTCAAAGTATCCCATAAAAAATCTGGTGCCAAAAAAGAAATGAAGAGTTGCTAAAGTTGAGGGACAGCATCAAATTGTCTCAAGTCACAGGGATCCAAATCAATTCCCGCGTCACTGATCTTCAAGTTCAAGTGGGCGACATTTACCTCATAGCATAGTTTGCATGTTCTCTTCATATGTTTGTAGTTTTCCTCCAGGTGCCCTGGTTTCCCTAATAATAAAACATGTCCGGTAGCGCCTCCCCCACCCAGGACTCCCCTGAAAAAGAGATTCTGAATCTTAGCGGGACTTTTCTTGTTAAATAAAGGTAATTAAATTAAATTAAAGGTGGAGCTGCTGATTTTCACACTGCAAACACAATTAGGTTTTAAATCTGACAAATTCCTCTTAATAAATCCTTGGACACATTCTTTGTGTTTTTTTTGTGGCAATTGCGGCCTATAAACGTCTTTATACAAACAACAAAGTGAAACTGTAGGAGACCACTCAAGCACAGCCAATCAGATCACAGCATTTGGCTCCTGATTAGAACTAAACTTCTTTACTAATCAGTTCAGACAGTACACAGTAGTCGAAATTTTTCACAAAGTGCTGCATTTATCACATACTTTTTTGTGGAAAACACAAAGTTGAATAACTTATGCTTCACTACCCAACTACAGATGCTGGTTAATGTATATTTTGATATTTTTTGTCCAGAAAGTGATTGTTGAACTCTGATTTACCAATTCATCACAATTTAAACCTGAGCCATCTTTTGTTTCAATATTTCTATAATTTCACTTCTTTTTATAACACATGGACCAATAATGAACTGAGATTCTGCCACACCGCCGACGGCTTAAATCTCATCCTTGCCTTTCAACAACTTCTCTAAACACCATTATGTGAGAGGAAATCATCAATCCCTCTTCTACTGTTGTACCCTTACGTCCCTTCGACAGGTCCTTTCTACTGCTCTGTAATCCCATATGCCTTTGGTGTCCCTGCTCGCTAATGTCACAGCTCTTATTGTAGCTCTGAGCTGCGTCTTCTAAACCCAATTCTCGCTGCGACGTCCCTGTGTGTCGTTCGCACACAGCTTGAAGTTGCATAAGGTCGCCTCAAAGTGATTTCAGGAGCAAAAACAAATGAAATTGTAAGTTGAAGAGTCCTCCAGGCGTTAGCTTTAGTACAGCGCTGTGTGTCTGACGTAATGCACAAACTTAAAATGACCTTCTGTTATTAGAGGACCGCAGTATCGCAGCATCTTCATCACTTATCTCCAAAATATAATCCATGTATATGTTTCTCAACCATATGACTTAAATCCTTTTTTAATTAAACGTTATATAAAACCCTGTAGGTCAGAAATGATGACTTAAAGGTTAAGTACCAAACTTTTTCAGTTTCAAATTAGTAAATGTTGTAGGACTTTGACTCAGGACTTTATGGAAACAGCTGACTGCTATGCACTCTCTAAATTAATTTATAAGGTATTTTCGCTGTCATAGATAGTCAAAAGCGGCCCTCTGATTGGTGGTGCTTAGATGGTCTACAGTTTCACTTTGCTGTCTGTAAAAAGATGTATTAGGCCATAATTTGTAACCGAAAAATAATGCATGTGGATGAAGTGTGTTCTGAAGGATTAGTAAGCACAAGGAAGCAAATACACTTTTTGTAGCAGGAAGATCAGGCACCACAGTTATAGTATCTACATTTGCCCTGGCACCTCAACACCTGCTTCTTTCTTTAAGATTAAGGTTAAGGTATACTTTATTGTCCTATAGGGAAATGGTTCTGTTTTTGACCATTCTTCAATGCCATTCAGGAATTATGTTAAGAGTGAGATCAGTATAGAACCCATCCCAGATGTTGTTCCTTTGCTTGGTCAGGACCTCCAAGGCTGAAGGATTGTCCCTTATGTAACCTACATGTTTTGGTTTGTGGGCGAAAACTGAGTCCCCAAAGCAAAACCACCCAGACATGGCAAGAAACATGCAAACTCCACACAGAAAGGCTTGGGCCATGAGGGAGTTGAACTTGCACCTTCTTGCTGTGAGAAAGAGGGCTATCCACTCTGCCACCATATAAAATATATTAAAAAAAAGTCTGACCCAAAGGCTTTATTCAACAAGATAGCATCAGTGTGAAATATAGAAGGAGAGAGTAGAGACACTTTTGGTAAACACTCGAGGCCAAGAACCACAAAAATAATGTACAGCATCTTAAATCTCTACCCCAATGACAAGCACTTTCTTTTTATGAGTACTTTATATAATATAGTACTCATAAAAACTCACTTTATAGTTTCTTTGAAAGCAGGATCTGAGATGAGATGTACAGTGCACACACATCTCAGATGTCTCTTCTTGAGAATTATCTACCTATACAAAATCTGTTGCATTGCTCAATGGACATTGAATGGTTTTGGCCTAGTTTATAACATGATTATATTTTATGAAAAACCTTGAATATAATGATCTTTATTATGTTTTAGTGAAAGGAGTATTTCCACCTGTCAAAGGCACTTTAATGTAGATGATATGATCTTATCATTTCAAAGGAACTTGAAACCTGGTCAGCCTATTTAAGATAGATAACGATAGATCTGGTCAGTATTTTATAGTTTTTCGATAAAGTGCGTTCCACCTTATTTTTACAATGTTTTTGCGTTGTAAAGTCCATAGCTCCATCTAAATGTCTGCACCATTGAAGATAAAAAAGATGGCACTATAGTATTTTTCTTCCCTCCTCTCTCCCTCCCTGAACACGACTTTGTTTTATGGTCCTTCCAGAACACACAGTCCCATACCAGCTCCAGACACAGTCCAGATGTATCGGCCTGTCTGTTTTCTATGGAATAAATACACTTTTATGTGCTGCTGTTTCCTCACTCCACAGATAGGCATGTTTTCTCTGCTGATGGGAATGCATCACTGAAGATGAAGTCTTGTCTAACCTTTGCACAGACTTATAATATATAACAAAACATAAAGCACTGAAGAAGTGAGATAGGCTTGTGGCCAAAGCAGAATAGAGGGCTAATGAACTGGGCCTAATTAAAGGAACTGTATGTGAGATGTTCTATTAGTGTTTTAAAAATATATTACAATCACAGATTAACTTGGCTTGCCAGAGTCCGAAATTGTCTGTATGTTGATGATTAGAAGATGACCAATCAGGAACAAGGAGAGCTATGAATCATGGGTAATCATTAGTCTGCTACTTTCTCAGACACATAATTCTCTGTTATGGTTCAGCATCAAGATGAATTTCAGACAGAATGTGAGTTTAGATTGATGAGATTTTCTGACTCTTGATTCAATCTCTCATAAACCAAACGGCAACACAAATGAGAGTCATGTGAGGCTCATTCTGCTTTCTGATTGGATAATCCTCTTAGAACCAAAAAAAAGTAAGCTTCAACATGATGACAATTGTTATTTTAATTGAGAATAACTCAGCTTTACAATGGGTTTCAGTAAAAAGGCAAGTCCAAGTCAAGTCTCAAATCAAAGAGGGACAAGTCCAAGTGTAGTCCCAAGTCAAAGAGAGGCAAGAACGAGTCAAGTCCCAAGTCAAAGAGAGACAAGACCAAGTCAAGTCCCAAGTCAAAGAGAGACAAGTCCAAGTCAAAGAGAGACAAGACCAAGTCAAGTCCTAAGTCAAAGAGAGACACGTCCAAGTCAAGTCCTAAGTCAAAGAGAGACAAGTCCAAGTCAAAGAGAGACAAGTCAAAGTCAAAGAGAGACAAGTCCAAGTCAAAGAGAGACAAGACCGAGTCAAAGAGAGACAAGACGACTCAAGTCCTAAGTCAAAGAGAGACAAGTCCAAGTCAAAGAGAGACAAGTCCAAGTCAAAGAGAGACAAGACCGAGTCAAAGAGAGACCAAGTCAAGTCCTAAGTCAAAGAGAGACAAGTCTAAGTCAAAGAGAGACAAGTCTAAGTCAAAGAGAGACAAGTCCAAGTCAAAGAGAGACAAGACCGAGTCAAAGAGAGACAAGACCAAGTCAACTCCTAAGTCAAAGAGAGACAAGTCTAAGTCAAAGAGAGACAAGTGCAAGTCAAAAAACAAAGCCAAGTCAAAAAGTAAAGAGAAGGTTGAGTCTAGTCCCAAGTCAAAGAGAAACTAGTCCAAGCTAAGTCCAAATCAAAAGAGACAAGTCCAAGTCAAGTCCCAAGTCCATTTATAAAGTCTTAAAGTCATTAAATAGTGACTCTAGTCTGACTCAAGTCCAAGTCATAAGTTCACACCGCTGCTTTTAGTACTTCTGCATCGTGACCTACTTTGAACTAACCTGAAGTAATAAAACACATCTAACTAAAAATATAAGTGGAACAACAAGTCCTTTTAAAGTCACAAGTGTGCTGTATTGTTGTAATCAGAACAGTTGTCTTTTATTAGCTCGGAATAGCAGTGCTACACTAAACCTGTTGTTGTAGCACTTAAAGTTATTGAGTGGAACAGAGCAGTGTGAGCTGGCCCAGGAGACGACTCACACTGCCAGACTGCTGCCTACAACTAACATGGCTTTTTGTTTCTTTCCGACCAAAATATATACACCGCTCAACTCATTTTGTGTTCATATTGTGATTAATGTTTAGAGGTTTAATGTTAGGTTGCTTGACATTTTGGGGTGTAACCACTTTTAGTTGTAACTGCGAATCGGCGCTAATTACAAAAACAGCAAAATGCATAATATTTGAAAAAATGATTCTACATCAAGTAGCCTATCATATATTATAATTGTAATAGGTGGGTTTCAGATGACATCACAACCTTCTACAGGCCAATGTTATTTCAATGAGTGGAGGCAGGTAAAATTAATATTGTTTAAATGCAATTTATTTTTGTAATACAAAAGAGTAGTGGGTCTAGTCATTATAGAAATAACCGCTTTTTAAATTAGCTAAATATTTTTTAAATTATTTCACGACAAAGTCCAATGTTATTAATAGGAAAAACTGCCTCTTGCCCTCCACCTGGCTTATAACTGCAAGAATTCTAGAATGTGAAACCCACCTATTTTAGATTTTTTTAATGTGTTGTGGAGGATGATATCACCTGTCACATTGTAGCATGTTGACACAAATTGATCCCAAAACATAATTTTTAGTATTGTCACAATACTAAAATTTCAAACTAGATTTCAATACAGAGGAAAATACTTGATTTTCCAATTTCAATACCACTATTGATTAAATCATTTGCTTTTGCGTTTTTTTGTTTTTTTAAGACTTTCAACATTTTCAACGGAAAGTTTTTTATTGTGGTCTTACTGAGTTTTAGTAGATAAAAGATGTCCTTTAGCAGTAACTGATTTCTTCTATTCAGACAATGTTTAGTGAGTTGTATTTACCTTTTTGACATGTTTTTGGCTGCCATCTTCAGAAGCGTCTGAATAGAAGAAATTGGTTACTGCTAATACTATTGAAGACAATTTTGTAAAAAAATTGTAAAATTAAGTAAGATATCCTTTATTTGTCTCACAGTGGGAAAATTCCAGTGTTGCAACGCACAGCGGGGAAAACAAAACATGGAATCAAACAAGATAATCATTTAAAAACTGTTCAGAAATGCCAAATTGTGTTATATATTTGTAACTTGTTCAAATAAGTATCTAGTATTCTAATCTTTGCTTCAATTAGTATCTGATTTATGATACATTAAGCAACTCTGCTTTTATGTCCACAGTGTTGAAAGCACACTGTGTGACTTTTTGACGGAAAAATAAAGCTGAGCAAAATGGTCATTTAAATGTCTTTGTTACATTGAAAAGATTAAAAAATCTTTATCAGTGGCTAAATGGACAATCAAGTTTTCATGCAAAAGTAATTACAATTACAAAGGGGGCAGATATTATAAGTTTTTAACTTCTTTCTGCTCCTTTCATTCAAAGACTTTATGTTAACAATTTCTAAACATTGCTTTTATATGTTTGCTATAATAAATGAAATAAACTAAATAATGAATGAACTATTGTATTTTCATCAGAAAATACAGATGTCACATTCAAGACCATTAACTTGCTCACATTTTAAACATTGCCAGTAAAAAAAAAAAATTAAACAAACAACAACAACAAAAACGGTTTAAGATTAAGGTTAAACTTCTAACCCCAAAGTTGATCCTGAAGTGTGTTTTTGTGGAATTGTCTTTTTAAGTAGAACTTTTCTATGTTTCACTGCAGCATTATGTATTTTATATAAAATGTACAAACTTATGTGTAGCTTTACTAAAGAAAAAACCTTCAGTACATGCCTTCTCTTTAAACAACCTGTAATCCTGTATTTATTTTAACAAAAGTGCCACAGTCACACAACAGTAAAGATTGCTTTTGTAACACACAAAGACACAAAAAACAGCTTAATTCTCAAACTATGTGTACTTTACCGAAGACATGTTTGTGCTTCGGAGAGCTCAATACCGGAGAAAGAAAAACAACATTTAGGCTATAATTTAAACTGATTACTCCAAAATGGCCGTCACGTCAAGTATACCCATTTGCATTCCCCGACTTCATTTACTGTTTACTTTTCGTGACCAAGTTTTGAAGTGGCTCTGCGTTTTCCACAAACACTTTTACCAAACAGCACATTAGTATTCAAATGGAGTGTAAAACAATGGGCCAAGAAATGCAGGTTGTCCATTAATAACACCTGGGTTAGGACTATTAAAGTGAAGGTAATTAAATGGCTTGTGCTAATAGCCTCTAAGCTAATTCCAGCACATTAGCATTTAAGCGAGTAATCCCCATCCTCAGACTTAACTTTTCTCTTTATATTTGTCAAGTCTCCAAGGTTGAAATGAATGTGTTTGGTCTCTTTTTGACAAATTTGTTGGCCAGACATGTTTTAAATAATGTCAAGATGTAAAACCACAACACGTGAGGAATAAATTGGACAAGAGCTACAGCTAAATGGGAAATCATTAATGCAAATATGGATAAGGGCGAGTGTGGAGGAGCTATTAAGCGTGTGAGTGAGAGGAGCGCTCTGTCATGTCCTCCAAACAAGTGTCCTCACGGTGTAAACAGTATTTACTACAAAGACGACACAAAATATGAACAAGTGAAAGCGTGTTATGTGTTTGTTGTGATGATCTGTTTAATAGTTTTAACCTTGGTATGATATGTTATTATATTATTTACAACTAGAACTAAAAGTAACATTTTACTGTTTTTGCACAAATGTGACTCTTGATAAACTGCTCTACTGC
Organism: Mugilogobius chulae; assembly: GCA_038363315.1. Classification (NCBI taxonomy): domain Eukaryota; kingdom Metazoa; phylum Chordata; class Actinopteri; order Gobiiformes; family Gobiidae; genus Mugilogobius; species Mugilogobius chulae. Next base: position 28,376,282 of record CM076407.1, read on the forward strand.
ACATATTAATTGTATGACCGGTACAACTATCAAGCAAAAATAAAATAAAAGGGCGATTATAGCTAAAAATGTGACTGTATGTTTATGCAATAGTTCAAAAATACATTCTAATTCAATTAAAGGCACTATACTCAAAAAAAAAAAAAACTTAAAGGTTCACTGTGTAACTTTTTAGCTGAACAAATAAACATAAACATAATACAGTTATATAAAGGTGTGTTTTTACTCTAGGCTTGCATCTCCCTAAAATGGACTTGTTTGTGTCCAGAGGTTCTCAAAGTGGGTATGGCTGAATCATGTATAGATGGATTGCAAAATTTGCAAACATCTTTACTTCTTCATTATTACAATTTCTTATAATGCACAATCTTGAACATGGAATATTTTATTAAAAACAACTAAGTCAGTAAAAATGACATTAGAAATTAATCTTTTATTTCAAATTTGTTCGAAACTTGGCTTACATTTTAATAGTTTTATGTGGTGTCAATTCTAAAAGTGAAAGGATGTATGTTTGAGAACCTCTAAGAGGGCCTCTTGCTTATTTTTTGGGGAAATGTTTATATTTCCATCAAGAATATCTAAAACTATTTTTTTTTTAATTTCCTACTTCAGTTGTATTATTCATTAGATATTTTTTTTATCTCTACAAAGTTACACAATGTCACTTTAATATTTCTTTCAGCACAAATGCTGTATTATCAGAATATCTATTTGAGTGAAAATTTGTCTCTCAGCTACATCTAACAATGGAATGTTTGTCCACTAAAGTCCAGGAAGAGCATCTGTTTTTATTGTTAGCATTTGGCTAACTGTGGCTTGCACCCCGACACAGTTTGATTTGTCTTGGCTTTTAAAAGTTGTGAAAAACACATTTTGGTGAATAATGTAGAGGATCAGGAGTTAGGTAAGTTAGCAAAGATGTGTGCACTGTTGTTTAACTCTGTTGTTAAGATTGTAAAAAGCAGGTATTGCATTTTTGATGCAATTGTTCTTTCTACATATTTTTTGTAAACTTATCACTGAGATGGAAATGTATTTATTTTCATGATTTGGTTGAAGAAAGAACTCTGACAGAGAAACCGACCATCTGTGAAGAGCTCAGCAGGAACAGCCTGGATATTCTTTGTTCATCTGTAACTTCCTCCAACTGTAAAAGTCGAGTTCATCAAAGGTCTCCCATCCCAGTACTGCCCAGCCCCAACCAGCTTAGCTTCTGAGATCTAACAGGATAAGCTTTGACAAGCTGGTATGGAAATAAGAGAAGAATATTTCCAGACAAAACTCCAGCTGTGTTTCTAACGAGAAGCAATACTGGAGCAGGATTAAAAACTCAAAAAGTCACTCTTTAAATAACATTAAACTACTTTAACTCTCAGCATTGTTTTACTTTTTAGCTATCTACCTCTGACTATAAATAAATGATGACTAAAATAAATCCCACATCTTGTTCTTGAATATTGCATTAGGAGAAGTGGCCTCTAAGAGCTAATTATCTATGAAATCAATGTGGTGGTAGTGACTTTTCATAATTTAATTGCTGTAGCGCTCTAAGGCACAACTCTGCAGAGAATAGTCTTGTGTGCTTTTAAAAGTACAGATCTGTTTTAATAAGAAAAATGTTTAACTCAATCAATAAAAACATTGATTTAGTTTGCTCTATGAGTGAAGAAGCCTTAATGGTTCCAGGCTAAACTTCCACATGCATTAGAAAGATCAGGTATGTGTTGTCAAACATACAGTTGTGAGATCAATAAAGACTATCTATATTAACGATGGCTCCTGATTTTCACTCACAAAATATTAAACTGTTCAATTATATCAATTTTTCATTTTGTCCTGCGAGTGTATTTTAAAAGACAACAAAGTGAAAGTAAAAGACTGTTGTTCATATTTTTATGTGGCATTTACTGTATGTAAACATACCTGTACTAGCTCTGTATGGACATTGTGAACGTTGTAAATGGGCTATAAAAACGTGAATAATAAGAGATGCCAATACTTTTTGGTTTCCAATCTATAACGTCTTTTTTATCACTAATGCAAATGGTCACTTTCATATTGTGATAAAGATTTTAGGCCATAAATGACCCTTCTCTGATATTGTTGGATGATTCCTTGTGCACACAATTTGCTTTTTGCTCAAAGTTTTGACAACAGCCAACACAGACTGTAGCTAATTTGTGTCTGATCACACTAAAGCCTTGACTAAAGACTTGGACTCAAGTCAGACTTGACTTGATTAAATGGATTAGGACTTGAACTTGAAGTTCAGTGACTTGGAGGTTTGTGACGTAAGCAACTTAATATTTTACATGAGTAATTACTTAAGTACAACATGAACAAACTCCCCATGGATTTCAAAAGGGATCATTTATAAAGAAAATTAAATTGTAAATCTACAGTGTCATTGGTACTTTGATAGAAGACTTGAAAACACTTCAAACTAAAAGTAGAGGATTTGGACTCGTGGGCTTGGGCTTGCCTTGTACTTGAAAGTCAAATCCTTGGGACTTGTCTCACTTTTATTTAAGATTTTACTTGGTCGTACTCATCAGCCCGGGAAATTTTGAATGGACCAGCCCTCTGACAAATAAAATGTAAATATGTATGCGAATATTAATATTATTTTTTACATAATATTTATTATGTTATAGCGCCCCAGCAAAGTCAACTGTACCTTTATTTTTTAATATAACATGGTTTTGATATAATTTAGGGGGGTCTGGGGAATTCTCCCCCAGGAGAATTTTTAGAAATTCTGTGCAATTTCCTGCATTTGGTGAGTTTTAGATGTGATATTCTTATTGATATGTGATGTAATTTTACTATAATTAACAATATAATTATTATCAATTCTAATGTCAATTTAAATTTTTTCATGTTAGATGAGCCCCCCTTCAAAGGTCCTCTTTTTTTTTTTTTGAACCGGCCCTGCTCTTCCCAGGGCAGACCGTGGAGAGGCACGGAGCCTTTACGCAGCAGTGACAGTGGAGCTGGGGCTGTAGAAACTCTAAAAACAAGACTAAACTTGTATGAGGACGTCTGAACTCATGCTTAGTATCACTTTTATATCTCATGTGTCTTGGGACAGTGAATTAAATGCTTCGAAACGTCCGTCAAATTCCGCGCGCCGCCCCATTAAAATGAATGGCAATTTTCAGTAAAGGCGAAAACAATCATAACTCCGTGAATCTGAGGTCTATCTTTGTGAAATAAAAAGTGTCTGAAAGCTTGTGAGTAGTAGAGTGTCACTGTGGACTTCAAAACACTCACAGGGCTCAGGATTTCTATGTTTTAGCTTAATTAGGCGGGATCAGGTTACAGCACAGCAGCTTTACGCACATGCGGCTCTCTCTCTCTCCCTCATGCCGGCGAGAGGGAAAGAGAGAGAATGTGTGGAGGCGCAAATGTTTCTGCACTTTGATTTAGAACTTGACTCGGATTTGGTTGCCTCTTTGACTTGGGGACTTGACTTGGACTTGTCTCTCTTTGATTTGGACTTGAGGCTAAAGAATTGAGACCTGCAAAACAGTGACTTGGTCCTATCACTATAAAAACAAACAAACACAGACTGCGGAGGATCCGCAGAGGCTAAAACACTAGAAACAGAAATTAGAGCCATTACTTAAACAGCCTACAATAAAAATAGTATAAAAGACACCTATTGTTATCACAAATGTTCTTTTTTACATCTTGATAGAATTTTAGTCCATAGCTCTGTCCCTTAGACGTTTGTCCGGTTTTCCATTACTAGGGCAGATGTGACCAATAATATTTCCTTTCTGACATTCAGTCTTCACTACTTCAAGGTTTTCTTCTGTTCAGTGTCTGCGTCATCACCAGGGAGTCAAGTCTTTGTATTTTATTTCAATAACACTTTGAGAGATTTAAGTGCACATAGAAGAACACACTTCATATCACATCATCTTGCAAGTCTTTCAATATCTCGCCTTACTTATCTCGAAATGCAGAAAATCATTATTCCTTTTCCAGCCTTTCACTTCAGTTTACACAACCTTTACTGGAATCCAATTTTTCCAAGTGTCAGTAGAAGTAGCTCTCTTTCTTTGTGGTTGATGGATCCATATCTTCAGATCTGCAACATTAGCGTGACAAATGAATGGACATTTACCAGACCACAGAACAGACTGAGACTTCTAAGCTACCGTGCTAATTTTTCAACTCACATTTTGGACAAAGTTTTTGTTTCATCTCTCCACTAAGGCTTTTCAAGTCCAAACATTAAAATATGCAACGGAAAAAAATGAATTTGATGTTTGGATTTTAAAATTTATTGCAGAGATTTTGACAGTAATGCTTCAGACTTGTTTCAAGTCATACAGTATATATCTTACCTCAATTCAAACTGTTTGCCAATGGAGCAAAGGAAACAAATCACTGTTTGAGTTTTTAATCTTCTAATTTTTTATATGAGATTTTTTTTGTTCTCCATGAGATCTTCTGCTCTCCAGTCTTATTTTAAGCATCTTTGCAGCATTAGCATCAGACAAGATTGCTTGGTTTGTGTCCACTATGAAATGTCCTTTGCAGTCAATAGACTGAGCTCTAACTCGATTCCTGATGTGGGAAACACATGACTGTGAATTTGGCTTTATTACACTTGTTTAGTGGTTCTGATACATTAGATTCCAAAGTGGTGGTGCTCAGAAATATCTTTGAAGGACAAAACCAAAAAAAAAAAAAAAAGCTGTTCAAAGCAAACCTATTGTGTTTTTTAAGAATTTAAGAAAAAAGATTATATATTATTATTATTATGTAGATCTTTAATTTATATTTAGTTTCTTGTAAAACACAAAGCTTAGAAATAGAAATAACTTGCTTGTTCTGTATCTAAAATGAGAAGGTCAAATTATGTCTAAAACTAAATACATTTGATCTAATTCAGGCATTTTTTTTATCTGCTCATTTAAGTTTGTATTTTTCCCGTGTAATGCTGTTTGAAAACATTTTAGAGATGTAGAAACTATTGTTCACAAAAACAATATATAAACACAATTTTAATTGCTCATCATAATCGGTTCTACACAATCTGAGGTTTTCTTAGTACATGACATGTTTTGAAACCTAAATAGAACAGATAACAATTATTCGATTACTAAAGTAGTTGACCATTAATTCAATAAACCATTAGTTGCGAATATTAGATGAACTTGTTGCAGCCCTAGTTGCAATACTGTTCATAGGTACAAACAGGTTTTTCTTTCTTTGCATGGTTGTTTACATCAAAAGCATTGAGTATTTTCCTTTTGGGCATTCATTAATTTAGTAATAAAAATAGTTCACTGGTCTTTATATAGGTTTCAAAACATGTCATGAGCTGAGGAAAAACGCAGTGATGATGAGCAATGGAAATTGTGTATATTTAGTGGTTTTGATGTAGTTTGACAGTAAATCTACACCAGAACAATCTGATGTGACGTTACCTTGTGTGAAAATCCTATTCAAGTGACTTTTGAGCTCTTAAAAACTAAACAATGAATCAAAAATCTAATTGTCAACTAATCAATTACTAATTACAAGTCAACACTAATTTTCATTGTGTCAGCTTTCTATTCTCTTATGTATTCATCAACGTTTCAAAAATGTTGATCAGGTGTACACTGGCTAATTCGTGAGACAAACATATTCTCTTATCTCTCTACACAGGACCTTCTTCATTTGTTTATTGTCACACACTATACCTCCGTCTATCTCTGCAGCTTCTCATCCACCCTGCCCCCTTTTCTTCCCGGTACATTTCTCCTTCACCGGGCCATCCATTACGGTCAGCCTCGTGTCACCGGGAAGGAGGAGGCAGGCTCGTGTGCCGGTATAATTCGACGATATGGCTGGGGTGAGATAAAGAGTGTCTATAGAGAAAGCGTCGACCAGGGACCGTGTTGATTCTGAACGTGAATGCAAATGTGGTGAATGTGCGGTCCGTGTAAAAGCGAGCTGCGGGATGACACGCCGAGAATGTTTGAGGTGAAATGCAGCCGTGTTCAGCTGAAATTGAACTATTTAAGCGTCGTGGCAGGGCTGACAACGACACATGTGGTTCTGGAATAAGAAGTGGTCTTGCAACAGTGGTGGATATAAAGAAGAACACTGCAAAAACAGTATTTCTAGCTTAAAATATGGAATTTATTTATTTATTTTTATTTATTTTTGGTCAGTTTTTTCATTGTTTGGCAACATTTATGCTTTGTTTCAATACATTTGTTCTTTTTTCAAGTCATAATATTTGCCAGTGGTGTAAGACATTTTTAAATAGCAGATTTGAGTCCAGCTAAAATTTCTTAAAAAGTCAGAATTTTCTTACCTACGAATTTTGAGCAATTTGGCTAAAGCAACTCAAATTAGAAAGATACTACTAGTTCTAAACCAGATAATCACTTTTTGCAGAGAAAAACATGTGACCACAATTAGCTTTGTCGCTCTTGTGTGTATTTGTCTGTCTGGGAGAAATGAAACGTAAATTGCTTTGACCTTGTGGAGTGCACATTTGGCTATTTGTGTTTGTGCTGCTTGTAGAGTGGAATTTGTGTCATTTTGAAGAGCGTACATGTGGCATGTGGCATGTGTGATGTTTTTTAGAGATTTTAAGACAAGGAACTGAATAATGACACTAAAAGTACATCAAGTTTTCGGTTCCAATTTTTCTTGAACATTTCTGTCGGATTAACAAATGCAGAAGACATTCAGGTGTAAGATTCATGTACAATTAGACTGAAAAGGGTGAGGGGTCTGGGCATCATCCCCCAGGATTTTGGTGCATTTTAGTGAGTATTAGTGGATTTCTGTAGTTGGATAAAGTGTAGCTAAATCAATGTTTTGAAAGCACTTTGGAAGTCTCATATACAACATATTACAGTTGTTATGTAAGCTGCTTTTGTGAAATATTTACTAACTTCTATTTATTCATTTGGACAGCCTTTGAGACGAAGCAGTCTGCTGTGAGGAACAAAGTAACCTTAATCTGTGAGTGCAGGTGGCAAGTCTGTAGTCTGACTCTAAAGTACAGCTTCTCTTTGTGAGTAGCAGCCTCACCTCAGACAACAACCATGACTCTAGGACTTACAGCAGGCCTTTGTGTATTGTGCTTCTCAAATGAGAGTTAACAAGTTTTCTATGAAGCCGTGTCTTGCGCTGTAAACTTTCAGATGTATTTTTCTATAAATTCTTTTGCTCATAAATTGCCAATATTAGGTAGATTGTCAACAAATAGAAACTGACTAAAAGCTTTGGTACTGAGCAACATCTTTATGGATTCCAAAGTCAGGGCCGGCCTGAGCAAAGGCAAACTGGGCGATCGCCTAGGGTTGTCTGGTGGTGAGGACGACAAATTGCAAAAATGGAGAAGTTCTACCACTCATAAGCTATTTGCCAGTTCTTATTTCTGTCAATAGGACATATTTTTTGAATTATGACCACAAATAGCTGATGAACTTAAACTTTTATTTTGGATGCCTGTTAGCAATAGCTATTCTTCCTGGGGTTCTCACAACACAACACACAGAAAATTTGAATTTATTTGACCTTTACAGTACATTTCATACATAGAGTTTTCAAACATGAACACTTATTAGTTGTGCTTCACATGGTAATACCTTAAGCCAACAATCAAACACAGCTAAAGTAATGCTGTCTTCACTCAGATAAATCCTTTGTCCGGTATTTGAAGGTCGGAGTGCCCAAAATGTTTATCCTTGCAAGTAATTAATTGTAAATATTTGATAACTGCTATTTGACATTATTATCCGATTGTCTGATTGCATGTTTCTATATCTTTACTGTTCTTAAACTGTGTATTGCAACACTATAATTTCAACAATTTAGTCCAAAAAAAGCATATCTTAATTTTGAAATTATACAAACTTTTTCTTTAACACATTTTGAGGAAACTGACCAAAAACCAGAGAAAGAGAAAGGTTTGCCTGCAGCTTCTCACCTTCAGTCTCTTTTGAATCTCTAAATGTTAACCCTGTTGCCTGCGTTTGTAATCTATGAACGTTTTCTTTTGTGCAGTCGTACTAACAACATGGGCTAATGGACAAACTGAAAGAATCACAATATGAATGGGTTGGTGCTGGTTCGTAACACTAGCTCCCTTTGAGACGTAATGGTGGAAGTGTATTGGCTGCAGGTGGCTGTGCCAGATGAAAATTGACTACAGAAATGATTTAATAGGTGCTTGTGTGGTGTGCCTTTCTGATGTATTTTTGTACCACTAACATTTGGTCGCTTTCCAACTTTAGCTCGCCTCTGCCGCTTGCCCAGCTGTCTTCTGAAGATGTGAATTGATGATTCTGGCTTTAATTAGTATAGCCTGTTTTAGTGATATCAGCAATTCTTTACAGGCTATGCTAATCTGTGCCAGAATCAGCAATGCAATTGGGGAAAGGACTCTTTTCTTCCACAACTAAAGCATCATATTGCATCATAGTTAAATTTAAACAGATGTGTAAACTAAAACAAAGTAGACTGTACAAACTTGATCATTAATGAAAATGTGTTTGTAAAAAATGTGTTTAATTTTGAATTACATGTGGTAACTATGGTAACCGTGGTATGACAGATTGAAATTAGGGTAGACAATTGACAATAATTGTATTCTCTTTTCTGCTACTTTCTAATCATGAGCATTTTCAATAATGTGTGCTAATTATGTTGTTGTTGTTGTTTTTTTTTTTGAACAATCGCAATCAATCAATCAATCAATCAATCAATCCATCAATCAATCCATCGGGGGGTAATCGGGGCTGGAAACCCACAGTACTTTTAGTTATAATTATACAGGACACAGAAGTGAGTATGCTGGTGGTGGATGCATTTGAGTAAGTGTATTTACAAATTTGTATTTTAATAGTTTTAGTTAAAATATCATCAACATCATTACCACCGATAATTACAAAAAAGAGGTAACTAGAAAAGAAACAATTCATTTGGATTTAGACACTAAAATTATACTAATTCAAGCTGAGCCCAAATAAAATGACTAAAACATTATTGCCAAGTCAATACTGTAAGAAGTAATAGAGCAATTTAATTTGAAAATGCAATTTCTGCCTTAAAGGGACTAAACCTGCTTTTTGCATCCTAAAAATGTAAACAAACTGAAATATTTGATTTTAAACTTTTTACTTCAGTCTACATGGTTTGCTCATTTAGCTAATGCATTCTGAGCTTTAGAATTGTTCATCATAATGTGTTTTAATGTTTTTTTCACCGCTGTTCTCTCTCTTTGTCTTTCTCTCTCCAGCTCCTCTTCCTCTCTCCCTCCCCTTTCTCTCTCTCTCTTTTTCTCTTGCTCACTCTGCCTCTGACTTCTCTCCTCTCTTTCACTCTCTCTCTCTTAATCACTCTGAATTTCCTTTTCACCTTTCTCTCTTTCTCCCCCTCCCCCTCTCCTGTAGGTGCCTTGATGGCCAGGCTGACCCTGAATGTACACAGACTGTGAGTTCGGTGCGGGTCCCGCAGAACTTAGAAAATGCTTAAAACCAATGCGCCCATGTACATGGATCTCCGAAGAATGCGGATGCAAGTGCGGGAGCCGCGCGGGTCTGTGAAAAGAATCCGCATGAAGTATATTTTTTCCCGGAGACTGCAGCGGTCTGATGCGGCTTTCAATTCATTATACGAGCGTTTTCACTGGACTTTACATGAATCCGCGAGGCTTTGGATGAAACCGGACTGCATTTGACAGCATCTGGTGTACACACACTTTGCAAGAAACTCCTGTCTCGAACCAAACCCGCCTCGCAGTCAGTGTACATCCAGGGTGAGGCTGTGCATAAAGCAGCAGTTTTGAGCTTATCTCTGGACAGTCACTGTCAAGTTGGCCAGAACTGCATCTGCACATGTAATAAAACATTGTACTTCTGGAGTCTTTAAAACACAATAAAGTCTTTACCGCTTTTGCCAACTGGAGAGGGATTAATATGTTAACCTGCTAGATCAGAGGTGGGCAATCTTTTTTTCACAAGGGCCGTATTCGAATCCAGACAAGTGGCGGAGGGCCAGACTGCAATCCCAGGTGTAACAAATTGTCATTACTACAAGCCAATTTCTTTAAAAATGTATATAAATATACCAAAATTTAAATAGAAAATTGACTAATGTGTTATTGTGTGTATTTGTTGTGACATTTACCAAGACCACAACCGCTAAATCAATTAAGAAAATGCAATATTAGGATAACCACCTTTGTTTCAAAATGTTTTGAGGCCTGATTAAAACTGGTCGCGGGCCGCATCTGGCCCCCGGGCCTTAGTTTGCCCATGTCTGTGCTAGATCATGAAAGTAACAAACAAATGAATAAATTGTTACTAGAACTTTTTTTAAATCAACTCTACAGAACATGAAACTTGACTTTCCAGTTTTTCACCACCACGATGCTTTGTCATTGAGAGCCTTCAATGACAATTACAGCTCAGACAAATACCAATGCTGCAATCAAGCGCCTTTTCTGGGGAACGCCACAACCGCTCGATGAGTTGAAATGTCAACCATGATGTCAGTTCCCTCATCTTCTCCGTGCTTTCCCATTTCACCTCTGTTGTCGCGTATTGTGGATCGTTGGAGTGAAAAACTACAACCTGCTACCCACAATCCACCACCACCACGTCAGCTCCGATGCCCCCCCAGCTCCATTCTGCGGGTGTGCTGTTCATTAACCTGCCATGTTAAAGGGACCTCACCCCTGGGCACTTAATTTAGCATCGTGGCAGACCTTAAAGAAAAGCCATTATCTCCTCCAGCTAATTCAACCTCTATAGTGATAAAAGTCTAACATTGTGTCTCTCCGCAGACACGTACGGAGATCACATCCTCCGTGGAAATGCATTATAATCCTCCTTTCTATTGGTTTGTCAGGATTTACGTAATCTACTTAAAGGGTTTTAGCCTTGACATTTAAGAACGGTTTACTGTTATGAGTGTATAGGCACAACTTACACTAAAAACTAATATTTTTACTTGTCATGTTATAATTAAGGTGAGACTGCAGGCAAAACTCTTTTTTCTATTCCTTTTCCTATTTTTTGCTCTCTCAGTATATAGTCTTTCATGTAGAAACAACACCATTTTCAATACAGCTCCTAAAAGTGTTCACTAAATTAAATACTCTTAGCTTTATGGAATATTCTCAAAGGCCGTTTTCTCAAATGCATTTTTCTTTACAGAGTCATCAATATCACCATCTAAAATAACAGATCTCACTAGTAAGCGTATATATCATGACATAACAGGACATGTCAATAGCGTAAGATTAGTTCAATTTCACGCCTTTTTTCTGCAAATATGACACGCGTTGCAGCGCGAATTTATATGACGGTTGTAAAGATGTGTTATTATTATCTATGACTAGGGCTGGGCGATAAGGCAAAAAATTTATATCACAATTTTCTTGGAGCCAGATCACGATTTAAATCTTTAAAATTCTTGTAAAGTGTCTATTTTCAAATCTGCTTTTTAGTAAGTTCTTCTTCTTCACGCTTAGTGTCTAGATCCAGCTGTCAGGCTGATCAGTGTTGCCAGATTTTCAGAGAATAAGCGACCAATCCCAAAACAAGTGACCTTAACCTTTCAATAAAAACAAAGTAAAATAATAATAATTAGAGCGTTGTGAATCTCACAAAACAAGTTTCTAGCTATTTTTAACATTAATAACTTTTAGAAATGAAAATATGCTAAAAGTCCATTATATTTTCAAATTAGACCTGAAAATTAACTAAATTCCACCTCTTTTATGACTTGAAAGTGCAGCCCAAAAAAACACAACCTTCAAAATTCACAAGATTTTGAAAAACAAAAACAAAAAGACAGCCCAATGTCGCTATAAAGAAAACTCTGCAAGGAAATCCCGATATGACGATTTGATAAAAAAAGCAGATTGTCAGAGGGTTGAGCTCACGATTCCATTTTTATCACGATATTGCCCAGCTCTATCTATGACTATGAATATTAACAAAATCTTTGTCCTAATTTTAACCTGTCCCCAGCCCTATTCCTACCCATTTTAGTAACTTAAAGCCCAAACTTACTCGTTACACCTAAAGAAAATGTCGACCAAAACAAATTTTATACTGTGCAATATCATGCCATTTTTAAGCTATTTCACATTGTTCAATTTATACGGCGAGAAAGGCATGCTCGTGTATTTGTGCTCATGTATTGTGGTATATGTACACTTTCTGAGTGATACTGAGTTGATATAAATGCATGAAAATCAGAAGTCTTTGCTTGTTTTACTTTTTCTGTCTTTAAAACATCTTCTTGAGTACCTTTAGTTTGGCATCACATCCAATTAAATTTAAAAAATGATAAAAGCCAAGCGAGGCTACTCCGCTTATTTTATTTCACTCCAGATAGGTCAGGTATCACAGAACAGCAGAAAGTTTCCGAAAAACATTAATTACAATCGTCCAAGCAGCAAACAGAGATGAAGCGATGTCGTGGCCAGAATCAATTCGAGTTGAGATAGCAGACTGTATATGTTCTTTTCCTTTACCTTTACCTTAAATTTTTTTATTTTTAAATCTGAAGTTTACCTCACAGAATCTTCAACAATTGCTGACACACGTTTAAGCTCTACTACCGGGTCTACACTGATGTGTTTGGGTGCAGTGATTGGCTGTCGAGCTCATTCTTGGCATTGTAGTTGTCGTTGAAGGTAACTAAAATTAATCTTACTAATCTTTGACATACTACAAATATTAGTCTCTGTCTTGATTTTTGTATCTTTATTGAAGTGACAGTTACTGATTTTACATCCACATTAGTCTCAAAAGTAATCTAATGAAATGTTTGGCTGAAACTTTGAAGAGTGAGACACCCAGATTACTTCGTACACAAATATAAGATCTGAATAAACCTTATAAAAAGTTAACTTAAATCTTATATTTAGGGCCCGAATAAAATTATGTGAAGGACCGCATCTGGACCCCATGCCTTGTGTTTGACACATGTGGGCTAAAGCCAAGCAAAGAAAGTCTAATGGTGCGAGATCAGAGGCTTTAAGCCAAATGAAATCAAAGCAGCAGCTGATGAGTCAGCTGGTAAAGTCAAGTCTTGTGTTTCTCACATTGAATATATTCCTTATGGAAGAACTGAATATATCCCTTAATTAAATCAAATTTGAAAAGTTGGTTAGTAACCTTAGTGACTAGAAGTGTCTTACCTTGGATTGTAAAGTTTTGAGCTTTCAAACATGTAAAATTTTGTAGCAGCCACAAATGAGAAGAAGTTACACACACACAGTTAACCATTTCTCTCACAGAGAAATATTTCTTTTTCCAAAGTCTGATTCCTCACCACATGTTTCTGCTGACAGTGGATTGTCTGTAGAGCTCACACACAAACAATTAGTATTGATGTTGATCTCCCAATCTTTCCATGAATTGCTTAATCCTACATCATTACCAGTACTTTAAGCTTAACTCTTAAGTATTAGAAAATGCCAGATCCTAGTGTCTGATGTCTTATGCACAGCAGCGGTGAACACTACACTGTCACTGAAGACTGTCTCTGATATCCAGGTAAGCTGTAGCCGGTCATCCAGGGAATAGCTTCTGCTGTGTGCTGTGTGATTGGCAGGGGAGTAAATGGCAGCAGCATCTGGAGGCATCGGGACCGGAGCCTGATCTAAAATGCAGACAGGAGACGGACAAAAAACTCATGTGCGCTGACACACACACAAAAGCCGCGCTAACCCTGGAGCCATGTTTGTGTCGAGCCCCAGAATCAAAGCACCTGTTCCCTTTAAGCTCCGAGAAGTTTCCCATTCCTCAAGGGGGCGATGCATAGTGAATGTATAATCAGCTTTGAGGAGGTTTCCACTTCTACGCTCAGTCAGAAATACTGTAGTTTATCAATTAGTTTAGTATTTGCTGATGTACGTCTTTGCATTATTTTTTTTTACGCCGTTTTAGTCTATTGATGGCTTCTTAGTTGACCAAAGATTGCATTGGTTGACTATTTATTTGATTTTTTTTAGGATTTATATTGAAAAGCAACATAAAGAACTGAATTAGCTTAAGATTTGGAACCAGATCATTGTCTTATCCGCGTTTTATTCATAATATCTTTCTTATTCATTTTCTGTATAATTGTTGTCTTGCATGAACCCTTCGGATTTTAAATCTTTTGAGCACAGTTTTTTAGTCAGATAACTGTTCGGAAGAAATATACTTTTTAGTGTCTGAGCTTTAGCTAGCCTCTTTCATTCAACTAAGATGGACATATTTAGTCGACAAGAATTGTTCTGGATGACTATTTGTATTGTTAAATTAGGGTGTAGCTTCTGTGTTAACAATAACAATCATGATGAATCAGCCAGTTTCATTTCACTTGGTCGTATTCGTTTGATCCGTTTTTGCTTTAGCCAATTACTGCTTTTTGGTCATTTTGTAGTCCAGAAAAGTACAGTGTAAATGTGGGTCAGTGATATTGATTGTCATTTCTGTGAGGGAAACTTAGAAATAAACATATACAATATCATATTCAAAGTAATATTTGACAGGCGGTCAAAGGAGATGTTGTTGGTGCTGGCAGACACACTGCTTTGCTCCTGTTTGCTGATTGGTCAACTTGACTTCCTGTTTTTGGGGAACTGTCTGCAGTTCTGCGATACCTGACAGAGTGTCGCTGGAGCAAAATAAAATTGAGTTGAAGCACTACGTGGCACTGCCAGGCTAACATTTTCTTGGATTAGAACATTGTATAAAAATGTTCTTTTGCTTCTTGACGCTTCATGTAAATAATAATTTAAAAGGGATCATTTCATAACCAGTAATTGTTGGTAGAAATCAGAACTAAAGAAGCATAATAGTTTACTCCAAGGCTTTTCTTCTTAGTGTGAAAAGATTTTTTTTTGAAGTTCATGTTTTAATCAGCTTTGTGAAGAAGCAGCAAACAAAGCAGCCCACAATCCTCGACGGCAGCTTGTCAACACAACCAAACTCCAGACACTTTTTTAAGCTCTTCTCCTGCGTTACTTCATTTTTGGAAGCATGAAAAAAGCCATATCCGTCGGGCATCCAAAGATGCACTTTCTGTCCAGACACTTTTTCAATAAAAAAACACGTCAGGCTTCAGCAGAAATGAAAAAATGAGAGATAAACAAAGCTAGCTCGCCCCTGACATGCTCATGCAGGCACATAGTGGTAATGAACATATTTTGACAGCAAAGTCCAAGACAATACTCAACAATAACTTGTAATGTGTGATCAGGTCGAGTTATGTTTTTGATGAAGGAACAATAATGTATCACAACAAAAGCACAGAACCATTACACAGTTTTGTTTATTACGTTGTACATGTCATCTTATGTTACTCATAGAAACTAGCTGAATAGAATAATAAAAAGCTTTAAAAAAAACTACACATTTCATTAAAACCCATATGACGTTACGTTTTCACTTATTGACTTAGTTGAAAAATTTTTTGTTTAGTGAAATGTATGAAGAAATGGCTAAATATACATAGAAATACATCTTGGAAAATGTCATTTGAGTTCTAAAACAGAATCCACATCAAATCAGCAAAATGCAAATACAATTTACAATTGAGAGAATTTGTGAATTTAAGCATTCTTTTAACAAAATGAACGTGCTACAAGGTATTATCATTTGTCAAAGTGAAAACATGTAAATTTTGGTCTTCATTTGCAATACAATGTCAATCTAAGGTATAATTATAAACCCTAACAAAAGAGTTGAAAAACACGTTCTGTGAAATCTTAAATGTTCACTATATGCTTTCCTGAATGTAGTCTAACCTGTCATTTTAAACCCTTTCTTTCAGAATCTCATCCGTTTGCCATTCTTCTACCAAAAACCTAGAAACCACAACTCGTTCAGCTAATTAGTTCTTACAAAACCCAGCTGGCGACACTTGCACGACTCCTGCCTTGCTTTGGCTAAACACATGCATTAGGAACATGCTAATACGTGATGGATTTCCCTTGTGTCATGCTAACCCAGATCCACTTTGATAAAGGACCTGTCTTTGAGGCTAATCGCAATTAACTGGCATTGGTTAAGACTCCATCCATCTCGGGCAGTAGAGCTTAAAACCTCTAATGTGGCTGTTTAAATCAGACTCATCGGCACAGAAAACCAATGATTGCATTAGGTTCCCCTCCTCTTTACTTCAACATGAGGCCAATAAACTTAATGCTCTTAATTATCTATTCCCCGGCTGGTTTTATACAGTACTCTGCCTTCCTTTCACTCCATCTATCACCGAAACAATAAAGCAGAGGTTTGTCTAATCATAGTAATCGAAGTGTCATCTGAGTTTGTATTTCATAGCGTTGTAGTCTTGTGTATTGATAAGGGATGTGAAGATTATTATTATTGAAGTCGCAATACAGAACATAAGAATAATAGTCGTGATAATTTTAGAAGCAAATAAGTAAGTGTGAAAAAATAAAATAACAATGGGGCAAGCACATTTTGTCTTATTTTACTTTTCTGAGCTTGAAGTCAGCTAAAAAACACAATTATTCAGCCTCTTTCTCATTTCAGTTTTAGTTCTGGTTTAGTTCAGTTTTTGGTCCTGGTTTAACCCAGTTTTAGTCCTGGTCTAGTCCTGGTCTAGTGCAGTTATAGTTTGTTTTACATCCTGGTCTTTGATTGAAAATCCATTGAATTGATCAATGCATTGATCCCTGTTTTAATGTTCATTATATAAAACAGGGGTCACCAAAAAAACTGGGATCTAGTTGGGGGATATTTTTTTCAAGCCAAGGTCCGGAACTTCATGGCAGAATTCCGTGAAGATCTTTTTAAGTCTGCTCTGACTTCTGAACCACGTCTGTCTCTCTCTGTCTCAGTGGCCAAACGGTCACTGAATGACGGCATGTGATTGGCTAATTGGCGATAGGACACACGTGATAACCTTCTCCAACTTAACGCACATGCGCACACACAAATGCATTCTCTAAATACAAGTATGGCTCTGCAGACCCAGACCCTGCACCGCACCGACATGAACTGCGCCTTTCTGCCACCAGCGCTGTGCCAAATGTCTGAAGAACGAGTCAAAGGGGTGATATTGTATTGCGTTCATTATGTCCACACAAACTGCGGACCAACACAAATTGCGTACTTCTGTTTATGACTTTGTGCCAAAAGTGAGAAAGACGAGTCACACCGGCGATAGGTGCGTGCGTCTATTTCTGCGTACAGTCTTCATAGCGCAGAATCAGGTCTACATTCTTCAGCCTTTTTGCAAGTGTTTGGCTGGAGGGCTTCACGATCCGGTCCAGACAGGGTGGTGTCTGGGTCGGGATCCTTTCGGTGACCTTGGCTGTTGATAAATATAATTTTAGTTCCATTTTGGCAACAAGAAATAAGTTGAATTTTTCAACTTATGAAGAGTGCCTTGGGTCCCCCTTTTTTCTTTGAATTTTTCATCTTATTGACTGAGCTAAATTGGTCTTAAATTAAGCTTAACTATTAAACAAATAGGACAAAAAAAAGAATAAGATATGCATTTTTGCAATCTAGATTAAAACACATGCATCTACATTTTTTGTCACAGTAAGATTTTTCATTCAGGAAGAAATTGGTCACAAACTTGAGAAAAAGTGACCTGTTAAACCAATGCTCTCCAGTCGAGAGCTAGCTTATCCACCACCTGCCATGTGGTTTGCCAAAGGATTGTGGATCATACATGTAACTTTATTAATCAAAATCTATCTATTATATTCCTTTTTTCTACTGTAAATGTATCTGTAGTATAATGATGCACTAATCCATACTGGGTTTGAATGTCAGTGTTGAACATTTTGGTTTAGTCCTGTATTCAAGAATAAATGCTAAATCCTGATATTTTGTCTTGCAATAATCGTAACACTAAAAATCCATCTTGTGACTTCTCCAGTATTGATGCACGTGAACGCCTGGTCTAGTAGAAGAATGTATGTGTTTCCCAGTCGCCTGATGGATGACTCCTCACTGTCTGGACGCTCCCTCCACTGTCTACGGTGTCATGTCCGCCGTGTAAAATCAATCCTCATAATGTCACTCCAGACTGCTCTGTTAGCCAAATGCTCTCACTCCATCAATTATTGAACAGTTCTGGAAATGTGTTTTAATCGCTCATTAGGCTTGAATATAACTGAAACAAATCCAGACTGAAATTCTGTAATTTAAGCGGAGATGCTACACAATTTTGTTTAATTGTGTTGTTTGTTCTCCCAATATAAGCTTTGGAATGCACGTTTTAGTAATCAATATATTGCCCTGAAGCTGTCCTTGCCCACTTCTCTTGTCATTACTCCAAAATTCTGATTCCGAGTGAAAAAAGTAAGATTCAAAAATGTCATGTACCACTTTCCAAGAACAAAAGCGAGTAATGTAAAACCTACTGCTTGTTACAGTTAAATAAACAGAAATGAATGGATATTTCTCAGATGTTTGAAGTTGATTTTGCAATTAATTAAATGCAAATTACTCTCATTTCATAGTTTATTACTAAGTAAATGGAAGAAACACATATGTCCCAACCTGAGACTATAAATTGTATTGGACATTATTTTTTTCTGCTTGGAAAAAAAAAAAAACCTCTTTAAACAGCACCAAGCTTTCAATCTTGTACTTCGTAAGTACATGATTGGACAGATTGGACTTTCAAGTACTTCTACTTCAATCTTGCTCTTATAAGATTTGACAAATCTTACACTAGGTTTTTAGTATCAGAGAGATTCCAAATCTCCTCTTTTCCATTTGTGTGACCAGGCTTTACAGGTCCAGAAACCGGACTCAGTTATCTAAATTAGGGTGTCTAATGACAATTTCACGATTCAAATGGTGTTGTCTTTACAATTTATATTTTGTTTGTTTGACAAGCATCTTTCCTTTTTGTAGGTCTGTGGTTTTCAGTGAAATGATCCTGATAAGAAACAAAAAACTAAAACTTTAGCTGTCTTCTTTGTTTCACTGCAATAGATTAATTGCAGAGGGCAATGTGGAGTTACTTTTGAGAGAAGGACATGGTGTCCAGTAACCTGGCTCACGCCAAATTGATACGTCTATTACGCTGAATTGAGTTCTGCATTATAATCTGGAATGACTGTCGCTGAAAACCGTTATAAATTAAATATTTGATTTTGATTGGCCAAAGCATCTGAACTGGAAGTTGCTGAGAAGTCATGTTTTTTGTTCAGTGAAGCCAAAAGAACATTTTCCCTCCAAAATGCACAAATCATCTCTGTGTGCAGGTTTTTTATAGTCAAAATAGTTAATCATTCTGCTAAATCTGTGACCTCCGTGATAGAATGTGCTCTTAAATCACATTACAGTGGCGCACTGTGATTGGTTCGGCTGAGCTTGGCCGTCTCTAAATGTACATCGAGGGCCACTCCAGATGGATTCTTCCGATTTTGTGAAAATCACAAATATCATCCCAGGTAGAGCCAGGTTAGGTGACCAGACCCACTCTGAGGAAAGTGTGAGCCCTGGATTTAGATGAGAGCTTCATGCATTTATTCTATGAAATATATTACACTTATTTGTCCACTTATGCTAAAACAAGTACCTGAAATGTAAATGAATTGCACATTGCCATAAAAATGATTTACAGTTTCAATTGAATAAAAAGCACCTCGTCATCTTTTGCCCACATTATGGAGATGGGACAAAGTCCAGAGGTCAATGCAGGAAGCACTTGTCATAATGCATTCAGTGACTGGACTCATTTGGTCCGTAGATGTATACAGCAGCTGTGTGTTTGGGGGCAGTCCAGATGCTCTGCCAGAACCTGTGCTTTGGCCAACAAATGATTCAACCTGACTTATCTATTTTCAACAGTTCACCGTCCAATTTTAAATATTAATCATGGTGACCAAAGTGCACACCTGCTTTTGTGACTGAGCCATGGCAAGTTAACTTTCAATACTTCCAACAAATCAAACACTGTTCATTCCATCACACAGCTAATACTTTTTAGAGCAAGGCCTAAAAGAATACATTTGTGACAATACAATAGATCTTAACGATAGCTTTTATAATATTTGTATCACTACTCATCATGACTCATTTAGATTTTTGTAATACATTGAATATTGGAGTAAGTCAGGCCTCCCTTGGGTGTCAAAAGGACAACTTTTAACTGGCACTAGAAGCATGACTACATTTGTTCGATTCTGGCATCTTTGGACTGGCAGCCAGTGCAGTTTTCATAAAATGTTGGTATTTGTTTTTAAGAGCTTAAAGGGTCTTGCCCAGTAGTTTTGTCCAATCTGATCCTAGAACAGTTTGTCTTTGTACAGAAGACAGGCTTTATGTAACCTGTGTAGCATTGTTGTTTTTAAAGCATTTTATAAATAAAGTTGAAACTTTGTGATCTCCGAGGCAATAAGATCGGTCTCAGAGCCTTGCCTGTTTACATAAACTTTAACCCTGAGCTACACGACAACTGCACACGCGATGTACACGCTCGAGCTATATGCGCGAATTACAAGTGCAACTTTAAGATGCTTGTGTTGTGCGGCCATCTTGCGCTCCAGCGAGCCGACAGCGGAGAATTCCTCTCGCCGCCGTTTCTGAACACTGACGCTCAAAAAGAGAGCGGAGCAGAAATCCTACCTGCTTACCCGGTGTTGTCCAATCTACACCAGTTTATTGTTGATGCAAGTCAAAGGAAACCTGACTTTTTCAAGCTTCTCCCCTCACTGTTACCATGGTAATCACTAATCACTCATACAGTAGTTTAAAGTACTTCAAGTGAGGTAATGATAGCTCTTTCATTACTTGTTTTTTGAGGCCACAATAATTTATTTTTAAATAAAGACTGTTGTGCTACATTGTAGCAGGTTTAGCTTGCATTTTACTACTATAATAAACAAAGTCTCATTAGGTCAACAGTGTTTCAGTAGACTCTAGACTACTCAGCAAATATCAAAACTTTCACTATCGCTAATTATAACAAATAATGTAAATCTATGAGTAGATCTTTGGGCTGTGCTCGGTTGGTGATCACTGCATTAAAGCATTCAAACAAAATTGTAGAAATTAGCCACAATGTGTGTCTGTCTTTGTCAAAACTGAAAGAAATAACAGCTGTGACATGATATTGAGGCAATGACATCACATTAACATTTAGCTGGCAGCTGCTGTTTGCATTGTTGGATATACGTATACAATTTTGGGCCGATCAATCACTTTATTCTTCTACATGTCTTTATAGTTGACACAGGGTATCACCTTAATTCCAAAGAGGAATTAACATAATTTTATGTTACATATGCTATGTCAGTTTATTGTCTAAATAACAAAAAAAAAACATTTTACAAAACAATCTACTCAAAGTAATTACTGGTATGTCCTTTTGCCCAGAAACCAATGATTGCAGCAGGTCAAAAATAACCTTAATAATCATTTCTGCGGAGACCTTCCTTCTTTTGACAGACACTTCTCCGAGCTGACTTTATTTCCTGTTTGACCCAGTTGACATAATCTTCTTCACCTCTTCCCGCGAGTGAATCCAGGTAAAGTCTCCAATGCCCTGTTACCGCTCCACAGCACCAGATCTCAGTTATTTCCCGTCATTAGATTCTCTTCCACACGGCACGCATGGAAAGTGTTAGCGTGCGCGGCTAACGGCTCGTAAGTTGACTGCTTTATGACACGTATGTGCAGGAGAGACTGAACATGCTGAGTCGGGCTCCTGCAGTCTTTCAAATGTTCGATAAGAAGCTCTGACGGAGGAATTTGTGGGGCTGAAAATAAACAAACTATATTGCAAGTTGAGTTTTCACGTTTCATTTGCAGTAAATCAAGACGCCGGCACACGATGGGTAATTGGAGTCTTTGTAATTTCGCCGCACAGAAAGGAAAAAGTACGTGTGGAGAAAAGCGTGCTGAGTTCGCTTTATGTATCTTAGACTCTGCATGTTTACTGGTACAAGTGTAGAAAACTATGTGAACTGATCCTATAGTTCTTGCAGCAGTAGATTTGTGATATTTTGTTGAATAGATGATGTATTGTTTGGATTCTTGTTGTTTACACATGTGTTTATTATATTTTATTCTTCCTTTGCATCTTATGTATTAGCCGTTACTGCTTCTTCTCAATATTCATTTTACTCCTGCTACTTAGTCAAGTATCACAAAACTGCAGATGGTACCGAAGCACGGTTCCTATTTGAAACCGACTGAAAACCTTTGGGAAATACTGGAACCGAAAACATGGGCTTTAAATTTCTGGGGAAATAAGCGGACAACAGAAGCACCACACATGCCATGCGCTCTCTAAAATGGCAAGAATTTTACTCTACAAAAAGCAAAAGCACCATGTAGCCCATGTGCCACTTGCGTACTCCAAAATGTCACGGCAATTCACTTCTCACTTCTCCCTAACAAACAGCAGGAGCTTATGACTGTGCCCTGCACAAACTGAACCACGTCTCACTTCTCCCAAACAAACTGCACGTATACATGTTCCTCAAATATGTCAAATATTCATACTTGTAATATTTGACATACTAAGTTTATCTCACAAAAACGGCAACGATCGCTGACACACAAGTTTATGCTGTACTTCTAGGACAACATTGATGTGTTCAGGTGCTGTGATTGGTTAAAGCCAAAAACTGCCTGTTGTACAGTCATTGAATCTTAATGGTGCGATGTCAAACAATTTCCACGACTGAGCCATCAAGGTACCTTTGTATATAACTTTGAATGAACATATAGTCATATGTTTTCCCACATCAGAAATTATGTTTGTTCTCGAGTGACTGCAAACTTTAATTGACCTTTATTTAACCAGGAAAGTCCCACAAAATAAGGAGAAAACAATCAATCCGATCTTCCCTGATAATCAAGTTTGGATGATTTACAGACCTAAAAACACCACAGAGAACGTCTCAGAGATCTAGGACATTTGGAACAGTGTTTTCTGAGGCTCAGAGGGGGGAAAATAAATATCTCTTCCTCCTCGCCTGACTCCATGGGGATGCTATGCTTTCTTAGAATATTTCCTTGTACATTATTAAATTATATCTCCAACTTCTTTCAAAAGAAGATGCAGTGGTTAGAACTCTGGCTTCATAAAGAAATTGTGGGTTCGAATTGACTAAATCCACATCTCACGATCTCTCTGGGTGGAGTTTGCATGTTCTTTTTGTGTTACAGTGGGTTTTCTCCAAGAACTCTGGCCTCTTTTCACCTTCACAAACATTCATGCATAGATTAGTTGGCATCCATGGAAATCCTTCTAGTGAATGAATGAGAAAGTGAAAGGTTTTCTGTCTGTGTCTGTCTCTCTTGCGACAACTTGGCCACTTTCCAGTGTCCCCCCACCTAAGGCTCAAAGTCACTGGGACAGGCTCCAGTCACCCATG
Organism: Mugilogobius chulae; assembly: GCA_038363315.1. Lineage (NCBI taxonomy): Eukaryota > Metazoa > Chordata > Actinopteri > Gobiiformes > Gobiidae > Mugilogobius > Mugilogobius chulae. The sequence goes on from CM076407.1 coordinate 28,399,638, forward strand.
GCCCTAAACAGCAAAAAGTGGGGGAAAATGAATAGAATTATAGAATTATAACTCTTATAACTCTATTCTATAGAATTATATAATAGAGTTTTATAGCACTAATAAACAATGAAAAAACATGCTTTATTTCAGTTAGACAACGCTTCACAGCCGATCAAACTTATAAAGTGGTCTGATAGCCCCACATGCCTGTCTCCATGGAAATATCTAGGTTTAATTTATACTGTGTAGCATTTTATTGCCAAAACATCTCAATGGAGAAAAGTTGATTGCAAATCCTCAATCAAAAATCTTACTCGGTGCCCGATGAATGCACCTTTTTTGCAAAATCATACTTGCTTTTCTGAAATAAAAATAAACTAATTGTGTCTGGCCAGTACCAGTTTAAGTATAGGTGCAAGACATTCACCAATGAAAAAAGGAAAGTTGTGTAAAAAGTCAGCAAGTAGGGGAAAAACGGTAAGTTTGGTCAGTATGATTTGACTTGCAGGAAATCTTGCAGAATTCCTAAAATGTCTTTTGAAAATATTGTGGTCTGCCAGGTTTCACAATGACTGATTTTATTTTGACACCTGCTGCGCTGCTCTGAGCATCGTCATGAGTCATGTCATGTTAAAATGGATGCATTTGCCACATTTTGTTTTTCCCAGGGACAGAGAAGAAAGACAGATGTTAAACTCAAAAGTGCCATTTTCACAGGCCAATTAATTTCCAAGAAATGCTCTTTTTAGCACAGAAAGTCTTGTAGCATTCAACTCTGGCTGCTTTTTCTCTTGTCGAACAGAGTGATCATCAGCATTTTCCTATTCTCTCTTAAACCTTCCATTTTTAGGCACAAAATAGCTCCAGCCCTTTTGTCTTTGAGTTAAATTCCCCCCAAATGTGAACAATATACTCAAATGACCCTTTAATGTACGACTCAGTGAACTTTTCATTAGCATTAGCGCGTTTACTTGCAGAAGCTTAACGTTGTGGTAAAGTTGGATTTTACGCCCGGTCAGACATGTCGGCTTCTTTACATCTCACTTCACCCAGATGCCTGATTAGCATTCTTCACTCGCATTTCTTTTATTGTTTCATTCTGCCACACTTCAATTATAATGTCATGTGATGCAACCTGAAAAGCATTTGTGTGGTTCAAGACAGGGCTGTCCAAACGGTTTTCATCAAGCATTGAAACATGAACTAGAAGGCCATAAAAATTGACCATACAGTAAAAAAAAATCCAATGGACCCATTTAGATCCAGATAGATTGAGTTTTATTGGGGTACATATAGCAGAAGATGTGATATTGGCTTGATAAAACTAGCCTATCATTGTTTTGTTTTTTTTAACTCTGTTGAAAATGCATTGTTTTTGTAGTTTGGGCCAATCCTTCAGGAGGTCTGAGAATACAAATGGACCCCTGGGTCACAGTTTGGACATGCCTGATTTTCAGATCACAAATCTGTCCAACAAAGTCACTAACCCTTTGGCACATGGTTATTAATATCCACATGAAGTCTGGCTTCATCCATGGCTTTAAGACAGCTTCTAACAGACAGCAAAGTCAAAATAGGGTGAACCATCCAAGTACAGCCAATCAGAACGCTGCTTTCAGCTATCTATTAGGACTTGCACCAAGAGGTCGAGCATAACTATTAAAGAAGACAGTCGACTAATCGAAGGATAAACACACAGATCTTTCTGTAAGAAAAGGTCTCTACAGCACAGTAAATTAGGGATGGAAGATTGCTCGAAAACTTTGAAAATTGTTCAAGTAATAAGCTATCAAATCGAAATCCAGAAGCGATCAGTTTTGCGCATGCAGTCACAGATACACACACACACACTCTGTTGTTGTATAATACACACAAAAATACAATAATAATCACAATGTTTATAGAAAAGTGGAAACTTGTGCAAGACCTGACTAAATATTCATTTTTATGCTGCGTTAACAACTGATGAGTGACCCACATTACATATTACTGTTCAAACGAGCCTGCAAAATCGAAAACTGAATTGAAACGTGACTTAAGTGAATCGTCCCATACCTACAGTAAATGTTAACATTGTATCTTATTCTTCGACGCCATTAGTGTTCTCAACTAGTCAAGTACTAAAATTTACTAGTTGTTCAACCCCTACTATCTAAAAAATAAATGTTTACACACAAAAAAGTAAGGCAAGCCAGCTTTGATTCTTTTACATTGTTATTTACAAGTTGAGATTCTCTTGTGTCAAATCGTCAATTATTTGGTTGGAGACTTTGAATCAAAAGATAGAAGTCAAAGTTTGAAGCAGAATGATATTATTTTCTTTTCTGTTTTTTTTTTTTTTTTTTAATTAAATGGACTATAAGTTTAGGTTCATAAAATGATTACTATAGAACTTTTTTGTTGTTTTTGGAAAGACTTGATGAAAATGAAATGAAAAATGAGCTTGATCAATGCTTGGGCAAAAAAATCCTGATGATATTTTTCCAGACTGCCTAGTCCTATTTGCAAAACATGTAATGCATTTTTTGCTGGAGAACTTTTATATTGCTAGCCTTAAATTAAGATTTCCCCTGCTCACCTGTAGTATCTTGCCTTAAATACAGAACTCTCTTTTGCTTGACTGAAGTTGTCTGCCTATGTCTAAAAATTCTATCTATTACTGAGAAATGACAGTTGGTTAAGTTTGAAATCTCTTTTTGCTTCTCTGCACCTATCACGTTTCTGAATTCTCTGCTTTTGCTTTGCCTGTCTGCCTGCCTATCCCCAGTTCAACCAGGCGCAGTTACATGGTCTATTAAAGCACAAATAACCCACTCCCTCTACACACTGGATTCACGAGGCTAGCAGATGGCACATAGCACCCCGATCACCATTTTGCAGTGATGCTATTGGTCAGCATCCAATTGACACGGAACCCTGCAGCGAGAGGCAAAAGGCTGCACAGACGAGGCAGAAACTGTTTCCGTCCTCGGTGAAAGAGCGCGGAGGCTTTTGACTAGCTCTGCCATAAATCTTGAAGGTTGTGAAGTTGGTACATGCAGCATAAAAGATTCAGGTGAATGAAGCCCAAATGGATTCTGTGCACCGCGGTGACCTCACAGTAAGGGGAAGCTGACAGGTCGAGTGTGCTTAGGGTACAAAGCTGCTTGAGGCGTGCATAAGGACGTACAGTTTATACAATGTGGGATAGAAATGCAACAGGAGGGATACTTTCAACCGTGAACTCTCATGCCTTATAAATTTTTAGCACTTAATAGATGGAAGTCTCAGTTGGTTGTTTTCAGATTCCCAAACAGGATGATGTCATAGGCCAGATCAGGACAAGAGCCGTACTGGCAGAGGCTAATTTGAAAAGCACCAAAAGGCAGAACAAGAAAGTAACAAAGTAAATGTAATGTATGTTCTGTGAAGTTGTGTATGTATTTTAGGGCTGCAACAAGTTAATTGATCAACTAATTTAGTGTATCGAATAATCGCTAACTAGTTTTTATAGTTCAATTGATTAAAAAATTGGCCAAATTGTGTTCTCTTAAAGTATTTTTAGTACCAATACTTGCTCAAATGAGAATACTGATTTTAACTAGCTTTTGTATTTTGGATATTGTTACTTTCTTTTTTGTTTATAAAGGTTTCAAAACATGTTGGAGCTAAGAAAACCCTCAGATTAAACAGGCAATAATTACAGGTGATAAAAGTTGTTTAATTTAATGTTTTGGTGTAAAAACTTGTTTGTCTGTAAATGTGCGCCTCTAGAATGTTCTTTTGTGTTACCTCAGTTCAAAATTGGCAAAGATATTGTATTGTATTGTAAGTGTCTTTTGCATACTAAACAATTAATCAAAAGAATATTCGAACAACTAATCAAATACCAAAATGATTGATGCAGCCCAAAATTATTTGTACATTACTTTATTTTTACAGCAAATATATACTTTTTGCCCAACATTTTCTCCTTCACTGTGGTTCTCCTCAAAGTTTCTCTCTTTAATGAGTTCTAACAAAAATAATTGAGTTGAATTGAATGAAGCACTCTGGCCTCTTAGCAAGAAGCTTCTGAGTGTGGGTCCCTGGCAGACGTGTTCCTTTCTGTGAAGTTTGCATGTTCTCTGTGTGTCCAGGTGTTCTGGTTTCCTCCACACTGCAAAAACGATAAATCTAGACTTGCTTAAAGTCACTTGGATTCAGAATGTAATCTGGATTTGTGTCGTTTTAACTGGAGAAGAGTTAAATGCTTAAGCAATGTGGAATATTTCACTTAAAGGTGGGGTAGCTGATTTTTACACCGCAAACACAATTTAGGTTTTAAATCTGACAACTTCCTCTCTTGAATCCAACATGGTTAATATCGACATGCATTCATTTTGGTTGGATTTATGATCCAAGGGAATTTGGCTTAAAATAAGAAAAACAAATTGCCAATTGGATAAAAGGGGATAAGATCAATTGTCTTAGCCCATTGTAATAATTTGGCTCAAAATAAGAAGTAATGCATTGAAATCAGTTTAAAACTGTTTGAATGCTTGAGATTAGGGTTAACATGTCTTGAAATTCACTTTTTGCTGTGTACCACTAAGAACATGCCCTCTTCCAAGACTACAGATGGAAACTAGGTGTCAAGCTAGAATCTGGTAAGCATCTCTGCCAGTGTGCTTAATGTAATTGTACCATAAAATAAAAACTTGACATTTTTCTCTTCCATTTTTCATCCTTATGCATTTTATTGAATTTGTAAGTTAAATTAAATGCATACATTGCAGAGTGTAGGTGACTTGATAAAGATAGATGTTCATATGATAAAGACTTATTAGTAGATCTTTGGGATTTGCTTAACCTGAAAGTATCGAGAGATGAAAAAGTAAAAACACGTCTACTTTAAGCCAAAACAATAATGAAGACAGTGTCAAACAAATAATGATAACGTGGGATTCAATTTTTGTATGTCTTTTAAAATCAAAATATTTCCAAAATGGAGTCCAGAACTGTGACTTCACACTGGTTTGTTCCTTTAGTTATCAGTATGTTTTGCAAATGACAGTGCCAGAAATGAAATTATACTTGAGAAATGTTTTGATCCTTTGTTCAACTTTGTTAAATCTTAAACCCAAACTTTACATTTGCGTCTTGTGACTAATCTCACTGCTTTATAATCAATCCAAGCTGCAGCTGCTCTAAATGCCTGTTTCCTTCCTTGTGTTCTGAACTGACCTGCGGATAATTGGAGGAAAACACTCACAAATGACCTGGAAAATGGTGACGAGATGAAAGTGTGACTCCTGAAGTTTGGGGAATGCTCTGCCAAGTCCCGGCGTCTCCTGCTGGACCCTCATTAGAGCTCCAAATGAGTATTAATCTGCGGCGGTGACTGCAAATGCACTGTTTACCCTTGTTTGGGAATGCTTTGGTCCCAGCTGCCGCCAGACCTGCTCCGTTTGAACTGAAAGCTGAAATAAATGCATATGCTTTAGGTTGGAAGAAGGATGTGATGGGGTTTGAGAGCCACAGAATACATATGAGACCGGAGAATCTGTATTTTGGATTTATTCATAGTTTCAAACGTGTGGGAAAGTGCTGCTTTGTGAGAATCGTATTGTCCTCAGAGAAACCAATGCATTTCAAAATATGAAGAAGGAGAAGTTTAATAGCAGCTGTCTTGCAGCTTAATTATTTATTGGCCAGGCTGTTATTGAGGGAGATGATGGGATGATAAAATCTGAAAAACCGAAATGACTGAAAGTGTTGCAGTGGCAAAGTCAATGTATTTTCAAATCCTTAATAGTAACTTAAGATTTCACCAAAACTTTTAAACTGCATTTGTTTTGGATAAAATTAGGGCGGCACAATTTAGAAAATAAAATGTCTTAATCAACAAGCGTTAAATGTGTTCAGGAGAACTAGCAAAAAATAACAATCAAGAAAGAAAGCCAATGTTACGTTAAAATGTCAGCTACACGTTTCAGTTGGAATAGAAAGTTAAAATCATAATTTCTAACATTTGTTAATAGTCATAATTGACCTTTCCCTGAGCCCCGCCCCCTTTAGTTACTGTCGCTAGGCCCGTCAAATGCCACATTGAGTGCTGTGACAGAAACGGTTGCTAGGATGTGTGATTGGACAGTCGTTTTGGGCGGGGCACAGCAAAAGGTCAAGTGTGTGTTATGCCAAAATGTGGGAAAAAATACATAAATAAATGACTGAAAAAACAAATAAATAATAATGGAACTAAAAGAACATATTTGCATAGAAACAATAGTTAATTTTGGTAGTGTAAGCCTGTTCCAAGTAAAGATGCACATTTTATAATTTATTTGTAAATGACAAAAACTTGCTTTTTTCATGTCTTTGTGGTCATAAAGTTATACAGTCCATCTTTAAAGTGCATATGATAGGCTGGATGAAAAAAAAAGAAACTATTTCAATTTATTAAACATTTTCATTAAACATTTTTGCTTGTTTTCACCTAATCTGGCGGGTTTTGATGAGGTTTACAATTGTGCTATAACCAGGGGTTAAAGTGGGCCGGAACGGTCAGGAACGGCGTTCCGGCACCTTCAATGACCTCCAAAAAAAATATACATATTTAAATTTCATTAAAAATAACATTGTTATAATAAAATAAACACATGCAAAATGATTATAGTAATTAAAGGATTGAGTTGCAGTTGCTTTGAGTTGCAGTTGCATTTATTTGTAGCTTAGATCTATTTGATAAGTGATTAAGTCAGCGGCAACAGCGAAATGAACAACTGGCCCTGAACTACACGCGCACCTCGCTGCACAGCGCAGAGTCCAGTGGCAGAGTCATGTCACTCACGGAGAAACTGCTGTGTCTGTCAGAGGACAGGGCTCATCTCACAGCGGGACGGAAGACCCCAAAACAAAACTTTAATCACTTTTCTCTTCAACTATGTCAACATGGAGCTCAAAACTAAAGGTGACGTAAACGACGATGCGATCACCGCGCGTGTTCCTCGAGACAACTCGGCCGCGGAGGACGAGCCCCTCCCGCTGGTGCTGTTTCGGATGTGAAGAAGTCCGACAGCGCGGTGCGCACGAACGGGAGAGAGCGATATAAGCATCCAAATAACCGCGTGTGGTTTTACCGCGCTAAAACTTGACTTATAAATTGGCACAGATGTGTAAAAGCCCAGCACTGAGGGCAGAGGGGCAGGAGCAGAGACAGGAGCAGAGACAGGAGTAGGAGCAGAGACAGAGACAGGAGCAGAGACAGGAGCAGGAGTAGAGACAGGAGCAGGAGCAGAGACAGGAGCAGTGACAGAGACAGGAGCAGTAACAGAGACAGGAGCAGTGACAGAGACAGGAACAGAGACAGGAGCAGAGACAGGAACAGAGACAGGAGCAGTGACAGAGACAGGAACAGAGACAGAGACAGGAACAGAGACAGAGCAGAGACAGGAACAGAGACAGGAGCAGAGACAGGAGCAGAGACAGGAGCAGAGACAGGAGCAGTGACAGAGACAGGAGCAGAGACAGGAGCAGTGACAGAGACAGGAGCAGTGACAGAGACAGGAGCAGAGACAGGAGCAGTGACAGAGACAGGAGCAGAGACAGGAGCAGTGACAGAGACAGGAGCAGTGACAGAGACAGGAGCAGTGACAGAGACAGGAGCAGTGACAGAGACAGGAGCAGTGACAGAGACAGGAGCAGAGACAGGAACAGAGACAGGAGCAGAGACAGGAACAGAGACAGGAGCAGTGACAGAGACAGGAGCAGAGACAGAGACAGGAGCAGAGACAGAGACAGGAGCAGAGACAGGAGCAGAGACAGGAGTAGATACAGAGACAGGAGCAATGCATGGGCAGGAGGGACTCAAGGAGAAGAGAGGAGCTGAGTAGGCTATAGTGTACACAAGCTATTGTGGGTTACAATAGATTGTGTACACCAAATTATAGAAATTGTCTTGTCTTATTTTTGTGAGGAAGATAGATAGATAGATAGATTTGATAATGCTCCTAAAACCACATGTGCCTAAAACAGTTTTACAGAGCTAAAGGAGGCATCCAGGGCTGGGGCCTCCCTAATCTGGTCTCTGGCTGCCTTTATTTTTATTTATTTATTAATTGCCTCATGTCTTTTTAATTATGGTAAAGTCACATCACATAATAAGAATATCACATCTAAAACTCACCAAAATGCAGGAAATTGCATTGATTTTTTCAAAATTCCCCAGACCTCCCTTTTTTTAAAGAGTAGCCTGATTCCAGCTGCTCAATGTCAAGACATATCAGAGAATTTCTCTCTTCTGCAACCTCCAATAGCAAATATATAAGCGACAATATAAAAAAAGACTATTTACTTTTAATCAAATCCTTTTGGATTTCGGTTTGTTCAAAATCCTGCTTATGGCCCTGACCCTAAAATAGAGTTCCCCCACCTCCCAAATCCCACTTTAACCACTGGCTATAACCTCTATTTAGGCCTATGTCATATTTGTTGGACAAAAGTCAACAGATACCTAGCAACCACATTGTAAGTTTGCACATAAATGTACTTACTTAGGCCTATTTACAACTGGACAGATGATGGATTGTTTAAACTCCCAAAGAACCATGTCAGTTACTGTTTCAGAAATCATATTGCTTACTGTCATTTTAAATTTTTACTTGTCAATGTCTTCTTAATTTGCAGCTTAACTGCCTTAAGAGCTATCACACCAAATTAAGTCAAAATTAGAATAATGCAATAATCTGTTCACATATATATTTTATTTTACTATAATGATTTTTTGTTAATTCTCTGCTTTTCTGCCAAATGTATTTTTACAAAGACAGAACTATTTGTTTGCCGCAGCTTCTCCAAATGAAGTCCTTTGCTTATTTCACGACCTTTCTCTTCACATTGGCCCTCACATACATCAAACAAACTAACCCATTCCCTCTCTACTCAGCTCGTATTGTTCTGTTGTCTCTTTGCCTCGAATCCATTGAAAAACATCTCTTTTCGGAAGGTAGTTACGCTGCTGCACCTGCTTCCGACGGGAGACTAAAAGCAAAGACAATGAGCTTTTTATCCGCACAGTGAATTCTGATGGCCACGTTTGCAAGTGTCCATTGGCAGAGGAACAGCCCCGGTGACACGGTGTTAATGGCTACACCGCGAGAACATAATGCAAAAGCCAATGCTACGGGAACAATGCGAATTTGTCCTTGAGAGCAAATCAAAGACCTTCTTCTTTAGTGAGGTTTTCCAGTCGCTAAGTGGCCACAATGTTTAGAAGTGCTAATTAAATGTGTTCTCAGGAGGTGGTTTTACAGTTTAGTGTCTGGTGCTTTTCTCATACTATGCTTTTTGTAGAAGTTACAGAGAGAATAGAAAACATGTCACTGATGTCAGATTGTGTCAAACCTTGTGCCTGATCATAATCTAACACAGAATACTGTATTACATCCACCGTCATTCATTTTGATTTTTTATTTTTTTTGGAACAGTCCTCATGTTAATACAAAAAAGTAAATAAAAGTGGGTAACTAGGGTCAGACTGTTTTGCTGTATTCCAGTGCATTTTATGGTACACTCAAAACAATACGCTAAAAACTATATTTGGTTCAAATTATTATTTCATATTTATTGGCAACACTATCAATATTTTATACCACCTGTGGGCCAGGCAATATTGAAAAAAAAAAAAACATTTTTTTGAGTATCTTGATTTCGACATTACAACACTTTATCAAGTTGATCAAACAGAAATATATTAAACTATGTCGACTTGTATCAGCTGAGGTTTAGACAAATTTGAGAAGTCAATAAATTGAATCACACAAGAGAAGAAATACAACTTATTTTATTTACCAAGTGGTGGTGTTCAAGTATCTCAGAGTCTTGTTCATGAGTGAGAGAAGGATGGAGCGTGAGATTGACAGGCAGATTGGTTCAGCATCAGCGATGATGCGATCACTGTATGGAAACATTGTGGTGAAGGAGCTGAATCGAAAAGCCAAACTCTCGATTTACTGGTCAGTCTATGTTCCAACCCTCACCTATGATCATGAGCTTTGGGTAATGACCGAAAGGACAAGATTGCGAATAAAAGCAGTCGAAATGAGTTTCCTTCACAGAGTGGCTGGACGCTCACTTATAGAACGGGTGAGGAGCTCAGTCACACAGGAGGAACTCGGAGTTGAGCAGCTGCTCCTCCACGTCAAGAGGAGTCAGCTGAGGTAGCTTGAGCATCTTTCCAGATGCCTCCCTAGTGAATAGTTCCGGGCATGTCCCACAGGGGGAAGACCCAAGATGTGTTGGCGGGACTATGTCTCTCAACAAGCCTGGGAATGCCTCAGCATTCCCCCGGAAGAGCTGGAGGTGCTGTATGTAGAAAGAGAAGTCTGGGCCTCCCTGCTCAGATTTCTGCCTCCGCGACACAACTCTGGGTAAAGCGGAATGGATGGATGGGTTTTATTTACAACATAACTTTATTTGTTTTTGTAGCTTTTTAGTCAGTGTGTTTTATTTGGGGGTGTGGACTGCTGTTGGAACTGTTTTCCTGGTGAATTTGTGTAATTTTATCAAAACTAATTCACTTCAAATCACAACTGAGTCTTAATGGATGTTGTTAATGTAGCGGACTGGCACTTTGTTTTTGGCCTCATCTGAGAGCTATAAAATCTATAAAAGGGGGTTTGTTTGGCCTACCTGACCTTTCCCCCCTCCAAAGTCACATCCGCCCACATTAACCTGACGTCTTAGAAAGCTAAACAGATTGTAAATGTCTAGCAAGTGGCACTAATATTGTGCTAGCATTTAGCCAACATCTGCTTTTGGCAATCTTTGATGATTCTTCAAATTGAATCATTTTATTCATCTCCATGTCTGAGGTCTGTATCTGACACAATGCTTCTTCTAATATCCATGTTTGCTGTTGTAGTTGAATAATGGAGGATAGAGCTGCTGGTCTACATCCTGTAATTTTCTCTCACAAAGGTCCATTATTGGTCTTTCTGAACTATAACTGTGAACTATATGTATGCTAATGCTTTTGATGGGCACATTCCACAGATATACGTTTACGTTTAATGCACACGTTCTAGAAAAAGCAATATGTGACAATGATATATGTGAAAAAGCTATTCTGACAAGCTGGCCTCAAGCTCACAACAGAAAAGTTACGTAGTGCACCTTTTAACATTTGAAAGGAGCCTGAAATGAACTAGAAAAAAACATGTTAGTCGGAGTTATAGATTTTACATAAAACCGCATTGAGACAAGGTAGACTGCAGAAGAAAAATGTGACCTAATTAACTGCCTTTTTGATTTCCTAATTGCTTTCATTCATAATGCAATTTCAATTAATCTTGCTGCCAAAACAGTAATTCATAAAAAAGTTAGAAAACATAATACTTCTGCAAGAAAGCCGGCAGTAAACCAGAGAAGAGGAAAGAAACACGAATCAAGCTAAATCCAAGGTCGATTATCGCTTAGTGTTGCAAAACCAACTTCCTCTAAACTCTGCCATGATCTGAAAGTCAATTAAAAGTTGAGATGAGTATCAGTCACATCCATTCTAACAAATTGTCCTGCCTTCATTTTATCTTTGAATCTGTTATGTCTCCTAATACCTTGTGAGCGTGAGAACTTTCACTCCCATAAAAGAAACAACTTTTACAGATAGTGTTTGAAGACAACTATAAAAGGCATGCAGCGACAGAATGAGGGACTGCACTGGGAGATCAAGAGCAAGCTAAACTTAAGAGAGACAGACACAGATCTAAGTATGGAAGGAAGAATGGAGTCGCTGAAGTTCAGGCGGAGAGCCATAAGAACTAGGGCCACAGGTCACACCAGAAATCGAAATGGCAATGGTAATGGGAGCAACTGGATGGATGGATCATGAAAGCTTGCCTGGAAAATCCAGACGATATATTAAAAATATATCGTCTGGTCACCGTGTCCCTCTTTCAGAGTTCTGTAGCCGTGATTGACAGATTAATCAGCCAATCAGAGACACGCATCTTCTGCCATGTAAAATCCAACATGGCTGCTCCTGGCGAAAAAAATATCAAGTGGAACTGAAAAACAACGCGCATTTCTGCAGAATCAATGAGCGAAGCAAAAAGCGATTTTAATGTGAGGTGAATGAAGTTAAATTTTGGTCTAAATGACAGACGACCAATCAGCTCCTTTGTTTCATCTGTGTCATGCTAATAAGCTAACCTGATTGCCCGGTACGATGTATATTTGGTCTGAAACACAGGCGGAGGGCGTGGCGACCAGACCCACTTTTCTCAGTTTGCTGAAGTGTGGGTTCTGGATCCCAGGCAACAAGAAAGCTGCAATTTTTGAAAAATCTAAACTTTATTCTTAAATATGAAGTCTCCCGTCTTAGTCAACACCTAACTCTAAAGATCAGATCTGCAGGAAATGATTTACATAACATTTTCGCCAGGCAAGTAGAAGTCAAGTCTCAAGTCAAAGAGAGACCAAGAGAGTCAAAGCCGAGTGTCAATTCAAAGAGAGATAAGTCCAGTTCAAGTCCCTAGTCAAAGAGAGACAAGTCCAAGTCGAGTCCCAAGTCAAAGGGAGACAAGTCCAAGTCAAGTCTCCTGTAAAAAAGAGAGGCAAGTCCAACAAGAAAGAGGGACAAGTCAAGTCTCCTGTTGAAGAGAGAGGCAAATCAAAGTCAAAGAGAGAAAAGTCCAGTTCAAGTCCCAGGTCAAAGAGAGACAAGTCAAGTGTCAAATCAAAGAAATACAAGTTCAACTCAGGTTAGAGTTTAGATCGGGCCCAAAAAATGCAGCCCGACCCAGCCCGAGCCCGCGCACGTCGTGTCCGAACCCGACCGGGACCCGAGTCAGTCTCTGTGTGTCTGAGCCCGAGCCCGAAGTGAGCCCGCCCCGCCCACTCACTGAACTGTGCATTTTAGTGACAGAAAAAGCTCCTTGGTGTCCCATACGTTACAAAAGCGCTTCCTCCACCGCACATTTCTCCCTCTCTCTCTCTCTCTCTCTCCCTCTCTCTCCCTCTTCCTTCTTTTCTCACCGCGTACATATGCGTGCTTTCTCTCTTCCTCCTCACCTTTTCCTGGGTCCGCGTGAATGAAAGTGCCTTCCCCGTCTCTCTTCCTCTTCTACCTGCTCCGCGCTTACACAAGTCTTCTGTCTCTCTCTCCTCGCTCCGCGGCGGTGCATCAAACTTCTCCCACCGTATAGTTGGCCACTTAAACACTCGCTTTATGTCCCCGCTGTGGTTTTGCGCTGTGTTCTGACGCGGCTGTCAATCATCCCGCGGAGCGCACGTGTTCAGTGCGGCTCTGCGTCTTGGCCCGAACCCGACCAGGCCGACAACTATGTGAGAAATGTGGGCCCGAGCCCGGCCCGAAAGTCGGGCCGGGCTCGGGCTGGGCTTGGGCTCGGGCCCAGAATCTAAACTCTAACTCAGGTCCCATGTCAAATAGGGGCAAGTTTAAATCAAGACAAAGAATGAAAAAGTCTATAGTCAAAGAGAGGAAACTCTGAGTAAGGCAAAGAGGCAAAGAGATACAAGTCCAAGTTTCATGTCAAATAATCTATCGTCAAGTCCCAAGTCAAAATAATGCAAATTAAAGTCAAGTCTCAAGTGATAGAGAGACAAGTTCAAGTCAAGTCTCAAGTCCAATTTAAGTCCCTAGTCAAAGAGAGGAAACGCTGAGTCACATCCAAGTCAAAACCCATGTCAAAAAGAAGCAAGTAAGTCTAAGTCAAGTCCCAAGGCAAAAGGAAGCTAATTCAAGTCTCCAGTCAAAGAGAGACAAGTCCAATTCAAGTCCCAAGTAAAAGAGAAGTTTGAGTGAAGTCCAAAGCCACTGACTTTTGAATCAAAGTCATTTTTCAAGTAACTTAAGTCTTAAGTCATCTCAAGTTTTACTCAAGTCCAAGTCATGACTCCAAACCTATGCTAGCCAATCACAGTAAAGTATGAACTTTCTGAAAAAGCAACTCATGTTATTTACCTCAAAGACGACAAGAAAACAGACTCCCGGAATTATATCGTCCAGCCTTAATCATAATTTGATCTTTTCCCCAAAGCATGTACCCTAACATGAACTGAATTAAACTTAGCCTTGCTCTTCTTTGATTCGTTTCTTCCCCAGTTTGAAGCTAAATGACACAGCAGTAGTTTGTTTGTGAGACCCATCCCCAGACGTCCAGGTCAAATCCTCCGACATAATCCGTAATGGCCCTGGTTTGACCTAAGACGCCGTGTGAAATTTCCAGATGCTCCTGCAGAATTTAAATGAGCCTTATGAGTCTTATTTACTGTGGTGACCCATAGTCGTCTGTTTGGCCCGCGCAGTAAGTGCTCTGGTTTCATCCATATTAAGAATTAGTGCAGTTCATTCGGGCCTTTTTTGGGAATTAAATCTCATGGTTTTTGTGAAATCGATCTTCTCCACTGGGGTTTGACTCATTATGGGGTTATTTGCTAAAAGGGTTTTTTATAAATTTGTAATTAGTTTATGTAGGATCTTGTCTTTGTAACAGTTGGCATGAGTCACTCAGACGCTAAGAAGTGGACTCTCTAAACCTTTGCCAAGATGATTTATGGTAATTTTTGCAACTGCCTTGATCCCATATTATAAAGAAAAAACAGATTTAGAGCTATTTTTGATCATATTTTGTAATACACTGCATGACATACGACACTTTTACTAAACTATCTACTGTACAAACTCAGTTTTAGAGCTAATTGCTGATGCTATAGCTTCTCGTAGGTTTGTATTGCTCTACAGAATTTCTACCAGAATTAAAGAAGGACTAGACCAGTAGGAGCCAAGTCGAAACAAAGAAACCAATATCAGGTCAGGTCTAACTACGTCAGAACTGAGAAGGGAGCAAGTCAGGTCTAAGGTACATCCAGAATCAACCTACAGATAAGAAATAATATTTAGATTTGCAATATTTAGAAGATGAGTTGATGGGCAGATCACATCTTTGGAGGGTGAATTTCAAGTTGAATAGGTCAGAGTTGAATAGGTTAAGATGCTTAGAAGATTAATCTGTATAAATATCTCTTTAAAATTCTGATAAACATTAAGCATGAAGTCAACACAAAAATTACAAATCAAAATAATGTACAAAGTCTACAAAAGTTAATCTTAGAGCTGTGCAATCAAGGGAAAAAAAATCTCGCTACGTATTTTCCTCATGTTAATTGCTTATGATTTTCAATTCAATTTTACTTTGTCTTGTTTTGGGGAATTATTTTATGAACATGCAGACTTTTTGGCACGGAAATACCAGACGGTATATAAAACGATATATAAAAAAATTACCAACGTGTCCCTCTTTCAAATTTCAGTGGACGTGATTGATAGATTTATTAGCCAATCAGGGAACGCATCATCTCCGGTATGAAAACCAACATGGCTGCATGAAAAGAAATAATGGAAAAATAAAGTGTGGAACTGAAAAACCTTGCAGATTTCAGCAGAATTAATGAGCGAAGCATGCAACTATTTAGATATTTAAGGTTATTGAATTTAGATTTTGGTCTAAATGACAGACGACTAATCAGCTCATTTGTTTCATCTGCATTATGCAAATAAACTAATCTGATTGCCCGGTTTGTTGTGGAGTTGAACTGAAACACAGGCGGAGGAGTGGTGACCAGACCTACTCGTCGCAATGGGCTCTGGATCCTAGGCAAACAGATTTTTACTCTGTGCTATTTAAAGGGGTCCTATTGTGTTTTTTTTTTTATATTTAGTAAGAATCTAGAACATGCACAGATCAGTCATTTACCTTTTGTTCATTGTAAAACACAAAGTTGATCTAAAACAGCTTGAAAATAGAAACAGCTCTACTGACTTCCTGTTCAAAACTGCAGATCTGATAAGCCCCGCCTCTTCACTGATAAGCCCCGCCTCTTCAATTTAAAATTTAACTGTAAAAAGCAACAGATTTTTAAAAAATATTTTTTATTGTTGGAAAGGGAATTTGGGACAGTTTTGAACCAGATATGCTTCACTTTGAGTTTTAATCTTTTGAATTATAACAAATAAATACAGACAAGTGGGAGGGGATAGGTGGTAGGTGAGAACAGGGATTTCTGAGCACTTGAGCTGCAGCTGAAGAACAAAACAAGATTACTCAAACATGAATGAATCAATTCAAATATAACTTTGAGTAAACTAATGATGAAGGAAGGCCGTTATAACAAGGTTAAAAACTTAGAAAAGTGATTTTGACATAATAGGTCTCCTTTAACAGAAAAGAAACACATTTCTTCCTCCATTTCTTCCTCCCAACTCTTGTGATTTTTACCACAAACCACAAGAGTTTACTGACTTTGTAAATAATGTTTCAAAACCTAAATTTGACGTGACTCCATTTTGATTTATTATCCTGTTAATTGCTCTGTCCTATTGCATCAGACTGGAACAGTTTTACATACATCTACAATAAACAGGAGCATGTATTTATGCTGAGCGTAGAGCCCAGTCCACACTAGTGAGCTTGACGTTGCCACTTTGATTGTTCTTTTTGGGTGGCCAGCTCTTGTCATCACTTGGGCACGAGGAAGGCGAGAAGTGTTTCATAACAAAGTGCTGTGTGCTCAGAGCTCTCTGGGGAGATTATGATCAGTCTCCTGGCCATGTCGCACTGTTTGCTAACAGAATTATAGGAGGAAGGGGCCGTGGTAAAACCAACACTGGACCTGGTCTCCAGAAATAACCGCCCATTTGTTTGTCCGCAAACCCAATATATGTCACATGTGCTGCGTAATATCACCAAACTCAATTCAAACCGCGTGGAAGTGGAGGGGAAAGCCATAAAATATGTCCTATTCACACAGGCCGGAAATCTGACTTCCAAATGGCCCCGTGGATAATTTAGAGTTCACGGCAATAAATGTCTGACGCCGCCGTATTTCATTAGGTGAGAGGCTTGGGTTATAAAACGCTTACTTGATTCTGTTGTCTCACCTCCCACAGTTAAAACACTATTTCATTCTTTACGTAGCATCTTATCTGCGCCTGTCCTCCACAGCTTACGCGCACACTTAAAATCAATCAACACAAAAAGCTTCTTCACCATAAGCACCTTCCTGCCTGCCAGTGTGATTACAAAGCCATGTGCATAAAGGCCTAAAGCAAATGTAATATAAAGTGTTCTAGCTCTCTCTCTCAGTGCGGAGCGGGGATGACTGATGCCACCTCGGAGGAACACCCTGTGACTTAATGGATTTTCTCTTTCAGAAAAGAAGTATTCACAGACTGGGAAAAGTCTCAATTTGAATGTGAAGTGAGCCCTTGTTGGTCACTTTAGTCTTCCCTTCTTGTATTTGCAGGAGTGCTGAAAGTGGCCGGCGCTTCATGACTGAGCCGTCTCATAAAAAGATAACCTGTTTGCCCGAGTCCCTGAGAAACAGTTTGAGCCGTCAAAGGAAAAGTGTGTGTGCAGGTTGACAAGTGTAACTGCGGCGGCACTAGTTATCTCTGGCTTCTGAACCGCTGCTGACTTCAGAGGGAGACTCAGATTTATTGGCATGTGTCTCCAGTGACAGTAGGTGCTCTGTAAAGGCTTGTCATACACAATTTACGTCCTTCTCCAGCAGAAATACAAGCTGTTGTGTTGACATGACGTTACGACCACTGGCAGGTGAAGCCGATGGTTCATAAATAAAGAGTTCATTATCGTGCCACATGTTAGGGGTGGGATCTGGGACTGTCATGTCAATTTGAGATGAGGCTGATTCACAATTTGAATAAGCAAATCTAATCAAATCAATTATCAGAAATGGTCTCACTGACTAATCTTGATGACTAACATTACCTAAGTGTGCTGAATGTGAATGTGTGTTTGTTTCTCTGAGTGGAGAGATTGTTCCAGTACTTTTATCTGGTCATTGTAAGGTTGTGCAAATAATCTACAATAAATCAAATCGAAACCGCAATGTCAGTTGATGTTGTTTTAGCAAATCACAAAGAATTTTGATGTCCCACAATTGTCTTCACAAACAACAAAATGTGTGACTTTCTGTAGATTAAGTGTTGTAAATTAGCATTTTATAAACACAACCAAAAAGCAAACTTTGAACAAATTTCTATTATTGAAACATATTGTATATTGTCAATTGCATACTGGTTAGAAATACAGTAATGTAATTTGTTATCTTTCCACATTGTGTAGCCTTAGTTCAATTCCATAATTTGAAGGTGCTACATCCAATATTTGCTGCTTTAGTTTAAACAAACGGGGAAATATTTATTGTTAAACTTATGCAGCAGTCTCCTACATGTTTTTGTCACTCACCTAATGCTTTCTACTGCTCGTAACAATTCACTGTGTTTCGAAAAACTTCTCACAACTTTTAGGAGCCAGAGAGAGCAAGCCATAGGCATGCACAGCTAGATGCAACAACATAAACAAATGCACTTCCTGGATTATAATGGACAAATTATTAATTATTAAGATTAGATAAACTTTATTATTTTCCCACGGAGGGGAATTTTGTCTTGGGCATGTAGCGCTGATTGCAGCTAATAATCTAAACAACCATAATGTTTACAGCCAGTGGATACAAATACACCTGTAGCACTATGGCTCTGGTCGCCTGCCGGGCTGCAGGGCTCAGGAACTGAGGATGTAGATGACAAACTACAAACTCACAGTCAGTCAGACAGCTATGTTGAATCTGTGCTGAGAGAAAACTGAGAGAAAAATAGTTTATCTTTAAATAAATTAGTCATAGCACCTCCTCATTTTCTTAGCAACGGAAATAAGATATATTATGTTTTATTATAAATATATAAACTGTTAAAATTCAAACATCTCTCTGCAGACACGTACCCCCACCTTCCGCTGCAGACCTGGAGATACGTAAGGCTACCTGCTATGCTAGTAAAAGTTTATATCTTTCAATATTTATCTCAGTATTTGTTTCTGAAATATGGGTATAGTAAGGTTAGGATAGAATTTGACTTAGTTACTTTGTGAAAATTAGGGAGTTGTAGTAGTAGTAGTTGTCTAGTTTGTACTGAGTGGTATTTCCAGTCTGTAGCGAGTGGTGAAAAGAGGTGACAGGGCTCCAGCCTAATTCACAATAATACATTGTCCAGTGTTCAGCAAGTGGTAATGAAATTCTATTGTAAACTAAAACTGAAGCTGGTGACAAGCGAATGTTTAAAAAGTAACATTACTTTACATTATGATGATACCGATGACATATGAACTAAATCTGAATCTTCATTGTCTAATCCATGTCATAAATTGACAATAGGATTTGCCTAAAGCTTGTCTTCTCCCCACTTTAATCCTTCCAGTCTGTCACAAGTGTCATCTAAGCCGATAAGTTGATCATTTTGACAGCCATCGCCTGCGCTAACATGCTCAGTGCATTTTGATTTGCGCTTGTCATTCACGGGAAGTGGCAGGGGCTTCCACAGACAAGGCAAACAAACGACATGCTCCTGCTAATGAGCCCACAACAGACATGATAATGGCAGCCAGGGCTTCAACAATTTGGAGTGTCATCCCCCGTCGCGCAATTAGGCTCAAAGTCGAAGAATAATAGGCATTTGTAAGTTGTAATTATGTAGCGCTGTATTTTTTACATGGATAGGTGCCAGGCTTCTGCTCTTATCCAAACGCCTCAGCAGGAGTCTGTGGTTTATTTGCTGTTTTCAAATGTGATAATGGCTGGAGAGTCTGCTGGGATTGGAAAGGTCACGGCCTGAGTATTTTTGTGATGTTAACACCGCTTGGCTTTTTTGGAGTTACACCTGAACCAAAATACAGAATAGTTTGTGTGAGAGAGGTTCGGCCAAGCTTTTATGGACAAACACATTATGATGAAATATAATTTGTTGAAAGCGTATTCAAAATGACAGCTCTGGCTTTATGCATCACCGCTGGGCAGGTTTGTGGATTCTCATATGAATAAAGGGAAATATTGAGAGTTATATTTAACAGTCCAAAGGCCACTTCACAGCCCAATTTTTAATGTGATTTGGGCATTGGGGCTTGTAATGCAATGTTTTCTCCTCAACGGATAAGCTTGTTATAAAACATTATTTTGGGAAATAAACTTAGTGTGTTTTTATTTTCATTCCAGACAATTGGAATGGTTCAGACTCACTTTCTGAGAAGGAAGACTTATTATTTAAAACTGGGGAAACTAATTTTTTAAATTGTAAATTAGAAAACTTTGCCTTTTCGTTCAAAAAGTATATTGCATTTGCAGCACAAAATCGGATCACTGTGTCTGAATCAAAGAGCTAAATGCACGGCTCCGATTGGTTGTGTTTGGGTGGTCACATCCAGTCTCATTCTGCTGTCTGTAAAAATATGTTTCTAAGACTTAATTGCATACAAAAAAGTTCTGTGCGTTGTAACTACCCTGCACTGAAAGAATTGCGAGAGCGAGGAACTAGTTGGATTTACTTCAAGTTTTGAAAATCAGGTAACCCATCTTTAAATTGGCTGAGTGCAGTTGTCTTGTTTTGGTTTAAAATACTACATCCTGTACATACAACGACTTCCTGTTCAATACTCTTCAATGAGGTTTTCACTTCATCAGTTTAAAACTAATAAATCCTCTTTAGATCAGACAGTTGCGGTGAATGTTACAGAAAACATGTTAAAGACTTTACATATTAGAGGAATATTTCATCAGAGAACACTTCTGTGTTTAAAAAGAGACATGATTGTGTCTAAATGCTAACGCTAACAGGAAATGGTTGTATGTACAGAATTTAGCATTTTTGAACAATCGCAAACCAACTGAAATTCCGTGCACACAGCCCATTGAATATTGTTGCAATTGTCCGTTTGGATATATTCATCTATGCTGAGTATCAAATACAACTTAAATCTCAATTTCAATAGTAATAATATTTTATTCACAATACCAGTTGATACTGCAGTGATCTTTTACATGCTTTTTTAAGTCAAGTTTTTACAGTAGACCAGTGTTTCTGTGGTACTTCTGACAGATGGAATAACTGTCTGGGCCTCCACTGGTAAATTGGTTTGCGGTCCGTACCACTGGTTCAGCGGTTTGGAGTGCCCTCCTCACCCAACTTGCCTCACATGGCAGCAGGGCAGGATGGGTGACGGAGGTTGTTAGTAATAACAGTAAAACAAAGCCGGGAGGTCTGGATGTACATGTTTCTGTTTTAGCAGAAAAAAAAGTTTTTTTCCTTGAAAGAAAAGAGACACAGTGGACACGCCATTACAATTTGCTGCTGTGATTGCACAAACTAATTGAAGTTGGCACATCCAATTAGCTCGAAGTATTTCATTAAACATCCCATGTTTTCTCAAACGTTTTCAGCGGGGAAAGTTCTAGACGGATAATGTGGAAGAATTCAAATTGGAGTTCAACACAGTTCCATGTGGCTTGAGTCAGGTTAATGGTGCTTGGGGATTTTTAGTTTTAGTATTATCTTCATTTAGTACATATCATTCACGTTTTTATCATTTTTGAGTTTTTTCTTTGTTAAAACTATTTTGTATTGTCCAACAAGAAAAAAAATTGTTTTTAAGTCTGCTGCTTATTAAATATTTTATCTTTAATAAGCAGCAGACTTACAAACTACAATTTTGAATGAAGAGGTTCTACAGTTCTGCAGTCAATGGTCTTGTTTCATTTTTAAACAATTTTAAATCAATTTTATGTTTTACATTGTCTAGTTTCTTCTTAAACACACAGTAACAACACAATTTTTTTTAGCACAACTATTTGAAGTTGTGTCACAACTAAGTCTTTATGGATGTTGTTGAAGTAGTGTTATCTCAGAAAAGTAAACAGATTATGCTGTAGATGTTAAAATATTCCAGGTGGCGCAAATCACGTTAGAATCACACTAGCCTTTAGTCTGTAGCTGCTGTTAGTATTGGTGAATATATTTACAAACTGTGCTTTATGCTTCTCCATTGTTTATCTTAACTATATAAAAAGTCTACTTTTTTAATATAAAAACTCGCTGCAGTCTTTCTTAGCAGAAGTTTATCTACAAAAGTCCAGACCTCATGGACCTCAGTGCTGCTTACAACCTTGGTAACAACAACTAATCTTTAGTGGAAAAAACAAACATATTAAACTATGCACAGTTTTGTCAATACCACCCAGTCCTTTTTTTAGCTAATGTATATTGACAGAGCATTCATTCTGATGCAGCGAACATTGAGCTAGTGCAGGCAGGGTTTTCACTTCTCCTTTATTGATCATTGATTTCTTATGATTCAAGTCACTTTGCTGCACTAATTGACCTACATTTCTTTGGCTGTTCGGAAGCATGTTTTGCATTCTAATTTTCTCCCAACTCCATGTGTCACATTTCTTCCTTCTCATTTTTGTTTTCGCAATTATTGAAACGACATCTGTCAAAACACATTCCAATCCCAGTTTCTCTCTTTTAATATAAAATGTTTAAATTTATCTTTCAGAAGTCTTTGGACAGTATTAGTCTGAGTGACAGCTTCAGAATGGCTTTCGGGGGTAATGATGAGAGAAAACCACAAAGAAAAAGAAGCAAAAACCGTGTATTATTCAACGCGTCTATCATTATTTTAATACAAGAATAGTGGCTTTCTTTCATGGCGACCGCAAAAGGCTGGAACTTGTGATTTAGTGTGACGCGTCTTTGCTGAATTCGCCTCAGATCTCGGTGAAATGATCGTCCCTGTTTTAGATGTTGCACACCGCTCTCCAGCCTGGTCAGGAGGAATGCCTCTTATAATGATGTCCGGATGAGATTATGTTTCCAGTTTACGGAGGAGATCAAGACACCCTTTGTATTTGAAGACACTGATTTATTCCATTGACTTTAACACAATTCCTCAAGATTTGCTGTGAGTGCCAAAGAACGCTGAAGGATGACTAGGACTAGAAAGGAAAACTGTGGTGATGATGTCCAGGGATACACCGCGGTTAGGGTTACCAGTTAACAAAAAACTGCAAGACACCTTTTGGATTGGATCACATATCACAAATGTAATTGTTCTAATGGAAATATGTCAATTAAATAGATTTTGTGCTTAGAAGAGGTTGTGTCGAAATAGATTTATTTTGCAAAATGGCAATATATAGCCACTTTTTAATATTTAAGAGTCAAGATTGATATACCGTGTATTATATTTTGAGATATTTACTGAACAAGATAAATCAAATTTGTTGCCTGACCAGCCAGCCCCTCCTACATTGTTTGAATGCAGAAGAGTCGGGAACCAAAGACAGAGCCAATGAGTTCATTGTCCAAAATTAGGACGATCCAATCTCAAACAGCCGCTCCACCTCCCCCACCCCTCACCAATTTCAAAACTTTTTTTTCAACAGTTTCAAAACCGCTCTGGTTAGCGCTCTTGCCTCACAGCAAGAAGGTCGCGGGTTTGACTCCTGCACAGGCCGGGCCTTTCTGTGTGGAGTTTGCATGTTTCTCCCCGTGTCTGGGTGGCTTTCCTCTGGGCACTCCGGTTTCCCCACCAACCCATAACATGCATGTTAAGGCCTCCAGCTATGGTAGTCCTGACCAAGCCTAGCAAGAACATCTGGAGATGGGTGCCAAAGCGCTGCACTGCGGCGATCACTGCCCCTGAGGAGATGCCCCAGAGGCATTGAAGGATGGGTCAAATGCAGAGGACAAATTTCCCTATGGGGACAATAAAGTATACCTTACCTTACCTTACCTTGCATTCAAGATGGTGGATGCAGCTGATAGATTGTCTTCAGCTCTTGCTTCGGTTTTGAACAATTTGGAAACTATCAATTCATTAAAACTGAGCAACAAACCGTGCGGAGAGCCTTCAGACTGAAAAAAATCTTTGCGATACATATTTGATAACATCTGGTTTAGCGTGTCGCTGCTTCTGTGTAAAAACTTTGTTCTGAGGTTGTACACGCTCCAAACGACAATGGCAATGTGATTATTGGTGCAGATTGTGTCTCTGACTGGGACTTGAACTGGGTCCTAGGCCAGAACTTAGTCTATATCTCGGACAGACGGTGGACTGGGGATAGGGTTGGGTTGGACAAGGTCTCGAATCAGCATTAGACACAGACGTATGACGTCCTGCTTCTTTACTTAGATCGTTGATTCGTTATAAATTTTTCATCTACAGTTCCCAGTGAAATGCACTGCCTCATAAACATGATTCAAGCTAATGAACAAGGACTGACTGTGATGCCAGTGATTCAGGAAGATTCAGACAGCTCCGCAAAAGGTTCAAGAGGAAGATGATGATGCCTATGACAGTGATGGCAATGTAGTACAAACCAGTCAAGGTATTATTACACATATCAGCTTGGATCAGTTAACAGTCACACAAAAATACATAGTAATTTGTCAATTTAATATTTTAATGGAAGCGGGTTAGGGGTTAGGGCACCCTAAATGCAAAATATTGTTTTAGTGATGGCTACACCACAGTTAGGATTACCAGTTTACTAAAAAGATCAAGACACGCTTGGCATTGGACACTGATTTATTCCATCTAGTTTAATAAAATTCCTCAAGATTCTGCTGTGAGCACCAAAGAACAGAGTGACGGCTCAAACGAGAAAAGAAAATTGTAATGATAATGTCCGTGGCTACACCGCAGACGCCAATTATTGCTTGTTTTCTCCTCATGGCGAATCTGGGCAGGACTCGGCGTTATCGTGGTCCCGCGCTGGAACGGGACAGAGGAGGGTAGCCAGGTGGAACCAGCTGTAATTGGACCATCGAGAGAAATGACGGACATGCAAAACAGTCACACGCAATTAAGCTCAGAGGAGGAGATGCTCTGGGCCTGCTTTATTCTGCAGAACAACAACCTTGAGATCAATGTAAAAGCTGAATCGAGCTATTCAGGAGCTGTATTATCATTACCTTGACATGCCTTTTGTTGTCAGACGTAAAAGCTGATTTGCAGGGAGAGTGAGGTGACTCGATAATATACACACATTATGTTGAGGATGAAATGCATTATTTATTTGTATACATTATTAACTCCTACTTAGCGGCGTAATGCTGAGGTGTCAGTTATCTGGTCCGAAATCAGTGAGGTTCTCAGTTCGGCTTATCTGCCTCTGAGGGGCCTTTCGTGTGGACTTGAATATTTCAATGTTATCAAATTTGAGTCAATCATTCAAGTTGTTAGCTTGACAATATTATCATTATTTTAAAAAATGTCAGTTATAGTCTTAGTTTGACTTGTGAACCTGCGCAAAATCTTCTGGACATGCACACATATTAATTTTTTTACTTCACTAAAGCCGACTGCACACTACAGGAGTTTTGGCCCGATGTGCCCCTCTATGAGTTGGGGGAGGCGTGGCCAGAGTAAGGATTTTCTGAAGAGATTTTTTCTCGTTTCTCTCCTTATGTCTGTGCACCACTGCGACTATTTGTCGAGATGTATCATCATGAGGTTCACATGCTGCATGTGCACGTGCACATAAAATAAAGAAGCATTGTTTCATCTGTAAATAAACATAATGATTTGTGCACGTAGTCAAAGTGCGGGATTCTAGCAGGTGTGTCATCTCCGACACATTAAATTTTAACCTGGCCAGCCAGATGGTTTATCTTGCGGTATTTGTGAATTCACAAACACGAGATAAACCATCTGGCCTTCGTCCGGCTCGATTGGTTGAGAGTCCGAACCAAGCGATGACCAGCCCAATCACATCACAGTAGCGTGGTTTTGAACCAATCACATTGTAGCAAGGCGGGCTAACACGGGCCGTTAGCTCCCCTGTGCTGCAGCCAAGTCTGATTCAAGCTAAACAAAGACGGCGCTTCCGTGGATGTACGTGTTTCTGCTGCTTTTGATGCGGTTTCAGCAGAAATACGGAGTAATTTCTTTTTGAAAGAAGAGCAGTATGTGTGACACGTACTTGTTCTATCTCACGCGGACATTGGATACAACATTACGAGTTGTTGCTGTGATTGGCTAGCTCAAATAAGGTAGGCCCCACACCCAATCAGCTCGAAGTATTTCACTAAACGCCCGCCTTTTTTCAACGCTTTCAGCAGGAAGTCCCAGATGGATATAGTGAGAACTCAGATAGGAGTTCAACACATACTCATCTGGCGTGAGCCAGGTTAATTAAATGATGCGTGAAGCAATAATTTTACTATATGAACATGGCCAACACGGAATTTGTTTAAACTTTTTCATTTCACGCCCACAGTGAGTCAGTTTACAGTAACAGCTCCTTACCTCTGCTGAGCCTCTGCTTTTTTTTGTGACACACGCACTGTTCTCTGCTCACTCCGCTCCCCGAGTCCACCACACTATTTATACTAGTGTGGTCCCTGGCCATGTATTATTGGTTCCCCAAATGTGGATGGATTTTGTGATGAACAATACAGGGTCCACAGAACTTTCTGACATCGCCAAGGAGTCCCTGATCTGAAGAAGTTTAAGAACCTCTAATTTGCATTACAACAACCAAATACATGATGATGATAACCCTAGCTTTGTCAACTTTGTGAAATGCATTATGTAGATATCTCACAATATTACGTCGAACACGCAAATGTAAGACAATATATCCCAGTATCTGCCATTATCTGATTGATTTTAAGCAAATATGGGTCATCAAAGTAAATTAGAGCACGAGCATAATCATTATTGCATTATGATGGGACTGTGTGCCTATGTCAGGAAACGGCCGCCCACTGACAGATTATCTCATTGGCATTGATCCTGCTTCTCTGCAAATTAATCACAGTTCCACTATGTGGTTTTGGAAAAAAAGATGACGTGACCTTTCATTTAACCAAGAGTGGTCTATTTATGATCCAAGTCATCTGCCTTTGTGTTTTCTAAGTTTAGTGTTAAAATGTGCAGACGAGAGCAACAAGAATAGTTTTATTTAATCTGGAATCATAAACAAGATGCGTGTGGGATGTCAAGATTATCAGCTTAATCAATAATTATGAATTTTCAATCACAAAATTATAATAACAGTGACCATCCACTTCGGTTCAACAAGTATAGACTCCCATGTTAAATTTCCATAGGGTTTTTGAAAAACAGTTTTATCAAAAGTTTGAAATAATTCTCAGCGTGAATCAACTCTGTGGTGAGTCATGAGTATTAAGACTACTTTTAGTTGAAAATCTGCAGGTTTATAAACTACAAAGTTATTAAATTTTTGCCGAAAAAGCAAATAGATATAAAAACCCAGCGACTGAATTTAGGACATACATTACAACATGTTGTATGAAAGTATCAAAATTGACTTTTTGATTCAGGCAAATGTAAGGTTTTAGAATTTTGAATTATTTATTGTGTGTCAATAAAAAATATTGTATTTGTCAAGTTTTTAAAAACAATGAAATACAGTTTGGCTCCTCCAAGTAGGAGGCAATCTTCACTACCTGACAATGTGTATGAATGTTGTATCTTTAACAAGTTGATGTGATAAAACTCAGGCTAAATGTGGCTAAACAGAAGTGCTGCCAAGAAAATAAGGTGAATCATTTGCAGTTTCGTGTTGGTATTATCTGAGTTTATTGGAAAAAAAAATGCTTATATATATGAAAGTAAATTTGTGAATTTGCAAGGAAATATAAAAAAAAAATCCAAATATTGTATGAACCCTTTCAACCTACACGAAATCTAAATTTTTAACAATCTATATTAAAACATCAAAATGTTTTTTCTCATGTTTTGTCACTTTTTATACAGAAAATGAAAAAAGGGGATGCAGAGTGTATAGAGCTTTGGTTTCCAGGTCACACTCAACATCTCACAATATCTCTGGGTGGAGTTTGCATGTTCTCCCTGTGCTACCGTGGGTTCTCTCTGATACTCCAGCTTCCTCTCACCTCCAAAAACATGCATGTTTTAGTCAACTGGCAACGTGAATGAATGAGAGAGTGAATGATGATGAGTTGTCCAGGGTGTTCCCCCACCTAAGGCCCAAAGTCACTGGATTATGCTCCAGTCATCCACAATCTCTATTGAGAACAAGCAGCAGACTTCCGACAATTGACAAGCCTGACAATAATAATTTTGAAAAACGAAAGATTTCTCTGTCGTTTGGTTAGAAGCTCAGCAGGTTGGGCCTGAGCAGTACTTGGATGGGAGACCACTGGAACCTCAGGAGCCACAGTGGAGCGCCTGGAAGAAAAACTGTCTGATGAAAATGTGTCTGTGAGTGTTATAAAGCGTGCTATATAATTCATTGTATTTTTATTAGTGTAATACTTTGTCTTGCAGTATTATTAATGACTAACATTTGATCTTGTGACATCTTTTCTGTCTTTGTTCCTTTCTAACACATATAAACATAAATGCAAGAAAAAACAACTTCCATAAATCTGGTGACGAGAACAGACGCCGGTCCTGACTGTGTCTCTTCATATCTGCCCTCCCTCGCCCGTCAGCGCCTCAGTCCCCCACAGCGACTGCGTTTGGCCTCCTCAGATTATTCCTCACGATAATGGCTACTTTCATTTTGCACATACTGCCTCTCAGCACCTCTGCCGTTTGCCTCCTTCAAACTCTGCCTTTTTCACATTTTAACTGCCTGGCCATCCATCAAACATGCAGCCTGTTTGTCTGTCTGCGGGCAAAGGCTGATTTATTATTCAATGGGAAATTACTGCACCGATGCCTTCGCCGGGCCAAAAGAAAACACTCCAGATTGAATAACTCAGTGGAAGACGGATTGAGAATTTCTGGAATTCTATGCTAAAATGTTTCAAAATTGTTTTTTTGTTATTTTATTCATGTTTGTCTATAATGATCAGGCGTTGGCTAAAATGTTTTTGCGCCTGTATAATCGCAAGAACCACACACACAAAAAGATAAACAATAACTATATCTGTTCCCATTTTGCCATGAAGGAGGCTCTGTTTCAAGGCAAAAATTGAGGGAAATAAAATCTCTAAGGTAGATTGCTGTGACAAATAAATAAATTAATTAATTAATAAAAAGAGAGAAAGAGAGATAGATAGAACAAAAGAGAGAGAGAAAGAAAGAGAGAGAAAAGAAAGAGCAAAAGAAGAAAGAGTGTGAAAGAAAAGAGCGACAAAGAGAGCGAAAGAAAAGAGAAAGAAAGATAGAGCAAAAGAAAAGAGAGAGAGAAAGAAAAAAGGTGAGAAGAGAGCAGGTGAGAGAGGACACAAAGGAGTGAGAAGAAAGAGGAGAAAAATGGAGAACAAGAGTGGAGAGGAGGAGAGAGAAAAGAAAGAGAGAGGCAAAGAAAAGAGAGAGAGAAAGGAAAGAGAGAAAGAGAGCAAAGAAAAGAGTGTGACAAAGAGAGAGCGAAAGAGAGGAGAGAAAGTAAGAAAGAGCAAAAGAAAATAGAAAAAAGGGAGAGAAAGGAAAGAGAAAGAAAGAAAAAGGTGAGAAGAGAGCAGGAGATAGAGGAGAGAGAGGAGTGGAGAACAAGAGTGGAGAGAGGGAGAGAGGAGAGAGAGAAAAAGAGAGAAAGGAAAGAGAAAGAGAGAGCGAAAGAGAGAGCGAGAAAAGAGAGAGAAAGGAAAGAGAGAAAAAGAGGCGAAAGAAAAAAGAGTGACAAAGAGAGCGAGAGAGAGAAGAGAGCGAGATGGAGAGGAGAGAGAGAAAGGAAGAAAAAAGAGGAGAAAAGAAAAAGAAGGGGAGAGTGGAGAGGAGAAAGAGAGACAGGAGAAAGAGACGAGTGAGAAGAAAGAGAGAGGAGAAAAATGGAAAACAGAGTGGAGAGGATTAACTAAATTGAGCTATAGATAAAAGATGAGATTTGGCACAGGTGTATCTTCACTTTCATTATCGTTCTTTTTTCTTTCTTTTTTTGCAGTGTTTGAGACAAAGTAAACAGATTAAGAATTCAGAATCCTCCGCAAAGATTTCTCAACTCGATTTTTCCCAGTTTGCCTCTAATCTGCTGCCGTTTGCTAAAATGTTATTGCATCCACATTTCATCAGCGCATTATTTTTTCATATCCGTGACTATCGATGTTAGCGTTTAGCAGACGTGTTGTATTAGACCAGACAATGTAATCTGCCTCCATTCTGTCTGGTGCCCAATAACCTCCAGATATTAGCCCAATCCAATCCACTGTTTGTTAATAACACTGGTGCAATAAAGCTCCAGTCCATGCCAAACTGGACTGGAGACAATCAGGGCCGAGCCGATCCAAACGCCGGTGCCAGATGTGCTGATTAGAACATTTGTATAAACAGTGTTGATATTAAGAAGCCTAATATGGTCGTGCGCAAGTCATTTGGTCTCTCTAAATTGTTTGCTCCTGAAAAGTACACAGCATTTCACTGAGTTTGTGAAACGTATGCTAGATTACAATTCATCAAGCTGAGTGTTAGTTTGTGGTTAAGTTGTGAATACGGTTAAAGTGCAGTAGGAGTAGTGGTGAAGGAAGGATTGTGGTTATAAACTGTGGTTCTCAAAGTAGAGTCCAAAGCTATTTGAGTTTGAAATCATGGCGCTTTATAATCAAGCTTTTTTTTATTTGTGTATTTTTTAAATGTTTATTAATGTACTGGCTGATTCCACAGCTGTGCAGGTCTGTGCCTCAGCTCCGCCATTCTATCGACCTCCCACAAAATTGCGGATCAATGGTAAATTCTTCTGTGCCATAGTCTGCCTGGCTCCACAGATCAGAGCACACCAAAAATGAAACTAATTTTAAAGTAAAAACACTCCGTACTGACTTAACTCAGATCACAGTTCTTGTAGTTAATGTTTCTACAAATAGTTGCTTTACAGTTTGACTCAGCTGTGAGTGTTAACTTTCACTTCATGGCACGATGGCAGAGCGGATAGCACTCTGGCCTCACAGCAACAGGGTCGTGGGTTCGACTCCCGCACGGCCCTGGACCTTTCTGTGTGGAGTTTGCATGTTTCTCCCCGTGTGTGGGTGGTTTCCTCCGGTTTCTCCACCAACCAGTAACATGCAGGTTAGGAAACGTTTGATAGTTGGAGGTTGAGGCCCCCAGGGCTGCTTACTGTCACTCAGTGGGAAGGGGTTCATCTCACTGTGAAGCGCTTTGTGACTCTGTCTGTGAAAAGCATTATACCATAAAGATTATTTACTTTATGTGACTGAAAGAATGACAGGAGAACACATTATATTGAGGGGATATAAGCTCTTTATTTCCCTCGTGGAGGAGAAAATGTATGTAAACTTGTGATGTGAGCATTCCATCAAACACAGCAGTTATGTGCTTCTGTTGCTTTATTGATTAATAAATTGATTTTATTTCATAAACTTGTCTCTCATCACCTGCTCTTCATTCTGTGGGGCTTTGCAGCCTGGCAGAGACAAAATGCGTCCATAGGCGAGAATTTGCGCACGAAATTGAAGTGTTCTGTGGTGCAGGCTGTATAGTATATGCAGATGTGTAATCAGCCTGATAAGTAGGACTGAATGACATTCCACTCTAGATGTCTCATTGTGGAACCTGGTGTTCTAATGGTCTTCTCTTCAAGCACTGACCGACCGGAACAGGCTTACCTCTTAGATCTAATGAGATCAGGTTTTGACAAGCTGGTATTGAAGTTTATATTTAAAAGGAAAATAATGAGGAGAAAGCCTATTATGCCATTTTGGATAATGGTGGACACGATGGTCCAGACTTTCAAAGATTTCTTTTGGTGACAGTGATGCACCAATCCAATACAGAGATCAGATATCGGTGTGATCCATGAAGGTACTGTCCCATTGGTTCAGCTGGATGTGTGTCTTTTACTAAACTTGATATGAGTTACAGGCTGAAGTCAACTCACAGTATTTCATATCACTTGAAACTGTATTCATGTATAGTTCAGTTGGTCTTTGCACAATAACATTCTATGACCAATTTGTAAGATTTTTGATACAATAAAAATATATATATTTTCAGTTCCTACAGTGGTGCCAAAATCTGCTATCGACAGATACTATTGACCGTTTTCTTAATGTCTTCATTTTCTCTGCTCTCCATCTGTATTAAAATCAGTATTATTGGCCTATAGATTGCTGTGATGTGCTGTGAACAAAACCTAATGAGGATTTTAGCACTTGTAATCTGTTTTCCATATGAAATGTGCTTTAGAAATAAAAAGAATTTGGATTTAGACTGTGATATAAAACGCATTCAGCGTGGTTAAATTGGGACTCGTCTATCAACACTTTTTTTGTCTTTTTCTTAGTAACACTCTCCAATCCATTTATGCTCAAGATAACCACCACTCATTTGTTTAAAAAAGTCATTAAAACTCTCCAATACGCCTGGTTTACATTTCTAACAAATCATTTTGTCTCTTTTTTTTTTTCCCCAAAGAAAACAAGATCTCTGCCTGAACACCGGAAGGCTCGACATAATTGTGTTTTCGGACCAGAGAAAAACATCAATATAAAATCAATTAGGTTGTGCACATTGAGCTTTTATGGAGCGCGCGTTCAGTATTTAAGCCTTACACTGCACTGCCGCGAGCTGTTGGTAATGAATACAAATCTAAAAGCACTGTGTAAAACTTCAGCACGTATCACTCTCCTAAAGTCTTACACTCGTCTCCATGGCGCTGTTTAGCATAGCGGTTATTATGGGATGGCCAGACACAATGTAGAGAAGATTGCAGAGGTCTTGATAAAGAGGAAATAATGAGAAGAGGATGGAGGGTTGTACGGAGCGGCTATTGTGGACGCTTGTGTAATGTGTATAAGGGACGTGTGCATTAGATCAGTTTGGATTAGGGGGAGAGGGTTCGGTTTTGTCACGTTCAGTTTTTGTCTTGATTACTGCTTCAAAACTGGAGCGTCTGACTCTTTGTTGTAAACGAGAAAACTTTGTCTTATCCACCAAATATAACATGGACAGAGAGGTTGTGACAAAACCTTTGAAGTCAGTGTAGGGTAAATTTAGAATTAGTGTTGTTAAAAAAATGTATAGCCAGATGCTAATAAGAGATCGACTGATATGGGTATTTCTTTGGTCGATGCCGATACTGATATTTCAAAATTCTGACAGACAATGCCGCTATCAATGGCATATTTTCAGACTAATTTTCTTTAATTAGTTTAAAAAATATTATAACAGAAGAAAACGTCAAACTAATCTATTGTTCATATTTACAAAGAAACAAGCACTTTTTCAAGCTTGTGCTGCAGCTTCTCAAGTCAGAGAGAAAAATAAAACGTATAAGTCATAGTAAAGTAAAATCAAAACCGCAGACTTAATAAAATAATCTAGAGGGCAGTAGGGAGCTGCCATTGAAAGCCGGTTGATTTCCGCACCGATTTTTCCCTGATGCCGACACGGAAAACCTGGTCCACGCAGACGGCACTTGAGGGAGCGTGTCTGCCAAAATTACAAAACCAAACAACTGCCTGATCAGATATCGGCCAAAACTGAGACCGATATACAAAAACAATCAAATCGAACTATCGGCCCCAAAATATTAGCTGGTCAATATATCGGTCTATCTCTAATACTAATCAATACTAATATAGGTATCAATACTAGCTACTTATTAAAACCTCATTAGAAACTGTAGCAGCACAGCTCCATCATTCTGACACACAGTCTCCATTCAGACAGTGCAGCAGAAAGATTACTCAGGCCAGAAACCTGCCCTTTGTACACACTAACCCGGGCTCAGACTGCACTCGGTCCAGCTGGTGCTGCTGCTGTCGCCTCCTTTGATCCTGGAACACACAAGACTACGAACTCTCACAAGAATTCATTGTTTGTGAAAGAAAAAGGGCAGCTCCAGAGCACCTTGAGAAACGTAAGGTTAAGATCTTAAAAACCTTGCCACTCGAAGTAAACAATCTTTAAAGAAATGTCATGTCTTTACAACAAATAAATAAATACAAAGCAAAATTATATATCAAGTTTTTTCATGTGCAAAGTTTTATTTCATAAAACTGGTCACAAGCATCAAGAAAAGTGATGTGTTAGACAATAAGAAAATAAAAGATGTGAGTGTTGCGTGACTAGGACAACCATAATCATGCATAACTGTTAAATAGTGATATTTGTCTTGCAACAACCGTAACTCTAAAATGTTACATCTGAACCGGTCATGTGATTTTTGATGGGAACGTGCCAGGCTTTTGGCAGGTCGAGAAGTGTCTGTGTGTCTGAGTGTAGCAGAGTGTGACAAAGGTAGAGAGAGAGGGGGAGAAGGAGAGAGGGAGAGAGGAGAGAGAGAGGGAAAGGAGGGAGAGAGAGGGGGAGAGAGAGAACGAGAAGGAGAGAGATCCAGAAAGAGAGAGAGGAGGAGAGAGAAGGGGAAGAGGGAGAGAGAGAAGAGAGAGGGAGATAGAAAGAGAGGGGTAGAAAGAGAGATTAAGAGAGACAGAGCAAGAAATAGACAGAAAAGAGGGAGAGAGGGAAAGAGAGAAAAAAGAGAGACAGACAGCCAGAGGGAACTAGAGAGAGACAAAGACAGAGAGTGAGAGAGGAAAGCGAGAGACAGAAAGACAGAAGGGCATAGAGAGAGGGAGAAGGAGCGAGACAGAGAGAGAAGAGGGGGAGAGAGAAGAGAGAGATGTAGAGAGAGAGAGACTGAGTGCAAGGGAGAGACAGACAGAGAGGGAGAAAGAGAAAGAGAAGAAAAAAGACAGAAGGCGTGAGAAAGGGGAGGGGGCAAAACTTAGAGAGAGAGAAGGAGAGAGCACACCATTCCCAATTATTCAACCCAAATCTTTTAAAAGTATGTGTTTCAAAGCCGCGAGGAGCCATCAAAGTTACAGCAGCTTGGTGCATAAAGGTCAGCGCGAGATAGATCTGCATTCTTTTGGCTGGACAACTTTGGAGATGTTTTCAGGCGAGAGAAAATAAACGGAGCAATGTTGCATATAAGAAACAACATTTTTGCTTAAAGGTGCAGCTCCGGTGACTAGCTTTTAGAATGTGGAAAGTTAGCATATGTCGGTTGAATCCAAATTTAGCTTGTTTTATGCAGTTTAATAAAAAAGATAACCTTAAAGTGAACCTTGAAGACTTTTTAAATCTTTTTTTTTTTTTTTTACAGTGAACAAAATGTAGAATACGGATCTAGATATGTCAAGTTTATTAAAAACACTTTCTGTCTCCTTTAGAAGTTTAAAAAACAATTATGACCTGTTATTCTTATTGGGGCCATACCAGCAAGCCTAAGCCTGATTCCGTCAATATCCCAGAGGCTAAGCATGTTGGGCCTGGGCAGTACCTGGATGGGAGACCGCTGGAGCAACAGTGGGGTGAACAGAAAAGAACTTCTTGTTGTGTCCTTATTCTTCATCTACATTTCCAGCTCTGGTATGAGTGTGAATGGCTGGTGATGGCGCAAAGTGACGGCGTCGCTTCTGTCCGTCTGCCCCAGGGTAGCTGTGGCTACAATAGTAGCTTACCACTACCCAGTATGGAATGAATAATGCATAATATGAATTATCTTTTGGTGTCTAGAAAAGCGCTGAATAAATCCAATGCATTAGTATTAAAGGTGGGGTATCTAACTTTTTAGATGTAAATAAGTAATTTTTGTCTTTTCCACTGAAAGCATAGTGATAATGCAGGACTTTGTGGGGAAAAATAATAAATAAATAAATAAATAGACCACTGACGAAAGCTAGAAGCAGCTCTCTGTCTGTTCGTGAGTGGTCCTCTCCATGTTCCCCTTTGTAATCTGTCAAAACATGTTCTACTATCTTTAATGCAAAAATGAAGTGAGTGAATGAGTTAAATTGCTATTTTCTATTTTGACAGCATGAAAATCAAGTGCATATTAAATGATAAAGGTAAATAATCAAACCAATCTTGCCTGTTATGCTAATGCTTTAGTCTGGATGATTTATGGACTTAATAACAGTGCTGACATCGTATGACATCACATTAGAATGATGTTTTTCAGAACAGTGTTTTCTGAGGCTCAGAGGGGAAACAATAGTATCTTACAGAACAGGATTAATAACTCAAAAAAGTCAATTTTGCACAATATAAGTCATTTAAAAACATTTGCATTTGACATTTCTTCCTGAAAAGCTGTTGCCCTCTGAGCAGATCTTCACACCTTTTTACATTTCGGAGACAAAAACACATCAAGCCGTGTCACAATAAGAGCTTTCTGATTTGATATGAAACCATTTGCATATTCTTTTTTGGTGCACATAGTAGGTGTCCCCCGGGACCTCCAATTGCTGCCGGAGCACAATCTAAAAAACAGCCTTTCTCTCGTGGGACCAGCGCTCCCCTGAAACACAAAATGGTAATCCCAGTGGGACTCCTCCGGCAAAACAAAAGGTTGAGTAGAAATGTCAGCTTTTGAGGGAGTAGCGACAAAAAGTCTCCAAAATGCCAGAATGTGGGAAATGAAAACACGAGAATTTTTTAGATATTCCAAGATTGCTTTTGATGTGTGCCCTTTGTTAGTTTATGTCATTGTTTGATTGGCTGGATCCAGAGCTTCTGCAACACATTATAAAGAGTAGGTCTGGTCACCACTCACCTGCCATGTCTCGAGCCAAATCTACAATGAACCGTGCAATCAGACTCTCTGAAAGTGTTTTGTCTCTTGGTTATTTAATTAGGTTTGAATAAATAAAAACATAATATGTCTTTAAAATAGAAAAAAATTGTAATTCAAGAGAAGATTCAAATTCTTATTAATAAGAAAACATGGACCAAAAGTGATACATTCTGAACCAGCTTAAAGTGCATTTGACAAGTTGAACAACACATTTCACTAAAATTAATCATTAAAATTCATTCATCCTAATTATGTAATTTTTTGGGAGATTAAAATGTACAGTACTTCCTGTTCATAAATGGTGACATCACGGTAGGTAGTTTTCTATCAACCATTTAATGAATTGAGCCAAAACTTTTCTAATATAACAGGCTTTTTTACTTTAGAGATAGAAATACAATAGAGCACATTCAGTTTGTTACATTCATACCTACAGGTCATACAATAGTTTTTTTGGGGATAAACTTAAAAAAAAAAAAAATTCTCTAGTGTGATGTCATCAGTTATCTACTTCCTGATATTTTCAGCATAGTTTTAAGCTTTTCTTCACAAACTTGTTCTTGATTCATGTAAAACTGTCATTTATATTTACCATAGGCATTCATCTATCAAAAAGTTAAGTTGAAATTAGAAATGATAAAAACCTGTCATACACACTTTAAATTAAATGTTGTAATTTCCTAGTCAAATCTTATGAGTTGAGTTTTTTCTTATGAACAGACCTCTGATGTAGTCATACCTCAACAGTGTCATTTGGCGTTCCTGCGACGTGTCTGGTCAGCTGGTTTACACATGATTTGGCATAATTGGGACAGCAGGACGATGGCGCCATCTCCAGTCCGACCTCTTCAGAACTGTGTCCCAGGTGTGAGAAAGTTGGCCAGCCCCCTCATCCCGATTTACAGTCTTGGTGGGCGCATTTTTTTATTTCGATGGCCTCCCTGATCCAGCCATCGTGCTGCTGTCCCAAGTAGGAAAATGGCGCCAAAACCTGTATAAACCAGCTGACCAGACACGTCACAGGAACGCCAAGTGACACTTCTGAAGAAGATTACAGTGTGCAGCCGAAACTGTCAGTGTCTGAATACAAACAGAGGTCTGTTCATAAGAAAAAACAACACATAACTATAACAGAAGACCTAATGAAGTCAAATCTTAACAAAACTCAACTAAATTAAGAAAAGTATTGGAAATTATGTGGGTTTTTTGTCTTGTTTTTGAATTCATTTTGTAGCCAAATCGAGACTTTTCAATGCAGCAGAAAAACACCACAGGGAAATTCTCTTACAAATCACCACTCAGAGAAAATTATACACAACAAATGCTCTTGATTATTCAATAAAAAAAAAACTTTGTTACATCGTTAACTTAAATTTTAATCTAACACAGTGAATGTAGACACCTGAAATGATTTACTCTCCATCTAAACTCACGTTGAAAACTTTTTCACATATTGTATAATTGAACATGTTTTTACTTTGGTGGATTGAGAGCAATTGAAAGTGTATGAAGCGTATGAATATATTATAGATCCTGTCAGTACATTTCTACAAGATTGAATAAAATTAAATATAGCAAGAGATATAGTTTGAAATGTTAGCCTCTATGTCCCACTTTATCGTCCCACATTAGAGAATAACCCAATTTGTTGATTTACATGGCACACATAAAACAAAGCAGCTCAATGGTTTATAATCATTTAGAACAAAATCTAACGTCTCTCACTTTGTGCTAAAATAGTCTTTTCTCATTAATTCTACAGAAATTGCTCCTCATTCCCCTGTGTCATATATATACATAGAACATACATGTTGGTTTTGATAGATATGTAGGTGTTTCTGATGGGCTCATTCCTCTGTTAATTACACCCACTAAACTGTGGAGATGAACAGTGTGCCCAGATTACATGTATGCTCTCTGTATGTTCTCGTCTCATTATTGTATTATTAGTCATTATAAGTGAGCAGGAGTGGGTGACTCTGGTGCCGTCTGAGATGTAATCAACAAAGCACTTATATTTACTGAAACCATTACTATCCTAATTTTAAATTGAGATAAGGCAAGTTATGTTGTTAAAATTAAGTTTGCAATAGTGTTTATGTGTTCATTGTGACTGCTCTGGGCAGATCTGTTTGTTGCAGTGAATGAATCTTAAATGAAACACAATGTTTGAATCTTGCAAGGCCACAGTTTTAAAATTGGGTTTGGCATAACTATTCACTTACTGTAACTGAAGTAGTTTGAAATGTATAGAGAAAACAAGGCTGATTAGCAGTCTTTTTATGTCTTGATATAGACACAGACATTGATATCGGTGCATCCATATTAAATACATGTATTTTTTCCAGTCCGTGTCTTTGTCTGCTGCTACAGTCACTATCAGAGTCTCCAACCAGTAACAGTAGAGAAGTTCAGTAACTTAGAATTTTTTAATTTGCATTTTACATATTTTCAATTTGAGTTATAGGATGCCAGTTCACCACTGTAGAATCGTAAGTTTGCACGCTAGTTACCAGATAATGGTTTATGCTTTAGTGGCATCCAGTAGCATTCATCTAATGCTTGTGCAGCCTTTCACAGATATGTTTGTTTTTGCCAAGCGATTTTAAACAGTGCGTCATATGAACGCAATCTGTTTTTTGCGTGTGTATATCACGCGTTTGCTACCTGTTCATTTCTATGTTGGATGTAAAGACGTGTTATTAATATTCATGAATATTAACAAATCTTAACCTTAACCAACTCCAAGCCTCAGACCTAAACTCACCAATTTTTGTAACTTCAGACCTAAACTTAGCTGTCTACCCTCCTGTGTACCCGTCAACACTCAAGAATAGGAAGAAGCGTCGTCATGACACCATTTTACATAGCATTGATAGACACACAATCTATGAGAACATGTTGCTTGTGATCGCTTTTATATTGACTCCTTTTATTGCAACTCTTACATGAGAAGCTCTGGTTTTTTTGTTTTTTTCCAGCAGCTGTTTTGATCAGGTATGACAGACGTCTGGCTCCTGAAGCTTGAGACAGTGTTTTTCTCTTTGTTTTTTCACTCACCTGAATGTAACTTTTAAGGGTCATAGGGTCAAATTTCATTCTTAAATGTTGACTTAGCAGCAGAACTTCTGTTTTCGCACAAGTAATAAACTCTTGTACATCTGTGTTTTTGTGGCTAAATCTAGCAAAGAAGTTTTGTAACGTAATCCTAATAGAAACTGTATCTGCTATATACCTGCATTCAGACACAATTATTATACAAAAATGAACCACCTTTGCGTTGCCCCACTTTATCTCAATTTCACAAAGAACTGAGTGCGACATACAACAAACACCTCTCACTACAGGAAGCCGGCGCACAAAAGATGTCTAAAATTGGATTTGGGGGGGATCAAGTCTTTGTGTATCCTCTGCTTCCAGGGCGGTCCATTGACTTCTCCTCCAGAGCTCAGGTCAACTGGAAAGGGCTCTATCAGGCGTGACAAAAATCCACTAGCAAACCTGGCAACCCGTATTGATTCCTGCGAGTAAACAAGACAATAATGCAAGTGATTGAATGGCAACTCCCGGTGGAAGTGTCTGCGGTCGCATCAGCCTTACTTAGCTTTTCTCATTTCATTTGCTGTTTGGGTCAGTGGAAGTTAATTAATTTTGCTGAATACGATTTTTATCTCTCACACCTCGGCGATGGATTTCGGTTGCCTTTTGAAAAAGTCTCTTCATGTTTTATCTCACCTGGATCACAGTAAACTTCATAAAGACAGATTTTCAGAAAAGTTGCAAAGCTGAAATTGAGTGTTTGTAATTCTCGCTAATGCTTCGTTTGGACAAAATGAATCAAGAAATAAGAAGAAACTTTTGCCAGGCGTTCTTAGGGATGTCACCATATCAAATGTTAGTTTTTTTTTTCTTTCATTCACTTTGTCAAACACTTTTCCTTAAACTCTTCTTCTCAGCAGAGAAAACCTCTTGCTTTTCTTGAATTTTGCTTCTAATTGGCCACATTTACAGATGTGTTTTTTTTTCTTTGTCAAAAATTTTTTTTTATATATTTTTTGACCTCCATATGTTCACTGATAACAATATATAGAATTATATATTTATATTTTAAAAACTTTACTACATTGTATATTTTTAGAACCATAATAATTTTTCGTGCGATCTGAGATCGGGTTGCTGAGGCAGCCGTCTGAGCAGGGAGGTCCAGACTTCCCTTCCCACCACACTTGCTCCAGCTCTTCCGGGGAATCCCGAAGCGTTCCCAGGCCAGACGAAAGAAATCGTCCCACCAACTTGTCCTGGGTCTTTTGGAGGTCTCCTTCCAGTGGATCATGCCAGGAAGGACCTGGAGCATATCCCTGAGCCACCTCAGCTGACTCCTCTTGACATGGAGGAGCAGCAGCTTTACTACAAGTTCCTCTCCACTGACTGAGCTCCTCACTCCATGTCTTCATGACAATAAGTGAGGGTTGGAACATAAGCTGACCAATAAATTGAGAGCTTTGCCTTTCGACTCAGCGTCTTCTTCTTCAATACAGCCCTCTCATCACTGCTGACACTGCACTGATCCACCGGAAAATCTCACCCTCTCAACCATAAAAAGGCTCACAACATAACAGCTTTCACTTTTAAAACACAACTGTGCCAAATATCAGCTTTTTTTTCTATAAACTGTTTGTGTGACATAAAAACTGATATTTTGTTCATCTTTAGTGACTTACCTTTGCTTCTAAAATTGTCACGGTTATTATTATATTGTTTGTTTTTATTATATTACCAGTTACCCTAATAATCTTGACCTCTGCTCTGTCTATCATATCTTTAACTTAAAAAAGTAGATTTTGTTGAGCACAGCCCATTGCTTGGATCAAAGAAACCGTCGTCTCATCAGTGGAATCCTATCCCAGCCTGGCCCTCCCTCCTATTCTCCTGCTGAAGCACTGATCACTGCTGCAAAGACCCACAAGAAAGACAAAGTTGAAAGCTAGCATGGCAGCATGAAAATCAAAATCTGTCCTTAAAACGCTTCGTAGAAAAAAGAAATCCCAAATAATTGAGCGCTGAGGTTACTATCTGTAATTAGGGGATATGAATTAATAATTGAGTGCAGAATGGTGCTCCTCATATTTCATGGCGCGGCAGAGGAGCGTGGGAGACGAGTCTAAAAAGAGGAACGGCTTTGGTTGCACTGTTGAAGAATTCTCTGCCATGTGCCTGCTTTTTACTGTAGAAATTCTTTAAGCCTATATTTGCACAATTGTAGATTTGGCTTTCTCTTTTGGATTTTTGAATATATTACTTGGTAAACACACACAAAAGTCATACATATACAGTGCAAGATTCTTTGTGATCTACTTTGATGATGATCTGATTGCGTTGCTTATATTTTAAACTATGACTGTCGAGGGTGTTTCCCGCCTAAGGCCCAAAGTCATTGAGTTAGGCTCCGGTCACTTGCGACTGAAAATGGTAACAAACGGTAGAGAATGAATGAACAATGTATGAATGAATACCAAATCCAATCCAAGCCAAGCAATAATTCTTGCATGCAGACTAGCTGATGGCAGACTCCCACCAAAACTTACACCAGGCTCACACTGCCTCCAGTCCAATCCAGTTACTTTCTGAATCTGTTGGTGTCGTTCTGAGACCGGATTATTCATGTGTCAGTACGGAGACTGCCAACATCGTGAGACCATGAGCTCATGGGGGTTCACCTGATCACTGAGCACATGTATAGAGGGATTATTGGTCAACGTCACTTTTCGCTTACTGCGCATGTCGCCTGCAGAACGATACGCTGTCCATCTGGTTAGCGGGGAAACTTCTTTGATAAAAATAACAAAATGGGATGAGAGCTAGCTGTTTCAATCAGTATGAGCCTGTCTGACGGACGTCTGGCTCCTGAAGCTTGAAACGTGGCCATACCTGCTTGTCAAAGCCTGATCTTGTCAGATCTCAGAAGCTAAGCGTTAGGGCCTAGTTATGGGAGACCACTGGAACCAGGTGCCACAGGGTGATGACAAAAGTGGATTGTCATTGTGTCCTTGGGCAAGACACTTAGCCCGCATTGCCTTAGTGTCTGCGAACAGAGGGGGATATAGATTGTAAAGAGCTTTGAGTGCCTGGAAAGGTAGAAAAGCACTCATAAATAGACCTTTTAAATAAACCATTAAACAGTGTTTTTTTTTTTTTTTTTTTTGCATTTTTTCACTCACCTGATTTTACATGTGGCAGTCATAAAGATGAATCCATTCACAAATGTTGATTTAGCAGGTAGTTTCGTTTGTGATAAACTCTTGTTAGCTGACAACAGCGCTGGCTAGTGTTGCTGCTACAGCTTGTGTCAATCAGACAGTTCTTTCGCTGTCTGTTGATAACAAACAATCATCTAAACAAAGAACTTGTAAGTTTTGGACATTTTTTTCTTTTTTTTTTCATAATAAGAACATTATTACATCCTGTAATTGACATATGTAATTTAGTTGGTAAAGGATTTATTTGACACCACGTCCTGTTTGTTGTGGTCTTGTTTTTACAACTTGACCAAAAAGATCTTTCCAACAGAATGGCACCGGACGACAAGAGCACACATTAGATTCTCCGGACCAGATGGATTGCTGTGTGAGTGCCTCTCATCTGGCTGAGTGATACTGACAAAAATGGATATCGATAATTTTTGGCATATCTCGATATACAATTCAGACAAACCATAATGTAGAATTGCAATTGGCGAAAGAGAGACAGTTAAACATTTTTTGAGGT
Source organism: Mugilogobius chulae (assembly GCA_038363315.1). Classification (NCBI taxonomy): domain Eukaryota; kingdom Metazoa; phylum Chordata; class Actinopteri; order Gobiiformes; family Gobiidae; genus Mugilogobius; species Mugilogobius chulae. The sequence goes on from CM076407.1 coordinate 28,442,754, forward strand.
TTGTAGTCTAAAAAAAGTTGATCTTTGATTTGAGAACAATGTTTATAGCTACCACATCTGAAAGTGCCCAGAGGTTTTTTAACGAAAGTAAGGTTTATGACTGGCATGTAATTTCTCACCAGTTTGTCTCAGTTTGAGAGTGGGAGGATGTCTCAATAGAAAAGGACACATTAATTTGATTTAAATAATTTTGTTGGAGAATAGACTAAGAATGTGTCCATAAGCGACCCTACAGCTCTCGTCAAACTCATGAAAGACACAGCTCTTGCCTCTTGTCGTTTGTTTCTGTGTTGGAAAGAAATTCTCCAAATCTCTCATTTGGGATTTTTCCTCTCGGTGAAGCTCTGTACTCTTCCTCTGCGCTGAATTTCATCAAAATTAGCCAGTCTTGTTAAACGTTCTGGGACCTATTAGCATTCTAATGGGACTAACTCGACTTTTTCCCTGATAAATGGAAAAGTGATAAATATTAATACAGTTGGTTATAAATGCAAATGACCCCAATATGTTAAAATACTTCAAATAATGGAGATTGCCAATTTTAGGATCAATGTGACTTTTTCTGGTTTGTTAGCCAGGTGAAAATTGGTCTCATTCTCTCACTGTCTACAGCTTTCAGCCTACACGTCCTGACAAAAACAAAATAAGTCTATAATTGTTTTTTGGGGGTTGGAACACTTCTTCTTCAGTAAAAGTGGAGCCAAGGATTATTACAGCTCACAGAATATCCAATCCAATCCAGTTTATATGAAGCACATTTTGAAAGTTGACCAAAGTGCTCTGCAGACTCATTAAATACAACAGTAGTGAGAAAATACAATTATTTAAACTGTGAAAACCAAAGCCATAAAAGAGCCAAAGTAAGTTAAATGAGCCAGCTTGTTTAATACACAGCAGCAGCTCATTCCACAAACCACCAACAACATTTATTGTAAAGATCTAATTTCTTGTTTCAAACTGTTTCAAACCAATTACAAGTCATTACTTCTTACTTCAAGCCAGGTTATTTGCCACTGGGTTAAGAAATGTATTTTCTTTAAGACAAATTCTTTAATAACTTGTTAGAAACACCTTAAAATCTGTGAAATATTCTACATTACACAAACAATTAAAAATATAATGCCGCTAAAACAACTCAAATCAAGATCAAATTTCTAAATCCAAGTCATTTTATTATCAACATGGAGGTTTCTGCTGGGTTTCAGTTAATTCCAGCGTTTCTTGATTATTTGTGTGCACAGATGATGATTTCCCTGAAAACAGAATTTGAAGCTAGACTTATAGATATAGGAAGTTGTCTCGACTGTGTGTATGTGTGCACAGTTTGTTCTCAAAGCATCAAATGTGCAATTTTGAACAGACTAAAGAGTAAAAATGTACATAAACGAACAAGTAAGCTAAAATGTGACTGTAAAAAAAATGAAAAGTAAGTTTGTGAGCCATGCAGAACCAAGCAACTCCATGAGTAGAGCTCCCCTACAGCTCTTTTGTGTAAATACTGGTACGGCAGCGGACTTTTGTCACTCATGCGTACTGTATATGCAAGTTGTATTTCTTCTGGCTTAGAAAGGTGTTCTTGGATTCTTTTCCATGTGTTGTCATAATGAATTGGCTTGTTAGTCTTATTATATTTTGCTGTATATTATGTATATATTATTGTATTGTGCATTGATTTTTAAATGTAAATCTAATTTTAACCAGAATTCTTTTTCTTTTGGACTCCAGAAAGACTAACAACCACAATGTTGAAGCTAATGGGAATCCAAATGAGGATGAACAAAAAATTACATACATGAAACCTATAACAGGATTTATTTTCAATTTTTTTTCTTTCTATTGAAGCAATGCAGTAAAAATACTTTAAAAATCTTTTTTCTCTGCCAGAATAAAGGTTTTTCAGGAGGGCTGTCGGGTCGTGCACACAAGTTGCAAGGGCAGGTTTCCATCATAAGGTAGCAGAGAGCCAACAAATGTTTCAAACTCAAACCCAAAAGCACATTTGCAACTATCACAAAGACTTACATGAACAATAATGAAGTCAGAATGTTTCTTAGTTCTGCTTTAAAATGCAAATATTGGTCAATTTAAAAGTCCATATCAGCAACTTTTTGAAGTTTCAGAAAGAGACAATAAACTTCAGAATTACCCAATGGCCTGAACATCACGTGTGCAAAGATGTACATTTCTATTAAAAACCGGAAATGGCTGCTGCTTTCATGTGACTGTAAAACCATACTTAAAGTTCTGTTAGCTCTTTCATTTCCTTCAGCTTTCACAGTGGACCCGAGGCTGCTGTAGCTGCTCACAGAGAGGGAGACCACCTGAGGCCAGCCGTGGAGTCAGTTGACCTAAAATTGCATAACATAGCATGAATGTAATGGGGTCCATCAGTGTGTAAGTGGCCCCATATTTCACAGTGTCTGCTCGAGCTGGAGTACAGGCCCCGGGGCAAACATAATGTGAGCGCGAGATGGACAGGCTGTAGGGGAACCTCCAGGAACCAGCTCATTTGAACAGAACTCTACATTATACAAGGAGGAGAGTCTGTGGTCACTGCATGACATCACTGCGGGGTGGCATAGAAGTGACAGTGTAGCTTAGGCCAGGGACGGTTTGGAGACAAGTGTTTTCAAATACTCGATATTACGTTTTTGAATATCTTCAGTCAGTCACTGTAAATGATAGCCACAGCAGCCCTGAGGCAAACTGATGTAGATTTGTCAGTCGTATCTTGTCACAACAGTGATAAGTCAGCGAAGACCTGAGCGGCATGATGAAAAACTGCTCCAATTACCAATCTAAACCTGTTACAAATTATATCTTCCGAGATGTCGAAAGACTTCAAAATGGCATAAACTGTTGAAATGAATAATACAGCAAAGCAGGTAACAAACCATCAGCCTATATTTTATATCTGTATAAAAAAAAACTTCCAGAACATGCTCCTTAAGGCGGACAGACCACTGTGTGGTGTTTTCAGTCATGAATATGCAGCGCCTGCTCAGATTGTACGAGTGAATTGCTAGGGTAAAAGTTAGCAGATTGGATGGTCTTATGTGATGTGAGTGCTCACACTGTACGCCGACCAACGGACATCAGACTCCTGTATCCGGAAGCACAAGATAAAAGGTGGAGGAGAAGAAGAAGAATCCAGAAGTGGAGATGTTCGTGTTAAACAACAAACATTGTTTGTACATGGGCACTGCTTTACAGTGGATTTCAAATTGTTTAAAATCCACCAGAATTTCTAACAAGTTTGATTTTCTTGCAATCCTACGATTGTTGATCAGAAGCTGGTCGTGAGGTGTTAATCGCTTCTTGTTACTCCATTACCCGTTACACGGTGCACGACACACGACTGAGCTAAAACGGGCTGATATCCAAAATTGTCGCACGAGTAAAAAATCGACACAAAATAGGTCAAAATTGCAGTGTCTGCTCACCTCTACATCAGACTGATTACCTCTGCTGCATCTCGTCTCACATTATCTTGATCCATGCAATCAAATTCATACATTTGTGTGATGGAGCTCTTTAGTCATTTGTTCTTCAGAACAAAATCTAACTTTTCTTATGTCACATTTTGAATGTGATCGACTTGTGTAGACACTTGGAAAATGTGTCAACACTTTAACTTTTAAGCTGTGCTGTTAAATCAGGGGTGTCCAAACTTTTTTCACAATGGGAAGCATTTTGAATCTTATGGGAGGCCACATAATACATGGTTGTGAAGTGAATATTTCAAAATTTTGCATTTGACCTAATTTAAATGAACCCCGACATTTTTAGACAATTAACATTCATTTTAGGTTTGCATAACATCAAAATCATTGTAATTTCAACTATGATAGTTGAACTGCTCAAATTGACTTTAAAAACGATGCTTTTTATTTTGGACCAATCCAGCAGGAGGTCAGAGGGCCAAACAAAATTGGTCCAGGGGCCACATTGGCCCCCAGGCTTCTGTTTGGACATGCCTGCTTTAATAATGAATTGTTCCTTCTGCTCTGTACATCTGTACACTAAGAGCATCAGCACATGTGAGCAACATGTACTGTAAACCCTCGAGATAACATTTTTTTTACCCTGGAGACTGAACTCATGTGGACTTTCACAGTGCAGTTTGTGTCCTTTAGGCAAAAGCCTAAAAACTTGATTTCTCTGCAGATCAATAACCAGAGAGGCCTTTCACATGTGCTCATTACCTCAGACTTGTCGCCACGTTTGGTACTCGCCCTCGTCACATCAACGTGGTCTGTACATATTAGCACTGCAGGGCTCTGCTTGGATTTCTCTGTTCATCAAACACACTGGACAGAAGCTGTATGTAATGATGGAGCTGTACAGCCATAGGTCTGCCTAAAGCCCTGCTATAAAACTTAAAAACCTCATACAAGTTTAAAGGAACCATATGTAATACACAACTGTGGTTAAAAAGGGTATTTCAATCACAGATGAACCTCGGTTGCCATTGTCTATACAAACATGTTGACATGGTCTATACATTGAAGAAGCTGCTGACCAATCAAGAACAAGATTTGCTATGAATGACTTTCTCAGACACCTAACTCTTTGTCATGACTTGTTCCCTAGAATTGCACTTTAATACATTGTGGTTGGAGCCTAATGAGAACTGTGTGGAAACAAGTGCATGAGCCTATCACAGACAGTTGTGTCTGTTCCTGGTGCAACATCAGTTCAAACTCAAATATGTTACTGATTCATGGTTCAAAATCAGTTTCTGGCTCTCAGAAACCAAACTGGCAACCCAAATGAAAGAGTCATGTGAGGCTTATTCTGCTTTCTGATTGGATAATCCTGTTGAGAACCAAAACCAAATGTAAACATCAACAAATGAACATCATGTTAATTGCTTTTTTATTAAGAATATCTTCGATTACCGTGACTTTCAGTGAAAACAATAGTTTATTTGGACATGTTGACCTTGTATCTGTGGACACATAGAGCTCATGTTTATGAAATATGACATAAAAATCTTACATTACGGTTCCTTTAAGTTAATTGTGTTTAAAGGGCACTGTGTAAGATTGAGAGGAATTTGAATTATCACTTATAGTCCACAAACATTTCAATCATATTTATTCTTTACAACATGAATTCTTAAGAGAGCACTGTTAACCAATCCACATCAGTTGTGATACATTTATACTTATTCAAAATGTTTTATTAGGGGCCGGAAAGTGAATATTGACGCTAGATGTCACTATGGTAGATAGGCAAACTGCACGTGAAATGCGCACCCTGGTGTTTAAAAGTGAACATTACTTGGATCACTTTGTTTTGGGTTTTTTTCTTACACAGTGCCCCTTTAAAGTCATTCAGTTTTTAGACAGTATTTGTATGTATGACTTATTTAACGACTAAAAACAACCGACCAGACAATGTACAGTAAATACAGAATAAGAAAACCACTTATTGCTGACAAGCTAAGCAAAAGCAATAGATCAGAGCATTAGCACATTAGATAAAACTGAAATGAACAGCTAAACCAACCGAAGAATCCCATGTTTTTATGTCTTTTTGTTTGCAGAGATTTAACCATTCATTTAGACAAGATATTTTGTTGTTTGCATGACAAATCCTTGGACTTACACAGCTGAGAAGTAGCCTCTTTAACCTCGTCTACTGCAGCTCTACCGACTATAGTTAAAAACAGTTCTGGATACAGGACCATGTGCAGAGTAATGGAGTATAAAGCATTCCCGGAGACAGGGCAATGTGCTTGTTTTTTCTATTTGTTCTTCTTGTTTGTCAGAGTTGCAGGCTGAATGTAAAAGCCGTGCTCCCTGTTGCTCTCTTTTGGAGGCAGACAGCAGACGCCTGAGGTCACCTGTCCCCGGTTTATGTATCTGTTTGGAGGAAGAAAATACAATGCCTCCACTTACCTGGCCAACCAAGGCTACATGTTCTTAAAGGAGACCTACTGTGTTTGAAATTCAGGATGTCTTTAATAGTTTTAGTTGAGGTTTAGCTTTCAGACAAATGAGCAATGTTTGTAAAATTGGTCACTTAGCAGAACAGCACATTTATATCAACTATTAAGCAGCTTAAGCCTCATTCTCAACAGAAATGTGAATATTGTGGACTTTTACTTAAGCACAGTATTTTACTTCCAGTTGAAATTTGACACAAACACTACTGAAGAAGCTTCCCTGTGACATATGCAACTTCTATCATTTTTTTATTGAAAGTATTTTTTATATAAAGTTTGTATTTGAGTTTTACATTTGAATAAAAAAACACACAGAAACAATTAAACAAACAAACAAACAAACAAACAAACAAACAGATAGGTATCCAAATGCACCTAAGATACTAAAACCTTGGCAAGCCTGGGCAATTAATCGGAAAATTCAGAGATCTAGATCAAATTGAATCGTCAATTATTTGATTGTGGATTTTGAATTGAAGATCTAAAACCAATTCCTTATCAGCAAAATGTGTGACGAGCACAAGTCAAAATCCAAGGCCAAACACTGATGTATGATTTCAAAGACATGGAATAAATGAGACACCTCAAGTTTTTGGTTTGTAGCCACAATGCTAAAAACAACAGACAACCTACAAACGGGGCATTAATAAACATAGACAGGACAGTGCGGACTAATTTCCAAGTGAATAGGTATATTAGCAAGAGATCTGTGCTGAGGGGGAACTTGATTTTAAAATCTATTGTGATTATTTCCATATTTAGGATGATACTATGTCATGAGCAAATCAATAACTCACATTTTTTCATGGTTAAACACAAAAATCATCTAAAACTGCTTAGAAATAGAAACAAGTCCATTGACGTCCTGTTCAAAACTGCAGAGCTGAAAAGCCCCGCCTCCTGATTGTAAAAATGTAACTCCTAAGCAATAGACTTTAAATTACATTTTTGTTGTTGTTGATAAGTAGCTACATGACCATTTTGACCCCTACATGTTTTACTCAGAATCTGATTTTGTGAGTAATCACAAGTAAATACAGACAAGTGGGAGGAGATAGGTGGTAGGTGAACTCGGAGATTTTCTGACCACCAGCATCAGCTGCAGGACTATACAATATTAGTCAAACATGCAGAGTCAATCCAAATACAAGTTTCGTTAAACTACAATAATGATAAGAGAACACTGTCGTTACATAGATAAATCAATATAGGTCGCCTTTAAGTTATTTTATTGTAAAAATTAAGTATAGTGTCTTTAATAACATACTTAAAGTTTGCTCCAAAAGTACTAGAGTTCAACAGAAGTCTTTCTTTAGAGGAAACAATGACATGGAAGGTTAAGTGACAAACAAGCCAACCACACACCCATGATGCTCTCATGTGGCGCTATGATCTACCTCCAGACAAAACAATCAATACATGATTTCTATTTCAGCTCTGTAAGATGTTAAATGAGAAAGAAGCTATTCTTACTGTCTTTATTGAACTGCAGTTGATGTTATACTTGTGTCTTTTATTGACTTGTTCATTGTCTGTTGTCTGTGTTATGAGAAAATGCATTGCTGTACAAATAAATTGTACTTGGGAAAAATATAGTTCTCTAAATTGAATAACTCAAAATCATGCATACACAATGAACAAGCTTGTCTTTTCACAAACCGGAAATGTAACTTGGTCAGATCATCACTTGAAAAAAAATTAGATGTTTTCAATCCAGCTAACTCTTATTTTCCCACAAAACTGACCTATTTCTGGAGGATTCCTGCCTCTTTTCAGGCTCGGTGACACCACTACATAAGTACTTGCATTTGTCCTGTGGAAGTCGTCCTTTTGTAACCGGAACATTGGTGGTCCAGACAAACTGTGAGCACGGCCCCATTACTTAGCCTTTAGCATTCTTTAAACATACAGCCTAAACTTCACTCTGGGAAGGTGGGATTTTAATGCATTTTACAATAGACAGTCCCTGCTGTGTTTACGCTCTGCTCTCGTACAGAACCAGCTGAATGCCTAAAAGTACGACGCGGTGATGCAATGCCAGAGTAGTAGCCCACGCCTGCTGCACAGACTCAGCCGTCAGCAGGATTTCACAAACGCTGAGACCTGCTTTGAACAAGACGGCTGGAGGATAGAACAAGGGCCACTGATGAATTATTCAAATGCCATAATTATTGTTCATATGTAGGGCCTGTGGTTAGGCGGACTAGAATGTGTCCGAGCGTAGCTATCGGCCGCCGCATGTTATGTCAGGCCCGGTGGATTTTTACATGAGAGCTTTGGAAAACGCGTTCGCTACATGGAGGCGCACAGCGAGAAGGGTATTTTGTAACGCGGCGACTATTGTTGGGGAGATGTTTACACTCAAGCAGATGGCATTTTAATATGAATACAGGCAATTTGCCACCTGTTTGGAGGAAACAGCTAACAGGCTGGACACGCTCACAGAGCAAGCACTGGGCTGTGTACAACACGCTCATGTGTTTGGGAAATGTAGAACATACTGGACAGTGTCATCAGCATGTTAGGCTAGCTTAGCTTAGCTTGTTAGAGCACTGGCTTCTCATTAAGCTCATGATGGGTTTGAATCTGGGATCAGACCAAATCAACGTCTCATGAGCTCTCTGGGAGGAGTTTGCATGTTCTCTCTGTGTTACCATGGGTTCTCTCTAATGTAATGTTGCTGGGGTATCTAACATTTTGTTATTAATTAGTAAACTGTTCCATTAAAGTGTATATAATAAATGTAATCCAGTGTTTGATTTGAATAACAAAGAATTTGGTTCCCATCGGGAGTCAAAAGCAGCTCTCTGATTGGATGTCTTACGTGGTCCATCCCAATTTCACTTTTCTGTTTGTAATAAAAGAAGGGTTCCCGCACACTGCCAATCTTGCAAAAATAAATGTATTTATAGTGCATCGTTTGGCCATCCGGCCTTCTTCAGGCCGGACCCCTTCGTCTATTACAGTTTCAGGGTTTATCCCATTATTCTACGCACCTGTCTCATCATTTATGTGCAGAGTCTTTTGCCTTTTTCTGACTTTTCTGTTGTAAAAGAAATTGTCAAACCATATTTAAAGGGGAACTTTATTATGTAAAATGTACTTTTCTAAGTTTTTAACCAGTCGTTTCTCATTATTTACAAAGTAGTATTACTATCACAATTTAGAATTGCTTCCTTCATGTTTGAACTTATATATTAGTCCGGCAAGCTGATGGCTTCCGAGTCTCAGAAAGAATCACTGTTTCTATGGTGAATTATTGTTTCTGCATATTTGATCCATAATATTTCTTCCTAAATATAGAAAACAAACACAATAGATCTCTTTTAAAAACTTAAATATGTTTACTTGTCACTCTTAACCATGTGTTGAAGCATTTGTGAGAGGACAGCGAAAGTATTAAAACCTAAATCCTCTTGCAGTGGAGATCAGACACTTCACCTTTAACACATTCCGTCAAAACCCAGAGCAAAGCCACGTTTCATGTGACCGTACCGGCCTGTCAGTGCCCAGGCTGTCAGCTTTAGACGCTCAGCAGACGGGAGACCACTGGAACCATTTGTTCCACAGTGGGACAGCTGAAAGAAAGACTATTGTTGTGTACTTAGGCAAGACATTTCACCCACATTGTCTATGGATGTGGTGTGTGTACTGTATGTGAATGGCAGCCCAGTCACTGAAGAAAATGTAGATACGATGAAATGTCAAAAACGTAAAATAAGATTGTTTTCACTGCTTTAATAACCATGAATCTTGGTTTAAGCCACGTGGCAACATTTTCTTTGGCTTTAATGGATAAATCCTAACCTACCCCCAAGCCCCAGCCCTTACCTTACATTATTTTGTAACTTGAAGCCTAAGCGTACTAAAGAAAATGTTGCCATGTGGTTTCAGTGGTGGTTATTTTACATTTTGGCTTTTACGTAAAATTTATTATTTCTATCCTATATTCAGACATTTGGTTGTATGTTTTCTTTGGAGACTGTGTTGATGAATGGTTGGTGATGGTGAGAAGAGCCGAGTGTAGATGAATGAATATTGCAAAAATGTGAAGCGCCTTTGAGAACTCGTTATATAAATCCAACAAATTTTTTCCTTATCTACAGTGAATATTTAAATAAATGCGCTTAATAAAGCTCTGTTCAGAGAGCTTTTATACTTTCATACTACCTCTGTCTCTGATACATCCGCTGTCTGTTTGGGTGGCCTTTGCCATCAGGTTGAGAGCCGTCCTCTGCTCTATCAGTGCCGCGGTGAAGCAGAGCCTCGGATGCGCACCGTTGCAGTGCCTCATCGCTTCGTGATCGGCGGCTTGCACTCCTAGGGTCACTCATTGAACCTTTGACTGGGGTAGTCGTTGTCGGGTGATGACTCGTTGTGGGAGTGCGGTAAGTTAATTAGTTAGTTGTTCCTGTGGTCTGTTAGCCTAGCCTTTAGCTTAAAGAAACTCTTCTTTGTCACTACAGGTCTCGTGGCTCAATGCGCCGGGCACCTTCTGCTTTGCCTTTTTGTTTGTTTCAATGTGTCTGGGGAAATGTGAATGAACAAACTGTCTCCTAAACTAATTGTAGAACATTTAAGACTGGAACATGATGTGAACACTTATTTGGCAGGGTTAAATAATGTTAATATGCTAAATGAACCTGCCATTGCCTTAATTATACTTACCTGTCGCCTTAAACTATTATTTTATTTTTCTGGATTCAATCAGTGGGGTTGTTGGATTTTTCCTAATTTAATATCATTTATAACTTCTTTAATTTGATAGCCCCTCCTTGACCTGCCACTTAGTAATAATAATGATTATGCAATTTTTGCCATAATCGAGCAGCCCAATCTCTTTGTAGACCTGTGATTTCAATATGCCAATGTCTGACAAGACTGTACCATAGTAAAAGAAGATATTAACACGTTACTCTTATAAAGCATTTGCACATAAAGACACTGATTTGCTTGTGCAGATTCTATCTAATCAAAGTTTTCATATTTCAGTAAACAAGCATTTCTTGTTTGTGTTTTAACAACAGACAACAATTTGCCTGCCACGGAAAATAACAGCAATTCAAAGCAACACATTATTATTTTTACTTTTTTGTAGCGTCTCATTCTGTTCTACTGTTACATATCAAAGCTGACAACCGGAACAAGAGCGTACGTGTCCTATTTTTGAGAATAGGCAAAACAACCTCAAATTGAACGGTACATTTTGACTTTTTCCTAGACAAAAGTAGACCGTATAAGGACAGTGGTCAGCATTACCGTAATCATCCAATTTGCTGTTCCCTCTGTCTGAAAGGAAACTTGACACCAGGCGCGTTTTGGGTAAATATAATCTTTATCAACACCGACAAAAGATTTCACCACGGAGTTCATTCTGGGCCTCGTCACTGTTCCTGAAACACAATTTTATTTTAGCTCCAAAAAGTTGAATCCAAGCGCGGCGCTGGATATATCTCCCACATGCATTTTTAGATTCATGCAGCAGATCCCAGATGAAGAGGAGATTTGAGTGCTTTGTTAGCCGGCCCGTGTGACATTAAGACAGCAGGTTGTGTTGACTGTGTGCAGTAAAGAGGAATGGTGACAGTTTGTCTCTGTGGATCCGTAGGCTGGTGTGAAAGGACAATAATGCTGTTGTTGTTTATGCTTTCTCGCCTCTGCGCTCACCCGGGACGTGCACCACAAGAGTTTAACTAAATATATGGCTGCTAGTTATTAGGAGTTTTTTTTTTTCAATTGTGAGAAGGGTGAATTTGATTGATTATTTTTGTAAGTTTGTTTTATGATAATCTCTTGTAGATGCTGAAATTGTTTTGTCATGTTGTGATAACAAGAGGAAAGGTTTAACAAAACTGTAAACCATGTCAGAAAAAATGTACTAACTGAGCTAAAAGTGGAAAAAATGTCCAAAATGTTGCCATTTACTTTTTGTCATTTGACAGTAATACAGTTGTAACCAGAGGCAGCGCTACCATTAGACTAGGGTAGGTGAACATCTAGAGCTCTGATCCTAATACTGCCCCTGTCCCGAGTCAGTTGCCTTGCATCCTTGTGCATGATGCACGGATAAAGCCCTGGTGGTGCTGATGCAGCTGCCCATTTGGCTTTAGTGCCCTTCTGCTTAACATACTTTTCCAGTTTATTTTTTAATAAACTGATTATTTATTTTTTTGTGAGTACAATGGAGCACCATAGACCTGACTGTTGACTACAGTTTTTTTTTTGTACTTGTAACTTGTACACAAAAAAAAATGATAAAGCAGTCCTTTGTGAAAAAAAAATGAGACCACTGAAGACTGTCTAATAAAGAATTTTAGTTTTAATTAGAAACTGAATGCAGCTCTCTGATTGGCTGTGCTTGGGTGGTCCTGACGGTCTCCCTTTTTCTTGTTTGTTAAAAGAAGTTTATAAGCCATAATTGCAGCTAAAATGAACATATGTTGATATGAATCATGTGTTGAAGGATTTATGAGAGGAAGAGGTCAAAATTAAAACTTAAATTGTGTTTGCAATGTGGAAACCCCGCCTTTACTTTTGTAAACCAAATAGTTTTGCCAGTCAACAAGTCAGTTATTTTTATTCACTGACAAGTCAAACAAGTGTTTCTATTGTACATAGGACTTTTTAATTAAAGTTGTTTGGATGGAAAGATTCTGTTTTGTTACCATTTGAGTTTTGACAAACTTCGAAGGTCACAATCTGATTTAAGTCTCATAAGAAAAAATACAACTTCTGCTTTAATGTAGTTTTTAGTAGATTAGAAAAGAAATAGCAGAACACAGTTGATTTTTATGACCATACCTTAGTACATTATTTATTTTTACATAACTTCTAAATCATGTTTGCATTTCTCTCATGTGGCCACAACTTTTAAATATAGTTTTTAAGTGCAGTTTTCCTCAAAGTTGTTCATTTGAGGTAATTTGCAGAACGGTTGAACGACTTCCACTGACTCTGTGTAAATGAGATGACAAAGCTGCTTTTCAAATTAAGACAGAATAATTAAAACCCTTTTGGAAGTGCACCAAGCGTCGGATAATGAAGTAGTTTGATGTGGTGCTTACTACTGTGTGGGACGAACACCAGTGTACACCGTCTCTTCTGGTTGTCAAAACTCCCAGCATGCAACGCTTCACCCTTTTTCATTCAAGTCAGTTTAGACAAGTTTGAAGTGTCTTTTATCGTAGTCGCAGGGGACGCCGACAAATTCATCTGTTTCATGTCCAATTATTCCGCTCCGAAAGTTAAAGTCAGACAAAGTTGTGCTTAAGATTATAATTATCCTGAATGATTATCAGCTAATCAGCGTTTTGATTGGGAAAGGTGCTGTGTAAATTGCAAAGCACTAATGATGCTGCGACCCTTTTGTCCTTGAATCTGTTTTGTGAGCAGAAGTTAAGACTGAACAATAAATGTAGTTGTCTCCACAGATGCACGACTGTAGTAGTGACAAACATCAGTGATTTTAAACTAGGGCGTTGAAAAAAATACTGACTTTTCACATGGGCTAGTCAATATTGTATTAACGTTGGAATCATGAGCTCATTTCTGTGACAATCTGCTTTTTTGGGTGAAAAATGTTTGAATGTAGCCTCTCACATAAAGTGGCAACTTTTTGAAGAAGCAGATAGTGATGTTCGATATTGTTTCCCTCTGCAATGGACTCTGGCTCTACAGACTTAAACTCTATATCTGCAATTAGATCTGCGTTAGTGTTAGTTACATCTATAATCTGTCTGCCCACGGGAGTGGATCTTTTCTTCACTGTGGTTCCTCTCCAGGTTTCTCTTTTTCCCCTTAGGATTTTTTGTTTTGTTTTTTGAGTTTTTCCTTGCTGAAAAGGAAACCCTCCTTTTAAGGACAGAAGATGCTCTGGACAATTATTAATTTGCACTTTTACTAATATTCTGCTTTGACATGCTTGTCACGGTTTCTGAATGTTTATTGTTTAATTGGATGTTTATTGTTTTATTTTTTTTCCCCACCATTCATGTTTGCTAAATTAATAATCTTGGGAATCCTTAGAGATGTCTGCTCTTGTGATTTTCGGCTGTACAAAAATAAATAATTTGATATGCCAGAATTTTGCATCACAATTTTCTTAAAGCTATATCACTTATCTCACAATGCTTTTACATTTATTCATTATGCCTTATTGATGTAAATATGGGTAAATGAAAAAAAAAAAAGCTTTGGTTTTTTTTCTCTAGAACAGTGATTCCCAAACTTTTTTGTCTTGAGTACCCCTAATCATGATCTCACACGGAGTACCCCCTATGTTATTTTTAGGTGTGTTCTATCTTTACTCCTCTATTTTCAATTATAACTACTTTTTTTTCTTTAATGTATTCAATCTCAAACAATTGCCTCTCAACCTGTAAAATGTTCTGCAAATAACATTTTTCACATTGCAATACTTGGAATTCTACCTTTCTTTTAAATCTGCAATCATTCCAAGTACCCCCTGGCAAATGGTCGCATACTCCCTGTGGTCTACGTACCCCTGGTTGGGAATCACTGCTCTAGAAAGTTTACAGTTTCCTGTGCTTAGAGCTTTACAGTGGCTGAACAATAGGAAAAGTCTGTCAGAACGTGTCTGTTTTTTGAGATGGAGCTGCATTGCACAGAAAATATGGAAATCATATTATGACGATTTCACCAAGAAATATGATTCCAAATCTATTTTTGTTACCATATCGACCAGCTGCAGAGGCAGATGATTTTATGTTGCTCAAATGAGATTAGTTTCCAGGAAAAATTTCAAAAAAGTTTCAAGTAAATCGCCTGTGGATTGTCACTATGTGTTTATAAAAGTTCTTATGCACATCTTATTTTATTTTATTAATATAAATAAATTAGCTGAAATATTTAGATAGTTTGATTAAAAAAAAATAATTAAAAATGCCAGGCTGATCAGTTTGTGGTTATTTTTACATTTCTAGTTAAGTTAAATTAAATGTAGGCTAAATATACAAACATAAAGTTTTCATCACTGGAAATGTGGCGGTTTGTCAAGTCGGATCAAGTCGGCGTTTCATGTTTCTGTCTTCTCTTTGCCGTCTGTTTTTTAGCTGAGCTTGTGTTTTTTCTTGTCCAATTATCAAACTTAAAAAGGGGTCCGATGTGAGCCAGGGCCTCCTCCAGGGTGAAACAGGACCATCCATGGCTTACTTCGTACCTATTAAGCAGAGAGGTCCGGTCCACTTTGCACTTTGAAAACAGCATAGATGTAAAGTGTTTTCCTCCTCTGCGTTGTGTGTGTTGACCAATGATTTGTGTAGGAATCAACCATTGGACACTTTCGAATGTTTGGAAGTTCTCTCCATTTAATGTGGATTACAAGAAGAATAAATAGTTTCACCTTGTGCTGCTTTGCAAAGCCTAATATAGCATATTTTGCAAAATATAGCAGATTCCTGTATTTTTAAAATGTGTCCCACAACGAACTCCGACTTTGTTTATTTGGCTCCAGCTTCATTTGAGACTCTTGACATAAGTTCTCAATATTGACTCAAATACAAGTATAACTGCACTACAAAGGAAAATGATGGTGAAAAGACAAGATTCCATTGAATAATTATTTTTTTTCTCATCACAGGGATTTGGCAAAAGGGAAGATGAAGTTACGACACCTCGATTTGTATCAGTGCACAGCTGGGAACACACGTTGACCAAACACCAGGTATGTGGAACCCAAACAGCAAACTGAAAACAATTTTGTGTAATTATAATGGTATATAAATGCACCAGCAGGAGTCCAAGATGGTTCATAAGTCAGAGATGTACTTTGGTGCTAGTCCATGGAGAGACTTAAACACAAGCAGAGCTTAAAGTCTATTCTCTGAGCCACTGGGAGCCAGTGTAAAGACCAAAGCACAGGACTGATGTGATGGTACTTCCTGGTTCTGGTCAGTCTAACCCAGTGGTTCCCAACCCTTTTCGTCTTGAGTACCCCCCTAATCATGATCTCACACACGGAGCACCCCCAGTGTCAGATGTCCACGTACCCCGGGTTGGGAAACACTGGTCTAACCTACTGGAGACAAATGCATGAATAAGTCTCTCCAAATCAGACTTTGACACTATACCTTTGATTTTGGCAATGTTTTTTAGATGGTAAAAAGCTGCTGATGTTATTGACTTAATATGGCTGTTAAAGTTCAAGTCTGAGTCCATTATTACCTCCAGATTTCTAAAGAGAAGACTGAAGGTGACTGCTGACACTTTCTCTGTGTTTCTGTGGGCCAAGATGATAACTTCAGTCTTGTCTGAGTTTAGCTGGAGAAAGTTGTTTTGCGTCCACACACTGATCTGTTGGTTGCAGCGACAGAGTGAATCCACTGGCCCATATTCACCTGCTGTATATAGAGCTGCGTGTCGTCTGCAAAGTTGTGATAACATGCATTATTACTTTGCATTAACACCAACACCAGCTACAAATGATGATTCAAATGTTACTAAAGAATACTAAGATCTGTAATGTAGCTTCTAATTCTCAACACTTTATTTGAGACTTTCTTATTTCTGCAGTCAATAAATCATTCTCTCACGGTTGAACATGGATTAATTTTTCACGATCAAAGAAAGACGATGAAGAAAAGTTTACAGGCTGGCCCCATCACGCCACTTTGAAATCCGATAGCTCTCTTTCACTGCAAGGTCAAGTTCACCCATTGAATAACATGACACAGAGCAAATACATGTGTTTCAATGTGACATGTTCCGGATACAGATATAAACTGTGGCAACTGGCTCCATGTGTTATTGATCAGTCTAACTCGCAAGTCTTATCGAGTTTGAGAAAGTTTTCTTAAGTGTAAATGGTTTTTTTTTCCTCTGATTCTCACCTGAACTGCCCTAGGTTTTGTCCTTGGTTTCTCTGTCCACGCTGTTCAAATGTTTTTCTATGTTTTTTTTTCCTCCCGGAGTGAAACAGATACAACACAAACTGCTAAAACCGCTGGGGCCCGTTATTGTGGATTTTTTGTTTGAACTTGGGAGGTTTAGCCCGGGGCAGGATTCAGCACTTCAGAGGCAAGCTGTGTGCTACTTTAGGCACTTACATTATTTTGTCTTTTTAGCCATTTTGGGCAATGGTGAGTTTGCAGCGGCTGGGGTGGCCACACTTTTTTTTCTTCAAGGACCACATGTTAAAACATACAGTAAGGCAGTGAAAACTCTAATGCATCATTTATCTCAACTTAAGCAAAGTCACACAGGCCGTTAGCCCAAATTTGAGCTGTGAGATTTCAGAAATAGTATATGTGAGGTGAAGTATATTGTGATTTTACTGATAAATGTTGCGATTGTGATTAAATGATTGATAACAGAATTCTGTTCAAAGTTTTCAGGTGATATGACAAAATGAATAAATTATTTCAATGAACTGACAAACTATAAAGAATTACAAATGTTTGAAATTCTAGATTAACATGATATTTTGTCGTTTGTGAATACTTTGCAAATTGCAACCTTTTCATTTGGTAATTGCATTCATAAAAATTGCAATGGAGAGATAATCGGTTTCTCAACACGGGGGATGTGCAGCCTGCGAGCAGAAAAGCCACGGCTGATTGACACAAGATGTAGCAGCAACACTAGCCAGCGCAGTTGTCAGCTAAGAGTTTATCACTGTGCAAAAACAAAGTGAACAAAATTCATATTTACGACAAAAAAAAAAATGAGAGAAAATCACTGTCTCAAACTCCAGGCAGACGTCTGTCAGACTGGTTCATACCTGATCTAAACAGCAGTTTTCTTCCCGTGTAGTTGTTTTTATCAAAAAAGTTTCCCCAGCCAACCAAACGAACAGTGTATCTTTCTACAGGTAATATGCGCTGTATAGTTTAGATCGAGTCGAAAAGATCCAGCCCATCCGGATCGGGCGAGAAATGAGGGCCCCTTGGGTCCAGAATCTAAACTCTAAATTGCTGTAGAGCGGAAAGTAACGTTAATCAG
Source organism: Mugilogobius chulae (assembly GCA_038363315.1). Lineage (NCBI taxonomy): Eukaryota > Metazoa > Chordata > Actinopteri > Gobiiformes > Gobiidae > Mugilogobius > Mugilogobius chulae. The sequence goes on from CM076407.1 coordinate 28,460,665, forward strand.
CTCTGTATACTGATTCTATTTTGATTAATTGTGCAGCCCTAGTCTTGACACAGCTTTTTAAATCAATTTTGATAATTTGACTTTAAGTATCTGCAATATGAAGGACTGAAAGAGCTTTTTTCACTTACAGTACCTATAGTATGCTATAACTGTTGTTTGTTCCTCAAGTTACAGCATGTTATAAAAACTTGTTTATACCTCAATCGATCAAACTGATTAATAGTAATAGATTAAGAGTTGAGCCCAAGTGACTGTACATTAGTATTGTAAATGTTCAGGTGTATGTTTGTCTTATTGTTTCATTTTTTTGTCATGTCTTGTATGTCTTCTTATTTATGCTACTGACCCCCTCACTCAAACCTAAATGGCTATGCAAGGGGACAGAGAATAAAAAGAACAAAGGTTACATATTCTGCAGAATCACATTTTTGAGTTTCTAGCCATATTCTTACACTGCTTTTTCAAAACACAGCTGAAGTTTTGTTTGTGAGATACTATTCTTTCCTCTCTGAGCTTCAGAAAACACTGTTCTAAATGTCCATGATCTGTGATCTTCTGCTCTGATTTTAACTTCATAAATAATAATAATAATAATAATAATACATTTTATTTATATAGCGCTTTTCTAGACACTCAAAGACGCTTTACAAACAAAGGCAGTTAAACAAAGGTACAATACATAAAAACAGTTGGTAATTACAACATTAATCAATCATTAAAAACAGATTTAAACAGATGGGTCTTGACATTTTTCCTAAAAGTGGTGAGGTTGGTGAAGTCTCTGTCCCAGAAGGTGGGGCAGTGATGGAGAAGGCTCTGTTGCCCCAGGTTTGGAGCTTGGACCACGGAACAGCCTCAGGAACATCTCCATGATGTGGTTGGCTCTGTCAGGGCCTGAGCTGGAGGAGCAGGTGCAGTTGGAGGTGGAGACTGAAGTGAGAGACAGATGACACAGGTCCAAGTGGATCAGATGAATCTTCTGTTGTTTCAGTCGGTGATACGACCATCCCCTCAAAATATTTCTCTGGAAAAGTTCTGTAAGATTTAAGTTTAGATACATGCTCCTCTCAGGTTCACAAAATCACATGTGGTGTGCCTCAGGGTTCCATTTTAGGTCCTGTGCTTTTTAACCTGTACATGCTCCCTCTTGGTGGTGTCATCAGGAGACATGGAATCAACTTTCACAGTTATGCAGACGATACACAGCTTTACATCTCCATGTCTCCTGATGACACCAGGCCAATGGATGCTCTTTTTAACTGCATTTTAGACATCAAATCCTGGATGGCAGAAAACTTTCTCCAGCTTAACCAGGACAAAACTGAGGTTTTAGTCATCGGTCCTGAGGCCCAGAGAGAGAAACTTTTAACCAAATTACAAACACAATCTTTTAATCCATCCTCACAAGTAAGAAACCTGGGCGTTATTTTTGACTCTGAGCTGACTTTTATCCCACACATTAAAATATCACAAAGATAGGTTTTTATCATCTTAAAAACATTGCCAGAGTCCGTCCCATTCTCTCTCGGGCCAACACAGAGACGCTGATGCATGCTTTTTATCACCAGTCGTATTGACTACTGTAATGCCCTGCTCTCTGGTCTTCCCAAAAAGACCATTTCAGGTTTGCAATTATTACAAAATTCAGCAGCTCGTGTCCTGACTAAGACCAGGGGGCGGACCACATTACACCGGTTTTAAAATCGCTGCATTGGCTCCCTGTGTGTTTTAGGATCGATTTTAAAGTTCTTTTATTGGTTTTAAGTGTCTTAATGGTCTTGGGCCTTCTTATCTTTCAGGACTGCTTTTACCTTATGAACCCTCGCGGACCCTGCGCTCCTCCGGCAGCAGGCTCCTAGTCATTCCCAAAGTCAGGACACACACTCACGGCGAGGCGTCTTTTCAGTTTTACGGCCCCCGTCTATGGAACAGTCTGCCGGAGGACCTCAGGGCCGCAGAGAACATTCAGGTTTTTAAGAGCAGGCTCAAGACCCATCTTTTTAGCTTAGCTTTTAATTAGTATTTATTGTTTTATATATATTTATTTATTCTCATTAATATATTTATTTATTTGTTTATTTATTACTAGTGTTAGATTTTAGTATTTTTAAGCTTTTCTGTTACACTTTAGTTCTTAGTTTGCTTGTACTTACTTTTTATTTATTTGAATCTCTTAATCACTTTTAGGGTCTCCAGTGTTTCCTCTGAGGAGCCTCTGCACCGGGAGCTGTGGTCGGCTGTGGCTGCTGGACTCTGGCTCATGGGCCCTGGAGGTTTGGTCTTGACCTTATCTCCTCTCTGGGCCCTGGGCTGGTGCCCTGCGGCTGCAGGTGGCACTGCTCCTGGTGCAGACAGCTCCTCTGATGATGCTACCTTTGGTCCATCTGAACCCAGCCAATGTATGTATTGTGAAAGGAGCTGTGTTTCATTGTCTGCGGAAGGGGGTGTGTGTTTGTGTGTGTGGGGGGGTGAGTGTGTGTGTGGGGTGGGGGCATGTGGGGGGGTGCTTGTAATATGGGGGTTGTCTGCGGGGACGGGTGGAGGGTGGGGGGCATGTGGGATTGTTTTTAATTAAATGTAAAGCACTTTGTGTTACATGCATGTATGAAAAGCGCTTTATAAATAAAGTTTGATTTGATTTGATTTGATTTAAATGTTTAAAGCTTGCAAAGTTAGCATTCATAGCTTCATGTCCCATCTCCATGGTTACAAGATAAACAACTCAATTCGCAAATCATCACAACTTGAGCATTTCTGAAGGATTAGCTTATCAGGCAAGATTGGCTTGATTGATTCTGTTGTGTCATTTCTTTTGCAAACAGTAGAACTCAATTCCTGACGTGAGAAGCACGATTGTGGCTTTTATGACATGTTTTTATTGATTCTGGTGCCGGGGATTCCAAAGTGGGGAAAATCAGAAACAAGTTTGTGGCCATACCTGCTTGTGAAAGCCTGATCCCGTCAGATCTCAGACGCTAAGCAAAAAAGGCCTGGTTAGTACTTAGATGGGAGACTGTTAGAACACCAGGTGCCACAATGGGACGACAGGAGTAGATTATTGTTATGTCCTTGGGCAAGACACTTAACCCAAACTGCCTCAGTGAGTGGATGCTAGATTGTAAAGCGCTTTGAGTCTCTGGAAAGGTAGAAAAGCGCTATATAAATAGACCATTTACCATTTTTGTTTGAAGGATGAGAACAAAATGCAGGATTAAAGGACACACAAAAGCATCATATTTGTCCTTTAATGTGAATAAAATGTTAAATATTTTGTAAATACTGTGGTCTCATTCAAATAAAGTCACAATCAGGACATCGACTGAACCAATAACCTCCCCTGTTTGAAAAAAAAAACTCCACCAAGAATAAGCAAGGACATTTTTATTATTTTTACATTTTAATTACCAGCATTATCTTTAAAAATAGTCAAATTAAAAGTGAATTGGCTCTGCGGGAAAATAACTGTTTGAGTTGAAAGACTTTATTAATAAATTCTGTCACGATTTGAGCAAAGTGTTGTGAGGAAATGGTGTCCCTGAGGAGGTGGTGTGACAAGGCCTATTATTATATACAGTACAGTACAATCTATTGTTTGTCTTAACAAGTCTCTTAGCAGGCTTCCATTGGTGTTACATCGAGCAAATAAGCACCGTTTTGTGGTATAGACATTCAAAAATCTAAACTTACATGAGAGGAACTGCAGTAATTCAACAGACTTGTTTTGTTTGCACCAGATGCCCTCCCAGATGCTATCGTCTTCATTTGTGAGAGCTTCTTGGCAGTGCCTCCCATGTGACTGGATATTGTATCATCTATAATTCACTTGTTTTTATTGGACACATTTCACATGCACATCTTTTGAGCTTGTGGCCATTTTATAACTAAGATCGGATGCAGCTTGTTTACTCTGTTTCTTCCTCTGAGCCTCAGAAACATCCCAGTGTTGTGACGTCATCTCAAGCTCTGAGATTTTCTACTTGACCATTTTCAGTCTTATACATCAGCTCGTTTAGTTTTACTTTGTGGAAATTGTCTGACTTCGCATCATTGGGGTTTGTTCACTTCACAGAATAGATTGGGAGTTTCTGTTTTAACCAAATGCTGATTTTTGGTCGTTTTGTAGTCCAGGAAGTCCAGAGTAGAAACGTGTGTCAGCAGTCGTTGCAGTTTCTGAAAGATTAGCGAATGTATTGAAAGGAACAACACTTAAATGTTAAAATCTTGCTTATTGTATGAAAAAGTTACTTTTCTTTTCTCTCACAGCATTTAATCATTTGTGTACTGTATCTGTTGTTATGATGACGGTCACAAAGCGATTAATGCTGCATTCATGTGGTCCTCGGGGCTTGTGTTTCTGAGATGAGAGGTCGAGGTTCTGACCTTGTTTGCATTTATGTGCTTTTTACCTCAGAAAGTCAGGATTTTGTTGTTAACAATAATAAAATAAATAACACAGCACTTTTAACAGAGGACATAACAGTGAGATCTGATGCTAGCCTGTCCAAAAACGTTAAAGGTTGTTCGTATTTATTTTCCTGCTGATTTTCATCAGTCTCCACGTCTCCACACACCAGAGTCAGGTGCTGAGCTCTGACAGCTTCTTTTGTCCTGAGTTTCCGAGCAGTTGTTCCGAGCAGCTCAAGCGGAACTACAATTGGAACAACATTTTCCTGATTTCCCGAGGACCACATGGACACAGCACAAGAACATGATTTAGCTGTTGCTGTTAACAGCAGTTAACATTAGTATTCATGACCATAAAAATTGTATATAAATGACATTTGAAATGAAAATTTTCAAGATAATATTAGACGGAAGGTCAAAGGAATAGTCTGCTTTCTCTCGGACTGGTTCTGGCCTACACTACTTCATCTCTGTTCTCTGATTGGCTGATTGTGCTTCCTGCTTTTTGGAAACTGCCTGTGGTTTTGTGAGACCTGAGCTAGAAGATGGAGTGAAATGAAATTGAGCAGAGCCACTATTCTCCTGTGGAAAACAAGGTTTGTTTACCTCGTCTTTCATATATTCCCTGAAATATTGAGTCACACTTGCTTTTGGATATACAGTATATATATCTTATTTTTATTTTATTTTTTCAAACATGAGATGCCAAAGTAAACACACTCAAGGGCATGTTTGAAGGACAATAACAACTCAGAAAATGCACAGTAAATGTTTATCATTTCCTGTTTTCATATAGTAATAGGCCTTTGTGTGAGAAATGTGATCAGCAAAATCCAAAACATGGACTAAGAAAATTAGAAACTGATGAATTTATGTTGACATTAGATACAAAGGTTTTTCAAGTGTGGATTTTGGATAGTTTCTCATAAACTAAATCTGACTGATATAAAAATTCTAAATTTTGAACATATTTTATGTCAGTTTTGAATTTTAATTTTGAATCTATCTTATAACAAATCCTTTCTTTCCAAATCAGTTTGGTGTATGTTAGAGCTACTGTAAAGGCAACACAAATGACTCTGAAGGCAACACAGTCTCAGTAAAAAAAAACTGATAAAACCAAAGAAAATGTTGCCACACGACTTCAACCAAAATTCTTGATTTTTTTACATTTTAGCTTTTGTAAGATTTTGACGTAAAAAAGGCGTAAAGACATCATACATTTTGCCATTTTATTGTATATCTACGTTTTCTGCGGAGACTGGGCTGCTGAAGGAAAACACATTTTGAGAAAACAACCTTTGAGGTCTGTGGATGAAGTGGGTTAAATTCAGTAATAAGGAGGTGATTTGAAAATAGTGTGTTGTTTCCACGTGAAAACCTATACACTCAGGGCCAGATTTATCAAGCATTTGCTCATGTGCAAAACAGGTCAGGGGAGCAACACCTGAGCAGAGATGACATTTTCTCTCTTGATATATCAGGCTCTGAGAAAACAAACTGACTGAAGTTTTGCCTGCAGTAGCCTATAGTAGTGCAACTTTGTAAGTGTGAAAAAATAGAAATCTAAAACAATATTTTTAGACATTCTCTTTGAGGATAAATATATTTTAAGGGTGATGGGTGATGTAGCTTTTTTTTTTACACTGCAAACACGATTTAGGTTTTAAATCTGACAGCTTCCTCATAAATTCTTTGACACGTGGTTATTATCGACATGTACTAATTTTGGTTGCAATTGGCTCTGTGCACAGAACTTCAGTTGGCTTGTGTACGTTCAAAAATGCTAACTTCTGTACTTACGACCACTTCCTGTTAGCGTTAGCATTTAGACACAAACACGTCTCTTTTTAAACACACAAGTGTCCTCTGGTGAAATATTCCTCTAATATGTAAAGTCTTTAACATGTTTTCTGTAACATTCACCAGAACTGTCTGATCTAAAGAGGATTTATTTGTTTTAAACTGATGTAATGAAAACCTCATTGAAAAACATTGCACAGGAAGTGGTTGAGTGTGCAGGATGTACTAATTTGAACGTACGCAAGCCAACTGCACTGAGCCAATTATGGCTTATAAACTTCTTTTTACAAACAACAAAGTGAAACTGGAGAGGACCACCCCAGCTCAGCCAATCAGATTCAGGTCCTGATTAGAACAAAAATTCTTTATTATTCAGTTCAGACAGTACACAGAGGTCTATTTTTTTCACAAAGTGCTGCACTTGCTATTTACTTTTTAATGGAAAGCACAAGTTTACCAATTTACAACTAAAATGTTGGCTGCCCCAACTTTAATGTGAAAAAATACAACAAAAGAAGCCACATTTCCACTGAAACATACAAGAAGAGGTCAAATCATGGTCCATTTTGTGGTCCTCCAAGCTCACTCAAATATTTATGTATGTATCTATGTAGTGCAACAGACTAAAACATGTTATTTTTCATCAAAAAGTTCCACAATGCACCTTTAAGAATAATACAGTTGATCTCTTACTTCTCCTGAGTTCTCTTTTTACCTCTGACAAGTATTAAAAATGTTTTTGCGCTGACATAACTGAACGTGTGCGTAGCTTCACTATAGATTTTGCTTTATTTGGAAGTAAAAGGACGGCTGGTGGGCTGTAATATGAACGCGGCAGTAGAGCGGGCCAGTTCACAGTGAGTGACAACCCTGTGAAAGTTTAATTCCCACATAAGGTCACCCTGGGAGAAAACGGAGGTGTGTATGTGGGGAGCGGAGGGTGTAATATCAGTCGAATCCACACACCGCGGGGAATTCTTCACTATCTATTTAGAGCTGCCGTCTCAACCTGCCAGTGTCTTTCTTCATCTTTATCTCGTGTCCATTATAATGTGGAAGATAAAACTATTAGGCCACATGAGGAAACTGTGGCACGAGACGCAGCGGAGGAGATGTGTGCCGGAAACACAAGTGATGTGATTATGTGTGATGGAGCTATTATTAACCTGCAGCGGTGCATGGAGCAGAGGTGAATGTATGTTCTGTGTTTTCTATAGGATTATAGGCTGTTATTACCTGAGCTCAGTCAGAACTGTCTTTGAATTTTTGATACAATGCTTTGATGAGTTTTTTTCTTTATATACTGTATGTTCCATGCAAAATCCTATATTTGAAAGTTATATGAAGGATATTCTAAGGAAAAACAAATCCAGCAACTGTTTTTTTGTTTTGTTTTTTCTTTTTTCCTCTGTCAGTTGTAACTTTAGATTACCAGTCACATGAGATTAAAAAAAGTCTGTTACGAAAGTTTATACATTTTTTTTCTGATAAAGTCACGAGAAATGGTTGAAGTTTCCCTGCTCTAGGGTCTTATAAAGCATGCAGACGTACAAAAATGTTACGGACGTCATTTTCCACGTTAGTTTGTGATTTTGAAAAAGACAACCTGACAGAAAAATAGGCAGTCCAACCCAAAAAAAAAAAAAAAATGCAACTTTGCGAATTTGATATTTCAGAGATCTGACAGAATAAGATCTGTACTGAGACAGATAAGAAACTATCAATTTGTAATAATTTGTGGAAGTTTGTTTGTTTTTAGGCACACTTTCAGTAGGAGGTTTTATAAATGAGACCCCTGAGCAGTTTGCTTAAGTTTATTAACACAAACATTAAGCTCATATTGGTGCACGGTAGCCAAGTGGTTAGAGCTCTGGCTTCCTAATGAGGAGGTCGTGGGTTCGACTCCCGGGTCGGACCATATCAGCATCACACGATCTCCCTGGGTGGAGTTTGCATGTTCTCCCCGTGTCACCGTGGGTTTTCTCCGGGTACTCCGGTTTCCTCCCACCTCCAATAACATGCATGTTTAGGTTAATTGGGCATCACTGTAAATTTCCCTTAGTGACTGAATGAGAGAGTGAATGGTTGTCTGTCTAACCCTGCGGCAAGTTGGCCACTGTCCAGGGTGTTCCCCGCCTAAGGCCCAAAGTCACTGGGACAGGCTCCAGTTACCCGCGACCCCTAACGGGATTAAGCGTAGAAAATGAATGAATGAATGAATTAAGCTCATATTAACTCAATGTGAGCACATTCAAAAGGTTTATGGTAAATATAGGATATTCTATGTTGTTTGTCCTTGTAGGTGTTGCCGTAGTCAAATACAAATGTTTATGTGCTTACGCAGAAGCTTATGGACATGCACACAACTTTTGACTCAACTTCAACACTGACTCTGATTGGGGAATGACACTGCCTCCACCACTGTTTACTGAACCATGGCTCATTCAATTTCACCCACACATAGGTGCAGCGGTTAGAACTCTGGCCTCATAGCAAGAAGGTGCTGTGTTCAACTCCCAGGCAACATGAAACATTTCATTGTGGAGTTTGCATGTTCTCCACATGTCTGCGTAGGTTTCCTCAGGTACTCTGGTTTCCCTTAAAATCATGTCTGAATCTCAGTGGGACTTTTCTGGTTAAATAAAGGCCAATTAAATTTTATTAAAATTTCAGTCGTTTTCTCCTGTTCGATGTGCTCTCAATGGACACTTCACTTCAAAACTCATGAAATCCCATCAACCCTGATCGCATAGACTTTCCAGAGTTACTTAGAAACTGTTTGACTGACAGGCTAACAGAGACCGAGGCAGCTTAGTTTTTATTGGCCAATATTTTACTGAATTGGCAATCTCAAATTAATATCACGCCAAATAAAATAAACAAAACAACTGAATACTACAGGATCTGTAAGAGCTTTTAAACAAAGTACAGCATATGGACTGTATGTTTAAGGTTCTGTTTATTAGGACAATGTACAATTAGGCACAATGGCATATGCTTGTAACAGATTCTAGCTTTTACAGTTAATTTCCATCTGTAGTTCCGGGGGAATTTAGAGGGGAAGAGTTATTTATACCTTCTTACAAGCAGAAGGCTGTTACAAATCACTATTTTAATCCACTATGCTCCATTCAACCTTTAAATGTATTAGTGCCAAACTGCCCCTGTCATTTACTATCTTAAATAAATTATACAAATTTGTGTTTTTACTAAGCAGACTTGTATGACCACGAATGAACACTTTTTTTTTCTTATTATGGCATAGAACAAACTTCCCAAAGTATGATTTTAACATTTCATCTCTACTGAATTGTGCAGTTGAATTTTCACCTCTAGAAAGTGAGACGGCGCAGAAAAAAAACGCCCACCTCTGAAAACAGTCTGGCTCTGGTGTACACTGAGACTGAGACCTCACATTTAGTGTTGAGGTCTGAAATAAGCAACTCTCGCCCGGGCCGGGAGTGAAAAATGGTCCGTCTGATGAAAGGAGCGGCTCTTTAAACAGACAAGTGTTTGAACTCATTCAGTAGGTTACAAGGGTTATTAACGCACAATAGGCTCCTGATTGGCCCCGTGCGAATAATGACAAGTGTCAACAACCGCGCTCTGCTTTGGCTGTTCTCTGGGGGACAAATGATTAGTGTCCAGGAGTTGTACACGTAACTGTGAAGGTTGTCAATTTACTTTAGTACTCGAAATTACACGTGGATGATTGCTACTTTTCTGATTAATTGTGTTTTTAAAAGTCCTTAAAGGGGACAGATTTGTGACATCAAAGCTAGATGTGTGAGATTTTCTGTGATTTTTTAAAGTCCATTAATCATCTCAACTTGTTTGGGAGCATTTCTATAGCTCTAGCATATCTGGCAAGATTGCTTTGATTATTTTTCCTTAGCAGCGTGTACATCATCGATATCCAAACTTTGTTTTATCAAGGGCTGAATGTTTAAACACAGACTAAATTAAGACCCTGGGCAGTAGAAAAGTATGTAGTGACAATTTTTTTCAGCCTTATAAATCTCCAACGCAGTCTCTGAAGAAAGACAAAATGAGACAAAAATAAAAGAGCAGGCGAGAGTAATTGGACTGATGAACGGGAATTTATGTTCAAAAACTCCATGACGACGCCATCAATAAAAGTTGAGTGATGTGTCGTTTTTGTGAGAGGGAAATTGCAGCTCAAACTTAGTCTACCACAACAATGCAAAGCACCCAGTCATGAGCGCAGGCACAGCTAACGCTATGCTAAGAAGATAGCAAGAAAAGACTCCCTAAAGTCTTCATTATATTTCCCATCTGCAACAACAATAATGTAATTAATTAAATTGGATAAAAACAAAACAAAAACCCTTAAATTGAGTGTTTTTCTCAGCAATTTTAGGTGAGATAAAAAATAGATTAGATAGATTAATTAATTACAGATCATAATTAATTAATCGCTTGACAGCACTAATGTTTATCAACGCATGTAATGCGTGCGCACCTGATATGCAAAAGAGCTGCCGCTCATTGCCCAAGCTGCAGCAACAACTCGAGCTAGGGCTGTTGTCAGCTAACTACTAGAGTTTATCACTGTGCAAAACAAAAGTTATGCTGCTAATTGAAATTTGACCCTACGACCAAGCTTCAGGAGACAGACATCTGTCATGGTTCATACCTGATCAGAAATCACTCTATGGATCAAATTCATAATTTAGATGTTTTTATTGCACTGAATGAATAATAAGAACTGTGTCCTCACTATGAGAGGACTTGCAATCTTATTACGACCTGGAAGAAGTTCCACAGTTTACTTAATAAAAACAATCCATAAAGCTAACAATTACAAGTCTTACTTCTGCAACAGCTTTAAGCCCATTTTAGTTTTTGACTGCTGCGATGCTTGAAACGCAATAACAGTCGGATAATAACAAAGTCATTATTACTAGCGAAGCGTAATTGGCCAATATGATTTCTTGATAGTCTCATATTGATTTTTATGGCTGAACTACCCACATTATTTGCTTTCTTCTATACCTGCCTGGTTCACAGAGACTCGGCACAGGGCTGTTGTAGCTTCCACTCATCACTCTCCATCCTCATAATGTGTGTGTCAGTGTGGCGGATTGGGACGATTAGCCGCCACAGCTCATTTTTCAGCAGATGCTAGCACGTTGGTTATGCAAGACAGCAGTCCATTTGCGTGTCAGCCCCACACTGTGATGCTAATTCCGTTGTATGTCTCTGGTGCTGGAGTCTGATGTATTATGCTTCCTTCTATTGTTAGTGCTGTCAGGACTGATCACGGTACGAGTTCTACTATAGCTCACAAGACAGCAAAATAACTGCAGATGATATGCAACTTTACTGTAATTATACTGAGCTGAAGGTAGTACTTCAACTAAAAGAATTGTACTACAGCTAGTTAATAAAATGCTTCTTTTGGCACGACAACTTACACTCATGTATGAAAATCAAAGCAATACTAATTTAAACTTGTATTATTGAAACGATCATGTTAGCAGAACAAAATCTGACTTTTTTTTTTTAATTAAATACCATTCTAAAATAGCAAGTGTTTAGAACTCCTGCTTCCCAACAAGGAGATTGTGAGTTTGACTGTTGACTCCAAAAACCATATATGTATACGGTAATTGGCCATCACTATAAATTTCCCCTGGTGAATAAACCCTGCGATGAGTTGGCCATTGTGTTCCCCTGCCTAAGGCCCAAGTCACTGGAAAAGACTCAAGTCCCCACGACCCCAACGTCAGTGACTGGAGTCTATCCATTCTGGCAGCAAAGCGGCAGAGTGGATAGTGCTCTCACCTCATCAAGAAGATTGCAGGTTCAACATCGGGTCTTTCTGTGTGGAGTTTGCACGTTTCTCCCAGTGTCTGGATGGGTTTCCTCTGGACATTATGGTTTCCCCCACCAACCAATAACATGCATGTTAGGGAATATTTTCCTGCTACGGTAGTTCTGACCAAGCCTAGCAAGAACATCTGAAGATGGGTTCCGGCACTTTTCCTGAGGAGAAGCTCTAGAGGCATTGCAGAAGGAGTCAAATGCACAGGAAACATTACCGTACAGGGACAATGTATACCTTAACCCCTTAACCTTACCAAGCAGTGGAACATGCAACAAACACAGAGGAAATTTAAATTTATACAATTATGCCTCAAGTTATTATGTCATTTTTTAATTGCTTTGGAATGTTTTGACAATATGATTTTAGTACAGCAGAAAATTCAACTTGAACACATATCAGAGACTTGATACCTTTTTGTTTGGGAATAATAGCCTATGTTTTGCCAGAAAAGGTTCACAATAAAAAAAATTCATGTTGCATGTTTTTCAGATTCTTTGTTATCAAAAACTGTAGACAAAATTCTGAATAATTAAAAAAAACAAAAAACTAGGCTAAATAAATTCTTATAACCATTTTGAGAAAAAAAAATTACTTTTGACACAAGACGGTGTGTCGTGTCTATCTTCATCTGACAGACTGAGCACTATTTGTTAGTGTCTCTGTATTTGAACAAGTCACACAAGATACATGTTTTTTTAGTGTACAATTTTAAAGTTTAGTTTTGTTAGCAATGCAATATTCGTTTGGTAAAAGTCAAGTTTTTCTCAATCAATTTAGTGATTAAACAATAAATTGTTGGGATTTAATCTGTAATTAATGTTTAATTAACCTTCTTTTGTGGTAATTGCTTCCCTCAACCTGTACATTTATTTTTTTCTTTTCACCTGCTGTCCCGCCCTAAGGAGCTCTTAGTACACCAACACTGTGAAGACTGTCCAGAACGCTCCTGTTGGTCGCATCTTCAAAGCCAAAATCCTCTTACCATACTGATTACCCAGAAGCCTTCACACTTTGACACGTGTCTCTTTCTTGGACTCAGATCCAGTCTCCTCCTCGTGGCCCTCTCTCATTTCTCCCTCTTCGTGTTTACCGATACTCTAATAACAACAACAACAAGCCGAGCCTATTGTCAGCGGGACAATCCATCAGCTGCCTGCCACCATTAGCATTCAAGGTTCATTAGCTAGCAAACACCCACTAAAAGCATAATTGAAGACCATAAATTCTGCCTTAGCTTGTCTGGGAGTGGAGCCTATCTGTCTCGGAGCTGTTTTTTTGCCGACAGCAGCTCCGCACACCTGGGAGAAAACACTATATATTTATCTTTCACAATCATTTTGCGACTGCAGATAGGATTTGACAAGCTGTTGGCTTCTTTGGCCGCGTGTTGACATGCTCTTTGGCCATTCGGGGCGGACCAGTCAAATGTGGAGCTGTAAACAGAAAGGACTTGGACAGTAGCACTCGCAATAACAGGGAAGTTCAAATGTTGGCATGGTAAAATGAATAAATAAACATAAATGTGGTAGGTTATATGTGGTTGTGCACAAATTTGACTAAATAATTTTTTTTTTTTTTTATAAAAAAACTTTAAATGTTTATGTAAATGTAAAATAATATTGTTAATTGACTGTGCACAAACGTCAGTTGGCTTATTATTTAAAAAATGCTAACTTCCTGTAGACATGTTCATTTCCATTTTTAATGGCGTTTCACTACTCAGTCTTAAATGAAAAAATACTTTAAGATTGGGCAGTGAACAGTGAGTTGTTGAAGTTTTTCACTGAAAATATATTAATACATACATGAGGAGAATATTTGACCAAAGGACCAAAGTGTGTTTATAAAAAGATGTGTTTGTCTGTCAGTGCTAACGCTAAAGTCTGACAATTTGAAAAACAGCTTCTATGCACAGAGTTATTGTATTGATATTTGAAAGTGTATCTTACAATCGTTTCCCATGAAAAAGCCCAGAAGCCACACTTCGATTTATGGCCATTTTAAGCTAACAGCAAGCCGAAATTAGCCCTCAGACCAATTTTTGTTGGCCCCTCCTTTAAAAAAACTATATTAAGAATGTTATTGTGTACTGCAGTGGTTTTAAGTCTAAATATGTCTTGTAGCTCATTTTGACTTACATTCTTTTTTTTTTTGTCTGTGTTTCAACATGTGGCGCTTGATGAAAAAAGTTCTGACACCCCTGATTTATACCTTCGGCTAATCTTAGCCAAATTAACCTTATTAATTTCCTGAGTTTTTTGCACTACGTGACAAAAGCAAAAGAAGAAAGTCTATCTCGATGACTTTACACAACACTAGTCTGCTTCAAACCTGCGGCTAGTCCCTTCTGCTCCATTCATTCCCTATGGACATATAGCTGAGACTAAAATAATTAAATTATTAATGAACAAAAAGCCGACAAGTTACAACTAGATAATCACATACGGTGTAAAGAGGCTACTTCACCAGGGAAAATCAATGTGTTTATAAAATGTGTTCTTACTCAAAGCTAATGCTAACCTTAGCTTCATTTACTTAATAATATTAAAATAACACTGCAAACGCAATTTTTATGCATCATGAAAGTTCACAATTTATTAACACATACTGTGTATGTATATATATATATATATATATATATATATATATATATATATATATATTATATATATATATATATATATATATATATATATATATATATATATATATATTTTTTTTTTTAATCAGCTCTTTAGGTAGCAGCTTTGAACAACAGCATGTTCAAAATCTTCACAGCAACACTAGAATAACTAGAATCTTGTTTGTTTTCATAGTTATACTTGTTCGCATTATGTAGTACCTTGTTAATCTATTTTCGTGAAGCTTACTTCGCAATGTCCTGTCTACATCTAATAATGTCCTGTTTGTTCACCAAAAATTGCAAGTTTGTCTGTTATTGTTAGCATTGTGGCTATTTTCCGTTAGCATACTGACATGTCTTGCTCAAAACAGCTGTGAAAAAAGTTTTAAACACATTGTGGCAAACTATTTGGAGAGTGCATTAGATAAATGAGCGAAACATTTAGGAAGTTCAAAAAAAAATCGAGTATAGCGCCTTTAACCAATTTTGCACGAGAGCAAAAGCTTGATAAAGAAGCCCTGAGTGTTATAAATGAAATACGGTCTAAGCCAGGCTGATTGAATTCCTGATGCAAAACTATGACAAAGTAACCCAGAGCCACGAATAGCTCAAATCAGATTCAGTGTTGGCAAAGACATCAAATATTAAAGACAGACTTACTCCTGAAGCTCCTGGATTGTTTTGCACACACACAAAACTCAATAACCTTTAGTTCACATGCAGCCATATACTGTAGTCTTACTACCTCTTGTTTATTCAGAAGAATAACAGGCACTGGATTTCTCTTCAGGTCCTATAGAGACAGAGGTGAGCTTTGTCGACACATTTCTGAACTTGTACTTGTTACATTTCTGCAAGTACAAGTTCACTTCAGAATATGTTGTATCAAGAATCTATTACAGTTACTATCAAATGAAATATATATTATAAAAATATATATAAGCTATGAATAAAAATGTTTAATAAGGTAAAGGATTTCTTCAAACAAAAATAATAACAGAGCGGTTAGAGCTCTTGCTTCCCAATAAAAAGACTGTGGGTTCGACTTCCGGGTTGAGTTTGCTTGTTCTCCTTGTGTTACTGTGTTCTCTCCGGCACTCTGGTTTCCTCCCACCTCCAAAAACATGCATGTTTAGGTTCATTGGACATCACTGTAAATACCTTAACACCAACAACATGCATTTTTGGGGAACGCTTGGTGGTGGTCGGAGGTTGAGACATCAAGTGCTTATGCAAAATGCTTCTGCTAAGCCTACTTACTGTCACTGAGTGGAGGTTGCTTTGTATAACACTTCATAATTTCTATCTGTGAAAGTGCTGTAAAGATCTTCCTCTACTGAATGAATGAAATTGAATGGGTTGTCTGTCTCTGACCTTGCGACAGTGTCCAGGTTGTTCACCTGCCTAAGGCTCAAAGTCACTGGAATAGGCTCAGTCATTTGCAAGCCCTAAAGCCGAGGGTTGCCCTTTGAACCAACTTTTACCATTAGGAAGCTCAGGTTTGTTAAGTGTAAATGAGGCTGTCTGGAGTCAGAGGAGAGTGGAGGAGGGTAGAGCTGGGTTTTTGAAGACTTTGCATTGCCCATTTGCCTCATATGCAGCTGTTTTTTGGAGTGTGGCTACAGGAGAACCAGCTAATCAGTGCACTAGAAAATCATCCATGACGCATATGTAAAAACAGTATTTGCTGAGCATTAATTGCTCTTATTTACACAGGTTCAAACAGGGCATAACTGAGACCATTAACTAATTAAAAATAAGGTGGTTGTCACAAACTCGCGTCAGTTTTTGGTGAGGAACATTCCATGTTACTTTCTGCTTTTTTGCATGTGGTTTTGAGTCTTTTTTTCTCTTGTTTAAGCATCAAGTTTTAAGAGATGACCAAAGTGAGCCTTTGTAGGGTCTTCTCCAGGGTCCACTGGTAGGTCCATTAGGGGACTTACTTTGGACCCAGCAAGTGAGCAGAACGGGTCGCTTTGCGCAGTGGAAACAGCCTAGGACAGTCCAGCCTATAGAAACAAGCCTACTGAATTTTGGCAATATAAATATTTAAAATTGGTGAAACAAATATTCCAATATATTCTATAGACAACATTAAACAACTTCTACTGCTACTTCCAAACGACACATGCCTCATACTATTTTCATCCTGAACCCAAACGCCCCTGACTAGATGTGTGATAGTGAGAACATATCCTTTCTTCTCCCAGCTGACATGTCTGTGCCCATCTACACGTCCAGGTCAGCCCTATACGAGTCGGTAATCACAAAACAGCCTTTTGATATCGACAAAGACAGATGAGACCGCCAGCCTTTCCCCTGCCAATTTACACAATCAAATTTAAAAAACCTATTTCAGGAATGCAGTGCCAGGTACAGTCTCGTCTCAGGGCCTGATTTGATTGGCCGGAATCGGATACACCCCTCGACGACCACGGGTAATATGTTGACGGCAGACGGTCAGACAGGAAGGGGCGGGGCTGAGTGAGAGCAGAAGCTGAGAGATTGTCTTTTGGTGAGTTATGTTTGCTAACTGGATAAGCCTGCCCACATCCACCAGCAGCAGTGTTTTATCCCTTTTGCCAGTGTTGAGACACCACGTGATTCAACATTTTTTAATTATTGCGAGGAATTTGCATTGGATAAACCTTTTCCTTCAAATAATAAAATTAAAAAAAATTGAGTCTGAGATTGTCAAATCATCTGTCATTTGGTTTTGATTTAAAAGATTGACTGACAATCTTTTGTCTGTAAAAGCATGAAGTTTGGAGCAGAAGTCAAACTCTGAGGCAGAATATTGATATATATGTTTTTTTTATTCTATGAAAGTAGTGTTTTTATTTTGTTCTTAAAAATGTTATAAAAAATGTAATAAAAAATGTAGATCATTCCACAGGAAAAAAATATATATATATTGGTTCCCAGGTCACCCAACTTATATTTGAAAACGCATGTTTTAGGTTTTAATTGAGAAGTTGTTACTAAACAAAAAAAAGATTGCACTAAAAACTATTGCATGCTAATTTATGGACCCAAACCCACTACAATACAGAAGCTCCAAACCTAAATTCAGCTTTATAATATCATCATTTGTATAATTTTCAGAATAAATCAAGTAGAATAAAAAAGGAAGTATACAGGAAGTAATTTGAGTTCTAAACATGGACCTATTAAAATAGGATAAGGTATAGCTAGCTTGTAGCTGCTGTAAATCAGCTGCAGTGGCCATTGTCACATGCAGTCGGAAAAACCCTCTTCAGGCTAGAAAGTAACTTTTCCTTTGAGTGCAATGCAAACACATGCTGGTCGTGTTCAGCAGAAACAGCATCTACAGCTTTAAAAATGGTTTGATCTTGTAGTAATCTTTTTTTCACATCATAAACTTTTTTCAGATAAAAAAATGTTGCTTTTGTATAAATCGGCTGTTTAAGCTTTAGCTTCAGTTACCACCACTAACGCTGGAACTCCTGCTCTGTTCCTGGTCAGAACGTTCAGCTCGCAAGGAAACACAACTGCGCATGTCTGATAGCCTGTAAAGCACCTAGCAAAAGGCTAAGGCTAATAGTCAATATGGCAACAAACACCACTGAGCAAAAGCCATTGACCCACAGCACCTTCCATCTTTGATCACCGGGCTTGGTTCTAAAACAGAATCCTCCACATGTGTCGTCAAAAAGCACCAAAATACAAGACAATTTATATAACAACTGACACAGTTTCCTGTAGGTTTATACAATTAGTGTCACAAGATACTAACATTTATCAAATGGTAACATCTGTGTTATATAAGTAGATTTTGGCCTTTATTTGTGATATGGTTGCTAGGTAACAGTTGTGGAATTACCTCTACATACAGTATGTCATAATTGCCGAATTAAAGTAGCCAAACTAGATCAAAAGAAGTCAAATGTTTAATGAAATCTTCACTATGTTATACTGTATTCTAACCTGTCATAGACACTTTAAGGTCCAAACTGTATAAAGCAAAACCAAAAAAAATGGCAGCACCAAAATAAATATTCAGTGGACAACAAAAACCGCATTTCAGTCATATTCCATATTTTTAGTTTTTGTGAGTACGTAAATAATTATAAACCGTTTTGCTTTGAAAGAATTTCCTCTGCAGATCCTCAACAGTGTCATAAATCAACTTCACCAGCACAAACGTTTGGACTGTCACTTTAGGATCTATGTTATGAAACTGAAAATGTTTAAGTTCTTCTGACTGAGGCTGCTACTGTTTGTAAAAAGAGAAATGAACAGTGTGTGAGAGGAGTTAGCATTGGCAAGCATGTTAGCGCTGTTTATAGAAGTGTCCATATGGGCCTGGTTTGTGTAAGTCTACATGTAAGAACGCTCAAACAAAGCTCTGACTTTAACTGTGGTGAAGCATAGACACCGATGAGGCATAACTTCTGACTTTATTGTTACATCTTTTCCCACCGGATTGGTCATTCGGAATGGCTACTATGGAAAAGATAAGAATGAGAAAGCGTACATATAATTTCTGGTCAGTGTCACGATTTTAAGTAAATTTGGCTACAGGGAAAAACTATTACTTTGATCACTACGTTCACATCATATAAAGTAAAGTGACAATTCTGGCAATTCACTGATTGGGACGATTATGCTTCCTGGTTTACAGGTACCACCTGCTGTTCTGTATACCCGACCTAGTTACCAGTTAAATGAAATTGAGTGGAAACGTGCAGAAGATGTTCGAGATACTTATGACGTCACAAATCTGGCGAATTGGGAACAGTGTTTTATGAGGCTCAAAGGGAAGACAGTATCTATAGAGGGATTATTTGTTTATCAACACAGGAAATATACATTCAATCAATCAATATTGTAACCCAATCACAACAGATATCCACGGACTTCAAGATGATTTGCGCACCAGAAGCAGAGCTGCCGCTGACTGACGAAGCTGTAGCAACAAGTGGAGCCAGCGCTGCTAACTACAAGAGTTTATCACTGTGCAAAAAGAAAAGTTCTGCTGCTAAATCAATATTTGTCAATGAAATTTAACTCTACGACCCTTAAAAGTTACATTCAGGGGAGTGAAAAAAGAAAAAAAAACACTGTCTCGAGCTTCAGGATTCACACTGATCCAAAGGCTCTCCTCCCATTTTATTGTTTTATTCAAAGAAGTTTCCCCAGCTAACCAGATGGACAGCGTGTCTTTCTGCATGGAGCATGTGCAGGAGGACGGAAAGTGACAATGACCAAAAATCCCTCTATAGATCAGGAATGTCAAAACTGCGGCCCAGGGGCCAAATCAGGTCCTCAGACCATTTTGTTGGCCCTCATACCTCATAATGAATTGGTCCAAATGGCATTTTGCACAGCATTAGAGTGCCAGAGTTTGCAGTTTATCAAGTCATAAAACTTTCACCTGGAGAATCAAAACTAAGATTTCTCTGTATGATTTTATAAAACCGCTGGTACAAAGCTGTGTTTGGTATTTTTCAAGTTTCTGAAGCTTATCAAAAACAGAGAATCAGAAGTCTAAAAACAGAGAGTCTGGAACACCTTGGTGCAAAATTGCTACTTTGGTGGTTAAAGGGCTAAATATCAAGTGTTTTTCCTGTGTGGATACTTGCATATGACTCATACATGACTTATATGACCCAGACTGCATCTCAATTTAGTCTCTTTTTTAAAATGTGAAAATAATTTGGGCTCCTCTGTTATAGATAAACCTTCAGCTGTGTTTGTGATGTTAAAAATCCACGTTTTGCATAATATGTTCCTGTAATTATTGTTATAAAAAGAAATCAAGACATTTTTGAAGCTCCAGATATAATAACACTCAGAAGTTACCAGTCTTGGCTTTAGTAATGAAACTGTTTTTGTTTTATAGTAGATTATGTTATCAGTCCAGATAAAGACACAATGAAATCAGAGTGTACTGTAACTCTACAGTATCACAATGACACAATAGAATGTTAATGCACGTTCAGAAGTGTTTATAAAGGCCAGTAGGTCACTTGTTACGTCTGATAAAACTCCTCCAGTTCATGTTCTCATAAGTCAAGGACAGACTCTGTGTCCACTGCTGGTTATTCATTAAGTCCAAACAAACAGGTGCCAGACAAGGTGAGATCTGACACACATTCTGGCTCTGAGGCTTGTTATCGCAGCAATGTATACTGAAGATAACTAGTTTAGAAACAACATGTTGCATTCGACTTTTCTATATAACCGCTCAGTGTAACTTTTCTTAGCTTTCCTTGTCTTATTACTACAGAAAGACATTACACGTATGTCTTGTCATCCTCAGTCATTCAGGTTATATATAATAGACCAATCGCGAAAGATATGAATAATTGTTTTGTTAATTGGAAGCTGAACCATAGATTATGAATTACGTATAAAAACAAGACCACATCATTGTCAAATCAAACTGTCAAAATGATGAACTATTATTGTCTTTTTATCAATAATACACTTTAGTTGTATTTTATTTAACTGTCTGCTTCTGTCTCCATATTTTAGGATGTAAAAAGTTAATGTCCTTCTGCCCTGTGAGAGAAAAGACGTAATTAGTGGTTGGTCTCTCTCTCTCTCTCTCTCCTCTCTCTCTCTCTCTCTCTCTGTCCCTTATTGTTTCTCTCTGTCCCTCTCTTTCTCTTCTCTTTCTTTCTTTCTTTCTTTGTCTCTCTTCCTTTCTTTCTCTCTCCTTATTTTTCTGTATATTTTTCTGTCTCTCTCTCTCTCTCTTTCTTTCAAAATATCTTTCTCCCTCTTTATTTCTCTCTCTGTCCCTCCTTTTCTTTCTTTCTTTCTTTCTTTCTTTCTTTCTTTCTTTTCTTCTCCTATTTCTCTCTGTCTCTCCTTCTCTCTCTTCTCTTTTCTCTCTCTTTTTCTCCCCTCTCTTCTCTTGCTCTTTCTTTCTTTTTTTGCTCTGTTTTTTTCTCTGTCTCTCTCCTTTCTTTCTTTTATCTCTTTGACCCCCTCCCTTTTTCTTTTTCTCTGTCTCTCTTTCTCTCTAATTCTCTCTCTTTCTTGTTCTTCTTTCTCTCTCTCACTCTCTCTTTTCCCCCTCCCTCCCTCTCTCTCTCTGTTTTTTTCATTTCTCTCTTCTCTATCTCTTCTCTCTCTTGTTTCTCTTCTCTGTCTCACTCTCCCTCTTCTCCCCCTCCCTCTCTACCTCTCTGTTTTTCCATTTCTCTCTCTCTCTCTTCTGTATCTCTTTCTCTTTTCTCTCTCTAGCTCTATATCTCTCTCTCTCTCTCTCTTGTTCCTCTTTCTCTCTCATTCTCTCTCTTCCTCTCTCTCTCTCTCTGTTTTTTTTCCTTTCTCTCTCTCTCCCTCTCTCTCGCTCTTACTCTTCTCTCTCTCTACCTGCACAAGTCAGAATTCTATATACAGATCTACAAATACTTAATCTCATACTGTGGAACCTTTCAGGCAAAGACATAACTTCTACACATCATTTCTCTGACCAGATGCAAACCCTCCAATCAAAAGTAGCAATCAATATGCAATCACCACCCCCATCATGTAAATATAGTATTATGTAAATGTCTCCCTGCAGTATGTTACAATCCTGTAAGAACTTTTTGCACCGCGTGTGTGTGTGTACAGTGTTTGCTTGCCTTCCTTTTGGACACGCTCTTCGTCATGTGACCCAACAGAAGCGTTTTTTTTTCTCTCTCTCATAAACACTCACACTAACCCGCTGCATCTCCTTCTGCGTCCCAAGCACCCTTCAACATCCTCCCTACCCCCTGCGCCCTTCAAAGAGCCCTCTCCTTCTTCCTGCTCTGGCATGTTTACACAGACTCTCCTCCAATAGGCAGATGCTCGCACTTCCATTTAAGGATTGATTGCGCCGGACGATCACTTACACGTGTGAAGTGTCTGTGTGGAGTAGTAGCGGAGGGCCGGACCTGGAACTGGCCTGGCGGAGAATGGCGTTGTTTCCCTGACGAGTGGCGANACACCAGAACCTTGTTAGATTGAATATATTTGTATTTAAGGGCTTATGGGTCTAAGGTCTGTCTGTAGATTTAAATAAATACAAATTTATTCGAGAGAGGGGTTGGCAATGTGTGGGGAGCATACAATTTATATGTTTACATGACTTTAATGTTTACACTCTGCTATAAGCACTTAATATAATGTCATAAGTTGAATAATAACAATAATAAATGTTATACTTTTTCATCCGGACCTTTGAACTGGATCGTGTTTAATTTCGGACCTTTGGATAAAAAGTTTGGAGACCCCTGCCTACAGGGACGTCGCTTAAACCCTTAAACCTTACCAAAGCAGTGGATCATAAGACCAAACACAGAGAAATTTAAATTTATACAATTATGGCCTCAGCAATATTATGTCATTTTTCTAATTGCTTTGGTATGTTTGACAATATGATTTTAGTACAGCAGAAATTCAACTTGAAACATACAGATCAGAGACTTGATACCTTTTTGTTTGGTAATTAATAGCCTACGTTTTGCCTGAAAAAGTTCACAATAAATAAAAATTCACGTTGCAGTTTTTCAGGATTCTTTTTATCAAAAATTGTAGACCCAATTTCTGAATAATTAAAAAAAATAAATAAAAAAACTAGGCTAAATACATTTTTATAGACATTTTGAGAAAAAAATGTACTTTGACACAAGACAGTGTGTTGTGTCTAATCTTCAATCTGACAGACTGACAGACTGTTTGTTAGTGTCTCTGTGTTTGAACAAGTCAACACAAAATACATAATGTTTTTTTAGTGTTACAATTTCAAAGTTAGTTTGTTTGCAATGCAATATTCTTTTGGTTAAGCCAAGTTTTGATCAATCAATTTAGTGATTAAACATTACCGTATTTCCCGCACTATAAGGCGCACGTAACGTCTTTAAATTTTCTCAAAAAAAGACATTGCGTTTTATAATCCGGAGCGCCCTATATATGGTTTAATTCTTGTTCTGTTTCCTGACCTCGGAGTGGTGTTGTGTAGTAAACGGCGCTAAGTCATGTTTGAGTACGACTCTGGCAAACTGCAAAGCCGCACCGCAGGTCCTACTACGGCTACCGTAGCCAGGAGCGTCGCGGACTAATACAGGAAGTGTTTCAACCTGTTTCAACCCAATTCACTTTCAGCCAAACAAATGCCACCTGTCAGGAGACACGCTTACGACGCCGACTTTAAACTTAAGGCTATAAGTCACGCAAATGAACATGGGAATAGAGCCGCTGCGAGAGAATACAACATTAATGAATCAATGGTACGAAAGTGGAGGAAGCAAGAGGATGACCTGCGCCAAGCAAAGAAAACAACACAGAGTTTCCGAGGGAACAACGCGAGATGGCCACATTTAGAGGACAAAATTGAGCAGTGGGTCATCGAACAGAGAGCAGCTGGCAGAAGCGTCTCTACAGTCCTAATTCGAATGAAGGCAACAACGTTAGCACAGAGCTTGGATATCAATGACTTTCGTGGCGGCCCTTCTTGGTGTTTTCGTTTTATGAAAAGACGTAATCTTTCCATCCGCACACGGACTACTGTTTCGCAGCAACTGCCAAAAGATTATGAAGAAAAACGTGCCAATTTTCGTGCATATTGCCAAAGTAAGATCACTGAAAACAAGATCCGGCCAGAGCACATAACCAACATGGACGAGGTTCCCCTCACCTTTGATATACCCGTAAATCGCACTGTGGAGAAAACTGGGACCAGGACGGTGTCTATACTCACCACAGGGAACGAGAAGTCATCCTTCACTGTAGTTCTTGGTTGCCAGGCTAATGGCCAGAAACTGCCACCCATGGTCATTTTCAAGAGGAAGACTTTGCCAAAGGAAAAGTTTCCAGCCGGCGTCATCATCAAAGCCAACCCAAAGGGCTGGATGGACGAGGATAAGATGAGCGAATGGCTAAGTGAAATTTACGTCAAGAGACCGGGTGGCTTTTTCCACAAACATCCGTCCCTATTGATCTGCGACTCCATGCGTGCTCATCTCACCGATGCTATCAAAAAACAGGTGAAGCAGACTAATTCGTCGCTTGCCATCATTCCAGGTGGATTGACGAAAGAACTCCAGCCGCTAGATATTGGTGTCAACAGGGCGTTTAAAGTTAAACTGCGAGCTGCGTGGGAGCAGTGGATGACTGAAGGCGAGCACACATTCACCAAGACCGGGAGACAGCGCCGAGCGAGTTACGCGACTATCTGCCAATGGATTGTAGACGCTTGGGCTAAGGTATCAGTCTCAACTGTGGTTCGCGCTTTCAGGAAAGCTGGAATCATCTCTGAACTGCCAGGTGAAGGTGAAGGCAACGACACTGACTTGGATAATGACGAGACGGATGTGGGCACCTCTCCACATGCCGTACTCGCCCAACTGTTTAACTCGGACACTGAAGATGAAGAGTTTGAGGGATTTATGGACGAGGAATGAACTGAAAAGTGAGTGTATTGTGTTGCATAGACGTTTGAATTGGCGGTATCAGACCGTGTTTGTTTACATGCATGCTATTTTGGATTAACGCTTAAATAATGCAGAGTTGTTGTGAACTCTATAAAGTTTGACAGACTGACTTATCTGACTATTATTTTTATTTTTTTTGTTAAACGCGCCTTATAGTCTGATGCGTGTTATATGTGAACAAAAACAGAAAATTAAATTTTTATTAACAGTGCGCCTTTTAATCCAGTGCGCCTCTAGTGCAGAAAATATAAATGATTGGGGATTTAGTCTGTAATGAATGTTTGATTAACCTTTCTTTTCTGGTAATTGCTGTCCCTCAACCTGGTACATTTATATATTTTCTTTTTTCACCTGCTGTCCCACCCTAAGGAGCTCTTAGTCACCAACACTGTGAAGACTGTCCAGAACGCTCCTGTTGGTCGTCATCTTCAAAGCCAAAATCCTCTTACCACACTGATTACCCAGAAGCCTTCACACTTTGACACGTGTCTCTTTCTTGGACTCAGATCCAGTCTCCTCCTCGTGGCCCTCTCTCATTTCTCCCTCTTCGTGTTTACCGATACTCTAATAACAACAACAACAAGCCGAGCCTATTGTCAGCGCGGACAATCCATCAGCTGCCTGCCACCATTAGCATTCAAGGTTCATTAGCTAGCAAACACCCACTAAAAGCATAATTGAAGACCATAAATTCTGCCTTAGCTTGTCTGGGAGTGGAGCCTATCTGTCTCGGAGCTGTTTTTTTGCCGACAGCAGCTCCGCACACCTGGGAGAAAACACTATATATTTATCTTTCACAATCATTTTGCGACTGCAGATAGGATTTGACAAGCTGTTGGCTTCTTTGGCCGCGTGTTGACATGCTCTTTGGCCATTCGGAGGCGGACCAGTCAAATGTGGAGCTGTAAACAGAAAGGACTTGGACAGTAGCACTCGCAATAACAGGGACGTTCAAATGTTGGCATGGTAAAATGAATGAATAAAACATAAATGTGGTAGGCTTTATGTGGTTGTGCACAAATTTGACTAAATAAAAATTTGATAGAGAGAGAACTTCTTTTAAAATCGTTTTATGTAAATGTAAAATTAATATTGTTAATTGACTGTGCAGAACGTCAGTTAGCTTATTTATTTAAAAATGCTAACTTCCTGTAGACATGTTCATTTCCTGCTTAGTTCATTTATATGGCGTTTCACTACCTCAGTCTTAAATGAAAAAAATACTTTAAGATTGGGCAGTGAACAGTGAGTTGTTGAAGTTTTTCTCTGAAAATATATTAAATACATAACAAATGAGGAGAATATTTGACCGAAGGACCAAAGTGTGTTTATAAAAAGATGTGTTTGTCTGTCAGTGCTAACGCTAAAGTCTGACAATTTGAAAAACAGCTTCTATGCACAGAGTTATTTGTATTGATATTTGAAAGTGTATCTTACAATCATTTCCCAATGAGAAAGCCCAGAACGCCACACTTCGATTTATGGCCATTTTAAGCTAACAGCATGCCGAAATTAGCCCCTCAGACCAATTTTTGTTGGCCCTTGGACCTCCTCAACAATGTGCTCACAAAACAATGAGTAATACATTTTACGGTGAGTTTTAAAAAAAACAACTCTTTAAAAAACTATATTAAGAATGTTATTGTGTACTGCAGTGGTTTTAAGTCTAAATATGTCTTCTAGCTCATTTTGACTTGAACATTTTTTTTTGTCTGTGTTTCAACATGTGGCGCTTGATGAAAAAAGTTCTGACACCCCTGATTTATACCTTCGGCTAATCTTAGCCAAATTAACCTTATTAATTTCCTGAGTTTTTTGCACTACGTGACAAAAGCAACTGTCGATAACTCCACACAACACTAGTCTGCATCAAACCTGCGGCTAGTCCCTTCTGCTCCATTCATTCCCTAAGGACATAGCTGAGACTAATTAAATATTAATGAACACAAAGGACAAGTTACAACTAGATGATCACATACGGTGTAAAGAGCTACTTCACCAGGGAAAATCAATGTGTTTATAAAATGTGTAACACTTAATTAAAAATAACAAAACGCTTTTATAATTATATTCATATTATTTTACTTCTATTATATGCATATATATATATATATATATATATATATATATATATATATATATATATAACTTTATGTAAACCCAGTTGCGTATGACAGGTAGTGAAACTATTGACTATATATGTATTATATATATTATTTGAGATTATATCTATATAAGAAATCTAAAATAATAATATCAGTTCTATTAGGTAGCAGCTATTGAACAACAGCATGTTCAAAATCTTCAAAGCAACACTGGAATAACTAGAATCTTGTTTGTTTTCATAGTTATACTTCTTCGCATTATGTAGTACCTTGTTAATCTATTTTCGGGAAGCTTAGTCCGCAATGTCCTGTCTACATCTAATAACGTCCTGTTTGTTCACCAAAAATTGCAAGTTTGTCTGTTGTTGTTGTTGTTAGCATTGTGGCTATTTTTCCGTTAGCATACTGACATGTCTCGCTCCAACAGCTGTGAAAAAAGTTTTAAACACATTGTTGCATACTATTTGGAGAGTGCATTAGATAAATGAGCGAAACGTTTAGGAAGTTCAAAAAATAATAGTTTGTTTACATTTTTAACTAAGCAAAAATCAAGTATAGCGCCTTAACCTCTTTTGCACGAGAGCAAAAGCTTGATAAATGAAGCCCTGAGTGTTATAAATGAAATACAGTCTAAGCCAGGCTGATTGAATTCCTGATGCAAAACTATGACAAAGTAACCCAGAGCCACGAATAGCTCATATCAGATTCAGTGTTGGCAAAGACATCAAATATTAAAGACAGACTTACTCCTGAAGCTCCTGGATTGTTTTGCACACACACAAAACTCAATAACCTTTAGTTCACATGCAGCCATATACTGTAGTCTTACTACCTCTTGTTTATTCAGAAGAATAACAGGCACTGGATTTCTCTTCAGGTCCTATAGAGACAGAGGTGAGCTTTGTCGACACATTTCTGAACTTGTACTTGTTACATTTCTGCAAGTACAATTCACTTCAGAATATGTTGTATCAAGAATCTATTACAGTTACTATCAAATGAAATATATATTATAAAAAAATATATATAAGCTATGAATAAAAATGTTTAATAAGTCAAAGGATTTCTTCAAACAAAAATAATAACAGAGAGGTTAGAGTTCTGGCTTCCCAATAAAAAGACTGTGGGTTCGACTTCCGGGTTGAGTTTGCATGTTCTCCTTGTGTTACTGTGTTCTCTCCGGTACTCTGGTTTCCTCCCACCTCCAAAACATGCATGTTTAAGTTGATTGGACATCACTGTAAATACCCATAATACCTTAACACCAATAACATGCAGGTTAGAGAACGCTTGGTGGTGGTCGGAGGTTGAGACACCAAGTGCTTATGCAAATGCTTCTGCTAAGCCTACTTACTGTCACTGAGTGGAGGTTGCTTTGTAAAGCACTTCATAATTTCTATCTGTGAAAGGTGCTGTAAAGATCTTCCTCTACTGAATGAATGAAGATTGAATGGTTGTCTGTCTCTGACCTTGCGACAGTGTCCAGGCTGTTCACCTGCCAAGGCTCAAAGTCACTGGAATAGGCTCCAGTCACTCGCAAGCCCTAAAGCCGAGGGTTGCCCTTTGAACCAACTTTTACCAATAGGAAGCTCAGGTTTGTTAAGTGTAAATGAGGCTGTCTGGGTCAGAGGAGTGTGGAGAGGGTAGAGCTGGGTTTTTGAAGACTTGTCTGCAGATTTGCATTGCCATTTGCCTCATATGCAGCTGTTTTTTGGAGTGTGGCTACAGGAGAACCAGCTAATCAGTGCACTAGAAAATCATCCATGACGCATATGTAAAAACAGTATTTAGCTGAGCATTAATTGCTCTTATTTACACAGGTTCAAACAGGGCATAACTGAGAACATTTACTAATTAAAAATATGGTGGTTTGTCACAAACTCGCGTCAGTTTTTGGTGAGGAACATTTATGTTACTTTCTGCTTTTTTGCATCTGGTTTTGAGTCTTTCTTTTCTCTAGTTCAAGCATCAAGTTTAAGAGATGACCAAAGTGAGCCTTTGTAGGGTCTTCTCCAGGGTCCACTGGTAGGTCCATTAGGGGACTTACTTTGGACCCAGCAAGTGAAGGGGTCGCTTTGCGCAGTGGAAACAGCGTAGGACAGTCCAGCCCTACTGAATTTTGGCAATACAAGTATTTAAATTTTGGTGAAACAAATATTCCAATATATTCTATAGACAACATTAAACAACTTCTACTGCTACTTTCAAACGACACATGCCTCATACTATTTTCATCCTGAACCCAAACGCCCCTGACTAGATGTGTGATAGTGAGAACATATCCTTTCTTCTCCCAGCTGACATGTCTGTGCCCATCTACACATCCAGGTCAGCCCTATACGAGTCGGTAATCACAAAACAGCCTTTTGATATCGACAAAGACAGATGAGACCGCCAGCCTTTCCCCTGCCAATTTACACAATCAAATTTAAAAAACCTATTTCAGGAATGCAGTGCCAGGTACAGTCTCGTCCAGGGCCTGATTTGATTGGCCGGAATCGGATACACCCCTCGACGACTACGGGTAATATGTTGACGGCAGACGGTCAGACAGGAAGGGGCGGGGCTGAGTGAGAGCTGCAACTGAGAGATTGTCTTTTGGTGAGTTACGTTTGCTAACTGGATAAGCCTGCCCACATCCACCAGCAGCAGTGTTTTGTCCCCTTTGCCAGTGTTGAGCGACACCACGTGATTCAACATTTTTTAATTATTGCGAGGAATTTGCATTGGATAAACCTTTTCCTTCAAATAATAAAAAAAAAAAAATTTGAGTCTGAGATTGTCAAATCATCCATCATTTGGATAGTAGTTTCGATTTAAAAGATTGACTGACAATCTTTTGTCTGTAAAAGCATGAAGTTTGGAGCAGAAGTCAAACTCTGAGGCAAAATATTGATATATAATGTTTTTTTTTATTCTATGAAAGTAGTGTTTTTATTTTTTTTGTTCTTAAAAATGTTATAAAAAATGTAATAAAAAATGTAGATCATTCCACAGGAAAAAAAATATATATATATTGGTTCCCAGGTCACCCAACTTATATTTGAAAACGCATGTTTTAGGTTTTAATTGAGAAGTTGTTACTAAACAAAAAAAAGATTGCACTAAAAACTATTGCAGCTAATTATGGACCAAACCCACTACAATACAGAAGCTCCAACTAATCAGCTTTATAATATCATCATTTGTATAATTTTCAGAATAAATCAAGTAGAATAAAAAAAGGAAGTATTACAGGAAGTAATTTGAGTTCTAAACATGGACCTATTAAAATAGGATAAGGTATAGCTAGCTTGTAGCTGCTGTAAATCAGCTGCAGTGGCCATTGTCACATGCAGTCGGAAAAACCCTCTTCAGGCTAGAAAGTAACTTTTCCTTTGAGTGCAATGCAAACACATGCTGGTCGTGTTCAGCAGAAACAGCATCTACAGCTTTAAAAATGGTTTGATCTTGTAGTAATCTTTTTTTCACATCATAAACTTTTTTCAGATAAAAAAATGTTGCTTTTGTATAAATCGGCTGTTTAAGCTTTAGCTTCAGTTACCACCACTAACGCTGGAACTCCTGCTCTGTTCCTGGTCAGAACGTTCAGCTCGCAAGGAAACACAACTGCGCATGTCTGATAGCCTGTAAAGCACCTAGCAAAAGGCTAAGGCTAATAGTCAATATGGCAACAAACACCACTGAGCAAAAGCCATTGACCCACAGCACCTTCCATCTTTGATCACCGGGGCTTGGTTCTAAAACAGAATCCCTCCACATGTGTCGTCAAAAAGCACCAAAATACAAAGACAATTTATATAACAACTGACACAGTTTCCTGTAGGTTTATACAATTAGTGTCACAAGATACTAACATTTATCAAATGGTAACATCTGTGTTATATAAGTAGATTTTGGCCTTTATTTGTGATATGGTTGCTAGGTAACAGTTGTGGAATTACCTCTACATACAGTATGTCATAATTGCCGAATTAAAGTAGCCAAACTAGATCAAAAGAAGTCAAATGTTTAATGAAATCTTCACTATGTTATACTGTATTCTAACCTGTCATAGACACTTTAAGGTCCAAACTGTATAAAGCAAAACCAAAAAAAATGGCAGCACCAAAATAAATATTCAGTGGACAACAAAAACCGCATTCAGTCATATTCCATATTTTTAGTATTTTGTGAGTACGTAAATAATTATAAACCGTTTTGCTTTGAAAGAATTTCCTCTGCAGATCCTCAACAGTGTCATAAATCAACTTCACCAGCACAAACGTTTGGACTGTCACTTTAGGATCTATGTTATGAAACTGAAAATGTTTAAGTTCTTCTGACTGAGGCTGCTACTGTTTGTAAAAAGAGAAATGAACAGTGTGTGAGAGGAGTTAGCATTGGCAAGCATGTTAGCGCTGTTTATAGAAGTGTCCATATGGGCCTGGTTTGTGTAAGTCTACATGTAAGAACGCTCAAACAAAGCTCTGACTTTAACTGTGGTGAAGCATAGACACCGATGAGGCATAACTTCTGGACTTTATTGTTACATCTTTTCCCACACGGATTGGTCATTCGGAAATGGCTCCTATAGAAAAGATAAGAATGAGAAAGCGTACATATAATTTCTGGTCAGTGTCAAGATTTTAAGTAGATATGGCTACTGGAAAAACTCTATTTACTCCATTAACATAAACGTGACAATTCTGGCCATCCCCGTTCACTGATTGGGCGATTATGTTTCCTGGTTTTGGGTACCACTTGCAGTTTTGTGATACCTGACCTAGTTACTGGTTAAATGAAATTGAGTGGAAACAGTGCCAAAGATGTTCGGAGATACTTATGACATCACAAATCTGGCAAATTGGGAACAGTGTTTTATGAGGCTCAAAGGGAAATGACAGTATCTATAGAGGGATTATTTGTTTATCAACACAGGAAATATACGCGCACCCAGAATGCAGAAAGAGCTGCCGCTGACTGACGAAGCTGTAGCAACAAGTGGAGCCAGCGCTGCTAACTACAAGAGTTTATCACTGTGCAAAAAGAAAAGTTCTGCTGCTAAATCAATATTTGTCAATGAAATTTAACCCTACGACCCTTAAAAGTTACATTCAGGTGAGTGAAAAAAGAAAAAAAAAACACTGTCTCAAGCTTCAGGATTCACACCTGATCCAAAGGCTCTCCTCCCATTTTATTGTTTTATTCAAAGAAGTGTCCCCAGCTAACCAGATGGACAGCGTGTCTTTCTGCATGGAGCATGTGCAGGAGGACGGAAAGTGACAATGACCAAAAATCCCACTATAGATCAGGAATGTCAAAACTGCGGCCCAGGGGCCAAATCAGGTCCTCAGACCATTTTGTTGGCCCTCATACCTCTTAATGAATTGGTCCAAATGGCATTTTGCACAGCATTAGAGTGCCAGAGTTTTGCAGTTTATTAAGTCCTAAAACTTTCACCTGGAGAATCAAGACTAAGATTTCTCTGTATGATTTTATAAAATCGCTGGTACAAAGCTGTGTTTGGTATTTTACAAGTTTCTGAAGCTTATCAAAAACAGAGAATCAGAAGTCTAAATACAGAGAGTCTGGAACACCTTGGTGCAAAATTGCTACTTTGGTGGTTAAAGGGTTAAATATCAAGTGTTTTTCCTGTGTGGATACTTGCATATGACTCATACATGACTTATATGACCCAGACTGCATCTCAATTTAGTCTCTTTTTAAAATGTGAAAATAATTTGGGCTCCTCTGTTATAGATAAACCTTCAGCTGTGTTTGTGATGTTAAAAATCCACGTTTTGCATAATATGTTCCTGTAATTATTGTTATAAAAAGAAATCAAGACATTTTTGAAGCTCCAGATATAATAACACTCAGACAAGTTACCAGGAAGTCTTGGCTTTAGTAATGAAACTGTTTTTGTTTTATAGTAGATTATGTTATCACATCAGTCCAGATAAAGACACAATGAAATCAGAGTGTACTGTAACTCTACAGTATCACAATGACACAATAGAATGTTAATGCACGTTCAGAAGTGTTTATAAAGGCCAGTAGGTCACTTGTTACGTCTGATAAAACTCCTCCAGTTCATGTTCTTATAAGTCAAGGACAGACTCTGTGTCCACTGCTGGTTATTCATTAAGTCCAAACAAACAGGTGCCAGACAAGGTGAGATCTGACACACATTCTGGCTCTGAGGCTTGTTATCGCAGAAATGTATACTGAAGATAACTAGTTTAGAAACAACATGTTGCATTCGACTTTTCTATAAAACCGCTCAGTGTAACTTTTCTTAGCTTTCCTTGTCTTATTACTACAGAAAGACACTACACGTATGTCTTGTCATCCTCAGTCATTCAGGTTATAGACTATATTGGGGCTGCAAAGATTAATAGACCAATCGCGAAATATATGAATAATTATTTTATTAATTGGAAGCTGAACCATAGATTATGAATAGTATGTGTAAAAACACGTACTGTAATTTCTCTCTCTCTCTGTCCATCTAGTTTCTTCTCTTTCTTTCCTCTCTCTTTTCCTCTATTTTTCTCTGTCTCTTGTCTCTCTCTCCCTCTTCTCTTTTTTCTTTCTTTCATTCTTTCTTTTTTCTTTCCTCTCTTATTTTTTTTTTTTTCCTGTTCTCTCTCTCTTCTCTCTTTCTTTCTTCTTTCTCCCTCTTTTTTCTTCTCTTCTCTCTCCTTTCCTCTTCTCTTTCTTTCTTTCTTTCTTTCCTTTCTTTTTTTTCTTCTCCTTTTCTCTCTTCCTCTCCTCTCCTCTCTTCTCTTTCTCTCTCTTCTTCTCTCTCTTTCTCTCTCTCTCTTTCTTTCTCTCTCCTCCTCTCCTCTTTCTTCTCTTTCTCCCTTCTCTCTCTCTCTCTTTTCTCTCTCTCTTCTTCTCTTTCTCTTCTCACTCTCCTCCCTCTTTCTCTCTCTCCTCTCTTTCTCTTCTCACTCTCTCTTTCTCTCTCCACACTCTTTTTCTCTCTCTTTTTTTCTTTTTTTTCTCTCTTTCTTTTTTTTTTCTCTCTCTCTTTCTTTCTCCTCTCTCTCTCTCTTGTTCCTCTTTCTCTCTCATTCTCTCTCTTCCTCTCTCTCTCTCTCTGTTTTTTTCCTTTCTCTCTCTCTCTCTCTCTCTCTCGCTCGTACTCTTCTCTCTCTCTACCTGCACAAGTCAGAATTCTATAAACAGATCTACAAATACTTAATCTCATACTGTGGAACCTTTCAGGCAAAGACATAACTTCTACACATCATTTCTCTGACCAGATGCAAACCCTCCAATCGAAAGTAGCAATCAATATGCAATCACCACCCCCATCATGTAAATATAGTATTATGTAAATGTCTCCCTGCAGTATGTTACAATCCTTTTACTGTGAGAACTTTTTGCACTGCGTGTGTGTGTACAGTGTTTGCTTGCCTTCCTTTTGGACACGCTCTTCGTCATGTGACCCAACAGAAGCGTTTTTTTTTTCTCTCTCTCATAAACACTCACACTAACCCGCTGCATCTCCTTCTGCGTCCCAAGCACCCTTCAACATCCTCCCTACCCCCTGCGCCCTTCAAAGAGCCCTCTCCTTCTTCCTGCTCTGGCATGTTTACACAGACTCTCCTCCAATAGGCAGATGCTCGCACTTCCATTTAAGGATTGATTGCGCCGGACGATCACTTACACGTGTGAAGTGTCTGTGTGGAGTAGTAGCGGAGGGCCGGACCTGGAACTGGCCTGGCGGAGAATGGCGTTGTTCCCGAGAGCGAATGGAATTTCAGAGTTTTTGTTAGGAATGAGCTGTCACTGAGTCTAAATTTAACGCTCAAGAGCCTTCTGTTCACAGCGACGAGTGGGATTTTGATTTGTTTTAAAAGTTGTATAAAATTTACACCAGATCCCACCCAAAAGAAAAGTCATTATTCTTCATAACAAAATGGGAGTAATTTTTAGTATGTATCCTGACAGTGTCTTGGAGAAAACGACTGAGCTAGAGCTGTTCCAAATTTATTTTCACTGTTGGAGATGAAGACTTTTATTAAACTAATTTAGACTCATGTTGATGTTAAAGATTGTTTGAAGGATTTTCAAAGATGTTTCTTGTCAAACTTGGTCAAACTTATATAGTTTTTGTAAAAGTCTTGTGCTTGTGATAAACACAAGAGAAAAAAATCACAAAAATACTAAACTGTGGACATGGTGAAGCCACCAAAATGTTGACCAATAGAAAACAAGAATGTCTCATTTTCTATTGGCCTGTTTACTTGTCAATGAAACTTGACATTTGTAAACTCTTAGCCATGTTAGAATGATATTTCCTCACCCAAAACATCCTCAAATTAGATTTATGTAA
This sequence comes from Mugilogobius chulae, assembly GCA_038363315.1. Taxonomy (NCBI): domain Eukaryota; kingdom Metazoa; phylum Chordata; class Actinopteri; order Gobiiformes; family Gobiidae; genus Mugilogobius; species Mugilogobius chulae. The sequence goes on from CM076407.1 coordinate 28,496,216, forward strand.
TCCTGGATTCTTAAACTCTAACTCTTCAAAGCTGGAAATGCTCTGTTCCATCTTATGATGTCATCAAGTGGCTTGTTGTAAACCAAACCTGGACAAAATGTGGCCTCTCTCTCTCTCTCTCTCTCTCTCTCTCTCTCTCTCTCTCTCTCTCTCTTCTCTCTCTCTCTCTCTTTCTCTCTCTGTCCATCTCTTTCTCTTCTTCTCTTTTTTCCCTATTTTTCACAGTCTCTTTCTTTCTCGCTCCCTTTTCTCTTTTTCTCAACCCTTGGCACATTTTGGAGAATAAATGTTACTTTTTATTATCATACATGTATTTTTTATTGACCATTCGTTGTAGCCTTTTGCTGGATGCTCTTCAGCACTGGTTCCCAAAGTGAGGGTCAGGACTCCTCGGGGGGTCGCAAAGCAAAATTTAGAGGTCGCGAGATGATTTCAAAGTCTATTTTTACAATTATGACTGGTATTTAATCATAGTTTTATGTTGAGAACAGTATGTTTGATTGAATTGGCATCATATAAAGCAATAAACTAGCAAAATAACACAGTTAAAATCTATTTAAATAATTTTGTAACTTAAAATTATTACAAAAGCATATATTTTGCTGTGGGGGTCGCAAGTTGGTTGCGCGGGTATTTTGAGGGTCATGTGCTGTTGTGTTTCTCACATGATTCTTTGCTCGATGAGTGAGGTGAGTACGAGCCGAGAGGAGCTTACCGTTTTGACCAATCAGAGTGAGTTATAGAGCGGGCAGCAGTAGCCAAAGTTAAAGCTTAACAAAACAATTTATGCTAAACTAAAGATCTTTAAATCGGAAAAAAATTGTGAAAATAGGTACGAATTGCCACAAGATTCAAACATTCTAAAAGCTGTCGATGTTCTTCTGCTGAACACGAGCCGTTTGTGTTTGCGTTGTGCTCTGTTAATTTTGTAGTAATATCTATCTGAGATCACTTTGTAAGACAGACAAGTTAACATGTTCGTTATCTTAACAGACCTAAACAGGAAGTGCGATGCCAAGAAAAGTGGGCGGGATAGAATAAGGTGAAAAGAAAAAAAAAACGCTTTCTAGCCTGTAGAAGGATTTTCCAGTGGAGTGGCCTCTTGGGCTGATCAACAACAGCTAGAAACTAGCAATAATTTATCCAGATTTCATCATTGATCCATTGGCACTTATCCTCTTAAAAATCACAATAAAAGGACAGCAATTTTAGATTAAATAGTCTCTGTTTTACACAAAAAAAAAGGCTTGTAATAATAAGAATTTATTCCATGATTGACCTTTCTTACTTCTCTGACCTTTGGAAAAAAAAAGTACCCACCTTTTGTTGTAAATAGATTTATAATTTAGCCTTGTTTTATCTTGATTTGGACTTTGCCTCATAAACTTAAGCTTTAGATCAACTTTTACAATAAACAAAATGTGAATCATTGATATTCTATGGGGAAACACAATAGATCTCCATTAAGTTTTCTCCAATATTCTCAACATCCCCAGTAGTCTGTGTTGACATGTTCCAGGGCTTGTCTCTTTTTGCCAGTATTTCCCAGCACCTGTCTGGCCCTTCACACAAACCTACACTACACAGACTCGTCTAAGTGAGAGAGAAAGAAAGAGAGAGAGCCATATCTGAAGAGTCTGTCAGAACGACCTACCACAGAGGTGAGGACGTATACGAGATCCTCCAGGCCCCGCTCTGGTCACCTAATGTCAACACAGCTCTCTTTATTTCACCTGCAGGATGTTTACCTCCACATTTTGGACAAACTTTTTTATACATAATGCATCGTCATGACTTTTTCTATTCTTCACGGAGAGAAGACGACACGCAGATATTGCACGACTTCATGAAATGTGTTGCAAATTTTTGAGAGAATCTGCTTCTGGCAACTGAGCCGTGGAGAAAAACACAATTTGTTTTGAAATCTGGTGGGGCGGACATGTTTATGTATTTATGCACATATGTAGTAATTCTGTTTTTCTTCATTAGTATGTGCAAAGCAGGCATCATGAAAAGGTAGTGTCTCTTTTTTGGTGAGAGCATTATTGGGGTGGATGTTTCACATGAAGTTGGATCAAAACAAAGCTGATGCAATGGTATTTAAAGGTGTGCTAGTTGATTTTTACACTGCAAACACCATTTAGGTTTTAAAAGTAAACAAGTTCATCTTCTAAATCCATGTTTGACATCAACATTCATTCATTTTTGTCTGCAATTATAACTTGTAAAACACTTCTTACAAACAGCAAATCACAGAGCTGCATTTGGCTCCACATGAAAGCTAAAATTCTTTATTATTCAATTCAAACAATACTTGGTGGTCTCATTGTGGGAAAAAAAAAAGTTAATGACCCCAACTATAAAAGGTATCATTCATGAAACACTTGCACATGTGCAAAATCAGTTAAAGGGAGCAAAAGGTTGATGTTTGTGTTTGTGCAAAATGTTAGGTATTGCATATCTGTTTTATGTAAGATGTAATATTGACTTCTTCCCATAATGTGTGCAAACTACTCACAAATGACACAATTACATTTTTTATTTGTTTTTTTTACATTGAGTGTCTTAAAAAGCGCTATATTATTAATACTAGTAGTCGAAGTATATTATTTCCAAGATAAAGCAGCTGAAAATGTATTTTATCTGACCCTTTAAAACTTGATTTCGATGCAAAAAATTAGCTAATTTCTATATTTGAGAACTGTTTTTTGCAGTCATAATTTAATCTTTTGTATTATGATGAGTTCAGTCAAGGTAAGCCTTAACGTATTGGTCTAACTGTGTCAAAAATAAACATAAACTGATTAAACGAAGACTAAAAACTTAGGAAACTGTATAATTTTAGCTCTCAAAAGATAACATTTCACATTCCAGCCTTCTGCCATTTGAACAGTTTATGGATTAGTATAGTTTTAGATTTCTCACAACCTTCACAGTGACATTACCTGAATAATAACTAAAAGCCTTTTGTATCACAGAGCAGAGTGTCATTAACAGCCTTGTATTGTTCATACGCTGGAAACACCTGAGTGACTGCATCAATGAAAAGCATCTCAAGTCATTTCATGGTTATTGAGAGGCAGCCGTCACACTTTATTACAGCCTAATGCCGTCTACCATCTTACCGTTACTTCAAATGTCAAAAAGGTAGTCGATCTTTTACTCCACGACTCTCTGAGGATACTCTCCAAAGGTTAAAAGAATAATAATAATAGTCATGTCAGCAGATAACTGTTTACTGCAAATGTGAAGTTCTCATTTGTTTTCCAATTGGTGCAAGATTTATTTATTTGTTTTATGATCTAAAAGTGCCCTTCAGAAATAACATCATCGACTGGATTATGACATTATTTCTTGGCACATGAGCAATGGGATGATTGAGGGATTGCATCAAAGTATTTATCCATTTCTAGAATGTAAATAGAAGCAGACATTTGGGGAGTTCTATAGTGAGCGGACAGAATTAACAGCTGTATAGGGATTGGTAGTCAGTGGTATTGTCAAATCTTCTTTTCGAGTTTTTCTAACTGTATTTAATTATTTTTAATACATTTAGGCAAAGATTTGGAGTATAAAAATGGAGTGTCACCTTGTTTATAACATTGTGTGACCCAGACAGACAGAGACCTATGAAAGAGTTTTCTCTTTGTCAGACAAGTATCGTAAGAGATGGTTTATTTTCACAGTCACTTCCATCTTTGTCAGAGGCGCCACGGTGACGTGTCTATTAGCTGCTGTCCCCAGGCCTGGTCAGCCGTGCTAACCGTAAGGTCTACCGGGTTGATCACGCCCCAACGCCTTGTGGTCTCTGGAGAAGGTTGTTCCACGTACAGAAGAGTTGGAAAACTTCTTTGACTCGGTTCAAAGTGCGCGGGCCTCACTTTCTGGTTTCTATTGCTTTGATCCATTTTTGTATTTGTTGGTTTCTTGATTATGAGTTGTCCAGTCCATCATGTTTACAATGGTCTTATATTTGCAACTTCAACTTTGCTCTGATTAAATGTCATGTCCAGAGCCTTCTCCAGAGATCACCAGCGACGTGGGGCTTGGTCAGCCCCGTGAGGTCTACATAACAGACAGAGGGACCATTCTGTTCTAATGCAGTGGTCTGATGGCTATTCTGTAAGTTCATACTTCTCTTCTGCTTCTCACATTTGTCCCACTAACATTTACGTCAATGAAGGAGCTGGTGTCAGTGTCTTACCTCTGCTATGCTCTGGTCACGGTGTTGGTTTGTGTGTGCAGAGGCATATGTGTCTTATGCACGCAGCTCATTGTCACTGTTTCGTCACTACTTTGCCCTGTGTGCAGTGCTAAAGAGCTTATATCCACACAGACTTGATGTGAAGTGCAGCAGGTTGTAGGTTTAGCCAGAGAGCAGCACACAACATTTAAAGCAGCATCGATAAGGGACGAGACGTATGATTCTGAGGATTGTTTACAATAGACATGGTTCTCAAGTAGAACTAGTCTGGCATCGAGATGAGCCCCCCATCAAGTTCTTGATTCAATCCCACGTCTCAGGTAAACAACATTTTATCAGTGGGGAACATTCATCTATTATTTGAACTAAACTTATTTTTGTTTGCAGTTAAAATAATTCCTTGTGAGGGAAAATTAAAACTTTGAGAGACTGAAATCCTGCACAGCTCTAGAGAAAACCCAGTACAGGTCATGCTGTCCCCTGCTCGTGTGATAATGGTTAAACCATGTCTGTGCGCAAAGCAGAAAATCTGCAACAAAACTTCACAAGATAATGTCGTGTACAAATATTCACTTCACTGGACTCTGGAAAGAAACTATTTTGGGGCATAAATTGAAATGCAGAGGACACAGAAAGACGAGGAAGTAAGAAGTCAGAACAGACCACAAGAGGTGACAAAGTTTAGTGCTCATGTTTTAACACTGCCTTAAATACCACATAGAGAGCTGAGAGCAGACTGGCAAAAGAAGAAGAGAGCAGGAGAGAGGGTCAGCTGCTCTGTCTGCTGCTGGAGAGAGACAGTTTATGCTCTCTGTAGGAGCCAGTGGAAATGAGAAAGGCAAAGGCAACAGAAAAAGTAAAAGTTAAGCCAGTTAAGCAGACTAGAAAAGTTTAAAATGTTTCGCGATTTTTATTTGACTGTTAAGGTTCTCGCTTTGGAACGATCTATCAAAAAAAGTGTTTTAGAGTCGCACTGACCCCACAGACATGGCAAGTGACCTACAGGAATCTTGACTTACAAGAACCACTACTACTCACTAACTCTTTGCACAATGCACGCAAACTTAGTGTGTAAAAGGGTTATGCATGCATGTGTAGGAATGGGCCAAAAATGTAGCCAAGCTGGTGCCGCCTAGTGCCCCCATAGTGGCTTTCACAAGTTTTCTCTTTTTTCACCATTCAGAGATATAATAAAAGTTTGGGATCCACACATCCGCTGTAAGGTGCACATATATATAGGTCTGCTGAAACTTCATAAAAGCACTTTGTAATGAACAGAAAACCCTGTATCCATTATGTGTTGTCTTTGCCTGGAGCTCCAACTAATTAGTGCTCTTTATAATTGAGCCTTTCACTGCAGCCCACCGTTCCACCCGCGCTAACTCAGCTTTCTCCAACATCTCCAACATCAACCTTCACCTTTCTATCCTCCGCCTCTGCTTTCGTAGACCGCATCACTCTCAAGTCTATTTTCACCAGATATCACCTTGTAAAAGTAGCAGGAAATCAAATCAACTTTATGTCAAGTGTAGGTAGAGCTATCAATGTTGACTGAGGAAAACTGTTCATTTTAGTGACTGAGTCAAGAATGAGATGACAAATTTCTCAACACTGATCATTTTTAGCCTGGCCAGCCAGATGTTTATCTCGTGGTATTTGTGAATTCACAAACACTAGATAAACCATATGGCCTTCCAGCCGCCTGATTGGTTTGAGAGTTCAAAACAGTTGTGTTTCGGCTCACACACATCACCGCAGCATGGTTTTGAGGCCCAATCTCATTGTAGCAGGGCGGGCTAACATCTGCTGTTAGCGCCAAGTCTAATTCAAGCTAAACAAAGATGGCTGCTCCGTGGATGTACGTGTTTCTGCTGCTGTTGATGCGGTTTTAGCAGAAATACAGAGTAATTTCTTTTTGAAAGAAGAGCAGTATGTGTTACACATACTTGTTCTATCTCACATGACATTGGATACACCATTATGAGTTGTTGCTGTGATTGCTGAAGCACAATAAAGTAGGCCGCTTACCCAATCAGCTCGAAGTATTTCACTAAACACCACCTTTTCTCGAACGCTTTCAGCGAGTCAAGTCCCAGATGGATACTGTGGAAGAACTCAAATCGTAGTTCAACACAGATTTATCTGGCATGAGCCAGGTTAGATCATTTTCATTATCGGTTCAAAATATTCTCAAGAATAGAAATTGTGGTAGATTGAATCCACTTTATTTATATAGCACATTTTACAAACAGTTGTTTCCACATAAAATACTAAAATAAAACAACTAGAATCAAACATTGGGATTGCTTTTTTTTTTTTTGCCATAAACCTACCAAACACAAAACCAAAGTACTCCCATAATCCCAAACCATATTTTCTGCCGCTCTTCTGTTGCCCTTTTACCTGCATTTATCCTTAGCGCTGCACGTTCAGCCGACTCGCGCCACCGTTCCACCTCTCAGGGCTTATTTTTCCTCTTCCTGCCATTGTTATTTTATCAGTCTCCCTGTCAAACCTCCATCTGTTTGTGGCTGCTGGTGTCGGTGTAAAACTCGCTGCTGGAGTAATCGGGATTGTACAAAGAAGAAGAAAAAAAAACTCAATAAAAGACAGAGAGAGAGGAGAGAGAGAAGAGAGCTCCTGGCTGTCCGTGGTCATAAAGCAGGATAAACAAGGTTAGGGCCGAATAATTACACAGAGCTGCTTCCTGGCATTAAGAGACTGACCGGACTACTTCACTGTTATGGCTGCTTTTACTGCTCGGCTCAGGTTTATGCTCTCTATACAGGAATTTAGCTCTTTCTATAGCGGCGTTCTGTATGAAATAATCATCTGCCTTTGAACCTGCTGTTAAAATTTTACTTTGAACAGAAGTTTGAAGGGTTTTCAGTAAAAAGTTATAGGAGGTACTTTGTTTTAGCTTATAAATAAATGATTTATGTGAGTGGGAATGACTTTTGAATACTTAACATGCTTTATCATGTTGCTATAGCTGTTGGAAAGTTATGGTAGTAACATATTTAGGTGTATTGCATTCTATTTGAAAGAATTCGAAATATTTCTAAGGTGCTGGCCCAAGCAAAATGTATCTTAGGAGCATCTTGGGCATCTTTTTTACATTTGACAATATTTAAGTAATCATTTTTTAATGCAAGAAGAAAAGTTGAAAAAAAATGTCACCACATTTATTTATTTATTAACAATATAGTAATTTATCTATTTACATTTTTATTTTTTTACTTATCTCTGTATTTGTTTTTTTTTTGTTTATTGTTTCAAACTAATTGTTTAGGTGATGAGTGCTGGCTAACTGTAAAACCAAAGTCAGACTTTTTGGTCTACAAAATGGAAAAACCCAAGTGAAATTGAACATGTTTTTTTTTATATTATCTATATTATTAATTATCTATATAATTATCTTAATAATGCAATAGTACAATATATGACAATAATCAAGTATTAACCTAATTTGGTAGATTAGCACTGCTGTGATTAGAAATGATAATTTTTCGATGAATCAAGAAGAAGTTTGCAAAGAAAAATGTGAAAATATGTTGAAATAACAGGAAGTATAGCAGAGATCAAAACTGATGATCATTAGGCAGGGGTGACTTTGAGTATAGACAAAATAGGTGGTTGCCTAACCCTATTAGCCAGTTTTTATTTTGTGTCATAAGAGTTACACAAATAGCTGATGAACTTTTGAATGCATATTTAATGAAGCTTTTTGTCCTGACAAAAAATTCAGGCTTTAGTAATTCTGTTTACAAATCTTGCCGAGGATTCAGCTTCGGTTTAGTTGTTAGTTCAGCACAATGGAGAAGGAACAGTGGCGGAGAGGAGCAGAGGGTTGGGCCCCACTACAATTTGAATCTTGTTTAGGATATTTCATTTTTCATGTACAGTATTTATTATTTTTTTCATTTATTTATTTGTTTCATCAATTTATAGTAAACATTAAAAAAAAACATTATTTTTTTTATTTTGATCACATAGAATTTCTGTGGATGAAAAGATTTGTCAGCTTAGAAAATCTGTTAAAATACTTAATGTGACTTTCTGATATATTTTATGCTATAATGTGAAAAAATATAGCTATAGTAACCACTTTTCAATAGATACAAACATGAGCGTCTATTTGTAGCCTTGCAAGGCAGGTCATATTAAAGAGGGAGATTTTAATTATTTATTTAATGCAACAAAGAAATCTAAAAGACAAAAACATGCTTTTCTTCAAGAAAAAAACTGTACACCTTTAATAAAATGAGTAGTATAACCTGGCCCCTTTAGGAGCTGCTTTATCTGTACATTTGTTAGGACCGGCCCTGACAATACACATAAGCTTCAAAAGTCACTCCACCTGGACACTTCCTTACATTTCCACAAGTACTCTCAGAACCTACGAGTATTATTGTCTCTTTTGTATTTGAATACCACTGATAGAAAAGCGTGACTGTAGTATCTCTTCACACTCCCTGGCCTGTTTGTTCTGGACCTGGGGACTTCACACGCCGCTCTCTCGTCTGATAAACATTCAGTCTGCCTGTACAAGATGCTACTTCACCACTGAGCTTATCGTAAAGTCCTTACCCCGTGTAGTGCAAGGTGAGTCGCTGTAGTTAAAAGAAGACCAGTGTGTTTGTGTCTGGGTCTCGTAGGAGCGGCTTGTTTGGGGAGGACAGCTGATGGGATGAAGTGTTGGCAGATGGATGTGTCCCTCTTGTTGAAAGGGGCTTCTTCAAATTTGAGAACAAAACTCCAGTGTTAAGACAAATACAGCGACACTCTGTGTTTGTGGATTATGAAGCGTATGATGCACTGGGCAAAGCTGGACAACATGGATGGAGATTAGGACTGGAGGAAAAGAAGTATTTGACAGTCTATTGCTACTTCCTATAGTGCTTTACCATGAAAATACAGCACCATTTAACCCAACCCGTATACATACCAGCTCGCCAAAGCCTTATCTCGTCAGATCTCAGAAGCAAAGCATGTTGGGCCTGAGCAGTATTTGGATGGGAGACCGCTGGTGGAACCTCAGGTGCCACAGTAAACGAACAGAGGGTAAACTTATTGCTGTGTCCTTAGGCAAGACACTTCACCGACTTTGCCTAGTCTGGATCTGGTGTGTGTATGAATGGTTGGTGGTGGTCGGCCGTTGAACAAAATGGAAGCCACGCTTCCGTCAGTCTGCCCCAGGGCAGTTGTGGCTACAATAGTAACTTACCACTAGAGTGGGGAATGAAAGAGTAATGCAGAATGTGAAGCGTCTTTGGGTGTCTTGAAAAGCGCAATGCAAATCCAATGCATTATTAATAAAGACCAAATTCAAGCCAATAGCTATAATCCAGGGACATACAGCCTGTCCCTGGATTATATAGCCAAAAAGCCAAAAATATTTTAGTCAGTTGTATGCACTTTACACTGTTCTACCCATTCTCGACTGGTGGCTGGAGAAGAAAATTGTGACTACAGGTCTTTACAAGAATTGTTTTGCGTTAAAATGTACCCTTTTTGTGTACAGTTTTTGGTATTGAAGTTATAATCTTTTTATACATTTTGATATCTGATGGGTCAGTTCTGACCCAGTTGACTTATTACTAGTCAACATTTTTTCCCTCCATATTCAAATGTGCCCAATTCAGGCCCTAACTGAAAACACCTGCTTTAGTGGTAAAGAGGGATGAGATAGAGTAGAGGAGCAGGAGGAGTAGTGCCACAGAATCCAACCTGCTCACACTGTTGTCCAACCTACAGCAGTTTGTTTGTTGTTGATGCTAACTTTCTTAAGCCCCTCCTCTCACTGTTACCATGGTAATCAGCAATCTCTCATAGGCTACAGTTTGAAGCGCAAGTTTTGTTGTTGTTGTTGTTGTAGTTTTAGCCACAATAATTTATTTTCAAAATACTGTGTTACCTTTTAAAAAGTTTAAAACTTACATTTTAATTAAACATTATTGCATTATTAAAGAAAGCCTACAGGTCAAGTGTGTCAATATAGACTAGTCTAAAATCAAATTTTTCGACACTGGTAATTAAATAAAAATAATGTAAATCCATAGGTAGATCTTCGGGGTGCGCTCAGATTAAAAGTAGCTCACGAGCTGAAAAATGGTTGGGCACCCCTGTTTTTAGTGGCATTAAAGTTTTTCTTGTCATAATTCGCCCCACTCCAAACTTTGTTGATCTTTTAATTCTGTATACTGTATAATATATATCTGGTATATAAATAAAGATACAGTAGTGCAGTTGGTCCCTTGAACGTCGTTGTGTCGCGTGAGCAGAACATATTGCTGTCGTAGAACTCCTGCTGCTCCGCTGTGAGGTTGAGAAGGTGAGGATGTTACGATGGAGAAGGCCTCACGTTCAGGCTAACATCTGCTCTGTATCTCCTCCTCCTCCTCTGTCTCAGCCTCTTCTGCTTTTGAAGTGTAAACATGTCAGATTCTCACTGAGGCTCCCTTTGAGGCGATAGACTCTTCACATGTTGTTCTTGCAGAGTGAACACTAACATCATGTATCCAAGCCAAACCATCAAACATCTGTCTATCACAACAAATCCTCCACCGGGTTTCTTTTATTGATTATTCTGTTTACTCTGCTAAGTTTGAAAGAATAAGTAAGCAGTAAGTAAGCTTCATTTATAGTGCTTTAAGAAATATGGTAAAACGTATAATCTAAATGCACTTTAATTTGAAGATTTGCTACATGTAAGGCTGGTCAAATATTGAAGTTCAGTTTTAGTAATGATTATTATTCTAATCCAGGAGTGTCAGACTCATTTCCACACAGGGCCACATTGGCATTCTGGTTTTCATCAAAAAGCTGGTGACTGTAATAAAGCTTCTGCTCTTTGACAAACTACAAAAACTGTCTCTGCATTTGGTTTTGCATTATATCTAAATCTGCATAAGCAGATAAAATACATTACTTTTCAGTTTCATATACATCATTTTATTATGCACCCACACAATTTATATTGGTAATGTAAAATTAAAACTCAATTTTACAAGACCAAGACGGTCGTATAAAATGAGGTGGAGGGTTGCATCTGCCCCTGGCCTTGTGTTTGACACGTGTTGTAATTGTTTGCAAAAATGGTTCATTAAATTTTTTTTTTATTCTGTCTTTAAATCAATTGCTTATGTAGTTCTGTGGGAAGAAACACTTTTGGCAGAAGGATTTGGGCGACATGGTGGCGCAGCGGTTAGCGCTCTGGCCTCATAGCAAGAAGGTCCCGGGTTCGACTCCCGGGCCGCCCAGGACCTTTCTGTGGAGTTTGCATGTTCTCCCCGTGTCTGCGTAGGTTTCCTCCTACAACTAAAAACATGTCCAATGTGCCTCCCCTCCCCAGGACTACAGATGTAAATTAGCTGTAAGCTACAATCTGGAACAAGCATCTCTGCCATTGTGCTTAATGTAATTGTACATTGTCCTTAATAAACATTACCTTACCTTATTTCTGCAGGATATGGTCATAAAGTGTGATCTATCTCCATGGACAAACACTCTCTTTAAAAATGTATACTTCATGTTTTTGTGGAGCATTTATGTAAACATTCACACAGTAAAGTGGATGTTTCTAATTTCAATTAAATTAAAAATCATGCATTTTTAATAAATGCATAATTTTGTCCACATGCCCCTGTTTTATGATCATTTTAAACAAGATGTATTTCTCATATAGTGTTTTGCTGGTGGCCATAGCCCAGGGGCGGGCTGTTCTTTTTCCCAGAGGGCCATATTTGAATCCAGATAGTGGCAAAGAATCAGACCACAATCATTTGTGTTGGTAGAATTTCTCATTATGGCAACATTTGTTGTTAAATATAGGCTATTTATCTATTATTGTGTCTATTTATTAACAGTTTTAGACTTTTTTGATACCCAGCACTAGTAATTAAGTGAATATATTATTGTTTCTTTAGCTAAAATAGAGAAAAATACTGTCAGAATTCTCTCAGATTTCACTCTGATTCACAAATTAGTTGTTAAAGACAGCCTTTTCATTATTTTATTATCATCATTTTAAAAACATGATCCCCCTACTCTTCATGTTTCTGTATGAAGACACATTTAATTGGCATTTTTCTCATCACGACTGTTTACCATCTGCACATTTGCCAGTGGATTACACATTATAACAGACTGATGCAGGATTCGCTTGGTTCCAGTAAGATTTTTTGGAAGTTGAGATTCCTCCTCAGCCAAGTGGGCACTAACTGTTGTTGTTGTCAGTGCTGAGTACCTGACAGATGGCCCTATGGCGTTTTTGCAACCCCTGCCACCGCGCTCTGGCACCAGCCCCATCTTCAACAGCTTGAGATAGATTGAACTCATCCTTGGCAAACTGTAAACCGCTTAATCCAGCCATAATTCCTGAAGGGTTTTTTTATGAGCTTCCAGGAATAGACTTACCTGTCACTTTCCTATAAAATCAATGTTTTGGTGTGAAAATAGAAAGAATAAGATTGTACTTGTAATCCACAAAACACAATATGTATCAGCATAATAGATTTTGTTTAAAGGGCAAACAAAAGCCCCAGAGAAAACTTCAAAATGAAAAACCTAAATATTGCTGAAAACATTGTGTCAAATGGGGTAACGTCAGGTAAATCCTATTGAGAGAAGAATCTTTTCAAAGCGTAAGACTGAATCTCAATAGTTGTTTTTAGCATGTTCCTGGCTCTTAAATGGACACTTGTGCTGTCACAGTCTTAAGGTCAGACGTGTACTGTAATTCTCAGTTGTGTGGAAGACCTTTGCAACTCTAAAATGAACACTTCCTCCTGATAGGCTGTTGAAAGTTTATTATGTGCTGGTGGTCTCATGATATCGACGCTATACCAAGCGCTTCTCTCGTTTGATTTTGACCCATAAAGTTGACTGTCTCTGAACTGCACTGTGTGACTAAGATATGAACTTAAGCTAAATGTGTTGCTTATTTAATCTAAGTCTAAATGTGTAGTAAATATTTACAGCAACAGAAGTTGCAAAAGTTTCCCTCATCTTCAATTTGGCATGTAGAAACAAAATATTCACATGAGATTATGTACTTCTGTAATGGCAAACATTTCTTATGCAAAGAACAAATGGTCTATTTATATAGCGCTTTTCTACCTTTCCAGGCACTCAAAGCGCTTTACAATCTAGCATCCACTCACCCAGTGTACGCAGACACTGAGGCAGTGTGGATTAAGTGTCTTGCACAAGGACACAATGACAATCTACTCCTGTCGTCCCACTGTGGCACCTGGTGTTCTAACAGTCTCCCATCCAAGTACTAACCAGGCTCTTTCTTGCTTAGCTTCTGAGATCTGAAAGGATCAGGCTTTGACAAGCAGGTATGAATATAAAAGGTATATTGGTGTCAACACTGTGATCAACCAGTTTAGTACAAATATTACACACACCTTGGCGCATCATATACCCATCACTCTTAATCAATCAATCAAGAATTTTTGTAGAACTCACAACAACAGTCGCTCATGAGCAGGTGTGTTTTCTAATTCATCCAGGATTAATCTATAGAGGTTATGTGAAGTCCGAGCGGCAAGAAATGTATGAAAGTCAACGGAGCTCTTACAGGAGAGAATGACCTTTTCTCCTGTAAGAGCTCAAAATAAAGTTGAAATAGTGAAAAGAGGCTGTATGTGAGAAAAAATATCAACCCACAGCAACTCTGCAGAACACTGGGTTTATAACGCACATGTACAAGCAAAAAAGCAGGTCAACAGTGGCAGAAAAGCAGATAAACAGAACGACTTTAGACTGGCTCACATTTATCACAGACTCTGGAATCACACACAGTTGAAGTAAATACCTTTTTCTTCCTAAAATATATTCTTGAGTCTCGTTGATGAGGATATAAACTGTAGTTCTGCAGTTAAAATGTCATAAATCTCCAACTGCTGTTAGTAAACAAGTTGGTAAAGCTTTTTTTTTTTTGCCACATAAAAATGAATGTGTGTAAACAAATCTCCAGGAATAAAGATCAGTCTGTAAAAACGTTTTCTCCATTGTGTTGCCAACAAGTTTGCCACAGTCAAAATGTTTAGGTGAATTTTTCAAATCAGATTATGTCAGCGCATAACCTCTTTAGCTTAAAAAGGCTTTAAAGTTATCACACAGACAAGTTTTCGAAAATTTAGACTGTTCTGAGTTTTGTCCTGCCCCTGAGGATGAGCGAAGTCCTGCACCTGTATAGACCATTAATAACTGGTTTGGTTGGTCTTATAGTTATGACTTATGCTTTCACCTTCTTTGTTTGTCTAGGCCTATTGTTCTCTTGGTAGAACCTTTAGACATTGCTCTAAATATGTGCAAAAACATACATTCTTACTGAGAGTGAGGCGGCCTCTTCACAGTACTTACCTGTAACTTGACCTGCTTGTCTCCATGGAAATACAATAAGTTTAAATACACATAATAAGATCTATAAAGACAAGCAGGTGGCAGGCCAGAAAAGTTAACATTTGAATTCTTGTAACTATTTCTACATTTTCTCTTCTGTTTGAATATCTTCATCTTCATATCGATTCATCTTTCACCCAAGTCTATCTTTAGAGTATTCCACTTTGCTTGTACACTTAATCTTACGTCACCCAGAAGTATCGTATTTGTACATGCAAGATAAAACTTGTGGGTCAAAGTTGGTCTGTCCTGGCCTCTGCTCTACCCACAAGGCTTTTTCACTCAATAGCAGAGTAATCGATGGCTGTTGTAGCACTGCGGCACGATCACATTTCACCTTCACACACACACTTTAGCTCACGGCTCAATATACGACAGAATGTATGTCCTGGATCATGTATCGACTCCATTATGTCGCATTGAGTCACTACTTACCCTGAAACATGTGGCCACAATGCACTGAACACAGGAAATAATCTGGTCATGCCTGTTTGGCCTGTAGATGCATGATGTCATATCAGAAGTGTGTCACTTCCACATTCGTGTCAGGAAGATGTGACCAAGAGGAGAAGAAAGTTGCACTGAAGAATCTTTTCTAAAGGATGGTCAACTACTTGGTTGAGTTAACTTGCTTTGCCCGCCATGTTACATGTTATGACACAAAAGGGCTACCTAGTTTTGTCATGTAATGTATGAACCAAATTCTGTTTTTCAGAGGTGTGGACTTGGACTCAACTCAGACTTGACTCACTATTTGGATGACTTGAGATTTGACTTGATCAAATGAACTAAAGACTTGGAACTTGACTTGGACTTGAATGTCAGTGACTTGGGACTTGACTTGGACTCAGAGTTCAGTGACTTGACATGACTTGATGCTTCTCCTCAAAAAAATAAATTAGGTAATTGTACATCAACAAACTGCAATGTGCCTCACATTTTTTTTATTTGTGACAAAACCTAATAATAATATTAATAATTGAATATAAAGACATGAAGCTAAAAGAGAGGACTGGGTTGGACTTGTGGGCTCTGACTTGGGACTTGACTTGGACTTGAGACCAAAGACTTGAGACTTACTTGTGTTCCATGTTTTGCATAACGTACTGACCTTTATGTAATGTTTACTGCAGAATCCTGCTCATCACTGCACCTCGAGCCACAAGAGACCAGAGAAAATACATTATTCTACCATTAAGTTCATTTTCAACATTATTGCTGTGATTTACATACAGTATTTTTACATACTACTTCTAGTTTTGTTAAAACATAGAAAAGAATATGCACAGCAGATAGAGCTTTCAGTTTTTTATTCACTACTTGTGACGTTTGTGACACATGTCCTTCTTCAGACATGAAAATGAAAGAAAGCACACCTGTTTTATCTTGTCAGGTATAGAACATGTGACACATGATGTGACAGACAAGTTTTGATTTGATTTTACACTTTAAGTAGTGAAAGAATTTAGAATCCACAGCTTTTTACAATATGTACAAAAGACAAAGTTTGCACTCTAACATCAGCAATATATACAATATCTAAATTTGTAATCAGAAAATTATAACATCAGTCATTTTTACTCGGCTACTTCTAGTTTTGTGACAGAAAGTCTTGGGATCGATTCCCAAGTGGCATGTGGAGTTTTCATATTCTTCCCGTGCCTGTGTTGGTTTCCTCCAGTTTTCCCTATCACTGAAAACATGTTCAGTAGAGTCTCCCCTCCTCAGTACTCCCTTTGAAAACAGATTCCATTCTGAGTGGGAATTCTTGTTGAAATAAACTAATGGTCTATGGAACATTCTAGGCAAAAATACAAAATGTAAAAAAGAAGCCGATGAAGAAACAAACCCTTCCCCAGAAAAAATACACACAACAGTAAAAGCTGCATTTGTAAAGAGGGGGTCTAGGGTCACATATGTCTATTCGTCTCACAGCATCAATGTAATGATCATTTTAACACTTATCATTTAGTTTTAGCACTTGTATTCTCTCTGCCCATGTGCTGCTGTCCAAATCACTTTCATTTACATAGAGAGAGGCCAGACACTGATTGTGAAGACTTGTCTGTGCAGGATGACTAACAGCCACATTTACCTTCTTTCTATTGTCAGTGCTGGGCAACACCAGTCAGCCCCAATCAGCTCTCCTCTTATAACTCCAAGCAGATTTCTGCAGAGTGATTGCGTTTTTTTATTTTGGCTGCAGTGGTATTTTGTTTGTTTGTGCATCAGTCGCGCATAACTTGTTTTTACTGTCCTACTTTACATCCCTAAAGAGCAGTTTGTAAGACATTTGTGCACGGTTTGTGCGGAAAGTTCACAAGTCTGTTTTGAATGCATGAATATTTATGAAACAAGTGAACTGTAAGCAATTAAAAATGAGGAAACAGCACCAATATGTCCTCACAGCAAAGCAAGTCATGTTGAAAGGGATGTCGAAGGAGCCAAAGTGGAAATTAAAGTCATCAGAAAGAAACAGTGTTATTTATATGGCTGCTTTTCTGAGAATTGTCTGGTTCAGTGTTAACTTTTGAAAACAAAAACAAAATCCATTAGAGTAGTTTCCTGGGTCTGTGGTTGTACTGTCCCTCTGCTGAGACAAACGCCTCAAAATGTCAGGCAACATTGCATTGCAGCTATTAAGTGAGAATCGATTGCAGAGCCTGGAACGTGACAGATTTGTGTTATAGAATCAAAATGAGTGAAAGTGCTCAGTGCCGGGACAGCTGCTTATCAGAGTGTTTTCTCTAAAAGCCTCATATTTTATCAGAAAAACTGCATCAGTTCAAGCTCGGGCTAAATAAACAATTAAAGTACTATCTCTGGTCGCACAGTTTGCCAATTGTTGTTGCCTTGGGATTTACAAATGTAAATTTGGAGAAGATAAGAGTTCAAATTTGGAGCATGAGCAGGACTCAGTACCATGTGTGGTTCTGCGTGGAGCATGAATAAAACATAGTCAAATACAGCAGGCTTACTGTATGTATGTGCATACTTCACATTGTATTTCATAGAGGGATTCTTGACAGCCAGGGGCTTACCTGGCTTATCTGGGTAGATTTAGCCTCTCTGGAGCTGTCAGACAAAGAAAGAGTCCGAATCCCAGGCAGTCTGACATCTGGCTCACTTCCAAAGGGATTCACATGAGGAGTCCAGGCTCACAGACAAAGTGTTTGTGAGATATAGAGCTTTCTATTTGTTTTTCTTCTTCATTTTCACTTCCAAGCCTCTGTGTTTACAGAAAGTCAAGGTAAAAGATAAAAGCCTGACTTGAGAACTTCTTAAGTTCTTATCTTCACAGACACATTTGGCCCATGAGCCAATTGAAGTAAAGTCAAGCGCTATTAGCAGCAAAGCACAGCGAGGAGCTCGGTCAAATGAGCTTTGTGAACAGTTAAGAGAAGTGTGACACAGGTGAGGCTTTTAAGCACTCATAAACATGTCATCTCTTTATGTTTGTTCTTACATTGTTTATCCTTCATTTGCATTTCCATTTCTAAGCTTCAGTTTATAATGCTTTTAGTTAAGCACCTGTCACTCTAAAATACATGTGAATATTGGTAAACAGCACAGTTTGTATGAAACAAGTGTCTCTCTCGGTGATGTGGCGAGCTGTGAGTGGATGTTGGCTGCTGGGGTTCTTCAGTGTCTCACAGGGAGGGATAAGTCTGAGCCAAAGCACTGCTGCACTTTACAGCTTCAAATAGCATTCCCTGTGGCATCAAGTGGGCTCTTCCTTTTGCAATAGTCTGTACACTCGTTCTGTTCTTCATTATGTGTATGTGACTATAGGGACTCAGACTGTTTTACATTTATATCTGCTTCTGTACCTGTGCCTTACAAAAGCTGTTGTCTTTTTGTTCTTTCACATAGGCGTTTCACACAATTATAGCTCACAATAAACTTAATTGGCTGTTTCTTTCTGATTTTGGCAACACTTTTTTTAACAAGCCCACTAAATACAATCACCGTGACAATTATAGATAATTACATAGACAAACACAATAACAGGACACTTTGCCTTACAAAACATTTTCTCAAGTTATTTCTTATTCAACACAAGTTGCTTTAGCAGACCCAGCAGGAGTTCTGGCTGATTTTCTTAAAACAACACTCGTCTGTGCATGCAACCTTCTTCTCTGTGTAGAATCTATTCTCAGAAGAGTCTTTCTTGTCTTCTTAAGTTTCTGCTGATCGTGTTTCATAGAAAAACAAACAAACATGGCACATGTTAAGGATTGCCATTTTTAAACTGCCTTATAACAAGTCAATCTGTAATATAGCTAATAAAAAAATACATTATCAGTTTCCTTTGTTCAGAGATGTGCAACTATTATTCATACTTATTCATACAAAGATTAGTAATTGCTTGCCACTGTATATTCAAAGTTTAAATGGAATAAAGACTTTTCAGGATGTTTGTTGATGACAAAGTCTGATCATCCTGTTTCTCTGCCTCTCTCCAATGGGACTTTAGCTTCCCCTACTGGTGTAATTATGAACTACACAGTCTGTCATAGAATTTGTATTGATATCTTTTCTCTTTTGTGTTCTTCATTTGCAGAATATGCCAGGACCTAACAATGAGCTCCAACAACACAGACCCCGGCCTCTACCTTTTCTGCCATCACCTTCACACCTACCACAGCAGCCTACCCACAATCCAAAGCTCTCTACCAGGGACAAAGTGGAGGAAGTGTGGGACATGCTTACCCTCTGAGCAGCCAGGATGACAACTCGTCGTCAGGCATCAGACTGTGGAACGACTCCACACAATCCCCCAATGTGAGCACAAGCATCATCCTGGACCCTCTGGGAGGTCACCAGCTGTGGCAGGTGGTTCTCATTGTCCTAGTGACAGGGATGCTGTCGCTGGTCACTATAATTGGCAACATCTTAGTTGTGGTGTCATTCAAGGTCAACCGCCAGCTAAAGACGGTCAATAACTACTTCCTGTTGAGTTTGGCTGTGGCTGACCTCATCATTGGGGTCATCTCTATGAACGTGTACACAGCCTTTTTGGTGATGGGTTATTGGGCCATGGGAAACTGGGCCTGTGACCTTTGGCTCGCGATAGACTATGTGGCCAGCAACGCTTCAGTGATGAACTTACTGGTCATCAGTTTTGACCGCTACTTCTCCATCACCAGACCTCTGACGTACCGGGCCAAACGAACCACCAAGAGGGCAGGCATCATGATCGGCCTGGCCTGGTTTGTGTCTCTGGTGCTCTGGGCGCCAGCCATTCTGCTCTGGCAATTTTTTGAGGGAAAAAGGACAGTGCTCCCACATGAATGCTATATTCAGTTTTTATCTGAGCCCACAATAACCTTCTGCACAGCCATGGCAGCCTTCTATCTGCCTGTGACAATTATGAGTGTGCTCTACTGGAGGATTTACAAGGAAACTCAGAACCGCTCTAAGGAGCTGGCTGGTTTGCAAGGGTCTGTTGGACGTGGTGCCATTGGACCAAAAAGTGGAAATGGTACAGGAGAAAAGGCCCATTTTGTTCATCAAACAGGAAGTGGGCGAAGCTGTGGCAGCTATGAGCTTACCAGATTGTCCAGAAGAAAGAGTACATGCAGAGAACTAGTTGGTCGCCTCCACTGTTGGCCAGGAGTTCGATCCTGGAGACCTGGTAGTATCAGACATGGAGAGGGAGATCCAGACCAGAGCAGCAGTGACAGCTGGAACAACAATGATGCTGCCATGTCTATGGACCAGTCTGGGTCCTCAGAGGAGGAGGATTGTGGAGGAAAAGAGATGCTCTCCCAGAGTCACACCATCTTCTCCATTGTCCTTAGTCTCCCAGGGATAAAAGCAGCAGTCAACTCCCAGCTCACATCCTGTGAAGATTTAGACGCTGTGTCAGAGGAGGACCCATTGAGGGGCGCAGAGTACAGTCAAGACAGCCTCACCAGGGGCACAACAAACACTACCACTTCAACCACTTCAGATGGAGCGAACAGTACAGACAACAGCTATCACCAACGCTTCTGCTCTCGCAAGATCATGTCCATGCCCAGCATCCAGGCTAATGCCAACACAAGTCTGTTAGACGGTCAAGCAAACACTGCCAGTGACTCTTCTACCACCAGCATGACCACCAAATCTCCCTCCGCTCCCATTTCTTTCAAAGAGGCAGCTCTGGCAAAGCGGTTCGCAGCTCGAGCCCGGAACCAGATCACCAAGAGGAAACGCATGTCCCTGGTCAAGGAGAAGAAGGCAGCTCAGACTCTAAGTGCCATCCTGTTCGCTTTCATCATCACGTGGACACCTTACAACATCATGGTGCTCATAAATGCCTTCTGTAAGGACTGCATCCCTAGCGTGCTGTGGGCCGTGGGCTACTGGCTATGCTACGTCAACAGCACAGTCAACCCTATGTGCTACGCCCTCTGCAACAAGACCTTCCGGACCACCTTCAAGATGATCCTCCTGTGTCAGTGGGACCAGAAGAAGAGGAGGAAGCAGCAGTTTGAGCAGAGACAGTCCGTAGTCTTCCACCGCAGGATTCCCCGAGAGTCCACGTAAAGGATGGACATTCAAAACGAAAGTTTGAATACGTTTTCCATAGGACGAGCAAACCTGAGAAGCATCACAATGTTGTTTCCGTGGAGTTCTTTGCTTCTAAATCCTTCCTATGTTTTCGGCCGAACACACAGAACATGTGGTGTCCTTGCCATGTTTGTGGTGGTACGTGTGTGTGCTTAAAGTCACGTGAAGGTCGAGTCTGTCCGAATCATTTCACGCAAGTTTTGAGAACGAACTGAGCATAGCATTCAAGAAAAGGGCTAGAGACTTGAAAAACGCACTGATTTGTTTCAAGTGCTGTCGATTCAAATGGACAGAAAGTGTCGGATTTACGTTTCTTTCCATGTTCTGTGGTTAGCTAGATTTGTAAGAAGCAAAGTTTTGTGAATCGCCACTCAAAAGCCAAGATCGTAAAAAGAGCTCGTGCTGCCATAGCGACTGGCGTAAAGTTTCTATCAGAACTGTGTACATTGCCTTTCTACATGGTTATAGCTTTCCTGTGTATGACGATGGGTTCTTATTATAATGCGTCCTTCCTGCAGTCAATACAGAGGTGTATTTTTGTGATATTGGATTTTTTTGTTTTTGTTTTTGTTTTGGTATTTACAAGATTTTGAGCCAGAAAAAGAAGAACTGAATTGTGGCTAACACAGTCAGAGAACTGCTGTTGTGTTCAATGTAAGTGTTGTGTTTTCTGGTGGACACTAAAGTACTTGGGTTGTGTCTTTCTGTGAAGAGTGTTGATTATTCTGTAATGATCATAAAAAAAAATAATTCTGTTTTGTGTATATTTGAATATTTCTTCATCACTTATGGTGGCTGATTGCACACATAAATACATCGGTGTGTTATGATTTTGCATTTTCTGAGCTGTGCTGTAAGGCCACACAGCTTTTGTAATGTGGGACAGTGGCTCCCTCTAATGGTCAAAGGAAGGTATAACACTTTCAGTACTGATGATACAGAGTGTTTTGTGATTGCCAATGTTTGTTTCAAATAAAAGATCAGGCTTGTAAAGGGCTGGGCATTATAACAATATGTTGATATATTTGGCCATGTTGTAAAAATATAAATTATGTAATCTTGTGCAAACAGAAGCTGATGAAAAAATTAATGAAATTTGTGGTAAAAATCAAATTACAAAATTGTGTTTTGCATAGAATTAGTTTTATTTAATTCAAGCAAAAAGCATCACCAAAAAACACTTTTACTGTAGATTTACGTATCTACTTTCTAATCAGAGAAAATACTTTTCAAAAATATTGATTATACATCGGTTTTGAGATGAGAAAACATATATTAATTTTTGTCCATAACGCCCGGCCCTTTCAGTTCTCTGGCACATGTAAAACTAAACAAATGTTCTTTTTATATTCAGACACTTTTGAGACTAATAGTTAAAGGGCATGTGTTACAATATTTGTTTAATTATTTTTAAATCACATGGACACGTTGTGTTTCCTCATCAAAGACAAAAGTTGTGTTTGGGTTTATCCGCACATTAAAAAGCCTGCATTCTGTCCCGCCACTTGCACTTGTGCACTTCAAAAGCTTGCTCACGATGAGCCGCTGAAGTGTGCTGGGGTTCTGATTCATTACAATGTTTTTAGTCACACTTCACGCTTATGTTTAGTCACACTTCACGGCTATATTTATTAGAACAATGGACACTAAGCACAAAGGCTGAGATGCTTGTACCAGAATTGATCTTTTATAGTTAATATCCATAGTCCTGGGGAGGAAAGGTGCTACTGGACATGTTTTTAGTGCTCGGGGAAACCGGAGCTCTCAGAGGAAACCTGCAGAAAGGCCCAGAGCCACTCGGAATCTAAACTCAAGATCTTTGTGCTATGAGGTCAGAGCGCTAACCCCTGTGCCACCGTGTTGCTTCTTTGCTCACTTCAGACAAGTGTGGAGCAATGCAGACTTTAGGCAATGTATTTCGCAAAATGCAGTGCACTGTTATGTTTCCAAAAGGGGCAGTTCTTCTGCCAATTTAGCATCAAGCGCTAACATAGGACAATGGAAAGAAATGCTATAGCTGTATAGTTTAACTAACTGAAATAAATAAATAAAAAGTACAGAACAGTAAGCACTGTTTTGATTTGTTTGTGGCAAATTCAGCAAATGATCCAAACTGAACTAGGGTCTCATTTATGAAGCATGAGTACGTACAAAAATGAAGCCTAAGTTATTTTCCACGTTAGTTTGTGATTTATAAAAAGAAACTTGACAACAAAATGAGCAAACCAATCCAAAAAAGTGCAACTTCTTTGCGTCTGAGATTTCAGCGAAGTGGCAGAACGAGATGTATGTTGGGAGAGATGTGAAACTGTCAAGTTTGTGGAAGTTTGTGTTTCATTTATACATAGCTTTCAGTAAATCCTCGCAAAGTTTTATTAATGAGACGGTGACCCTGAGCTGTGGCTTTGTAAATTTACGTTGAACACTTTCATAACAAAAGTGAGACTGTCCTGTTTCTCCTCTGCACTTGTGCACAAACACACTTCACACACTTTCAGAGGAAGCACACTTCAGTCAAGTGCACAGTGTGAGTTTTATAACAGGACCGATCTTTAACCAACACCAACCAACACCAACCAGCCTGTTCCACCTTGTGATGTCATAAACTGAAGAACGAAAGTGACAATCTCAACTGAACAAAAGCTAAAGGAAAAATATCGACAAAAGCATTGTGTATTGTCAATCAAACAGTTCTATTGATGCTAAAATAACATGAAAACTACCATTTAATGACTTCATAAGGTGGAACAGAACTTTGGTGATTTAGAAACAAACAAATTTACTCAATTATGTATGAATGACAGGTATGTTTTTGTTAAGGAAACACAATATTACCACGAGAAAAAACTCACTGTGGAACAAACAAGACTTTTAAGTGTATTTCACTTTCTTTATTGATTGATCTGTGAATAATCATGTTCCAAAAAGATATATTTGTAAAGCCTATTCTTTGGACTAATGAAGCAGCAGATATTTTCAGAAGCAGATATATATTGAGATGGATAATAGATAGAGTATTGAAGAGTGACTAGACATTAGGATGGATGTGATTACAACAGAAGGTAACTGGCTTGTGTGCTGTGTGAAAAGCATTCCAAATCCCACCTCATCAGTGACTTTCTGTCTGCTTTATCAGTGTGCTCTAGTGTGATAGTGCATTCTTTACCCAATAAGAGATTTTCTTTGTTCCGATTTTTGAGAATGTACACTGTTATGAGATTGCCACAAAACATTTTGTTACATTTTAAGTATGCCAAATCTACTCATATTTGTATTTCAAGTCATTAAAAGACTTTGTTGACACTGTCTGACTTCTCTCTCTGTTTGATTCATGTGTTTTGACTTAAGTAAATGACACTATTATTAAATAACTTATCACTTATTAGTTTCTTGTGTGTAGTCGTAAAATCAGCTGGGCAATACTAATGTCCGAAGTATGCAGAAAAATAACTACTGCATTAGTTACTCAAAACAATCCAAATTACTTGTATTTATCATTTTTGTTGTAGTAGAAGAAAATGAAAGTTTCCCAAAATAAGGACAGACGTAATCCCAATGTAATTAAACAAATCCTTGAACATTTTACCTTTCATTAATTAATTTTCTACGGCTTGTTCCCATTTGGGTTTGTGAGTGACTGGAGCCTCTCCCAGTAACTTTGGGCCTTAGGCGGAGGAACACCTTGGACATGGTATGTGTATTTATTTTTATCAGTAGGGGTGTCATGATGTTGCAATATTTCAGGCAGAATATAGATATATAAAAAATATTTTTTTGTGTTAAATTAAAAGCAGCTAATGAACCTAATCACTTCATCACACCTTTTTTGTCGCTTGCAGCAATAATAGTTAAAAGTGCAGCTGTCCAAACGTCTTAATCTTTCAAGGTGCTTTAAAAAAGACTAGGTCAGAGAATTTAGGTTTGACAACCTTCAGTGTAATGTTGTAATGACCTTATTTATGGATTCAGCGTGATTGTTAAAAAAAAGTATAATTTTGCATTGAATTTTTTTAATCAATGTAATGATTGCTTTTTGTATTGTAACTCCGAAGAATGGTGACAGCTTGTCTGCGCTAACAGGGATTCCATCAATAAACAAACATTAAAATATATAACATTTTCCCAACCAAAAAAAAAAAAATGTTTCTTTCAAAATAAGACTGTGATCAAATCAAATCAATTTATTTTTGTATAGCTCAAAATCACAACAACAGTCGTCTGAGGACTTTCCAAGATTATTAATTTTAGCAAATATGATATGATAGTGGAAGTTATGCGGCTGGGCGACATTGACAAAATTAATTTCTTGATAATTTTTTTGTGAATCTCGATTACGATGTTCAGACGATATTATTTCAAACCAACTGGAAAATGTTCAAACACATGTTTAAGTGTATTAGTTGAAACTTAATGATCAGAAAAATTAGACGGTAGTCAACTAAAGACATTTTTGGTCGACTTAAGACGTGTGCTAATCGATTAGTCGACTAAAAGGTCTCCCTCTTTCTCAAAACTAATGAGTGTCCCAATGTTCTGACCAAATAATTGACCCAAACTGCCCTCACAAGACAAACTCAGAGGTTTGCATACTAAATTACTATTCATAAAAGAAAAAATTGCAGCTAAACGAGAAAAAAAATTCTGAATAATATTGCAATTTGCTTTCAAACTAATACAAATTTGGCAACTAAGACACCAATGTGGGATTAATTTACTAAAATATCACCTTCTACACTTACTTGATCATTTTTCAAAGTACATTCTTCATTTGCACCTTAAAAAAAAACTATTTTTGAAGCCTTTTTTACTATAAACGATATACTTGATATTCCATTGTTGCATTTCTTCAAAACTACCATCACGATATTATCTAAAATTCGATATATTGAGTCTTCCCACTGACTGCAAAGTTGTTTTAGTTGTTTGAGTCCAACTAATCAGACAGTATCCAAAGTGTGATGTGTGTTTTTATGGCTAAATCATTTCAAATTTGTCTGAATGTGAACAAGTTAATTCTGATTTCCTTTTCTCTACTGTATACCCTATTATTGTGTTACTGTGAGTGTAGCTACACAGAGAGGACTTGTCTGTTCCCATGATGCAGTTAGTCGGCGTTTCAGACAGTGCGGACGGAGATGGCTGAGGAAGCAGACATGTGATGAGAAAAATACCAACTTCATGTGACCCATGGCTAAGGAGCGGCTCTGAGACAAACGGAGTCTGTGTGTTCGTCCAGTCAGCACAGAAGCACCGAGGAGAGTCCAACCAAACAGGCAAGTACCATCTTCACCGGACACTTTAGTAAGAACTGTCTTCAACTGACCTGCCACTGAATGTAGTTTTGATGGATTTGTACGCAGCAAACTTCTGTGGATCACACAAAGAATATATATAGATAATGTAGTCAAAAATTGTTTGAAATGACTTGTTACTTAATGTACTTTTGATGGCTCTGCATAGTTTTTATATGTAGCAGTCTTCTAGGGTTGATGTAGTTGTATTTGTTGTAGAATGTAGTTATGATTCCTTTACATACACTCAAGACAAGCTAAAAATGCTTAGTTCTAGTATTTGAACTGTATTTTCAGACATTTTGACAAACCTAAACTGTATTTCTTTAAGGCTAAATTCTGTTTTAATTAGTCATAAACATCTTGAAACCAGTGAAATATTCCACGTTAAAGCTTATCCAGTTAAACAATTCAAAGCTAAGTTAACATTCTGAATCCAAGTCATTTTAAGCAAGGCTGGATATCACATTTTTAGAGTGTACTAGTAATCTGTGGATTAGAATAAAAAACATATGATCGAAGTTTAAACACTATTAAACGGATTAATCCAAGACACATCAAACACTTTTAAATGCAAAGATCTTTTTAGTCTGTTTTGTGGTTTAGCTGTTGAGATCATTTCAACCAATGACTAGTTTTTTGTTTGATAGCTAGCTGTATGAAAGGCTTGATTAAAATGTTAAACTAATGAATTCTTTATATAAACATCTGATAAATGAACAAGTCTGAGTTTAGAGTTTGGGGATATAACATGTCTGTTTGCGGTTGTTGTGTTCTTAACTCTGTCCTGCACAGCTGACATTATGTAACAACAGTAAATTGATTTGTGTAAGTTCATTTTGTCGCTCTGCAGAACTAAAGTGTTTCTTTTCTGTGAAGCAGCACTCTCTGCTTCTCATTCTCAGAGCTGGATTATACTCAGAAGAGTCACTTTTAAAAGAAATGAAAAAAAAAAGGACTTTTCTAGTAGTTTACTTTTACTCCTACGTCTGTAATATTTCAAAAGTAACAACACTGACTGAGTAAAAGTTTTGGTTTCTCTTGCTGTGCACAAAAGCTTTATGTCGACAATAAGAAGTGACTATTTACAGAAAAGGGGGCAAACCCAAGGCACTCTTCATACAATAAAAGTTTTAAAAGCCTTTATTATTTCAGGCTACTTCATTGCTGAAATATTATTTCTTTTTGAGTTATTTGTTTATTGCACCACTACTTCCACCTTGTGATGTCATTATGTAGTTATAAAATGAACAGCTTTTTATTATTTTATTTTTTTTAACAGCATCATTTAGTTATTCATCATAATACCCTTGGCTTGCCATCTGATTTTGTAGTTACTGTTTTTTTGAGATTTGAACAGAAAACAGCCAATATTTTTATAACATAAACAAAAAACACGTAGCTTTAAAATCCCACCAATCCAAAGACTAAAATGATTCTAGTGAAGGTGTGTGACGTTTCCAAAAACAATGAACCACCTGCTGTGTTATCACTTAATGACGTCATGAGGTGGAACAGGCTTTTTTTATTTCATTTGAGAGAACAACAACCTAAATACAGTATACAAGAATTTTGTGTTAAGTAAGTACGAATGAAAGTAAATGCTATTTCCAGTGTCTTTTCTGCTAAAGATCCAACATTAAAATGAGTGTAATATACAGTATGCGCCTTTTAGATACATGTACATACATTAGATACGCAGAACATTTGCCACATTTTTCATTCATCTTTCATTCATTCACAAAGTTTTCAAACTCTTTTTGAATGTAAAACCTAATTTTGCTTGAGCTGAAATTTAGTTTTGAAAAAACTGAAGCTCTGTTTGGGATTCTGTGTGAGCTGTTTTGCAAATTAACTTTTACAATAAACAAGTGTGTTAAAGCGATTGAGAAAAAATTGTAATCACGAAAATGTAAATCACATTTATACAATTACTTTAATGTTCACAACATATATTTTTTGTATGAACATTACTAAACTATAAATTTGTACATACTGTATATTCAAAAAAGCATTCACTATATTTTACCACAACTGCTAATATAACCCCAGTCCAACCTAAAAGTCTCTGTTTTTGTTTTTTCTCTAAGCTAATGAAAATACTTATCTTCCCCTAGATGCCAAAATGCAGACTATCAAGACAGTGGAAACACAAGTCCCTTTCCTCAAAGAGAGTTTATTCACTTCGACATTCAAAGGAAGACGCAAGAGCAGCATTTCCAGCATCCTCCGCAGACAGCAGCACACTCTCCAGCTCCAGCAGCAACAATGCATCTTAGAAAACCATGCGTCCCAGATCACTTCCCCCTCGGAGCATCAGCGCCTCACACGCTCCAACAGCAGCCCGTTATGCAAGGCAGAGGAGGGGCCAAAACAAGCCCACGAGAGAGCGAGTAAGCAGGGCAGGGGGGTGAATGGTAGTCTCCTCCCACTCCCCGTAGCATCCCCAGCATCAGCATCACATCTGACAGAGTTGGCCAGGCAGCAGGGATTAAGCGGCGCGAGCAAATCGGACAGAAAGAACAGCAGGGGAGGAACAGTAGCAGTTTCCCAGGAAGAGGAGAAGAACCATGCCCAGCCACGAGCGCAGCAGCAAAGCCTGTTAGCCAAAGGAGTGCGCCTGTTTAAAAACATGGGCAACCAGGAGACGAAGCAAAAGAAAGATGCTCAGTGTGACGGAGAAGCTGATGATGTGGACAAGAAATCTAAAAAGTCACACGGCAAAGCGGAGAGCAAGAAGAAGGCAAAATCTGATTCGAAGAGTTCTGTGTTTAAGATCAAAAAGTCAAAGAGTAAAGCTAAAGAAGAGGAGCAGAAATTAGAAGTGAGTCAGTCTGTGGATGATTTTGGACTGGTGTCGGATTATGGAGCAAACGTGGAGCAAAATGGACACAAAACAAGCTCAGGGTCGGATGCTGATCTTTACAGTTATCACTCAGCAGCAGCGGATAATGAAGATCTACTAAAAGACATTCAGATGAGTATACAACAGCAGTGCATTGAGACCGAGGAGTTGCTTGAGCTCATGGTTATTCAGTACGCCAAAAAGTCTGAAGGCAACAATACATCCAGCAAGCAAGATTTAAGTGTAGCAAAGAGCACAAAACATGCAAACCAGGGTGTCCCGATGTCCAGAGATTCATCTGGTGAGAGCGGACAGTCGGCGGAGCAAAGCAATGGTAGCGTTTTCCCCAAAACTAACAGCACGTATAGTTTTCCGGACACTACAGGAACCACAACGTCTTATGAGAGCGCGGAGGAGCCTCAGGATGATTTGGAAAGCCCGGTTCAAGCTAGTTCAGGCCTGCAGAGTAAAATGTCTATTCCAAATATTTACCTGGATGTTGAAGTTGTGGCAGGAGCAGGGTCGATGTATGGTCAGAAAAGTGTCAGCAGCACAGATCTGTCAATTGAGAGAGAAGAGGAAGAGGAGGAACTTAGAAAGCAAAACTTCATGTCGCTCAGTAGGAAGAAGAATAGTTTGTCGTCCAATCAGCTAAACACAGATTCACAGCCGAGGAGAAGAAGCTCTACAGTCAAGCTCTATCCACCTGTGCATCCTTCTTATGTCAAAACCACAACAAGACAACTCACCTCTCCAATTGGTTCTCCTGTGACCAGCCCGAACGTGCCCAGGAAGGAGCATTCAACGCAGGAGTCAAGTTCGGGGTTGAAAAAGCGGAAACAGAGGTCTTCTTCCATCGCAGGGCCTTTGAGTGCTTCGGAATGGGCTGCAGACCTGGACGACCTGGGTATCAAGCCAAAAAGCAGAGAGAAAGGAGGAGAAGAGCAGCAGGAGACGTCACAGGACAAGGGGTTTACAGCTGGGACGTACTGGACACTTGGATCCAGGAGAGCGCAGTATGTACGACAGGCCTCCAACGCGCCAACGCCATACCTGGATGTCTTCTCTGGTGAGTCAAATTTAGAAAAAGTACAAAATAAATTATAGTTTATACTTCACTTGACATAATAAAACATGTGCAACAGGCAGGATTGGCTCTGAACCAGTTAATATGCTGCCAGTGACCAATTTGCTGATGACTTTGCTAATCCTTTTGATTACTTGATTGGTTGTTTAAAACATAATAGTATATTTTTTACACAGTTAATGTCGCTTGAGGACAAAATGGAGTTGTACATTTATAAGAGTGTTCCCATCAAAAACACAGAATTTACACACTTTGCATGTCCACCTGAGTTATAAAACGTATTTCTATGTTTAGACCAGTAAACAATTATTTGATTACTAAATGACAATTATTTAACTAGTCAATAATTGTTGATTAATCACTTAGCTTTTTACATCCTAAATTATTTGTTTGGCTTACTCATTTACTTTGCAATTAAAATATAAAGCCTATGCAAAAAGTAATTACATGCGTTTTAGAAGTGTATATTGCCTGCTTTAATTTGCTATGGAAAAGATGGTAATTTCATCTTGTGAAATGATAATCACCAGTGTGTTCTGTTTAAGTGGTTTTGTGATCACAGCAGCATGACACTTTTTCTGAGCAAATATATGTAAATCTAGTGTAGACAAGCAGGCTAAATTTACAATTTACAATGTTCTAAAGATTGATCTTAGGGGGAAAAAAAATCTATTTTGTTTTTATTTTTTTATTACATTTTATAAGGGCGC
The DNA here is from genome assembly GCA_038363315.1 of Mugilogobius chulae. Classification (NCBI taxonomy): domain Eukaryota; kingdom Metazoa; phylum Chordata; class Actinopteri; order Gobiiformes; family Gobiidae; genus Mugilogobius; species Mugilogobius chulae. The sequence continues at coordinate 28,527,324 of CM076407.1, forward strand.
GTTCTTGTGCTATTATATGGCTAGTTCTTACTAATTGTATTAAAGTTAATTCCATACTAAATATAGGCAGCAATCCTTACTGTGGAAACTGCATTTTTTCTGACATCCAGCACCATTGTAGATGTGCGTTAGCCCCAGTGCCAACTTTTCCCACCGTACCTTGAACTGCCCAAACACAAACTAGCATTTAGCTAACGCGTGCTAGCTAGCCGTGTTGCTAGCGAGGATACCTTTGTTCCTGTCTTGACTTTCGCCATGGCCTTCATCATGATGTTCTTCTTCTATTGCAAACAGGTAACCCTATATTATGTTAGCCCGTTCTTTTCGAAGTGATCGCGATTATTTTACTTTGGGAACACAAGAGGAGCGCTACAAAACATTAGCATCTACACGTGAGCTGTCTGTGTGAGAGTAAAAAGTAGTGGTACATGGATTTATTCTATGTCAGCTTGGGGGAACAGTAACTTTCTGCATGATAATCGGATTGCTCTAAATAAAAGATAAGGAAAAGCACGGCATCTGTATTTTCAGAATATACTCAAAAACGGAATTATCAATACCTTAGAGCAGCTGTTTTCCAAACTTTTCAGACCTGCGACCACCATGTAGCAACTCGTGATCCGCAAAAAATAAATAGAAGTTGGTTCAAACTTAGTTATTATAAATTCATGAATGTAAAATTATATAAGATGACATTGTCTGCGACCCTCACTTTGACACTCACTGTTGTAGCAGGGGTTCTTAAATAAGTGATCCCTTACTGACAGAAAATACCCATGACCCATATTTAAATTACCAAATGTTTTATAAAAAATAATTGTCATGATAATTTTTTTTGTAATTTCTTCCAAAAACATTGTGTTAGTTTTTACATTTTACGATTTATCAAATTGTGAAATCCAAGTCACAAAAACACACTATATTTTGGGGAACTTTCAACACAGTGTCTGGAACCTCTGTCTTAAATCAGAGCAAAGAACACATGTTTCACAATTTCAATGTCAACATACTTACAGAAAAGTAAAAGGGTTTTTTCAAACTAACTATCGCCCAAGTACGAGTAGTGATTAAAAGTAACTACATCAGTATAATGAAACTCTGTACAGAGTGATACGTATCACCTCTCTTACTCCTGACTTATTTTTACAAATTAAAATTTACTATACTGTTAGCCTATTATTACAATACTGAAGCTGGAGTTGTTTCCAAGTAATTTAATATTTATTTCCTCATATTTTGATTTGCAAAGATACTTGGGTTACTGAGCTATAAGTCTATTTGCAGATAAATAGTTTCATTCTGAATTAAATTACTTTTAAGATTCTATTGAAAACACTATTACCTGCCTTATGCCATCACTCGTACTGAATTTGAGACGGGGTCATTATTATGCAGTGAGATAATGTTTGGTGATTAGTGTAACTGCGTGTTGATTTGACTCATAATGAACTCACATTGTCATAGTGCGTAAATGATCTCAGCGGGATGGATGGATAAAAGAACTATTGTGTCTGAGTGGTCCTGATGACATAGTGAAGTGTGAGCAGTACAATAGCTCTGTGTGGAGACTGTGAGGGCTCAGCTGTTCTCCTCTGTCTGAACCTGAGCTCATAAACCAGGCTGGGGATGACAACAGAAGCTCTGACCTCCATTCTGACACACACATGCTAGGAATAGTATTAGTTATTATTTATTCAGGACAGGAGATTGTTCCTATCATATATTAGGGCTGGACAATATATTTTGCGATAAATCGTGTATTGTATTTTATCTTATATCGTAGCACACATACTGTGTTTTGCAATAGTTTAATGTCTGAATAACATGCAGGTTTAGAGATTATTTAAATGTAATTTTAGGCTCTGCTACATTTACCTATGTCACAGTCAAAGCTGCTGTTCACATCAGGATTGTGTCAGCAGCGCCAAACTTTTCATAATCAATCAGCACCAAAGTGGATCCAGAGAAAAGGAAACACATTTTGCATTACAACCCAGCCATTCATTTGATTTAAAATGTAAATACATTTGAATAAACTTCACTGCATTATTTCTCCAGCATTGTAGTTCCTAAAACTATTGAACCATAAACCTACTATTTATAAAAATCGTGCATCTGTTGCTCTAGGACAGGAAGACAAATGTTATTGTAAAAATATTGCAATAAAAATGAATATCAAGACACAATTACATAATTTAAATCAAATCAAATTTAAATATTTTTAAATCATGACACCAACAGATATTTCATAATGCACTTTGTAAACTACAAAGTTAAACTGTTCTTAATTGGAATTTGGGATGTAACAATGAATCTTTTCTGTTCACTGAAGCTTCATATTCAGAACAACAAAGGATTACCGGTACTCAAAACATTTAGTAAATTAAAATAGTACAAGAACTATTATGATAGAACATTAAAACTAATGAAAGTTGATTTTGTATGTCCTCTTAAAGGAAGCCTATTGTGTTTTTTTAATGTATTTAGGAATAAACTATAATATATGAAGATTTGTCATTTACATTTAGTTTTTTTGTAAACACAAAATTGATCTGAAACAACTTAAAAATAGAAAGAGGTTCATTTACTTCCTGTGTAAAACAGCAGAACTGATAAGTTCTGCCTCTTCATTGAAAGATTTTAATGTAACAAGCAGCAGATTTTAAGTTTGTATATTTTTATGCTGTACAGTGACTCTGTGACTATTTTGAACCACACTCTTTACTATGAATCTGAATATTTTGAATAGTCACAATTAAAGACAGATATGTGGTAGGTGAGGACAGGGGTGGATTATCAGCTGCAGGACATACAAGATTACTCAAACATGCAGGAATCATTCTTAATAAAAAACTCAGTAAACGAATGACGAGAAAAGGCAGTTATAAAAATAGATTTTACTCAATAGTTATTCTTTAACACTTGATGCTATTTGCCTACTAACCTTTTGAAACCATATCTTAACAAGTGATGTTGTTGATTTTGTCTTTTGTGTGATTATGAGCATTTCAGTCCGCTCAACATAACAACAGCCCGCTCCACACTCTGCAGTCTCCCTCGTGTGCAGTGTTGGATGATAAACCCTCATGGCAGCTTATCTGCTTGATACAAATGAGTCATGATGTGACATCCATTCACATTTTGTCTGCTCGACCTTGTGACAGCAGAGCAGAGGTTTTATAATGCTGCAAATTGATTATGTACTGCTTGTATTAGATTAGCAATGAATGTTATTTTATGTAAATAATCTATAGAAACAGTATGAACATGAACGTTGGTGAAAATGTGGTTGTGGTAGTGGTGGACTAAATGGGTTTAAATTATACTATAGAGGCTGTTACAGGTAGCAGAGATCAACCTCAATTAGTGCAGCAACAATTTAGTCAATTAATCGCAATTAATGTATTATTGAAAAATTGCCTACTAATTAGTAATGAATAATGGTTAACTTGTCTTTATATTTGTTCCAAACTTCCAAGAGATCCTCAGATTAAACAAAAATAAGTGTTTCTGACGTAAAAACTTGTTTGTTTACATAAAGTGTTACAAAACAACATTTTAAAATAAAGGAATAGACTACAAATTATGGTACTACAATGATAATTCTCTTTTTACATCAAATTTCTACACAATAGGCTGCCATTTTCAACACAAATACAAACACTTTCTTTATTAAGCATTTTGGTTTTAAACTAGTTTTGGTTAAGCTCAGGATTTTCCTAAACTCACCAGTAAATGTTAATTTGGTCCTGTTAATGTGATTTTTTTTTTTTAAGTATGGATGCTTGTTCAAATGAGTATTTAGTTTCAATACCAGTTTTAGTGTTAATGAGAATCTGAGTTTGATACTTTTGACAAACCTCCATGACATTCTCAAACGACGTTACCTCTGCTCAAATTGTGGCAATCTAAACAACTAATCGATTAATCGAAAGAATAATCGGCCAACGAATCAATTACCAAAATACTCGTTTGGTGCATCACTAACATTAATACAGAATTCTGAGAAATCAATATATCTAGTCATCTTATCTGATTTTTGGATGTTGCTTTGTTTGATCAGAAGAATCAGGGGAAATTTACAGACAGTGATGCCCAATTAACCTAAACATGTATGTTTTTGGAGTTGGGAGGAAACCGGAGTACCTGGAGAAAACTCACAATATCACAGGGAGAACATGCAAACACCACCCAGAGAGATTGTGATATTTTGATTTGGCTCGACCTTAGAGATCAGAGCTTAAACCACTCTGTTACCAAGCACCTGGTTCTAATTTTTAGCAAATTTATTTTTGGATTCTGTCGTTTTATACAGGGGCCATTAAAAGAACTGCATGTAAGAAGCAATGAATAGAAGCTTCTGACCAATTGTAGTTTCTAAATATCTTGAAGTCTATATTAAATGTATCAACAACAAGAAATACTAGTACATTTTCTCCTCGCACTACTGTAACTTTGACACGGCCTAATTAACACTACGTCCCCTGACGACACATGTGCTCCTGAGTGTGAAAGAGTCGGAGGTGTTTAATTACCACATCACAAACACGTTTATATAAAGACAGCAACGAAACAGTCACACACCTTTTAATGAGATGAGATCAAGTCTTCCTTTGTAGGAACTGAAGTTTTTCTGTCTAACTTATGATGTTTTTCTTTATATTTCTCTCAGGTCAGACCTTGCTGGAGAAGGTGGCTTTGCAGCAGGGAGAGAGCTGCACGGGTCAAGAAGCAAAGGATCTGTGTCAGAGAATGTTGGCTATGGGCTTACTCAACCCGTTCAGCGACAGCAACGGAGAAGTCGGCCACGCTTCTCCAAACTCACCTGTCTTCTATGTAAGAATCACATTTGCATCACGTTTTAGACACTGGGATGGTTTGTGGGTTAGCCGAGGTTTAAAATGCACATAGTTTCACCCCCACTGCACAAAAAGCACAAATATAGGCAGACCGCTTTGAAATATTCATGTGGTCTGCTCCACTAATGCGCCGCTCCGGTCTGATCTGTGCTAGGACATTCTCTACATGCACATTTATGAAGCAGCAGATAAAAGACACGAGTATTAGCATAAGTGAAAATTATGTGTGTGTGTCTGTACTGTAGGGCTGCAACGTCATTTTGGTCCTCGATTAGTTGGGGATTATTGTTTCGATTAATAGATTTGTTTAGAAAGCAAAAGTCACATGATCCAACATTTTTACAAATTTCAACCCAGACAAAGCTGAAATTTTGTCGCTTGAGGTTGTTTGGAGGTGTGGCCTATATTTGTAGACAAAATTCCTTTTCATCTACTCTGGGGAAAATAGCTTAAAATTTAATTGGACCTAGAGTTTGTAACTGACTGTAGTAAGATTGCTACTTCCTTAAAATAAGATTTGTAATCATTTAATTGCATTGTTTTACTAAAAATATAGAAGGACAAGCATTTTCTCATTTTTCATCGTTAGAATCTTGCTGTCTTTCTCTTTGCAAGATGGCTGCCGCAACTGCCACGGCAACAGGCCCCGCATCACTCTAGTCATTATATTTGTATTTCTTTATTTCTTTATTTATTTAGCACTTAAAAAAGGTATAAAACATTATACATTACATTATAACAGTGAGGCAATTCACAAGACACAATGTTCTCATTGGCAGATGTGCTTGGGAGTGGTAGAAGCCAAAAGCACCTCTCCAGAAAAATAAACATCTATATAGAACCGTTAAAAAAACTCCTTTTTGTTTGTTTTTATGTATCTTCTGTATTTTAGTTTTTACATTCACATTTAAAAAACATAATTCAAAGAGAATATTGAGCTCTCAGTTTATTTTAAGTCTGGTTTTTGTACAATGATAATGACACAGAGCTCTCAAAAATATCAATATGACTATTCCATAATTTGGTTCTACGATAGCTATGTGATAGAAAATAATAACTCAATGGTTGTTACACTATGTGGAATTATCTATATTGACATTTCTTTATTGTGTTTTCTGTCAAAACAGGCTTTTTATCTTTTGAAATAAGCTTAAAACATTTGTCACTGATCTAAGGATGTGTTTCAACTTTAACTTTGTGCGAGGAGGAACTGATTAGATTGTGTCCCATGTGAGGCGACCAGCCCTGATCTACCCTAGACTTACAGTACAAGACTAAACAATTACTAGTCTAAATGTCATTGTCTTGTTGAAATAGTTTCAGTTATTTGATGTTGTATAGGATGCGTGGAGACGTTTTCAAGGTAATAAGACACATGTGAATAAGTAAATACAAGGTAAATGCGGTTTGTGTCATGCGATGAAGCTTGACAAGCAAAACATTATAATTTTCATCCAGATTTCATCACAGCTGACATGTACATCTTATCTAGGCTGTTTCATAAACTGCTGAAACTCCCGTCACATGATACACAAACCTCGTGCTTCATATTTAGCAACATTTCACTGTAACTTACCAACACAAGAAAAAGTTAAATTGTCACACACTCAGCAGTGGCACAATTAATCAAAATCATTTCAATTTTGAAAGGCAATTTTCTTCATAAGTAACCAATTAAGTTGCATATAAAATATTTATCCTGTAGATTTGAGCTGTACAAATTCAATTTCAGTTCAGTTAAATTTATTTTTGTATAGCCCAGAATGAACAGTTTCTCAGAGGACTTTTTTAGCAAACAAAATATGGTAGTCAGAAAATCAAACAGTGAAACACTGATCAATACCAACAGAAGCATTTGAAATTTGTAGACAGTCATTATTCATAAATACAGAGGCAAATTGTCCAATAATAGCTTACATTGATTTTATTAATTCAGTTCATTAAATTAAACTTGTTGTGTTTTTTATGTATTTATTATAAACTTTTGCATAGACCAATACACAAATTACAATTTGTTCATTGTAAAACACAAAATCAATCTAAAATTGCTTAGAAATAATAAGTCCTTTGACTTCCTGTTCAAATTTGTAGAACTGATAAACCTGCAAAAATTAACCGCAACAAGCAACAGATAAAAATTAACTAGTCTTTATTGTTGAATAGTGTCTTGACATCTTGAGCCCTACATTTCAGATTTTTTTTGTAATTGCACATAAATACAGACAATTGGGCAAGGATAGGTGGTAGGTGAACGCAGATTTTCTGAACACTTGAGTGTCAGCTGCCGGGCAATACAAGATTACCCAAACATGCAGGAATCAATCCAACTGGGAGGAAACTTATGATAAGAGACACTGTATGGATACAAACTCACTAAAGCAGAGTTAACATAATTTTACCTTGAACAATTCTTCGAAACACGACTAAAATATGACTCTAAACCTGAGTCCGCTATTAACACATGAATCTCAAATATTCCTGGGTGTTCCCTCGCCTAAGGCCCAAAGTAACTGGGATAGGCTTCAGTCACCTTAATAAAACAGCGTGAACACTGGAACATGTAGTGTGCACAGTTCACTCTGGGCTGTCACAGTAACAACATGTTTGCACTTAGAGTCTACTGTATGTATTTGTAGTTATTTATTGCCTGGCTGGCTTAATGGTTTCCCCTCCATCATTCTGTCCCACACAAAAGCTCTCTCTCCCTCTCTCTCTCCCCCTCACACACATACACACAGGCGAGCGCTTGCGTAGACCATCTGCTGACACAGTTACGTAACAGCTCCACGTGCCTTGTTGTGCTCCGGCTGCTCGTCTCCAGCTCAGAGCTCTCACAGACTCGATTGGACGCGGAATCACTGTGACTTTTTCTGCTTTTCTGCACCGGAGCAACAAGGCCCGGAGGACTGTATTACTCATCCTGTGACCAGACAAAACCTTTGCAGCCGCCACAAACACTACACCATTATAAGAACACATCTGTAGGAGTGTCTTCTGTTTTCCTTGAGATTAAATCATGTTAGTTACGGGGGACCTAACCAGTGTTTTCTCATCATTGGTTACACAAAGTTGTATTTGGATTTAATTATGCATGTTTGAGTACTTTCCTTGGATCTATTATAAAATCTGGATAGAATATTGCTAACCCTAGTCCCAATCATCCCGAAAGGCCAGTCCATTGGTACTCTAGTGAAAAAATTCTTGGTAGCCCAGAAATCTTTTTTCTCTTAACGCTAATTAGGCTCGGTAATGTGACATCATACATCATTAGAATTTTCAGTTGGTCCAATGTTAAATCAATGGAAATTTTAACTTGCTAAATACCGAAAGTAGTGTTAATTAAATCATATTCTACGACTGCAGAGTGATAGATACATTTACCAGTACTGACCCAGCAGGTTATTGGGCTGTTCCACGGCTGTGTATTCCTATGGAAGTTCTGCTAAACTGACAACAAACATGGCTGATTTGCCATTATTTCCATGGTAACCACAGATGCTTACCAAGTCTATTAGAGCATTTCAGCTTTCAAAAAAGTTGGATTTTGTGGCAAGTTTTGTCTATTTTTGAATTTACAGTTCAATCAACTCCAGTTTATTAAAATTACTTTTTATTTATTTATTTTTATTTCATCTCACTCTCCTTCATTTTAGCAGCTGTCACTTTAATTGGACATGTACATGTTCAAGGGGCAGCAAAACCACTGGATGTAGCTATACTATAGCTCATGGATCTATTTAAATATCTGGATACAGTATTGCTAGCTTGTAGCTGTTGCAAATCAGCTCCAATAGCTGCTCATTGATACTGCAGGGAAAATCCCTATGCAGGATACAGCAGAATGCAAGCAAAATGCTAGTATTCAGCAGAAAGAGTATCGACAGCTTTAAGAAAGATTAGATATTGCGGCAATTCTTACCTACTTATGAACTTTTCTCCTGTTCAAAAGTTTTTGGTTTGGTTAGCTTTAGCTTCGACTGCTGTTGCTTGCTCTGTGAACTCTTTCTCTGATTGGTCAGAACGCTCTGGCTTGTGCTTTCTGCCTCGTTCGGCTCCACTTAGCTCAAGCTTATCCTGCTCGTTCGCACAAAGAATCACGGGTAAACACAACTTCTTATGTCCAAAAGCCTGTAGAGCTAATGGCCGATATGACAGCAAATGCCAGTGTGCAGCAACTCCATATTTGATCACCGGTGCTTGAGCTAGCTTACTGGAGTTATGCGCTAATGAGCACCTCCATTGACTCAAAGCGGTGGCCATATTGAATTGCCAGGCTTGGTATTTTCCTGCAGTGGCCACCTATTCTCATCCACTTCTCTTTTTTCCAACTAAGACACCAAATTTAAAATCTGCAGCTTGCTAAAGTTAGATTTTACTACAAAAAGGCAGTTCTGAATGGGAAGTCAATAACCTGGCCAGCCAGATGGTTTATCTTGCGATATTTGTGAATTCACAAACACGAGATAAACCATCTGGCCTTCCTGCCGCCCGATTCGTTTGGGAGTCCGAACCATCGGTGTTTCGGAGGTGTTAAGACGGCTGTTAGCGCCTCGTTCTAACCCTACCCTACATTCAAGCTGAACAAAGATGGCGATTCTAGTGAATGTATGTGTTTCTCCTGCTTTTGATGCGGTTTTAGCAGAAATACGGTGTAATTTCTTTTTGAAAGAAGAGCAGTATGTGTAATGCGTACTTGTAAGGTAGATCCCACACCCAATCAGCTCGAAGTATTTCACTAAACGCCCCGCCTTTTCTCGAACGCTTTCAGTTAGTCAAGTCCCAGATGGATATAGTGAGAACTCCGATAGGAGTTAAACACATATATCCATCTGGCGTGAGCCAGGTTAGGAAGTCAAGGGAATGTTTTTTTGTTTTTTTTTTACTTTTAAGCCCTTTAGATAAAATTGAGTTTTACAATGAACAATTACTGATCTACATTTGCCATATGACTTATTCCGGAATGCATGGAAACAACACAATAGGTCTCCTTTAATTTTTGTCTCAGCTGCATTTCTTTATCCAATGTTACATTTGCTTTCTTTTGCTCTTTCTGTAGTCTCAGTTTAACCTAAAATGCATCATTTGTTTATGTCACAAAACTTTATTTCTTAATTTCCCCCAAGGCAAAAAACAAAACTGTCTAATTTGAGATGGATTGTGCTAATTGCGTTGGATGAGTTTGTCAATTTGGGATTTGTTAGACAAACAAATATTGGAAGATGCTCTGATTAAGATGCATCTGAATATGGCTGTAATAGCACACTTTTGAACACTAGATGGCAGGATTGTGGATCATTACAGTGCACTGGATCCAGTCAAATCAGTTCGTTCATTTGGAGCAGTCACACATTTGACATTCTCTTGGCAAACAGCTCCCCCAAATCCTCTTCAAACTCTACCGGCTCAGTTTGAACATAGTTAACGTTTCATACTGTTTATTCTTCTATTTTGGCCACTGTCATAAAAATAAACTATCAAACTGCTTGATATGGTAAAGATAAAAACCCATACAGTCAAATCAAGCGATCTCGGATGTTTCTGAATCTACTTTAAAGATACAAATACTACTACTACTACTACTAACATAAACAGAAGTATAACCTGTAACACACTTATTGTTGTGTATGTGTGTGTGTGTTTGCAGGAGGAGCAGCTGTACACCTGGGCCTCTCTGGGACTGCCTGTGTCCTCTCATATTTGGGAGCTTTACGGGGCAGAAGCACTGGCAGCAGAGTCGGAAACTCCAGACGAACAGTGCCTCAGACATCACTGTCAAACCTCCGGTGAGAACTTTGTCCACTCCAAACTTTAATATATGAACGCTGTCTACTCCAAACTCTGATATACTGTATTGCAACTTTACGGTGGATCACTCAGGTATATCAAAGGCAGACGATTATTTGTTGTGATCATGACAAATAACAAATTGTTCTGTTACTGTCATTACAGAAGTCTTGCTGATGACTTTTTTGAAAACCACACTTTGGAACATTCTGACAGAGGCAACATACCATAGGCCCTCCCCAGTCCCCTAGACCAGGGACCCCCAAAATAACCATGTGAAGAACCTGCGACCCCCACAGCAAAACAAAATAGGATAATCATTTTATGTTGGAAATCTATTATAATTGGGTTGAAATGCATATATTTAGTTGCTTATTGCTTTATATTAAAAACACTCAGTCAAACATGCTGCTTTCAGTTAACAAAATTGATTAAATACCAAGTCATAATTGTAAAATTTGTCTTCTTATAATCATCTCGCGACCCCCAGGTTTTGCTTCGTCCCCCACTTTAGGAACCACTGCTATAGACCAATAATAGTTCATTTTGTGGTCATACAAACCCACTCAAATTAAAGATGTGTTGAAATTAGAAAGTAGATTGTGCAAGTATCAGTGCTAAAATGACACAAACGAAACATTTACAGTATGAGAATGATCTCCTACAGATGCATTATATCTAGTGCAAAATCACAGCTTTTAATCAGTTATCTTGTGCTAGAAGTTTGACTTAAAGAAGAAATGCTCTTTAATCTTTTTGCCGTGTGACAACGCTGTGTGTGAGATGTAAAGTAGGGCTATGCGATTTTCAGTAATGATTATTGCTGCAGTCGATTACAAAACCAAGTTAACATGATTTTTAATCTTAGCTCATTAGTGTCTTCAAAAGTGCTATGCATTTAAAAAAGTAGATCCCAGACAGGTTCTTAACAATTAATTGTAGAATATATTTAACACATTTAACAGACTCTGTGAGATGTGTTACCTTTTTCATTTTACCTCTTCACTCTCTGCGTTTAAGTGGCACTAATGCTCTCTACAAGCAAAAAAAATCATTATTTTAATTATGTCTCAGTTAAATGAGATTCAGATGATTATTTTCATTAATTGAGCAGCTCTAGTGTAAAGTACATCTAGTCCAGCAGAGGTCAGCCTTGCCTTGACTTTCCTTTCCAAAGTGCAACCCTTTACTTCCCCAACAAAATAAATAAACCAGCGAAGCCACAGTGAACACAGTAAGATTCAAAGATGTGACCATTACATGTGAATGTATGTTTACAGACCCTCCCCATGTGAGGCCCAGCCAGACTTCGTGTCTCGGGGTCAAATCTCTCAGTATCCCCTCATCCTGATGTAACCAGTCTGGAGCCAGCTCTCTGACGAGTCTAGACACAATGCACTGGGTTCAATCCACTTCAGATCTCTGGCTTCTCCCTCTGTTGTGGCTTTTTATACTTCTGCTGTAAAATATAGTTTATGGAACATATATATTGTGGCTGTGATCTACTAGCCTGAGCTAAAGCTTTCCACTCATCATCTTTTGCGAGTAGGGATGTCACAATATCTAATGTTAGTGTTATGATTATTGCAAGACAAAATAACACGATTTAGAGATTATCCACGATTACGTCTGTCACAACCAGACATTGAAATCTTTTCCTTTATTTCATTCTCATCATTACACGTTACTTTTCCTCAAGTTTGTGCCCAGTTTTATCAGATTACATTTTTTAATGAAAGAAAATCTTAACGTGACACAAACATTTAGATACTAGATTGTGTTAATAGACTACATTTTGTTTCTAAAATGTAATTTTTATAAAATGAAAGACTTGCCTTTTGTCGCTTTTATTTAGCCAGGTAAAAACTGTGGTTGAGACCTCTTTTTTAGTTTGCTTCTAAAATGGCCAAAACAAAATGTATTAATCAGGAAAATATAATATCTGCACAGTCGTTAACAAAATGGAACTAAAAAGACTTGAATAATCTTGATTAATCTAATAATCTTGACTTTCCTATTGGAAAAGGAGAAAAGAGAATCCTAAACAAGTGTGTATTTGTTGTTTGCTGACAGACAGAATCCAGCAGGTTGAAACCAGGACAGTCTTCCTCAGAGGATGAACGCCTTCTGGTGCCTCAGCTGGAGCGCACCATCAGTGACCTGCGGATTAAGATTGATACGCTGCAGGGCCAGGCAAAAGGGACTGATAATTTTGTTGACTCCCCGGGCACTGGCATTCCGCACAAGGCCTCACAGTCGACAGGTAGAGCGGCGGGGAAAAGCCAAGATGTGTGTGTCCAGACTTCACCCACCAGAGAGAGATTAAGGACTGACAGTGCGGTCGTGAGCCAGGGATCAGCTGGAAAATCTGCCCTGAGTCCAGCTGCAGACTGCCCTGTGTGTAGCGTCTGCCAGAAGAAGCAACTAAGTAGTGCCAAAGCCCCAAATGCAACTGGACCTTTATGTGCGCCCCCTCCTCCACCACCACCACCCCCACCCCCTGGCATGGGACCACCACCTCCACCCCCTCTACCTGGCATGGGACCACCACCTCCACCACCCCCCCACCTCCCCCACCCCTGGCATGGGACCTCCACCACCTCCCCTTTACCTGGCATGGGACCACCACCACCTCCACCTTTACCTGGCATGGGACCACCACCTCCACCCCCTCCTCCTGGTTTGGCCCCCTCCTCCACCTCCTCCTCCCGGGATGGGGCCACCACCCCGGGCTTTGGACCCCCGCCTCCCCCAGGACCCATGCCCTCCACGGTTCTTCAGGAAGCCGCGCCTGCCAAAGCCATAATTGAGCCCCCGAAGCCCATGAAGCCGCTGTACTGGACACGCATCCAGCTGCATGCTAAAAAGTAAGTGCAGATAGACACGCATCATTTGTGCGCAGGTATGAGCAGACAGTAGAGAATGTGGAGTTAAGATCAGCCGCGTGCTGTGACGGCAATAGAGATGCTTAACCTTGTGGAAAATGAAAGTGATGCAGTCCAGGCTTTGTGGCGGGCAGTGGATTGACTTGAACCAGGTTTTTCTTTTCCTTAATAAGGCTTGGAAAATTGTAGTCCAACATGCAGCTACAAATAGATTGCTTGATTTACTCTCAGCGAGTAACTTGATAGTACAATCTAAATATAATTTGACGGTCAGGAGATTTGTCAAGTGCTGAGCATTTTTCTTAAAAAATATGATGTGATATCTCATAAATAAGCACAAGTGAAAGAATATCACAGATGATGGAACAACAGCATACATTTTTAATGAAAAGTCTTTTCATTTTCAAATATTGATGTTTCCGCGCTTGTTCTTGCATTTTAAATACATCCTACTTAATTTTATTCACAGGCAAAATGACACGTTGGTGTGGGAAAAAATTGAAGAACCGCCAGTGGACTTCAATGAATTTGTGGAACTTTTTTCTAAAAGTGCTGTAAAGGAAAAGAAAAAGCCTATTTCAGACACCATCAGCAAGACCAAAGCCAAACAGGTATGTATTCTGTATGACAGTATATGTTTCTAGAAGATTCCTCTCTCATTGCCAGTTGCCTAGTTTTGTGAGTGACAGGAGGAACTGCCAGAGCCAGACAGTTATTATGTGGTGTGAGCTCTGGCTCCCGCCCGACTCCCCTGGGCCTGTGTGTGGGCACTGAGCCAACAGCTCGCGTGCGGTGAGGAAACCTCATGATGGTGATGAGTGTGGAGGGCAAAGCAGAGAAAAGGGACCGGGCCTGGAGCTGTATTTTATACCATGGTTTGTCCTATTGTGACTTACTTTAATAGTTCGACTGTTTCCTTCGTCACTGGTCTTTGTATCCCTCCATCAGTCTACATGTTAAACCAATATCTACACTCACACAGTCCAAGACATTTTGGGACCGTAGGCTTTGAGTTAAATTTCTAAATCACAAATTATGCAGCATTATGCAGGGAAATGTTTCCTCTTTTAATTAAAATCCAGAGGGATTCCTGTAAACTATTTCCTAAAACAAAATGTTACTATGCAGCACACACGCTGATGGGAAAGTCCTCTTAGCAATGATCACAAATCCAAGAGCAACATTTATGGAAATGTGTGTGAAATGTGGAAACCTACATTTACAACGGTGATGCTTCATTTATCATGTTCCATGTGCCAAAGTCTATATGCAGAAAGAAGCCTGCAGCGATAAACGCACTGCAGTGAGCTGACATTCCACTATAGGCCGATGCTCATTCAGACATCAAAGATTGGAGATTGAGCAAAAATAAGCTGCCATATGAACAGAAAGGCTTAGATATATACAAAAGTAATGCAGTTTGTCAAATACTGTATGTATTATATTTGATTCTTGGAGCTTTTCTTCTTTGTATCGTGAGACAGTGAGGTCATGTCAAAGTAACATTAACAACGCTACAGACTGCCCTTGACACTGGCGTTGTGACTGACCAAAGATGTAATTGTTTGTGCAGTTGCTAAGTTGTTTCTTGGACAAACACTTTCCCACGCCGTTTAGACACTTCTAACTCGCTTCTATGTTCATTTTTATGTGGCTTTGACGTTTGAGGTGTGGTAACAAGTGTGCATGTAATGGGAATGAATTCTAGTCACTCAGTGTTCTTTCTGGGGCATTTAAAGTACAATAGAAATCCATATCGTTACAATTGTATGAACATTTAGATCTGATTCTTTGTGTAGTAGTGCACACTAAATGGCTAAACATTTACAGTATTTTTGGAAATTTCACCG
Source organism: Mugilogobius chulae (assembly GCA_038363315.1). NCBI lineage: Eukaryota > Metazoa > Chordata > Actinopteri > Gobiiformes > Gobiidae > Mugilogobius > Mugilogobius chulae. The sequence goes on from CM076407.1 coordinate 28,542,702, forward strand.
GCAGTTCAGCAGATTAAACGGCTGTCTTGGATTTTAAACTCTCCCCTCTTTCGGTTAGCAGTTCAGCCCTCGCAGCCCTCCTCCACCCCAGCACCACCTTTCAGAAGTTTCATCAGTGTTTGCTATTTATTTCTACCACAACCACCAGTGTCTAGACCTCAGACTGGTCAATTTATGGAAACAGTCTCACCTGACCGCCGGAAGTTGATTTTACTCTGGTTATTCAAATGACATTACAACATTCTATGGGCCAGTAATATTTAATCCAAACAGTGCAGCTAACAAAATGGAGTTTGGTAGACACCATCTCACCAATAGAAATTACCAGATTAAAAGTTTGTAATGACTTAACTAATCATGTGCCTTTACGACACATTCACAATCGAGAATGTGAAACCACTAAGTTTAGGACAACTTGGAAGTTAATATCATATCCACACTAACTTTAAACAAGAACACATCCATTTTGGCAAAACAAACCCAAGAAATGGCACTAAACGTTTTCTTTAGAAAGTGTGCATTAATTTCACTTTAAGGTGCTGAAAAAACTCTGTGTCAGATTCACAAATGATTTTTAGCTGCACAATTTATTCTTAAGCAGAATTCACACCAAGTTACCAACATCCAGCTTCTAATACTACATCATTCATTTACTGTACATGGTCATTTACATAAAAAAGTGCCTTTAAAAAGGGCTGAATGCTTCTCCCAACCATCCTGTTTTAAACGTTTAAGTCACAAACCTATTGAACTAGCACGGGGCATTTGTCATTTGTAAAGAGTTTCGCGTCATCGTAAAAAGTGGGTGCACATACATTTTTATCCCAACAAGTCACTATTTTTGCTTCCAATATTATTTTATATACAATAATTTGAACATGTATGTTACCTACAGTCATGTATTTGAATTTTTGAATATAATGATAATATTCTAAAACAGCAGTATTTTTGTTTTTACAAGTCCTCCTGAACATTTTTGGGATTTGTTCTTCCAGAAGAACATTTGTTGAGAAGAAATTTTGAGGGTTAGGGTTTGGGCATTCCACAAATGTTTGTGTCCAAAACGGCCTTAAGGTGCTTTACCTGATTCTAGCTTCCTTAAAAATATAAATGAACAGACATAATTCATTTATATAAGTATAAGGCCGCAACCATCATCTACTCTTTAAAATCAGTATGTTTCACATTTCATTGCTTCTCGTTTTGTCACATCCAAACAGTACATCACAAACATTTGCTCCAGCATAGCTGCAAATACCAGCTCAATGATGAACATATAATTAATGTGACTCATAAACTGAAGACACATGTTTTTCTAATTCTTCAAAAAACACACTTAAAGATGGAACTTCCTCTTGTTTTTTTTGCGAGACTTTCAATTGAAGCTGTCCGTCACACATGCACAAAAAATATCCTGTAATAACTAGCGGTTTTCAAATCCATCTGTGTTTTGTTTTGTCTTTGTGACTACTGAGGAATTGGAAAGCGTATAAATGACCTGTAAAGTACACAACGCGGCGCTATCAGGAGCAGATAACATGCCAGTTGCCAGTCACTTTGCATCATGTCTCGAGAGTCCCCTGAACTTGTGGTTGAAGAGAGCTTTTTTCTGTTTGGTGCTTTAACTTCCTGTGTGTTGGGGAAGCTTGTGGTCGGTGTGATCTGGTTTGGATGGAAGATTTTCGTCTGGATTGCAGCAGACCAGGGGTTTCCTGTGCTTTCTTTCTCCCTGTCTGCTTACTCAGGCAGGCTGTGGTTTCTAATGGACCCTTCTGTAGGATGCCCACTAACAACGCTGGCCCCGAATCAACTCTTGGAACTCTTTTTAGAATTTATTTAGCTTTTTAACACCTTATAACTTATTAGGTAGAGGACCTAGCCTTTTTGTGTTTTTAACTTTATTAGGTAGATTAATACTTTTTGTAAACATAAATTTTAGTTTAACATCATCAGTTGTGGGTTCATCTCCCTCGGGGCCCGAACCTTTCTGTGTGGAGTCCTCACCAACTAGTAACATGCAAGTTAGGAACGCTTGGTGGTGGTCGGAGGTTGAGGACCAGGTGTTTAAGTTACTCGTTTTTGCTGAGCTGCCCCAGGGCTGCTGCTGTCACTGAGTGAGGAGGGTGGGTCGCTGTGTGAAGCACTTTGGAAGACATCTGTCTCTGAAAATGTGCTATATATAAATAAATTGAACATGAAAAAGTAAGCACTATAATGTCTCAATGTAAAAAAAGCTCGTTACATTGGAAGAGTTAAAAGAGAACCCTCTTATTTACAGTTAAATCAACCATTATGAGATGAATCCAAATTTTTTTTTTTTACACCTATTATTCTGCTCTGCATAAAGTTTTGCATAAAGATGACAAAAGTGGATTTTCGTATCCTTGGACAAGACCCTTAACCCACATTGCTTCAGTGTCTGTTACTCTGGGCGAGTGGATTCTAGATTGTAAAGCACTTTGAGTGCCTTTAAAGGTAGAAAAGCGCTATTAAAGTATAGCGAGTATTTACCATTTAAAGGTCTTTTTGCCAATTTTACATCAGTCACATATTTTGCTCACTTTCCTCAGAGTTGTTGAGTGTTTTTTCACAGCAGTTTGGAGCGAGACGTTCTGGTATGCTTGTGGAAGTTAGCCACAGTGCTAACAACAACAACAGATGAACTTTATAGAGTTTGGTGAACAAACGAGACATTATTAGATGTAAACAGGACTGTGTGGACTTATTTCCGCCCGAATTTCAGCCTTTTATTTCCTACTATTCATGTTTGCTAAATTAATAATCTTGGGAAGTCCTCAGAGACGACTGTTGTTGTGATTTTGGGCTATACAAAAAAAAAATTGATTTGATTTGAATAGACATTAACAAAATATTTATGCTTCGGGGTAATTGATTTTATGTGATTTTATTGTAAAAATTGTTTAAAGTCCTGTTAAAAGTACACTGATCCCAAACTGGATCTAATATTTGCACTGATCCATGAAATTTTGCTAAATCAGGTAACAGTCTTATGACATCGGTTGTGCAGATATCTGGATTGTTGGACAAGTAATAATAATATTCATAGGTTGATATTGCACCAATTTATTCACATACATTCTTTTGTACAGTAAACAACAGCTACATAGCATTAGGATGTTCTTATATTTTGAAAAAAAACAAAACAAAAAAAACACTCAATCAATTGACATGTGCATCGTCAGAAAAAGCTAAATCGATGCATCTCTGCTTAAAGTTAACAGAGGTCAAAACAACACAGACTCCGCTTTACAAAGAGGTCCAGCCTTATGTTTGTGCTCCAAAGAGTTTGAATTTTAGGTGATTTTAGTCGATGTTAAGGGTTAATAATTCCAGTGCTTTGAAACGATCCAATTCCGCTGATTACTACAGTTTCTTAATTATGTTTACCAGGTGACAGACCTCCAAAGCAAAAAAGCGTAGCCGTCTGCAACTTTGGAAATAAACAAATCTTTGAAATCATGTCATCAGCACTTTTCCTTTCCACAATATGTATCCAAAACATAATTGCTTACATAACGTGTGTCTCATAGCCTTGTGCGCCTGTGTATTTTTGTTTTAATGTTTATTTAATCTCTTTTTTCGTCCTTGACTCAGGTGGTGAAACTATTGAGCAACAAGCGGTCCCAGGCTGTGGGGATTTTGATGTCCAGCATTCATCTGGACATGAAGGACATTCGTAATGGTGAGTCTTTTGTCCCATTCGCACGACATATTTACAACCTTACGTAAATTGTATTGTATCATCCATGTCTGTAAAACTTGCCCCCCAAATTTTAACTCCTGTAATTCAAACTCTGACGTCCTCTTGTAATTCTATTCCAGTGCAAATGCGTATGTCTATGTTTTCAGTCTGTGAATTGTATACAGTGGTCCCTCATTTATCACGGGGGTTAGGTTCCAAAAATAACCAATGAAAGGCGAAACCCGCGAAGTAGTGATCATCATTGTTTACCAGTAATTTCAGTTGATAGCCTGCCTGGTTATGATGTTTAGTGTCTTTTCTACATGTAATAATGCGCTGAACACAAAATTCACCGCGAGATACAACAGCGCGAGTTGTTTTTGTGACCCTTAAAGAAGGACGGTTCTGTGCGTGTTCGCCTGCTCTGCTTTTGGCACGTTGCCCGTCCTGCTGCGCTCCACAGCCGACCGCAGAGCCACGGATCACACGGGCTCCAGAGCGACACCCACGAAACACATCCAGACTCTAGTGAAGTCACAACACGCTCCTCAAACACATCTCTGAACTACACAAATTACGTTCCAGCGTGAACAAACTTATCATCGTAATAAAAAAAACTACGAGCTCAAAGAGTCAAATCCTCACCTGGAGAAACGTCGAGCGTCAGGTCAGCTTCCCCTGCATGATCCAAACTGTCTAAAGTTTTCTAAAAGAACTTCTGTGCTGTTGCCTGTGAATGCTGCGATGTCACACGGTCCAAACAGAGCGCACGTCTATAGGACTGCCCAGTGTAAAAAAAAAGCAAAATTGCACACACAAAAAATCAGCGAAGCCGCGAAAAGTGAACCGCGATAGAGCGAGGAACCACTTTATAAATTTATTCATAATGGCCAATTTTACTTTCAGATTTATGAAAAAAAAAAAAAAGCTAAAAAAAGCGAACCAATTTAAAATCTATTTGCCTGATGTTTGAACCGGTTTCATTTCACTCGATAGAAACTGTCTGACGTCTCAGCATTGAAGCTTGTGTGTTCCGTGGTAGGAGAGTCCTTTTTCACATTAACCAATCACTACCGTTTGTTCATTACCGGACTGCGACCAATACATCCGGTGTAGCATAAACATGGATGCTAGTGATCGTTCCTGTTTCCACAGAGTGATATGAAAGCGGCTGATCCATCAGGCTCGAGCGACACTATCATAATCATAATCAATCAATCAGCCTTTATTTGTGGCGCTAGGCTGGCTAAAAATTCATGACCCGAAAGTACAACCATGTTGTCATGGCAACACAAGGTCGAGAAGTGTTTATGGAAAGCTTGGGTACAGGCTTCAAAGTTCGGATGTTTGGACTTAATCATTGTAAATGGATTAAAAGCGAGACAACGGTTGTTTCATAAGTTTCAAATCTTACACAGGCACAGCTCAGGTCACTCATGATGAAACAAATCCAAAACACAAGAAATGCTCAAGTCAGGAATGAAACAAAATTTACCTTATTTAACCAGGAAGTCCACTGAGATCAGAATCTCTTTTGCAGAAAAGCCCTGGGGAAGGGTCAGGGGAGGCATAAGGTTGTTGTCATTTGTTTTCAGCAAAATGCAAACAACATGAACAAATGCACTTTTAGTGAACTTTTAGTGAACAAGTGGTACTAGATGATTTGATTGTATGAGACACAGCAAACTCGTCTTCACTTTTAAAGGGGCCTGTTGTGTAAAATGATAACTGTGTTCTCTCATCATTAGTTTACTCAAAGCTGTATTTGGAATGATCCACACATTTGAGTAATCTGATATTGTCCTGCTCAGAAAAGTCCTGTTTTCACCTACCACTTATCCCCGCCCACTTGTGTGTATTTACTTGTGATTACTCCAAAAACGTAGGTTTTCAAAATATCATGTTGCCACTTTCCAACAATTAAACAAGTAGGCTGCTTGTTAAAGTGTAATTTGTCAATAAGGAGACAGGGCCTAGCAGTGGATCTGTTTATATTTCTAAGCCATATTAGATCAAGTTTGTGTTTTACAATGAACAAAATGTAAATTACTGATCTACATATGTTACCAGTTGTTACTAAATAAATGGACAAAGCATTAACAATATGAGACAACACAGATTTTATTTTATTTTTTTAAATAAATGATATGGTGCCTTTTATGTATCATAATCATCATCATCATAAATTAGGAATAAGCTTTCTGAAAATAAAAAGGTATCTGAAGTTCCAATCGTCTTAAACAGATGATGAAAAGGTCGATTTGAGTCCATTTCCTCTCTAAAACTGTCATGAGCTGCACTGAGGTAGTATTCCGTCACTCCAGGAACCTGCCCCAAGTGGAAGGTTAACAAATGCGACTTCCAGCATTCGTTACAGAGGTTAAGGTTTATTGTAATACCACATGTCCTTAACCCCGTTCAACTTTCTCAGATTTCAAATGTACAAAACCCACTTCCCATTTATTGAGTGCTCACTTATTTAACCTCTTTTACCCTCCGGCTCTTGCACTGTTTTCTGAATTCTGAAACACTGCTTGCTGCAAAACCACTCTGCTGTAATATATTTGGCTTTCCCCGAGGCGTCACGGCGGATTCTTATTTTCCATAGCTTTAGGAAGTGCTGTCGTTGGGATCATCTTGACGGTATTTGCTTAGGACGGCGAAAGGGACAGCTTATTTTCAATAGGATCACCATTGAGGTCATTGCTGATGTCACCGGCTCATAACAAGCCCGTCCTGTTTTATCGCTCGTCATAAAGTTGGAAGTGATTTTCGAAAGCCTTCCTTAGTGTTTTCTCCCTGTTCTCACATTCGGGCTAATCGCACATTCCTCATTACTGTCTGGCTTTGATGAGTTGTCAACATCTCGTGGTCGTTTTCGTGAAGTCATGGGCGAGTTGTGGATGGGAACCAACTGTCTTCCTGTTTTAGTTTGACTCTGATTGCTCCTCAGTCTTTCCTAGGCCGGATTTCTAAACACTAGTCCTTCTTTTCTCATCCTTTTCGCAGGGACCCGAGCCCCTAAAACTGATTATTGTGGCACATATGGCAGCGGGATAGACAACTTCAAAATAAAGGCCGACCACAGCGAGCAGTAAACAGTGAGGTTGTTTTGACTGCAGTGAACTCAAAGCTTTGAATTGACTTTCACTCTTAAAGCTGCAGTGTCATGTTCAGCTGTGCTAGAAAGGCACTTTCACTTTGATGTGATGTTGGATTGAAATTCACCGTCTCATCACATAAATTATCAAACTCAATTTCAGTTTAAGCATTTAGGATCCTCTCTGCTTAAAACACAAAAGTTACTTGAATTAGGGCATGGTGATAAAAAGCTTTCAGCGGCTCTGTCATTCCCTGATTTGAGTTAAAATTCAATGTTCCTACAAGCTTCTGCATAAGGGCAGTTTTTGACTATGTTAACACCTACAGGGACAAACAATTTAAAATATGATATATTCCTCACTTACTTTTTAAATGTGTTTATTTTAGTTTGGATATTAGCTCAACGTTCGTGAAAACACACTATTTAACTGCTATTAAACTTAAGCAAACAGCTCAGGAGTCTCATTTATGAAACTTTGTGTGGAAAATACTGAAAGTATATGTATGTAACACAAACATCTACAAAGTTGATCAATTCTCAGTTCTCTTAGCACAAATCTCTTTCTGCCTCACTACTTAAGCCTCAGAGTCGTTTGAGAATTTTGGATTTAATTGCTCATTTTTATGTCAGGTTGTCCTTTTATAATTCACAAACCTAATGTGGAAAGTAACGTACGTAACAAAAACGTTATGTACGTCACTGACATCAGTGTTAAATTATTGTTTTTTATGAATGAAGAAAAGTACTAGATTTCATATGACTTTATCAAAAATAAACGTTATGAGCTTTCTTAACAGACCTTTTTTTAATCACATATGATACGCAATCTGAGGTTACAACAGGACACAGACATTTTTAGTCGTTTTGGTCAGTTTAAGTAATGAAAACATGGTCAAGCCCAATAACTAGCATGATTGACTCAATTTCAACAAGTTACTTCATTTGAGTAATGACAAGTGCAAATTGAGAGTGAGGAATATGGGTGACGGCTCCGACCAATCAGCACCAGACTTACCTAGACTGGTGCCAGAGCAAAGAGTTTTTTACTGGAAAAAAAGTGGATCTGAAGGTTTGGTTAAAATAGTCACATAATCTGACCATTGTGAAAGTCGTAAGTGCTCTACAAGCATAAAAGCAGTCTATTTTTACATTGTGCTCAATGGAGGAAAAGTTTTCTGGACTGTTAGATGTGGGAATGACTTGGTGCAGAAGAGCCAAAGTCATAATTTTAGTTTTTTTTTCTTATCGCTAGTATGTTGGGTCATAGTACGTTCACACACTTTTTAATTGGTTGCAAATCGATTCAGCGAGTACTTAAGAAGCAGCAGTCAGAAAAAAAACTCTTGCGGTGATAATTAAAGTATTCTAAAGTGAAGTGGTGAGTACTTGTTTCACCTTGGGAACTTGCGTCTGTGAGGTCATAGTGAGGCCACTCTCATCAGGCCTGTCATCCGTCTCCAGTGTTAGGACAGTTTTTACCATCATACACAATCAGCGCTGATTGTACAAGTCATTATGTCATGTCAGTGAGCTCACAGACAGGATGTGTCATTCCAACAACGCACTGGACTGTTTCAGCTGTAAATAAAAACACAATAGATATAATAGGAGATACAGTAAAAAAGATAATAAATTGAACATAAGGTGATATTATTGCATAAAAGCTAGTTGTATTCTCTTTTACCATTTTGCCCATATTAGTTGTTGGAATGTTTATATATTAAGCACATTTTTTCAGTAAATATTTTCTGCAAAGGTCCTACATTATGCATTTGTTTTTGTCTCATTATGTTTCTTTTCTTCACAAAAACAAAGCTTCAGTTGTGTTTTTCTTCATTTACACAGGTTTAACACAAACCTTGCGCATACTCTAGATCAGGGGTGGGCAACCAGTCGATCGCAATCTACCAGTCGATCCCAGAGACCTGCTGGGCACAATGCAAAAGCTCATTTGACTAACCCCACACTCACTTTTATTTATAGAAAGAATAACTTGCAGCATGCACACGGGAGACGGTGGAATACACGCTCTCATGCGAGCTACAGCCATAATACATTATATTACCAAAAGTATTGGCTCACCTGCCTTTACTCATACTATGAACTGAAGTGCCATCCCTTTCCAAACTTTGTGGCTGAGTTGCTGTTATTCCCAAACGCTTCCATTTTGTTATAATAGAGCTGACAGTTGTGGAATAGTGGAATATTTAGGAGTGAGGAAATTTCACGACTGGATTTGTTGCACAGGTGGCTTCCTATGACGCTGGAATTCACTGAGCTCCTGAGAGTGGCCCATTCTTTCACAAATGTCTTGTTTCACAGTCTGCATGCCTGAGTGCTTGACTTTATACACCTGTGGCCAGGCCAAGTGATTAAGACACCTGATTCTGATCATTTGAATGAGTGAGCGAATACTTTTGGTAATATAGTGTATAAGCGGCAGTTGTGTTTTGCGACCAATTTGTCTTCAAAAGAGCTGCACACGACACCGCGGAGCGCGCTTGATCGTTGCTGCTCTTTGATAACGCTCGTGTATGCACAGGGGAGGAAAGCTAAAGAAAAGAGCAAGGGAAAGGGAGGAAAAGAATAGAAGAGAGCAGGAGGAGCTTCACCGCGATGTGCATCTGACCTGCTGCCGCAGGCCACACGAGATGTATGGCCTGCATGAGGGAAAAAAAGAAGAGCAGAGGGAGAGGAAAAGGGCAGAGCAGGAAGACAACAGGCGAGGAGTGTCACAGTCCTACCTGCGTACTCTGTTAATCCTTCACAAAGAATTCTTATTGTAATGTTAGTCCAAACTTCTGAGCTTAACAAAAACTAAGAAAAAGTTTGTCAAGCCCCTCACCCTGCATGCTACCATGGAGCTGCACCCGAATTAAAAAAAACTCACGCTAATTCAAAAACACATACACACATTTTTAAAAAGTCACATGAATTCAGAGACTTGTACGCAAATTCTAAAATACACATACAAATTGGGAAACATGCACCTAATAGGGCTGTAGTTCTTTAGTCGTTTAGTCGATTATTCGGTCGATGGAGTCTTGGTCGACCAAAATTGTATTAGTCGACTAATTCTTTTATTTAGATTATAAGGTATTTGTATTCAACAGTAATATAGTCATTGGTCTGAACTGTCTTTTCAATATAAACACACTGTTTCCTTTTCATTTTCTGCATAAACTAGAGTTTTTGCATGAACTACATAATAATATTAGTCTTTTTGAGCAAAGTTTCTTGCAGAATTGTCACAATACTCAAGTGTTCAACCCGATTTTGATACAAAGGAATAAACTTGATTCCCGATACCACAATGAGAATTAGAATGTTCTTTCAAGAAAGTCAGATTTAAACGAAGAACTATATTTTAGGATGATATTTTCAACACAAAATGCAAGTTTGTGATTACATTTTTATTTCAAATCAGTTTTGATGAAACTCAAGATTATTTTAAAACTTTAAAAAAAAATATTTTGCAGAAAATATCATATTTTGTTTACATTTTTGTCCTGTTGATGTTATCTGTATTTGTCAAATGAGTATCTAATTTCAACACCAGTTTTAGCTTTGATTTGCAATATTTTGACAACTCTTCTTTTAGCTTCAGAGCCTTTGCCACGCCCCCTTTTTAGTCGATTAATCGGTCAATGGGGTTTTTAGTCGACCAAGAATTTCTTTGGTCGACTACAGCCCTAGCACCTAAGTTCAAGAACACAAACTCTGATTCAAAAACACAAATGCTAAATCAAAAACATAAATTCAGAAACACGCATAAAAAAATAAAATAACACACACTGTGTACACAAATTTAAAAACATGTACACAAAATCAAACACATGCAAATTTAAAAACTCTCGGAATAATCTTGACAGTCAAATCAAAGAATCTGAAACAATATTAACATTTAAGAATACATAAAGGCTGACTTTTTGAAAACAAATATCTAACAGATTTATAATTGTTGTGGTTAAAAGAATGGATTGTTTGCTGTGAATTGTGTTATGTTAAGATTATGTTCATAGAATTGTATTGCTTAAAGGTGGGGTTGGTGATTTTCGCACTGCAGACACAATTCAGGTTTTAAATCTGACAACTTTCTCTCATAAATCCTTCAAAATATTGTTAATATCAGTATGTATTAAACTTTGTTTGTGATTTTGACCAGTGCTTAATTTGTAACTCAAACGTTGCCGGAACAAAATGTGGGTTTTGGACCGGGCTCCAGACAAGGTCGAACCTTTACCGGAGCGCACACAATAAGTGAACATAGAGGCTTAGAAATGCTAAAATACAACCCAACTGTCCATCCTACTCGATGTTAAACGATATAAAGTAATTATGTCTGTGTTACACGTTTTTTACACGTCACACAGAGATTTTCATTCATTCTGACAGAAATCAGCGCACCTAAATCTGATCCACACAACAAGCCCTCCCACACACGCTCGTCCTGCAGCTCAGCACTGCCTCCGCCTCATATCTGACTCTCCACAAGTCACAACAACAACGCAGAACAGCTTTTACAAACCAGACACGGGTCACAAACAGCCTTTACACAGCAAACACGGGTCTCATACATCAAACATGACGCTAAATACACATTAAAGTAACACAGTAAAGTTAGTTGCACTTACGAGAAACTGTGACCACTACATCCACGCTGGTTCTGACCTTTTTATCGTCCCGTACACTCCAAACACATGTGACACTCCCGCTGCTTTTTAATCCATCAAAACGGGTATATAACAACAAATATTCACAAAATCCACTTAGACGCATATTTCCTGTTTTAGAAGGAGATACAAGAGCGGGACTCGCCTGGAACCAATGCAAGTCTTAAACCCGCCTGCGCTGCTTCTGATTGGTCAAATTTCCTGTCAGTTCCGCTTTTAACCAATCACAGTCTGATTCCGTTTCCCCCACAAATAAGCCTGTTCACTGTTCACTGTGAATGAGATGAGAGACGGGAGAGGAGCAGAGCCGCGTCTCGTAGAAGAAAGACAAAAAGAAAGCGTTACCGGAGCAGACAAAACTGATGCCGGAATGCCCCACGAGAGTTCCCGAATCTTATTCCGGCTTGTTCCGGCTCAAATTAAGCCCTGATTTTGACAACAATTTTTTTCTCTTTTAAAGTGAAACTGGAGAGGACCACCCAAGCTTAGCCAATCAGAACGCTGCATTCTGTTCCTGATCAGAACTTAAATTCTTTATTATTCGATTCAGACAGTACCCTGTGGGCTCATTTTCTTCACAAAGTGCTGCATTTATCATAGGCTTTTTGGTGGAAACACAAAGTTTACTTATTTACAACTAAAAAAGTTAGCTACCCCACCTTTAATAGGAAACTTTTGTAAATTGAAAAAGGGGCCGATATTATAAGATTATTCTTCTTTTTGCTCCTTTTCATTAATTTTTAGTTTGTCAATTTGATACATACTATATCTCCTTGTATGTAATGAATAAAATGAAAAAAAAACAAAAAAAACCCCACAAATTTAAAAACACACACCGGAATTTAAAAAAACTCAAAACACATAAAAAAGTCAAACAACTCAACAAAGCATTTTAGTTTGCGTGTGTGTTCTAATTTTTGTGTGTGTGTGTTTTGTCCTTCCCAGCCACCGTAGTCTATTCAGCTTCACACAAGACCTTTAATAAACCCAGCCGCTCCGTCCATTAATTCCATTTGAAACCACGTCTAAACATTTGTGTACTGCACTTTTTAATATTCATTCCCGCGCTGCCTGCTCTTTTTCATCAACAAAAAATAATGACCTCACAACCGCCAAATGTTTTCTGTTTTGCTTTGTCCTCATTGAAGTTGATTTGTGGACCGGGCTTAGCTGAAAGTCGGATATTCATAAAACAAAATCCACTGCTGTTGTCTCCAGGAAATGATGTCATATTTGAGGTTTGGGTCAATTTTTAATAATCTGCGTGTTTACAGAAGAAAAAAGATGAATTAGTCCGAACATTTTTAATTGTAGTGAGTCACTCTTTTCATATTGCAGTCATTCCTCACTGACAAAGAGCAATAATAGGCTGGATGCCATCGTAAAGCCTGCGAAATGAAATGGAAAAAACAACTTATGAATCATTTATTTACATTGTCGGTTTTTATGACAGCTAAATTGCTCAGAGGACATACTTTCCTCGACTATTGCTGTGATTGTTCTGTCGTTAAGTCAATGTATCTGTCTGAGCGGAGCAGGAAAGGCATTTGTTCAGTCTTACGTGTTTACAGGGATTTGTCGGCTGTAAATTTACCAAATATTGTGACACGGCAAGTAATAGGGCAATATGGAGAGCGGGGTTGGTTGTCACATTTTTTACTTTGATTTGAATTTCTCAAAACAGCAAATCTCACATTAACCATTTTAACAACAGAGAAAAGCTCAAAGTCTTGTGTAACTAATGAATCCACTTACTGTTCTCTGTCTTATTCTGATCAAAAGTTATTGATCATTTAATGTTAATTGTTCACCTGTGACAACCAACCCCAAGTCTGGGTTGGTTGTCACACTCCATTGTCACAATGTTGAGTCAATGGGAGACTGATGACAAATGTGTCTTGTCTTTGGTCTGATTTTTGATGTATTATTTAATTTTGATTTAAGAATGTTTTACTTTTTCTGAATCAGGAGACATTAAATTACAAAAATAAAGGCTACTGGAAATTTAAAAGATGCATTTTTATCAAGATGTATTTTTAGTTGAAACTTTACACTGGTTGCCTGCATTGAATTGGAATATTTAAAATACAGTATTTTGAGAAAATCTGTCTTAACAGTGTGACAACCAACCCCGACTGGACTTTTTTACTCTCTCCTCAGCGTTCTTCTACATTTTTAAACCAGCTCAGAAAAAAACAGTCCTAATTGTCACTTCTCAACAACTGAAAATGTACTTTTTGCTACAAATTTTTTGATGTCGTCTTATCACAATCTTGAACAATGTTTACAAAAATGTTTTAGTTCATTTAATGAACATTTTAATCTGACTTTTTTCAAATGCACCATTCGCAAGCAGAAATACAGTGAATGTGACAACCTACCTGTGTGACAACTAACCCCGCTCTCCCTACGGTGATAGAAATTGAATCGTGAGTTCATTTCTCTGACAATACATTTTTTTTGTGTGAAATTGTCAGATTGTGATTTTCATTTCTTTGTTTATGCCGCTGTCTGTTCAAATGCTTGTTTTGCTACTGCTGTTTTTCATGCTGTGAGTGAGGGAGTGAGGTTTAAAGGTGGCAAAGTTTTAGAACAAGGACCTACTTAAGTGGTTAGTGGCACTGTCTTTATTACACAACTGAAGACGAATCTTATGAATTAAAAGTCTCTTGTTGAACATTTGCATAATCTCTGAGGGAAGAAAAGTGATTAGTATGAAAATGTCGATGCTGACTGTTTTATTAGTTATTTTTGACTGATTCACCAGTTTGCAAACTCCAAAAGTTAGACAAGAAAGTAAATTATAGACCAAGCTGGGCAAACAGCGGCCCAGTAGCCAGATGCAGCCCTCTACCTGTTTTAATCAGATCCCTGCAGTTTTACTCATTACATGCAATTGTTATAGTCTCAGTTAAACGACTAGAACTCCAAATTCATAATTTTACTATTTTAGCCAGGTTAAATAAAATTGCTAATATTAGCAGCATATTTCACTTGTTTTTGACTGTTTACAAGATATTTTAGCTTGAATCAAATTTGAATATGTGGAAAATCTGGTCCATTAAGTAAAACCTTCCTAACTAGAAAAAATGTTACATTAAAATCCAGATTTCAAGACATTTTAGCAAATCTAGAAGTACATTTTTGCATTGCTTTTATTTAATTGTCTATAAAGCGTCTGTTTGTACTTGTGTTTTAATATAATTGACACATATAGATAATTACCCTATATTTTATTTAAAAATGTGCTCGGAACAATGATCACTTTTTATACCAATACCAATAATTGTGGTCTCACCCTTTGCCCCTAATCTGGATTTGAAAATAGCCCTCGAGGAAAAATATTTGCCAACCAATGTTATAGACTTTGGTTATTTATAATTGTCTGGGTCTTACTTTCTAATCAGAATAATAGAAAAGTATCCTATTGATCTTTAGCACAGTTTCAAAAGCATGTCTTGGTGTCTTATACACTTTGTCCTTGTAGCAGCACATGTTATGTTATGATTCTTCTTCTGTGTGTTGCACGGTTTGCGACGCTAGATGTGTAACAGCAAAATGGAGAGCAATGCAAAGGGTTAGGGCATTTATGATCCTGTCTGCGCTTTTAGAGGCAACGTCAGAGAATTTCGCCAATGTCAATGAGCTGTAATTTGATAATTTGCAAATTTGAGCATTTTAACTTAACAGTGCACATTTAACCAATCCAAGTAAAGTGTAAATTTCCTGTAAATTTTATTATTTTGTTGTCGTAACTTTTTGTTCGCCCAAACAACAAAAAGTAACGTAAAGTACGAACGTTCTTATTAAGTTCTTCACATTTGTTTTGGAAGTTGGGTTTCACAAAATATAATTGATTTGAACTTTGAAGAGGCAGATGACTTAATTTACCTTCTAGGAAAAGAAACGGCTCAGATGAATTGCAATAAAATCAAAGTTGTGATCTCGTTTCAAAAAATCATGACATTTTTTTTTTCATTTCTCCAAGCCTAACAACAAGCTGAAAAAAAAAGCAGTACAAATTCAATATTGTCATTGCTCCAATACCAATAACTTCAGTTTGGACGACTGAAAACACTTCCTTCAGTCTGTGTTGACAGATGACAAAGTACAAGTGAATTTAGTTGAATATGACACGGCTCATTTGGAATGTACGTTTCTTTGTTTTCAAAAGTGAACATGTTTTATCGTTGCAGGTTATATTATTGGATAGTGAGCTCATTTTGTTTTATTACACAAAGGCCAGATTTGCTAAGCATTTGCACAGTTTACTTGTACTAAAGCCGATCAAATTGCATGTGCAGTTTTGATTTGCATCTCTCTCATTCTGCAGCACAAACTTTACTCATGAGACCTAATACCTTTTCAGTAAGGACCAGTTTTGCTACAAAGGACTAAATTTCAGATGATAACAAATATAAAATACTTTTAAAATGTTTTGGTGACTTGTGGAAGTTATAAAAACAAGACTTACATGTGACACTTCAACTGATTTGATCTGTCTGATTGAACTGGAACCGTCCACAAAAGCCATCATCAGTGCAATTTCAAAATCAAATCTTTAGTTGAATCGAAAACTGTGAGGTATTTCTGATGACACAGGAGCAGATGTGACTTTTCTGTTCCACACTTCACCTGTGCCTCTTGCCCTGTGCATCTCGAAGACTGTGTGTTTGGAGAGAGCAATAATCCAAACCTCACAATCCTTTCTTGCGAAGTTTAATATCAGCTGTTTTTCTGTTGCGCAGGTTCTCCATCACATCCCTCTGTTATGTGTTGGTCGGGCATTGTTTCCCTATAGCCTGAGTTGTAGACCTATAAAGCTATTTCAGAAAATATAAAGCATTTATTTATATATATTGTAGAAAAAAGCTATAATCTTGCATCTCGTCATTAATAATCATCATAACTTTCCTATGTTATAAAAAACCTTGTGTCTGTTCACCCAAAGCAGGACAGTAGCAGAGGTACACGCACATTTGCATCTTCTTTTTTAGTGCTGTGCAGATAATCACATTCCATTCTATTACCATTACCATTATTGCTGAATGTTTAAAAAAAATTGTCATGATAATTGTGATTATTGGCATAATTCTAAACCTGCTCGTACATTTTTTGATATGGAATGTAGGTGGTTTCTTTACATTTGTAGAATACATTTACGTTTATCTGTCACATATTTCATTTTTCTTTTCACTCTAAGGGACACTAACCTCTGCAGTCTCTCTAAGCAAATAGTTTAATATTTGTGATTTCAATTATGATTTAAATAATCGTGATTGTTGTTTTCATCATAGTTGAGCTGCCCTGTTCTCTTCTATTCGTGCAGTAAAGTCATAAATAACACTTGAGAAAACGTGGCTTTATGATTGTAAAAGCTCACACAGAAACGACAAATTTTAAGTAGCACTACAAAAGAACCCACTGCTGAGAGCACCTGTCTTTGTAAATCTGGGCATTAGATTTTCAATTTGACATTGTAATTTAATAAAACCTGTCTTAACATTAAAATATAATATTGCTATCCCTGTGAAGTTTTAAATTCGATTTCTTTAGTTGCAGCATCTCACCTTTACAAGTGCGACTAGCCTGCCATTATTGAATCCATGCCACTCTCAAACTAAACACACCCAGGTATTCCCTTTCTACCTCTGATGAAAAGTCATTGAGACACCTCCAGCCCCATTACACATGCTGTAGGTGTGGAGAGCCGGGCCGTGAGATTGCGCGTACAGCAACACCACAGACCCCCGGGCTCTGTTTGTCTTTAAACATTTACTTTCAAAGGATTAATGCTCGCGGGCGCCAGGTCCTCGCAGCGAGACAAAAAGGCGACACCAGGAATTCAAACACAGGAGTTCAAACACACATCTCTGTATAGGCCTGACAGATTTCTCCGAGCTGCATATTTATGTTTTACTATCACGTTGACAAGTGATAACTGTGTAACTGGCTGCACATGACATTATACAAGGCCCTGAAGGCAGACCTTGGCCTTTGTCTTATGCCACCTTGAGCTCCGAAAAAAGAGATGTGATTGGAAATGATGTTAGAGCAAATGTTAGTTCTGGGAGGTATGTCCAAGGCAAGTCTGTAAGCAACTTATCTTAACTAAAGGGAAAAGCAGCATTTATATGGCATTTAGAAAAGATTAGTTATTGTTGAATGAATAAATAGGTTACATTCACGTTTTTGTTTATGATATTGTAATTAGACACAATCGGGATCTGGTCTATTCTGGACTTGCAATTCAATAGGCCTACAAATAGGAAGTTAGAATCTTTCTTTAGAACAGGGGTGTCGAACTCGTTTTGACAAAGGGCCACGTTGGCATCGGGGTTATCCTCGTAGGGCCGGTTGTAACTAAAATTAACCTTACTCATCTTTGACATACTTCAAATTAATAGTTGTTTTGATTATTGTATATTTATTGAAGTGACAATTGCTAAACATACATCTGTATTAGTCTGAAAAATGACTTACTCTTTAAGTTTCAGACAAATCTACAGATTACTCCTGGCACTACTATAAAATTAAAGACCTTGAGGGCCGCATGAAATGAGGTGGAGGGCCGCATCCGGCCCCCGGGCCTTGAGTTTGACACATGTGCTTTAGAACATTCCTATTGGGGATAAATAAGTTTTATACCATATTGTGTAGAAATATAGCTAAGTGAGCTGCTTTATCATGGAAACAAACAGGAGGCGTCCCACCTTTTAACCAAATACTAGTTAATTTTGTGGCTATGCAAGCCTGCTCAGAGTAAAGTCAGACATTTTTGTTCTTTACTTAATGTCACAAAAATCTAAACTCAAAAAACCTGCTTTATTCAAGTTTATTTTTAGCCAAAGCATTACGTGGAGTGCCTTTTAAAATAAAATATATATATATAAAATGTCACAAAATGACATTCTGATCATTTTGATGAGACCCATTCAGTCCTGGTCTATGAATGAATAGGCCACTACATTATAACTGTTGCTGTTGCTGCTGATCTTAATATGCGAAAACAAACATACATTTTTATTTTTTTTTATGTACAGTATGACTTGCCATGACTTTTAACCCACTGATTTAAACTTACTTATGTCTTGAACTTAAATTACTCCCACACTTACAATTATAATCTTTCACATGAGTTTTAAAATGCTTATGAAAGACTTGGTTGGCATCAAAGAGGCCACACACAAAAAGACTTTAGTGGGGAAAACATAACATGACAAGTTGCTTCTATTTGGACTTAAGGGAAATATAATGTCAAATATAGAAACATTGTGGAAAAAAACAGAGTTCCGACCTTCAAAATATGTAAAGCTATCCAACAACAGTAACAGTAGCTGGAGCGAAAGTGATGCTAGCTAGCGCTGCTGGGGTATTTTCACTTTCTGTTCACTTTTCTGAAATAACTCCAGCAACCTCCATTTAAACGTTATTCTGACTCGATTTGAATTAGTTGTTCTAAAAATACACTTTATTTGCCAGAAAACATCATAAAAGAAATAAAAAAAAATCAGTTTCTCATTGAATTTTACCCATGACTTTCCCCCACAGCAGGCCACGTCCTCAAATATGATGCCCTGTCAACTACCTGTCATAGGCACTTTAAAAGGAATGAACAACTTAAACTGTAATGAAACATAATAATGTATGGATCAATTCAGATTCCCTTTTTTAGAACTATGTTGCTACATTTTTTATTATTCTAGCCACATTTTTTTCTAATTCAGAAGAAAATCTTAAGTGAATCCCTCATGAAAGGGCAGATTGATCGAGACTCTTCTGAAAACCTGCAGCTTAACCTCGAGTCGAAGGATTTCATCTGACAGGCTTCTAGAGGACCATCAAATATTTATTCCGTGTTGGCAGCTAATCTCTTAATTTCATTCGTATAGCTTGTTATATTCTCAACAGGATTGCATTAGCTTACATAAATCATGACTGATATATTTATGAGCCTGGGCTTTGTATAAAGTATTAGTGGCTGAATGGATTTTTTTTTTAAACATGCGTCAGCCCAACAACCAATTACATTTATGAATCTGTTCTACTTTCAGCCCACAGATCAGCTCTAATCATTTTATACGCTCAGGTTACAAGAATTTATCAACAAAGTTTAGTGAGTCATTTGAAAGAACATGTCGAGTGTTATTTCAACAAATCTATAGTGTAAGATTACAAGAAAGTGTGAATTTTAAAACTATAGGATTTGCAACAGTAATTGGTTGTTTAAAAAAAAAATCCGTTTAGCCACTAATACCTTATACAAAGCCCAAGCTCATATATTGTCCAGCTCATGGACAATATGGACGTGGTGGATTGTTTTTGTCCACCACGAAAGATGGTGGACAAAAAGGAAATGTTTTTGTTCACCATCATCCGTGTTAAAGATGAAGAGAAAGTTGAACCTCTAATTTGCAGAAAAGTCTACTGTTTTGCACCAGCTATTCAAGTTATTGTAGAGCAGTACTCACCTTATTAAAGGGACTGTTTACAATAACATAACCTAAAAACAACTAACCCCCTGCTCAGATCTCTTGTTAATATAGCTTCAGGTCTAAAACATCTAAAATTGCTGCTGTTGTTCACCAATCTTTGCTAAGTTTGTCTGTTATATTTGTTAGCATACCGGAAAAGCTGTGTCAAAAGCCTAAAACACATTGTGGTGCACATTTAGAATGTTCAGAAAGCATTAGGGAAGTGAGCAAAACATGTGGACTGATGTAATAAAATAATTGTTTCTGTTTTAACCTTTTAAGCCCAATCTACTTTTCGTGGCTGCAGGACGATCTCAAAAACAGTAAAAATAAGTGATTGAATTATACAGGATATAATCTTTCATTGTGAGAATTACAATATTAGATGCCTGATTAAAGCAACTTAGGCTAGCCATATCTAAACAGGAAGACCACTGACAGAATGTGGAATACTGCTCTGCATATTTGGCAAAGAAAAATGTTGCAGATCGGGTGCATCGCCCATGTTGATAAACAAAAAATACCTCTATAGGTTTAATTTGATTCTTTGAGTAATTGCAAGTACATATAGACAAATGGATGGGGATATGTGGTAAAGAGTATTTTTCTAAGCACTGGAGCATCAGTTGCAGGGCAAAACACAATCACTCAAATATGCATAAATCAATCCAAATACAACTTAGCTTGAGCTAATGATGAGAGATGTTATGACCTTGTTTAATACTCAGAAAAGTGGATTTTACATGGGTTCTCTTTAAGACAAATGAGTATTGTATATTTACATATTAATGTTATTGTTTTTCAGCCATTCTTAACATGGACAACAGCATCGTGGACCTGGAGACGCTGCAAGCTCTTTATGAAAATGTGAGTACATAATCGCACCACGCGAAATTATGTGTAATCATCTTGTTAAAACAGTGATAAAACCTCGTGCCAAAATGGAACTTGCCAGCGCAGAATCCCATAAACACACAGCATTGAGCAACAAACCTGCAGTAATTATACAATCTACCACTGCTGACAGCTCAGGCCAAGGTAACTGCAACATTCGGCCTGGGAAAACTTTGCACTTGGACTTTTTCTCTGCGGTTTGCAAGAGTTTCAGTTTTAAGCCCTCACTTGTCACAAAGTAAATGATTTATGGTTAGCAGTTTCATGCCATGTTCGAGTAGAAGCCAATCATTTCATTAGCTTAGGCGGCCCTCGTATCAACAGCATGGCAAGAAATCATTCGTCATGTGTTAGCGTTGTTTACTTTGGTTGTTCACAGAGGGTAAGCCGCAAAACACCAAGTTGGATCCATCTAAAATACCTTTGCCTGATTATACAAGGATCACTGCCTGGATGTAGACGTACAATAATAGTTTGTAGTTGGATTTGCTCTGATATTGACACAATCTGTTTATTTCTAATGTCAGGCAAGAATTCCTCTCGACTTTTGAAAGAGAAGATTCTGTTTAGTTCTGAACCAGCACAAACAAGGCAGGGCTGCTTAGTGTTCCTCTGGAGGCTGTGCACAGACATAGTAAACATGCTTTTTGATGGTTTTGGTAATGTCCCAGGGCAAAAGGGGAATACTCAGCCAGTGTATGGTCTTTATTAGACGGAACACTTGAACAGCAGAGCCATTTCTGTTTCTGAGGATCTGAGAAAATACTGTTTAGCGGGCACAATTTGCTAATTGACTGCTGTTTCTTCATACAAAAGGCTAGGAAGTCAGTCAGAGTTTAATCCTGACTCTGGCACCAGCAAGAGGCCGGTTCAAGTTTAGTCCTGACTCTGGCACCAGCAGTAGAACGGTCCAAGTTTAGTCCTGACTCTGAGGCCTGTCAGTGTTTAGTCCTGACTCTGGCACCAACAGGAGGCTGGTCCCTGAGATTCCCAGAGTCCGAGATGCTCCATAAAACACAAGCAAAGGCAGTATTAAAGTCTTTTCTATGAGCCACAGGAAGCCAGTGCATTAAAAAAAATAAAATGCAGCATTCAAGATACACTGTATTGTGGCCAAACTTTTTGGTCAATGGTGAATCACAAGTAAAACCAGGTGCTACGTGGAGAAGCAGCGGCTATGATGACACAAACATTTGGTGTGTGACACTTGGAAACGGTAGGTGGGTAAGTGGGTGGTTGTGAGCGTGTATTCATCTGTGTGTGGTTGGAGGAGCCAATGTCAGAAAATGAAATCAAATCATATCAAACATAGAGTTCTATCCTTATTCAATGCAGATGGTTGTGTCAGAATTAAGAGTGTATGTCATTTAACCAGTCGACATAACTGGGCACAAAAGATGAGATGAGTGCTGTGCATATGAATGAGAAAGGAAAAGCATCAGAATCTAATAACAAGGCCAGTGGTCATATGTGACACTTCTGTTCACGGGCCGTTTGGAATCAGGACTCCACTCTCTCTCAGCCTTTTCAAGCTCTGATATTCCACTTAGCATATCTGTCATCGTCTCTCTCTCATATGCCTCTGATATCTCCTCGTGTTCAGTTAATACATATTCATCAGCACGACCTCGCCCTCCTGGTCACCACACTTCTGATACGCTCCAACCCAGATCCAGTCACTAAATAATAGGCCACGGAGACCAGCATGTTTTCCACATTTGAGCCGAGATGCCGGGTTTAAAGATGGTGTGAAATTCCTGCTCGTTGGTTCTTGGCACTGCTACACAGACCGGCCCCTGGACCTTTGGCTCCCGAGTTATATTAATAATGTTAATCATGGGAATTTGAACCAGCGTGTCATAATTCAGGATCAAACGTCCTCTAAACCTCCTCGCTCGCCCCCCCTCAAAGTCCCTCTGTCTTTCCGATTCTTTCTTTTCTTTCTCTAGCTCTTTCACTCTCTCTCTCTCTTGCTCACTCTGCCTCTTTATCGCTCTCTCTCTCTGTCTGTCTCTCTCTTGATTCTTTCTGTCTATCTTTCTTCTCTCTCCTTCTCTTTCTTTGTCTGTCTCTCTCTTCTGAATCTCTCTCTCTTTCTCTCCTTATTTCTTTCTCTTTCTCTCTCCTTGCATCTCTTTTGCTTTTTCTCTTTTGGCTCTCTCTTTCTGCCTTTCCCTTCCATTTGCCTCTCTTCCTCCATCTCTCTCCCTCTCTCTCCCTCTCTCTCCCTCTCTCTCTCTCTCTCTCTCTCTCTCTTTGCCCTATATCTGCTTCTCCTCCCCCTCTCTCTTGCTCACTGTCTCTCTCCCTTTCTCTTTCTCTCTGTCTGTATCACTTATTTGCTCTTTCTCTTTTCTGACTCTTTGCCAGTGTTTTGTCGCTCTCTGTCTCTCCTCTCTTTCTGCCCCCCCCTTCTGTCTCTCTCTCCCTCTTTTTCTCTCCTCTCTCTCTCTGCTTTCATCTCTCTCCTGAATCTTTCTCTTGCTCTCACTTTCACGCTGTCTCTTTCTGTTTCTTTCTCTCTCTTCTCTCCTTTTTCTTTCTCTCTTCTGACTTTTTCTGTCTGCCGCTCTGCATTCTCTCTATCTGATTCCTCTTCCCCCTCTCTCTCTCTCTGTCTCTCCCTTCCATTTGCCTCTCTTCCTCCATCACTTTCTCTCTTTTTCTACCACCCCTCTCATCCCCCTCTCTTTCTCTCCCCTCCCACTCTCTCTCTAATTCTCTCTCTCCCCCTCTCTCTTTCTCTCTCTCTCTCTCCCCTCCCTCTCTCTCCCTCTCCCACCCTCTCTCTCTTTCTCTCTCTCTTCGTCTCTCTTTCTCTCCCCTCCCACTCTCTCTCTCTCTCCTTCTCCCACCCTCTCTCTCTTCGTCTCTCATTCTCTCCCCTCCCACTCTTTCTCTCTCTCTCTCTCTCTCTCCCTCTCTCTCTCTCTCTCTCTCTCTCTCTCTCTCTCTCTCTCTCTCTCTCTCTCTCTCTCTCTCTCTCCCTCTTCCACTGTGTCTCTCTCTCTCTCTCTCTCTCTCTCTGCCCCGTGTCGCCCGAGGCCTTGTTTTTGAGCGCAGGAGCCAAATTGTTTCTCTTTTGTATTGCGAGACTCCATCCTGTCTGTGGGTCTGCAGCCCCTAAACCACAGTTGGCAGCACAGTCAGGCCGTCTGGAGGAATGCGAGGGGCTTCTAACGGTTACACCCTGACTTACACACTTCTCTGGGCCGAGTCACAAACAACAAACCAATGAGCAACGAACAGGCTCGCACATTTGAAATAAAACATGCGAGGTTTAATGAAAGCAGCTCTATTCTTAACCTTTCATTTGACCAAACATCGCAGTCGGTCACAGTAAGTCCTGTCATTGTAACACATTTTAAAGTGCAGTATGTCTACGGAAAAATCACAAAAAACATAACCAGGGTTGCCCGATTTTCAGAGAGAAACAAGCACCCAAGTTTAAAAAAAATGTCCCAAACAAGCAACCCTCAAGATAAAATACAAAATAATCAATTAATCAAAACAGTCAGTATAAAGATTAATCAACACGGGCTCTCTCTCAGTGGAGGTAAACTTTATCAACCTCTCATTCTCTGCATCCCAAAACAAGTCACAGTCTACCTGATATACTGACAAAAGTATGTAGAAGAAAAGATAATTGCAACATACTTACAGTAAGTATATGCTCTGAGAGGACTGACAGTGGATAAATATTGACACATTATAATTTAATCGTATTTGAAAATAAGGGAGTTATTTTCTTGTAGATTAGTTTGTACCTGCTCTAGTTTTGATGCAGATTACTCACCTCTAAACAAACAAATTAAGTGATACACCAAACATTTAGATGTGATTACTTACATTATAATGAATAGAAATATAATAATATAAATATGAACTGTTCTTGCATAAGCTTGTGTTTGTGGACTGGAAATGTGAAGAGTCAGACTTGGAAATCAATCTCTTTCACATTAGAGCCCATATCCATTGTTTGAAGCCTAATCCGTGAACATTGTAAGACCGTGAGTCGTCCTGGTCATACTGTGTCCTCAGACTGCACGTCTGACTCTCAGACTGTTACGGCTTACACCAGTCAAACGTCAGAGGTCAGTGAACGCCATGTTCTCTGCTACAGAAGGCTTGTGATTTTCTAATGATATTCCCATGCATGCTGTCATACATTCCTCTGTCATATGAGGACTTTATGGACTCACTGTCATGTGCAGGACTGTGTAAAGTGTGATGTTGAGGAAGTCTTTCAGAAACGCAAACAGGATTCTACATGATTTTGTTTTGTGAAAAAGTCAGTGTAATCCAGCTCAACCAAATGTATTCTGACAATTTTTGTAAATTTCACAAAATCTCAAGAATCCATCTGGAGAGGTGTACAGTTAAAGAGGGCCTCTGTCAGCTAGACCAATCCCAGCGCAGCAGCACACCGATCACAGCGCAACAGCAGACCGATCACAGCGCAACAGCAGACCGATCACAGCGCAACAGCAGACCGATCACAGCGCAACAGCAGACCGATCACATCGCAACAGCAGACCGATCACATCGCAACAGCAGACCGATCACAGCGCAACAGCAGACCGATCACAGCGCAACAGCAGACCGATCACATCGCAGCAGCAGACCAATCCCAGCGCTACAGCAGACCAATCCCAGCGCAACAGCAGACCAATCCCAGCGCAACAGCAGACCAATCCCAGCGCAACAGCAGACCAATCCCAGCGCA
This sequence comes from Mugilogobius chulae, assembly GCA_038363315.1. NCBI lineage: Eukaryota > Metazoa > Chordata > Actinopteri > Gobiiformes > Gobiidae > Mugilogobius > Mugilogobius chulae. The sequence goes on from CM076407.1 coordinate 28,568,275, forward strand.
ACAGCAGACCAATCCCAGCGCAACAGCAGACCAATCCCAGCGCAACAGCAGACCGATCCAGCGCAACAGCAGACCAATCCCAGCGCAACAGCAGACCAATCCCAGTGCAGCAGCAGACCAATCGCAGCACAGCAGCTGACAGACCAATTGCAGCGCAGTAGCAGACAGCAGATCAATCGCAGCGCAGCCCAATCACAGTGCAGCGCAGACCAATCACAGCGCAGAAACAAACCGTTCACAGCTTAACAGTGGCCCAATCACAATGCAGCATTATGGTTTAAGCATGTTCAAAACAAACGTGGCGGCGCCGTCGGACATACTTTAGCAAAATTACAAACTATTTGGACTTTAAACATGCACATAGAGACAATTTGTGGAAAGAAAATAGTTTTTTTTTTTAACTAGATTTACCAAAAAACTTGATATTGTCTGCAACTTCAATGTTGTACTACTATGACTAATCCTCTTGTATGAGTTTCCAGTTTTCTCATTGACTGTCAGCAACAGTCTGTTCAGATTGATAATATGTATAACTCAGTATTAGTCCCAATAAGCATGCAATAACCCATAAGAATCTCGAATGCAATACTCGTGATTAGGAAACAATCAGAGAAGTTTGGGCTCTGCGACAGTTAGCATTTTAACCTGACTACACATGCTTGGAGAGAACTTTGGAAAAAAGTCTTCAGATGTATATTTTGCTCATTGTTTCACCTTTCTTTATTTATAACCTTTGCACAGCACTGTAAATATTTCAGTGATTGACATAAATAATGATTAGTCACTTGCTGCCAGTATTCGGTTCTGTTCAAAAACCCGACTAATGAATACCACTTGGCTACCGCCGGACTTCTGGCATCCCAAATCTCATCCTTAGTTCTTTTGCATTTGATATTCCACATGGGAGTGTATTTCTCATGCTAACCAGCGCTGCAAACATGCCCTAGCAATTCAAAGATCACACGCTAATGCCTACTTGTCCCCAATTACAGCAAACACCGGCCCGTTCTGCTGGTGCCCTTTGAAACGGATCTGCTTTGTGTTAAATATATTTACACTTGAAAACATCTCCAGAGAGGCCGAAGGAGAGCGTGCCCCCATCGACAGACGGCAGCGCTGTGTAGAATACTAATCGGGCCAGTGTATGTTTGATGCCGGCGTTTGATGTTACTCAAGAATCCACGCAGAGGCTGAAGACCAGGGAGGAGAGCTGGAGAAGAGGAGAGAGGGACAAGACGGTTTGGACTAGACAAACAAATGCAAAAGTCTTAAACATCCTTTGGAAAGTTATGATTGTTATTGCCCAAATACACAATAAGCTTTAAACACAAAATCCTAAAACCGATATGAGCAATCTTTGTTACTTAAAGGGGCACTGTGTAAGATTGAGAGGAATTTTAATGATCACTTATAGTCCACAAACATTTAAATCATATTGATTCTTTACAACATGAATACTTAAGAGAGCACTTTTAACCAATCCACATCAATTGTGATAAATTTATACGTATTTGAAATGTTTTATTACGGGCCGGAATGTGATAAATTGAGCTAGATGTCAGCAGGGTAGATAGGCAAAATGCATTGGAAAGGCTCCCCCCGGTGTTCAAAAGTGGGATCACTTTATTTTTATTTTTTTTTACACAGTGCCTCTTTAAGGGCAGGCCTGTTCAACCCATCCTCCAAATATTGCAAATGTATTCATACTTTTCGTGATTGCAGGGTTACTTCTGGGTCTACCTTAGATCTGATTTGGTCCTATTTTGCTTTTGGATCATTCTGCTTTAGACCTCATCTGGTATGTGGTTACTCTTGGCTTAGATTTGGCTAGTACTGGTCTAGTCCTTGTTTAGTTCTGGTTTAGTGCTGGTTTGGAAATTTTGTAGAACCAAACAAATCTAACTGTAACAGTGGTGACAAACATTACTGAAACAGATTTTGTACAGTGGGTATTATGTACAACCCCACATTTTGACAAAAGTGGAGACGTGTTGTGCGACTACTAGACCCGTGGTATTTTAGTCCTCTAGCAAGTTCATGCCAGATTGACATGTGCACCTCTCTTAATTGAGTTCTATACATTATCATTATCTGGAACGTCATGTTAACAGTCCATTATTACTCTGCTCTACTTCCTGTTATGTTATGTATAACACATTTTCAGACTTTTCATCACAAGCTTGTTCTTGACTCTCATAAAATCATAATTTGTGTTTACAACAGGTAAGCTTATTGATAGAAAAAAACACAACCTATTGTGCACGCTTGAATGGGACCAAAAAATATCATGCAGAGGTGAAGCATTGTTTCATTTTAGACACCCCAGCACATATTTTTTTTGCTCCTCCATCACTTTTGAGGCAGAATAAAGACACTTGTGTTCAGACACTTTGAAGCACAATTGGCTGGACTCATTGTGAAGCTGAGGCTGTGTAGTTTTAGCATCTGATGTTTCATTGACTCTAGTTTTAAGTGTTTTTTTTTTTGTTAGTTATTTTGTGAGTTTAGAATACAAACTGATTCTGATCCATGCCAGAATGGTTGGTTTGAGTGTAAATAAGAGGGTTTTAATTTGACTTGTATATCTCAAGGAAGCTTGAGAGTTGATTTTTTATTAGATGGTAGGCAAAAATGAATTGATTAAGAAAAAGTGGGAGGCCCGTGGGTGGGTCATAATTGTTTGGTATAATTTTCCAAATCGGTCCAAAGTCTGTTGTTTAATTTTCAAATTAAGTCTGAATGCACTTGGTCCAGGTTGTGCCATCTATTTATTTATTTTTTCTTTGCTTTGGTCTTCTTCCCAAGCCATCTGCAGTATACTTTGTTAATCTTTCTCAACCCAATTTTTAGAGATGACATCTTTGCAAAGGCTTATAAAAAGTAACTGTGCAAAACGATGATAAAGACTGTTCCCACCTTATCAAACCTTCTCTCCTGCCTTGGAAAAGGCCAGAGTATGAATGACTATTGAAGAGTTTACATTGTCTCTTATGGGATGGTTTCATTGTTTTTCTTTCCTCTCAGAAACATTAACAGTTATTGTCCTTGGGTCTTGTGAAACGAAGGGGCATTTCTGGTCTTCTTTCCCCTAAACCTCTGTGTGAAGCTGTGGTCCCACTTGACAGCAGGATAATAGTGAGGAATGTGGACTGGAGCAACTCCTATTTTATTATGCAACTATTGCACTGCGCTGGATGGAAGGAGAGGGAAATGCTGTTTTAGCAAGTCTGGTGCATTTGAGTGTTCTTACAGTACATTTTCATAAACAGAAGTCAAAATGTGTTCATGCAATCCACCTAATAGTCACATCAGCCATGTTTCCTTAGCCACGACATGGGCCAGTGCGGTACGGCTCTTTGCTGTTGCCACGTGATGGGTCCCAAGTGAGAGAATCCATCTTTCAGAGCAGATGCTTTTAAGCTCAAAGATTGAACAAGAGAAAATGGAAGCTCAAGTGAAAACTGGGCGGGAAAATACATATAGAATCATGAAATAACATTCCTCAGTCAAAGCTGCCTTGATCTTGTAAAAAACCGCTGTTTTTCAGTGACGATAATGTTGATTGTTGAGCCGATAGAGTTAGGCAAAACTAATGCATGTTAGCGTCGGCTGTTTCCAGTTTATCGAAGCAAAAACATGACATGACAAAGGAGTCCACTGCTTAATGCGTCCAACATAATCCAACCTCATTGCATTACATAAAACAAGGTTAAAAATGTGATAGAGTAGGGCTAAGCGATCTGGAGAAAAAATATTGTCACAATTTGCTCGATCTATTTTTATTTGATTTTGTTTAACCTCTGTCAAAAAACAAAATATAAAATGGCTTTTATGAACATAAACAAAAGAAAAGTTTAAAATATGTTCCTTTTAATAGATTTTGAAAAATATTTACATTGTATATCACTGTTATGCCTCAAAGTTTAATCTTCTGCTCCAAATGAGAAAGGATTGTTTTTTTGATCTTTCGGGTCAAAACCACCAACCAAATAATGGACGATTTTGACATGACTGAATCTCTCTGTCGATTTTATGATGAATGTGCCCAGTTTTTAATGTAGAGGAACAGTGGCTTTGTAGAAAAGAGAAGTAAAGGCCGAAAAACAGCTTGGTTCTGATCAAAACAAACAAGGAATGATTACACTTTTTTTTTTTTCTTTTTTTCTCTAAATCATTCAGATCAATGCCATGAAGAAAAGTTATAATTCATGTATGATTTAGATTTAATTTATGAAGAAGCTCAGTAGTGGACCCTGTGAGCAGAGACCTGCAGTAGAAACACAATTCATCAATAACATAAGCAGCTTAAAAAGCTATAATGTAAACTAGTCTGGAGAATCTAGGCTTTAGTGTGCTTTTAACTAATGAGGTGCATCTTTACATTGTATGTGATGAATTTTTTCAATTGTTCTCAAACTGCAGGGTTCAATCCCTCACTTCACTTCATGTGGTCATCTTGTGTTGGTGTTTTTCTCCGCACTTACTCTGACACTTACTACTAGTCAATATGTAACTGTGGAATGGGTCAGTAATGAACATTTGTATTGTGTGTGTGCTTTTGTGTTTCAGAGAGGTCAAGCCGATGACTGGACGGGATTAAAAAGCACATAAATGCAACCAAAGACAAGGAGGACGCAAAACTCCTGGACAAACCTGAGCAGTAAGAACGCTCTGATCTACATCCTTCATTTCCAACTACTAAGCACAAGACATCTGCTCCCAACTGCAACTGCATTTTGTTCTTAGAGATATTTCTGCTCCACATTCTCAAAAAGTGTTCAAAATTGACCACAAATAACATATTTAAATTAATGTAATATAAAACCCCCTGACCTCGGAGACTTTGTGTGTGTTTTTGATCACATCTCATCACACTTCTTTAGCTCAGTATTATTAATACATACATTTATTAACAGATTTATTAAAGAGTTATACTTCTTGGTTGAAAGAATTTATGTTCTTACAAGTGTTCCTGATTATTCTTCTCTTTTTTGTTGTTGTTCATCAGAAAAAGTCATGACTTAGGCTCATTGTCTGTCAAGATTGAGAGATTGTACCGGTTCCATAGTAGTCATTCTCTGAATATCACCAAAACTTACACCATCACTCTATCAGGCCTATTCAACTATTAAAATGTCTTAATGTATCAATAGGTGTTTGAACTAAACAATCATTTTTTGATTTTATTGAATTTTACTGTCTGAAATAAAGATTTGCCAAATGGATCTAGTGTAATTCCAGTTAAATTTTTTTTACTAATTTCAGTGAGAAAATGCTGTCTTTTTCATGTTTTAGCAAAGCAATTCACCTTGTTTTAAGACAGTTAAAATATGCTCAAATAAGATAAATATGACTTATTTTAAGCACTTATTCACACATTTTCCAGTTTAACATTGTCACTTTTTGCAGTGAATTGCTTGGACTTGATTTCATCCTTTTTCAGTCCTGGTTTAGATCTGGTTTAATGCTGAGATACTCCTGGTTCAGAATTAGTTACAAGTACCATAAAAACAGACTGCAGCATTAGTTATTATCACTATAGAAACAAGCCTAGTCCTGTGAATATTTGGCACAATCTCATATCAAAAGCAGTGACTTATTGTGCAACTAACCGGCCCAGAAGAAGCCATGATCCTCCATAAAATCTGTCCCTCTGGAAATAAAATCCCTGCTCTACATTGTGATACTTGTTTGTGCTTCTTTTCTAGGTTTTATACCAGCTTCTGAAATCCCAACTTACCCAGCGAGTCTTCTGCATCCTCTTCCAGTCCACCTTCCACGAGTGCATCACCTCAGTCACTCGCAAAGTAGACATCCTTCAGAAAGTGTGCAAGGTCAAATATCTTCAGTCTCCAATCTGTCAGTGTTGAGTTTCACTGCTCTGACGGCTCTGTTTGTCTTTATCTGCGTTAGAATCTGCAGGGGAGTCAGAGCTTAGTGCAAGTGCTGGGTCTGGTGTTGGCCTTTGGAAACTACATGAACGGAGGCAACCGCACCGAGGGCAGGCCGACGGCTTCACTCTGGACATTCTGCCAAAGCTCAAGGACGTTAAGAGCAGTGTAAGTGCGCTGTGAACAAAGCAAATATAACGTGGTGTGGACAAGTCAATGGAAAAAGTCAGATCCTCAAAGTCTTAAAAGAGACTTCGTATGTAAAATCCACTGTTTTGAAGTTTTTATTAACTTTATTACAGTGTTCTCATCATTAGTTTGAGATGAAAAAATACTGTAATAAGATGGACAAATGAATCCTAAAATGTTTGGATTCATTAGTGTATGTTGAGTTGTCTTGTACTGTCCTGCAGCTTTCACCGACCACCTATCCACCACCCATTTGTCCAACCATGAATCCTGAAACCTGTTTGTTTTTTACAATGAACAAATGTCAAATTACTGATCTACGGGGTATAGTGTATAAATTATAATTATAAATCAAAAATAGGGCTGCAAAATGTATCAAAGGTCTAGCTTCAGACGACCTGCACCCTCGTGCGTATACGCTTGTGGGGCTACTCTGAGCCACTGCCGTCTCTTTGCCCTGGTTATTACGTTTCTTGCTTTGTGGTACACATGCCATGTTCCCATGTCCTGCATTAAGATTTGACTCTCAGATTGTTTTTACACTGAACGATTTTGACGAGTAGGTCGTTGTTCGGGCTCCCACCTAAGGCCCAAAGTCACTGGGATAGGCTCCAGACTAGGGATGGGACGATTCACCCAAGTCACGATTCGATTCGATTTTCGATTTTGCTGTCACGATTTTCGATTTTCTTCGATTTGTTAGTAAATATCTAAAACTATCTTTGTTATTAAGATATCTAAAACAATATTATTTTTACATTTATTTTTGTACACATTTTTTTTTTTTGTACGCAACTCTAACATTTCTTGCTTCATTTTGAGAATGTGGGCTGCATTTGTGCTTTTATGTAAAAAGCAATGACTTTCCTTTTCCTAAAAGTCTGGAAATTTGTCTGATGGACACTGCATGTTTGGCAGACACATTAATAGTGAGATTTGGCCCAAATCCTTATATTAACAGCATTAACTATGTTACTTTCTTACATTGTTACATTGTGACAGGGACAGTGTTATTTCTCCTAATTAACGTCCATTCATGTTTTACTTCTGTCAGTGCTTCTGAGAGGTTTTGACTTGTATGGGACTCATACATGCGTGTCTGCAACACTTTAGCCTACTCTTTGTCGATGTAGTGAACCGTCATCGTAATACAACTCTTCGTAGCTCTGGAAGTCCCCCCATCAGCTGTCAGCGCAACATATTCACGTGCAATCTGGTCTTGCTCACGTTCACGCTTTGTTTCTTCATACATCGCGGGCATTACGGTGTTACTGAAGTGTTTTGGGCTCGTGTTAAACATGTGCTTAAAGCCTGCTCGTTCAACAGCGCGAACAAGACAAAACAGCTGCATGTCATTAGCGATAAACTTCCCAATATAGACAGTTTTCTTACCGCTAGCATCATCCTTGGCACTAAATCCAACGTGTTCCCAAACACCGGAGCGATATGAAGTTAAGGTTGAATCTTAAGTGCACTCTTGAGCGGCGCGAGCGTCTCCCTCCGCTTCTTTTCCCCACACACAACACCGCACTTCTGCGCACGCGCGCACTCGTTCCCTTGTCAACAAAACGCCGTTGCCGCTACACGTGCATTTTAGCGCATGCGCAAAATCGTTCGAACTATGCAACGATCGGATCGAAGGGCCAGGATCGAACGATTCGACTCTTTTGCAGAATCGTTCCATCCCTACTCCAGACCCATAACAGGAACAAGCATTAGAAGATGAATGAAGGAGTTCGACATAAGGAGACAAGCCTCTGATCTGACGTCATGTGAAGCACTGTGACTTAAGCTCAGTTTAATCTTGACGCATCGGCGAAAACCACGAGGGTCGACATGGCAGAGCTACGTCATTTTTGCAGCCATGTCCCCTCAAGTGACTAGGTTTTGTCTTTGATTTCCACTCAGACCATCTGCATAGTCACAAATTTTTCCTTGACCGCGTAGAAATCAATGATATTTCAAGGCAGCTTTCTACTGCCCTCTACAAGCACAGAAATAAAATACTGTCAGCGTCTGCTCTGCTCCAGTCCATGCGTCTCATTTCTGTGCATACTTCACATGCGGGAGGCATAAACCAAACTTTAAAGGAGCGATACCAGGACCTATTTTTTTTGTTTTAACACTATGATTATGATCTAATTAAAAACAAAAACATTAGATAAATCTTAGAGGTCTGTCAGACTGAATGAAAAAAGAGCTTTGCCTTAAACTCTTGTTAAATATTAAAGAATAATATATAAACTAACCATTTTAAGCATCAGAATGAACTGCAATGAAATAAATGTATCGATTCATTTTTTTGTCTGACTCACAATTAGTTTATTTTTATTATTTATTTTTTTTGTCTCCTTTAATAAAATTCACCCAAAGCCTTCTTAAAAAGCATTAAAAAAGCAGCACAATCCCATTTAGGCAACAAAACACAAAAAGTCTATTGTAACACCTTTCCAGAGCTGTCATTTGTGCAGTCACAGTTCGTACCAAGCCCACACAATCTAATCTTTAGCAACAACTCCTGCTGGCGGCACAGGACAATCCGTCGTTTCCCATGTTTACAGCACTTATTAAATATCTCCCACAAGCCCGACATGCCCACCGCGACACCGCTGCCATATAAGGCCACGCCGCTTTGTGTTTTGTGGCCCATAAAGAACATCAAACTTTCCACCAAGTCGCAGTTATGACAGCCAAACGGCACTGCGCTGCTTGTGTTGTGTTTGGTTGCATCGCCGTCACAGTGTCAAGCCAACCTCCCCCCTTTCCCGACTCCTTCAAAAACCGCATTCTCTCTTCTGCTTAGACAAATTCCAACGCTTTGTTCCCGATCCACGACAAAATTAATAAATAAATAAAGGGATTCTGGTTTATTTATGTGTCTCTTCTGTCTTTGCTTTCAGGATAACTCCCAAAGTCTTCTGTCCTACATCGTTGCTTACTATCTGAAGCACTTTGATGAGGTATGTTTTGCTTCGGTGTTTATTTGAATTGCCGTTTTCTCTTTTTACTCTTGATTCGCTTAGAAATCCTTCCAGAGCCCTCTTTTCATCTCGCCTTTAGCCAGAGGATAGCGTCGGCTTACCCTTTATCAAATTATTTATTTTTGCTTTGTTCATTTACGGCAGAAACTAATCTCTTTCTCCTCCTCTGGCTGGCTTGGCTAATTCTCCTGTCTGTCTTTCACTCGGCCTCCCTGGCTCGGTTCGCTCTCGCAGTCTGCTCGTTGGCACAGCATCCAAAGGAGCGCTAGTGTAAATAATTAGTTTCTCCAGATGAGATGAACTCAGGGAGAGTGCTGAGTGCCAAAGTCAACCTGCATGACATGGTTCTTGTGGGGCTGTAACACGGGTGGGCAGAGCTGGAGCTGGGGTTCAATGTGTGCCGACGGTCAGTGGATGTTTGGACAGTTTGATGGGTCCACTCGTGTATTTGGATGTGAAGATGAGAGTCCCTGATGTGTGAGGGCCTCATTGTGAAGCAGCACTGGCTTTGATGCTGCGGCTGTTCTTAAAGGGGACCTATTACGACTGATATATAGAAGTTTGTAACCGTTTTTAACCGTGTTCTTCAATGGCTTACTGGGTAATCTGGCGAGTCAGCAGTTATTATTTTTTGACAAATTTTTTTAACTTAAAGCTTCATTAAATCAGATTTAGAACTACGTGTCAACAGCACTTTCAAAATTGTAACTTTTTGTGCATGTGTGTAGTAGGGCTGTACTCGATGTATGGTATCAGGATATATCATGATGATCTCCCTGGCAATGATTGTATCGATTCAGGGAGGTGTACTGGGGAATACGCATCAGGATACTTAAACTCTTACTTAAAAGTTATTTTGAAGGCTTAAAAAAATGTACACTTCTGAACCTGGCCTGCTGCTTCAAGACTGAAACTATTGAATAGAAAAATGACTGATTTGTAGGACACTAAAGATAAGAGCAGTGTGAACATTTTGTTATTCTACATAGTAAAAGTTATACTCTTAACATTGATTTTTTTTTTTTAGAGAGGGTTATGCTCACATGTTGAAAACATTTTTTACTGGGAAGATACAATACTATAGTTTTTGTTCTGCATTGTATATAAAAATGGTAATCCAACGTGCAGTATTTTTTTCTGCGTGATTAAAAGTACCCATTTGGCAAATTTTTCCAATATTTTTTTCAAAAATATATCTAGATCAAGATATACTGTACATGTATCACCTTTGACCATACCAAGTCCTAGTGTGTAGAAGATACTTTAGCGGGACATAGTTATGACCTTGTGAAGGAAAATGCATCTTTAGAAAACAGGTATTAAAGTTACAATGTTCCATTGAGCTCTAGAGATGAAATAGATTACCGTAAATAAATAAGCATTGTAGGAGTGATTGTAGTAAAACAAAAAGAGTTTTGATTGTAGCGTCTTGCGTTAATGCTCATTTCCCCAATTCATCCTGCACTTGAGGAACAAACCAACAATAAATGTTATTTGAATCTAATGGATGTAATAAAATGCCTGTGAAGATCTCATCAGATCCCAGAAGCTAAGCTGGACAATACTTGAATGGGAGTCTTTGTGTTCTTAGTTACGACACTTCCCTCACATTGCCTAGTCTGGATCTGCTGTGTGTGAATAGTTGGTGGCCTCGCTTCAGTCAGTCTGCCCCAAGGCAGCTGTGGCTACAGGAGTAGCTTGCCACCATTGAGTGTGAAGTGAATGAATGATGCAAAATGTGACGCGTCTTTGGGAATCATGAAAATCTCTAAATAAATCTAATGTTTTATTAATATTGTTGTGCAAGTGAACAAAAGTCTCCCAAAGTTTGAACCTCACCACATCCATCGTGAACTTTTAAAAAACTGTATTTTGTGTAAGAATGTGTATGTTTGTGCAGGATGCTGGCAAAGAGACCTGTGTGTTCCCACTGCCTGAGCCTCAGGACCTGTTCCAAGCCTCACAGATGAAGTTTGACGACTTTGAGAGAGATTTACGCAAGCTGAGAAAAGACCTCAATGGTAAGAAAGTGACAACTTTGTTACTGCAAAGGTCATCATTTCTTCTTGTGCTCACTGAAGCAGAGCAGAACTGTGCAGTGAGTTCAGGAGCTTTATTTATAGTACACACATTTCCCTGAAGTAGTTGTTGTAAAAGTATATCTGCATATCTTGCAAACATGTTTTTGTAAAATGAAACACAGATTACAAGTGGAAACTCACCTGCGGTTACCTTTTCCAAGGGTGCTCAGGTTTACATTAGTTTGATAGCTGAAAATAGCACTGGACAAACTTAGATTGAGTCTGACTCCGGCCACAGCAGCTCTGCTCAAAGCTTCAATTTACAGGATATGAGGACTATAGTTGCTTTAGGTGAGATAAACCGCTAAATCCCTGGTTCACATAAAAGCCTTTGTACTCCACTGCTGCTGCGCCTCTTAAGCTTTTTGTCTTTTGAACCTTGTGAACTTTTGTAATTTCAAGTACTTACACACTCATCTGAAGTGCTTCTTATTAAACAGTTTCTGTCCTTTTTTTCACTTAGTATATATCGGCTGAACGATATACATTGGCCGATACCTGATGCAACAAAATGTCATGCATCTGCACCAACATTTGATCCCAGTATCGAATCAGTGCATCATTAAAGTTAACATCCTTTATTAAATCAACTTCAGGCGTGCCGGAGTTTATGTGGATTTTGCATTTTCTCCCTGTGTCTGCGTAGATTTCCTTCAGGTGCTCCGGTTTTCCCAACGAATAAAAACATGGGTTCTTCATAGTCCATTTTGTGATCATCCAATACATGGATTTTTATGATTTACTTATTTTGTGAGCAGTTTTCTTAGCTTTTAGCTTGGTCTAACTTCACTGTATAGCTTTAAATGTACACTGTGTACCTTTTTGACCCCAAAAAAAACTTAAATAAAAGCATCTTTTGTCATTTTGTTTTCTTAGTGAGTTAAAACAATAATAAAACCTGTGTTTTTACTTCGACTGTTTTTGGCCTACAGGATGGTCTCTTCTCGCATGTTTCCATGAAAAGCTGTTCTTTTAACTATATTTTTTTCACATCGTTGCAAAACCTATATATCCTCATCCAGAATGTCCCAAAGTATGATTTTACCTTGTGTAGTTGACCTTTCACCTCCAGAAAGTTACACAGTGCACCTTTAATTAACTGTATTTGTTCTTCTGGTTACTTAACAAAAATTATTTCTCCTAAAACTAGTTCCGTTTTGAAATGATAAAGAAAAAGCAGCACATGGCAACGACACACAGCACAGCAGATTTATGAACTGTTAGAAGAGCATCCAAAGCCTTCTAATATCCGCTCTAATCCTCCATATTGCCTTTAAGTACATCAGTTTAGAAGAATTATAGCTACAGATTTCAATACATTACACATGGTTACTTTTTTTCCTCAAAGGAACAGAACTTACCATTTTTAACGTTTTTTTTTTTCATTTCGTTGCATTCGTCAGCCACTTCTTCACAATGAAAAATAGTTTCCTAATCGCGGGTCGTCCTGGTCATGTTTGGACGCTGGAGCCAGGTCAAACTCAGCGATATCATCTGTTTGTCATACAGAGGAGTTAAGCAGAAGCACATGTGGAGGACAGAGGCAGACTCCTGTTGGACCTGATGCTTTTACTGTCCTGATGAAATGGAGATCAAAATACGCAGGTCAGAAAGTGTGCGCTGCCATATGAAGACTATCTGAGCCGTTTGTGCACAGACAGAAAATACTGCTCATGGCGGACACTTATTTTTTCATCACTAATTTAGTTTTTGGAATAGTTGACGTCGCTGGCTCGGCTTGTGAGATTCTTTTTTGGCAATGTAAAGTATAAAGAAATGCTCAGAACTAGGTAGTTGGTTCAAGCCTGCAGTGCTTGTAATAGAAAACGCCCACATTGGATTTAAAATGAGGTTTGTTTAAAAATAAATGTTCGCAGCAGTTATTGGGAACAATCTGTACGACTATTGATAAGTTGTGGCTTTGTGTGCGAGCTGAAAAACAACATTTTATGTGATGACAAACAAATCATTTTCTGGAAAGTTTCAAATCTGCATCTAAGTTCGATTAAAAACATGTAAAAAATAGCAACACAACATTAAAGGACAGATGAAATGTATTATATCATTGTTGTCTTTTATAGATACTCTTGATACCTTTAGTTTGGCAGCTTTTCTGTTAAAACTTGAATTAGAAATGCTCAAAAGGAGTCTGGATGATTTATGGACTTAGACCCTATTTCATCAAGCTTTTTGGAACTGAAAAAAAAAAAAGTTTTTTATTAGAATTTGTGTTCAATTGGTGCACTGTAGCAGAGTGGTTAGAGGTCTGGCTTCCCAAAGAAGGAGGTTGTGGGTTCAAATCCCTGGGTACTCCCAGTTTCCTCCTGCCTCTGTAAACATGCATGTTTAGGTAATTGGGCATCACTGTAAATTTCCCCTGGAGAGTGAATAGTTGTCTGTCTTTAACCCTGTGACGAGTTGGCCACTGTCCAGGGTGTTCCCCCGCCTAAGGCCCAAAGTCTCTAAGCAAGTCTCCAGTCACCCACAATGGGAACAAGTGGTAGAAAATAAATAAAAAATGAGTGTATTGCACTCAATATGTTATTTCAATATGCTATATATAGCATGGTTTGCAAAATCTTTATGTAATACAGTATGTCAACCTTTCCATTTTGTTATCTGTGCGAGTCGTTTTTTTGTTCTCATTAATCTGTTTGAAATAATTTACCTTAAACAAAGTTAAGATCTTATATTTAAGATTTTTCTAAACATTTCATCCCAGCTCAGCTTTTTTCAGTTTTTTTCAGTTTATGTACTAATTTACTAACCTGACTTCTGCCAGTGTCATAAATTGGGACAATAGTCATAGTACTCTTTTTAAACTTAAATAATCAAATACAATAGACATATTCTTTTTGTTAATTCATGTCTTCAAGCTTATGTTTCTAAAAAAAATACAAAATGCCCCCACCTCCCTTGTGCAATCAACCTGTTTTAATCAGGCCTGTTACTCATCGATTTTGCTGTAGAACAACTGCATTTGTGTTTTAAATAAAGATCACTTTAATGTACAAAATAATAGATGAACTAGCCCATGTTTTACAGAAATGTTCTTGCAGTAATGAGAATTTAGTACAACACTTGTCTAGATTAGAAGATCTTAAAATCTTAAATACCTGTCATAGGCGCTTTAAAACAGTGCAGAAGATCTCAGCGACAACCATGACATCACAAATCTGGAAAATTCCAAACAATGTTTTTTTAGGGAAGAATAGTATCTCTCAGACAACACTTCTGCTGGACGTTTTTAATAATGAAAGGTAAAATAAACTTAAAATTTCAGTTTTGCGTAAGTGTCCTTTAACAACCTTTTTTTATTTAAAAAGTTAAACAAACAAACACCCAGAAGGCATTTATGGTATACTACACGATAAGAGGCGAATTCTAAAATAAATACTCTTATCTGATCCGCGCACAATGACAAGTTGCTAGTCTGCTCGATGACAGCGGAATATAAGCATGTCAAATTCCTCCTTTGTCAAAATAAGTGAGTGCAAAGTAAACACGGGTTATGCGCCACAAATCAAGATGACTTATAAGAGAATTAGGGCCAGGGACGGAGCTTTGGAGCCTGCATGCCATTACCCTGTTTGCAGAGGGAAAAAATGTGGCAACCGGATCAGACCTTGACAAACCAAACTGACAGGTAAAGCCTCAAAAAAGTCCTTTAATGAATGGTCGCGTTGGGAAATACTAAGTTTCCTTACTCTCTCATGGCTCTCATCACCTAGCACACGTCCAGACTCCGGTGTGGCGGAGAAACGACTGTATATGTTGGATATATACATGTACTTGTGCGCAAAATGCAGATGTGCCTATATGTGCGAGCTCAGTACTTTCTGAAACAATTCCCAATCCAAGCTCTGCGCTCTATCATGTTTTATGGACATACGCTGCTAAACCAATTAACCCTCTGAAGCGTGTTGCCAAATATTGTTTTTCCTCATTCATAGTCATTCTTTATGGAGAGACACCGCAGGCCAAACTCATGGGCAGCTTGTTTTCTTAGGACATTATATAGGCTGTCATGTGGAAACAGTATGATTTTCAAATGAGTTTAATCCACTTCTTTTGAAGAGTTCTAAAAAACATTGTTAATTTAATGACTGTATTATAAGGCTGGGCAATATTGTGATAAAAATCAAGCCCATCTCTGTGACAATCTGCTTTTTTGGTGAAATCGTCATATCGTGATTTCCCTTTTCTCTATTTGCTGCAACTGTCTGTTCAAATACATAGACAAATAGTTTTTTTTTATTACTCCTAGTCTGAGTTGCCAAATCCAATTCTTTATAGCAACTTTGTGCTTCTTTTTTGAAGTTCCTTTTGGACTGCGCTTTTAGTTCGTAAAAGAAACGAATCTTAGCAATTTGTCAGGTTTGATTTACGGAAATATACAAGTTATATGAAAGAAACATGGATTTTTAGCATGTTTTCATGTAAAAAAAAGTTGCTATTAATGTAAGATGAACACATACACTTGTTTTGCAGCAACAAACAGTGTTCTAATTAATGGATTTTTATTATTTTTTTAATTGGTAAAAAAATGGTAAATGGTCTATTTATATAGCGCTTTTCTACCTTTCCAGGCACTCAAAGCGCTTTACAACCTACCATCCACTCACCCAGTGTAACAGACACTGAGGCAATGTGGGTTAAGTGTCTTGCACAAGGACACAACAACAATCTACTCCTGTGTCCCACTGTGGCTCCTGGTGTTCTAACAGTCTCCCATCCAAGTACTAACCAGGCCCTATCTTGCTTAGCTTCTGAGATCTGACGGGATCAGGCTTTGACAAGCAGGTATGGCCATTGAAGGGCTGAGTTTGCTTGTTTCTCTCTGAAAATTGGCAACACTGGTCAGATTTTAACAGCTGAATTTAGCTACTGGTAGTGAATTGTAATTACCTGTCCGAAGACCGAAGGAAAATAAACTGTTTGCAAGAACGTGATAAAATCGAAATCGTATCTGGCTCCAAAAAAATTGTGATGTTATCGCCCAGCCCTATTGTATTGTCAATTTCATGTTTCTTTACATGGTCGTCAAAATCAATCTCTATTGTAGCATGTCCTTCTGCCCTTTTTCTACTTGGAGCTTAATTTGGTCAATTAAGACCTGTTGTAAATGTAGTGATAGTTTTACATGAGTTATAAACTGATGACGTCGCACAAGTTAGGAGTTTTTACATTTTCCCACAAGAAACACATTGGAGAGTCAATAGAGACAAATGATATTTTCTCTGTAAGAGCTCAAAATAAGTTAAAATAGGAAAAAGAGGCTATAGTGAGAAAATAAAGCAATCCACAACAACTCTGCAGAACAATGGGTTTGTAACTGACATGTAAAAGCAAAAAAAAAAAAAAAAACAGTGGCAAAAAAGCAGATAAACAGAAAGACTTAAGCTTCTCTCACATTTATCACAGACTTTGGGATCACACACAGTTCAAGTAATTAATTTTTCTTTCTAAAAAAATTCTTGAGTCTTGATGAATGTAAATTGTATAGTGCTGTAGTTAAAATGTCATAAATCAACAACTGCTGTTAGCAAATAAGATTGTGAAGCACTACGCTGTTGCCACGACTACAGAAAAGGATTGTTAGTTTGCATTTTGCCAATACAAATTAATTTGTGTAAACCAAACCTCCTGGAAGGAAATTTGAACTGTAAAAAGCAAAAAAGTAAGTTTTTTCTATTGTGTTTCTTACAAGTTTACCACTCGGTCAGAAGTGGCATTTTTCAATAATATGATGTCAGTGCATAATCTCTGTACCCGATTTTTGGTTTGGATTGGGACTTCCTTAAAAATCTAAACGAACAGAAATAATACATTTTAAGCTTGTTTTTGCTCACGGTATGTTAAAGGTGCATTGTTGACCAACAATAGATTTGAAGAAAAGCATGTTTTTGTCGCTTGGATATTTTTTGTTGCACTAAATATATAAATAAGTCTTGGCTTTAAGGGGGGATAATGTTCACAAAATGAACATTTATTTGTACTGGAGCAGGGGCCCTCCTATTTGTTTCCATTGAAAAGCTGGTAATTTAGCTGTATTTTTTCACAAGTTGACTTATTATGACATATGTATGCCTATTCATATTACCCCTGCTAAATTGTGTTGTTGACTTTTCACCTTTAGAAAGTTACGCAGTGCACCTTTAAACTTCTCATTACTTGCCTTTTAGGAAGTCGTAGCTTGTCAGACAGGAGACAGACCTTGGACCCCCAGCGGCAGTGACACATGCTGGGCTTAGCATAACTGCATCAGCTCCATCTTTTACCTGGCTGAGCGCTCTAGCAGACACGGCTTCGATGACAGAGCCCAAGGGGGGGTTCCGATATGTGGGCGGGTTCGCAAATGGCCTTGGCTAGCCCGCAGGACGTCCAGCCAGTAGCACAGGAACAACTCACTGTACCTCCAGGAGAAAGCGGCTCATATGGAGAAGGCATTAGAAAGTGGCCGGAGTTTTTGATTTGCCCCTGAAGCGCTTCACGGCCTCTCCACCTCACAAGGCCCAGAGCTGCGATTGTGTATCCATTAAGGCTGGAGATAGAGCGTGACCGCGGGGATCTCCTGGGAACGTAACCCGGGCCTTCCTCTGGTTCCTCCGGGTGTCCTATTAGTCATTATGGTTCATTATGGCTTTGCAAACGCAGCAGAAATACAGTGGTAGTGATTTGTCAAAACAGATGAAATCCTCGTCAAGAGCCCTGTAGAGCTACTAATTACAAGACGAATGTCGAATAGGCTTTATATGAGAGGCTTTCTGAAATAATAATTACACTTCTGTCTTTAGCTTGTTCGGCGGAAACTGACAAAGTGTGCAAGCTGTCGTCTGAAGAGAACCTCCAGCCTTTTAAGGACAAGATGGATGACTTTCTCAATAAAGGTGAGGCTGTTTTTTGTGTGTAATTAAACGTGACCTGTTGTGTTTTTTCTTTGTGTTTTAATTGTAAACTATGACGTATGTATATGAGTAATTTATATTTTGTTTGTTGTAAAAGACAAAATTGATCTAAAAGGCCTTAGAATGTTAACGGATGCACTGACTTTCTGTTCAACACTGCAGAAATGATAAGCCCCGACTTTTCATGATAAAGATTTAAGTGTAGCGAACAGCAGAATTGGAATGGGTTGCTTTATAAGACTTGGAAAGCGACTTAAAAAATAAAGGGAGCTAGGAAAGAAAAAAAAAATCATAGAAATACACTGACCAAAACAATATAAAATTGTAAACAAAACAGCCGTGGAGCAACCCCAAAAACCTGCTGGGTCAATGCTGGTAAATGTATCTTTCACTCTGTAATATCAGAATATGCTTTGATAAATGCTACTTTCAGTATTTAACTATGCAAAATTGACTGTAAAACCTCCATAGTTTAAGATTAAACCAACTGAACATTCTACGAATAAGTGAGGCTTTTTGTTGAATAGTGGCTACATAATGATTTACAACCTTTCATGTTTTACTTGAAATTTTTTTAACAATTGCAAGAAAATATTGACAAGAGGACAGAGCTAGGTGATAGATGAAATAGGGGTTGTCTGAGCACCTTAGCATCTGCTGTAGGACAACACAAGATTAGTCAAACATGTATGAATCAATCCACATGGAACTTTGAGTAAACTAATGACAAGAAAACACTGCTATGACATAGTTAAAAACTCCAAAAACAGTAAAGGGCCTCTTTAAAGCTGGGGTATGGGATTTTCAAACCTCAAAACGTCGTCTTGACTGACCCTGATGTACACGGAGAACTTAAGAAGTGCTTAAAATCAATGAACTCATGTACACTGACCTCCGAATAGTGTGGATGCGAATGCGGGTCAGCGGAAACAATCCGCACAAAGGGCCTGATTTATCAAGCCAGGTGCAAAATTGGGAGTGCAAAAAATAATAATAATAATTTGTTATTTATGAGCATTTTAACCAAACTTTAATATTGGAAGATGCACATACAACATACTAAACAAAACAGATATGAACCACCTCTAGTTGTGCATCTTTAGAGTGTGAGAGAAAAATGTCATCTCTGCCAAGGTTTTGCTCCCGCTAACCTGTTTTGCACATGAGCAAAAGCTTGGTAAATCTAGCCCAGAGTCTTTTTTTTGTTTTTATTCGTGTGGCTTTGAATTAAATCGAACCGCAGTTAACCGCATCTGGTGTAACAGGCACTTTGCAAGAAACTCGCACGTGTTCTGAACGCCCAGTGTTAAAAACCTACGTTCAATGGCAGTTACTCCTCTCAACATGCCATTGCTTTGAGAAGAAGTAATCAAAATGACGTTATGGGTGTCCCAGTGATAGGACTTGTTATATGGGACTTTTCTTTATCTTAGGGCTGCACAAATATCTAATGACAATTTTTCAGACAAGTATTATGATTACAATTTCATTTGCATTTTAACGTGGCTGTTTCTGTGTGGTAAACCTACAAGATGCTCTAATTTTAAGTTAATATTTGACACAAGGTCAAATAATATAATAATAATTAATTTATTAATAAAGCACCTTTCATACACTTTGCAACTCAAAGTGCTTTACAACATTAAAATACAACAACACAGAATATAAATATGCATAAAATTACAATAAAAACAATAAAACAGTAAAACAATAATACAATATTTCAATCAAAAGCACGTTTAAAAAGGACCGTTTTGAGCCCGGACTTAAAAACAGCCAAAGAAGAGGCCTGTCTCACAATCTCTGGCAAATTATTCCAGATTTTAGCTGCATGAAACTGGAATGCTGATTCTCCATATCTACTTCTGACTCTGGGCACCAGCAGGAGGCCGGTCCCTGACGTCCTTAGAGCACGAGATGGTTCATAAGGCACAAGCATGTCTGAGATGTATCTTGGTGCTAGTCCATGGATAGATTTAAAAACAATCAGAGCTGTTTTAAAATCTATTCTCTGAGCCACTGGAAGCCAGTGCAAAGACCTAAGCACAGGACTGATGTGATCGTACTTTCTGGTTCTGGTCAGAACACGAGCAGCAGCGTTCTGGATGTATTGCAGCTGTTTTACCGCTCGTTTAGATAGGCCGGTGAGCAGGCCGTTACAAAAGTCCAACCTACTGGAGACAAATGCATGGATAAGCCTCTCCAAGTCAGGTCTTGACACTATATTTTTGATTTTGGCAATGTTTTTTAAATGATAAAAAGCTGCTGATGTAATTGACTTAATGTGGCTGTTAAAATTCAAGTCTGAGTCCATTATTACCCCCAGATTTCTCACTTGACTCGACGGTTTCAAAGAGAGAGACTGAAGATGACTGCTAACACTTTCTCTTTGTTTCTGTGGGCCAAATATGATAACTTCAGTCTTGTCTGAATTTAGTTGGAGAAAGTTGTTTTGCATCCACACACTGATCTGTTGGATACAGCGACAGAGTAAATCCACTGGCCCATATTCACCTGCTGTTAGTGACACATAGATCTGAGTGTCGTCTGCATAGTTATGATAGGACACACCATTGTTGCGTATTAATTGACCCAATGGTAGCATGTAAAGATTGAAGAGAAGGGGTCCCAGGATCGAACCTGAGGCACACCACAGATCAGTGCAGTGCCAAAAAGGAAAACGGGCTGGTTCTGGACAACACGTGGCTTCATCTCTGTTTACTGAATGGCCAATTGTTCTTCCTCGTTATTGGAACCATCTGCAGTTCTGCTATACTTGACTTAGTAGTTGGAGTAAAATAAAACTGAACGGAGGCACTAGGTGGTGCCAGCCTGGCTAATAATTTACATAACTTTAGTATCTAACATCCTTGTACACGCTTGTTTGAGTATGTTAAAATATCGAGGTTAAACTGACCTTCCAAAGCAAAACTAAATCACTGTAAAATATAATTGCCAACTAGAATATTCAATAAGTTATGGTTGTGATTTTAATGATTTTTACACAGTAGGAAAGGCAGTGGGGGGCATGGAACAGCTTGTTTAGGCCACGTTTCAAACCATTGCAAAGGTCCAGGATTCTGTTAAAGGTTTTGTCATTATCATTAATATGAAATCCCAAATGTTAGCTTACTGGCAGATTTTCATTCTTCTTTCAGGAATGTAGAACAAAATTGTGAGTTTTTGGTGCATCTGAGACACTGGTTCACTTAACATTGTGAAGTTCTGGCAAAGGTCTAGTTTGGAAAAGTACTATCTGCAGTCACAAGATAAAATAATGTATCTTAAATCCTTAAATCCTCTTTGACTTTGTGCGTGAACTCAACTTGTTTGTTGATTCTACAGATTAAAGGTGTTCTTGCTTCCTTAAAAAACATTTACCATTTTATTTAATTTTAAACATTTTACATCAGTTCTCTTTTGTTTTAAGTACTTTTCACAACTTTTAGAGGTTCTCTCAGTTTGCTAAAAAAGAGTTAGCCACAATGCAACAACAATAACAAGCCAACTTTCTGAACGTGAACAAACAGTACATTATTAGACGAAGAAGCAACGCTGAAAAATTTTACCATATGTATATATACATTATGATATGCCTGTGCTGGGGAGTAAAATATTTTTGATTACTTTGTTTACAAATTGTGCTTTTAAGGTGAGACCAAGGGCGTGCTGGCTAATCGGGAGAGTCGGGACGTTTCCCGGTGGGCCGCGTGACTTTTGGGCCGGTGGCCTCCGTGGTTTGAGAGAGAGAGGGGATAAGAGAGAGACACAGACAAACAGAGAGAGAGAGAGAGAGAGAGAGAGGCCCCGATAGCTGCAGCAGGCAAAGTGTGCACAGTGATAGGAGGGGCGGAGCCAGCTGCTGCCTCAGGTTTATGATATGATTCACAGCACATAGCGACATAGCGCTTAATCAAAGACTCTTGACAAGTTTTGGAGCCCCAAAACACATTCCACACCCCATAAGCTCTCAGTCAAGCTTTGTTTCAAGTAAATCCGTTGTATATTCTCGGAGTTACGAGCAAAAACGGCTTATGAACAGACACTTCAGCAGATTTATATGCGCGAATCATCGCGGCGGAGCGGAGCGCATTTCCACACACAACTTGACAAAAGATACAGACACAAGTTTGTCTTTGTGGGTCAGAACGTACTTTATGTGTTTGTGTGAGCGCGAGCTTCGTGTGTGTGTGTCCAAGCGCGCTGCTGTGGAGCAGAGGAGAAATCAGACGTCAAGAGGAGGAGAGCTCTGAGCTGAGTCCGTATATGACCATGTCGTGACTAAAACTTTACTACTGGAGACGAGAATGTATGAGAGATGGAGTAGATATTGGTTAAAAGATAAAATAAAAATAAATAAATGAAAACCTAGGTTTCCTGAGCGGGACTCGAACGTGGGTGCTGAAAGGCAAAAGTTAAAATGCACAGTTCTTATTGCCTGACCAGCCAGTCCCTACACGCTTTGACAGACACTGTACAAAGACGTAAGGGTCTGGGAGCAGAGCGCCAGGGTTCAATTTCGAGGACGGGCTTTTCGACCGCGGAGTGAACCAATCACAGACAACCCGGAAATTCCCCCGATGCAGCGACGCTAAACCGGTTGTGATAGTAAATATGTAGCGCAAGGATTTTTCAATGGAGCATTAACCTATGTGAAGGCTCTGAACGCGGCTTGCTGCTCCGGTTAGATTGATACGTCCCTAATTCTTCAAAACCAAAGCTAGAGCTGAAAACAATGATCTATAAGCTACGTCCGCCATCTTGAATATTTTGAAACGGTTAGAAAAAAAGTTTTGAAATTGCGGAGCGAAGGTGAGGGGAGAGGAGGGGAAGGGGGGCGTTTGTGATTGGATCGTCCTAACTTTGGACGACGAAATCGTTGGCTATCTCTTCAGTTTCAGACCCTTCTGCATTCAAACAGAATGTAGGCGGGGCTGACTGGTCAGGCAACAGTTCTTATCCACTAAACTACTCACCAAATCACGTTACCCCATGAACTAGGCCAATCTAAGATCTAATTTTCCCGGGCTGAAAAATTATCCCAGGGTTAGGGTTAGGGTTAGGGCACGCCACTGGGTGAGACACTACTGTCAAAACCCTATCTTGCCCCATATTTTGTTTTTGATCAGTTTATATTGGAAAAGATATCCTTTTTTTGTCTAACAGTGTTGTTAACGCACAGTTCAAAAACAGCAGGAAATAGAATCATGCAATCAAACAGGTGTCACAAAACTGCAGACGGTTCTTGAAAACCAGAAAGTACAATCTGCTAATCAGCGAACAGAGATGAAGAACAGAGTGTGTTAGCCAGAACCAATCTGAGTTGTCAAAGAAAGAGAACATAGGAAGAAAAACAGTGATGCTGTTTTTAAAAAAACTCAATCTAGGTTGTTCTTTTTGAGAAAATTGCGATCTTTTGATGTAAGTAAGAGGCTCCTAAATGTGTATTACCAGGGCATTGTGGCCAGTGTGTTGTTTTATGCTGTACTGTGCTGGGGCGGGAGCATCTCCATGGCAGACAAGAATCGAATGAACAAGCTGATTAAAAAGGCTGGAGCTGTAGTGGGTCTGGCTCTAGACTCTGTGGACATTGTCATGGACAAAAGAATGAAGACAAAACTTCAAACTGTTGTCTCTTTAACGGACCATCCTCTTCGGAGTATTTTTGATGAACTTAAAAGCTCTTTTAGTGGGCGATTGGTGATGCCCCGGTGTTCTACTGAACGCCTCAAAAACTCTTTTATTCCTGCTGCTGTGCATTTTTATAATAAGCATTTTGTCTGAGGCTGTCTGATTTTTGTAGTGACTTTACATGGGGCTGGAGCAGAGTTCTAAATGTTGTGTTTACTGTTTTTTGTCTTGGTCGATGTGCTGTGTTTTGTGTATGTCCATGGCATTTTAATTTCCCCTCCGGGATGAATAAAGCATCTATCTATCTATCTATCTATCTATCTATAAAGTCTGCTGTTTCTGTTTGCACTTTTAATTTGTAAGTTTACCGCACAGAATCTCTGATAAACGTGTTTATGCTCCACTTCCTGAACTACACTGATGTGGTCAGGAACAGCCACTGTTAAAGCATAAAAGTACTCACCTTCTTTGGAGGAAACGTGTGATGTCTGATGGTTTCCATAAAGTGAAATGAAACAGGCTGATGCATGGGGCTCGTCTATATGAGCCTCTAACGTACAAACACCAAGCTTTACAGTCTGAGCCTGATTTATGTATAAAAACATTAAGTATGAAAATGTGTTAAGATGTACATTTTTATGCAAAGTTTCGGTCAGTAAATTTTACTCAAAAATTTAATAAAATTCTCTCCGTAAAAACTTTTGTATCTAGCAACACATTTAATTAATTAGTTTAAACCTGGCTAAGTCCATATTTGCAATCTTGCTGAACCTGCAATTTTGTTTGTGTTTTAAGATGATTTCTTTCTGTATGAATACATGGCATAATGAAAAACACGTAATACATTTTTGTGAGTAATCTTCACCCACATCTTTGCACTGTTGGCTATAAATACTATATAAAATTGTTTCCTATTCACCTGCAGTGTCTGACCGAAAATAACTCAAGTCAATTGTTTCAGTGTCTGCCTCTTCAGATAACAACTGTTCTCTTGCTTTTTGGACGTTTTATCTTTCCATTTCACAAACTTTCTGTATCTCTGCCTCGCCGTGATGGAGTTTGGCTGAGGGTTTCACGTCGGCGCTCATTGATAGGATCAGCAGTCGACACTCGGGCTTGTTTGCGCTGTATCTCTCTGCACTGTTAAACTGTTGTCAGGTCCCTGTCTGCTGCTTTGTTCTTGCGGTGTTTGAGATTCTCAGATACCTGCCTGTCTTTATTCTCCCGCCGCTGTGTTTTCTCTGCAGACTTTTTCCATCAGGGGAAATCAAAGGCCCGTGCAGCCTCTCTGACCTCCGTCTCTCCACTTTCAGTCATTTAAACAAAGGAATCAAACAAAGCCTTCAAAGTGAGATGTTTACAAGCGTTGTTGAGTGATGAACAATTAAAGCAGAAGTATGTAGCATTTCAATAGTAGATTATGTGGAATGAAGTACAACAAATGTGCTGTGCAAATGAAGCTTTCCATGAATGCGAAACATTGCTTACATATTTGGGGTCTTGATTGACTATAACGTGACTCAGTAGCTTAAAAACAAAATCCATATCGTATTCGAGTATAAAATTCAGTGTTGTACTGATTTTGTTGGACTCAAAAAGCAGAGGGCACTATAAAAACACATGACTCATTGTGCCATTTTTACTGTATTCCTTTTCAACCTCAAGGAACTTTTTGTTTCTGTACAAAGTATCCTAAGTATAAAATTTGTCTGATTGTAGCTGTCCTCAAGCTGGGGCTTATGGCACTACTTTAGGCCCCGAACTTATGGTTAAGAATCACTGAAGCCTACTGCACACTACAGGAGTTTTGGCCCGATCTGCCCCTCAACGTTCGAGGACGTGTGGCCGCAGTAACGATTTTCATTAGAGATTTTCTGCTGTTTCTCCCCTTATGTCTTTGTGGCATTGCATCTATTAGTCAGGAGCATCTTGGTGATATACACATGAAATTTACCTATAAAGCTAGAATCTGGTACAAACCCCTCTGCCATTGTGCTTAATGTATTGTGCATTGTCCTAATAAACATAACATTTAACCTCAAGATTTGTAGATTAGTAATTTACATTTTGTTCCTTGTGAAACACAAAATTATATTCTAAAATTATATTTTTTCATGGTTGCAAAGTGACTGACTGCATTTTAGTTTTTTTGAATGCTACTGCTGTCACTGCTGTTGATGATAATTGATTATTCGTGAAGGAAAAATTCTGCAGAGGACTGTGATGGGCTTTGGTGGTCCAGTGAAAGGTCCTTCCAACGAAAAGAATCTGGAGTTTTGGAAATGTTTGTCCGCTTCATTCTTTTCCTATTGAGAATTACTTGAGATGTGCTAAAAAATAAAAGGGCTTTTACTTACTAAATAATAATTTGCCTCAGTTAAGACCTTCACATGTGAGATAAATACTTATCCAGAGAAAATACATTTGTTAAATGTCAAATCAAATCAATTCATTTTTGTATAGCCCAAAATGACAACAACAGTTGTCTCTGAGGACTTACCAAGATTATAAAATTAGCAAACATGAATGGTAGAAAATAAAAAAATATGAAACGAAAAACATTAAATATAACATTAAACATTCAGAACCGGTGCTTGATCAAGCAAGTCAAAGCAGATTATTTGTAAACAAGCAAAGGAATTATTGTCCTTAGACCCTCCTTCTCGCAGGAAAAAAAAAAAAAGAATAAAACACGAAGGGGAAAAAGAGAATTATCAAGGAGAGCCACAGTGAGAGCCACAGTGAAGGAAATCTTCCATGGACGGACAGGTATAGTTGTAACTAAAGCAGATCTACATTATAGATATAGGGCCAGATTTATCAAGCCAAAACCTTGGCAGAGATGACACTTTTCTCTCTCACACACTCTAAACATGCAAAATTTGAGGTGGTTCATATCGGTTTTGTTTAGTATTTTGTAGGTGCGTCTTCCGATATTAAAGTTTGTGTAAAATGCTCCAAAAGAACACATGATTTGTTTCATTGCACCCGTAATTTAGCACCTGGCTTGATAAATCAGGCCATTGAGTTTAAGTCTGTAGAGCCAGACTCCATTAGCAGAGGGAAACGATTCGTCTAGCAGGACTAGGACAGGCTAATCCTGGAGAGGGAGGTGGAGCCGGTGTCCAGGAAGAGTGAAGGGTCCAGCAAATGTGATGTTTGTGTCTCAAAGCTAATGCTAATGCTAAATTAATTTGAATGTACGCAATAATGTGAAAAATAACACTACAAACTGAGCTGGCTTCTTACAAAAACTCGTTTTTGTAAAAAGCCAGCTGTAATTTTGTGTACTAGTATGTACTGCAAAATAGTTTTACAAATGTTCTTCTTCATATTTTAGCACATTTCTTTGTTAATGTGTAACTTTGCATTAAAAATACCCACTTTTATAAATACACAAGCATTCCGTGGTGAAGTATTTATATGAAGTCCTAATATGCTGGCAATTATTATCTAAAAGTCTTGGTTTGTAGTTTGTAGTTCTGCTAATTCTCGACAAAATGAATGTTCTGGAAAGTGCGATCCACAAACCCCATGTTCTTAAACGACGGCCTGATGTTCCCCGGGTGCATTCAGTTGTATCCTCGTCCATAGAAAGGGGGAACATCAGAACTAGCTTCCTAAAGGGCCTATTATGCATGATTCCTTTGAAGTTAAATTTTTTGTTTGCATAACAACTAAAACCAATATCAGGACAATCATGTATCTTTCAAAAACTATGAAAATAAAGTTTTACTGTTATTACAAAATCCACCGCAGCAGCAGTTAGCTAATAAGCGAGCACAGCCGATGACAGACTGAATATATTTCTACTGTAACTGTTTATATTCATGCTTCACCTTCACACATCAGCAGCTACTGACTTTGAATCCAGTTTTACTATCACTGCGAGGACACACAGGAGTCGGACGGACATGTGCGCGTCTATAATGTCCCCCAGATGTCACACAGTTCTGCTTTTATGCCTATAACCCAAACACTATTAGCGTGTTGTTCTCTCTGTCTAAGTTAGTGCTTGTTAACCAGCTAACTGTCATTTCCAATCGAGCTTTGACTGTAACCTTGACTCCATCTATTCCACTGTGACGAATCTCTCTGAAGGAGCGGGCACACAGGCCACTTTCTACGTCTTTTGTATTCAAATGGTGCTAAAGGAAGTCTGCGGGCAAAGGGCTTTCTGGTATTTGCATGTTTGCGTTTGAGAAAATCTAGTAGTTCATTGCTTTGATGATGTGACGTGAATGTGTGATCGCAAAGGCTCCAGACAGGATTCTTGGGGGTTCCTCTTCTGCGGTGGTGCAAAAGAACAACAGCCAAAAAGTCGTATTTTTGTTATTTCTGTCATTTCCAACAAGCGTGGGGTTAAAGTGTCTCTGGCTCTGCAGTGGAAACCGCGTTTGTTTATGTTCTGACCATGAAACTAACCACAGAATAACAGTGCGAGTGGACTTAGAGGAGCAGGGCTGTTTGGTCTGTAGTCTGCCTCATAGATTCACATGCTCTCAGGCCCGTGAAGGAGACAGTGTGGACTTCTGCTGACCAGTGACCGTGTGATAATGTGTCTGATGGATATCAACATTAGTCACAGTTCTTGTTACGAAAGGCCTGTGATGTAGGTATTTCGTTGTTTTCCCCCTCTCTCTTTTAATGCAGAAAACTGTTATCAGACACACTAAAATATTTGTTGCCTATATAATTGCAAACACACCAAAGTGAGTCTTCCAGCAGCACATCACTTGCACTTTTACACTGAATGCAGTGACATTCAGCATCATTTTTCAACAAGATCTAAATAATGTGCTGTTTGAAACATAGAAAAACTACGAGTGCCAGAAGGGACAATTTAGCTGTGACGTAGAGCTGGGCGATGTGGACAAATTGAGGGGAGGCACTAGGTGGCACCAGCCTGGCTACGCTTTAGCCAGGCTATTCAACTTATTTTTCAGAGGGCCAGATTTCATCGAGAACCACAGCTTGTGGGCCGGGCAGCACAATACATTGCAGTTTTACGCAAGATTGTGCCCAAGACCAGAGTGTTTCTATAGTGATAATAACTAATGCTGCGTCTGTTTTTATTGCTCTACAGCAGGACTATTCAGTTATATTTACTATGACTCTAGGTCTATATATTTGCTACTTCAATTTGGAACAAGACTAGAGAACAATTTGTGAACCAGAACAAAAGTGAACAAAACAAATATCAGTGGAATTTTAGCTAATTAAGTTGATTTAAATGTACTGCTGGTTACCAGATCCAACCAAGAAATGTGGCCCAGTCCCTGGCCCACTTTATTATGATGGGCCAATCTTTATTTCAAAGCATTATGTTGCTGTATATACCAAGTGGGCCACATCATACTGCTTCGCGGGCCGCTATTTGAATAGCCCTGCTTTAGGCAGAGCCTTAACCAAATTTCTATCTCTTTTTTTATTTTAGTATTTTTATTTTGAGGGGAATTTTTAATTTGTAAATTTAGAGACAAATGAGCACTCTTCTCAGAATGACTGGTTTAGCTGTATATAAGAGGGTTCCATAATCATACAGTATATAGTCTGCTACATAATATTAGTATGTTTATCATCGTTAACATTATACAGACTATTGAAACACATACAAAAAAACAAAACCGACATTATTAACTCGAAATGTCAGAAAACAAACTTATCAGATTTTTATCAATACTATTTTTTCTCATAAATATTATCCATCTAGAAGATTTAAGTCACTAGAGATGAAGCTTTGCTTGACTCAAAATGTGTTTTTGAAAGTTTGAAAATAATCTTTAGTGACAGCTTTAAGAGGTTGGCATAAAACACTTTCTCCAGACACGCTTTCATCGGGTCAATATTAGTCAAACCAGAAAGTCTGTATTTGTGTGCCTGTGAGATTGTTAGTCCAGCTCTGTGCTGTGTGACAGGCCCAGAGTGACCCATCGCAATAAGAAGAAGTGGTAAATAAATAAACACATCTCCCTCAACAATGCTCAAAGATTTCATCAGACCTCTGCGTCTCATTGACTGATTTGTCCTGATGCATTGATGAGCTGTCAGCGGGACAGACGGGGCTGAGGTGATTTAATGCGCTGGAATGGTGAAGCACAGCACTGCTCCCAACGGGCTCCACTCAGATCTTCAGATGTGGCTCTGGCTTCAATTACACATAGCAACCAGATATTCCCGGGATAAGAGAGGAACATGCGCCTGTGCCAGGAAAGATTCTTTCCTCCATCCACTGTCGAGTGTCTTGGAAATCGATGAGGAAGTCATAGGTCAGTTTGATCATGTGACAGGAGAGTGAAGCGCTGGGCTCAGATAGTGACCTGCAGGTGAACAAGTCTTCATTTCAAAGTAAACGTATTGCATCACCTAAAGACAGGATTAGACAGTTACAGAGGAGAGAATGCAGAGAAAGTTATTGTACTGCTAAAACCAAACAAGCACTCAAACGGATGACTTTATAACTTATTAGTTTACTTATCTTTTCTTGTCTTTTTGTGACTATGATGTATTTCTGCGCTTTATGATGGTTTACAGCCGCTGTTGTAGAAGTGAAGATACAACTAATACCAACATGCATAAAATGTAGTGTTTGGAGTTTAGCGTCATTAAATAAGGCCATAAAAAACTTTGTCTTCAAATATGTTGTGATGTCTTCATATCAAATGAAACATTAGCAGCCATGTGATGTTGATAAAATAGTGGAAACATGTTGTTCTCTGATGTGAAGCTTTTGCATATGCCAGATACTAATTCTCTCATGTCAGTGTAATAAACACTCCAAAGATTTTGCTTTGATTAAACCATGTAGAAAGCATTTCCTCACATTATACAATTGTAATAACAACATTCATTCTACAGAGTAGTTATTGGAAGCCCTAAGCGAGTGACCTTTCTCCTAATAGGGCTTTTCTATTAGTACCTGCTTGGCCCCACTCTACTCTTCTCAGCCCCAAATGGTTTTTCATTTGGGGCTGATCCATGGGACCAGGTTTTGTTTTCACACTTAATAGTCCTGTAGACTTAGTTCGATCGGGGACCAAAATTGAAACATTAACATTTTCAACTGGAGCAGTTCGCTTTCACACTGCTCTTTTTGGTCAAAGGATCTAAGCCTTTTGAGAAGCTTGTCCATTTCTTCACAAAACTAGGGAAGGACACGAGACAAAAAACCCTGAACAAGAAACACAGCTCAAACATTGCGTTGTATTGGTCAAGGACCTTTTCGTACCGTAAGACCGATCTGTCCGGAAGTTCCCTTTTTTTTTTTTTTTCTTCAAAATAAAACGTAAGTACAGGGCTATAAAAGCTCTATTTGATGTGTGACCATCCACGTTGGCCTAATTTTGATTTCCATTTATTTATTTACTACTACACTATCGCTTGACAACAGGGCAACAATTCTGCTAAGGCTTTGCTTATTAGCTCCAACAAAGTGTGTGTTTATGTTGGTTGTATTTACCTAATGCTCTGCACTGTAGTCCATTTCCTGCTTTTGAAGTGGCCTCTTGGCGTTCACATATGCATTTGAATCGTACCAAAGTTCACTTCAACAGAATCGAGACCTACATTTTTTGGTGACCCAGAGTTCACTTTTTTCTCCCGCATCAGAGTTCAGTTGCGTATTGACACCTGCCCAAACGAACTGGATTTTCTGGGCAAAAGAACTAGAGTTTAATTAAAGCGTACTAACCAGTGCTAGTGTGAATGCACCCTTAGTCCTGCTTTACCACAGGGCCAAAGTGACATGAGTAGATACTAAACCTGACATCAGACCCACATCACGAACTATGCTCATGTCACAATAATTCACGTCTTACTTTTACCATTTTCTTAGCAAAGCGCAGTGTTCATCTACGTTCTTAACAGAAAAAACGAAGAAACAACGTGTCCGGATTACAAACAACTCACTGAAATACCAGTGTGCCTTCTGTCTGTGTGTTGAGTTATAAATCCACATGATCAGTCACAGTCTGAAGATTACGCATAAGATGTCACAAAAAGATCAAGAACAAACTTGCCTTAATTTGTCCTACTCATCGCTGCAGTTGAAAGCAGAATCAAATGATGCCCAAACAAGTCGAAATGTAATCCAGTCTTCTCATTTATTTTCTCAGGTAGAAGAAAAGTTTTAGTCTCAAAGCAAATGTGTCGCTCCTTTGCTACAGTGTCGTGTGGTGAGAAAGTGAAAATGACACTTAAAGCGGCTCAGATCCACACGAGGAACTGCTACGTACATTGGGCCTATAATTAACATTTCAAAAAAGAGAAGGAACCTCTACAGCGATTGTTTTAACCTTGTTTAAACTGCTTCACTTCACTATTTAACAGAAATTACTGTTTTTCTTTATAGAGTTGTCCACAAATGGAGATATAAAACAAAAACTTTGTCCAATACTGGGTTTATCTAGTTAATTATCAAATAAAAAAGCAGTTGACAATAAAACCACCACTTCATGACATCATAAAATGAAACCAAGCATTTTATTTTGAGATGCAGACAGAATTCAGAATTATTAAACTTTTCTGAATGGCAAAGTAAGGTTATTCTTAAATGGCTAAAGTCAATTTTACATTGTATGGAACTTTTTAGCAGACTGTGTGTAAAGATCAGTTCACATTTTACGACTAAATCTTGCAGAAATCGTAGTATCCACCTCATATGTAAATAAGACCCACTCCTCTCCTACTTTGAGTTCACCTAAAATACTCTGCTTTTACCATAATTTATACCATCCAGTCAAATTGTGATCGATCGGCAGAGTGTAGCCTTTGTGTGTTTTTCCTTTTTCCACGCACACACGCTCTTAAGTGCACAAACACACAGCCATCCGTCTCCATTGGAAGTCGCGTCTGCACAAAGAAGCACTTGTGTTACAATCTGCAGGACTCATTTGTCAGTTGTGCAAGAGCGGGACGATCCGACACTCAATAACACGGTGGCACGTCCATGACCCGCTGCTTAAGTAATGGTGACACGTGGAATCCTCCTGTATATACATGTTGCGCTGGAGGTGAAAGACACTTGTGCCTAACGCTGTAGGAAATATTTTAATCCTGTATTTACTGATACACGCGTTCTTTCCTTTAATCAATCTCTCGCTTCCTTTCACAGCCAAAACGGAGCTGGAGACGCAGGAGAAGCAGCTGGCAGACACGCAGAAGATGTGAGTCTTTGTTTGACTGAAAAATGTCCATGGGTTTTTAGCTTTGACAGTCTAAATGACATTGTATTGGTTGAATATTAGAGCTTGTAATCACATTTGAGCTACTTGCATGGTTAGTTGGTGACATTTATAGTTGGCTGTGGCATTAGGTTCAGTTCATGTGACATCACAACATTCTTCAGGCCAATAATCAGGTGTTGGGAAGCTAAAACACATACATTTTTTGTCAACACAATTAGGTAATGGGTCTTTTCACGTACAACAGTTTTTTAAATGTATGATTTTATTTTATTTTTTAGATATTTAATGAGAGGGAGGGATACATGGTAGCAGAGGGGTTAGAACTCTGGCTTCCCAATAAGGAGATGGGTCGAGCCAAATCAACACCATATCTCTGGTGGAGTTTGTATGTTCTCCACATGTTAACGTGGGTTTTCTCTCTGGTGGGAGAGAAGGTGGTGGGAGGAAAACAGTACTGCGCTTTCCTCCCGCCTCCAAAGATATGCATGTTTAGGTTGATTGGCTAGTCACTGTAAATTTCCTCTTAGTGCAGGCCTATTCAACTTAAGGCCCTTGAGCCAAATTGGCTTCCAACGATCTGATCTGACCCTCAACCCATCTTCCTAATATTCCAAATATTACATACTGTATTGTCTCTTGTTTGCCAGGTAAATTCTGGGTTACTCCCTTAGATCTGACTTGGTTATTTATTAATGTTGATGTGATTCTGCTTTGGACCTCGATTTGGCCCTGGCTTATTTCTGGTTCAGACTTGACTTGACAGATTTTTTTTTTTTTTTGCACAACTCCAGTTTTGCATCTTGTGTAACTACTCAGTGCAGAGGACAAGTAACTCTTTACTTCAGAACTTTAGTACTTCTGTCACCTCTGCATATCGTCCTGGCCTACATCTGACATAATCATATTCTAGAACGTGAACAAAACCCAAATGTATGGCTCAACATCTGCCTTTTTTTTTTTTAAACATTAGGAAAACCAATTGTGCAAACGGTTGTGTCGCTCAGGAGTTTTGCAGTTCTAACAAATAACAAGAAGGCTGCTTTTAAAAGTGCAAAGAGAATATCATCTTTTTGTAACATCTGACTAACAAGTTCCACCTTGAATAAAACAATACTTGTCTGTCATTTTAGAACAAAATACTGTTTTAAAAAGCTGTAAAAGCGACAATTCAGTTGTGAATTTGCCTGGAAGCGAAACAAGATGGTGGGATATTCTTACCGCTACAGCGCCGAAACCCAATCCAGCTGTTTTGTCAATATTTAGCGCTGGCGGTTCCTCGTGTTTCAGTGGTAGGTGCGTCGCGTGGTGCCAGTGCTGATGAGAGGCCCTAGTGTGGTGTCTGCCGTGTTTATCTAAGCCCAGAGAAAGGAGACAGCTCAGGCTCCGGGCTTCTGTTACTGCCACCAAAGAATGTGTTCCTATAGCACACTCCAAACAAAGCTGTCTCTCCATTGATCCACTGCAAAAGGCCGCCACATTTAACACTGGCGCTCGTGACAATGTGCCGTGAGCTCCTACGTCTATGTCTTATTTCCTGTTTTATTATATACACTTATGGATAAACATCACAAATTGCAATGACAGAGCTATATAAGGGATGGACAAAAGTGGGATTCATGCTGCCGTTAATCTGGGACTATAGAGTTTATGCTATGACATCATTATATTGAAAAGGACTCAACATTCTGACTGAGTGACAAAAGTATGATAAACTGATGAAAAATGATAAAATGTGTTTGTTTTGGACGGTTTTGTTTGTAGCGCAGTGCTTAGCTCGTTTGCTAATAGCAGTTGGGGATTATATAAATGTTTTGCTTTTGCACAACTAATAATTCACTCATCAAATGAACATTATAAATTCACCTAGGCATTCTGAAAAGATGTATAGACTATTCAATTTTCCATGACAGTGTTTGGGGTGATGCTTTAGTGACTTAAAGCAAAAGTAAAGTAATTTAAAGTAATTTAAATTATTACTTGGTGTTTAATCAATTTTTTAGGGAAATTAATACACTATCAAAATAAACACAGCTAAACCCAATTTAAAGGGTTTTGTAACTTAAAATTGTATAAAAGTGTATTTTTTTGCTGTGGCGGTCGCAAGTTGGTAGCACAGTTATTTTGGGGGTTCCGGGCTGAAAAGTTTGGGAACCCCTCACTTAAAGCATTCGTTTTGCTTTCCCTGTTACTTTTTCAAATCAGTAGCAGTTTTAGGTTCAGATCGAGCAGCTGTGGACAACAACAGGAGAGAGCGCATGTACTGCATCTCCTGGTCTCACACAAAGTCTTCTGCCTCCACAGAGCTGTGTTATTATAGCATAGGCGCCTCCTCATCACCTCCGCTTGTGCGCACTCACGCAGATCCTCCTCTATGTGCACTCTCCTTCCTCTGTACTCAGTGTCTTCCCTCCATCACGATGTCTTATCTACTTTTACACATCCTTCTCTGCCGCCTCCTTCTCACATCACAATAGGCGCCTCCTCAGCACGTTCCTTTTACGCACTCACACAGATGCCTCCTCCTCCTTCTCCGTGCTCTCTCCTCTGTACTCACAGTGTTCTACCTCCTTCCCTCCATCGAGATGTCTTACCTACTTTTACACGTCCTTCTCTGCCGCCTCTTTCTCGCATCACAATAGCATAATCAAAATTAAAAAATAAATAATCCACAATAAACTTGCAGGTGAGGTCCAAAATCCACAGGTTGGTTGATGTCGATAGGTGTTTTTCACACTATAGTCTATTTCCACAGGCGCTGATGTGAGAACTCTCAAAGCCTCACACAGTCAGTGTTTTCCTCTCATGCCCAGCTCAGTGACAGATTTTTACCACACATGTATTTGACTTGTTTAAATAAGCGTTCAGTGTTGCTGATAACTGTATAATTAGCCATGAATAATCCATAGTAATGCCTGACTGCTCTAACGCGTTAGCTTTTCAAAGTAGTGCAGTAAGGTAACGCCATAGCTTTGTAGTGGTACTAACGTGGTAACTTAACCCAGTTACTTTTGAAGGTAATGATTATTAACATGGATCCTTAAGGCTAATCAGCTCTGTTGGAAGTAACAAGCCAGATTGTAAACTCTGAATTTTAGAATTTTTCTAAATCCATATTGGTATTTATGATGAATCAGTGTTTCCAGAATCACGGCCATTGCGACTGTTGAGCTCCTTAAGCTATGCAGTACTTCTCCCTAGACCATTATTTTTAATGTTTCGTTCATTATAAACCACAATTTTGATTTAAAACAGGACCATTAACTTCCTTTTCAAAGCTGTAGAAAAGATAAGTTCTAACTCTTCATTGTAAAACTTAACTGCAACAAACAGCAGATTTCGACTTCATTTATTTATTGTAAGATGGTATTTTGTGAGTCATCAAAAGTAAACACAGGCAAGTGGGTGGTGATATGTGGTAGGTGAAAACAGGGATTTTCTAACCACTGGAACTTCAGCTGCGAACAATACAAGATTACTTAAACATGACTCAAACCAAATACAACTATGAGTAAACTCAGAAAAAGTAGACTTTACATACCATGTCCCCTTTAAAACTCCAAGCCACTAAACCATTACCAAGATTAACATTCACTGGGTTAGTTTCACAATCATTTTGAAATGTTTTGTGTCCACAGTTTCCTGGGGCTCAGTGTGTCGTTTTCAGTCAAGCCTAAAGCAGGAGAGAAGGAGGTCTCCCCCAACACGTTCTTCTCCATTTGGCACGAGTTCTCCTCCGATTTCAAAGAGCAGTGGAAGAGGCAGAACAAGCTGATGTTACAGGAGAGGTAAGCCCAGACAAAACATGTGGGAGTTTTAATACTGTAACTATTGGACCGCAATCCCAGTTTCACAAAACACACTATTCCTTTATTGCACTTACTTATCTTAGAACACTAGTTTTCCTTGTGTCTCATGAACCGTAATCTTTTATTTCCCATTGAATTTCAAAGTTTTTTTTATTTTATTTTTTTTAAGTAAACTTGCTGAGAGAAAAGATGGATCCAAGGTATTCTGACTTGTATAAAAATCCTTTATTTAGCTACTGGAACATAACAATGCATTTTGACCACGTCTGCGTCTTCATCACTATGTGAACATATACAACAAACAAAAAAAATCTTTTAAGTGCGTACACACATAACATGATATACGATAAATACAAAGGACAATAAACATAAAGTAGAAAAGGTCTACTTTGTCAATTACCATTGATTATAAAAGATACTGCAAAATACACTATTCTTACCAACAGATTTAGCAGCACTTTATAATAACTACACCTTATTTGCCTCAATAAAGCTTAAAAAGCCAAATAAATCCTCTCAAAGACTTAATTATTATAAACAAATCCAAGTAAGGAACAAAAAGTTTATTAAGGCTTAGTAACTACTTAATTAAGCTAATGTCATATTTAGTGTTGAGGGGTAGAGCTTGGGGCAGTTAAGCCTTAATAAACTTTTCATCTGTTAACTAATACTTTGTTCATGATGAAATAGGTTTTTATTAAGGTTTTTTAGGGTAATCATGCTAATTAAGATGTAGTTATCAAAATGTGTGACCAGATTTGTTTAGAAATTTTATTAATTAAAACAATTAATACTAGAAATAATGATAACTACAAACTACTGAGGCCTCTTCATGATGGCAGCTGTCTTGAAGTGACTCTCAGACTCCATCACCCCAGACACTTGTAGAAGAGGCTCTGAAGACAGAATTTTGACAACTTTATAACCATTTAAAAATAGAAAATGTAATAGAAGGACATATCATGTCTAGTTGTGCGACTGCCTGCACAAACTTTGCGATGTAAAGAGAAACAAAATACAAAACATAGTAGAAGAGATTAGGTGTATTACTGCATGTTACACATGTGGGTCATTAGCACTAATCCAGCAGAATTGGGACCAAGTCACTGTTTCACAAGTCTCAAGTAAAAAGTCTTTCGCCTTAAATCCAAGTCAAGTCCAAGTCAAGACCAAGTCCTCTCCTTTAATTTCTAGTCTTTATATCAAACTACCAAATACTATTTTTCTACAACTTTTACAACAACTTGATTTTTTTATATGATCTATCAGTCCAGTTCGTCCAAGTCAAGTCTCGAGTCACTGAATTTCAAATTCAAGTAAAGTCTCAAGTCATCAAAATGGTGACTCAAGTCCGACTCAAAGGAGGTTTATTTTAGTACTCTGACAACATCGCTGGAGAGCTTTGCTGCCACAGCCTGTAACAGGCTCAGGTTGCACTCGCATACCCTGGTGCTTCAGTCGTTTTCATTTCACTTCGTGTCATCGCATCCTTGGATTTGTTCAATGCACTGTAGGCAGGAACTTTTTAGCTTTATTCACTCACTGTGTTCGAACACATCAGTGTAGTTCAGGAAGGAGAGCGTAACACTTGTTTGTCAGCGATGTTTGGTGTTTCTGTGTGGTAATTTACATTTTAAATTAACATTCTAAATAATATTTGAGAAGGATAGAACACATACAGTCTGCTCTCTCAACTTTTTTTTGGCCTACACACTTCTTCATCTCTCTTGCTAATTGGCCGAATGTACTTCCTGGTTTTATAATTTGTTTGCAGTTTTGCAATACCTTGCATCCCGAGTATTGTTAGGCTAATAATCAGTGTGTAATTGGTATATAGTTTGTTATGGCGACGATAAGCCTGAGATTAGGATGGATGATATGGTATTGACAATCTGTTGGTTCTGTGAAATAGGCACATCATTCATGACCCTGGATGTACACTGAGTGCGAGGTTCAGAACCAACATGGTCCCACAGAATTTAAAAAGTGCTTAAAATCAGGCGCCCATGTACACTGTGTCCGAGGAGTGCGGATGCAAGTGCGGTAGCCGCCGGGTCAGCGGAAAGAATATTTTCAAAGACCACAGCGGTCTGAGGAGGCTTTCAAGTCATTATATGAGCGTTCTCCTGAAAATGTACGCGTGGTTTTGAACGAAACTGAACCGCAGTTGACCGTATCTGGTGTAACAGCATCTTGCAAGAAACTCACCAATGTCCCGAACCGAACCCGCCTCACAACCTGTGTACCCTCAGGGTCATTCCTTTACTTCTGTTAGTCAATGTTCTGATTGATTAAGTGTGAAAATACTGAATAAATAATACACCTTCTTTATATTGAAACGTTACATATCTTTTTTTGAGTGTTTCAACTTGAATCATGTATTTTGAGTACTTTTCTCATTGAAAAGATCTCTTAGTAGTTTTGCATTGTTAATTGAGCTAAATTGCATCATTCTGAAACCCATAAAAAACTACCATGCTTAGTGACCTCTGCTATTAAAATACAGTCATAAAAAATGTAAATAGTCTCGCTCAAGGCTCCGTCAACGTTCAGTCTGTGATTATTATATTAATCTTATGTTCTTTTGGAAGTGGTTTTTACGTACATTACAAACATTTCTGTTCTCGTTCAGAATGGACCGAGGCAAAACGGAAAATTGTTCTATGATCAGATGATGTCAAAATAAACACAACAGCCCCAGAGAAAAATCTGTATTAAACTCATACTTAATAGTGCCAACTGCGCTTATGTGGAAATTAGCTTTTTTATTTATCTCAAAGCGTTACGAATGCAGCTACATTTACATTTTGTCCCCGAGCGTAATATTGTGAAGCGTTCATAATTTACAGTACATGTTGTTCTGCTGCAGATTCTATCCACTTCATACACATTCATGAAAGGAAAGTTTTTAAAGTGACCCACATCAGAGTCCTGCAAATCAAAACCACACACGCACCATCCACTGGGCCTGGGCTGAGCTGATGAAGGCAACGATAAGATTTGTTCCACCAACAGAGCAATAATTGGTAAATTACGTCAAATAAAGATGGAATAGGGATATGTATTTGTGGACAAAATGTTCAAAAGTGAAAGCGTGGATGAAAACAGGGTCACGGGGAAATAAAAATGCTTTCCATTCTCTGGTACTGGCACTTTTGGTGTTTGTGGTGGCATTTAAAGAGCTTCCAGAGCCAATGTTTTATAATAAAGACACATGAATGTTGGTACCTATCAGTTATTTTGAACTGTAACTGGGACTCATCTCAAAGACTCTGGCATCCCTGGACTCACATCCTGGAGTCCACGGGAAAGTGTTGAGTTTGATAGAATTTTTCGAATAAAGACGTTCGTAAAGACCAACATTTGTGATCACCCTGAGCACATCTTTGCCTCACTCAGAAACATTTGCGTCCAACAACTTTTTTGTCCTCTCTCCCATCCTTACTTCGGAGAGGCTCTGTGTGTCTATTTCATAGCAAAGCTCATTAGCAGCAGATTTGTCTTTAAAGAAGCGTTTCCAACACCCAGCGATATTCTACAAAACTGGAGCTTCATATCAATGCTTAATTTGTGCAAATTGCCTTATATTCTGAACATACAGTGAAACAAAAGTAAAAAAAAAACTCGATGCGGCACGTAACGACACAAGGCGGAAATTGTCAAAGTGATCTTTGGAGCTTTTATATTTGCAAGAATGTCACATAAAACAGAAGTCCTGTCTTGACAAAAGTTTGTGGAGCAGCAACGTTTTCTCTGTTCCAATCACGTAGGACAGTCTGTCACGCTGAAGCTTCTGAACGCCGGGTTTACAACATGCTTTATACCTTTTCAATAATAATAAAATTTGTATTGTATTAAATCATGTTTTCCTGGGGAGACTCACTCACCCTTATCCTTTTTTATGAGTGTACTTTATTCGTTTAGAGGTATTTATTGTGAATTTCAATG
The DNA here is from genome assembly GCA_038363315.1 of Mugilogobius chulae. Taxonomy (NCBI): domain Eukaryota; kingdom Metazoa; phylum Chordata; class Actinopteri; order Gobiiformes; family Gobiidae; genus Mugilogobius; species Mugilogobius chulae. The sequence goes on from CM076407.1 coordinate 28,608,895, forward strand.
AAAGCTAAATAAGCTGTGCACGTTTAAAAAACAAAAGGTAAAAAGCACATACTATTTAAAGCAAAATATTGTGTAAAATAGTAAGGCGTGCCTCAGTGCTGAAAAGTTTGAGAACCTCTGGTGTAGCTAGCTGCCTTCACTATTATGTTATCACTGACACTTGAGCTCCCCCCACTCACAGTTGAATCCAAAGTCTTTCCTTTTCTGTTTTGATGAAAAGAACCTGAATGAATGCGGCCTATTTCCTCTTGATTTGATTTTCCAGGGTCAAAATGGCTGAGGAATGCTTCAAACAGGCCAGAGAGAAGTCTTCCTACAACGTGAAACCCAAACACGCAACTGGAATAGTACGTTCTGTATTTGTTATGGCTGCTGTTTAAAACCCCATTTCCACCACTACCTGCTCAACCTTTACCTCTCCCTCGACGCAAATTGTCTTGTAACCCTCGAGATCCATTCCACCTCACCCCCACCACCCCGGCTTCTCCTCCCCGCGTGCCAGTTTTGACCGGCTTTCTAAATAATCCAGATGTGTTGCTTTGTTTCTCTCGTAGAAAGCCAAGTTGGGCCCGAAGATCTGACGCGGGGAAGGTGGAAAGTCCTCATCAAGCATCCTTTCGCACTTGCACTGTTTAGACAATCTTGACGCGAGCCATACGTCAATTTGACAACTTTTATTTACCCCGTTAGTGTTTGTTTTCAATTGATTTAGGGCCGCTGTTTATTGCGCGCGAGTCCAAAGTGGATCTAGTGTTGATACTGCAGTGAAAAAGTGCGCTCGCGTTAGTGTTCTTTGATAGCAGGCCTGTAATTCCGGTGAAATATGCCTACCACAGGACGCAGTTAAGATGACAGGAGTTATTTAAGTCTCACACAGATCAAAATGGCTCCAGAAGCTTTCTCCAGGACTTTATACAGAGCTATTTTTGCGGGTAAGTTTACATGTCTGAGAAAGAGAAGCACAGGCGTCTGAAATATTGTAAAGTGGTAGAAAGAGCCATACAATAAGTGCCTTATTATGCAGCCATTTGTCTAAAGGACAGTACGCACTTATGGGACCTATACATAGAGTGAAGTCAGATCCTAGAGTTCCCTTGTGACTGTTTCTGCTGGTCTAAAGTGTTGTAATTTTGATAAATTGTGATATTACAGTTTGCTTAGGGAGACCGGGGCATGTTGTCATACTTTTTTGCATTTCTGTCTCTATTTCTGTAATCAATCGGAGCAGAACTGTAGATGGATCCTAAAAGAAAGAGCAGGATCAACAATTTTTGTGTTGTCATTCTATTTTTCTGTTTTGTTCACATCCAGAGTGATTAGAGTTCAAACACAAGGCTGCAGGGCTGAGAAAGTTGTCACACTCAGCTTTATCAGTCATTTTAAAACTAAAATCTTATTTATTATGCTTTTTCAGCAGCAAGACAAACCAGCTTGTCATGTCTGATCTCATCAGATCTCTGATGTTAAGCAGGTTGGGCCAGGGCAGTACTTGGATGGGAGACTCAGGTGTAACAGTGGGACGACTGGAGGCGAGACTGTTGTCCCAGACAAGACACTTCAGCCTCATTGGCTAGTATGGATCTAGTGTGAGTGTGAAGGTGGAGGTCAGATGGCACAAAATGGCAGCGTCACTTCTGTCAGTCTGCCAGGGCAACTGTGGCCAAATAGTAGCTTATCCATACCAGTTTTTTTTTTTTTTTTTTTTTTTTTTTTACATAATCAAGTTCTGGTCTTTGATTTGAACAAAGCCACAACATTTAGATTTTGACCAACTCTTGTAGAGTGTGTTTTTGTTCACACACTGGTCACTAGAAACACCTTGTTAAAACTGTATGTGAACATTTGAATCAGGTGATGTTTAAGTTGACGATGTGACAACTTGTTCCACTGTGATTGTGATGATTTACCCCAAACTCTCCAGAAGCACTTCTCTGGCCTGTAGATAAACTTACTATGATCTAATCAGAATAAATGTATTCTTACAAGAACGTTAAACTTGTTATGAAATATTTCAATATGTAATTTTTTGCATTATTTAATTTTCTAGGAAAGTTCTAACAAATATTTCATGTATCTGGAGATATCTCAGGGAAACAAATCAATTTGGCTAAAATTCAGGACAAAAGTGCAGATGATAAAACACACAAATCTGCTCTTTCACTTTTGTGAGGAAACCTTTGTTTAAAACAGCCCCAGTGTGACGACATGCCCCGATCTCTCCTACTGTAGTGTACACGTCTCTATGCAGTCTTTATCTCCTGCTTGTTTGTGCAACATATTTTGAAAATGTGACTTTCTTGTGCAATACTACCTAAATTTGTCACAAATGAAAAACTATTTTCAATATTGATACATATTCAAGACTGTAATATTTAATAAAATATTGAATATATGTCATTGTTCTTCAGTGCATGATTTGAAAGTATCAGGGCACATAAAATACACATTGTAGTATATGAAATAGATTTAATATATTTTACATACACATTTATACACTCACATATCAAAGAACCGTATACACGTAAGTCATTGCACCTCCTCCACTCGATTTCATATCACTTCATCACTAATAGAAATATTATTTATTGTTTCAAAAACACAATTTCTGGTAATTTGTGTGAATTTTATGTGTTTAGGCAACGGAAAGAAAAACAGCGGAAGTTCTTTTTAAATTACACGTGACAATGGTTTCTGAAAACTGACAACTGTAAATAATGTCACACTTTGTGCAGCAGTTCATCTTCATACAAAAGTCTGTACATTTCTTCTGTGATGTTGTCTCTGAGGGACAAAAAGCAGTTCCATGTGCTAGTTCATGCTGCAGTGTTTGTCTCAGAGCTTGCCGTGGCTGCTGACCTCCACAGACATGCAGCGACACTGTTTGACCTCTGGACTTTGCGGTGTCTGAACGGCGGCTGCAGGTCGGGACAGTCCAGCTGCACTGTGAGCTGTGTGATGCGCTGAGGCCGGCAGAAGGAGCACGACTGGAAGGGCTCCTGCAGTTTGTTATGGTGCTTTCTCCCGGAGCCCGAGCCGGAGCTGGGGCCCAAGTGTCGGGGGATGTAGAAGGAGTTACACTGGCCGTAGCAGAAGCGGTTGACCACAGTGCGGCTCTGGCAGCCCTCCTCACTGATGGTTTGCCTCAATGGCTGGGTCTTACACCAGTCCCTGCGCAGGTACCTCCTCTCTGTCACCACCAGGGCCTCTCTGCTGGAGGACAACACCTCCGGCTTCTTCTGGAGCAGCGATGGCGCTCGGACGACAGGTTCCCTTTGTTCTTGTAAGGGGAGGGGATAGAGCCCTGTGGGCGGGGCTTTCTGGTCTCCGCGGTGACGCAGAGGAACCCCGCTATCAGGACAGGAAGAGTGATTCTCCACAGCATTCTGAAACAGAAACAGGCATTGTGTTATTAAAAATATGAATTTCTGCACAAACCTTTTTATCTTTATATAAGTTATTACAAGTGCTGACCATGGACATTAAATTAAACACACATCAGCTCCTCTGTCCAGTTGCTACAACATGGACAGCTCAACGCCATAGTCCTCTGGTTTATGTGATGACCTAAATCAGGTGAACACATAGTGCACTTTCATGGTTAAAAAGCACTGAAACTGCAATTCAGAGCCAAACCATGAGTGAAATTGGCTGATTTTTGGTTTTTGAAGCTTTTTCAAAATATTATAAGCTTTTCAAATTATATAATATTTTTGAAGCAGATACATTAATAGACACAAATGTTTTACTTTACACAGATAATGAAGCTAATGTACAACTTTATCTAGGATGAGAGATATATCTTTATTATCAGCTTCAGTCCATTTTTTGTTAATTTGAACAGACTAGAGTCAATTAATCTAAACTATGACTATATTTACATCCTGCCACTGAATATTCTATAACCCATTTAGATAGTTTGTCTTTATTTTTTGCTAAAGTAAGTCTGTGATCTTATAAACTTGCTACAGATTTCACGATGCAAATATGTGTATCAGCTTAAATAAAAATGCATATCCCTACTTTTATTTAATGGTATTTACCACAAACTCAACACTGACTTGTAATGAGACTCTGGCAACCTAAATCTGGTTGTAGATTTGTTGGTAGGACACTCCCATAGGAAATGTTGTTGCTCAATGTAATCTCTTTTTCATCTCATGAGACAAAGATGAGATTCTCAGTTGTTACTCTAAAACCTCTTAGGAGCAATAAATGAGACAAGAGAACATTTGAGAAACACGTGATGCCATAGTGAGATCTCACTCATATCTCAAATGGAGCTGAAACTGAGTTGTGGCCTGCTTGATCTCATGGAGCAAAAGATGAGAAACAGGAGACATAAGCTAAAATCTCAGTTTGGTCTCAGAAGGCTCAAAATTGTCTAGGAGCAATAGCTGAGACCTTTTGAGATCTCATTCTTGCTTACTCTTTCCTCTGGTCTGGTTCATTTATAATTTACTTTTTTGTGTTCTAATGCTAACAGCTACAAGAGAAAATACAGGGGACAGCTCTGTAGTTCTTCAGATCATTCCGAGCTGATCTACACATCTACTATTTATTTGTCCTAACATGTCTTTACGATTCCTTCTCATGTTTGCTCTGCTTCTCTCTCCAGCCTCGCCGACATCACCAGGAAATGAATCCATCAGCACTTCCTTCATTTGTCAGCATCCCTGTGTCATTACCTCTATTTGCTTTCCTCTCAGCTACGCAACTCTTTGAAAAATAAACAAGACTCGCTATCAAAGGACACATTTAAACAGCCATAACGAGAAGGGGAAGTTGATTTTATTGGTCTCGTCGCCGGGTAAAATAATTAGGCCTTTGCTTACTTTAGTCATGAACTATGCCACAGATATGTAAACAGGCATTAGAGGGCCATCTGCATGTTATTAGAGGGAGAACTGGGGGTGTACAGTGCCCTCGACGGTCCGCTCTATAGTCTTTAGCGATAGAGCAAAAAAAGTGAACTGCTAACGACCCGTAGTGACCGTGAAAGCCGCAGTCTCTCGGTGATTTCGCAGCGTTCTCAGCGTCAGTGGGTCTGAGCGGGTCTTCAGTGTTTTTGCCAGCACATATTTGACCATCACTCAAGCATCTTTTCAGCAGATGTTGCTCCTGACAAGCATCGCATGACATCAAGAGTATCTGACGGAGAAGCGGAGCGCCTCAAGGCCACTGGCTGCACCTCTCTGCTGTGAAAATGGGTCTGTTCTCTTTCTTCCTCAACCTGCAACTAAGTCTGACATGGAACAAAGCAGTTTATCCTAATCCACTTTGTTTAGCGCCGTCTTCCGCCTTTGAGCCCAGCACTGTGGCTGAACACTAGTCGTCTGAGAATGTACTGGGCTGTGGAGGTACAAAGTATCAAAGAATAATAAGGTATGTTTATCAGATATGCAGAGGTTTATTCATTATTTTAAAGCCCATATAACTATTGTCACATTTTAACCATTTTTACATTCTTATGGTGAATATTTGTCATACAATGCTGTCCTACAGATTGAAATAAAACATACACGGTACATGAAAGTTTTACTTTTTCACAAATGAAAGTAAAAGTTCCCATGTTATTCTAATGACAGGACTGTGCCATCCCGAGGTACTTAAAGGGCAGAGTTTAAAGTATAGATTGATGCTCATTCCTTTTTTTTTGTTGTTGTATTGTTTTTGTCTATTAAACATACTCTTGAGTACTTGTATTTTTCCATTTTTGATATTAGACTGGGTTTCTTCAGGGTCTTAAAAGGTCTAAGAAAATCTTAAATAGAAAAGTTTAAATTTAGAAGTCCATTGGAGTAGAAGCATCATTGTGAACTGCTGTAGGTTTACTACTCATGAACAGGTCTTAATTTGTGTGTTTTGTGGCCTTAAAAACTCTTAAATTTGACCTCTTCATCCCTGCAGAAACCTGAAACAAAGCTCTGTGGACTGAAATGCTTCCCACATCGGGAATTGAGTTAGAGCTCCGCTCTGGCTGCAAAGGATGATTTATTGGCCTCAAAGATCTGCTGTATCTACGACGTCACAAATGTAAGGGATTCACAACAGTGTTTTAATAAGAATAATATCTCGTAGACAAAAGTCAAGGAGTGTTTGTGAAGAGAAAGCAATGTTAGAGCAGGGTTGAAAACTCAAAAAAGTCAGTTTTGTATAATATGTATCTTTTAAACAGTAGCCTCCATCTCTTCTCTGTCATCCTGCTTTTCCCTATCCTCACCGCAGCAGCAAAACCATCAGCCACCGCCTCTTATCACCTCCTTTTCAGTGCTGTTGTCCTACTTTATCTGCAGCAAACAATTAGACATTTTGGACCTTATTTATTGTTTGCTCAAGTGCAAAATAGGTTGTAGTAAGCCAAAACATGACAGCTGACATTTTATCTCACACAGAAACTGTGGGCCTCGTTTATGTGCTATTTGTGAGATTTCACACAATTTATAACAAACTACACAACAGGTTAACACCACCTCAAATTTAGCATTTTTAGTGTAGGTGTGAAACATAAATGTGTTTTCTGAGGCTTTGAAGGGAAAGAATAGTATTTCACAAACAGAACTCAAGATGTTTGTTTTGCAATCATGTTTTTAAAATTCTGATTTCATTCTGATTTCAGTTAATTTAGCAGCTTTTTCTCACCATCAAAAACAACTTGTTGATCTGACTTTTTCTTTTTACTTGAGGATACTCTGTGACCCTTGACCTAACAGTCAGAATGGAACATGTGCCTGCTTACACACTCACGGGCTGAGGTTACCACAACTTAAACGTAACCCTCCTCCTGGGATCCCCAACAGCCCCCCCGCCTCACGAGGTCATGACCTTCTACATCCCCTGATCTCCTTACCCAAGTACCATCGTTTCCCGTTTGCCTCAGTTTGTTTACATATAGGTGTGTCTTGTAAATGTCACATTCAAATGTGTAGTTACATAATGGACCAATTTATAGTGTAAATCAACTTTAAAGCTAGACATGGTGACGAGAGCAACAGTTGTAAGAATAAACTTTAAGCAGGTTTGCATCAGCCTAAAATCAACTTTTTATGTGTCCTAGATGTGCCTCTTCCTGATGGTTTCCATGGAAACATGTTTCCTTTGGCTATAATGTTCCACAGTATGGCATGAAGCGGGTGTATATCAATGAACAAAGTTCCAGTTATGTACATTTAACTTTATATGATTTTTCATCCACAGAAGGTTATATGGTCACCTTTTTCCCCATAAAAGAACTTAAAAACAAATTTGCACCAGTTCAAGTATCTACTTGGTGAGAGATGGAGACAGAGAGAGAAAGACGATGAGTTTTTTCCTGTGGTGTCTCACCTTAAGTGGTTCTTCTTATGATGCATGCTTAAAATTGTGTTCAACACCTTAATTTTAACCCAAAATACACAAGTTATGAAAGATGCAGAGTCTGTCAGCTGGTACAAACCTACCGACCACATTTAGCAGAAGTCAAAGGTTAGAGCCTCGCTACAAGTTACTGTTGAGTTTACAAACTTTTTAGTGTTTTTTTTTTTTTTTATAGGCAAAATCTGCTAACAGCTAGCAAAGTTCAAATACAGATTTCAAATAGAGATTAGGACTTTTATGACCACGAAACATTGTTTTTTACATGTTACGAGAGAAAACCAAAGAAAATTTACAAACATCTCCAAATAAAACTTGTACATAGCTTCACTTCTCTGTGGAGAGTGTCCAGGTCGCATCGTGAGTGATGGGGTTTGAATATATCAGTTTTTTACGCCTATGAATGTATCAGTTTGGTAAACAGTTATATACTGCTAGTGTTGTTTAATGCAACATCAAAGACACAAATCAGTCTGTTTTGCTTGTGGTTTTGCTGAAATCGCTAGTTTGAGCTTGCTCTAAAAGTGCAACTTCTGCCATTGTCTTCAGCTGATTTGCACCGTCACATCTAAGGAATATGGCGTTGCAGTGTTCATGTTGTAGCAACAGACATGGATCTATTATATTATCAACAGAGCAGAGCTTTGATTGAGCGTCTACTAATTGAATGTCTATGCCTAGAATGACTTGACGCAGAATTGCTACTTATGACTTACCTAAAGAGTTCATTTTATAGTATTTTAGCCTCAAGTCTGTTTTTTTTTTTTTCAACCAAGCTCGTGCTCCATGACTCAAACAATGTTAAAAAAAAACTTCTTTAGACATTCTGCTTGTGTGTGCTGTTTTTCCCCTCTCCTAGGACGGCTCAGAGGGGAGGAAGCACCATGTCGAGCCTGCCTTCGGGACCCTCCAGGGAAGAGCTGACTGATTGTGTATATAAGCACATGATAGATGGCCTATGGATAGCCTCTTCTCCTGCTCTCCTCTCAGCCTAAGCACGATCCTGCCCTCATCCATCTCAGCCCGGAGACAAATTGCGGTTTGAGGTTTTTGGGAAAACTAAAAGGAAAGGGGGGGTGGATGAGTTTGTTGGTGGTTTGGGTTGGGAGATAGTGAGGTTTGGGGTAATGACAGTGCTCCTATGACCCACTGGGAGCCTCGAGCTACACTGTAAACCCACAAAGTTGAAATGATTGAGTCCAGTTGACTTCAATGAGTTGAGATGTTCTGTACGCTGCAAAAAGAAGTATCAGTAATTAGAAAAAATGTGATAATCTGTCAAATGAGCTTTGAATTACCATATGACAGATTATCACATTTTTCGAATTTTGTTTTAGTTTAGTGTGATAGTCCTTGTGGCAAATATTTATCATAGTTTTACAGTGGTTAACTTGCAATTTATAGAGAAGTTGACAAACAAAAGTTGAAAATTACAGGAAGTTATTTGAGTTCTAATTTAAACCGAATTCCTCCACATGTCGTCAAAAAGTTCAAAGAATTTACACACAGTTTTCTAGAGTTTAAAAAATCATTGAGCAAAATTAAAGTGTTACATGGTCTTATCATTTGTCACATCGTCATGTTTGTGTCATTCATGTGGATTTTGGCTCATCACTTGTTTTTGCACAGTATAAACTTTGTAGTTAGCTGACAAAAGAGCTTTTTCCACTTGTTTCCACTGTTTGTGTCAATGGCTTAATGGGTGCGCGCGCATCGCCGTGTTGATAAACAAAAAATCTATACATGTAGACTTGCTTAAACTGACTTGAATAAAAAAGAATATCTATATACTGTATATATGTATTATTATTGCTTATGTAGAATATTTCACTTATATTAAGGCGTTTTTGACTGGTTATAAGTGAATTTGGCTTAAAATGAGAGCAAAACTTGCCAATGGGATAAGAACAATTTTCTTAACCCCGTGGCAAATAATTTGACTCAAAATTATCAAAAATCTCTTAAAGTCAGTTCAAAACAGTTTGGAACAAGAACAATAATTAATGATCAAATGATCTAATGACACCCCCCCTTCCCCTCCCCAGGACTACAGATGGAATTAGCTGTAAGCTACAATCTGGTACAAGCATTTCTGCCATTTGCTTAATGTAATTGTACATTGTCCTTAATAAACATTACCTTACAATTGTTTGAATTTAGGGTTTAAATCTAAGAATCAAGCAATTTTTACTTGAAATTCCCTTTTTGCAGTGTAGACTGGACACCTGCAAATAGATGCTTTAACAAGACAGGCCTATCAGTGCTGGAGAGAAAATGATTTTAAGGTATTTTATAATGAAATATTAGGTAGGCCTGTAGTTCCTTTAATAATGCTTAAATACGAAAACAATTATTGACCTTTATTTAACCAGGGAAGTCCCACTGAGATTCAGAATCTCTTTTGCAGGGGAGCCCTGGGGGAAGGGTCAGGGGAGGCATTAATGGCATTAAATAGAATACAGCAAATGATTCCCTATGACATTTTGACTTTTGCAAACATGTCTGAGTTTACAGTGCATGCATGTTTCCTCTTGTCACTTTTTCATCTCTATTCCTCTCCATCTGTCTTCATTTGCCTTAGAATCTGTCCATCTCGGGTCGACAAACGCACTAATCATCGCGTCATCTCGCAGACAGAAGGAGACTGTGGTTTGCCTAATACTGTCCACCAACAGACTGTTATGTTTCTGCAGCACCGCAAATACTTGAGGGATACGCTCCATCCATCTGGAACAGACCTCGCTTCCAAAATTCAGACCTCTAATGAAATCGGCCGTACCAGTAAGTGCTGAGTTAGAAAACAACAGTTATTATCAGTGGGAAATGATGGTGTTATGTTTTGCACAATCCCATGTTTTATGTCCCAGTCAGTTTTTGCATGAGTAGTAATTGTTCCTTTTTCAAACAACGGATAATGATAGTGTAATGGGAAGCTTTAGTTTGTCTTTCCACTCAACCTGTAAGTCTGTGTTTTTCTGACAGATTGAAATGTTGGGCAAAAGTGTAACTGTGATATTATGAAGACATGCTACTAATGTTGTAAGGAAAAGAACACTTCAGCAGTAAAATCTGGTTGTTACTGGGTTTGTCATTCATTCACGTATAGACGGATTATTTGTTCATTGACACAGGAGATGAGCACGCACCCGGAATGCAGAAAGAGTCACGGCTTATTGACACAAGCTGTAGCAACAACACTCTCCAGTGCTGTTGTCAGCTAACTACAAGAGTTTATGATCATATCTAAATCAAATTGTGAATAGAATTTGACCCGACGGCTTATACACGTTACATTCAGGTGAGTGAAAAAAACAATGAGAAAAACACTGTCTCAAGCTTCAGGAGCGAGACGTTCATCACACCAGTTCATACCTGATCGAAACAGCTAGCTCTTTTCCTGTTTTGTTGTTTTTATCAAAGAAGTTTCCCCAGTCAATTAAACGACAGCATCTCTTTCTGCATGGGGCATGCGCAGTAGAGCGGAAAGTGACGTCAACTAATCCCTCTCACATTCACATTATGACACATCAACAATTAAAGTGAAGCTAAACTTCATCCACAAACAAATTTCAAACAAAACAGGCTGCTGGAGAAGAATTAGCAGAAGGTGAAAGGAGGGACTGATAGTGGAGAGAAGTAGATTGATTGGACAGCAAATATTGTGATCAGCGATCAGAGTTTTGAGTGAGCAAGCCATGTTGATATCACTGGATGCTCTTCTCCTGTTTGTTTTAATACGCACCTGTCAATCAACTCCGCAGCAATTCTGTATTTTGCGTTTGTATCAGAAGAGAGAGTCCATGCGTTTGTGGAGAAAAGAATGGGGCTTGAGCTTGCTAGCAAGACTCAAAGCTGACAGGAGTTATAAGTGAAGTTCTTCACACCTGCGCAGATATACACGCTCGTATTTTCACCATGTGTCAACAAGCTATAGCGCATCTTAAATGAAAATAGAAAATCTAAATAACAGCATGTGGTTTAGTGCACAAGGCGTTGCACTTGAAGATCTCCTGATCACGACACACAGTTGACCGACCTGTAGTGAGCACTATAGAGCTGAAGTGTCAACTCCAGGTGGGAAGAGTGGGCCCGACTTAGGACAAACAAGCAGACCCTCTGCAAATTTTCAGCCTTAACTCTGCAGCTGGCCGCATGTTTGTAAAAATATATAAAAGTGAACATACAGTGAAAAATTAAAATGGATGCATTTTAGAATATTTCAAGTTTAGTGACAAGACATTTAAATAACAATAGTAGATAGTAAAATAGCTTGATTTTTTTCTTTAAAGAATGTAGATTTGCATTCCTTATTATGGTTTGGGCCAAATCTTCAGATCTGAGGGCTAACAAAGATGACTTTGAGGGCCGCCTTTAGTCCCCTGGCCGCAGTTTGGATACGCTTGGGCTACAGAGTCTGGAAAGGAAAAGGTGTTTTGTGACTATTTTGAACTGAAACATGCTTATTTTCTCGATTTGCGCTAAAATTGCCAAAAAAAAAAAAAAAGTCATAACAGCAGGCAAGACTATTGAAACACTAGGTCCACAGTTTAACAGTGTAAAGGAGTTCTTACAGTGCTTAGCTTCGATTTAATTCTACTGTATTTTGTTTCCAGAAGCCCTCTATATGACTGTGGAATGAGATCTGTGAATAGAACGGCTGAACCAAGATTCCCAAAGGTGATGTGCAGTATTTAGTTGTGTTAGAGATGCAATATGAAAAAAAAGTGATGACATGATAATACGACTATAGTGGTATGATGATTTCACCCTGGAGGGTCTCAGACCACAGAAGTGTTAGATGAGATGTCTTCCCCTGTGGCTAACCGTGGTGGTGGAGGAGAAGCCAGGGAAGATGTGGTTCAGGGAGAGATCGGAGAGAGAGAAAGAGAGAGGATGATTTTTTTCATTATTGGTTCAATTGGCTCAATAATAAAACATTATTAAATAGCTGTATGCCCTCAACTAACCCGTCTCAACCCACCCAAAGCTCTGATTATTATAGTTTGACTTTAGCTCTTTGCCCTGACATGCTTACTACTACATTTATTATTACATTGCCTTGTCTGACGCTTTGTCTTTGTCTCTTGTCAAATCTTGTCACATTTCATATGTTTTTTACCAGGGTCTCCAACCTTTTTCTTCCAGAAACATTCTTTTACGAAACAAATATATCAGTCAACTTCTATTAGCAGGTGCAAAAAAATGGGCTTATTTGGGATACATGAAGATGTCTAAATGAAACAATAAACATTATGTATTTGTGTTTGCAGTGAGGCAGCTACAGTTAGTTTTAAAATGGCAACACATACAATTAACAAAAACTCAAAGCACAAGATGTATGAGTTGCTGCATAGCTACTTGGAAAGGTGGTTGAGAGCTACTTGAAGCTTCTTTTAGCTTGGAGGGTTCCCCATTTGCTGGTCTCTATAGAACAAAGAGACAAGAGACAAAACTACAGTGTGTCAAGCTAAGGCCCTGTTTACATGAAAAATGCAATCTATATTTAGACACATGATCAAGCTGCAGAAGTAATGTCACGTTCTGTTGAAAAATTTAAGATAACTTTTACTGTTTCTATAGGTGTGTGCACTGGGACATTGCTGGTGCCTTCTACAGTTAAAGTAATTTATAAAACAAACTTTTGTGACAGTTTCTTGTAAATGAAACTTTTGTTCTCGCACAGTGATAAACTCTTAGTTAGCTGACAACGGTGCTGGAGACTTGTTGCTCCAGCTTAGTCAATCAGAGGCAGTTCTTTCTGCATGTCGGGTGCGCGCGTATCGCCCGCATTTATAAACAAATTATATTTGCCCTTTAATTAAAGGACACATACTGTACTATACATAATTTACTTTCTTGAGTTTTTAATCCTGTTCTAATATTACTTCCTAATGAGAAACACAGTTCTGTCTATGAGATATCTTTCATTTTCCTCTGTGCCTCAGAAAACACTTTTCTGAATGTGCCAGATCTGTGATGTCATAGGTAGATCTCACACATCTTCTACAGTCCATAAACCATCTAAACTTCTGCAGCTTTAGAATATCAGACAAGGTCAGTGTGATTGCTTCCCCTGTGTCATTTCCTGTGCAGCCAGTAGATGGAGATATATCTCCCTTCCTGTCATTTTATTGGTCCTGGGGTTTAATGAGCATAGTTGAAGTTAACAACAAAAACTTAAGACATCAATGTATGTTTTTCTTTCAATCTATGTTACTTCCACATTCACAAGTCATCCCTCTCTGTAATGTTTTGTTCCAAGCATTCCTTCTCCCTTCCCTCTCTCCATACATGTGTGCACACTGCTCCTATAAGCCATGTGAAATGTCTTCCCAGCATGCCCCCATCAAAGGCAGGTTAAAACAAACAAAATCTGATGCCTCAATTATCGGTGCGTCACAAAGTCTCACACACAGACCTGTAAGTGCACTTAATTACACATTTAATTCAGCGTGTAGTTCCAGCCCGGGCGCACACACACAGGCAGGATACGCAGAGGAAAAGGACTAAATCAAATGTTTTCACTGTAGAACAATTACACCAGAACAAACCATGTCATTATCTGTGTTTGCCAATGGTCTTTTCCCATACTGTTGGCTCATTAACAGTGTGAGCTGCTTACAATGGCAACAACATGACACACAGGCTTCCCTATAACATATTATAGCCTAGTGTAAAAGACTTAGCTTACAAATGCAAGGAAAATTTAATGTTTTAAGTTAATTAAACTAACAAAAATGAGTTGTTCATCATATGTCAAGTTATAATTACATGTATGGTAAGTTGGAAATATCATTAAAAGCTCATATTGTCAAGATTTTTAATGCTTTATATGATCAAACCTTAATCAAACAGGATGTTTTCTGTTAAATACTAAGTCATAATTGTAAAGTTACATCTTGAAATCATCCGCGACCCCCAGATTTTGCCTCAAGACCCTTCAAGGTGACCTGACCTCCGCTTTGTTTTACAGTGCACTGTATGCATATATTTCACAGTCACAAGTCAGAAAACCAATAAGTTTAATGAACTTAACTAACTTGAATTAATGATGTTCAACTTAAAGGTGCACTGTGTAACTTTTTGACCGAAAATAGACTTGAATTAAAGCATATTTTTGTCATTTAGATTTCTTTGTTCATTCATTTTCTATCGCTTGTTCCTGTTAGAGGTGGTTGGTGACTGATAGCCAGGCTGTCGCTACCTAGTGCCTAGTTTCATTTCACTTCAGCTCCTAGGTCATGTTTCACAGCATTGCAGACAGTTCCCAAAAAGCAGGAAGGACGTTTGCAATCAGCGAGAAGGAGCGGAGTGGTGCATTAGCCAGAACCAGCCTGAGTTGAAATAGCAGACTGTATGTGTTCTCCTTCTTTGACCTTGTGTCAAATATTAACTTAGAATATGATATTGTATCTTTTAATTTGCAAGTTTATCACATAGAAACGACAGCAATCACTGACACACATGTTTATGTTCTATATTTCTCTCACTACAAAACAACTAAAAGCAGTGATTGGCTAAATTTAAGTCCCCGCCTCCTGTGCGGCATCAGAGCCCCAATGATGTGATGTCAGACACAAAGTGAAATGAAACTACGGTGACACGAGAACATGCAAACTCACCTAGAGAGATTGTGAGATGTTGATACAGTTCGATCCAGAAGTAGAACCCACCATCTTTTTATTGGGAAACTAGAACTCTACCGCACACCCCTAGATATCTTTGTGCCGCTAAATAAATAATAGAAATATGTTTTTACAATGAGCAGGTTTACATGACCACAGAGTTGGAGTAATATTTTTCTTTGAGTAATATTTTTCTTGTATACATTTTTTTTTTTTTCACATTTTGGACTAAAACATAAGTATCCCCATTCAGAATGTCCCGAAGTCTGGTTTTAACCTTTAAATTCTTGTGTAGATGACTTTTCACCTCCAGAAAGTTACACAGTGCACCTTTAAATGAAAATCAACTTACATATACTTTAACTTGAGTATATGACCAACAACTCACTTTTAGTTAACTTAAGTTTATTTGACTTAAAACTTTAAGGCTTTTACAGTAAAAACGCATAAGGCCAATAGGTAAAATGTACTAAGATTTTTTGCTTTGAAATAACTTCACAGTGCGAGTAAAATGTTTTCAATTTATACTTCCAAGTTATAAAGATAAAAAGATTGCCCACCTCTGTTCTAGCTCCTGACACGAGGCTAATATCTACATCCATTCATTTTTAGCTGCAGTTACAACTTAAGAACATCTTTTACAGACCTCAAAGTGAAACTGGAGTGGACCACCGAAGCACAGCCAATCAGAGCGCTGCATTTATCTGTCTGTTAGAATTAAAACATGTTATTATTCGATAGAGACAAAACACTTGAGTCTGATTTCGCTGCACAGTGTTACATGTTCAATACACTTTTTGGTGGAAAAGATAACGCGTACTTATTTACAACAACAAAAAACAGTTTGGTATCCCAACTTTAAGTTAAACCGCCCTAATGCTTTTTACAGTGTTAAAGGCACTCCGGGACAGCCATTTGTCACGACGCACAATCCATCTGGATAATGACCACAGATAGCAGCAGTAAAGTACCGGCAAGAATGCAAAGTTGAGCGTGGCCGACACAAAGCCGGGCAGTTGAGGATGAAGGGTAATTAGTGATGCCATGATGGAGCTGAGTCTTAGATCAGGTGATAGTCCCAGGGCACTGCTTTACCAACAGAAGTCATTTGCACTTAAAAGGCCGCTGTGGGACGTGAGGAAACTGTTGTGGTCAGGGAGGCTTGTAAATGACACATGTTTTGGTCGAGAAGCAAGTTTCGGCAGCAATGAGATGTGAGGGCAATAAGACAGCTGAAAAGCATGGGTGATTAAAGGGGACCTGTGATAGGAAATCTACTTTTCTGGATTTTAGACATTTTGTTCTCTCATCATTAGCTTACTCAAAGTTGTATTTAGATTGATTTGTGCTTGTTTGAGTAATCTTGTATTGTCGTCTATTATTTTTATAGTTTGTAGTTGTGTTTTGTCCAGCATATATTTATTGACAAATGTGGAGGGATTGTGTTTTAGAACTCAAATACTTCCTACAATTTTCACATTTTATTTGTTAGCTTCTTCATCATTTGCAACTTAACTATTTACCACAAACACTGTCACACCAAACTAAGTCAAAATAAGAAAATTGTAATGATCTGTCATAAAGGAGACCTATTGTGTTTTTACTCTGTACATTACAACAAACTAAGCCCATTGTAAAAATGTAAAAAAGCAGTTTATATTAACCCTATAGGCGCCAATGTTGCAATTCTACACTAAGTAATTTCAGGCTCTATGTTTCCAGACTCCAGACTTTTTTAATGTTCTAATACACAAGATTCCAAAGTACAAGTTCTCAACGTGTTTAAAATACCAGAACAATCCAAATAAAAACATATTTATCTTATTTTGGTCTCAGCTTATCGCTACAGCAGAAAGCCAGATATTAGATATGAATATCTGTACAAAATATCCCTTACCTTGCATTACCTGACTTTACTGGCCTCAATTTTACAACTTAGACACAGTAAAACTACAGGAGTAACTACCAGAACTAATGCTTCAAATGGAGATTTTGATTAGCAGTCTTTTAATAGCAAACAAAGCCACATTGGCACAATGGCACAATGCAATGCAAATATAAGTCTGAAAGAGAGGCAACTATATTGTTTAGGAAAACTATTAGGCAAAAAACTGAATGTAAAAATCCTGGAATATTGGGACATATTTGTGAATTTACCTATGATGTCACTCCACAATTTATCTTTAATCAAAATTAAACTTCAATAAATGTATATTTTTGTAATTTATATGCCTTTGTTATACTAAATGATTAATAAAAATCTGAATTTTTACTTTGAGCGGGCTTGCATGGCCACAAAATAGTCTATTATTTGGCCTGGAGGAGGCCCGAACACGTTTGTTTCTGCAGAAAAGTGGTTCCTTTAGCTGTTTTTTTTCATATTATGGCATAAAATGTATTCATCTTCATTTAGAAAGTTCCAAAATATAGTTTTAGCTTTCTAATTCTACCGAATTGTGTAGATGACTTTTCACCTCCAGAAAGTTACACAGTGCACCTTTAAGCTGTGTTTTATTATGCAACTCTTACAATGAGTGATTATAACTGTCACAAAACAGATGTATAAAGACCTGACTGTGTGTCCATCAGTACACCTGAATACGTATACAAAAATACAAATAAAGGTGTTAAAATGCCAGGATGGAAAGTAAAAGCAGGCAGTCCAGAGCCGCACTGGAGACCTTGAACCACAGGTTGCAAACCACTGATTTAGATATTAGGCTATTAAAAGGCTAATACAAGGCCTATTAAATAGACTCTGTACCTAAGGATCAAGGGTAAAAATGTCTTATTTATAAAGCTTTTGGAAGCAACTGTTTGACTGTTAAAAGGGATTGACTTCAAAGAGAACACAGAAGAATAAAATAAAAGAGAATATAAAGCCAACACAGTTGTTACCTGCAATAATTCATAAGCTTTTGGCATCATCTGTTCCTGAGAATCCATCCAGCTCCCACAGTGTGCCTGTATAACTCCTGCCCCACCACAGCCCCTCGTGTGTTAAGCATGTCATAGGGCCTTCTGTCAAACACTCGTTTGGCTGTCTTTAGAGGATTATGGCGTAGAGTTTTGTGTTGCTTAAGAAACTGTAATGTGTCTGTGTGTGCTAAATCCTCTTTGACATCAGAGTGGGGCCTGTACAAGGAGGTGCAGTCGCCGGGCTGTAAGACGGATCAGAAAGCACAACTCCAAACAGTGTGTGGAGTTCACTTACACGCATGTTCTCACACACACACCAGCAGAAAGGAAAGTTACTGCCTTATACACCTGCACTCAAACCAAACTTTATAAGAGGCTGATCGTATACGTATCTAGTGTTTAATGGTCTGTCATTGTTAAAAGGTTAGTGTCTATATTGTAGATCATTTGTACATCATTGAAAACATCCACAAACTTGTGTTTTATTTGATTCATAAATGCTACATTTTTAACCTTCCTACATCTTCAGAGAACAACATGCTCTGCTCCACCTTATGATGTCATTAAGTAGTAGTTTAAAGCATTTTACAGTACAATTCCCTACTTTACAAACCACCAAGTAATCTTAAGTTGCTACATATTTTATGTTCTTTTGACATTGTCACAGAAACCTTTGAGTGAATTGTGCTGGTTCAAAATCAGACAATGGAGCTAAACAATGACTGCTCATAAGTTTATTTTTTATATATTAACTGTTAATGCATCTCCTGAGGAAAATTGTACTTTGAGCTGTTAAGTCTATCACTCTAAATTTGTCCACTAACCCAGCAGGTAGGCTTTTTATTGTTGTTGTTAGTATTGTCGCTAACTGTAGCCTCACCCCCTAAAAACATGAACATAACCGAGATATCAAGAGTATTGTAGAGCTTTTAATAATGACGTCCTTTCCGCTCTACTGCACATGTCGCCTGCAGAACAATACGCTGTCAGTCTAGTTGGCCGGGGAAACTTCTTTGATAAAAACAACAAAACTAGACAAGAGCAGCTGTTTGGATCTGATCTGAACCAGTCTGACAAACGTCTGGCTCCTGAGGCTTGAAACAGTGTTTTCACTCACCTGAATGTAACGTGTTTGAGTGTTCATACAGATTTTGTAGTTGGCTAACAACAGTCTGGTAGTGTTGCTGCTACAGCTTGTGTCAATCAGCCGCAGCTCTTTTTGCTAGCCAGTTGCACACGCATAAATATCCCTATAAACAAGTTCTGTCTGATTTCAAATGAAGTGAAGTCATTTTTTTCTCGTTTCAAGCTGGAAGTTTCTTAGCATTTTCCTATTAAAAGTACAACTAGACATGTTATGCGAAATCCACTGGCAAACCATATTTTAAGACACCCAAAACAAAACTAGTACCACATTATTCAAACACTTATGATGTTCATAAGCGACTTGACTTATTCAATGTAGTATTCATACAAAAATTGACCGACATGTGTTCCCTCATCAAAATTTGTCCCACAGTTGTGTTTTGTTTTAATAATTAATATATCACTTTTTGCGTGAATATTTTTTTGTTTTAAGCTCAGTATAACAGCGATTACCAATAAAAGTCTTCAATATTTTTGTTAAAAAGAGAAGAAAAGCCGTTTCAATGAGGCTGAAACATCATCTGTAGCTTCAAAGTGGACAAACTCATGACTCTGAAGTCTTTAGTGAAGGTGTTGTGACTTTAAAACCAAGCGGAGCTTTTCTTGTATCACCACATAATGACATCACAAGTTGGAACTGCCTGTTTTGATTCATGAAAGAAGCACAGCCTTAATACGCATAATTTGCACATTAATCAAGTTTAAATGACGCAAACAAATACTCTAGATATGTTTTCTGATGTACAAACAACATTTTAACATAAATAAAAATGTTTGTAATATAGGCCCTTTAAGATAAGATGCATTGTATAAGTACACAAAAGTATAGCAGCTTACATTCAGTCACTGTTTGTTAATAGTTTTTCCAATAGTTGTCTGATCTTGTTAGCACTCGCAGTAATTATTATTATTGCTGCAGTCAGACGTAAATATAACATTGAGCATTTGTTATTAGCATCTTTAGCTGAACTTAAGTGTCCTTTCACCCTCCTCCACCATTAGCAGTCAACCATAACTTCAGCTCATCCATCATTATGTCGCCTATTCTCCAGCTGGAAAAACTTAGCAACATCTTAAGCTAGCTCTGTCATTGCTGGCTAATTCCTCCGCTCACGTCGCTAATTCCTTAAACTATCGCACCACTAATTATAGTCATTTCAGAGACACTTTATCCTCCCGCAGTGCCTCACCTTCATGTTTTTCCTGTGCCCCACTGGGAACAAGCTGGCAACTGGAAAGAATAGTAAATATCTCTTCAGTTACTGTTGTTGGAATTACATGGCTTTGCGGTTGCTCATTGGCGCTCGGTGACTCACCAGCGGAACGGCCAAGTTGAGTTTGGAGTCGTTACGGATCGAGTTTGGAAGGGTTTAATAAGAGAGCACAGACTTTTGGGTAATTACAAGAAGATACCTGACTTTTAGCACGTTATAATGTGGCCTGTTGGTTAATAAGTAGTTATAGATGGTACTTAATGGTGATTATAGTGGGACTTTTAATGGTATTTGGAGTGGTATGAAAAGTGGTAACTAAAGAGATAGTAACAGATATCTAATCAAATTAGATATGTTTATTTTTGTATAGCCCGAATTCACAACAACAGTATTTTCTGACGCCTTCCCAAGATTGTTAATTTAACTTTGATAAAAACAACAAAATGGGGCGAGAGCTAGCTGTTTCAGTCAGGTATGAACTGGTGTGATGGATGTCTGGCTTCTGTAACATGTTTGAGTCCTAAGCCAGTTCTTCACATATGTTGATTAGCAGCATAACTTCTGTTTTGGTACAGTGATAAACTCTAGTTAGCTGACAACAGCTCTGCCTAGTGTGCTGCTACAGCTTGTGTCAATCAGCCGCAGCTCTTTCTGCACTTGTGTTGATAAACATATAATCTGTATTGTAAACAAGCAGATGAATAATTGTCCCAAAGCATCCCTTGGTCTTAGACCCTCTCTCCAAAAACACAGGGAGAAAAAGAGAAACTGCGTTATATTTATTCATTATTTTCGTGATAATTAGTGGTACATTTACTGATACTAAACAGTGCTTATGGTGGTACATTTTGCAATAAATTATGGTACAAATTGGGGGAGCTTCGATCCAGCTTTTTCAGTTCTGATTATTGGCTGTCTCTGATGGCCAATATTTTATACCAGTGTAGGGCTCAGCCAATCAGAGAGCAGCATTCAGCTCCTCATTAGAACTAAAATTCTTTATTATTCAAATCAGACAGTACTCAGTCAGTGGTCTCATTTTTCCACAAAGTGCTGCACTTATTAGGGACATTCTGCATAGAACATAAAGTTTACTAATTTACAACTTTTGGGGTTTGTAGATTCTTTAACTTTCACCACCAAAAAATCATGACTATCAGTAATACTAAATACACAGGTAACTATTTTGTTAGTTTTTACTTTTTGTACCACTCCACTAAAAGTACAAGTATAAGTACCACAACTACCATTAAGTACCATTAAGTGTCACCATAACTATTAATTCATAGACATCATCATAAAAAATATATCACAAAGCGCTACTGTGGATATTTAGAGCAGTCTTTGTAGAACGGGAATAGAGATCAGCGAAGTTTCTTAAAGAAGAAATGGATGAGAATGTGAATTACAATATTTGTTTACAAGAAGAGATCACAAAAGATCCATATATTAGACCAAAGAAGTCTCATCTCAGGAACATCATTTACAAAAACAGCTCTTAGCTCATGACATGTCTTGGAGTTTGTGCATAGAAATTTAACGATTAGTCAATTACTAAAATAGCTGACGATTATTCCAATTACCTTGTCACAGTCTGTACTAAAGTATATTTTTACTTACCGCAATTAAAAATATGACACTTTCTCTTACAACTTTACGACAAGTGGGACTACACAGTGGGAATAATTATATTTAAGATTTCACTCAACATTTTGACTGTTTTCACTCAGTTTGTCTGTTCTGATGACTTGCCCTTTGTCCAGCAAAGATGTAGTAACTGTTACCAAGCAACCACATTGTAAATATAGACAAAAATCAACATAAATAACTCTGAAGTTGCAATTTGACAAAAGATAAAAACTTGTAACATTTTGTTTGTGTGAAATGGAAATTCTGGAAGAAGGTATACTGTTTAAAAACTCAAATTACTTCCTGTATTTTCAACTTTGCCCTTATCTTTGCCTCATACTCTAAGTACCCTCTAGTTATGGATTTAGATAAATATTTGGGTTTATTTGTGGTATGTTGTCAATTATTACACCAGCATTTTCTTATTGTAATTCTATCTAAGCCCAAATCCTCAAAAAGGATTAAAAATGTACTTCAAATGGCATTTGTAGATTCATGAAAAAAGTGCCCCTGTATATCTTTAAACTTTTGTTCTAAACTTTCCCAAAACTTCAAAAAAAAACCCAAGTGAAGTTACCTCTCAGTTGATCGTGACGTCGGCGTGTCGATGATGAGCTCAGGGATGTCCGCGCGCCTTCACTGGTCCTCGCGCCCGCTTCCAGGTCGTGGTTTCCATGGCAACATAATGTGAAGTAGTATCCTCCTCTCTACGCTTCGCCTCTCCAAAATCAGTCAGTCCCGGGTCCTCTTCTTCTCTCTTCTCTTCTCTCTGTGTGTTTGTTTTTGCCTTTTACTGCTGAAATCCCAGACCTAGAACAGAAGACTGGACGCAGCTCATGCAGTGAGTGACTCTTGGACTGCTCCGTTCTGCCTTATCGTGCAGTTTTCCAGCCCCTTTCCCTCCTCAGACTGGGAGGCAGGTCTCCTATTGGCCCTGGCTATTGTGTGTGTGAATCAAAGCTACTCTCACTTTCTCAACTTTCCGTCCCTCCTTCCTCTGCCTTCTCTTGTTGCTGTTATCTTTTTATAGGTACATCCCACCCGTTCGTCAGGAAGCAGACCTATCAAAAATGACACCGCTTTTGTTTTCTGAGTGACGCTGGTGGGCATTTGTGTTGGTAAACAGTCTGTGTTTTTATAACTTTAAAGTTGTTATACTGGCATTGAGACCACGCTACATCACAGTGGGAAACATTATATAATCTTAAATAAGGTTAGAACAAAAGAAAAGTTCATAAATCTGCATCTGTAAAACTTTTTTGCTCTCAAAGCCGTTTAGCACCAGTTCCGGTTCTCTCAATTGATTTTTTTAGGAACATTTTTCAGTTCCTACTATTTTTTTTCCTGCTCTGGGGCAGGTACTTTCCAGTCAGACCAGGAACTTTTTTGGTGACACAAGCACATTTACTATGCTAACAAACTTTTCTTATCCTCGAGAAAAATTACTTAAAAGCTGTAGCTTCCAAAATAAATGTTTAAAATGTGAATACATCATAGCTATGTGCAGAGGAAAAAAACAACTTTTGTTTTCCTAAGACAACTTAATGACCACTAATATTAAAGCTAGCCCCACTTTCACAAACTGTTGCTGTGTGAACGCAAATATGTGGACAGGGTAGTTCCTCTGACTAAACAGGGGCTAAAGGAATGTGGGAACATGGGAATTGAGTTCTTGGTGTTTTCATGTGCAAAAAAACATCTATTAACCCTTTGCCACATGGTTAATAGCCACATTGAGTTTTGTCTTTAATCATGGCTTTAGAACAGATTTACAAACATGACAGTTAAACTGTAAAAGACCACCCGGGCGCAGCCAATCAGGACGCTGCTTTCTGCTATCTATGAGAACTAAAATAGATTATTATTCAGACAGTACAGAAGTCTGATTTTTGTCACAAAATGCTACTTTTGCAGTTTACTCTTTAGTGCAGAAAGATAAAGCTTAATTATCTACACACAAAAAATAAACAGCTTTAAAATTCACATGGAATAGTTCAGGTCCAAAAGGGTGGCTTAAGATCAGCTGTGTTCAGACAACAAAGTGAAATTATGGTGAACCACTCAAACAGCCAATCAAAACGTTACTTTGGCTCTACTATTTCAAATGATTTGGTTCTTTTTGAGCATATTTTGACTCAAATGTGGTTTGCAAATGTAATGAGCATTTATAGTATGTACTTTTGCTTATGATAGAAAATATTAAATTTGAATAATTTAACTTGAAATTAAAAGTCCACTTTACTTTAAATAAGAGAAGATTCATGTTCTTAAAAACTGTGCAGATATGTACTATGACATCACAGAACACATTCAGAACAAATTTTTCTGAGGCTCAGAGGGAAAGAATACACTACCTCACAGACAGAACTCCGCAGTGTTTTTGATGATAAAGCAATGTTAGAAAACAGTTTAAAAAAAACTTATTTTTGCATAAAACATTAAAGGTGCACTGTGTAACTTTTTGACCAAAAATAAACTAGAACAAAAACTATTTTTGTTTTTTAGTTATTGTGTAAAAACAATAATAAAAATCAGTGTTTTTACGAGCTTGCATGATTACAGAATGAACTTTTTTTGGCCTAGGAGGGCCTCCATGGACAAGCTGTTCTTTAGTTGTATTTTTCTACATTATGTCAGAAAACGTATTTATGCTCGTCCAGAATGTCCTGTAGAATGATTTTAAGGTTATATTTTTACAGTATTGACACTGCACCTTTAAGGTTCTATGCTGCGCAGAAATTGACTCTAGAAATTTTAGTCAGATGCTAAAATTTTAACATTTTGTCACTTCACTAAAAACATATTTATAGTTGTGCTTTATTTCATTCACAAACCTTGAATAATCTTTCTAACTACATCTTTAAAACACTCTGTTCCACCTGATGATGTCATCTAGTGGCAATTTTAAAGTTTGCAGCTAGCTCAACCTCAATTTCTAGCTAATTTGCATCTGCAATACACCGGACTAACCAGAAGTTCAATGTTTTAGTTTTAGCTTCTTTTTTTTTTTTTTAGTTGAACTTGTTACAAACAACCTGTCGCAATGAAACAGTTAAAATAATGTTAAAACAATAGCTGTGGCTTCAAAGTCGGGCTAACACAAGTTTGAATCTATTTCAAAGATTCGTGCACAGTTTTTGTGGGTTTAAAAATGCAATAGACCACTTTCTGTTTTACCACTCAATGACATCACGAGGTAGAACAGTGTGTTTTCAGTTTGAGAGAAAAACAGCCTAAAAAAATCAAAAATAGTGGTATAAAAAAGTGTGAATGAAGCAAACCACAACTTCTAGTCTGTTTTAGACGAGGAAACAGCACTGAAACAAGAATCAAAAAATAGTGCGGCACATGCCCTTTAAAGCCATAATGTGCTCAGCCAGTTTTGGAATCGGATAAATCCCTTTGCGCCCATAAATCAGCCACACATTTAGAAGTGACTTTGAAAACGCAGCATTCCTCAGAACAATAATAACGTTAAGCTTTACAAAGAGTTGAGATAAAAGAGCTGAGACATTCACAGAAGACAGGAAAACCTCAAGTGGTGGAGTCGGTAGAAAAGGGCCTTGGACGTGATGACACACTCGCATGACTAAAGTGCATTTGT
Source organism: Mugilogobius chulae (assembly GCA_038363315.1). NCBI lineage: Eukaryota > Metazoa > Chordata > Actinopteri > Gobiiformes > Gobiidae > Mugilogobius > Mugilogobius chulae. The sequence continues at coordinate 28,634,382 of CM076407.1, forward strand.
CACTGCCACAGGACTGTTACTGCTGCTGCTGCTGGAGCTGGAGCTGCTGAGGAGGCCCGGGTTAGTCAGATGTGGTAGGAAATAGTACATCTCCCTCTTGTGGTGCTGAATGGAAGTGTGTTTTGAAATACTGTGAAGCTAAACAAGAAATTTTAAGCTTAAAATATGATACTGTGGCAAATATGTGACCAAAGTGAAATCTGTAAAAGTGCGTGTGACAAGTTAAGCATAGTGAACATGACTATATTTAAGATTGTTGCTTGTTTTCACCCAATTTAGCTGTTTTGCCTAGTTTGAGTTATGTGTCCTTTGCCCTATCAAATGTTTCTAAACGTATTGATTTGTCCCAGTTTTACACAAGACATGTAACAGTTTTAGACCACTTTGATACCCAGCAATAGTAATTATAGAAATATATTGTTGTTTCTTTAGTCAAAATTGAACAAAACACGGCAGAATTATCTTAGATTTCATACTGACACACAAGTGAGTTGAAAAAGTAATGTATGGGAGTCATACATTGACCGGGTGCATATTTTGATAAGGTTTAGAATTGTCTTTTGACACCAAATGGAAGATAAGTAGAACTGTTACCTAGCAAGCATGTTGTAAACATTAATGACACAATCATTATGGTCTGACAGATAATATTACCTGTATAATACCTTCATTAAATGATTGTTTAAACTCCCAGGAAACAGTGGAGCGCACATTTTCTCGACATTTTTGTACTTAACATAAGTACAAAAATGACATAATAATAACATAATACTTTCAACTTTTATTTTGACATTTTTTGCCTACATCAATCTGCAATTTGAGTCTGTGCCAAATTTGCATTCTGTAACGTTGGTCTACAACTATACCAACACCTATAGGACAAACAACATAGACTCAGAACACTGAAACAACTGCCATTAGTATAAGATGTAATGAAATGTAATGTTTTTATGTCTCTGGAAAGTACAAAATTTCACATGATTTTATCAAAAGAAACATGATGGAACTTCCTTAGCTGACTTTATTGAACTCATATGAGGTGATCAAAGGCTACAACTGACAGAGAACATAACTGTTTCTGTCAGTTTAAAGAATGAAAACGGATAGCACGATTGACTCAAATTCAGCCAATGATTCATCCTGAATTGGGAAGTGACAGGCTCTGTGCACAGAGTGGTCAGCTGGCTTTGTCATTCCCCGATCGGAGTCATTTGTCAAAATTGAGTCAATCATGCTAGTTGTTAGCTTGACTATAATTTCGTTATTTAACCTGCCAGAAATGACTAAAAATTTGTTGTAGCCTTAGACCACATCAAATGAGATTAGATGAGTTTAGTATTGGGCGACACGGTGGCACAGCGGTTAGCGCTCTGGCCTCATAGCAAGAAGGTCCTGGGTTCGACTCCCGGGCCGGCCGGGGCCTTTCTATGTGGAGTTTGCATGTTCTCCCCGTGTCTGCGTAGGTTTCCTCCGGTACTCCGGTTTCCTCCTACAGCTAAAAACATGTCCATTAATGCCTCCACTGACCCTTCCCCCAGGGCTCCCCTGCAAAAGAGATTCTGAATCTCAGTGGGACTTCCCTGGTTAAATAAAGGTCAATTAAAAATAAAAAATTGTTTATTTTGACAAAGTCGAGTGAAATCTTGTACTTTCTACTGTCAAGCATTAGCACAAATGCCAGTTGACATCAAAGTTTTCTGCTCTGAGCTGTTTGCTAAAGTTTATTAGCAGTTTAATATTCAATTTTTGCAAACACAGCTAATATTTAACTTAAAATGAACATATTTAAAAAGTGATTGATACATGTAGCATATTCAATGTTGTTTGTGTTCGTAGGTGTTGTCATAGTTAAATGTTTATGTGCTTGCGCAGCAACTTCTGTTCATGTTCCCTCAACTTTTGACTGACTCTGAATGTGACAGGCTTGTTTATGTTAAAAATGGTTAGTTTACTGTATCATTTATGAAGTTTTTACTACATCAGTCTAACATTCATAAATACTCAGAAAATTAGGCAGTGAACAGCGAGATGTGGTGTTGTCTCTGAAAACATGTACAATTTTTACAAATCAGGAGAAGAGACACTTGTATGTGGGGCTGGGTGATATGGACAAAAACTGATATCTCGATAACATTTAGGCCTTTTTTACTATTCATACAATAGGTTTTTGAATGTTTTTAAATTAGCTGAAAGATCAGGCAAATAGGGCTGAAGTTGACCAACAAGTTTCTTAATTGACTAAAAACAATCCCAAGCTCTACCAATTGATTAGTCGACTAAAACAGTCTCAGATTTTCAAAACTAGTTAACGGCTCAATTATCTGACCCAAACTGCCCTCAAAAACTAGCCAAAAATTATTTTCAAAGGAAAAAAATCAAGGCAAATGAGATTATTCTGAAAAGTCCTGATGCAACTTTTGGTTGATTTAACAACAATGAGTGGGAGTGAAAACATTTTCACCTTTCTTTGGAAAATTACCTAAATATAATTTTTTGGATCAGCTCTTTTCAGTGCCGTTTTTTACAATACTATCACAGTGTTATCTAAAATCCATATATTGCCCAGCAGCTCTACTTGTATGTTTATAAAAGGATGTTTATCTGTCAATGTTAACGCTAAATGTCTGTCGATGCTAATGCTAAATGCTAATTCTTGACCACTTCCATGAACAGAATCCATTGACTGTCTGCACCATGTCGTAAAAAACACCAGCAAACGCCACAATAACAGATAGAGGGCCAACTTTAATAATACAAGTAAGTAAAAGTGTTTTGTTTTTTAAATATGGTATAAAAATAAATGCAGGAGAATAACAAAGAATCATGTTTTACATAAGAGACAGGAGACGGATCTTTGCAGTATTTGAAATGTGACTTTACAAGTGCAATGGAAATAACCGGTGCTAGTTATTGTAGTGCAAGAAAAGAACGCAGAAAGCAAAGTAAATGCACAATAATAAATAATTATAAGAATAATCATAATATATATGTATATATATTGTTTACATGTATTCATTCTGCACAAGACTTCCCATAGCGTGACAAAATATCGGTGACCTCGAATCATGTTTAGTGATGACTTCTTTTTTCACTATTCCATTATTTTCCTCTCTGACATCATCTGTTGGAGCTGGAAGAGAACGAGGGGCTTAAAGATCCCGGCGTTCCGATGTGGAAAGCTGAAATCGGAAGTCCTCGGATGACATCTCTACTGCCAGTTTGATTAGTCTGTGTCTCTAGCACAGCCAAGCAGCGGCCCGTAGGAGAATACTGGAGATATCTAATGTTGGGAGAGACTGGTCCTCCCGGGTGGACATGCAACAGACACACACTGGCCCGGCTCCTGTCCCGCGGGCCCACAGCTGATGGACAGACCATGATGAAGACATGAAGACACGATTCTCTGCCCCGCGTCCCACACACGCGCAGACACAGAGAGATGGTGTAGAGATAAGCTTTGATGGCACATGTTTGGGCAGCCTCGTGGATCCTATTGGTTTGACCTGGGACACACAAAACAATATTACCATAGATATTTCTGTTATACTTTATTACTGTAAATACAATCTTTTTACAATATAATTCTCAAATTAAATATAATTACAGTAAATCCTCTGACATCTGTGTATTGATTCAATTAACTGAGTATTGTGTCTGCTGGTCAACACTAACTGAAGGACCAAAAACAAACTCATTATTTGTGGCTGGTCCTAGTCTTTGGAAGAGGCCCTTTTCACGCTGTTTGGCTAATTAGGTGTCAAACCCTTGGATCGTCTCCTCCATTCTATTCATTCATTTTCCTGCAAAAGTATTAACCTCTTAAAATACTGATACATTTTACAGCTCGGCTAATTACCAAAATAGAATGAATGGAATGAAAGAGATGATCCACAGACTTGAGGCAACGTGGGGTCTACTCTCTGCCTCATTCACCACTTTGCCTTTGTTCAAATCTATGATATAGACTTATTTGTTCACTGTTGCTCAAAAGAATGTTCAAAAATAATACAGGCCTATGAAATGTGATATCACGTGAAAACAACCTTCTGACAGAGGTGGCAAGTATCTGTACTTTACTTGAGTATTAAGAAATGACTTTTTACTTTTACTTTGTACATCTTTTAAGAAATATCTATATGCTCTTCACTGGGCATCTTAATAACTGATTAATTACTTCACGCAAGTACACAAACATTTTTTTTCCCTCTTCCAAACCATACATGCTATACTCAAATGATAAAAGTCAGACTAGTTTCAATCACTATAAAGCCATCTCATGCTCTGATAGAGTTAGATCTATCGGACACCTTTATGGTTTTACGTTTAAGTTTTTTACCTAAATCATGGATGACACAGTGGTGCAGTGGTTAGCACATAGCAAAAAGGTCGTGGGATTGACCTGGGCCTGGGGGTCTTTCTATGTAGAGTGTGCATGTTCTCCTGTCTGAGCAGTTTTCCTCCAGGTTCTCCGGTTTCCCTTTCCACTAAAACAATGTTTAGTAGGGCGTCCCGGCTCCCTTCCCCAGAAAGACAGATGGAAATAGCTGCAAAAGCTACACTCTGATACAAGCATCTTTGCCATTGTGTTTATTGTACATTGTACACTGACCCAATAATACAATAATACACAAACTTAGTTTTCTCGTGATGAAAAGTCAAATTCATAATGTATTATACAAATACAAAGTTAAAGCAATAGTTTGAGACATTCTTCGTCCATACAGTTTCATGCCATACTGGGAAATATTACTATGCTCCTTTAAGTGTATTTACAATTTAGCATTTTCGTACTTTCACTTATGCAAAGTTTTAACTGGACTTGTATTTTTACAAGTCATTATTTAGACAAGTACTTTTACTTAGGTACTTTGTCACATCTGTCTATTGGTTAAAGAAAAAAAAAAAACATTTCCACAGACATCGCGAGTTAAAAGAGTCAAGCTCTCAGTATTTATTGTATTAAATGTGATTATTTGCAGCTTTGGCCTTTAGTCTGACTTGATCATATGAATGGTCAGGTTATCACATTTTAATACTGATTTACTAGTCGCTGTCATACTTATGTTCATCCTTATCTTTTGACTGACGGGAGGGCTAACCACTCAGCCAGTTAAACCCTGTCTTATACTGATAAGGAAAGTACTTACCTGGAAGCAGCGACCTTCAGAACAAGTTCTTACTTTTCTGTGAAACAAACACACAGAAAACACAGTGAATACATACATTCCACACAAAGCCTGACCGCAGTTTTTTTTGTGAACTGGAGGGGAAAATGTTCGCCCTAAATTCAGGTCTTAACTGCTTGTTATTTTCCCCCGAAACCACTTGCTATTCCTTGTGTACTCATCTTCCCACCGTGACGGAGCGAAAGGTGTGGGAGTGCGCTCTTAAGTATAAATATATCCTTATAATTCTAAATAATTCATCATTTTGTGACAGCTTCTGTGCCTTCGCTGCCGCTACAAGCCCAGTACAAATCCTCATCTCCCACACGTTATTAGTCCACGCCACAAAAACAAAAACATCCAACGTCACAAGTGGGTGGGAATCATGGAAGATTTAAAACTTTACAGATTAGTCGGGTATCTGTGAAAGTCTTTAAGATGGAAGAACAACTGTATGCCTAGTTTGTAGAGGTGTGCAGAGACTTGGACTTGAGTCAGACTTGAGTCACTGTTTTGATGATTTGAGACTTGATTAAATGGACAAAGACTTGGGACTTTAAAATCTGAAAACTTGGACATGTGGGTCACTAACGACTTGGGTTGGACTTGTCTGTCTTTGACCTGAGGCTTGACTCGGACTTGAAGCCAAAGACTTGAGACTAACTTGAGACTTGCAAAACAGTGACTTGGTCCTATCTCTGCTACTTTGTAAGAAAATTGTGAATAGAGAAGCAGATGCCATTTTCAGCTAAATGGAGCTGAAACTGCATGGCTGATGGTGTCTTTATTGCAAAACTGTCATCAAAAAGTGCTAGCGTTACCTTCTTCTTGGCTTGTAATAGCTCCTGGTAGGCACTGGAACGGATGAAACGGCTGTAAGAATCACTCTTCATCAACTTGTAGATGTGCTCCTGAAAGAAAATGGAGATAAATGTAAATATGATTGTTCCTTAAGGCGAGGCACTGCAGGTGAACAGGGAAAATATATATGAACTTGTAGCTATCAATGTAAAACTTCTGCTAAAGTTTACACACATAAATGTGAGAAAAAAAAAAGATTGCGGATGGATTTTTTTATCCATTTTGTTCTGCATCGGGTCGAGTCGCGGAGGCAGCAGTTTAAGCAGGGAGGCACAGACTTCTCTGTCCACACACACTTCCAGCTCCTCCAGGAGAAACTCGAGGCTTTCAAAAGCCATTCGAGAGACATTGTCCCTCCAGTGTGTCCTGGGTCTTCTTCCAGCCCAGAACACGTAATCAGAGGCGTCCAGAAGGCATCTCTACCATTGTACTTGATGTAATTGTACATTGTCCTTAGAAACATAACCTTTAACCTCAGCTGGCTTCTCTCGATGTGGAAGAGCAGTGGCTCTACTCCAAGTTTCTCCCCTGTGACTGAGCTCACCTCATCTCTAAGGGAGCGACGAGACTTTTGTTTTTTTGATCTTGTCCTTTTGGTCTTTACCCAAAGCCCATGACAAGGGGAGGGTTGGAATGTATTGAATGGTAAATCGAGAGCTTTGCCTTTGGACTCAGCTCTTTCTACACCACAATGGTCCAATACAGCGAAGTTTTGCCTGTAGTGTCTCGTCTTAAAGTGTGGAAAGATTTGGAAGATTGATACCTATATATAAATAATAGTTTTTCAACTATTGATGACTCCCATATCAAAAATATTGAAAGTAAGCCAAGAAAAATCTATTCTGTACAATGATCAGATAAACAGATTGTGAATATTATTAGTCTGTCCTCACCTGTGCATCTTCAAAGGCGTACCGTCCCGGGTCTTTGACATTCTGGGTGGTCTTGTCGTAGCTTTTAGAGTCCACATTAATGGCACTGGGGGCCCCTGGAGCCAAGAACTCCTGCCAGATCTCCTGCACTCGTGTGGGGACCTCCCTGATTGGACGCTTCTTTAGCTCTTGGACTGCTAGCCAGAACCTTCACAAACAACACATAAAGATATAGAGATGGTCAGTAACGAAGTGGGTATGACCAGAGCTGGAATGTAGTATCGACAGTATAAGGACGCAGAGTGAGGGGAGGGGCCTTGGGTGTTAAGATCAAAGAGTGGATACAAGTCTCTTGATACATGTGCCTGATCATTAACAGCACAGAGCACAAAATCAAATATTCTGGACACAGTTTGGAGAAGAAAATCGTGTCACACATAATTCGTTAATCTTTCACATCAATGAGACACATTTTCACTGAGTTATGACCACAAATTGCTCCTCCAGGCCAAATAATGGTCTGTTTTGTGACTGTGGAAGATCACTCAAAGAAAAAAACACAAGAAATATTTGTCTAGTTGAACAAACCGCTCAAATAATTAGAAAAATGTAAATCACGACATGACAATTTATCAAGAAAGCAGATGGTTAAAGAGATGATGAGCTCATGATTCCATTTTTATCATGATATTGCCCAACCTTGATCATTTTTATATAGCCTACTACACTGGTTAGATGTCTGATGACAGTGGTGGGTGTGACTTAGCATAAGCTGTCACCACATATGGGCATGTTGGTGGTAGCAGTCCTGTAATTGTGTTTGTGCACAGTTAATACTCGGCACTGTTCCTCTTACCATGAATAAACCCATTAGCAGAGTGTGTCAGCAGCACCTGAGTTAGAGAAGCACAGCTGGAGTCCTGAATATTTGAAACAGCTGCCCCACCAGTGCTCTGCTTCTCCACGTAACCATGCTAGATTTAGCCTGAAAGTGAACCAAGGGCAGCATCAACACACCAGCAAATACAGCTTTACCAAACGTCACCGTGGACATGAAGATAACGTTCAAAATCACTAGATTCAGTGATGGGGCCTAAAATATATCTTGAGTTTAGAGCTAAAATATTTTAACAGATTAATTGCAACTGAATTCAACTCTAGTTCATTTCTAATCTATAAAAATGTAAGTTAAAATATCTGTAAAATTTCTTTTATTTTACCTCAGTATTTCTCCAAACTCAGACGCTCTCAGGTAGTTCTACTACACTACATTCTACTAATACACATGTCCTTGTTTTCAGTCTGTCCCCTTATCACTCTGACCTCCCTGAAGATGCTAAAGATAAACAGGACACTGTAGCCTTCTTATTTACAGGCAAATCATGAGAGGGGATGAATCATTCTTGGTTACTACTCTAAACTTACAAATAAAAAAAGTTTGTCCAAATTTCAAACATTTAATAGTAATTTTGCAGAAGCTCTGCCTAATTTTTATTTTTTTGGTAATTTTAGGTTTCTAAAACAAATTTTTACCTCAGCTGCCTTGAGCTTTTGCAGAGGAATTATCAAAACCCCAAATATGCCAAATCTAGTGTCATTCAGGTCTCAATTGTAAACGCCAGCTCAACCAATCCTTATATTTATCAAAAAAAAGTGTAAATTAGTTTCTGGTTTTTGTGTGGAGAAAGTTCTCACTTCTTATCAGAGGCTGTTGGTCATCAAAAGCTAAACCTACAGGGATACAACTTTAAAAAGACTCCAGCCTTCGATTGTGCTACAAAGGATCAGAAACAGTTCCAGTTTGAAAGTGAGACAATTTTAGTCAGACATGTTAGGGGTAAAAGGCTGGAAAAATGAGATACAATGATTCATAATGACCCTGTGGTAGGGTATAGTACTCGAGATCACTTTTAAAGGTCTTAGTCTTGTCTCAAATGCAAGTATATTTGGACTCTGTCTTGTCTTGGACCACTTCTTGTCTTGGACATCAGACCACATTTCATTACCACCACGCTCTGCTAAATGTGCATCAGGACTTCTTTGTCCCAGCACAGTGACCTGTCCCAGGCACAGTCTGCAATAAGCCCTGCACAATAAGATCATGTAAACGGCCTTGTTTTTGTCTCAGTCAACCATGTTCTTGGTCTCGTCTCTGTCTCGATCTATAAAAGTTTTGGTCTTGTCACGGTTTCAGTGATCTTGGGAAAAGTTTCGATCTGGTTTAGTGTGGTCTTGACTACTACACAATGTGGTCTAACTTACCTTCAGGTTTGAACTAAATTATTTGAACTATTCGCCACGGATCATTCTCCAATCAAATTGTTGCATTTTTCTACCGTTAAAAAGCTAAACATTAAGCAAACTACAATAAAAACAAATCCTAGAAATACAATCCTGTTGTCGTGACAATGCAAGGTCGAGTAGATAGATGTTTATCGCACTAAATGGGTTAAAAAAGAGATACAACGGCTGTTTCATAGGAAATCTGATGGTGTGGACGTTATTCTGAATGACGAGGAGCTACATTTACGCTGCCACAGCTCAGGTCGTTCATGATAAACAAACCCAAACACAGAAAGGCTCAAGTCACAAATGAAGCAAAAGGTTGTTGTCATAAATAAAAGCATATCTGTAGCCATTACTGGAATAAAGTCTGTAAAAACGATTACAACATCAGTTATTCGTGATATGGTTTTTCAATTATTATTTAATTATACTTGTATTATTGTAATTATTTACTTTTACTTGTAATTTTGAGGGTAGCGCAAAACCTTCTAATGTGACATATTGGTTTGCAGTCTGAGCATCTGGGCATGTGCAGGAGATTAGGGACCGTGGGTTTTTCATCATGCAGGTGTGAACTCTCTGCAGGCTACATGGCATGTGTGTTATGTGTATATGTGCGTGTGCATGTGTTATGTGTGTATATGTGTGAGTAAGTCCATGAGTGGGTGGGTGCTTGTCACATTGTGGGCACTGAAATGTTTATCCAAAGTCACTTCGTGGAGATCTATTGCTTTGTATGAGCCTTAAAACCAAGCTGTCCCAACTTTTTTTTTTTTTTTTTTCAAAGGCCGGGTTTTTAGAGAGACATGGCCCCTGGTTCCACAACATGTGACCAATGTTGCCAAAAGTTAGGGTTGTACACCCCTACTACTACAGCTATAGCCTCTGTTTGATTTGAATTGGCTTTACAAAATGTCCAAACCAGCACTGAACCAGAATTAAACAAGGACTAGAAAAGTACTAGCCAAGTCTGAACCCAAGACTAGCCATCATTGGGCCAAAACCAGGTCTCGTCTAAAGCTGAAAAACACAAACACTAAAATGGGACCAGTTCAGGTTTAAAATACACCCAGAATTAACTCTGCAAACAAGAAATATGTGTAGTTGCAATATTTGAAAGAAGAGTTGAGGGCCAGATCTAATCTTGGATTGACTTATGTTGAATAGGCCTGGTTCACATGTTTTACTCACCTACTTTACGCATTCTGAGCCTTTTGAATTCTTCACCACAAATGTGTTTTAAGCTTTTTATCAAAGCTGCTAGGAAGCAAATGATGTCTCGGGTATGCTTAACCGTGGGTAAGCCCCACAATGCTAACACACAAGAGGAAAACTTAGTGGAGTTTGGTGAACAAACTGGATATAATTAGCCTGATGCATCAGCTGTTTTATTCAATTTGTGGAAACTGACTTCACATCATGGAGGTTTTTTGCTTCGCAGTAAACAGGGAATTTTTTATGTAACCACTACGTTTTGTTATTTTTTGTAATGCAGGAAGTAATGCATAAACATGTGTCAGTGATTGTTCTGTGGTAAGCTTGCAAATTAGAAGGTTCAATATCATATTAATATCTTATATGAAAATGATGAAGTACATTGTAACATATCAAAGTTAATATTTGACACAAGGAACTGTCTACAGTTCTGCGATACCTGACCTAGTAGCTGGAGTGTAATGAAATTTAATTGAGGCACTAGGTGGCAACAGACTGGCATATGACATTATTAGACATAGTCAGGACATTAAGGACTAATTTCCACCTAAATAGATGCATTTGACATATGTGACATATGTGCTAGGGGAATTTAATTAAAATATTTCATAAAAATCCTGTATAGTCCCATTAAGATAATATTTTAGTCCTTCCTGGGTCAATTCAATAAGAATACAACAGCAGTAAGCTGCTGTTTACTTCCTCTGCCAGAGAAATGACAATGGAATCAACCCTTTCCTAACCACATGAAACCACATTCAATTGAGACACCATTATTGAACAGATCCCATCCCTGCGAGATATTTATTTCTGTCAGTTTTGTCCTAAATCTAAGGCGATGTAGTTGCTCTCAGAAACAAGAAATCTCAAGTGTGTGTGCCTGACTGTGTGTCCGTGGGAGGTCTGTAAAGTGTGAATTGAATCCTCCTCAGTCTGTCTCGTGTGTTGCTGCATTAATGACAAAATAAGCTCTGAAAATCATCACACTCCACATGCTAACTAGACCTTCTCATTTAATACGCCGAAGGGTTTTTAAGGTCAATCTGAAATGTGCAAAACAGAGAGAATCGTGTTGAGGTTTTACAAAGAGGCTTGTTTAATCACTCGTATTACACAACATCGTACACTGTGTTTGTTTTGCTTGCGTTGATAATTGTTGAGCAATTATTTTTTTCCTGTTTGAGTTTAAACATAGACACTCGCTGATTAAAACAACTACGGCCATAAAGCAGCACCGTCACAGTTATTTACTTCAAAGACAACAAGAAAAGAGAGCAGATGAAGAGAAATTGTGAAGTGGCCTCAAGTTTACGTGGAATGTCCTGAAATAGTATTATTCTGTATTTAAATCTACATAATAGGAGTGTGTATTGTTTGCTTACCTGAGATTCTCTGAGCTAAACTCCGACTCCAGGAATTTGAGAAACTGTTCTCTCCCGACGGGATCTTTAAGGACTTCATCGATACCAAAGGCCCACCGCTTCACCCTCTGCTGCCCCGGCTCCTTACTGTCCACACACAACAGCCACAGTCAATAACAACAAAGGCAACATGTAACATGTAGAAAAATACCTCATTCTATAAAGCGAGATAAAGCCAAAGCCTGGCTTATTTTGGACTTTCTGTTCCACCAATGTGGTAGCCAGAGTTAGCTCTGAGTTGCTGTAGTAACAAACACGCAGGTATAAACCTGGTTTGGACCAGGTCGGCTGTCAAGAACATTTTAGCTTTCTCTCAAGAAACTGCCTCAGTGATCAAATATGGCGGTCGCTTTGAGTCAATGGCTTAGCTCTCTTGTAATATTGGCCTTTAGTTTTAGATCTTTGCTAGGTTTTCTAAAGGTCATTAAACATGCGCAGTTGTGTTTTCCATACTTTGCTCACCAAGTGTGAACCAAACTGAGCCAAACAGAGCAGAAAGGGTGGGTTCGACCAATCAGAGCGGGAGTTCATAGAGCAAGAAACAGCAGCCAAAGCTAAAGCATAGAAAGCTGTTCTATACAAAAGCAGAGACTTTTTAAATGGACAAATGTTTACCATCTTAATTCAGATGTTTAGCCTGTGCACTATCACAACTGTGTGAAATCTCTCTGTCTGTGCCAACACCACATGTACATATACATTTCTTCTGAAGTTACACAGTTCCAATGCAGTGTGTAACAAAACCGCACATAGTTAATTATCATAATGCATTCTCTTTTTCTCTTGTGATGTTGTCATTTCATTGCTCTGGCCTCCTCGCAAAGTGCAAAATAAACTTCAAGCTAAACTAACTTTGCTCAGACCCAGGCTTTTTTTTTTTCCATAAAACAACTTGCAGCTTTTGATGTGTGTCACCTTGCTTCCAGTTCCCATAGTGTGGTGTCGTCTGTGATCCAGGGGTTGGACGGGTCGGGAGGCGTGAGGAAGGGGTCATATTCAAGGTACTGCTCTGTGTAGCCAATTAAACTGGTTTGGAGAAGAGAAGACAGTTAATTAAAACATAGTGAACATGATCATATTTAAGATTTGATTAAACAGTGCTTGATTTCACCCATTTAGCTGTTTTAACAAGGTTTATAACTGTTACCTGTCCAGCAAATATGAGTAAATACGTACAGTATATGTGTTTAGAGGCAATTCCTGAACTGTTCCTTTGCAACCAAATTTGTAAAAAAAAAAAAAAAGTGCCAAAATCTTCATAAAAGGCACAATAATTATGAAACTTGAAACTGTCTTAATTTTTTGCGTAAAGTATTTTTACATTTCGATGCTTTCTGATGACACACGTGAAGGAATTCCATTGTACAACTCAAATTACTACAACTTTAATCTGTCAATTTCTTCATAATTGGTAGCTTAAACCACAATAAATACCAATAACTATATCAAAAATAGCAAAAAGCAACAAACTGCAATATGAGGTTAAAGTGACATCTGTTCCTCTCTCTCTGCAGTGAACTAAAAGACTTTCTGCAGCCTTGATTCGGCGGACACAAACGGGACAAGCGTGTGGTGAATGTGCCTCCATCAGCGCAGCAAACAGCACAATAGCGGTGTGTGTATGAGCCGGGCCGGGTCCTGACACCGCTAAAGCCCGTCCTGAAGGTCATGTGATCTCTTAATTCCACACACATCGGCCCATTTAAAGGCTCAATACGGCGATCAATGGCCAATTCAAACACAGACACGCACAGAGCTGCTCACCTCTCCGCCACTTTGGACATTTTCAGTCGATGCCGATCTAATTGCAATTGCCAAAAGGTTATCTGGAGGGTTCAAAAAGAAAGAAACAAAAAATGAGATTTGTGATCTTATTAGGGTATAAGGTCGGACAATAAAAAGACATTTAAATGAACGTAACACAACCTGAACCTCACAAAATTCAACCTTAATTATTAGCTTTAAGAAAAACACTTTAATCAAAATTCATTAGGGTTAAGCCAGCCACACACTAGAGGAGTTTCTTATTCTTATTCTTAATCTTATTTGTATTTTTTTATCTTCCTTTGAAACTGACTTACCCTTATCTGTGGCTAACTCTTAATTTAGATACTTTGTGCGTTATAGTGTAACACACATAAATCACTGTTAAAAATGTTACAGAATATGGCTTTTACTTTCTATTTCTGCAGAATAGCATACTTGACGTTTTCCCTCTACAAAGATACACAGTGACTTTAAAGTGACACTTATAATCGAACGCATAATCTCATTAAAACATTTAGTTAAAAAATACTTTTGGGACATTCTTCATAGTCAATTTTATGCTTTAATGTGGAATATGATAGTTACACATTTTTTTATGTTTTTAGTTCAACAAAGACATCCAAGTAAACAAAAACCCTTTTGTTCAAGTTAGGTGTACCTTTAACATAACATTAAGTTGGACTAAGACTTTATTAAAGATGTTTTACTTTACTAGTAGTAACGATAGAATAAAGCTGAAATTGTTTTGAATTTTTCTAGCTGAATAACTACAGACACGCAGGGTTAGGCCTATCGAGGGATTATGTGTTTATCAACACGGGCGATGCACGCGCACCGAATATGCAGAAAGAGCTGCTGCTCATAGACTAAACAGGAGAAATAACTCGAGCTATGGCTGTTGTCGGCTAACTATAAGAGTTTATCACTGTGCGAAAACAGAAGTTCTGCTGCTAAATCAACATTTGTGAATGATATTCGACCCTACGGCCCTTAAAAGTTACATTCAGGTGAGAAAACACAATGAGAAAAACACTGTCTCAAGCTTCAGGAGACAGACGTCTGTCAGACCGGTTCAGACCTGATTGAAACAGCTGCTCTTGTCTTGTTTTGCTGTTTTATTCAAAGAAGTTTCCCCAGCTAAGCAGATCTACATGGAGCATGCGCAGTAGGGCGGAAAGTGACGCCGACCGAAAATTCCTCTATATATAACTTCAACAAAAGCATGTTGTCGTTGGACTAAGACTACATTAAACATGTCTGTCCTGGCTTGGTGTTGGTCGGAGGTTCTGCCACCAGGTGTTTGGCGGAAGACATCTGTCTGTGTAAATGTGCTACATAAATAAACCATTCATTCTTTCATAGTTGGTGCAGTAAAGATAACATGAAGCTGATAATTCATGAAAAATGTCCCACAGTATTTTGTTAACATTCAATCACAATGAGATGAAGCAGCAGCACCTCCACAAAGTAACACAGTGTCACTTTAAGGTCAGGGAGAGGTAAGAGAATTTATTAACAACTCAACCTGAATCCTATGCCAGT
Organism: Mugilogobius chulae; assembly: GCA_038363315.1. Classification (NCBI taxonomy): domain Eukaryota; kingdom Metazoa; phylum Chordata; class Actinopteri; order Gobiiformes; family Gobiidae; genus Mugilogobius; species Mugilogobius chulae. The sequence goes on from CM076407.1 coordinate 28,649,511, forward strand.
TTTAAGTTATTTTTCATTTTTAAACCCTTCTTACACTTTATTAAAGAAAGTTGCAAGAATTTCTCCACCAAAACAAAACAATTTAAACAGTAATATACCACCTCCGCCCCCTGGTGCACCGACCTGTTCCTGCAGCTCCTCCTCCGTGGGCTGCTTGGCCTCTGGAGCGGGGGTGTGGGTGGGACTGTGAGTGCGGATGTCGTTCTGCAGCCCGTACACCGACTGAGCGAGATCAAAGACAAACACTGTGAGCTACACTTACTCCGACACAAAGGCTCATTCTTTTCATGTGCCATCAAACGGGACATTAAGGAGCGCACCTTTCTGGTTTTGTGAGGGTTTTTCATTCTGGAGGACTTCTTAATGTCGACTTCTGTTGTGTTGACGCATCCAGGCTGAGGGAAAAAGCACAGCCAGATGTTAGAACGGCTTTGATTCTCATACCAGGAGCTTCCAACGCGAGAGTCATTTCAGTTTAATGTATGTGTTTTTGTTGTCCTGAGGCTGAATCATGCTTTTTATGAGTAAGTGGGTGAGTGCACAGGGTTGTCAATATCTAACCTGGCTCATTGATATGTCTAGAGTTGTACATACAGTATTATAGAACTGGGTAGACTGACGCTGAAGTCGTCGAGAAAGAACTGAACAACATGGTAATATTTGAATGTGATTGGTCGAGAAGTGGCCGAGAAGTCATGTTTTTTATTGAATTCAGTTGAGAGAAAAACAAAAACATGTTGGCTGTCTACAAATGCACAAATCTTTTCACGTTTGTCAAAAGTCATAATAGTCTGTAATTCTGCTTAAACAGGTTGAATATTGTTTGTTTTGGTTCGTACGGGCACTTTGGCTCAAACTCAATCCTGTGCTGTGATTGGTCTGTCTGACAGTGGCCATTTCTAACCGTACAACAGGAGTCACTCCAGATGGATTGTCTAGATCAGGAGTGTCAGACTCAAATGGAGCTGGGGCCAAATCCATCGGAGTCAGAGTTGGTCGAGAGCCGCATTTTAAAATATAAGTCCTTTTGTGTTATTATTAATCACGACATTCCAAGAATATTTTGGACAAATTGTATGCAATTTGCTGCATTCCAGAGCATTTTAGGGATGAAGTCACATCTCAGCTATGGCCTTTGTATTTCTAATGTATTTCTCTGTCGTCAGCGCTCGTCTGAAGTGCATTCTGGGACCTTTAGTTCAAATTGTTGCCTGTTTTTATCAGGGGCCACTATCCATAATAATCAGAAATCAGCTCAAGGGCCACATGAAATCATCTTGAGGGCTGCATTTGGCCCAGGGGCCTGAGTTTGACACTTCTGGTCTAGTTTTGTTAGAGAAAGGTTAGTCTAAATCAGCCTCTAAAGCAGCTCCTCACACCAAACTTTACAACAAAGCATTTCTACTTTATATTCCTGAGAGACACATTTTTTGCTGTGCACAACTCGCCACAACTTTAAACACAGTTTGTTGTCACACTAAATTATTGTATTGTATTTTTCTGAAAAAATAGAAAAGGTAAAATTGCCATTCCAATACTGAACCTAATGTTGAATGTTTGGGACACGTGTTAATACCAGATTCAATCTGTTGGATCCTCTGATCTGTGTTACAGCTCTGCTTTACAGGCTTGGACTGACAACAACAACATTTTGAAAACTTTGCAGACGATTCAAGAAATGCATTTTCCATTTGTGCAAACACAGGGCTCTCGGGAATTAAAAAAAAAGCATAAAAATAGACACATTTACAAGTATACACTTGAACACAACAGTGAGGTCTGCTCAGCATGATCATCATAATAAATATTAAATATTAGATATAGGTCCATATTTAGTTTGAGCAGTCAGTCTCACAGCTGCAAGTATGTCTAATTTTACTTCTGTAATATTCAAATTGTTAAAATTGTATGTTTTTTTTTTTCTTTTTTTCAATTTTACTCAGAAGCTTAAGTCAAAAAATATATTTATACAGTATATCCAATTTTGCTGACCTCGTTATGTGTAACTTAGGTAACTTTACACATAAAATGCCTTATTCCTTATTATAACCATGACATGATGAAAAACTAATACATCTCTTCTTACAGGAATTTCTAGTGGTGGTAAAAATAAAAATAGTGATCATCTGTGTAATGTCTGTAAAGGTTTTGTTGAATATTTTAACTCTAATGCATGTAAAGTAGATCTATTGATAAGGCAAAAACATCATTATTAACAACAGTGCAACCCTAAAGGTAGCTCTTTTCGACAGCACACAGCGAGAGTCTTGCCAGTTTCCGTGCACCGTGCCATATATAGACACTGTCATATTCTGCCTAATTAAACCTGGAATGTGCCAATTCTCACAAAACAACCCAACCAGCAGGAGCCCGGCCTGCGCTGCGACGCTGTGCGAAAAGCTTCTGATTGAACAAGTGGTCCAATCTAGGCCTCATCCCCGAGTAAAGCGCTAAGTAGCTGCGGCGCGTCACTGTGAAATTTGAATTAATATTGATTATGTTGCTCCAAGGACGCATAAATTGAACTTGTTATTTCCCAATTAAGCACGGTGCGGCTGCCTGTACGGATATGCGGCGGGAGGGGCTGAATGCTAATGCGTGAGGGCTAAAGTGTATGAGGTAACGTTCTATGAGTCTGATATGTTTGGACAGTTATCGATGTGGCATTTCTGCAGCGTGTGACCAGCAGTTCGGTCTACACTGTATGTAAGTCAGAGATCTGTTCTGTAAAACGCACTTTTCTAAGTTTTTACAATAGTGTTGTCTCATTAGTTTACCTAAAACTGTATTTGAATGGATTCTTGCATGTTTGAATAATCTTGTGTTGTGCTGAAACTGATGCTCAAGTGCTAACAATTTTTGTCTTTATATACTTGTGATTAGTCATAAAAATCTGATTCCACATACATGTAGTCACGTTTTCGTCCTAACAAATTTGTAATAAAAAATTTTCTCTAAGGTTGCACAAGTGTTGCTTCAGTTTTGTGTTTTGTGTTTTACGATGAACAAAATGTAAATTGCTGATCTACATATGCTCTAGTTTATCACTAATTATATAGAAAAAACACAATAGGTATCCTTTAAAATGTGGTTTCCTCGTTAAAAACACAACTGGAGCTTTGTAGGAGAGACACTGAGGTTTGCTTTAGTATTCACTTTATACTTTCCTACCTTCTTTCCCCAGCAGCGCACTTCCTGTTTAGCTTTGTTAAGGTGGCTAACATGTTTGCTTGACTGTCTTGCAAGGCGATCTCAAACATATATAATGACAATTAAAATAAACGTATTGACTGAATTCTACAGGCTAATCACTGCTAAGCAGTTCCTCTACACACCAGTCTACATAGACTGAACAAGACTTTGAAGGTTTTCCAGAAGAATTTGTTGAATTTTAGGTTAAAATACATTTTATTGTTCTGTGGGAACCTTCTTTTGTGTCTCTGGGGCATCTGGTCAGGAGCAGTGAGCTCCACAGTACAGAGCTCAGGGCTAGGTCAGGACTTCCATGGCTGTAAAATATTTCATACGACGAGTGTTTTGGTTGGTGGGGAAACCGAAGTACCCAGAGGTGAGGTGAGAGTGCTAACCACTCTGCCACTGTGTCGCATATCAATTATGTCAACAACATGTAATAATATTACCCTTTGCGGTCTATTTTTGTGTTTTTGTTAACTGTTGTGTGCTATTTTGGCCATTTTTTCTACTTAATATGTTATTTTTGTATTAAACATGATGATCCATTCCAGCCTCGAAATGGTCTAATTTTGCAGCTACAGCTAATGTTTTAGCCTTGTTTAAACTGCTTGTTTGGTCATTAGAGACTTTTTGTGGTAATCTCATCTCAACAAAAGGAGAAATTGACCATTCAAAACAAACAAAAAAATTTGTAATGTAGAATAAATCAGTTAAATAAAGATTCAGATGGATGTTAATGTTAAAACTGTCACATACTGTCACAAGTCTTTGGAGTGGATGGAGACAGCAGGATTTTTGACTCAGACTTTTGTGAATAAAAGAAAACACAACTTTGGGTATATTTTTGACAAGGAAACACTGTTCAGCTCAGTCAGTTTTGCATAACAGAGGAGCTTTAACACTGTGATGATCGTTAGAGGTTTTTTTAGTCCTCTGTGTGTAAACCTTTTCCAGCAGAGTCCAGACTAAAGCGTTGTGTTATTGAGAGCTAATAGTTAGTTTCACTCACCACTGGTCTGTGCACGTCCCAGAAAGCTCTTTCCTGGCTGTCCAGAATCTTACGCTCGATTTTGTCTCTTTTCTTGTCGACTCTGTAAAAACAAGATGAGACTGTTAGGAACTGGTAAATACAGTGAGTACAGCAAAAGAACCGGATAGTATAACACTGATAAAAGATATTATAACACTGAAAACATGCATCTTTTTTTGTTCTTTTCTCATATTTCTAACACAGTATGTCTAGTTAGACCCATTTTAAAGAGACCCCTTTTGTTTTTATATGTATTTAATAAGAAACTCTAATTGTAGAGAGAGAGAGACACAAAGCTATGTAAAACTGCTTAGAAAGAGAAACAAATCCATTGACGTTTTTTTTTTTTTTTTTTTTCCAAAAGCAGACCTGATAAGCCCCGCCTCTTTATAATAAAAATGTACTTTTATAAGTTCTACTTTTTTATAAGCTCTATTAGTTTTTAATATTTCAACCCTGTATGCCTTATTTAGAACCTGTATTTTTGAGTAAGTAAATACAGACAAGTAGGTGGGGATAGGTGGTAGGTAAAAACAGGGATTTTCTGAGCACTTGAGCATCAGTTTCAGAACAGTACAAGATTACTCAAACTTGCATGAATCAATTTGAAAACAACTTAGTGTAAACACATTATTAGACTTGTATTGGTAAAAAGTACATTTTACATAATAGCTTTCCTTTAAGATCAGTTTACATTCAATAAGATGAGAAATCTTCAAAATGTAGTTGAGCTAAAATGGGAATAAAATAATTTTTACTTTACCTATCAACATTTATTATAAAACTAAAGCTAGTTACTTCCATCAATAGAATGGATTTTTAATACTAAACCAGGACTAGACTAGACAAAGACAAGAACACTAGACAAGGACAAAAGCTGGAATAAACCAGGATTCGACAATGTCTAAAACTATTTTAAACCAGGATCAGACCAGCACTTAAACTAGACTAAACCTGGACTAAACCAGAACTAGACCAGGACTAAAACTGTACTAAACCAGCACCAACACACAGGATTTGTTGGCAGTGTCACCTTTCAGTTTTATTTTGAAATACTCACCTGCTGTTCTGAGTTCAGCTTTACTTCCTGTGTTTTCTCTACTTCCTGTTTACTCCTGTGTTTCCCGCCTTTTTTTTTTTTTTTTTTTTTTCAGCCCAAACCTACACCTGTGTCTCTTGTGTCTTCTCCCGTGCATGGATTGTACTTTGTGTTTTTCCCAAGATTTGGATGATACTTTGGTTGCATTGGATTGTTCATTTTTTTAAGTTTTCCTTTCTACAACTGAGTCCTGGTTCTTCATGCCTGTCTTCAGTGTGGAGTATTTGCCCTTTATTCAGAGACTGTGCTGCCGATGGTAAGTCTGTTATATTTACTCTTGCCTGTACTGTGCATGTGCTGCTTTTAGCTTTGTTGGTGCTACGTGGTTAATTTAATTTTCAGTGTCAGAGATCGTTCAGTCTGAGAGATTTCTTTCTTTAGCAGCTGTAAATTTGTGTGCGAATGTGTCGTCTCTGTAACTGTCAAAATAGTTCTTCAAATCAGCATGATAATGGAGTCTTAGGTGTGTGTTTTGTAGTCCTCTTTTGGATGTTGTAGTTTTTTCTGAAAGTTGTCTTCATCTCAATTGCCTTTTTAAACCTGGCCAATGTTAAGGCCAATGCGATGTTAACTCTTTTCTAAGTCGAACTGTTGTCGGAAATCCGGGTTACAATCAGTTGTGTGACATCTTGCTCAGCTTGACAACGACGTAAAGGGGAAAACATGTTTGGCACGACTGGAGGAGATGCTCAAATACTAAAGTTTGGAGACTGTAAACAACTATTGTGCAATGGAGAGTGAACATAAAGACAGTGTGACTCCATTTGAAGTTATAAGCTTGGCCAAAAGAACCACAAATGCGAAAAAAAAAATAAAGACTATTTTGGTCACAAAAGTAAGACTAACTCCTATTTATTCAGGCAGAAATGCGTCTCAAATGCTGTAGTTATTTTTTCTGTGTCGCAGCAGTAAGTTTAAAGCACTGACAGTGATAGTCAGGGGTTAAAGTGGGCCGGAACGGTCAGGAACGGCGTTCCGGCACCTTCAATGACCTCCAAAAAAAATACATATTTAAATTTCATTAAAAATAACATTGTTATAATAAAATAAACACATGCAAAATGATTATAGTAATTAAAGGATTGAGTTCCAGTTGCTTTGAGTTGCAGTTGCATTTATTTGTAGCTTAGATCTATTTGATAGGTGATTAAGTCAGCGGCAACAGCGAAATGAACAACTGGCCCTGAACTACACGCGCACCTCGCTGCACAGCGCAGAGTCCAGTGGCAGTCATGTCACTCACGGGGAAACTGCTCTGTGTCAGAGGACAGGGCTCATCTCACAGCGGGACGGAAGACCCCAAAACAAAACTTTAATAACTTTTCTCTTCAACTATGTCAACACGGAGCTCAAAACTAAAGGCGACGTAAACGACGATGCGATCACCGCGCGTGTTCCTCGAGACAACTCGGCCGCGGAGGGCGAGCCCCTCCCGCTGGTGCTGTTTCGGATGTGAGGAAGTCTGACAGTGCGGTGCGCACGAACGGGAGAGAGCGATATAAGCTTCCAAATAACCGCGTGTGGTTTTACCGCGCTAAAACTTGACTTATAAATTGGCACAGATGTGTAAAAGCCCAGCACTGAGGGCAGAGGGGCAGGAGCAGGAGCAGTGACAGGAGCAGAGACAGGAGCAGGAGCAGAGACAGGAGCAGTGACAGAGACAGGAGCAGGAACAGAGGCAGGAGCAGAGACAGGAGCAGGAGCAGGAGCAGTGACAGGAGTAGATACAGGAGCAGGAGCAGTGACAGAGACAGGAGCAGGAACAGAGACAGGAGCAGGAGCAGTGACAGGAGCAGAGACAGGAGCAGGAGTAGTGACAGGAGTAGATACAGAGACAGGAGCAATGCATGGGCAGGAGGGACTCAAGGAGAAGAGAGGAGCTGAGTAGGCTATAGTGTACACAAGCTATTGTGGGTTACAATAGAGTGTGTACACCAAATTATAGAAATTGTCTTGTCTTATTTTTGTGAGGAAGATAGATAGATAGATTTCAAAACTTCTTGTTTTTAGCAGTTACCTACTTGATAATGCTCTTAAAACCACATGTGCCTAAAACAGTTTTACAGAGCTAAAGGAGGCATCCAGGGCTGGGGCCTCCCTAATCTGGTCTCTGGTTGCCTCTATTTTTATTTATTTATTAATTACCTCATGTTTTTTAATTATGGTAAAGTCACATCAAATAATAAGAATATCACATCTAAAACTCACCAAAATGCAGGAAATTGCATTGATTTTTTTCAAAATTCCCAGACCTCCCTTTTTTAAAGAGTAGCTTGATTCCAGCTGCTCAATGTCAAGACATATCAGAGAATTTCTCTCTTCTGCAACCTCCAATAGCAAATATAAGTTACAATATAAGAAAGAAAAGACTATTTACTTTTAATCAAATCATTTGGATTTCGGTTTGTTCAAAATCCTGCTTATGGCCCTGACCCTAAAATAGAGTTCCCCCACCTCCCAAATCCCACTTTAACCACTGGTGATAGTCTCCATTTTACTTTGGTTCATCAGCAGTTTTACGCTAAACTTCACAAGCCTAATTAACTAGAAGTACTAAAGTCAATCTGAATGTTTACAATAGACGGGTTTTCCACGTCCAGAAAACTCATAAGAGGGAAAGATAAAGAGTTTAACAATGACATAAGGCAACCAACATAGGAACAATACATAATCTTGTGTTTTAAACACTTTAGTCTACTCGTTTGGGTTTCATTTCCTTCTAGAAGACGCATATACTGTAGTTTCTACACTCTAAACATAATTTGCCAAGTGTTGCTATTACGTTTTTTTTACAGGCTTGAGCAGATTAAATTTTAGATTTTTATTGTCACAACCGACTACAAAACATAACATTTATATTTTTTATGTCAGAACCGAGAATAACGAGAATGAAATGGAATGTGCTTTGAACACTTGTTTTAAGGTATAAACATGTCCAACTTATGCCTTAGAAAGTCTTTGTGACATTTTCGACACATTATAATGTTGCTGAGAATTGTGATATATTGATCATATTCGACCCAAAACCCTGTGGATATGCACGTTTATTAAACTGATCATTTTGTGTCAAACCGTCGCTGTTTGTTCACTAAAATCTGTTATAATAATACAATCTATCTAGCTGTTGTATTTGTTAATAATTTACCCAAATAAAATTCTTCTTTATTTAAGTCTGAAGTCAATTTACTATGTTTTATCTGAGTAATGGTACTCTCCAGAGCCGGAGCTAACCTTTTGGGAGCCCCAAGAAAAAATCAGCTTCAATCTTTTCTACAAACCCTAATCAGTCAAGTCAAACAGCATTTAAATTGACTTTTTTGTTATAATTAAAAAAATATACAAAAAGTGACAGAAAAAATAATGTTGGCTAAATAATATTTCTCACAAAAAAGACATAAAACAGATGCTTTTCACAAAATGTGGAGTGGGTTATTTTAGACCAACATTTTTATTTATTTATTTTTGCATTTGTCAATTTATGTCTAATTTAATGTTTAATTTTATAATTAATATATAATTGCAGTTTCACTTGGTGTCAGTGTTTGTCAGTGGGGCCCCAGCACTGTCCCTCCCCCTCTGAGCTCCGCCTCTGTTCCCTCTTCATGTGCGATGGTGGTGTTCACAGCTGATATTTATAAACAGAAATACTAAAATAAAACTTTTTCAGGACAAACAGCTTCATGTGTTATGTGGCTTTTGAAAGAATTCAACAGAAATGTGCAGAAATCCATCATATTTCTCTACAGTAATTTTCACAACTAAATCTGCAGACGTTTTAGTTCATCCGCTGTTTGTGTTCGTAATTCAGACAATAGTTGTTCTATTGACACAAAATAAAGATTGGCTGATGGTTTATGAGATTTCGAACTTTTACTTGTTGTCCTAACTGTTCCAGAATCTTTGACTTTGAGCTCTTTGTGCTGAAAATGATCACACATGTTATCTCTTCTGTCAGTCTTGAGCAGGGCCGGCCCTAGCCCTTTTGGCGCCCTAGGCAAGATTTCATTTGGAACTCGCCCCCAAACACCAATTTATTTTCATTACATATAATTGTGTATAGTGGCCTTTGTTTTCCTGTATCTGTAATATTTTTACTCATTAATGCATATTTTACAGTTTTACAATAAGTTCTGCATAATTTTATACAATATTATGTAGTATATATCTTCACCAAAATTTTAAATGTTTGTAGTTGTAATTATAGTGTGGCCCTAGTCCTCTGCTCTCTTCTCCACTGCTTCATCTTGAACAGAGCCGATCAGTTTCATCCTCACCCTGGATTTGTGAACAGAAATAATAAGGCTTGAAATTTTTGTAAGGACAAAAGCCTCATGTTTTATGAGACTTCAACCACCGCTGTAATTTGGGTGATTAAATCTGCATTTGTTAAAATTCATAGGGTTTTCGTGGGCATAACTTCATGAATATGTGTCCTATTGAGACAAAATAAAAACTGGCTAATAGCTTATGAGTGGTAGAATTAGATTTTCATTTTAGGGCTGGAATTTGGCGCCCTCACCACCAGATGGCGCCCTAGGCAACCGCCTAGTTCGCCTATGCCCAGGGCCGGCCCTGGTCTTGAGCGCAGCACAGAGGAAGTGTCTGTGTCTCTGCCGTGTTACAAAGACAGAAGAGAGGACAAGTGATCACTTTTAACCTGGATTTTAAAGCAGGGTTTATGTACGGCGAAAACCAGAGGGTGAAGCAACAGGCATGATGACTGATAGACTAACATACGCTAGAAAAACTATCAGCGCTCAGAAGATGGGGTCCTCCTCACATGCGAGGCCTTACTTCGCCCTACAGCTTGTGTAGTCTGCGTATAAGAAGGTTCGGCTCTGGAGCTCTCTGATATCACAAATTGCAAATGAGCTGTTTTTGGGGCCCTTTTCTGCTCTGGTCCTCGGGGAAACTAGCACCATTGACCCCCCCAGTCCGACACCCCTGTCTATATTAACACAAACACAAGACAACACTTTTTTTGCAACACACACTCCTGTCAGTCACTTTCTGCTTGTATCTCTTTGGGTTTATTAGTTCCCCAGATTCTTTAACATCCCATACACTATTAAACAGCCATCTCTTCATTGCTTTAAATAAGTTATTGTTGATTCAGGCTTTGTCCAACCTCCGAGAACATTTTTTAGAACAGCTCATCTAAAAATCAATAGTCGTTTAAGTATTTACTAAACTGAGCAGAATTCACTACAGGCGTCTTTTTCTTGGCAGTAAAACAAAGCTCTGAATCTATTGTGAAATCTGCTTTAGCGCTGAAACGTTGGCTCCTACTGGGAATAGCATTGGGCTGTTAAGTAAGACGTTTTATGCGCTGCCAACGCCTAGCCATTAGCGGCTAACGGTATTCTTTTAACTACAAAGCTACAGGACAAAATGGCGCGCGTTATAGACTTTTTCGATTGTTTGTGAAGGACCTACTTTGCTTGTGCTTCTGCTTGCATAAAATGAACTCCCATTTCCTGGCAAACGCTCTCTGTAGCCTGGCTAAGCTCTCCTGGAAAAGAGAAAAGAGAAGAGGTTAGCGCGACAATAGCGGCTAAAGCTAATGACCTGGTTCTTCTCATTGTCTCTGTGGAAGATACCGTGAGTTAAATCCACTCCAATGGAACTGTGCCATCTTGTTTTTCCTTTGAATGGAATTTTGTACAGTGTTTAAAGTGCCTATGACAGGTTGGGCTACACTGTAAAAAGAACTTTTTTGTCAATTAAATGTTTTCTTGCTTTTTCTCTTTCCTCTCTCTCTCTCTCTCTCTTGGTCTTTCTCTTTGTCTCTTTCCCACATTCCTCTCTTATCACTCTTTTCTCATTCTCCCCTTTTGTCTTGCTTTACTTTTTTCACACACTCTCTCCCTCTCTTCGTCTTTCCTCTTTCTCTCTCTCTACTGTCTCGTTCTCCTCTCTCCTGCTCTTTCTCTCTTTCTGACTCTTTTTATGATAATATCTCCTGTCTGTCTTTCTTCTCTCTAGCCCTTTCCTCTCTTTCTCTCTCTCTCACATTCTCTCTCTTTCTGTCTTTCCTTTCTCCTGTCTCTCTCTCTTTCCCTCTCTCTCCCCTCTCTTTCTTTGTCTCTCTCTCGTTCTCCCTCTCCCTCCCTCTCTGCTTCTTTCTTTTTCTTCTCTTTCTTCCTCCCCCTCTCTCTCTTTTCCTCTCTCTCACCCCTCTCTCTTTCTCTCTCTTTCCTCTCTCTCTCTTTCTCTTTCTCTCTCTCTTTCTCTCTCTGGCAGACAAATAACAATAGGACAATGTTGTTGAATAAAAAAACAAAACAAAACAAGAATGTCCAAAAACAGCCTTACTTTGGGCAAACTTTGTGCTTCTCAATGACGACACACAGTTAACAGACCAGTTTTTACAGTGCAGATTTAGTGAATGCTCAGGGGAAATAAAGACAGAGGCCAAACAATAGAAAACAGTGCTCAGTCTGGAGACATGATGCATGTGACGTGTCTTATATGGCACAGTACAATATATCATTATTAAAATACATCGCCTTGCCTCTGTATCTACTGTGTTCACAACTTTGTACTGAATAACAACATGCTATGCCAGATCTGTAGTTCCATGTAAATAGATAACCATGTTGTTGTGTCATTAAGAGATAAATGCTAAAAAAACATTTTGACTTGTCTAAAAATAATTATATTTCTAAACAAATACAGCAGCTTAACTTAGAGTGTAAGTAAAATGTGTGCCTTAAAGTTTTAAACTACTGCATTTCGGCTTGTAAATGAGAGTTGCCTGTATAACTTACAACAGGAGAGTTAAACTCAAATGAAGCTGGAGCCAAATCGATCAGAGTCAGTCTTGGTTTTAAAATATTGGTCTACCTGTGTTATATTAACCTGATCTCACAAGAAAGCGTGCACATAACACGACTTGACATAGCATATGATTAACACAATTTCACGCCCTTTTTTTCCCACACCTTTTTGCATTAATATGCCACATGTTGCAGCTTCAGTTCATGGTGGTTGTAAAGATGTAGTATTATTTAGAAATATTCTTAACCTACCCCAATCCCCAGCCCTAAACACTCATTTTAGTAACTCAAAGCCTAAACTTACCTGTTAAACCTAAAGAAAATGTCCCCAATGTGGCTTCAACCAAAAGTCATGTTTTTTACACTTTTTCATATCGTGCAACAAATACGGCGAAACATATTTACGCAAAAATGAAGTGAAATTGTGCTCCTCCTACACTATTTATGTGTTGTGGTATATGTGCGCTTTACTGTGAGACTGTGTTGGTTATATTCAGTTATGGCAATAGGGGCTAAAGCTAATATAACACATTTACTGCCCAGATTTATAATGTATTACTTTATGTTACATTATATTATAATCCCAAGAAAATTTTGGACAAATAGTTTGCAATTTGCTGCATTTCAGTGCATTTTAGAGGTTTTATAATATATAAGCCTTTGTATGTTAGGCCGCAGTGCATTGTGGGATCTGCAGTTCAAATTGTTATGTGTGTGTATCAAGAGGCCTATTGATACACACATTGATATTTATACACTATTGATAATAACCAGAAATCATCCCCAAGGTCCACATAAAATCAACTTGGTTACAAAATATATTTGTGAAAATCTGAACTCACTTTCAGTTATCAAAGTAAAGTATTTTACAAATTTTAGAAAATGTATCTTCCTGAATATAAATGATAACATCACACTAGGAAGTAATAGCACATTTTTAATTTTAATTAAAAAAAAACAAAACACATTGTTAAATGTAATAATAGTTTTTAGTGGTCAAATTAAACTTGTCCTTGTGTGATGTCGTTGGTTTAGAACTCTGCTCTAGTATTCTCCTAAAACAAACACATTTTCAAACTTTTCCTCACAAACCTGTTCTTGCTTTATGTAAAATAATCATTTATATTCACAAGAAGTTTTAGTCTTTCAAATATAGTCTGTCATAGGCACTTTCACCTTATTTGTATTAAGACTTTTTATATACACTGCATTTTGAATTGTACCTGAAACAAACTCACTGCTATAAAGACGTTACATAAAATAAAATCAACATTAAAACTCTGGGACTGCCATGTTTAGAACAGACATTAAAAGTGACTTAGTTTCCTTCTGTATCGCATCCAATGAAAACCCAGACTCACACACTTACCGCTTCGTAGTCTGCCAGCTCCAGGCGTGCTTTGTTTTGCATTGTTCTTTTGCAGAGGTAAACAGCTGTATGTGAGACAGACACAGACAGAGAGAGTCTGGTTAGAGCAGGTTTAGCAGATACATAAGTGGCTCTGCTTTTAATGTTTTAATCCTCTCAACTGCACCAGGCTAAACACACACACACAGGTCACACAAATCTCTTTTTTTCTCTTTATAATGCTTCTCTTCTCTTACAGTAAATGCAGAACAAACAATGAAAATGAAACGGTCAATTAGACAGTTATTGTTGCAATGAATCGATTAGTTGTTTAGAATGTAAAAGTCATTCAGGATCAGGATTTTTTTTTTAAAGTATCGACCTTTTTGCTTGAGTGAACGCCCACTTCGCCCTGATAGAGGCAAAAGCGCTGTCTGTGTTACAACTATGGAAACTGTGCCAAAAACCTGCCTGTTTCTAAGGTAATTTTGATTGATTTTAACAGTAAAAGAACTGCATCTTGTTATGTGAATGTCTGCACTAACAGACAAGGTTGTAACAGACCTTTTGATGAAGACAAAAGATGCCAATGGGCGGCAGGAATAAATTCAAACTGGAATCCTCACAGACGTGTGAGTGAACATTTTATACAAAGTACGTCAAGGGTAAAGGTTTGTAAAGGAGAAATTGAATATCTAAACCAGTTTGAATTATCTGTGGCTAGCGCTGGCCTCATATATATAGTCAAGACTCAGATTCAGACCATTTTATTAATCCCACGAGGGACAATTAGTTCGAGCAGTAAAAAAAGCACATCCATAATATTAAAAACACATACAACACATATTTGGCTCAGAGCACAGAACTTGTTTATCTACAAAATAGCTAACTCCTGTGCTTATGCGTATTTCCTGTTAGCGTTAGCATTTACACAGTTACACATCTCTTAGTAAAAACACAAGTGTCTATTGGTGAAATATTCTCCTGATTTGTAAAGTCTTTAACACGTTTTCACTGACATTCACACAACTCACTGTTCACTGCCTGATCTTCTAAATATGTATTCATTTTAAACTGACGAGGAAGCCTCATAGAAATGAACTGAACAGGAAATGAACAAGCCAACTGACATTCCGTGCACAGAGCCAATTCTGAACAAGAAGGAGCTTTGTTGTCTTTATGACAACCAATAAAAAATAGTCCACTTAATCCCTTAAAAACTTCTATTTAAAAGATGAATAGAAGTAAGACTAAAAGATTTAAGGAGCTTGTTTAAGTTACAGAACACCAGACTCTTGTGTGGTTTCAAGACAAAACTCTGTTACCACATAATGGTACAAATCGCGAGGATAAAGTCAGGCAAACTTGTTCATTTGATAAATTTGACAAACAGCAAGAAGAAGGTATGGAGCAGCTTTTCCAAATATTTTGATTTGTGCGCTCCGATCTCCACCACAACTGCACTGAACTTGCACTAGAAGTAGCCTTTGCTTTCTTTACCAACAATAAGAAACTCTGTGAGAATTAGTCAGTTTTGTGCTCCTTGTAAAGCTGCGTTCATGCACTTTTGCCTTCTGTCATGGCGCATCTATGTGATCATGTGATTTAGGTGCAAATGGTCCATAAATATAAAGGCAAGAAAAAAAAAGTTTAATTCTAGATCATTCTAGCTTGGTTTTGAAGACATTTAAGCTAAATTATTTGCCAGTGTCTTATGAACATTTTGGCAAATTTATTTTTCTATTTTAAGCTAACTTCTCTTAGAATAAATCAGAACCAATGAAATAGTTTTACATTACATAAACACCTAAATCTTACCCAGTTAAAACACAAATCCAGATTAAAATTCTTAATCCGTGTCATTTTAAGCAAAGTAGTCTGTTTAAAAAAATATACACATTTCTATCTTTTTCATTTGTGAATTATCAAGTCTTTTTTAATTCTCAGTTTACTAGAATGTGAATTTACAGACTCCCTGATGTGTCCTTTTGTGTAGCATTTTTGTTTTATCTTGGGTCATTTATATTAATCTTGCAAGTTACATTTTCATCAGATGCATATCTAGATTAATTATAAAGACATGGATTAAATCATGCTTAATTCTTCTTAATATTCACAACATTGGCCATTATTAACAGCTAGACATTGATTGATTGTCTTAATAACTTGTTTCTGTCATATTAAGAAAAAAAATCTACCGTCTCCAACTGTGTTTAATGCACGTGTTGTATGTGAGAATAGGTATTTGTATCGATTCACTTCACATTTCTACATGTTGCATCATGTTGTCCAACATTTTAACCACTAAACAGTTTCACTGAGCCACTAAAACGAGACAAATACAACCTTTTTCTGTCCCTTAAGTTGAAAATATGAAGACATGACTTCAAAGCAGTTCTAAATATAGACAAAACACATTTAATTGACCATTAAACTGGTCATTATGCTGTTAATGTCGGTTTTATTAACACATCATTTGAGTAAATTGGCTGTTGCCGGGTAAGCTTTCCCATGATGCTCCTGGGTAATCCCATAGTGAGCCTTTAGCTTGGTGAGTGACTGACAGAGAG
This sequence comes from Mugilogobius chulae, assembly GCA_038363315.1. NCBI lineage: Eukaryota > Metazoa > Chordata > Actinopteri > Gobiiformes > Gobiidae > Mugilogobius > Mugilogobius chulae. The sequence continues at coordinate 28,665,532 of CM076407.1, forward strand.
CTGTTTTTAGCTTTATGAAACCTTTATCTGGTTTGTGGACAGCGCACGCTCCACGAGTACAATAAGCCACAGTTCATTTGTTTGAGTCCGATTGCATCAGAGCACAGGGCATATGTCGAATTACAAATATAGAACAGTGTTATTGCAGAATGTGGAGCGATACTGATGGAGCAGTGTGAAATCTCAGGCTTTGTGAGGTGGCTGTCGGGTTAGAAATGACTGCAGACTGTCTGAATACAGAACAGTCGCTCAGGTGATGCGCTGACATTTGGAAACGAACATGTTCATATAAGACGCGTATTCTCAGATGAAAAAAACCATGTGTCCCTTGCACTTCATAGTCTTAGCACCATCACCATGTTAAGAAGACAGATTATTTTAGGACTGAAGGCACTTGTTGTTCACTATAGACTGTAAAATGTGTGGCCATTGTAAAGTCTGTGGTTGTGAGTACATTTTCTGTCTTACAGAAAATGTGCATTTATTAAATTCACATTCTCCATCCACAAATGCCCAATCTGTCCCAGCAGACATCCTGACAATCACCCAAACACTTCCTATTTTTTGGATAGCTGTGTTGTTGAAAACTGTAAATATTGCTATCACTGAGTGAGGAAGGGGTTGCTGTTAATGCTTAAAGACTCTGTGTCTGTGAAGAACGCTGTACAATTTATAGTGTGGGGAGTAACTCATTACAAAAGTAACTAGTTCTGTAATATATTACCCTTTTCAGTAGCTGAGTAGTGTACCTCAATACCTGTTGATAATATACTGTATTAGTTACAATCTGAGTAACTCAAGTTACTTGTATAAAAAATAACTGGATTAATATTCTATTAAAAAATGACCCTTCAAAACAAAACTCCGCTACAACTGGTGTAGATGAGTTTCTGTGGCAGCTGCTGACCTAAAGGTTAATACAATATTAGGAAGAAAATGTTGTGACTTCACATTTCCATTAATTGATCAAATTCAAGTGCAAATTTAACCAGATTAGTGTTGGACAATGTCTTAACAAATGTATGAAAAGCTCGCAGTAACTCACTGTAACTCACAGTAGTGTAACTCAGTTACATTTTGAAACAGTAATATTGTAATACAATATATTAAATTTTTTGTATCTATGTAACTAGTATATATATAATGTATAACTTACCCAACACTGACAATTATTGCTACTTAATTGTTCTAAATAACATTCCCATGTCTGTCATGACAGACTGGCACCTGACCACGGTCATGTACAACCAACATGTTGGGAACCACTGAGTGAGCTGAACAGACAACCACAAGGACACATTATGTAGAGTCTAATACAGTCGGCCAAACTCGGCCGACACGGGAGTCTAAATTGACCCTCGAATTTCAGGTTTGTTGGTCAAATTTTGTGTTAAAAAGACACTGTGTACTGTTCTAAAATACAGTAATGAAAAACAATTTAATGATTGTTTCTCAAATAAATTTTTTAAATACAAAACAAATTTGGTTTGGCCGTCGGAACGTTTCAACTTTGACCTGCCAAGGAAACATGTTTGTGCGACTCTGATCTAATACACAAACAGTACTATGTGTGAAAAAAAGATAATTAATATGGACAGTGCCATAGCAATTCAAACTTTAAATATTTTTTTTCTGAATAGCATAAATGTCCCTCATAACAGAAGAAGAAGCTCATAGTTAGAGAATACAGTCACATATATTTAGCCTTTCCAGTCCGTTCAGCCGAGCGACGAGTGCCACTGGAACGTCTCCAGTTCAATCATTCTGCCAAATACTATTTTGCCAACTCAATTTGTAATCTGCTAACTCTGGGGCTAATTGCAGTCATTTTCACATTGTGCTTTTCGGAACAAAAACTTAATCAAAGTGCAGTGAATGAAGAACGTGAACATTAATTCTCTCACCATAGTCTGTGTTTTCTGGTTCCCAGCAGTTCGATGGCCAAAAGTATGGAGTCTGAAACAAAGACATTACAATTACACAGTGAAAATGCTGGCTCATGTTCAACATACTGTATTTACAGTCTGATGGAATTGAAAAAGGTCTAAAACTTGAATCACATAAGCAGATTGTGGAATTAGCACACCTCTTAACCCAACACTTGACCAATTCTGTAAAGACTGAAGAGATGGCAAAAGTACTGAAGTTCACTACTTAAGTAAAAGTACAGTTACTTGTCTAAAAACAACTCTGGTAAAAGTCCTGCAGAAACTTCTTTACTTGAGTAAAAGTATAAAAGTAAAAAAAGTAAAATGTATCACACTGCCAAAAGTTATTCTCTACTCTTGGTTAAAACTATACATTTGTCAGCTTATGTCACTTGTTTCAAGACATTTATGATTGTTTTCAAGACATTTGAGGTTGGCTCAAATTGTCAATGAGGTGAGTAAAAATGTCTTACTTCAATAGCAAATAATTTGGCTTGAAATAAGAACAAATTTATTGAAACAAGGCAGAAAACTCATCGAAACAAGTCATGTAATATAGGTACATCAAGTAAAATCATCTTAACCAGAACAAATACCAGGATACCAAGATTAAAATCCAGAATATAAGACATTTAAAAGGTTGTATGGAGGATTTTCAAAAAATATTTGTGGTCAGTCTTGGTCAAAAACAGTTGCATAGATTTGTAACAGCCTAGTATTTATGCTAAACAAACATTTTTTTAATAAAAATATATAAACTGTGGACATGATGAGGCCAGTAAAACGTTGACCAATAGATAACGAGGTACCTCATTATCTATTTGTCTGTTAACCTGTCAAGCAAACCTTCAGTGTTCCTAAGTAACTCATTGGTCCAGTTGCAGTGAAGGGCGTGGCCCTGGGAGGGAAACTCATGTGCATCATTTGAAAAACAGCAAACAGCTGTTGGATTTGAAAAATCCTCCATACAACCTTTGACCAATCTAGAAATGCATTTTTTGCAGTGACCAGTAGTTTGTGAGTGTTGGAACATAAGTTGGACTTTACAGTGAATTATTTATATTTATTGTGACTTTTATCATGTGATAATTTGTTAGAAATTATTATTATTATTATTATTATTATTATTATATTATTATTATTATTATTATTATTATTATTATTTTATTTATTTATGTATTTATGTATTTATTATTTATTTATTTATTTATTTATTTATTTATTTATTTATTTTTATTATTTATTTTTAGCCCATAAGCATCCATACATTAAAAATGTAGGGAGTAGAAAGTACAAATACTTTTTGAAAATGCAAGAAGTAAAAGTAAAAAGTCACCAGAATTTGTAATACTCAGAACAGATATTCAAGAAAACTACTTAAGAACAGTACTTGAGTAAATACTTAAAGTGTAGAAAGAAACAACACAATTCTAACAAGCCTGTGTGTGAAAACCACTAATCTGCCACTTGGAATCTAACTACTGACACACAAACCTTCACTGTTTAACCTTTATGAAATCTATAGACCTGCCATTGACTGTTTGGAATCAATAAAAGACACGCTGCCATATTCTAAACATCACTAGACTGAGTAGACACAATGATAATCAGCCGCCCAATCAAACGATGTCAGATAATGTATTAACATGCACAATACCTACGGCCGCCTGCCCTCACCTGGAAACATTATTGACTGGAGAATGTAAAAGGGCTGATTAGCAGCACAAATATTAGCTATGTTAGATCCTAGATGCTTTTGTAACTGTAATAGGCCTTTTCACGCTGTGGTTATAGTTCTGGTTTGCGTAATACCTGTGGATAGTTTCATCTCGTTACATTCATTTCTTATAAAGAGTTTTATAATTAAAAAACTCAAAGCCGAGAGCGAATTTCAACTAGCTAACCACTGGCAGTGAGTTTAGAGCTTCAGATACGAGGTAAATACTTCATCATTGAAATACTATGTGTTTAAAAAAGTGTATTTTGGCACAATGCTAAATACTAACAAATTAATTCACTTAAATAAAAACAATTTAAAACAAATACATTAAATGCCTGGCTGAGTGTTGCTAGTTTAGTTTGTAGTTATTTAACATTAATAATTCAATTTAATTTAGGTTAGCATTAGCTCCAAGACACAAATAATTAGCATTAGCTTTGAGATACAAACTGCACTTTTATAAACACATGGGTTTTCCCTGGTGAAATATTTTCCCTGCTATGTGGTACTAGACATGTATCTTGTTCTCCGCTCTGTGTGTATAAAGTATTTAATTCATTTACTGCGTTTAACTTGTTCTCCAAATAAATGAATTAACAGAAAAGAATCATTTGCTGGTAATTTCAGACCGGAACTAGCCCAGCAGCAGCGTAATTTGTTCACTAAAAACCAGAGAGTAGGCATGTTATTGCTTTTAGCTGGTTTGACTTGGCGCTTAAAACTTGTCACAATGCATTTGCAAAAGTAGTGAGCACTGATAGTGATTTAAATGATCAATATGCACTACAATGTATTGCGAGAGTTGAAAAAACACAGCGTACTGTGATGATTGACTGAATACATACAATATTTATCATATCATAACAATAGAGGTGTGCAATATATCGAATTTTAGATAATATCGTCAATGTTATTTTGGAGATATGGAAAAATTGAATATCGAGTATATCGTTTAGTAGAAAGGCAGTAAAAAAAAAAAAGTCATCTACACTTTTGTGATTAGATTAGTGACGTTTCAACAATTATCCAACATTTACAAACTTTAACAAGCCAATACACTAAATAGTGCTTGAATTAAGACATCATTATCCTTTTTATTACGAATTAAAATTATTACCGCTGAAAAACGACATTCAGTCCGACAAAAATGTGTCCAATCATGTCTTATTTAGTTATTTATTTGTAACTATTGGGAATCCAGAATAAATTAAATAGTTTTCTGATTTTAAGATTTGTCATCAAAACAAGAAAACTTGCTCCTTATTTCAAGTTAGAAGATGCTTGTCAAAGTACACGTTTTATGCTTGTTTCAATAGAGAATCATGTTTTAAAACGATCAAAATAAAGAACGTAAATCTTAGTTACCTAATGTAACTGTAGTTCTATGAGTATGCAATATTGGCTAATACACTCCTAGGCTCCTAGCACATACGACATAGAATCACTGATTGCAGACATTTACAAAAATGTAACTTTATTAAGATGGATATTTTCCAGTGTAAACCTGAACTAATAATGCTTGAACAGAGTCTTGTTTAACTGACTTAATATCGTTTGAATATCGTTATCGAAAAACATAAAAACATATCGGGATAATCATTTTTGTCAATATCGCACAGCCCTACATAACAATATTACAAAGACCTCACATTCAAACAGCAGCCAAACAAGCCTGGTTCTCAGCATTAAAGTAACGTTTTGGGCTATAATCATCTTTAGAGCCAGGCTGAAGTTTTTTTTTGTTAGTATTGACCCTATTTTGTCCCGCCCACTTTTCTAGGATTTGCACTTCCTGTTTAGCTCTGTTACGGTAGTTTACATGTTTGTTTGTCTGTCTTGTGGTGCAATTCCAAACATATGTAATGACAGTTAAAATAAAACCATCGTCGGAAGTCTACAGGCTAAATGCAGCTAAACAGGAAGTACAATTCCTAGACAAGTGGGCGGGACAAAATAGGGTCAATAGCCTTTGACTAGAATGGGAACTTCCACAATCAGTCCTAGTGATCAATAGCCTAAATGCAAAGCAAAACAATGTGGACTGGTTTGAGCTGTAAACGTTGAATTATCCAGTCTGTTTGATTCTAGATGAGGAATTTTAATTTAAACAAAACCTGTATGATGACAATTTAATTCATAAAAATGTGGGTGTGAGGCCGATTTGACTAGAATTTTGATCTTGGCACTGAAGTGGCAAAATCACATAACCCGTGAGAAGAAAGTAGTGCACAGCCTATCCAAATCACAATATGAATGAATAAACTATAAAGTCCTATACTAACAGGGCAGAACTGAGCAGTGATTGAGTGATGATGGGTCCATGGATGAGTGTGAACATTTAGACAAAAGCCTAAAATAAAATGTGATTATTTCCTCAGACCATTACCAAACTAAAGAGTTAATAAGTCAGAAGAGTTTACCTGAAATCTATAGAAGGTTCCGTCGTCTTTGAGCGTGAGGACGTGGTCTGAGATGGGGAAGAAGTAACCGTGTGCAGCCATCAGCGTTCCCAAGTGAAGAGCCTCCACTGCAGCACACACAAACACAGCGGTTTGTCAATGGCACGTCGCACAAAACAACAATCAGACAGTTACAAGTGGTGCTCAAAGAAAGTCTGTGCTCAGGAAAAAGGACTGTTTCTGCCAAACAACTCGACATGGCATTCTTCTGACAACATTTGGACAATTAAGCTGGGAAAATGACTAAAAATGAGAAGGTTAAATGGCTATAATTTGATAAAAGCCTAATAATATTTCATCACACCTTTTTAATATCCTAGTTGTCATAGTTGTTTGTAAATTATATTAGCATTTTTGATTGATGAATGTTGATAAATGTCCGTTTTTAGTCCTGACTGATCCATGTTTAGTCCTTACTCTGGTCCACGTTTAGTCTTGACTCTGGTGCAGGTTTAGTCCTGACTCTGGTCTACGTTTAGTCCTGACTCTGGTCCGTGTCTAGTCCTGACTCTGGTGCATGTTTAGTCCTGACTGTGGTCTACGTTTAGTCCTGACTCTGGTCCACGTTTAGTCCTGACTCTGGTCCGTGTCTAGTCCTGACTCTGGTGCATGTTTAGTCCTGACTGTGGTCTACGTTTAGTCCTGACTCTGGTCCACGTTTAGTCCTGACTCTGGTCCGTGTTTAGTCCTGACTCTGGTGCAGGTTTAGTCCTGACTCTGGTCCACGTTTAGTCCTGACTCTGGTCCGTGTCTAGTCCTGACTCTGGTGCATGTTTAGTCCTGACTGTGGTCTACGTTTAGTCCTGACTCTGGTCCACGTTTAGTCCTGACTCTGGTCCGTGTTTAGTCCTGACTCTGGTGCATGTTTAGTCCTGACTCTGGTGCATGTTTAGTCCTGACTCTGGTGCATGTTTAGTCCTGACTGTGGTCTACGTTTAGTCCTGACTCTGGTCCGTGTTTAGTCCTGACTCTGGTGCATGTTTAGTCCTGACTCTGGTGCATGTTTAGTCCTAACTCTGGTCCGTGTTTAGTCCTGACTCTGTTCCGTGTTTAGTCCTGACTCTGGTCCGTGTTTAGTCCTGACTCTGGTCCGTGTTTAGTCCTGACTCTGGTGCATGTTTAGTCCTGATCTGGTTAAAAAAAAAATAAAAAAATATGAACATTTGCTAGCATAGCCACTAATGCAAAGTGGGGAAAAATCAGGCAGTCCAGTTCCCTATAGCCGATAGCATTAGCCCCAAAAGAACACACATCTTGAATGAACCAGCGAGTCTTAGCTGCTACAAGCTTAGACCACAATTACAAAATACCAAAGCCTCGTTATAAGTCATTCTTAAATTTACAAAACTTTTAGTGTTTTTTTAAGTCAGCATGTAAAACTGCCTTTTAAGCTAACAGCTAGCAAACTAAGAATAGAGATTTCTGATCTGGTGCATTTTTAGTAATGCAATAAGCAACAAACGTCTTTCACATGTTATTGGTGAGAACAGCAGACAAATGAATATCACCAAATAAAAGTTGTATTTAACACTTATTGATCAGCGTTTGGATCGGCAAGTGATTGAGTTTGCAGAACATCTAGGGCCTGTTGATCAAACATTTGCTCATGTGCAAATTAGGTTTTGGAGAACTGAAAACTTGACACATCTGCCATTTTTTTGTCTCACAAATACACTAAAAATGCAATATTTAAGGTGAAGTATATGTGTTTTATGCAATGTGTTTAAAGTGCAGCTTCCATTTGTGTGCAAAAAGCTGACAATTCAATTTATTTTTCTATAACCACAAATCACAGCAATGGTGATCTCTGAGGACTTCCCAAAATTATTGCTTTAACAAATAGTAGAAAATCTAGCGATGAAATCGTCACTAATCAATTACAAACATAAACGTCATAGCTTATCGAAGCAGATTAAGGAAAACCTAAAAAAAAACATGTATTTTAACTATATCAATGACAATATGTTTGCAGTGAGTCAAAAAGGTTAGTGTTATCTTGCAAATCTATTTATAAACTGTCTATTAAAAGCAACCAATCCAATTCAGCCTGAGCTACACATTGACATCACATATCTCTCGGGTCTTCTGAGTTAAATCCATTTTGATCAAACTAAAACGACAAACCTCAGGCTCTAACCTTCAGACTAAAGTTCACTTTTCCAATAAACGCTCCTTTCTGTTCAGGGCTGGAGGTGATTATACCTGCTCTTAATTTATATGCTAATTTCTCCTCTTTTCGGTTAAGAGATACACTCACTTAAACAAAAGCCGATTTCTCCGCGATAGTGTTTTTTATCTCGCATCTCCACTTCCTGGGATTTTTTATTTTTGTTGTTTTTCACCAGGGCTAATTAACTGCTTCCAATTTCTCTCAAACAAAATGCCACGTTTGAGCGAAGGGCCCTGGAGAAGCAGTGATGTTGACAGCTCTCAGAGGGTGACAGGGCTCGCCGTGGGGGGTGGCTCTGATTGGCCCACCTTCAGACAGGGGCGGGGCACGGTCTCATCAGTCCAATCACCTGGTGCTGTGCTCGGTGGGGGGCCAAAGCTGCTCCCTGCGCCAGACCGACTCGCCCTGATTTCAAGCCATCAACTAATGAAAACATGTAATCATCCTGCACACAACAGTTTGGAGCCATGACTGTTTGTGGTCTATACATTCTACGCTTTTACAGCTGCTTTTTATTCAAATGGTCATGATGTTTAATACATAAGGCAACGGTTCAAATCAATCACATTCAAATGCAGTTTTTTTGTTATAGAAAAGGACTGAATGAGTCTAGTCAGTAATAGAAATAATCAAAAATTTTAAATCAAAGCAAATGGGCCTCATTCAACACTTCTGACATTCACAAAACCTCTTCTAAACTGACCACTTTTACACCAGCTTCATACTACGTCGTGAACGCAACAAAAACTTCAGACGTTTTCACCGAATGAGTATTAATTGTGCAACATTCAATGCATTTTTATTGTTTGATAACCCTTTAAAACAAATCTTGCTCATAACTTGATCAACATTACATCTGATTGTTTCTCTGGAGATGTTAATCAAACAATCAAATCATTATTGTTTGTAATCCAGACAATGGATATCTCCAATATTCTCTGGCCACCATGTTCGTCTCTCAAGATTCCGTGGGCATAACTGACAGATACATTTGTCAGCAATCATATCAAAACAGGCATGGCTGCTCATGAGGTTTAAATAAATGGAATAAAAATATTATGAGGACTAAAATCTGCTGCAGATTTCTGCAAAATCATTGAGCAAAGCAAAAACTATTTTAAGGCCAATGCCCAACTACTCAATGTGCGTCAGTTGTCTGGTGTCCCTTGCGTATTGAATGCATCGTTTACCCATGAGGCACAGTCGTAATGATATGTTAGAAATTATAGGATCTTCTAAAAAGTGATTTTATTAACATTGGACACCAACAGTATATTAGGTGGGCCTGGAAAATCCAGACAATTTAAAAAATATATCGTCTGACCACTATGTCACTCTTTCGAATTTCAGTGGCCATGAACGACAGAATCATTGACCAATCAGGGACATGCATCGAAATGGCATAAAAACCAATATGGCTGCCTACCAAAAAAAAAAAAAAAAAAAATTACATAGAAAAATATGGAAAAAATATTCAAAAACATTGTGGATTTCTGCAGAATCAATGAGCGAAGCAAAACATTTTCAATGTAAGGTGAGTGAAGTTACCATGTACATGGTGGAGTTGATGTGAAAAGCAGGCAGGTGGATTGGTGGCCAGACCCACTCTTCGCAATTTGCTGAAGCGTGGTCTATGAATCCCAAACATTAACTGCTAAAGAAACTATGGGTGCTGGCAGGAACATTTTCAGACGACATGTCAAGCACCACCGCCACATGCAGGTGCGCCCGGCGATCCACACTCATAGAAAGTGCCCAACGTGCTGCGCAGCAGAAGAATGTTCTCGTGTGGGCTGGCCTTTAATGTGAGGAAAGAGAAATTGATTTTGTTCTAAATTACAGAAGACCAATGAGGTCTTTTGTTTCATGTGGATCATGCACTCGTTTGATTGAAGGGTTGGTTTTGGAGTTGATTTGAGACGCTGCAGGGGCAGTGGTGACCAGACCCACTTTGCGGAATGAAATCAGAAGCCTGTAGGGATGGAAAATCGATCAAAGTATCCAGCAATCGAATCGAAAGGCCAGAATCGATCAGTTTTGCTCATGTACTAACATACACATTAGGGCTGTCACGATTAGTCGACGTAGTCGACAACGTCGACTATAAAAAATCGGCGACGCAGATTTGCTATAGTCGACGCGTCGCTTCATTCTATTTTACAATAATAAACCAGGAAAAGCAGGAAAACAGAACAGCTGCAGCAGCGAGCGGAGCTGCAACATGGGCAGGATCCTGTCAAAAGAAAGGCTACTGATGCAGATAGAACAGGAAACGAACGCCCCACGTACTTGTGATTGTTTTGTCGGCATTAACGCAACTCGATGCACGCGATACATGAATGAAAGTGTCCCGCTCTGCCGCCGCGCTCTTAATTTTCTCTCCCTCTCTCAAAAACAGTCCACACACAGAGGATCTCTCCGCTGTAGTTATTGCAGTGGACACGAGGAGGAAAGGTCTGCTGTACAGACAGCGAGACAGAGATGAGTCTGAGCTCCGTGTGAGTGTTTAAATTGTCCAAAAAGACCAAAGAATCACGGAGATACGTCCCGTTTAAGACTTCAAACTGCTAACAGCTCATTAAATATGCGCACGGAGAATCTCGCTCAAATCAGCGGCAATGCACGAACTTTTACACACTGTTTGTGATGTTTACTTTGAAAACAGTTAAAAACGGCCTTGTTTCACTTCCCACTGTGTATTTAGTGAGCACTGAGCTGGTTTTAACCAGGACTATCCCAGAACTAGACCAGGTTTCATCAGGACTGAAAATGTTAGTTACCAATGTAACTATAGTTCTCTGAGTGGCTTAAACTTGGTTTTATAAATTTCTGTTCAGCCTAAAGCTACGGTCACAATGACCCGTACGACCTGCTACGACCTCTCTGCGAACGATTTTTTTCTCATTTCTTACGTCATTCTTGAGGCTTGTTACGAAAAAAACAGCGCTCGCAGCCCGTTCGTAAGTTCGTAGACAGGTCTATGGTCTTGTTAAAGATTTTCTACGACCAGTCTACGAACGCAGAGACTAAAGCCTGTGTAATATGCCTGAGCGGGAGAGTGAAAGTGGAGAGAGACGCGCTCTGGAGACTGCGCATCTCTTGAGGCGCAGTTTAGCCTGTACGAGGGATCTGTATGAAAGCCCACGGGCCTGGAGCACGCGACGGAAACGCAGCTAGCTTTAAACACGAAAGGAACGGACAAGGAGCGCACGGAGGGACCGGACAAGGAGCGCACGGAGGGACCGGACAAGGAGCGCACGGAGGGGACCGGACAAGGCGCACGGAGACAGACGGAGCGCGCAGGGGCCGGACTCAGAGCGCGGGACCAGACCCGGAGCGTGAAGGGATGAGATCGCTTGAAACACGGCCGGACCGGACCAGGAGCGCACGGAGAGGAACGGACCCGGAGCGTGAAGGGATGAGATCGCTTGAAACACGGCCAGACCGGACCAGGAGCGCGTGGGGAAAACGCAAATCGCCTGGAGATGGACACAACCACGGGGAGAACAGCTGTAACAGACGTAGACATTTGGACAACTTCTGCTCGCTGATGGTTTGGGAAGTGCGTCAAACTTTTTATATGAACACAATGATGTCAGTGGATTAGTCTTCAGCATCCGTCTTCGCTTTGGAGTTTTGGCGTCTCCTCTGCAATACTCAGGTAAGAAACAAAGCGGTTTTGATGTTTTTACGGAGTTTGACTTTGTGAGTTTGTTGTGTTTCGGGATGAGAGAGACAAATGATCAAAAAAAGATTTCAGACAAAGCCTACACAGAATACATGGCTATTCATGAGCATATTTGTGTTTTGCTGGTGTGCAATTAGGTTATTGCTATTCCGGTACGGTTTACGAAAGGTTTAATAGCTAAAAACGCCTTGATAAAGCTTGAGTTGGACGCAAGGACATCGCGCAGCTCCCGTGCGATACAAAATAGATGTAGGATTACCGTAAAGACGCATTAAACAAGCTTTAGGGCACACGCAAGGATGCCGTACGGCTTCATTTCCCCAAGAATGTCATAAGTTGTTGGTGAGAGCTGAAAGTCTGCCGTAAGAAGACTGTAGGAAAACAGTTTCCACTCCACGAGCCACGTACGAACTCAGATTTCGTACGACCTGTAAGATTCGTACGACCATTTTATTCGTACGGGTCATTGTGACCGTAGCTTAAAACAAAATGAAATAACATTCTGATCATACAAATTATTAAAACTGATGAACACTGGTAATATTTATGAAAATTGAGTTTATTCATTGAACTACAAATGAGACATTTTTAAATATAATTTGGTGTTAAAATTATGCATCTAAACCTAAATACCACAGACACAGTTTTGTACTTTTGCAGACGGGTAGGGCGTGGATCATTTTTGCAGATCACGAAAAAAAATAATCGTTGACTAGTCGACTAATCGAAAAAATAATCGCTGACTAATCGACTATTAAAATAATCGTTAGTGACAGCCTAATACACATACAGCCACTAATATGCACACACACCACTTGTAGTTGTATAATACTCTCAATAATACAATATAGTTATAGTATTTGAAGAAACAAAGCCTGAACTTGTGCAAGACCGACTGAATGTACTCTATTATGTTGTGTTAAAAACTGATGGGTTGACGGACATCTAAATATGGACATTAAATCTGACTGTTTACTGTTTGAATGTTGACAAAAACACTAGTTCAGAGCTCTAACAACAGTGGATTTGTTTAAATGTCATGTATTGTGGTTTATTTTGTGTCTTAAGATATAAAAGTGAATGTAGATAAACTAACAAAATCGAAATAGAAAATCGTGGCGGCAAAATGGAAAACTGAATCGAATTGTGACTTAAGTGAATCGTCCAGAAGCCTGTGTGCTTATTCCAGGCAACATGGATGCTGCTATGAGGCAATAAAAATATGTTTTAGTTCTCAAGTAAAGCACATCTACAATATGTGAAGAAAAAGTATGAAGCTAAACTTAGCCCATACCTTTGGTCGGTCTCCTCTGTGCAGCTGATATCCTCCATTCATCCTCACTGATTAATATATGCACAAAGTTAATGGCAGCACTTGAGCCTGAGTAAATACAGCGTCACATGGTCCAAAGGTTAAACACAGCTCTGATCCAGGGGTGACTGTAACATAAGGCATCATACATTAAGCATGCTCCTGTCTAAGTGCATGAGCCTGCTGCTGCTGCTCGCCTCTTAATAACACATGACTCATAAGTTATTTAAAAAGTATTATTTATAAACATGGCATTTAATATTCCCTCTCGCGCCCTGATTTGTCACGATCTCTGCGTTTGCTACATTTGGACAGGTTGGGTGGGAAGATTATTGGAGCGATCAATAAATGTGGTCAGGTTCAAGCAAAGGAACTAAAGATAATACTGTTGTTAGTGCCTCCTTATACCCAATAAAAAAACTAACTGAGCATTTTTGCAATACACCAAATGGATACTTTGACTACGTTCCATCTATACATCTAATAATCGATAGTTTGTCTCTGAAAGGCCTGAATATTAGCCAGTTCAGCTCCCTCAATTTCAGACGCACTCAAGAATGAAACAGGGGTGAGCAGAAACATGTGGATGGATGGGAAAAAGAGTATGTATACCTTGTAGACATTCACTTTATTATGCCTGACGTGTTATCCCTCAACTGTTCAAGCGAAATGAATGAAGTGTCATTTGTATAATAGAAATTGGGTTACTTTGTTGGCCATACCAAGCTATTAAGAGATCTGACAGGATCAGCTGGTTGAGGTACTGGATGGGAGACGCATGAAACACAGGTGCGCCACNTTCTATTTTTATAAGCTCTACTAGTTTTTAATATTTCAACCCTGTATGTCTTATTTAGAACCTGCATTTTTGAGTAAGTAAATACAGACAAGTAGGTGGGGATAGGGGGAGGTAAAAACAAGGATTTCTGAGCACTTGAGCATCAGTTTCAGAACAGATTACTCAAACTTGCATGAATCAATTTGAAAACAACTTAGTGTAAACAAATTATTAGACTTGTATTGGTAAAAAGTATATTTTACATAATAGCTTTCCTTTAAGATCAGTTTACATTCAATAAGATGAGAAATCTTGACAATGTAGTTGAAGCTAAAATGGGAATAAAATAATTTTACTTTACCTTTATCACGTTTAAAATAAAAACTAAAGCTAGTTACTTCCATCAATAGAATGGATTTTAATACTAAACCAGGACTAGACTAGACAAGACAAGAACACTAGACAAGGACAAAAGCTGGAATAAACCAGGTTCGACTATGTCTAAAACTATTTTAAACCAGGATCAGACCAGCACTTAAACTTGACTAACCTGGACTAAAGCAGAACTAGACCAGACTAAAACTGTACTAAACCAGGAATAAACTGAACTAAACCAGCACCAACACACAGGATTTATTGGCAGTGTCACCTTTCAGTTTTATTTTGAAATACTCACCTGCTGTTCAGCTTTACTTCCTGTGTTTTCCCTACTTCCTGTTTACTCCTGTGTTTCCCGCCTTTTTTTTTTTTTTTTTCAAACCTACACCTGTGTCTCTTGTGTCTCCTCCCATGCATGGATTGTATGTGTTTTTTCCCAAGATTTGGATGATACTTTGGTTGCATTGGATGTTCATTGCCAAGTACAATTTTTTTTAGTTTTCCTTTCTGCAATTGAGTCCTGGTTCTCATGCCTGTCTTCAGTGGAGTATTTGCCCTTTATCCAGAGACTGTGCTGCCGATGGTAAGTTTTTTATATTTACTCTTGCCTGTATCGTGCATGTACTGCTTTAGCGTGTTGGAGCAATGTGTTTAATTTAATTTTCAAGTGTCAGAGATGGTTCAGTCTGAGAGGTTTCTTTCTTTTAGCAGCTGTAAATTTGTGTGCCGAATGTGTCGTCTCTGTAACTGTCAAAATAGTTCTTCAATCAGCGTGAATAATGGAGTCTTAGTGTGTGTTTGTGTAGTCCTCTTTGGATGTTGTATGTTTTTTCTGAAAGTTGTCTTCATGTCAATTGGCTTTTAAACAAAACCTTAAAGTTTGGAGACTGTAAACACTATTGTGCTGTGGAGAGTGAAGATAAAGACAGTGTGACTCCATCTGAAGTTATAAGCTTGGCCAAAAGAACCACAAATGCGGAAAAAAAAAAAAAAAGACTATTTTGGTCACAAAAGTAAGACTAACTCCTATTTATTCAGCAGAAATGCGTCTCAAATGCTGTAGTTAATTCTTCTGTGTCGCAGCAGTAATTTTAAAGCACTGACAGTGATAGTCTCCATTTTACTTTAGTTCATCAGCAGTTTTACGCTAAACTTCACAAGCCTAATTTACTAGAAGTACTAAAGTCAATCTCAATGTTTACAATAGACGGGTTTCCACGTCAGAAAACTCATAAGAGGGAAGATAAAGAGTTTAACAATGACATAATGCAACTAGAATAGGAACAATACATAATCTTGTGTTTTAAACACTTTAGTCTACTCGTTTGGGTTTCATTTCCTTCTAGAAGACGCATATACTGTAGTTTCTACACTCTAAACATAATTTGCCAAGTGTGCTATTACGTTTTTTTACAGGCTTGAGCAGATTAATTTTAGATTTTTATTGTCACAACCGACTACAAAACATAACATTTATATTTGTTATGTCAAACCGAGAATAACGAGAATGAAATGGAATGTGCTTTGAACACTCGTTTTAAGTATAAACATGTCCAACTTATGCCTTAGAAAGTCTTTGTGACATTTTCGACACATTAAATGTTGCTGGATTGAGAAATTGTGATATATTGATCATATTCGACCCAAAACCCTGTGGATATGCACGTTTATTAAACTGATCATTTTGTGTCAAACCGTCGCTGTTTGTTCACTAAAATCTGTTATAATATTACAATCTATCTAGCTGTTGTATTTGTTATAATTTGCACAAATAATAATCTTCTTTATTTATGACAGAAGTGGATTTACTACATTTTATCAGAGTGATGGAGCTCTCCAGAGCCGGATCTAACCTTTTGGGACCCTAAGCAAAAATCTGCTTCGGGCCCTCCAATCTTTACTACAAACCTTAATGAGTCAACTCAAAACAGCATTTAAATTGACTTTTCATTATAATTTATAAAATAACACAAAGTGAATAATAATATCTCACAAAAAAGTGATGAACCAGATGCTTTTCCCTAAACAATGTAGGAATAGGGATTAGGGCTCTTTTAAAACTTTTTTTTTTTCACAATTGTCAATTTATGTCTATTTTAATTTAATTATGATAAATATATAATTGCACTTCTCCTAAAGTTTCACTTGTCAAAGTTTGTCAGTGGGGCCCCAGCACTGTCCCTCTCCCCGTGAGCTGCGCCTCTGTTCCCTCTCATGTGCCATTGCGCTGCACTTAATGAAAAGAAATAAAATCTGAAACTTTTTCAGGACAAACAGCTTTATTTTTTTATGTGGTTTTGAAAGAATTCAACAGAAATGTGCCAAAATCCGTGTATTTCGCTGCGTAATTTTTGTGACGAAATCTGTAGATGTATTCGTTCATCAGCAGTTCAGTCAATGCTTGTCCAATTTGACAGATAAAGATTGGCTGATGGTTTATGAGATGTCGAACATGTATTTGTTGTTCAAACTGTTTCACAGAATCTTTGACTTTGCGCTCTTTGTGCTGAGATAATCACACATGTTATTTCTTCTGTCAGTCTTAAGCGCAGCACAGGGAAGTGTCTGTGTCTCTGCCGTGTTACAAAGACAGAAGAGAGGACAAGTGATCACTTTTAACCTGGATTTGGTAAAGCGGTGTTTATGTACGGCGAAAACAGAGGGTGAAGCAACAGGCATGATGACTGATAGACTAACATACGCTAGAAAAGACTATCAGCGCTCAGAAGATGGGTCCTACTCAATGCGGAGGCCTTACTTGGACCTACAGCTTGTGTAGTCTGTGTATAGGAAGGTTCGGCTCTGGAGCTCTCTGATATCACAAATGCAAATGAGCTGTTTTGGGGCCCTTTTCTGCTCTGGTCCTCGGGGAAACTAGCACCATTGACCCCCCCAGTCCGACACCCCTGTCTATATTAACACAAACACAAGACAACACTTTTTTTGCAACACAACACTCCTGTCAGTCACTTTCTGCTTGTATCTCTTTGGGTTTTATTATTCCCCAGATTCTTTAACATCCCATACACTATTAAACAGCTATCTCTTCGTTGCTTTAAATAAGTTTATTGTTGATTCAGGCTTTGTCCAACCTCCGAGAACACATTTTTAGAACAGCTCATCTAAAAATCAATAGTCGTTTAAGTATTTACTAAACTGAGCAAATCACTACAGGCGTCTTTTTCTTGGCAGTAAAACAAAGCTCTGAATCTATTGTGAAATCTGCTTTAGCGCTGAAACGTTGGCTCCTACTGGGAATAGCATTGGGCTGTTAAGTAAGACGTTTTATGCGCTGCCAACGCCTAGCCATTAGCGGCTAACGGTATTCTTTAACTACAAAGCTACAGGACAAAATGGCGCGCGTTATAGACTTTTTCGATTGTTTGTGAAGGACCTACTTTGCTTGTGCTTCTGCTTGCATAAAATGAACTCCCATTTCCTGGCGAACGCTCTCTGTAGCCTGGCTAAGCTCTCCTGGAAAAGAGAAAAGAGAAGAGGTTAGCGCGACAATAGCGGCTAAAGCTAATGACCTGGTTCTTCTCATTGTCTCTGTGGAAGATACCGTGAGTTAAATCCACTCCAATGGAACTGTGCCATCTTGTTTTTCCTTTGAATGGAATTTTGTACAGTGTTTAAAGTGCCTATGACAGGTTGGGCTACACTGTAAAAAGAACTTTTGTCAATTAAATGTTTTCTTGCTTTTTCTCTTTCCTCTCTCTCTCTCTCTCTCTTGGTCTTTCTCTTTGTCTCTTTCCCACATTCCTCTCTTATCACTCTTTTCTCATTCTCCCTTTTGTCTTGCTTTACTTTTTTCACACACTCTCTCCCTCTCTTCGTC
This sequence comes from Mugilogobius chulae, assembly GCA_038363315.1. Lineage (NCBI taxonomy): Eukaryota > Metazoa > Chordata > Actinopteri > Gobiiformes > Gobiidae > Mugilogobius > Mugilogobius chulae. The sequence continues at coordinate 28,683,803 of CM076407.1, forward strand.
TTTCCTCTTTCTCTCTCTCTACTGTCTCGTTCTCCTCTCTCCTGCTCTTTCTCTCTTTCTGACTCTTTTATGATAATATCTCCTGTCTGTTTCTCTTCTCTCTCTCACCCTTTCCTCTCTTTCTCTCTCTCACATTCTCTCTCTTTTCTGTCTTTCCTTTCTCTTGTCTCTCTCTCTCCTTTACGCTTCTTTCTCTCTTTTCCCCTCTCTTTTTCCCTCTCTCTAACCTCCTCTTTTTCTCTCTTCGGTCTCCCTTTCTGTCTCTCCTTTCTCCTCTCCCCTCTCTTTCTTTGTCTCTCTCTCTCGTTCTCTCTCTCCCTCCCTCTCTTTCTCCTTCTTTCTTTTTCCTCTCTTTCTTCCTCCCAATCTCCCTCTTTCCCTCTCTCACCCTCTCTTTCTTTCTCTTTTGTTTCTCTATGTGTCTCCTTTCTTTCTCTCTCTCCCTCTCTTTCCCTCTCTTCGTCTTTCCTCTTTCTCTCTCTCTCTACTACGTTCTCCCCTCTCCTGCTCTCTTTCTCTTTCTGACTCTTTTTATGATATCTCCTGTCTGTTTTTTCTCTTCTCTCTCACCCCCTTCCTCTCTTTCTCTCTCTCTCTCACATTCTCTCCTTTTCTGTCTTTCCTTTCTCCTGTCTCTCTCTCTTATTCCCTCTCTCTCTCACCTCCTCTTTCTCTCTCTCTTCTGTCTCTTTCTGCTTCTGTCTCTCCTTTCTCCTCTCCCCTCTCTTTCTTTGTCTCTCTCTCGTTCTCCCTCCCTCTCTGCTTCTTTCTTTTTCTTCTCTTTCTTCCTCCCCCCTCTCTCTCTTTCTTCTCTCTCACCCCCTCTCTTTCTTTCTCTTTCCTCTTTCTCTTTCTCTCTCGCTCTCTCTTTCTCTCTCTGTCAGACAAATAACAAAAGGACAATGTTGTTGAATAATAATTAAAAAAAATTAAGAATGTTCAAAAACAGCCTTACTTTGGGCAAACTTTGTGCTTCTCAATGACGACACACAGTTAACAGACCAGTTTTTACAGTGCAGATTTAGTGAAAGCTCAGGGGAAATAAAGACAGAGGCCAAACAATAGAAAACAGTGCTCAGTCTGGACTGGAGACATGATGCATGTGACGTGTCTTATGTGGCACAGTACAATATATCATTATTAAAATGCATCGCCTTGCCTCTGTATCTACTGTGTTCACGACTTTGTACTGAATAACAACATGCTATGCCAGATCTGTAGTTCCATGTAATTAGATAACCATGTTGTTGTGTCATTAGAGATAAATGCTAAAAAAACATTTTGACTAAAAATAATTATATTTCTAAACCAATACAGCAGCTTAATTTAAAGTGTAAGTAAAATGTGTTCCTTAAAGGGCACTGTGTAAGAAAAACAAACAAACAAAGTGATCTAAGGAATTTCCACTTTTGAACACCAGAGGGAGCCTTTCACATGCATTTGCCTATCTACCATGTGACATCTAGCGTCACTTATAAACCTTCCGGCCCGTAATAAAACATTTCAAATACGTATAAATGTATCACAATTGATGTGGATTGGTTAACAGTGCTCTCTTAAGTATTCATGTTGTAAAGAATAAATATGATTTAAATGTTTGTGGACTATATGTGATCATTAAAATTCCTCTCATCTTACACAGTACAGCCCCTTTAAAGTTTTAAGCTACTGCATTTCGGCTTGTAAATGTGAGTTGCCTGTATTATATAACTTACCACAGGAGAGTTAAACTCAAATGAAGCTGGAGCCAAATCGATCAGAGTCAGATTTGGTTTTAAAATATCAGTCTACCTGTGTTATATTAACCTGATTTCACAAGAGAGCGTATATATAACACGACATGACAGAGCATATGATTCACACAATTTCACACCTTTTTGCATTAATATGCCACGTGTTGCAGCTTCAGTTCATGGTGGTTGTAAATATGTGGTATTATTTATGAATATTTTACTAAATCCTTATCCTAATCTTAACCTACCCCAAGCCCCAGCCCTAAACTTACTAATTTTAGTAACTCAAAGCCTAAACTTACCTGTTACACCTAAAGAAAATTAGGTATAACAGGTAAGTTTAGTCAACCACTTTGGCTTCAACCAAAAGTCATGTTTTTTACACTTTTTCATATCGTGCAATAAATACGACGTAACATATTTTCGCAAAAAGACTCCTCCTACACTATTTATGTGTCGTGTTATATGTCCGCTTTACTGTGAGACTGTGTTGGTTATATTCAGTTATGGCAATAGGGGCTAAAGCTAATATAACACATTTACTGCTCAGATTTATAATGTATTACTTTATGTTACATTACATTATAATCCCAAGAAAATTTTGGACAAATAGTTTGCAATTTGCTGCATTTCAGTGCATTTTAGAGGTTTTATAATCACATCTTAGTAATATATAAGCCTTTGTATGTTAGGCCGCAGTGCATTGTGGGATCTGCAGTTCAAATTGTTATGTGTGTGTATCAAGAGGCCTATTGATACACACATTGATATTTATACACTATTGATAATAACCAGAAATCATCCCCAGTGTCCACATAAAATCAACTTGGTTACAAAATATATTTGTGAAAATCTGAACTCACTTTCAGTTATCAAAGTAAAGTATTTTACAAATTTTAGAAAATGTATCTTCCTGAATATAAATGATAACATCACACTAGGAAGTAATAGCAAATTTTTAATTTTAATTTTTTTAAAAACTCATTGTTAAATGTAATGATAGTTTTTAGTGGTCAAATTAAACTTGTCCTTGTGTGATGTTGTTGGTTTAGAACTCTGCTCTAGTATTCTCCTAACACAAACACATTTTCAAACTTTTCCTCACAAACCTGCTTTATGTAAAATAATCATTTATATTCACAAGAAGTTTTAGTCTTTCAAATAAAGTCTGTCATAGGCACTTTCACCTTATTTGTATTAAGACTTTTTATACACTGCATTTGAATTGTACCTACCAACAAACTCACTGCTATAAAGACGTTATATCAAATAAAATCAACATTAAAACTCTAGGACTGCCATGTTTAGAACAGACATTAAAAGTGACTTAGTTTCCTTCTGTATCGCATCCAATGAAAACCCAGACTCACACACTTACCGCTTCGTAGTCTGCCAGCTCCAGGCGTGCTTTGTTTTGCATTGTTCTTTTGCAGAGGTAAACAGCTGTATGTGAGACACAGACGGAGAGAGAGAGTCTGGTTAGAGCAGGTTTAGCAGATACATAAGTGGCTCTGCTTTTACCGTTTTAATCCTCTCAACTGCACCAGGCTAAAAACACACACACAGGTCACACAAATCTCTTTTTTTTTCTCTTGATAATGCTTCTCTTCTCTTATAGTAAATGCAGAACAAACAGTGAAAATGAAACAATCAATTAGACAGTTGTTGCTGCAATGAATCGATTAGTTGTTTAGAATGTAAAAGTCATTCAGGATCAGGATTTTTAAAAAAAAAGTATCGACCCTTTGCTTGAGTGAACGCCCACTTCGCCCTGATAGAGGCAAAAGCGCTGTCTGTGTTACAACTATGGAAACTGTGCCAAAAACCTGCCTGTTTCTAAGGTAATTTTGATTGATTTTAACAGTAAAAGAACTGCATCTTGTTATGTGAATGTCTGCACTAACAGACAAGGTTGTAACAGGCCTTTTGATGAAGACAGAAGACGCCAATGGGCGGCAGGAATAAATTCAAACTGGAATCCCTCACAGACGTGTGAGTGAACATTTTATACAAAGTACGTCAAGGGTAAAGGTTTGTAAAGGAGAAATTGAATATCTAAACCAATTTGAACTATCTGTGGCTAGCGCTGACCTCATATATATAGTCAAGACTCAGATTCATACCATTTTATTAATCCCACGAGGGACAATTAGTTCGAGCAGTAAAAAAAAGCACATCCATAATATATGTTTATCTTCAAAATAGCTAACTCCTGTACTTATGTGTATTTCCTGTTAGTGTTAGCATTTACACAGTTACACATCTCTTAGTAAAAACACAAGTGTCTATTGGTGAAATATTCTCCTGATTTGTAAAGTCTTTAACACGTTTTCACTGACATTCACACAACTCACTGTTCACTGCCTGATCTTCTAAATATGTATTCATTTTAAACTGACGAGGAAGCCTCATAGAAATGAACTGAACAGGAAATGAACAAGCCAATTGACATTACGTGCACAGAGCCAATTCTGAACATGGAGGAGCTTTGTTGTCTTACGGCAACCAATAAAAAAATAGTCCACTTAATCGCTTAAAAACGTCCATTTAAAAGATGAATAGAAGTAAGACTAAAAGATTTAAGAAGTTACTGAACACCAGACTCTTGTGTGGTTTCAAGACAAAACTCTGTTACCACATAATGGTACACATCGTGAGGATAAAGTCAGACAAACTTGTTCATTTGATAAATTTGACAAACAGCAAGAGGAAGAAGGTATGGAGCAGCTTTTCCAAATACTTTGATTTGTGCGCTCCGATCTCCACCACAACTGCACTGAACCTGCACTAGAAGTAGCCTTTGCTTTCTTTACCAACAATAAGAAAATCTGTGAGAATTCAGTCAGTTTTGTGCTCCTTGTATTGCCTGGAGAATCAAGCTCACCGCTGCACCAGCGGATGAGTCTGGTCGCCCCTGAGTCAACTGGATTTCTACGGCGGAGCAAAGCTCACCTAACAGACAGCGGAGGGAACCAATCAGAGAAGAGCATAAAGGCTTCTAGTGCCGTAAGCTGTTGGGATTTCTCTCGCGCTGTCATCTGCCGGTAAGGGCGTTCCCCTTACCGGCTCGAGCCGACTGCACTGCCTGACCATCTTGAACACGACTATTGACGCGATGTCTTTTGGTAATTTAAAACGGCTTTTACCCGTGAATGGAACAAACTCTCGGTTTTCCGGTGCGCCATGTTGTTTATCCTTCCGCCGCGCTGCCTAGATCCATGCGCGCTGCGCACAGCAGGGACGTTGTTTAGCAAAAACCACGTGACTGAAATAACGATTTTCATTGCACGGTACGATCTGGATTTTGAAGGAAAAGCCCTTAGAGGGGAGGGCGACCAGACTGACATTTTCTCTGTGTAAAAATATAGAGAAATGTCATTCTGGATCCCAGGCAACTCCTTGTATGCACTTTGCCCTCAGTCATGGCGCACCCATGTGACGTAGGTGCAAATGGTCAGTGTATATACTGTATAGCAAAAAATATTTTCAAGACAAGAAGAAATGCTTGATTCTAGGATTTTGAAGACATTTAAAACAAAGTATTAGCCAATGGCTATGAACATTTTACTTTTTCTAATGGAACATTTTTTTTTTTTTTCATACAATACAAAACCCATTGAAATATTTTCACATTACATAAACACTTAAATCTTACCCAGTTAAAACAACACAAATCCAGATTAAAATTCTTAATCCGTGTCATTTTAAGCAAAGTAGTCTATTTAAAAAAAATATACAAACACATTTCTTTTTCATTTGTGAATTATCAAGTCTTTAATTTTCAGTTTACTAGAATGTGAATTTACAGACTCCCTGATGTGTCCTTTTGTGTAACATTTTTGTTTTATCTTGGGCCATTTATATTAATCTTGCGAGTTAAATTTCATCAGATGCATATCTAGATTAATTATAAAGACATGGATTAATCATGCTCAATTCTTCTTAATATTCACAACATTGGCCATTATTAACAGCTAGACATTGATTGATTGTCTTAATAACTTGTTTCTGTCATATTAAGAAAAAAAATCTACCGCCTCCAACTGTGTTTAATGCACGTGTCGTATGTGAGAATAGGTATTTGTATCGATTCACTTCACATTTCTACATGTTGCATCATGTTGTCCAACATTTTAACAACTAAACAGTTTCACTGAGCCACTAAAACGAGACAATTACAACCTTTTTTCTGTCCTTAAGTTGAAAATATGAAGACATGACTTCAAAGCAGTTCTAAATATAGACAAAACACATTTAATTGACCATTAAACTGGTCATTATGCTGTTAATGTCGGTTTTATTAACACATCATTTGAGTAAATTGGCTGTTGCCGGGTAAGCTTTCCCATGATGCTCCTGGGTAATCCCATAGTGAGCCTTTAGCTTCGTGAGTGACTGACAGAGAGCTGTTTTTAGCTTTATGAAACCTTTATCTGGTTTGTGGACAGCGCACGCTCCACGAGTACAATAAGCCACAGTTCATTTGTTTGAGTCCGATTGCATCAGAGCACAGGGCATATGTCGAATTACAAATATAGAACAGTGTTATTGCAGAATGTGGAGCGATACTGATGGAGCAGTGTGAAATCTCAGCTTTGTGAGGTGGCAGTTGGGTTAGAAATGACTGCAGACTGTCTGAATACAGAACAGTCGCTCAGGTGATGCGCTGACATTTGGAAACGAGCATGTTCATATAAGGACGTGTATCTCAGATGAAAAATAACCATGTGTCCCTCGCACTTCATAGTCCTAGCACCATCACCATGTTAAGAAGACAGATTATTTTAGGACTGAAGGCTGCACTTGTTGTTCACAATAGGCTGTAAAATGTGTGGCCATTGTAAAGTCTGTGGTTGTGAGTACATTTTCTGGTCTAACAAATGATTTACTAAATTCACATTCTGCGTCCACAAACGCCCAATCTGTCCCAGCAGACATCCTGACAATCACCCAAACACTTCCTATTTTTTGGATAGCTGTGTTGTTGAAAACTGTAAATATTGCTATCACTGAGTGAGGAAGGGGTTGCTGTTAATGCTTAAAGACTCTGTGTCTGTGAAGAACGCTGTACAATTAACAGTGTGGGGAGTAACTCATTACAAAAGTAACTAGTTTCTGTAATATATTACCCTTTTCAGTAGCTGAGTAGTGTACCTCAATACCTGTTGATAATATACTGTATTAGTTACAATCTGAGTAACTCAAGTTACTTGTATAAAAAATAACTGGATTAATATTCTATTAAAATGACCCTTCAGAAACAAACTCCGCTACAACTGGTGTAGAAGAGTTCTGTGGCAGCTGCTGACCTAAAGTTAATACAATATTAGGAAGAAAATGTGTTGTGACTTCACATTTCCATTAATTGATCAAATTCAAGTGCAAATTTAACCAGATTAGTGTTGGACAATGTCTTAACAAATGTATGAAAAGCTCGCAGTAACTCACTGTAACTCACAGTAGTGTAACTCAGTTACATTTTTGAAACAGTAATATTGTAATACAATATATTACATTTTTTTGTATCTATGTAACTAGTAATATAAATGTATAACTTACCCAACACTGACAATTATTGCTACTTAATTGTTCTAAATAACATTCCCATGTCTGTCATGTGACAGACTGGCACCTGACCACGGTCATGTTACAACCCACATGTTGGAACCACTGAGTGAGCTGAACAGACAACCTCCAGTCACAAGGACACATTATGTAGAGTCTAATACAGTCGGCCAAACTCGGCCGCCAGGGGGTCTTTTGGCCCTCGAATTTCAGGTTTGTTGTCAAATTTTGTGTTAAAAAGACACACTGTGTACTGTTCTAAAATACAGTAATGAAAAACAATTAATGATTGTTTCTCAAATAAACTTTTTAAATACAAAACAAATTTAGGTTTGGCCGTCGGAACGCTTCAACTTGTTGCTTTGACCTGCCAAGGAAACATGTTTGGCGACTCTGATCTAATACACAAACAGTACTATGTGTGAAAAAAAAAGATAATGAATATGGACAGTTGCCATAGCAATTCAAACTTTAAATATTTTTTTCTGAATAGCATAAATGTTCCTCATAACAGAAGAAGAAGCTCATAGTTAGAGAATGCAGTCACATATACAGTATTTAGCCTTTCCAATCGTTCAGCCGAGCGAGTGCCACTGGAACGTCTCCAGTTCAATCATTCTGCCAAAAACTATTTTGCCAACTCAATTTGTAATCTGCTAACTCTGGGGCTAATTGCAGTCATTTTCACATTGTGCTTTTCGGAACAAAACTTAATCAAAGTGCAGTGAATGAAGAACGTGAACATTAATTCTCTCACCATAGTCTGTGTTTTCTGGTTCCCAGCAGTTCGATGGCCAAAAGTATGGAGTCTGAAAAACAAAGACATTACAATTACACAGTGAATATGCTGCTCATGTTCAACATACTGTATTTACAGTCTGATGGATTTGAAAAGGTCTAAAACTTGAAATCATATAAGCAGATTGTGGAATTAGCACACATCTTAACCCAACACTTGACCAATTCTGTAAAGACTGAAGAGATGGCAAAAGTACTGAAGTTCACTACTTAAGTAAAAGTACAGTTACTTGTCTAAAAAACAACTCTGGTAAAAGTCCTGCAGAAACTTCTTTACTTGAGTAAAAGTATAAAAGTAAAAAAAGTAAAATGTATCACACTGCCAAAAGTTATTCTCTACTCTTGGTTAAAACTATACATTTGTCAGCTTATGTCACTTGTTGTAAGACATTTATGATTGTTTTCAAGATATTTGAGGTTGGCTCAAATTTGCCAATGAGGTGAGTAAAAATGTCTTACTTCAATAGCAAATAATTTGGCTTGAAATAAGAACAAATTATTGAAACAAGGCAGAGTAAGTCATGTAATATAGATACATCAAGTAAAATCATCTTAACCAGAAAAAATACCAGGATACCAAGATTAAAATCTAGAATATAAGACATTTAAAGTTTGTATAGAGGATTTTCAAAAAATATTTGTTGTCCGTCTTGGTCAAAACAGTTGCATAGATTTGTAACAGCCTTGTACTTATGCTAAACAAACATTTTTTTAATAAAAATATAAAAACTGTGGACATGATGAAGCCAGTAAAACGTTGACCAATAGATAACGAGGTACCTCATTATCTATTTGTCTGTTAACCTGTCAAGCAAACCTTCAGTGTTCCTAAGTAACTCATTGGCCCAGTTGCAGTGAAGGGCGTGGCCCTGCGAGGGGAAATACGTGTGCATCATTGGAAAAACAGCAAACAGCTGTTGGATTTGAAAAATCCTCCATACAAGCTTTGACCAATCTAGAAATGCATTTTTTGCAGTGCCCAGTAGTTGTGAGTGTTGGAACATAAGTTGGACTTTACAGTGAATTATTTATATTTATTGTGATAACTTTGTTAGAAATTATTATTATTATTATTTATTTTATTTTTTTGGCTCACAGAGCTTTGATACACAACAGCACATAGCTCTGTAAATGTAGGGAGTAGAAAGTACAAATACTTTTTGAAAATGCAAGAAGTAAAAGTAAAAAGTCACCAGAATTTGTAATACTCAGAACAGATATTCAAGAAAACTACTTAAGAACAGTACTTGAGTAAAATACTTAATTACTTAAACTGTACATAAAGTGTAGATGTAAAGAAACAACACAATTCTAACAAGCTTGCGTGTGAAAATCACTAATCTGCCACTTGGAATCTAACTACTGACACACAAACCTTCACAGTTTAACCTTTATGAATCTATAGACCTGGCATTGACTGTTTGGAATCAATAAAAGACACGCTGCCATATTCTAAACATCACTAGACTAGTAGACACAATGATAATCAGCCGCCCAATCAAACGATGTCAGATAATGTATTAACATGCACAATACTACGGCCGCCTGCCCTCACCTGGAAACATTATTGACTGGAGAATGTAAAAGGGCTGATTAGCAGCACAAATATTAGCAATGTTAGATCCTAGATGCTTTTGTAACTGTAATAGGCCCTTTTCACGCTGTGGTTATAGTTCTGGTTTGCGTAATACTGTGGATAGTTTCATCTCGTTACATTCATTTCTTCAAAGAGTTTTCTAATTAAAAAACTCGGATTTCAACTAGCTAACCACTGGCAGCGAGTTTAGAGCTTCAGATACGAGGTAAATACTTCATCATTGAAATACTATGTGTTTAAAAAAGTGTATTTTGGCACAATGCTAAATGCTAACAAATGAATTCACTTAAATAAAAAGTAGACAATTTGAAACAAATACATTAAATGCCTGGCCGAGTGTTGCTAGTTCAGTTTGTAGTTATTTAACATTAATAATTCAATTTAATTTAGATTAGCATTAGCTCCAAGACACAAATAATTAGCATTAGCTTTGAGATACAAACTGCACTTTTATGGCTGGTGAAATATTTTCCCTGCTATGTGGTACTAGACATGTATCTTGTTCTCCGCTCTGTGTGTATAAAGTATTTAATTCATTTACTGCGTTTAACTTGTTCTCCAACGAATGAATTAACAGAAAAGAATCATTTGCTGGTAATTTCAGACCGGAACTAGCCCAGCCGCAGCGTAATTTGTTCACTAAAAACCAGAGAGTAGGCATGTTATTGCTTTAGCTGGTTTGACTTGGCACTTAAAACTTGTCACAATGCATTTGCAAAAGTAGTGAGCACTGACACCGGGCTCACACTGCCTCCAGTCCAGATCCAGATCCGGATCCGTCTGGGTCCGGTTGGTACTCACACTGCTCAGAATATGCATGCGTATGCACGGACTCTGCTGGCCTCGCGAGACCATGAGTTCACGGGGATTCACGCTCACTTGGGAGTTTCGGGGAGTTTACGTGATCTCTGGCACATGTACATGTAAACAAGAACACTTGCACCGTGTTTTGGGCTTATTTCACGTACTTCAGTTTCTGTTGGATTTTTCGCCGCACAATGGGTAAGTACAGGACGTTTATTTACATCCTGTGTGTTCAATAATCGTGTATATGTCGAGCATTTGCCGCATTTGTTGTAGTACAGAAACGTAATGATTTTACTTTGAAAACCACCGGATTCACTTCACCGCGCTCGCTTGGTTTCCTGTTTGTCGTGTCTTGTTGTCACAACTTTAACAAAAAGGGCTCCGGAGCGCTCCGGCAGTCTGGAAAATTTTCCTTGAAACGGAAACGGAGCAGAGCCGCGCGGCTCGCCGGACCAGACGGATTGCAGTGTGAGAGCCTCTCATTACTTTTCAAGAAACGGAAAGCCTCCGTACGCCGGACCGGAGTACGGACCGGATCCAGTGTGAGACCAGAGTGATAGTGATTTAAATGATCAATATCCACTACAATGTATTGCGAGAGTTGAAAAAACACAGCGTACTGTGATGATTGACTGAATGTAGGGATGTAAAGAATCTCACTTTTAAAATAAACTCACGATACAATATTTATCATATCATAACAATATTACAAGAGCTCACAATTGTGCGTTTTTGCTTAAAGTCAGATGTTCCAGTCATTTTTTTAATATCATTTCAAAGTGTAACAGCAGCCAAACAAGCCCGGTTATCAGCATTAAAGTAACGTTTTAGGCTATAATCATCTTTTGAGCCCAGGCTGTAAAGTTGTTTTGTTTTTTTTTGTTAGTATCGCCTTTAACTAGAATGGGAACTTCCACAATCGGTCCTAGTGAACAATAACCCAAATGCAAAGCAAAACATTGGGTATTGGTTCAAGCTGTAGAAGTTGAATTTTCCAATCTGGTGTCAAACCGATTTGACTAGTATTTTAATTTTTAGACTTGGCACTGAAGTGGCAAAATCACATAACCGTGAGCAGAAAGTAGTGTGCAGTTTGTCCAAATCACAATATGAATGAATAAACTATAAAGTCCTATACTAGTGATGATGGGTCCATGGATGACTGTGAACATTCACACAAAATAAATGTGATTATTTCCTCAGACCATTACCAAACTAAAGAGTAAATAAGTCAGAAGAGTTTACCTGAAATCTATAGAAGGTTCCGTCGTCTTTGAGCGTGAGGACGTGGTCTGAGATGGGGAAGAAGTAACCGTGTGCAGCCATCAGCGTTCCCAAGTGAAGAGCCTCCACTGCAGCACACACAAACACAGCGGTTTGTCAATGGCACGTCGCACAAAACAACAATCAGACAGTTACAAGTGGTGCTCAAAGAAAGTCTGTGCTCAGGAAAAAGGACTGTTTCTGCCAAACAACGCGACATGGCATTCTTCTGACAACATTTGGACAATTAAGCTGGGAAAATGACTAAAAATGAGAAGGTTAAATGGCTATAATTTGATAAAAGCCTAATAATATTTCATCACACCTTTTAATATCCTAGTTGTCATAGTTGTGTGTAAATTTATTAGCATTTTTGACTGATGAATGTTGATAATGTCCATTTTTAGTCCTGACTCTGGTCCACGGTTTAGTCCTGACTCTGGTCCACGTTTAGTCTGTCTCTGGTCCTACGTTTAGTCCTGACTCTGGTCTGTGTTTAGTCCTGAATCTGATCCATGTTTAGTCCTGACTCTGGTCCCATTTAGTCTGACTCTGGTCATGTTTAGTCCTGACTCTGGCCACGTTTAGTCCTGACTCTGGTCTGTTTTTGTCCTGACTCGGTCCATTTAGTCCTAATCTGGTCCACGTTTAGTCCTGTCTCTGGTCTTTATTCCTGACTCTGGTCTGTGTTTTGTCTATCTGCTTTAGTCCTAATCTGGTCCGTTTATTGTTCTTCTTTTTATTTGATCTGGTCCATGTTTAGTCTAACTCTGGTCACGTTTAGTCCTGTCTCTGGTCCACGATTAGTCCTGACTCTGGTCCACCTTTAGTCCTGACTCTGGTCCGCGTTTAGTCCTGACTCTGGTCCGCGTTTAGTCCTGACTCTGGTCCGCGTTTAGTCCTGACTCTGGTCCGTGTTTAGTCCTGACGCATGTTTAGTCCTGACTCTGGTCCGCGTTAGTCCTGACTCTGGCAGCAGCAGGAGGTCGGTCCCTGAGGTTCTCAGAGTCCGAGATGGTTCATAAGGCACTAACATGTCTGAGATGTACTTTGGTGCTAGTCCATGGAGAGACTTAACACAAGCAGAGCTGTTTTAAAGTCTATTCTTAAGCACAGAACTTATTCGATTGCACTTCCTCGGGACTTAAGCAGCAAAACCGTGAACTTAACCATTTTCATCCTAATTTAACCTTATCAAGAAGGTTAAAAAAACAAAAATAAAAATTAATTGTAGCATAGCCACAAATGCAAAGTGGGGAAAAATCAGGCAGTCCAGTTCCCTATAGCCGATAGCATTAGCCCCAAAAGAACACACATTTTGAATGAACCAGCGAGTCTTAGCTGCTACAAGCTTAGACCACAATTACAAAATACCAAAGCTCGTTATAAGTCATTCTTAACTTTACAAAACTTTTAGTGTTTTTTTTAAGTCAGCATGTAAAACTGCCTTTTAAGCTAACAGCTAGCAAACTAAGAATAGAGCTTTCTGATCTGGTGCATTTTTAGTAATGCAATAAACAACAAACGTCTTCTCTCACATGTTATTGGTGAGAACAGCAGACAAATGAATATCACCAAATAAAAGTTGTATTTAACACTCATTGATCAGCGTTTGGATCGGCAAGTGATTGAGTTTGCAGAACATCTAGGGCCTGTTGATCAAACATTTGCTCATGTGCAAATTAGGTTTTGGAGAACTGAAAACTTGACACATCTGCCATTTTTTTGTCTCACAAATACACTAAAAATGCAATATTTAAGGTGAAGTATATGTGTTGTGTGCAATGTGTTAATGTGCAGCTTCCATTTGTGTGCAAAAAGCTGACAATTCAATTTATTTTTCTATAACCACAAATCACAGCAATGGTGATCTCTGAGGACTTCCCAAAAATGCTGCTTTAACACTGGTCAATTACAAACATAAACGTCAAAGCATATTGATTGATATTTAACTATATCAATGACAATATGTTTTCAGTGAGTCGAAAAGGTTAGTGTTATCTTGCAAATCTTCAATGCAACTATTTATAAACTGTCTATAAAAAGCAACCAATCCAATTCAGCCTGAGCTACACATTGACATCACATATCTCTCGGGTCTTCTGAGTTAAATCCATTTTGATCAAACTAAAACGACAAACCTCGGGCTCTAACCTTCAGACTAAGTTCACTTTTCCAATAAACGCTCCTTTCTGTTCAGGGCTGGAGGTGATTATACCTGCTCTTAATTTATATGCTAATTTCTCCTCCTTTCAGTTAAGAGAAACACTCACTTAAACAAAAGCCGATTTCTCCGCGATAGTGTTTTTATCTCGCATCTCCACTTCCTGGGATTTTTTATTTTTGTTGTTTTTCACCAGGGCTAATTAACTCCCTCAATTTCACTCAAACAAAATGCCACGTTTGAGCGAAGGGCCCCGGAGAAGCAGTGATGTTGACAGCTCTCAGAGGGTGTCAGGGCTCGCCGTGGGGGGTGGCTCTGATTGGCCCACCTTCAGACAGGGGGCGGGGCACGGTCTCATCAGTCCAATCACCTGGTGCTGTGCTCGGTGGGGGGCCAAAGCTGCTCCCTGCGCCAGACCGACTCGCCTGATTTCAAGCCATCAACTAATGAAAACATGTAATCATCCTGCACACAACAGTTGGAGCCGTGACTGTTTGTGGTCCATACGTTCTACGCTTTTACAGCTGCTTTTTATTCAAATGGTCATGATGTTTAATACATAAGGCAACGGTTCAAATCAATCACATTCAAATGCAGTTTTTTTGTTATAGAAAAGGACTGAATGAGTCTAGTCAGTAATAGAAATAATCTAAATATTTTAAAGCAAAGCAATGGGCCTCATTTAACACTTCTGACATTCACAAAACCTCTTCTAAACTGACCACTTTCACACCAGCTTTATACTACGTCGTGAAACGCAACAAAAACTTCAGACGTTTTCACCGAATGAGTTAATTGTGCAACATTCAATGCATTTTTATTGTTTAATAACCCTTTAAAACAAATCTTGCTCATAACTTGATCAACATTACATCTGATTGTTTCTCTGGAGATGTTAATCAAACAATCAAATCATTATTGTTTGTAATCCAGACAATGGATATCTCCAATATTCTCTGGCCACATGTTCGTCTCTCAAGATTCCCTGGGCATAACTGACAGATACATTTGCCAGCCATGTCAGCAATCATATCAAAACAGGCATGGCTGCTTATGAGGTTTAAATAAATGGAATAAAAATATCATGAGGACTAAAATCTGCTGCAGATTTCTGCAAAATCATTGAGCAAAGCAAAAACTATTTTAAGGCCTATGCCCAACTATAATGTGCGTCAGATGTCTGGTGTCCCTTGCGTATTGAATGCATCTTTACCCATGAGACACAGTCGTAATGATATGTTAGAAATTATAGGATCTTCTAAAAAGTGATTTTATTAACATTGAAGGCCATTAGGTGGGCCTGGAAAATCCAGACAATTTAAAAAATATATATCGTCTGACCACTATGTCACTCTTTCGAATTTCAGTGGCCATGAACGACAGAATCATTGACCAATCACGGACATGCATCGAAATGGCATAAAAACCAACATGGCTGCCTACCACAAAAAAACAACAACAAAAAAAAGAATACATAGAAAATATGGAAAAAATATTCAAAAACATCGTGGATTTCTGCAGAATCAATGAGCGAAACAAAAACATTTTCAATGTGAGGTGAGTGAAGTTAGATTTTGGTGTAAATGACAGACGACCAATCAAAACTAATCTGATTGGCCGGAACGTGCTGTGCAGCAGAAGAACGGTCTGGTGTGGACTGGCCTTTAATATGAGGAAAGAGAAGTTAGATTTTGTTCTAAATTACAGAAGACCAATGAGGTCTTTTGTTTCATGTGGATCATGCACTCGTTGATCGAAGGGTTGGTGTTGGAGTTGATTTGAGACGCTGCAGGGGCAGTGGTGACCAGACCACTTTGAGGAAT
This sequence comes from Mugilogobius chulae, assembly GCA_038363315.1. Classification (NCBI taxonomy): domain Eukaryota; kingdom Metazoa; phylum Chordata; class Actinopteri; order Gobiiformes; family Gobiidae; genus Mugilogobius; species Mugilogobius chulae. The sequence goes on from CM076407.1 coordinate 28,699,553, forward strand.
GAAATTCAGAAGCCTGTAGGGATAGAAAATCGATCGAAGTATGCAGCAATCGAATCGAAAGGCCAGAATCGATCAGTTTTGCTCATGTGCTAAAATACACATACAGCCACTGATATGCACACACACACTGTAGTTGTATAATACTCTCAATAATACAATAATAGTTATAGTATTTGAAGAAACAAAGCCTGAACTTGTGCAAGACCGACTAAATGTGCTCTATTATGTTGTGTTAAAAACTGATGGGTTGACGGACCTCTAAATGGACAATAAATATGACCGTTTACTGTTTGAATGTTGACAAAACACTAGTTCTGAGCTCTAACAACAGTGGATTTGTTTTAAATGTCATGTATTATGGTTTATTTTGTGTCTTAAAGGTTGTATGGAGGATTTTCAAAAATTGTTTGTTGTCAGTCTTGGTGAAAACAATTGTATAAATTTGTAGCAGCCTTGTACTTATGCTAAACAAAAAATAATTATAAAAATATATAAACTGTGGACATGATGAGGCCAGTAAAACGTTGACCAATAGATAACGAGGTACCTCGTTATCTATTGGCATGTGAACCTGTCAAGCAAACCCTCAGTGTTCCTAAGTAACTCATTGGCCCAGTTAGAAGTGAAGGGCGTGGCCCTGGGTGGGGAAACACATGAGCATCATTTGAAAAACAGCAGCAGCTGTTGGATTTGAAAAATTCTCCATACAACCTTTAAGATAAAAAGTGAATGTAGATAAACTAACAAAATCGAAATCGAAAATCATGGCTGCAAATCGAAAACTGAATCAAATCGTGACGTAATCGTCTCATCCTAGAAGCCTGTTTGCTTAATCCGGACAACATGGATGCTGCTATGAGGCAATATAAATATGTTTTAGGTTCTCAGTAAAGCACATCTACAGTATGTGAAGAAAAGTATGAAGCTAAACTTAGCCCATACCTTTGCTCGGTCTCCTCTGTGCTGCTGATATCCTCCATTCATCCTCTCTGATTAATATATGCACAAAGTTAATGGCAGCACTTGAGCCTGAGTAAATACAGCATCACATGGTCCAAAGGTTAAACACAGCTCTGATCCAGGGTGACTGTAACATAAGGCATCATACATTAAGCATGCTCCTGTCTAAGTGCATGAGCCTGCTGCTGCTGCTCGCCTCATTAATAACACATGACTCATAAGTTATTTAAAAGTATTTATTTATAAACATGGCATTTATTTAGTATTCCCTCTCGCGCTGATTGTCACGATCTCTGCGTTTGCTACATTGGACAGGTTGGTGGGAAGATTATTGGAGCGATCAATAAATGTGGTCAAGTTCAAGCAAAGGAACTAAAGATAATACTGTAGTTTGGTAGTGCCTCCTTATACCCAATAAAAAAACTGAGCATTTTTGCAGATACACAAATGGATACTTTGACTACGTTCATCTATACATCTAATAATCAATAGTTGTTCTCTGAAAGGCCTGATATATTAGCCAGTTCAGCTCCTAATTTCAAAGACTCAGATGAAGTAAGCAGAACATTTGGATGGATGGAAAAATTTTTATCTTGGTTAATTTTATTTGCTTGAGTTTTATCCTTACTGTTCAAGCTAAATGAATGTTTCCTCATCAGGGAAATACTTGAAGTTGTATTGTATATAATTTTTTTGTGGCCATACCAACTTATTAAAGCAGATTCTAAGATCTGACAGGATCAGGCTGGTTAGTACTTGGATGGGAGACCGCTGAAACACCAGGTGCCACAGTGGGACGACAAGACTGGTCATTGTGTTTTTGGGCAAAGCCCATATGAGAGAATATCAATATTTTTTCAAATTTTGACTTAGTTTGGTGTGATAGTCTTTGTCCTATTGCTACCTCACTTCATTTCTATGGTGGATATGGCACATTGTTATTTAAGAATATTGGCGAATCCTAACACTAACCTTAATACTATCATGAACCCGAAACATATTTTTTTATGTCAAGGCGTCAGGTTTACATGTTAAAGCGGAGTAGTTGATTTTCATACTGCAAACCCATTTTAGGTTTTATGTCTGACAATTTCCTCTCATAAATTGTTTAAAACATGGTGAATATCAATATGTATTGATTTTGGTTGCAATTATGGCTTATAAAATTCAGTTTGCAAAAAACAAAGTGAAACTGGAGAGGAACATTGTAGGACAGTGAAATGGGACGCTGCCTTCGACTCCTGATATGAACTAGTTCTTTATTATTCAATTCAGACAGTAGTCAATGGTCTATTTTTTTCACAAAGTGCTACATTTATACTTTTTAGTTGAAAACACAAAGTTTACTACTTTACAACACGTCTGACTAAAATGAACTAAAATTTGAACTAGAATTGTTCTTAAACCATTTATAGCACAAACAAGTGTCTGCAGTCTTTGTGAAGCTGAAACCTGCAGTTTTACTTTCTGATGACTAACACGATCACAAGTGAGAACTTTTTCTAAACAAAAGAATAACAGAACTAATTTCTGCTAAAATAATAAATAAAAATAAGTAAATATAAGGATTGGTAAAGCTGGTGTCGACGGCTGAAACCTGAATGACACTAGAAATGGCAATATTTGGGTTTTGACAATTCCTCTTCAAGAGCTGAAGGCAATTTGAAGTAAAAGATGAGTTTTAGGGACCTAAAATTAATCCAAAAAAAAAAAAAAAAAGTTCTATTTAAATTTGGGGGGATTCTTTTTTTAATTGTAACTTAGAAATGGAGACTGATTTATCCAGAATGGCTGAATTCTGGGATGAAAAATGGACAGCCCTTCGATGGGACGCTGGAATGAGAAGGGATTTTAAGTCAATGTAAATCAGCTTCCTGGGTCACTGAGTTTGTGCGTCATGAATTTGCTCAGTGAGATTCACACGTCGACGCTTCAGCTGATGTCTTGCTCTGCATCAAGGACACTCAAACCTACCTCCAACACATTCATGCCCCATAAAGCCTCCGACGCCCATCAATCTCCTGTGATAGTGACACGCTCTCACATCAGGCGAAGGAGAAGACTGACCGCAAACATAAACAACATGGATAAGATCTGGACTGAGGAGGAGCTCACGTGGATCTATTGAAGCTCGTGTTTGCAGACAGAGCGGTGAAGTGAAGTGCAGTGTGTCTCAGATAATCTCAGCTCATTGACTATGGAGTGGCTCTGTCACCTGTGATGCTTGTCTTCGCTCTGTGAGCTGGCACTGACATTTGTGAATGTCATCAGCCCAACAGACAGTCGCACAAATTGGCAAATCCAAAAATAGGTGATTTTGCAGAGGAAAAGAATGCCGCTGCTGGTGGATGGAAATGGGCATAATGTTATAGTTTATGTGCTACAGAGTTTTTATTGGAGGATTGCTATAATTTTATGTATTCAACTGTGTGTTCAATTTCACAGTAAAATCTCAATATAGATATAATTTATTCTACATTATTTTGACCATTTGTAGCTTTTTCCTGAATCAAAACATCTGCAAGAAGAAAGCTTTGTCCAAGATGACAGTTTTTAAAAGCTAAGAACATCTCCTTTCTGATAAAAAAGACACTAACATTGAACCAGAGCCAAAGCTGCCCCATTGATAAAGAGTGTAACAATACTGATTTATATTAAAGCCCTATAGTGTACCCTTTTGACCAAACCCCTAATTATAAAAATTTGTCTTTACATTGAGTGTGCTTGCATGACCATGAAACTATTTGGGTTGACTTTTAGTTATACCCTGTTACTTTGAGATGAAACTGAAATGCCTCTGACAAATAGATATGTCATTAAAAAGTACAACATATAATTATAGATTTACAGTATGCAACTGTGTACAAATGTACTTAAAGTGACGTTTCCTAGAGTGTTTAAAAACAAATACAATGTAGTCAAATTTTGCTGTTAGTAGTTCAATTCTATATAGAACTTCAATTCCCAGGTCGAGCCAAGTCAGCAACTCATGCTCTCTCTGGGTGGAGTTTGCATGTTCTCCTCGTGTCACTGTTTACCACTGTTGGTACTCCGGTTTCCTCACACCTCCAAAGACATGCATGTTTAGGTTAATTGAGCATCACTGTAAAATTTCCCCTACTGACTGAATGACTAAGTGAAGGGTCTGTCTCTAGTGCTGCATTCAAACGGAACAACGTTGAAATTTCTAATTTCACGAGCTGAAGCAAATTTGGATGCTGAATATTTTCAAAGCTGATGCCCCAACGTGTGTTGTGCGATGAAACGCGGAAGCTCACGGCTGTTCCTTTCTATGGTGGTTGTTAATTTTATGAATATTTACAAAATCCTGATCCTAATCTTAACCTGCCTCAAGCCCCAGACCTAAACTTACCCATTTTAGTAACTTGAAGCCTAAACTTACTCATTTCACCTAAAGAAAATGTCCCCACATGGCATCAACCAAAGGTCGTGTCATTTTTACGCTTGTTCATATCTTGCTAAATGTACTGCGTAACATAAGTACGCAAAAAAGGTCTGAGATCGTGCTCAAAATACGTTTTTGTGTCGTGGTAAATGTATGCCCTCTAGAGAGACTGTGTTGATGGACGCATTGGACTGTCTGGTCTGAATGCAGCGTAACCCTGTGACAAGTTAACCATTGTCCAGGGTGTTCCCCCACCTAAGGACCAAAGTCACTGGATAGGTTCCAGTCACTTGCGACCCCTAACAAGAATTCTGTATACACCGATGTCGAATTGTAATTTACATTTTGTTTATTGCGTACAAAGCGGATTATATTGTGCACGAAATATATATATGCTTGCTGTTCAAATTGGCAGAACTACGGTTACTACTTTTGTGTAAAGGTAAGAGAATACAAACAAGTGGGCGAGGATAAGTGATAGGTGAAAACAGGGCTTTTCTGAGCTCTCGAGCATCAGCTGTAGCACAATGCAAGATTACTCAAACATGCAAGAATCAATCCAAATACAACTCTGAGTAAACTAATCATGAGAGAACATTTCATTTGCACCTCTAAAGCAAGATGAAATGTCTAACTTTATAATTCTTTAGCAGACTGCAGATGGTCCATATGCAGCAGCTGTACTGACAGGACCAGGCGACAGAAGCACATACATTTGTGTTTGCTCCACTGCACTGGCTCTCTGTCTATTCTAACATTCTTTTTTAACGTCTCAATGGTTTGTCCTCTCTTTACCTGTCAGAGCTGCTGTCAGTCTGTCTGTCCCTCCTGCAGGACACTTCCCGTGCAGACCTGTTCCTCTCACTTGTATGAAAACCAGAGGAGACAGGGCTCTTTCTACAGCTGCTCTCAGACTCTGCAATAGTCAGAATATAAATGACTTTTAGGTTGAGCTGTTCTGCACTGCTTTTACCTCTTGATAAGACCAGATATTCTTTGAGTTGTATTTGTTAGCAGAATGAGCAGTCCAAAAACATCAACGTTTTTTGCCACAAATTATATTGAGACAGTTTACAAAATAAAATCATACGATGCAATTTCCTGTTTCTTCAATTAGCTAAGCCGGCTGCACACTACTCCTCTAGTGTGCAGCTGTCTTAAGTGTACATATGATAAAACATTACAGATTTCTCTCATGTTTCAGGGAGGACAACTGCATCATTGATGGCTGTACAAATGCCCTCTCTTTTTCTCCCCTCTCCCCCTTTCTATCAAGCACTCCTCTCTTTCCCTCCCTCCCCTCTCTATCTCTCTCTCTCTCTCACTGTCCCTTGCTCTTTTTCCTCTCTTTCTCATTCTTTCTTCACACTCTCTCTCTCCTGACTTAAAACTTGATTTCAGACTTGACTTGGACTTGACTTGTTCTTGTCTCCCTTTTATTTGGACTTTTCTCTCTTTTCTTCTAAGATAATCCCTGACTCTTAAAACTGCCCAAAACAAGTGTTATTGTGCTCATTCAGGTCACACAGGTCATTCAGGACATTAAGGTCTTTCAGGTCATTCAGGACATTAAGGTCTTTCAGGACATTCAGGACATTAAGGTCATTCAGGACATTCGGGTATCAGTCTCTCCTTTACTTTCTTTTCTCTCTCTCCTCTCTTGCTCTCTTCCACCCGTCCTCTCCCTTCTCTCATATCTTGTTCTCATTACTTAGTTTTTGATTAGATCTGCAACCTAAACAGTGTACGATCACATTAGCTTACCAGGTAATAATACGACAATAATCTGATGACTAATCTAACAGGTCACACTTCTTATTCTGCTGTGCTATAATTTCTGTGAACATTTGTGCTGACTGTAGTTTAGCGGAGCTGTCAGCGCGGGCCAGCCGGAGCCTCCACGGGGAAAACACCCTTTGATTTCATTGTACTATTAACAACTCTGAGCCAAAAACCCTGTCTGGAGTCTCGCCAACTCTACACTCTATGAGCTCCTAAACCTAATGTTTGTTTACTGATGCCAGAGTGACCTGAATGACCTGAATGAGCACAATAACTGGTTTTGAGCTGTTAAAAGAGTCAGGGATTAGTATAGATGAACACTGTCAAGTCAAGTCTCAACTCAAAGACAGACAATCCCAGTCAGGTCCCAAGTAGGGATGAGACTTTCCATTCTTTGAGATGAACAATTCATGATGATTCCAATCCTTTCAAAGAGTTGTTCAAATATCCGACTCTTTCACAAATCTATTTTCTCTTTTTGAACCCACCTTAGTCCACCTAGTATTTATTAAAAGTTTCTATTGAAATACATCAAAGAACAAACTCATTTTAACAAATAATTTAGACTACAACAAGCAGACAAGCAGAAGTGAGACAAACACAACTAATCCAGGCAAACTGAGGACACAAGAGACATGAATGACAGAGACTTGTTCCTTGATTTTTAAAGTTTAAAATGTGTGTCTCAATGTATGTGACTCATATTCATGGAACAATGAGCCAAATGAGATTTAGGCACAAGATGTGTCTAAATGTAAAGTTGCCACGGGAATATGAGGACAGAGACAGACTTTTATCATTACCACCACAACCTGCCATTTTGAAAGAAATGTAAGATCCTGACCCCGATGGCGGGTGTTGTGCGTCAATGGCTTTTGCGCACTGCCGTTCATTGCCATCATTGACGTTATAGTCTTTTGCTAGATGTGCTACAGGCTATGGAACATGCGCCATTGCGGAGTGAAATTGAATGAAGCCGAAAGCTCACGATTAATTGTTCGAAAAAATCAGAGCAAGAGTTACAGAGCGAGCACCTTTTGAACAGAAAAAAGTTTATGATCTGAAACTAAATAAGAATTGCGCAAAATCTGACCGTTTTTAAAGCTGTAGATGCTGTCTGTAATTGCATTGCACGCTTTCTAGTCTGTTTTGCTGCTGCAGCACCAATGGAGCGGCCACTGGGGCTGATTTACAACAACTACAAGCTCAATGTCCTATCCAGATGATATAATAGATCCATGGTGCGCACGTGTTAATGTAGTGCACACTTGTGTAAGTGATACGCACTCTGTCTGAAGTGACACCAGGAGAGACCAAGGCTCTGTGTTTTCTGTACTCGCACATTTGAGTGAAAAAGTTCCCTTTTTGTCCCTATATTTGTTTCTTCTCCATTGAGGAGCCGTTAAAAAAAATTGTATCATTCGCGAACGTCACATTACTAGTCCCAAGTCAAAGAGAAACAAGACCAAATCAAGTCCCAAAGTCGACAAGAGACAAGTCAGAGTCAAATCCAAGTCAAAGAAAGACTATTACAAGAGAGGCAAGTCCAAGTAAAGAGAAACAAGTCCAAGCTTCAAATCAGTGCCCTACAATTCCAAGCCCAAGTCTTTTGATTTTAGTCTTTACGTGTTCTTCACCCTCGTGTTTGTTTACTGACACCTGAGTGACCCCAGTGACGCTCCTCTTTGACCAGTTAAAAGGGTCAGGGTTTAGTTCAGATGGACATTCTTCCATCAGGCCAGGGGTGGTTTGCGTTTCTCTTTGTAGTGCTGTAGTAGTGTAGCGCAGGGCATGGGGGAGTTCTCGCTCAGCTGTAAAAGATCATCAAAAAAAAGGGCTTGAGACTGGAGTGATTCTTGAGTGTGTAGGAGTTATAAAGAGAGAAAGAGAGGAGAGCTATAGAAGGCTTAGTGTTCCCTGGTGCTGGAGACTCAGATGTGGAAATGCTAAGCTCACTGTGTTGCAATTAACTGGCGCAGGTATAGTTTTGTTAAAAGTAGAAAAGTGCAGTGAAATGAAGATCAGATTAAATACCTATCACTAAAATGGTCAGTGTTTTACATTTTGTCCATTGGAAAGAACAGCATCTAAAACAGCTTAGCATTTACATGTTTTTGTTTTTGAAAAGTAGCTAAACTAAAGCTAATGTAAACTAAGTAAAGTTGATCCTGGCACTTACAGGACTAAACCAGGACTAGACCTGGACTAACCTGGGCCCATACTAGACCAGAACCACACCACGATTGGAACTGTACCAGGACACAAACTAGACCAGAACGAAACTAGAATCAGACCTGGACTAGACCAAAAATATACCAGGACTGGGTCTGAACAAAACCAGAAATAGACCAGACTTACACTAGATTAAAACTGGGGTTAGACCAGAACTAAACTAAACCAGAAACAGATCAGGACTACTTGGACTAGATGAGGACCCGAAATAGACCAGAACTAAACCAGAAATAGTTTAGGACTAGATCTGGACATAACCAATACCCCGATTAGTCCAGAAACAAACTTGGACTGGACCTGGACTAGAATTGAACTACACTAGGACTGAGCCTGAACCCGGACTAGACCAGAATTCGATGAGAAATGAACCAGAATTACTAGAAGCAAACCGGGACAAGGTCTGGACTAGATCAGAACGAAACGAGGATTATACCTAAACCCAGACTAGACCCAGATGACACCAGGACTAGACCTGGGCTGAACCAGGACTAGACAGAAATAAACCAGAGATAGACTAGGATTAGACCGGGACTAAACCAGGACTAGACTTGGACTAGATCAGAACCTGGATAAGACTAGAAACAAACTGAGACTGGACCTGGACTACACCAGAAATACACCAGAACTGGGCTTGGACCCAGACTAGACCAGAAGCAAACCAGGAAAAGGTCTGGTCTAGATTAGAGCTAAACAAGGACTACAACTGAACCCAAGACAATACCAGACTAGACACATACCTCACCTGGACTAGACCTGGACTAGACCTGGACCAGACCTGAACCAAACCTGAACCCGGACCAGGCCAGAAAAACAGAACTAGACTTGGATCTCATATCATCTGAATGTTTGAACAACAGAAATCTAAAGTAGAGATTTTTCAGATTGGATTACTCTTCTCTGTGCCCTTTCCTCCTCAGGCTGCACATGATCTGATCCTGTAACACCGGGTCCAGGCTCAGTCTCCAGGTCTGTGCTGGTGCTGCTGCTGCTGGAGCGCTAATGCATGCTAATGAAGTCAGGGCCACCTTAAATTTAGTGAGCAGTTCATTGCGGCTCTTCTGTGCCTGACCAAACCAATTGGCTCTGCTATTACAACAGCCTTGTGATTAAATCTGTATTGCCCGCGCTTGTAATGAAAGTATTATGTTAAACAGCTGCGAGTGTCAAACGCGTGCGCCCGAGGCAAAGGGGAGCGATAGGACTTTTTATTGCCCACAGTTGTTCAACGGTAAAATGTTTAGATGGAAAAAGCTCTAGTAACACTCACAGTCATGAAGACAGAATGAGACTGATAATGTTTGTGGTTTTACAGCAGTTACATTTATATAAGAATCCAAAGCAGTGATTCCCAAAGTGGGGGTCGCAAAATGATTTGAAGATGTTATTTTACAATAATGACTTGGTAGTCTCTTTTTTTTACCTGGAACCATCATGTTTGACTGAAGTTTGGTCATATGAAGTATTAAACTACTAAAATAAATGCATTTTAACACAATTATAATGCTTTTCCAACTTGACATTATTACAGACATTTAATTAATTTTACTGTAGGGGTCGCAAGTTGGTTACGTGGTTATTTTGGGGTCAGGTATGAAAAGTCTGGGAACCCCTGATCTAAAGTATACTGCAATTTTTTTTTCATTATTTTCTATATTAAAAGGAACCCCGAATATTTACATAAATAGATCGAAAATACTTTGCGTAGGTATACTTACTAAAAAGTAGAACTTAAAGTAAACAAATATTCGCCGTTTGACGTAAAATTGTTATGTTTACAACAACTTCCTGATATTACGGGCGCCGCCATCTTGAGGTGATGACGCAGAATCGTGTGGCGCACTGGCGCAGTGAGCGTCAGTCGTGAGACGCACACAACAGCTGCAACAGTTGCCGTTGATCTGGTTAACAGGAGCGTCAGTAGTTTTTCGTCGACAACACATTGTAAAATGGTACATTGAGTGGCTTTTGGTTGTGATTTCGTCTCGGGAGGAAACAAGGAGAATGCGGTAAGCTTTCATAACTTTCCTCGTAGTTACACGATTCGACGTCATACTACCCATAATGCACTGCGTTGTAAACAATGATGGCGTCTTCCGTGAAAATATATTTCGTAAAAGTTTAATAAAACGGTAGATTTTTCAGATTATTTTTGTGTGTATTTATATATTTGATGATATAAGGAAAACTCGAAAACAAACATTAAAAAATTCTCGGGGTTCCTTTTAAAGAATTTGCAATCTGTTTAAAAGAAAACAAAAAGCTTTTCACTTATAAAACACAAAACATTCAGAACGTTTACATTCAGGTCAGGAAAACTCGACAAGTAACCTAGTCTAATTTAAACCAAATGTCCAAAGAAATTACATGTGGTCTCGACCAAGAATGGTTCATATTCAGTCGTCACATTTACAGACAAATACTATTGTGAAAAATAAGAACAAACTCCCAAGTCAAAGAGAGACAAGTTTGAGTCAAGTCCCAAGTCACGGATCCAGGTCTCAAGTCGAGTCCGAGTCCTTGGATTATAGGTTCAAGGTTTTTCAAGTTTTATATCAGATTACATCTTGAAATCTTGAAATTTCTCCTAAACACAGAGCTCCAAGTCCAACTTGGCCTTGGGTTGAAGGTCACAGACAAAGAGTCTGAGTCAAGTCCCAAGTCAAAGAGAGACAAGTCCCAATGAAGTTCCAAGTCAAAGTGAGACAAGTCCAAATGAAGTTCCAAGTCAAAGTGAGACAAGTCCAAGTCAAGTCCCAAGTCACAGAGCTCCATGTCAAGTCCACAGTCTTGATCTCAAGTCTCAAGTCATCAAAACAGTGACTCAAGTGCAACTCAAAAGTCAAAGTCATACATTTACCAAATCAGAGAGACAAGACCGAGTCAAGTTCCAAGTCAAAGCGACAGAGTCACGTCTCAAGTGACAGAACTCCAAGTCTAAGTCAAGTCCCAAGTCTTAGTCTAGTGCAGGGGTGCCCAACCTTTTTCAGCTCGCGAGCTACTTTTAGTCTGAGCGCAGCCCGAAGATCTACCTTTGGATTTACATTATTTTATTTATTAGCAATGTTGAAAAAATTGATTTTTAGACTAGTTCTTATTAAGACACAGTTACATTTTTTTAATAGTGCAATGATATTTATTAAAATGTAAGTTATAAACCTGTTAAAAGGTAACACATTTATTTTGAAAATAAATTATTGTGGCTACAACAAAAAAGTTCAAGCTCACTGGAAGCACTTCAAACTACTGTATTATGAGTGATTGGTGATTGCCATGGCAACACTGAGGGGAGGGGCTTGAGAAAGCTTTCCTTTTTGACTCGCATCAACAACAGCAAGCTGCTGCGTAGATTGAACAACACAGCGTGAGCAGGTAAGGATTCTGCGGTAGCCTACTACCTGTCTCCTCCTCCTGCTCTTCTCTCTTTCTCTCCTCCTCCTCTCTCCTCTATCTCACCCCTCTTATAAGCGTGTGTGTTCAGGCGCCGCGTTGTCGGCTCGCGCTGTGCGGCTGCTGTGTGCTCAGACGGTGGAGAGTTCTTGCTGCCGCATATAAAACTAGCGCTCGTATATTGCGGTTGTTATTCACACTTGTAGTGCGCGCATGTAGCGCTCGTTGATTGCTCGTGTAGATCGCGCATGTAGTTCGCGCATATAGCGCTTGTTGATGCCGCGTGTAGTTCGCGCTTGTAGTTTCACGCCTGTATCTAGCGGTTAAAGTTCGTATTAACAGACGGGGCTTTGGGAGCTACTTCCACTGCCTCAAAGATCCACTAGTCGATCGCGATCGACGGGTTGGGCACCCCTGGTCTAGTGTTTGAACCAGTGACTCAAGTCCAAGTCCTAGTCCCAAGTTTCTGACAGAAACCACTGATACACTGCATTGATCTAGTGCTGTGAGCTCCTGTATATATTCTCTCCTTAAAACATTTGGGACTTGCTCATTCTCAGCTCAGTTTGACACCAGCACATGTGCGCTTACATAACACACTCGCTGTGAGCCAAATTAATTACGGTTCCTCTTTTCAGTTTGTGATTTGTGGACTGACTTAATCCTGCTTCTTTGCTCGCTGCTTATAGACCCTCCAGGCATTTCTATAGACTGTGTATTTGTTTGTATTCCAAAACAACTCTCGAATCATCTGCACGGTGACATATGCCCCGAGCTCTCCCACAGTGATTAAACTGCAGTTATGCTTTTATGGTGCAATCACAGCATTCACAAGGTTCGCCACTACGCCACAGGCAAATTGTACTTCCTTCTGCTCTTTTTGTTTAGCGTTTTGTCCATAAATTAATGAATAAATGCTGTACTCTCCACTTTCAACTTAGCTTCACCCAAACAGGTTGCTTAAGGCTCAGATGTATAAAGGCAGAGATAAACATAAAAGGGAGAAGGTGGTGAATATCAAACAGAAGTTTTTAAGGGCCTGTGTTACACTAAATTTAAGATTCTTGTTGTAATGTTGTTGTCTTGTCCAAAACATACATGTTGTCTATGTTACCTCCAAATTTGTTGATTGGCTTCACCTTCTGCGAACTCCTACAACCTTACAAGTAATAGAAACCTGATCCTTCACAGCAGAAAGTGCAAAATCGACAAGTCTGGACGAGAGATCGAAAGAGATGCTATTGTAATAAAGACACTACATTCAAATATTGCATATTGTTCAAACTTCACACACATACTTTCCAACACCCCCTGGTGCCCCTCCACACACCTCCACCCCGCCCCAGGTGAAGCCACGCCCCAGGAGCCTCCTAAACATGTCCTGTCTCCTATAGAGCTCCAAAGCATGAGGAAACTGTGGCTTACTATTCACAAGCCTGTTTCAATGGGAAATACACATAATTCATCATCAAGTCTAAAAATGACACATTTCAGTTCTTCTGAAAAGGAACTAACACTAAAGTTTGGAAAATCACACTTTTATAGTGAATTTTCAGAGCAATAACAAAAAGTGTTCATAGTGGAAGTCAATGGGACAAAATGGCTCCAACAGAAAACTACAAACTGCTTCCGCACAAAAACTACAAAATTATTACAGTCAAAGTTTTTTTTTAACATGTCCAAGGCTGTGATAAAAGGTTATTTAAAAAATCCAGTTTAGATTTTCATTTTCTATGGAAAATTTGCCATTTTGTGTCACATTTTCACCTCCTCTGAGAATCTGTTTTTATAAATCTGTACAAATAATAAAATACTGAGGTATTTTTATTTAGAACAGAAGTGGATTAACATATTTAAACAAAAAAAAAGTTTGAAAATGATTTTGAAAAATAATTTTACAGTCATCAAATAAAGTGGAGTAAAAGTAACAGGAGATTAGGAACTTTTCTCTAACGAGACACAAAGATTAAATATCGGCCTTACACTACAAACACATAATGATCTCACAGCTGATATTTACAGTGTGTGTTATAATTGCATAAAACACTCCAACTGAATGTAATTATTTTCATAGAAGTGGCACAATCACGGCAGAGTGGCTAACGCTCCAGCTTCTTATTAGAGACAGTTTGGCCTCAAGCAACCTTTCTGTCTTCTGGAACTGTAACTACATATTTTGGTGAGAATTTTGTGAAATGTGGAACTTTTTATTGAGTCTTATGATTTGAGTATGATATATGAGTAAAAAAAATATATATATACAATTTCAAAAAATTTAAAAATGCTCATTTAAAAACAAACTTGTATTCAAAAACACAAATAAAAATTCAAACATAATAATAATAAAATTGGAAAAAACATAAATGTAAATTCAAAAACATGAACCTAAAAGCAAATTTAAAAACACACCCAAATTCAAAAACACTCATCGAAATTCAGAAACACACACCCAAATATTCAAAAACACGCAATCAAGTCATCGAGAGGGCCAGCTGAGGTGGCTCGGGCATCTGTACCGGATGCCTCCTGGACGCCTCCTGGGGGGTGTTCCGGGCATGTCCCACTGGGAGGAGGCCAAGGGGAAGACCCAGGACACGCTGGAGAGACTATGTCTCTCGACTGTCCTGGGAATGCCTCGGGATCCTCCCGGAAGAGCTGGAGGAGGTGTGTGTGGACAGGGAAGTCTGGGCGTCCTTGCTCAGACTGCTGCCCCCGCAACCCGACCCCGGATAAAGCGGAAGAAAATGGATGGATGGATGGATGGCACTCAAGTTAAAAAACACACATCCAAAGTCAAAAACACGCACCCAAATATTAAAAAACTTGCACCTAAGTTAAAAAACACACACTCCAACCCAAAAACACTCACCCAAATTAAAAAAACACACCCAAATTCAAAAACACACGTTCAAATTCAAAAACACACCAAAATTAAAAAACACATGCACTCAAATTAAAAAACGCTCACCCATATTCAAAATTACTATTTAAAAATACTAATGCATTGCAAATTCAAAAACTAGTACATACGTTCAAAAGCACACCCTAAAATTCAAAAACACGAATTCAAAAACACGCTCCAATTAAAAAATACAAATGCAAATTCAAAAACACAAGTGTAGCTAAATACAAAAACACAAACTGTCTTCATTTGCGTTTGCGTGTTCAAAATAAACAAAAAGGCTACGACAAAACAATCACCATGACAACAACAATAATTGAGGCCTGTGCTCTGAACCTGGCTTAACTTATCCTGCATACGTTTCTCTTTCCTGGTTAGACAAAGCCAGACATGAGACTCTCTGGAGAAACTGTCAATGAAGTAACGGATAACAATAAAAAATTTCTGCTTCAAACGTGAGGAAATGTCAATCCCAAACACAAAATATGAAAAAAGGAATGAAGATTCAACTTGACAGATTTAACCGATCCCACTGCGCTGTGGAATATATAAACGACTCTTGTGTTTGAGCCAAAGCGTGTGCCAAAATGTGCCTCATTATATTTAGACTAGTGTTTCAATCTTTCTTTATTTCACCGCTCCTTTCTCTCTCTCCCTTCACTCTGTCCACACAAACAACTCACTGCAACTTCTAAACTTACTGAGGACTTTAACGTGGTCCGGAGCTGGTTTTGAGTTTAGGTTATGTTGCCATAGCGATCTGCTCTGATAGAAAGTGACCCAGAGGTTTTAACCTTGAACTTACCCTGCTAAACCTCAAATCTAGCTTCACAGTGCAGGCCCCAAAGTACAAATTAAAAGTACACCATGTTTGTAGTAGTTTTAACAAAAAGGGACTTAAGACCATAGATGTATAATTGGCTCTGTGCACAAGAGTGTTTATTTTAAAAAAATGCTAACATCTTGCCGGCAGGTTCATTTCCTGTTTAAATCAGGCAGTGAACAGTAAGCAGGTGATTTTTTTCTTAAAACTCGTTAAATACTTTACAAAAGAAGAGAATATTTCACTAAAGGACCAAAGTATGTTTATAAAACGATGTGTTTGTCTGTAAATGTTAATGCTAAAGTCTGACAATTCGACTCTGATGCTATTGAACACTTAGCATCTGAGCTAGTCCGGTATGTTTTGAACAACTCCGGAGCGTTCTCCTGTTTGTTTTCCTGTAGCCGTTAGCATTAGCCCGCAAAATAAG
Organism: Mugilogobius chulae; assembly: GCA_038363315.1. Taxonomy (NCBI): domain Eukaryota; kingdom Metazoa; phylum Chordata; class Actinopteri; order Gobiiformes; family Gobiidae; genus Mugilogobius; species Mugilogobius chulae. Next base: position 28,715,475 of record CM076407.1, read on the forward strand.
CAAGTTATGAAAGATGTACAGCTTGGTACAAACCTACTGACCACATTTTGCAAAGGTCAGAGCCTTATTAAAACTTACTGTTGAGTTAACAAACTTTTTAGTGTTTTGCTAAAGGTAAAGTTTGTGTATAAAACTGCTAATGGCTAGCAAACTTTCTGATTTAGTGCATCATTTAAGCCTCTAATGTCTTTTACATTTTACTAGTGAAAACAGCAGAAAAATTACATAAAAATCTCCAAATAAAAGTTGTACAGTTTGGGAAATACAATGAAGCATTGCCAATGTTGCTTAGTAAAGCTTCATAAGACACAAATCAGTCCGTTTTACTTAAGGTTTTGCTGAAATCGCTTGTTTTAGCTCGTTTTATGTTGCCATTGTGTTCAATTGATTTGCGTTGTCACATAAACTGGAGGAATATGGCGTTGCGCTGTTCGTGTCGTAGCAACAGGGTGAGCTGCTGATTGCGTGTCTATTAATTTAATGTCTATGCTTAAGATTGTATGTTATTACGAACTGACCAGAAGAGCTTGTCTACTGTATATAGTTTGAGAACAGTATGTGTGCACTGATAGACCCTTTGGTTACATATATCAGGGGAGATATGAGATTATTGCTATAAAGAAAAGCTTGGCACCACACCCACATTAGAGTGTGAACTTAAAACAAGAGAATACAGAGCAGACTGTGAGTTCTGAAGCAGCTGTGCCTCCGGGACACACACAACACTTCAAAGAGAAATGCAAAGCCCTGCTGAAGGCTTCCTCTGTAAGTCGGCCTTATTTTACTGTTTCTAATGAACATTAGTAACAACCTTTGTCAGCTATTATAAACCAAACTCAGTCGCTTTTGCAAATAAAATAAAGGTATATGTTACCTGGGTCTTCAATGTCCAGATTCTTGATCATCCACTGAACAATTTCAGAACCTGGAAAGAGACAAAGTCACAGTCAGTCACTGTTATTTTATTGAGGATTTTCTGTTGCACCATTTTTTATGTTTACAGACACGTTTTAAGCATTTATTTTCCAGGGATTGTACCTTTTGAAAGATAAAATAAAAATAGAGGCTTGAAACTTTAGCCTGGAGAACTGCTGGGTTTTCAAACAGCTGGGTTATCGAAACTGAACACCAAGCCTATTCAACTTAAAGGTGCTATACCCATTTTTTGCTTTCTTAAAAATGTAAGCAAAAAGAAATAGTTCATTTTACTTCAGCTCACTTACATAGTGCATTCTGAACCTCTGAATGGTTCATCACAATGTGTTTTTAAGTTTTTTCACAGCTGTTAGGAGCAAGAAGTGTCAGTATGCTAACTGCAATAACCCACAATGCTAACAACAACAACAACAAACATACTTAGTGCAGTTTGTAGAAGGAACGAGACTAGACAAAGACAGAACATTGCGAACTAGTTTACACCTGAATCGACAAATTAAAAAGAGATCGGTGCTGAGGAGAAATTGATTTTAAGTTATTTAGAATTGGAATAAAACAATATGCAAATCTCACGATACAATATTTCTCACGATATTACAATATTACAGAGGGCCCACAACATTAAGATTTTGCTTACAATAATGAACATTAAAGTCATATATTCCAGTCATTCTTTTCTATCTCTTGGTGATTCTTTTTTTTTTTTAGGTGTAAATTCTTGACTTCAGACTAAATTCCTCTCACACCAAACAAGCTATCAGGTCTTATTTGTTTATTTAGTAAAAACATTTAGACTTTTATGATTTTTTTTTTTTGCATAAAATGTGTTATTGTTCTGAACTCAGAACTATTTTTAATGCAAGTCATGCTGTTTAATATCATCAGGTTATGACGACGATATATTGTGACATTTTGGTATCGCAATATCACAATATTATCAATATTGTTACATTCCTAATTTAGATAAAGCAAGGTCTTGAGGAGCAAATAGGCTGGAAAACCTAAACTCTTTTAGCCTTAACCTATATTGAAAAGATACATATTTTTCCTTGTTTGGTCCCATTTTATTTTTGGTGTAGTTCTGCTTTAGACTTGACATCTACTGGTCCATTGTTGGTTACTCTTGGTTCTGACTTGGCTAGTTCTGATCTAGCCCTTGTTAATTTTGGTTCTGTGTTGGTTTGGACATTTTGCAGAGCAATATGAATCTAACCGAAGCTGTAGCATTAGTGAATCTGGCCTCAGAAAATTTTAATTGAATAGCCTTTGCTTTGCTTTTATTGGAGACCGCAAGAAGAAACTACTGGTATCCTTTTTATGCTAATATTTCTTTTAAAGCATGCCAATAATTAAAACAACATCCCCACATCAAAACAAGAGGCAAAGAGACCGACGCAGAGGCATTCTTCACACCTTCCTCGTCATCAGCATAAAGGCCTACAGATTCCTCTCAGTTTTGCACAATGTGGGTGGTTAATAGGCCATGCATGATCAAATGTTCCCTTCTAACAGCTCCTGAAGGAGGCTCTCTATGGCTCCAGCACATTAATATGAATGAAACATAGTACATAGTGTGAAAGTGCTATTGACTACAGCTTTACTGCTCCACAGTGAGGCACTGAAGACACAGGGGAAGGCATCAGTTTTAATGGAGCGGAAAAAGGTACTTATTTGTGCTTTTTATGTTTTCTTTAGGCTTGCTTGTGTTGTTTTTAGTAATGAAAAGCTTTAGTGTCACTTGTAATTTTGATTCCGACTTGCCCATCCACAGATATCTATATAGATCATATATTGTAGTTCAAGATATTTTCTGGACAATATGGATGGAAAATCAATCAAAAACTTCAAAAATCGATCGAAGTATGCAGCAATCAAATCGAAAGGCCAGAATCAATCAGTTTTGCTCAGGCAATAATACAATAAAAGCCATAATGTTTCCCAAGCTTTTTAGCAAGTATTTAATATGTAAACAGGTATTGGTTTGTTCATGTGTTAACGTTCAGGCTCACGCCGCTGGATTCTGTCTAATGTGATCAACTCTTCTGAAAATATGCTGTTGCTCTGTCTCCGTTACGTGCTGCTGTGATCCAGGTGTAAATTCAAGTAACAAAACGCATTGGTTTCTTCCTTCTTGAGGCAACTTTTTGTTCATATTTTAGAGTTAGTAGCAAATGCTTTCAATGAATAGTATCTTCTCCACACTGTGTCCTGCTTATATTGCATCGAACAGTCACAGTGCCGTGTTACAGTGTATGCACGACAATCAATATTTGGAGAAACCCTTCAGGTGTCGGATATGAGTCTTTCATTTCCTAGTTTCCACTTGGGAGCACAACAGTCATTTTCACATGCTGGTCAAAAATAGGAGCGAGCATCAGCAGTGTGCCCCGTGGACTTCTTCACACCAGCCCTGTTACTGTGGCACCTTCGCTAAATATACTGGGCTATTATTGTCTAGCAGGCTGACAGGTGAGGAGGGCGAGATGGAGAGACGACAGGAGCAGAGGGGAGATGAGGAGAGAGGGTGACACCAGTCTTCTGCTTTCCATCCACGAGAACATAATGATGTCATCGGGTCAGGTGGTGGGACACTCACACTTTTTACTTTTATTACATTGCACTTGGACACGGAATAACTAAAAATGTACAAAGTTTAGTTCGCATTAGTTCTGACTCTGGGCCGTGTTTAGTCCTGACTCTGGTCCGTGTTTAGTCCTGACTCTGGTCCATGTTTAGTCCTGACTCTGGGCTGTGTTTAGTCCTGACTCTGGTCCGCGTTTCATCCTGACTCTGGTCCGTGTTTAATCCTGACTCTGGTCCGCGTTTCATCCTGACTCTGGTCCGTGTTTCATCCTGACTCTGGTCCATGTTTAGTCCTGACTCTGGTCCGTGTTTAGTTCTGACTCTGGTCCACGTTTAGTCCTGACTCTGGTCCGCGTTTAGTCCTGACTCTGGTCTGTGTTTAGTCCTGACTCTGGTCCGCGTTTAGTCCTGACTCTGGTCCATGTTTAGTCCTGACTCTGGTCCACGTTTAGTCCTGACTCTGGTCGCGTTTGTCCTGACTCTGGTCCATGTTTAGTCTGACTCTGGTCCGTGTTTAGTCCTGACTCTGGTCCGCGTTTAGTCCTGACTCTGGTCACCGCTTAGTCCTGACTCTGGTCTGTGTTAGTCCGTTTAGTCCTGACTCTGGTCTGTGTTTAGTCCTGACTCTGGTCCACGTTTAGTCTGACTCTGGTCATGTTTAGTCCTGACTCTGGTCCGTGTTTAGTCTGCTCTGGTCCGCGTTTAGTCCTGACTCTGGTCCATGTTTAGTCCTGACTCTGGTCCGCGTTTCATCCTGACTCTGGTCCGTGTTAAGTCCCGTTTAGTCCTGACTCTGGTCCGTGTTTAGTCCTGACTCTGGTCACCGCTTAGTCCTGACTCTGGTCCGTGTTAAGTCCCGTTTAGTCTGCTCTGGTCCTGTTTAGTCCTGCTCTGGTCCCGTATCTGACTCTGGTCCAGTTTAGTCCTGACTCTGGTCACCGTTTAGTCCTGACTCTGGTCCGTGTTAAGTCCCGTTTAGTCCTGACTCTGGTCCGCGTTTCATCCTGACTCTGGTCCGTGTTTAATCCTGACTCTGTCCGTGTTTAGTCCTGACTCTGGTCCCGCTTAGTCCTGACTCTGGTCCGTGTTTAATCCTGACTCTGGTACACGTTTAGTCCTGACTCTGGTTCACATTTAGAGTACAAGTTTGTGAAGAAAAGCTTAGAAATGTGTTGAAATGATCAGGAAGTAGAGCACTGATGACATCACAATAGGCAAACAAGTATATTTTTAATTTTATCACAAGAAACGTGTGAAAGTTGTAAAATGTTTAGTAATATCTTAAATATAACTCATTTTAGTGAAATTAGTAGTTCTTCTTGTCACAGGCACTTTAAGCTGCGTTCTAGTTACCCTGGGAGTTATCCTTGTTTCCCCCCCGAGTGTCTGTGGACCATTTGTCAGGTTAGAAAATGTACGAGCAGCACATGACAGTTTGTGTAACGACACAAATCAGATTACAGATAAGTGCTCTAATCAGCCACACTGTGGATAAATGTGTTAACCAGGACAGATTCTATACATTTGCAAGTTATACATCAACATTAGAATTTGAATCTGCTTTTGCTGTCATTAGCGCCATGTAGATGTTAGCAACATTAGCATAACAATGCAAATGTATAACTGCAGAAGCTCAGAGCAGGAGCAGAGTCACAGAAAGTGGAGGACTGGAGAGGGAAACTAACACATGTACTATCTAGGCCTGTGTCCGAACAAAGAAATCTTAAGAAACAAAAGAAAATCGACTAAAACCATCGACCGATAAATCGACTAAAAGGGGGCGTGGCAAAGCTAAAAGGTAAGGTTGTCTGAAGTATTAAAAATCAATTCTAATTAGTAAAATGTAAATTATAGTCTGTTTTTAAACATTTTGGAAACAAATTGACCCACGACACTGCAAACGTGTACTTAGATGCAACGATTATTTCTCACAACAACAACAAACAAACGGTAAAAATTAGAGGAAGTAATCTGAGTTCTTTAACAGAATCCCTCCACATATGTCGTCAAAAGACATTATACACACAATTAACACTTTTTACTGGGAGTTTAAGCAATAATTTAACACAGTTAAAGTCTTTCAAAGCTATAACACTTTGTCACGTTGTCACTTCTGGGTTAGTCATGTTGATTTTGGCCCAGATTTACAATGTGGTTGCTAGGTAACATTTGTAGATTCCCCTCCACATATGTCATATTTACTGGACAAAAGACAATAATAAACTTCCTAAAAGCAACCAAATTGGGTAAAAACAAGCTAAATGTTTAGTCAAATCTTAATCATAATCATGTTTGCTATATTTTACCAAAAATGTACTTCAACCTGTCATACACACTTTAAACTTTGACAATTTAATTACCTATTCAAATGAGTGATTAATCTTTAAAATGATAAATAACACAGCGCCTAAGTTGTTTGCTCTGAGCAGACAGTCAAGAGCTTCAGGTCCACAAGCCAAAATCACCTAAATGTATCTCAGCCTTCGCACAAACAGCCTCCCACAGAGTCTGAAACCTTCTGATATGGAGAGTTTTTCATGCAGTGTAAAGAAACTACTATACACTGATTATTGGTCGACGTCACATTCCGCTCTACCTTGCAGAAAGAGACACTGTCTATCTAGTTGGACAACAAAACAGGACGAGAGCAGCTGTTTGGATCAGGTCTGAATCGGTCTGACAGACGGTCTCCTGAGGATTGATACAGTGTTTTTCTCGCTGTTTTTTCACTCACCTGAATGTAACTTTTAACGGTCGTAGAGTCTAATTTGTTGTTTTAGCAGCTTAACTTTTGGTTTTGCACAGTAATAAACTCTTGTAGTAGCTGACAACAGCACTGGCTTGTGTTTTTGCCACGGTTTGTGTCAATGAGCGGCGGTTCTTTCTGCATACCAGGTGCGCGCATCTCCCATGTTGATAAACAATTAAAAAACATTGGAAAAACAGCAGTGTTAGCATTAAGAATTGTAAATGTATGGGCTGAAACTGATTTTATTTGAAACCATCTGCAGTTTGACTATTTGTTTAATTTAGAACAATCTATTCATGTTTTTTGCCCTTTTGTGAAGCTTCCTTTAAAACGGGTTTATCTTTGAATTATTTATGCTTATACCTAAGTTTTTAACCATTTTGAGCTCAAAGTATGGCCTTAAATGGTCCAAGTTTTAATCTGATGGTTCTCGGAGAGCTAAATATTATATTAAGTAGCACTTGTTATGAACATTTTGAGAACCACTGGTCTAGAACAACTTTGACAAAATAACTTTGCGTTGTCATATCTTTTTTTGGAAATGTTGCTGAAAAATATTTAAGACATTCTAATGTGTGGAGCGCTTCTAAACACACTGGAGCGCTTCCTGTATACTTCTTCATGACAACACAAGGTAGAACAGCATGTTTTCAGTTCAATACAAGAGCCTAAGAAAGCAAGACCTTTGTGTTAAACTTTTTCAAACTAAAACTAAAATACAACCCAGACAAGAAAACCCTTTTGAAACATGGATATGTAGAAGGTTCTAGGGATGGGCGATATATCGGTATTGATATCGGTATCGGCCGATATCCACGATATTTTAAGATATCGGTATCGGTCCGATATCGAATCGACGGCCGATATTTGGCGCCGATATTTTTAGGGGAGGTTCTCCAGTGTCTCTGTGGGCATATACCAGCCTCAATTTGACCTAAAAGCTTCATATTTGCAATTTTGAACAGACTAAAGAAAACAAAGTATACATAAACAAACAATTAAGCTAAAATTAGTCATTATATTTACAAAATAAATCCACAAAATATTTTTTTTATCTCAGATGATTATATTTGTTAGTAAGTTTTTGATCTTGTGAGTTGTGCTGTGGATTTTAAAGCAGAACCATGCAGCTTCAGCAGTAGAGCTCCCCCTACAGTTCTCTTCTGTAAATACCAGCATCAGACCTACAACAAAACTTTTTTCCTTATGTAATTTTTTTGTATCAATTTATAATTATTTCAAATAAGGCAAAGAAAAGTACATTAAATATCTCACACTGTCAAATGTAAAAATAAAAGAGCCAGTGTTTCTCAGAAGAGCTGTTAAATTATAAGTGCAGGTTTTCCAGCAGGAGGCAGTAGAGAGCAGATGTTTGCTTAAAATGTGAAGAAAATACATTTGTAACCATCACACAAACTAACAAAGACATTTAACAAAGCCAAAATGTCCCTTAGATCTGTTTTAAAATATACCTATCGGTATCGGCAGTTATCGGTTATCGGCCAGAGCAGAGGGCCAATTATCGGTTATCGGTATCGGCCCAAATGTCATATCGGCCCATCCCTAGAAGGTTCTGATAGTGTTAGCCTTTCTGAGCCACACCAGAGAGTCCATGGATTATCATCATTAATACAGTCACAGTTTCACACTCTCACAGTTGACCCACTTTCCCCTGAGATTAAACGAGATGTATAAGGTAATCCTCTATCAACACTGTTTTCTGAATTGATTAATATGACGCCGCTCAAGTTGATGAGTTGTAGATGTGTGTGTGTGTGTGCGCTGTGTGTGTGCGCGCGCATAAATGACTGGGGCTGTTTATCCAGTCTCGGGTGGACTTGACTTGCTAATGGATCGTGAGATGTATGCATTTAAAGGTAATTTGCAGAGCTGTGAGCCAGGCTCGCAGTTTGTCATGTATTTAGTTGTTGATCTGTAATTTACATTTAGCTCTACAAATATACTAACATTTTTATATGAAACAACCTTAAGTAAAGCTCACCCCCATTTTGAAATTGCTTTGGAAAAGTAATTTTGGAATCACTTCATAAGGACTTCACCTTAATTATACAATAAAATAAACTAAGTAATAATAATAACTCCTATTAACGGATGAATAGTAGCTTAATTAATCATAAACAAATGTTAATGTAATGGATCAAAATGTTTATTAAGGGCTTGTAAGTACTTATTTACCCCAAGCCCTATGGCACTCATCCCCAAATCCAAACCTTGGCTTCTTAAATGACTTTTTCATCCAATAATTCAGTTGTCCCCAACTTTTTAGTCCCAAGTACCCCCTAAATTTTCTCCCACATATGAGTTCCCCCTAAATTGTGGTTTTAGGTAAACAAATGGGTTTTAAAGTAGAAAACTGCCCATTGTGCTTTTGTATTTTCTTGTTTTCATGAAATGCTGGCTTAAAATCCATCAAAAGTATTAAAATAACATTTTTTCATTTCATTAAACATACATTTTACCTTCAATTAAAAGTCTGAAAACATTCCAAGTACCCCCTAGTGAGGGCTCGCGTACCTCAAGAGTCCACATCCCCTGGTTGGGAAACACTGCAACAATTGATCATTTGTTCATGAATAATTAGGTCTTTATTAAGGCTTTGCTAAGGCTAATTAAGGTGCAGTTATTATAAAGTGGTATCGTCAGAGTTAGGGTTACTCTGTTTCAATCTATGTCACAGGATTGTTAAATAAATATACTTGCATTGATCAATAAAGGTAAACAAACCAGTGTGTATGAATCCACACAAGTCCTACTGGTTTAGACAGACTTCTGACACATTGTACTGACTTGAGACACATGTTTCTGTCATACAGCAGCTAAAGACCCAAATCTTTTCTTCAGTCTGATGTAACCTTCTGCTGTTGACGTAAAGCAGCTCCAGGGTTGAACAGAAAAACACAACCACTGTCCTGGCCTTCGTACTCTTGTATTTACACAGATGTGGTCATACACAATAAAGACTGCTCCTTTATATGTACTGTACTGAGAGAGAGAAGAGGAGTTATGTAACATTCTCCTTTACAGAGCTGACCAACTGGACTTTTGAATTCAGACTGATACATACAAATTACATTTGGATTTGTATTAACGTTTGTATTTTCTGTTTTTTGGAAAACATTGTATACATTCTCATACTTTGACAACATTTTCTTATCCTCCAAAGAAATTACTTGAATAATAGGTCCAAAAATACAATTCTTCATTAGCTAAATATTTGAACATGGGTGATTTATGGACTTGAAAACAGAGCAATGATGACAAGTTTGGACATTTTGAAATAGTGCTTTCTGAGGCTCAGAGGGAACAGATTAGTATCACACAGACAGAACTCCAGCTGTGGTTTTGATGAGGAAACATTGCTAGAACAGCTTCATGTGGCAGAAGAACAGAGACGACGTGTGTGTGTCACGTGATCAAGCAAGTGTTTTCTTTTTATAAAAGTGAAACAACAATGATGAAACATCACTGGATTAAATCAGGTTTATAAAGGTCACAGGAGAGCAATGTCTCTTATTATTTACATTTAAAGAGTCACCATCACAAGGCAGATGCTTCTGTTGTAAAGGTTTTCGCGCTCCTGCAGCATGTGAACCTCACCATCGTGGGCCCATAAGGAGAGAACGACAAAAAATCTCTTGCGATTATTCTTTCTCTGGCCACGCCTCCTGAGAGGGGCACATCTGACTTAAAAACTCCTTTAGTGTGCAAAAGGCTTAAGTCTCAGAAAGAATCACTCTGAATGCCTTTTGTTTGTGTTGTTACTATCAGGCAAGATCAGTTTAATTACTTCCCCTATAATTTCCTCAGCAGCCAGTAGATGGAGCTTTAACTAATTTCTGACTTAAGAAACACAAGACAAATATCAAGTGTGCTTTGTTCCTTTTTTTAAGCAGTAAAACATACGATACTGAAGAACAGGTTCACGAGAGCATTTAGAGAAGACAGGAGCTGCCAGAAATGCAAATATGTGTCTTTTAAATGTAAATCATATGAAAATCTCTCGATCTCTTGGACCCAATATTGCAGTTCGTCTCGTCTCGTGAAAATTTGAGCTCGACCCACCGCAGGTATGTATTTTGAGTTCACGTCGGGGTCGTTTGAGTCCGACTAGTAATTGTGCTTTTCTTGGCACTTTCGTAGACTACAGTTTTGTCCTGGGGCTACGTCATAGAAAATAACAGAGCTGCTGCTGCTGCTGCCTTCATCAGCAGCACCAAAACACAAACTCAACCCTCCTCCTGGATCGATCAGAGCGCTCTCTTCGGGCCAGCCACTGTCTACTGATCTGGAACTGTTTTAGGGCTAAAGGCTAATCCAACTGGGACTGCTTTGTATCTTAGTTATTCATAGGTTTTCACACAATAAAAACGAATAATTCTGTTGAATTTTTTACTTAAAGGGAACATATTGTACAAAATTTACTTTTAACTTGTAATAAAACATTGCAAAATAAAACACTGCAAAATAAGTAACATATTTAAGTGTCTGTGCAATACTTATTACTTCACTACATTTTAGAGCAGTTATTTGAAGGAGCGATTTGCTGGCGGGATAGGAGGGATTTTCCCTACCTATCTTTTGTCCGTCCCTCTCTCTGCGTATACTTTCCCCAACCCTCCTTCTGCTTTCATCTTTTTTAATTGTAGGGGAGGGTCCTAAAGGTGCAGTCTCATTGATATTTTTTCTCCCCCTGCAGCCCCTCCGTTCCACAGTCCGCTCTCATAACAGCCAATAACATCACACTTTCACACACAGTCCCCTTTTGATTGGCTTTCCCTCTCAACTTTTCCGTTCATTCCGTTCATTGCAAACTTAACTTTAATAATAAGCAAATTTTTAATTCAACCATTTTGGGGGAGAACTGACAATTTAAATCATCAAGTAGTAAGTATTTATTTGTATAGCGCTTTTCACAGACAGAGTCACAAAGCGCTTCACAGTGAGATGAACCCCTCCCCTCTCCACTCAGTGACAGCCGCAGCCCTAGTGCAGCTCAGCAGAAGCGATTTGCCTAAACACCTGGCACCTCAACCTCCGACTATCACCAAGCGTTTCCTAACATGCATGTTATTGGTTGAAAAAACATGACAGCCTCAAGCCGTGCGGGAGTCGAACCTGCAACCTTCTTGCTGTGAGGCCAGAGCACTGTCAGCCCTGCTACCGTGCCACTAATGCCATGTTGTACTTGGAATCTGTTTGTTTTGAGTAATCACAAGTAAATACATAATAAAAAGTGGGCATGGATAGGTGGTAGGCATAAATTGTGACCTGACAGCAACAATCGGTCTCCATTTTGTTTTGAGAAATCTAGACTCTTTGGTGACAAGTTTGTGTTTCTGAATGTTACATAGGTATAATTTTAGCGCAGTGAGAGCAATTGAAAGTTTTATTGAAAATATACTTTAGCATCTTTCTTAGCCATTACAGATCTTGTCCGTGCACTTCTCAAAGATAGAAAAAATAAATGCTGCTGATGTTGTTCCACAGAATTCATTCCCTTAAACACCGAATGCCCTCACAGTTTTTAAAAGCTCGAAAACTCAATATAATCCACTTGACTTGGTGCCACTTCTGGTGTGAACTGCAGTGCAAGCAAATCTCCCAGCACTTTGGTTGTTTTGTTTGGCTGGAGTGAGTGAGGCATTATTGTTGGTGCGCATTGTGGGTGGGAGCCAAGAGCGGAGACAGAAGAAGAAGAAGATAAGGAGCTTACCTGAAAATACACTGGGGATTTTGGTCAGAAAACTTTTCACCGTCCGGATGGGAATGCCGTTCTTCTCGTCTTGCATGCGCGCTATTACCTCTTCCATCTACAAAGACACAAACAAAGAAAGAGAGAGAAGAGTCAGATGTGATGTGAAGCAATAACAGGTTTTAAATAGATACATAATGCTTCTTAAGATTTTACTAGTGGCTATGTATTGGATTAATTTAAGATTAGTATTTCATATTTTCTTTATTTTTTGGGGGGTTAGAGTTATGGTTTAGACACATATCTAGGTGTCCATCTTTGGCTGTAAACAATGAGAATCAAAACAAAGAAATACCTCAAAAACTGAATTTAGCAAAATTTTGAAAGAAAGGATTTATTAATAAACCTGAATAAACTATTGCTAGCTTGTAGCTGTTGTAAATCAGGCCCAGAAGCCGCTTCATTGGTTGTGCAACGAGAAAATCCTTCTACAGGCTAGAAGCATTTTTTCCATAGAGAGCAATGCAAATACAAACTGCTCGTGTTCAGCAGAAGCTGCATCTACTGCTTTAAGAATGATTGAATCTTGTGGCTCTTCACAGTATAACATTTTCCAGTTCAAAAGTATTTTTTTGTAGCAGCTTTTTAAGCTTTAATTTGGCCTATAACTGCTCACAAACTCCCGCTCTGATTGATCACAATGGAAAACAGCAGCACATGTTTAATAGCTTGTAGAAAACTTAGCAAATAGCTAAAGCTAACAGCCAATATGGCCGCAAACACCAGACGCAAAGCACCCACCAGATTTGATTACCGAAGCTTGGGATGGACCCGCTCGATAGAGCACCTGTATTGTGAAATATAACTAGATATACATACTATATATACACAATATATATACATATAGTTTCTTTATGCCCGATGCCCATACTGATTGCTTAAAATGTCGAGAAGCCAATGGCTAATAGGCTTGGTGATATTATTTGTTCGATATTTTCGGTCTTTCTTTCAAAATTGTCGGTTTTTAAAATTTTCTCCAAATGATTTTAAAATAAACTCAGCCTTAGACCTGTTTTACCACAAACATGTACGATAGGTGTGTTTCCTCTTTGCAGTAAAGCAGGGCTATTCAATTATATATTTACCAGTGGGTCAGATGAGCTGGAATCTGAGGTAAAGACTACAAAAGTGAACTGCTAAATGTGTTTTACATTCAATATCCACAAACAACTCACAGTGGTACCATTTACTAAAAAGTACTATTATTATTATTATTATTGTTGTAACTTATAATTTCACTGAATTTTTACAAAATAAAACAATAATATGCATAAAAACAGGCTAAACCAAATCAAATTCAATGTTTATCAAAATCAAACTTAAGCAGCAGTGACTGAGTTGTAAACCAAGACTAAACCATCTACATTTGGATTACATCAGACCTAAACCACTTCTTTGACCAGGGTAGACGACAAATCCAAACCGGGACTAAACCAGGACTATAAAGTCTAAACCATACACAATAGTCCTATTTTTTTTTTTTTGACCGGGCCAATCCATACTGCTTGGTGGGCCTCAAGTAAAGTCTTAAAATAAAAATTGTACTACTGTTTGTAAACACCATTTTTCCACAGAACAAGTTCAATGGTCAGTTCAGGTGGTCAGATTTTTGCAACATTCTGGAGGAAATATCTCAGATTAGACCACCTCACAGTAGAAAAAATACCTTTTATATCTATAATGTACATTACAGGAATATGCCGTCACACATTACATGTTTTTTGTCATTACTTCCTGAGTTTGATTTGACAAATCTATCTGCTTTGCATCATTTGTCAAATAAAACCACCAGTGAGGGCCATTATTGAATTCTTTATTGCAGCTGCTTGTTCATATCCATCATTTGTTATTTGTGTCTTGACAGAAGCACATTTAGGTTGAAAGCACAATAGGTACTGGAGCAAGGCCGGTGAACTAGGGCAACTATTCATGGGTTTCAGCTTCAAGTTATATCTGCAGCACGAACAAAACCTTTTCTATCAAATTGTAACCTATAGCAACAAATGAATAGTTCCAGCAGCCATGTTGGGAGATTCTTCTAAAAAACAATGATCAAAAACTTTGGTAATCAGGCTTTTTTTGCATCATTACATTAATTCAGTCTCTTAACATTATGAAAACATTAGTGAATAGTGCTTGTCTCCGTTTTTGTGTCTGAAAGTCCACAGTCATTCCCTAACCGGTCCATCACTACACAGTCCTGCATTGTGACAGGACATTTGATTCTTTGAAAGAATTCAAAGCATTATGATTCATTCTTTTCAAAGAGTTGTTAAAAAAAATTTTTGTGACTTGTCTGTTTTATGAATGCTCCTCAGTCCACCCTGTATTAAAAGTGTCTTCAAATACACCAGAGAACAGTGTCTCTGTAAGGACATTAACTTAGACGAGTCTAAATGTAATGTTACCGCGGACATGTGAGACCACGATGAGACTTCCATGACCCAAAAGACGACTGCATCACTTGCTTAGGCAGAGGACAGTGTCTGAGGTGACACCAGGAGAATATGAATGCTTTGTGTTTACTGTACATAGACATTTGAGCGACAAAAACCTCATTTATGACCCTGTGTTTGCAATTGTCTCCTCCACAGTGAACAAAAAATAGGAATGAATCGTTCACCACTGTGATAAGATTCTTATCATTCACAGTGAGGAGTCCTGTAGAAGAATCGTATCGTTCATGAATGTCACATAGTCCTGCACTGTTCAGTGGACTATTCAGTGACTCATTCATATGGTCTTTCACAGGTCACTATCTCTGCTCTTTGGCAAATGTCCGATAAAAATAATTTAGTTTTTGTTATTGGCACAAATAATATTGTTTTGGTCCTATGATTATATAGGACATAATCTATGTTTTTTTTAGATAATCACTACAGTGCAGAGTTGTTCTTGACTCCGCGTTGTGCATTATATCTGTGTAATGCACGGCTCCTCGTTGTTTAATCCTTACTTATCCCACAAAGGTTCATTATTGGGCATTCCATTACGGACTGTATCTATGGCAACAGTCCAAATATCATCGTCCAGAAACCAATGAATATACAGTAAAAGGGCAAAACAGGATACTACGTTCTAAGATGGTCAAGCATACATAATGTTTGTGTTCACATCAGAAATGACTTCTCTTGTATTTAGCTCTGGTGCAGTAGATGAATGTGTAAATACTCTAGTGTGTTTGAGCCTTTCTGAGGCACAAGGTTATGATGAAAGTCTGATGTGAGTCAAACGCCCTGGAGTTAAGACTCATCCCAGTTACAAACTGGAAGATAACTGACAATGATGGAGCACAGCAGTGAGCGGCAGTGTGCAGGAGAAATCAGGATGAGGACGAAGGCAGCGGGAAAATGCATAAACATAAACGCAATCTGTCGTATCTGAGAGAAGTGGGACAAAACTGTTTTTACAAGACGAGAGATGAGATTGTGTTATTTATGATGATCAAATATGTAAATCCAGAGGCAGTTCACACATTCTACCTCAGTGTTTTTAACCATTTAGATGTCAAAGTAGCATTTCTGCGAGTCCTTCCAAGCTCGATTCTCAGTTTCTGATAAGTTTCAGTACTAGAAATTTCATGATTCAACTCTGCACTGAAGTGATTACATTAAAAAAAACATAGAGTGATGTCACATATAACCATAGGAACAAAACAATATTATTTGTGCCAATAACAAAAACTAAATTATGTATTAATTATTATTGTAAGTGTTGACAATATGAGCAATATTAATGTTCCAGTTTTGCCACTGTATGGCATTTTAGAGGCTTATTCTATGCACAGGTTCATATCATACATCACATCAAACAGTTTATATTTTAATATTGTGAAACCTGTGATTTTGTGAGAGAAAAAATGTCTTTTCTTACAGTCTGCAGTAAATCAAATGTAGCTGAATGTTTTGCCCCGTTAAGCTTGTTACTAGTTTTATCAAATGAAACCTTGAAATCTTAAGAAAAAGTTAATTTTACTACAATTAGATTTCACTGGGTGTGGTAAATGTTAATCAACTTCATAGTTCATAGTCTTAACATTTGCTGGACTGGAATTCAAATTAAAAACCCTGCCGCCTAAAGGGTCAATTTATTTTGTTTAATGCTCTTGTTCACCATCATTTTAGCTTCTTATGAACTGACTACGGCAAAAGAAATCAAACAAGGTATTTTCTACATGTGTCTGTAATCTCTTTATAATTGCGTCTCGTGAGATCTTGTTCCATTCCAAGTATCTCACAATTTATTTCTTTGTAATGGGTTTTTAAAGACTGTGTTAGTACAATCCATAAAAAAGGGCAAACTTTGCTGTAAGAATCTGAGTTTGTTAACAGGACTATTTGGAATAACGTAAGCTCAATTTTCCCCTAACACAAATACCTTGTTACTTGTTATCCAGGTGGCAATAAATCTTGGAATCTTGTCTAATAATGTCCCGCTAAGATTATAATAAGTACAAACTTCCCTTCTAAAAAATGTGTATGCAGAGATAGGCCTGTATGATCACAGTTTGTTAAGCCGAAGACTTTGTAAACATTAAAGAAATCCACATATTCATCTGGAAGAATATTTACCCATGATTCAATTCGATGTTTGCAGGAATGCTACATGCTAAATCCACAATCATTAAATGACAACAGCTCTGGTTAATGTTGCTGCTACAGCTTGTGTCAATCAGCCACTTGTGCATGTGTCCCCCGTGTTGATAAACACAGAATCCTCCTCTAACCCTTTACAACACAAAAGGGACCAAAGTGCTTTACAATAAAATACAGAAATACAAAATCATTAAATCAGTCATTGCAGGCTGGCCTCCAAAGGGTGTCCAAACACAATGCATGACAGAAAATTGAGACTGAAACTAATTTATATCTTTAATTTGAATCAAACTAAGTCCACAAGCATTATCACTTTGCTGTTTTTGCATCTTAATCTGAGAGGAAAAAGATTCTAAATTAATTTGAATAGAGTGTGAAACATAACTGGGGAGACCTTGGGCAATCTCAGGCCACGGAACAACTGCATTAAACAATACAATTAACAAAGCTAAAATAATATAAAAACTGTCCCTACTTGTGTATTAATGTTAAAAAAAACATCCTGAATAAATAGATACATAACATAACAAAACACATGATTCAGTTAGAGCTCCATCTACTGACTGTAGAGGAAATTACAGAGAGTAAATAATCAAAGCAGGTAATTCTGACAGAAATATTTAAAATAAGTCTGGATGTTTTATGGATTTATAAACAACGCAAACGATCTCAAAGACAACATCACACATCTTAGAAGTTCAAAAATGGTGTTTTCTGAGGCTCAAAAGAATAGTATCTGACAGACAGAACTCAGCTGTGTTTTGATGAGGAAGCAATATTCCAACCGGATTAAATTATATCTATTTTGCACTAGCAGCCAACAAATTCCAATGGCATTATCAAACCCAACAGTCCCTTTGCCGTGTTTTTACTCCACCACACCATGCATTCTAATTACGCTCTTCTGCTAATGGTATGTGTAATGTGATTCACTGTTCGCCGCCGCATCCACAGATCTGACATTCTTTGGTAATGCGCCACCCGAGGACAGCGCCGTGGCAACAGTGATCCATCCTTCACACACCCTCTCCACCTCCGCATGCTCAAATACCACCAGTCGTGAATATTCCGCTCGCAAATCTCTTCAAGTGGGGCGTTCGGTGACTCCCCGCCCGCCCCTGCGCTGTTTGACTGTTTCTGCGCGCCCGATAAGAGTCCGCGCGGTGAATCATTGAATAATAATGGCGCGCCGCGGAACATATGAGCTCCGGCTGTAAGCGCACGGTGTGTGTTCGCGAAGGGGCCTCCAGCACTTCAAAGACTGTCGCTCCGAGGCACTCCGGACGCAATCACCAGCAGAGTGTCTGAAGCACCATTTAAGGCAGAATCAAACCAGGCCCTAAATCAATGCATGCCTCTCCTACTTCTTTTAGGCGCCGGTAAGTGCGTCGTATGTCTTTCTATTTTGACTGATTATTCTGGAGAAAGATGTGGGGGCTGAAAGCTTGTATCTATTCACGGAGGTGCTTTTAAGGCTCCTGGGTTTGTTTGAAATAGGTTCAAAGAGAGAAGGTAATGTTTTTGACCCATAAATTTGCAAAACAGGAAGGTATGAGAAAGGCAGACGTTTTTAAAAGGACAGAATTCAAAAGATAAAACTTCCAATCTTATGATAAAAGGAGGACCGTATGTTTTGCTGGGTTCTTATGCAGAGGTGTGAGATTATTCTATTAAAAAAGCATGTCATAATGAGATTTAAAGCCTGGCATTAAATGTATCTGTCTCTATCATCTATTGCCAAGTCATGAAGTTGTAGATAAATACACATGTGACAGAGTGGTATATCAAATATTTGCATCTATCTTTTACTAGTGACATGTGGTTAGTAGTGATTTTACGTGATGACAAGTTTGACTTCCAGGTGGCTCAGGGACATAGGAATTTTGCAATTCTCCTCATATCTGTCTCTGAAAAAGAGATTCTGTATCTCTTTTTCCAGAATTTTGTCGCCAGTAGTTCATGTAAGTGAATAGGTAACAAAACACTGTTTGTATTGTGTTTTGCGAGAACAAAATGCTTGTAAGTGACAGTAATACATTTTGTTAGCCTGATGCATCAGCTGGTTTATTTCACTTTGTGAAACAGTTTGACATCATATCATTGGGTTTGTTTGCTTTACAGTAAACCAAAACCAGTGCCTGCTTTTTGGTAATTTCTTAGTCCAGGCAGTAAAGCACAATCAGTGATTGTTGAAATTAAAAGGTACAATATCATTTCTAAATAATATTTGGCACAAGGTCAAAGGAGAACAATGCACACAGTCTGTTATCTCAACTCTGGTTGCTCTGGTCAACACATCACTTGTTCTCGTTTGCTGATTGGACGACCGTACTTCCTGCTTTTGGGAATCATCTGCAGTTCTGTGATACCTGACCTAGTAGTAGCGCCAGTCTGGCTAGCATTTTGTTGTCAGTAAGTTATTGTAAGTCAGTGGTTCCCAAAGTGGGGGTCAGGATCCCTTGGGGTTCGCAAACCAAAATCTGGGATCGCAAGATAATTTATTATGTTATTTTACCATTTTGACTTTATATTGAATCAGTTTTTTAACTGGAAGCATTATATTTTGACTGAGTTTTGTCATATAAACTACTAACTTCTAAATAAAGACATTAAGTTGAAATTAAGACAGACATCCATTTTATTTTGCTGTGGGGTCATGAGTTGGTTTCATGGTAATTTTGGGGACCCAGTCTGAAAGTTTAGAACCCCGCTACAGCTATTACAGTAAAATAATAAAACATACATACACTGTTTGCTTTACAATTTTGCTTACTTGGAACAAAATGCAAGTAAGTTACTGTCTCTAATAAAAGAGATTCTGAATCTCAGATCTGGACTTTTTTTGTTGGCTGTCGTTAAAGCTGGAAAACTGATTTTAATAAAGAACGCTATGTGTAGAATTTACTTTTAGAGTTTTGATTGATTGATTCCTCGTCAAAACAGAGCTGGAGTCATTAGATACTTTATTTTTCCTTCTGAGCCACAGAAAATTCAGTTTGAATGTCCCTGAAAAATTAGATACAGTTTTTAAAAAGTCATTAAGTGTACTGCTGTTTAAATACAATTAAAAACACAAAATACAGGAAAACTATGTGTGAAGTTATAAAGTGTACTATGTGTCTATAGGTAGGTAAATAATCAAATCTATGAAGTGAGTGAGTGGAAATGCTTCAAGTAAGTGGAGAAAGCATAAATAGCCTTACAATAATCAAATGGACATGAATCGATGGCTGTACAGGATAGTCACCAATTGCAATACTTAAACATTCATCTTTAGTGGACCTGTTTGTGTTTTTGGGGCTAACTGCACGTGCCTGGTGTGTTTATAATTGGAAGTGCCTTTGAGTGGGTGAGATGTTTGGCTGGAACACCTTAAATCAAATGAGCCGTGAGAGCTGGTGTCAACAGAACAGCTGGGAAAGTGTGAAACCAGTGAATCCTAATGTATCCAAAACACCCCAATGAGCAGAACAATATAGACAGAGTATTAGATTTACTTTGGAAACACCCACTAGCTGCCATAATCACATAGTGCACTATCTTGGCCTCTAATTTGGAACTAGAATGCATATAAATGTACAGTGTTTGTTCTGTTCTTGTTTAAGATGTATTTCTCAAGCTCTTGTGCCATCCTTTAAGGTGCTATACCCAATTTTTACTTCCTTAAAAATGTAAACAGGATTCATTTTAAACTTTTTACATCAGTCTACATGTTTGGCTTATTTACCTGATGCATTCTGAGCCTCCAATTGTTCACCACAATATGTTTTAAGCCAGTATGCTAAGAAGAGTTAGCCACAATGCTAACAACAATAACAGACTAAATCTAAAAACATGTCCAATGTGCCTCCCCTCCCAGGACTACAGATGTAAATTAGCTGTAAACTAGAATCTGTGCAAGCATGTCCGCCAAAATTGGTGCAAGCATGTCGCCAAATTGTACATTGTCCTTAATAAACATTCCTGTTAAACCTTCCTGTTCCTGACAAAGTTAGTGGAGTTGGGCGAAGAAATGGGACGAAATTAGACATAAACAATACAGTGTGGACAAACTTTTACGTGAATTAACATATTAACAATAATTTTGTGTTAGAGAGAAATTGATTTTAGGTTATTTAATTAAAAAATGTCAAGTATTGCACCTTTAACTCTTTCAGTGCCAGCCCTCTTCTCACTTTGACCCTCCTTCCCTGCCAGGCTTTTATGCTAATTGTATACATATTCACAGCTCCACAAAAAAACTTTGTGCAACTGCTGTATATCAAAGAGGCCTACAAGTGTCTACTTTAACTTAAAAAAAAGAATTGTTATCTACATTAATCTGTTTCCTTTTTATAGGCATTTGAAATTTAATAGATTTCAGCATTTGGCCATAAACTTTGGAGAAAACTCACTTTTTCTAATACAAACTTCAAGACAATGGTTGTTTTCCTCTGTTCAACTTTTTGTGAAAGAATATGAGCAACTATGTCTTTAGAATAAAAATATGAGGTTTGCATAACAATGAGGTTGCATGTCTTTTTCATCTTTAAACCAACAACATCTAAACTTACTCAACAATGTTTTTAGACCAAGATGTTTTGCTTGTAATCTGTTTGAAAAGAAAGCCGTTCTCCAGAAGCAGCTGATCACGAAAACACTGCCGACTGTAAATGAAAAAACAAAGAGCACATGTATTTCCTGGTCATGTGACCTCCTCTGGGTCCAGAGCTAACTCAGTTCCACCATCTGCTGGTGAACTTCTGAAACGGCATAATGTATTTGACTGTAAACAAAGTCATCCACTATCGTCGCATATAATAAAGTCTAAAAACAGAAAATCCGTCATTGGCAGGCAAAGGTTGGCTGTGCAACGAGGATATTTCCATCTTTGGAAAGGAAAGAGTTAATAATGAATCAAGTAACATGAGACATTTGTGCATGGAAGAATAATATTGACTGGAAGATGAATTCAAGATCGCCTCTCAATGTTTTCAACGGCGCATAATGCTGAGAAATATTCTTTTCCTTTCCTGTTATTTCCTGAATGTGCGCTAGCAACTATAAATATCGTGATGTCAGAAATGTAGCAACATGATCAGTTCTGACCAATCAGCGCAATGGTACAAGGAGAGCCCCAAGGTAGTCTAAACCTTTTTATGTGTTTTGGGAATTTAAAAAGCATTACCACAAGCAGCTTGAAGTCCTGAAAAATAGCATTGAGGTTATATGAGGACATTTTACTTGGGCTCAACCGCTGCAGTTCACGGAGCGACAACCAAGTTACACTACCATGTTAAAACTAAGAATGACTACTTATAGCGTGTTAGGTTAAACATATTTGAACACTCCTCACCGAAAGAACACCTTGCCTTACTTGAACTTGCCTTTCAACATTTACTCATGAGACAAAAAGTGAACCCAGCTGCTTGAGTGACACGTGGGTGGGGAGTGTTTAAAATGCAGCAGTAACATTAAAGAGGAGAGGAGTCCGTAGTCGTCTGCAGCCTCCGGCACAGCGAGAACAGCCTCAACAACCCACGGCTACAGCACGGCTCCCCCAACACATGAAACACTCCACTCATCTCATAGACTTGCTGCACTGGAGGGAAGGAAGGGAAGCTACACACACTGGATTTTTCTACTCAAATCTCAGCACTGAAAACGGTACATACACGGTACAAATATACATACACTGTTCTCATCGCAATTTTGTGGTAATTTACTGGGAACAGAATGCCAGTCAGCTGAAGTAGCATTGCGTTTTGTTAGTGTAAGTTAGCATAAGTAAGCATTACAGTAAATAAACAAGATATATTGTTTTACTGCAATTATTTTGAAATCAGAATGTCAGTAAGTTACAGTTGTTAAGTAAGTTGCTTTACATAGTTGTCATTGTAAAATAAGAAAAACTAAAAAGCATACATCCTGTTTTTATTGCCATTTTGTGGAAACTTTACCAGCAACAAAATGACAGTAAGTTGCATAAGCAGTTAGCAATGAGGAGCCGTACGTTAATAATAATAATAATAATAATAATAAAAATAATAATAATAAAATAATAATAATAATAATAATAATAATAATAATAATAATAATAATAATAATAATAATAATAATAATAATTTTATTTGTATAGCACTTTTCATACACAAGCAACTCAAAGTGCTTCACAACATTAAAAAAATACATTAAAAATACAATACATTAAAAATACAACTGCAACAATATAATAAATAGTTAAGTAGTTTTAGTGCACGAAGTGAAGTCTTACAACACCACAACGCACAGGGACTGTGGACACTGACTCGCGCCGTCACGCTACCTCACTGCAGCTAGGCTTCTAGCGGCTCTGTAATTCTAACTCCGCAATCCTGCATCCAAAGCTGCCACTACGCTATTTCATGCAACTAGCCATGTCGTCAGTAAAGATGAAAAGTTGGAGGATATTTTTGATGAGGATGCTATATTATAGCATGACTAAATGACTAAAACACATGAGGCATTTTGAACACACACAGACCTTCAAAAACTCTATAAGAAAAAGAATATGAATAGAAGATTTCTCTGCAGCACCAGTGTATATAAACTGTCCAAAAGTTTAACCAGACTTTTGCATAATTGTGTGTCTTAACATCCTCAGCATAATCAGGACAAAAGCATAGAATACATCCCAACCACTAACAAGCATTATCTACCAGTCCTCCCAAATGCAACGTCAACACAAATGAATAGCTCGTCTGTATTTACAACGGCACATTTGCATATAGAGTGAAGCCAAAACCCGGAATGTTTTTAGCAGACTTGGAAAAGGGACCCAAGGGAGACAAACATCCAATAATTGTGTTCAAAGGAATGTACTTTCATCCTTTCAGGCCAATGTGGAGCAAATGCATAATAAAGCAGTGCTAATGTAGTCCCAGAGCCGACTCCAGAAAACATGGAAGTCCTGGGTAAGAGTAGGTCTGGTTGGTCAGATACAGTACAGTTACAGTTAGAGTACAGCTAAAACTACTGTTGGTGTTTGTTGTGGTTGTTGTATGCTCTCGAAATGTAAAGTCTTTTTAGTGATTAGTTCTAATTATTGACACTAAACAACAGTAAAATATATAGTTATTGCAATGTCACACATGAATATTAATCAATTTTGTGCCCAGATTTGTGAAATAAGATTTCTGATCGCTAAAGCTAAAGACGCTGACCGCTAGGCCTAACTTCAAAATACTTTTCCTCCAGCACAAATATATTGTTAAAGGTGTTCTGTGCACTTTCTCGAGGTGAAAAGCCAAATGCACAGTAGAAATACAAAGTTAAAAACATACCTTGGAACATATGAATGTGAATAAATACAGCTAAAGAAACTTCTTTTTCATGGAAACAAACCTCATCTAGTCCAGATAACAGTCCATCCTGTGACCATGCAAGCTCGCTCAAAATAAAGAAGCTTTCATTTTTGGTCAAAACGTTACACAGTAACCTGGCCAGCCAGATAGATAATCTCACGATATTTGTGAATTTAGAAACTCAAGAGAAATCCATCTGGCTTTCCACTCGCCCGATTGGTTTGGAATCCGTCCCAGCAGGTTGTCGGCCCAATCACATTGCAGCAGGGGGGTTGAGGGGGCATCTTTATTTTCCTGGGCTGGAGTGAAAAATACGACGTTGAGGGGGGTTGGTTGCAATACTGACAGGAAGTAGCGCCTGAACAAGCAAAACAAAGATTGCAGCTCCAGTGATGTGCAATTTCTGCTGCGTTTGATTTTGTTTTAACAGAAATACAGAGTATTTTCTCTTTGAAAGAAGAGCAGAGACGTGTGTGTGACTTCTATCCCATGCGAACATTGGATATGCCATTACCATTCGTTGCTGTGATTGGTTAAGCCAATCAGTTCGAAGTATTTCATTAATACTTTAAGAGAGTGGAGCTTCAGATGGATACTGTGGAAGAACTAACATTTTATTGTTTCTATTGAGGTCAAAATAATGTTTCCAGTCCTATCTGTATCTAATAATGTACAGTTTGTCTACCAAACAGGAAGTCTTCATATTGTTAGTGTTCTTTAGCACACCAACACAGTTTACTTTGGATCAGCCTGATGTTTCACAGAAGTTTTCAACATTTTAGCTGTACTTCTAAATGTGTCATATGAAAAAGTAACATATTTCAGAAGAAAACATTTTAGAGCATTTTTAAATTAAATTAGTAAAAGTTCTGCAGAAGCGGTAGGAAGCTAGTTCCAGACTCTAGTCCTCTGTATTGAACACAAACTGGGACTGAGTTATGTGAAAAGAAGGAGCTTTAATGAGATGCCCGGTGAGAGATGGATCTCCATGGAATTCATTATTAAACGTGAACATTTTGATAAAATGTTGAGGGAGGAGTTTTTCTGTTGAGCGAAAGACAAATTGACCAATTTGAAGTTGATTCACTTGGCTGTGAACAAACGGGAGGAGCTTTTGTAATCGCAGAATAGGTTCAAGTTTCAGTGCAAACAATTGTAAAACTGTGACAGATATTTACACTTGGACTGTTTTACCAAAATAAAACGATCAAAAACAGTTCTCAGATGAAGCTGCACACCTTTTCAAACGTACATTAGAGAGGATATATTACATAAGACCTCAGGAGAAAGGCATGCTGGGTAAACATGGCTATGAGATGTTCATTTTTTTCTCCAGACTTGTTAAACATGCAACAAAGCATTCAGCAATCTAAAGAGGTCAAGTATATGTGTCGAGTACAGATGTGCTGACAAAAGAGATTTTCCCAACACCATAATGGAAACAACAGCGCGACGGAAATGCTTTAATCAATGTGGTGCCGTCGTAAAGCTGGAGGCCGCTGCATGGAGAGAAGAATAGATGTGGCTACAGACAATTACACAAACGTCGCAATTCTTCATTCAGTGGTCAGAACTAAACTATTATTCAGTCAAAAGCAAGAGAGATAAGAATTGAAGCTTTTGGAGTAAGTTGTGATGCTCTGGAGATGTGTTTGTTTCTATTTAAATGTGAGTTTGGCTGTTTATCTCTTATATTGACCAATGTCAGTTTCCATTGTTTAACCTTTAAGTGCTGAAGTAGCTTTAGAGTTTATGCACTAAAGTCTTCTGGACTCAGATTGACCTTGAATGCAACAACACAGGTTTTCTCTGGACATCATGAAACAATTTTTGATTTTTTTTTTTATTAATCCTGATTGTTCGGATCTGGATTAGCTTAAGGAACATTAGCCACAAAACAGATAAAATCTTGATGATCAAATACAGAACATGTAAGCTTAGATCCTTTAGATTTCAGTCGCTGTATTTTTTTTTACCATACTTGTATGTATTTGAGATCACCATGCAAGAAAGTTCATCTAACCATGTTGGCAATTAGCTTGGTAATTCTTGCTAAAATCTGATGCATGGTTTTGTAATCTGTTTTTAGCTACTTTCTTCAAACATTTTTCACAAGTTCAGATTCAGATCCACAGTCTCCACCTCATGACTTAGAAACTATTGCTGAGTTTCAGGTCATGTCTACAGACAAATGATTATTAGTAAATCTGCTCAGGTATGTCAGTGTAATCCATTATTTATCGAGAAGGGAACAATGTAGAAAAGCTTCAAAGGTTGTCATTTGGACAAAGTTTTTGAGGATGTCCTTCATAAGTGGGTGTTTTGGCAAAGACTGAGGACTGAAAACCTTTTCTACTCTGAGCAGGTGTTTGTGTGCTAATAGTGAATTCAAGGCCACAGTCATAAATAGAAATGAACAGGTTCAACATGATTGCTCCATGTTTGAGTAATCTTAATGGTCATTCATGACCTAGCAAATGTCTTAGGTCCTTACGAAATTTTGGCATTCAAAATGTCGTCAATGTTCGTCTGTAAAAAATCTAAACACTAACACTTAAAAAAAATTCTGTTTCAGATTTGTATTTCTTATATATTATTTTTAATTTATTTAAAAAAAAAAAAAAAAAAAAAAAAAAAAAAAAAAATCTATTGGAAATTGTTCCTCATCACCCCTCCCCTCCCACCCTATTGTCCAATTTTTTTTTTTTTTTTTTTTTTTTTTTTTTTCCTATTTGTATTTATTTTTTTTTTTTTTTTTTTTTTTTTTTTTTTTTTTTTTTTTGTATTCTGGTAAAACTGTACATGGAAAAATTCGATTCTAGTAAAACCACATTCAACCATAAAAACTATGTCAGTTAAAAGCCACATTCCATACAGATAAAAAAAAAAAAAAAAAAAAAAAAAAAAAAACAGTCAGTTAAAACCTACTGCTTGCTACTGGACTTTATAACGACGATGCAAAGCTTTAACCTGATTACTAGATTTATTATGGCAATATTTGTGATTTTTACCAAGTGTTAAGAATCCATCTGTATCCAACTGTAAAGGCAAAGACGGCCACTGTAGGCTCAACCAATCACAGCACAGCATTGTGGTTTGACTTTGAAGCAGTTGAACAAAACAAACATGGCGGCGCAGGCACTTTGGCCTCTTTTTGCAGAATTACAAACTTTTTTAAAAAAACGTCCTCAGAAATGTTTTGCTCATGTGTGGTTAAAAAGATGTCTCTGCTTCACTTTTAACTACCTTTAAGAAAAAAGTTTTGGCAACTTCCATGTTGTAACGCTTCAATCAATCCGCTTCAAATATTGAAGAAGAGCAGTGGCTTAATGGGATCATGATGAAACCAAAATTGTGGGCATATATTCAGTTAAAAGAAACATTCAAAATGTAATTTAATGTCAGAGCAAATCTGTCATGAAATGAAAGCTGCACAGGAATCTTTCCTCTGGCGCTGGAAACTGGGAGGTTCTCTCAAACCCCTGAGGAGAGTAGATTATGTCGAATGTGTGAACTGGGAGAAGTTGAAAGTGAAGTACATTTTTTGTTATATCGTCCTTTTTATGATGAATTCAGGAATCATCTGTTTGAAGAAATGTTTATTAAAAATCCTAAATAGTTCTGCTGTGATGATGAGAAGAGAACTGTTATTTGACTGTTATCTTTATAAATTGGCTGAATTTGTTTTTTTGTTTAAGTGAGAACATTTGTTTTAGATATTATTTGGTCTGGAGACGTGCCAAAGTTTGGTTATGGCAGAAGTCTCAAACAGGATGATTTCTGATTATTATTAAAAGTGGCCCACCAATCAAAAATATCTTTGAGATGTGACTATAAAACTTCTAAAATGCACTAGAATACAGCAAATCGTTACAATTCGTCCAAATTTTTCCAGGGCAGAACAGCTAGAGCCTAGGTTACCCACTTTTATTTACTTTGTCACTTGTGTGTTTGATGTAAAATGTAAAACAATGGCTGTGAACATATTAGAATAAGTGCTACATTAGGTTTTACATAGCCTAACATGCATATGTAGAATATAACAGTGAGTCCTTTAAAATGCAGCCCTCAACTCTGACTTTGATTATTTCTGCCCCAGCTCCATTTAAGGAGGGTTATGGTGTCTTATGAACCCATGATCGCTGGGCGTTTGTATGTGCCAGACACAATAATAAAAATTCGGTCATTTATTCATACATATTCACCATGTTTTTGATTGATAATGTGTAGAACTCAATTCAGAGTGGTATACATATCAATCCAGGTTTGCGGTTTTGAACAGAAAGTTTAAGTTGTTTTAGATCAAGACTGATTTTTGCAATGAAGATGTAAATTACTGGATATTTATTTACATTACTAAACCAACAATAGAACTTCTTTTACCATGAAAGACACATAGTATATATTAGGAATAGTCTTTTAACAAATCTATAAGCAGCTGAAGCTACACACACAAAACAGACGTCATGAAGCAGCTTCTCTAAACAATCATCTTCTCTTTTGTGCCTCTCCGACACAGGACGCGCTCATCACCATCACAACAAACGCTGTGACAAATACAAGAGCCTGCGTGAGTTAAGGAGCTCCCCATGACAAGGTCGCTGATTGGATGTCGTGAATCTTAACTCCGTCCAAGGTTACCATACGTTTGAGGGTTACCACGGCAACCCAGGAAGCACCCACTTTGACAAGGACGTCTCCGTCAGCTGGTTTCAGAGACGAGAGATGTTTATAAGGAACAAAGGGAGTGTATTTGAGTGACTTCATAAGCCTTCATAGACTGTCAATATTTCACTACATACACTTGACAAGGTTCACAAACGGCATCAAAACTCAAGTCTTTGTCATGCAGTACTGGAGTGAAGCCAGTTTCAATATAAATACTGATATTAGCAAAACCACCAATATCATGCATTTTTATAAGTATTCATGAGTATATGCTAAATCACATGATAAAATGTGTTTATTTTAGTTAAATATGAGCTTAACGTTTGGAAAATATAATATTATCTGTTGATAAACTTTAGCAATCAGCTCAGAGCAGTGAAACTTCAAGGTCACTGACGATAAATGGAATGTTTTTTTGACAGTAGAAAGTACGAGATTTAAGTGACTTTATCAAAAATAAACTTTATTAAGCTTTCTTTAAAGTTACAACTAACAGACTTTTTTTTAGCCATTTCTGGCAGTTTCAGTAATGAAAATATAGTCAAGCTAACAACTAGCATCATTGACTCAATTTCAGCACTGTTGACGAATGACGCTCTTCAAGCCTTAAAGAGACTAAACCTGATTTTAACAATAAAATACTTGTTAATATATCTATTCAGGCAGAAATCAGTCCGCAGTGTCCTGTCTACATCTAATAGACCCGTTCAGAGCCTACGTCATTTTGGGGTGGAGCCGCACGGGTGCCCTCCGCAGAGTTTCCCCATAAGTTTCAATACAAAACAAGTAAGCTGTACTAACGATATTAAACGGTTAGAAAACTTAACAATGACTTCAAACGAAGCTCTGACCATTCCAAATGTGTTCCTTGGGTTTGCACCAGTGACACATTTTATACTCGTGATTTTTTCGGCTAACTAGCTTGCCGCTAAAATCTATAGAAAAAATGAGGGATCACTATCAAAACAAATCATCGCCTCAGAGTCATGTAAGTATATCCTTGGAGTCTTTATACAATAATCTTCTGTAGAAATCAGCACAAAATAATGCCACAGGTGCAGTTTGCTGTGACTCTAATTCTCCACTGATAATTGATAAATAATTAACACAACTTGCACAAAAATCTTAAGCAATGTCACGTTAACTCACCACCTGTGCTTTTCTGCAAATTACGTCGTCAAACTCATCAAGGGATTTGTATGATCAAAGCTTTTCTCTTCTGCACATGAGTTTTTCCCATCAAATATAAGTAAATATCAGGTGGCTGAATGTCGGGACACTTACTAACGTCATGCTAACATTCAGTAGCTAACTGTACATGGATCTGGAGTAGTTTGCTGTTCGTTAAATTGAGTTTTTAAAGAGAGTTTTGCGATTTTTTTAATGAAAATGCACCAGCGTAGCTTGAAAAGCCTGAGACTGGGCACCACTCAGGGCTCCAGTTAGCGCGCGCAGCCATCTTTGTTTACTAACAGTAAATGGGTCTATAGTGTCCTGGTTGTTCACCAAATCCACTAATTCACGCTGCAGAAATAGAAATATCTTCCAGGTGCAGAAGGTAAATTATTTGCTTCTTAGTTATTCTTACAACCGAGCACATCTTCTGATTTGTTGAAAAGTTTTTGGTGAGCTCTGCAAACTTTTGGTCATTATGTGACATTTTCCACAAATATCTACAAACTGCAGCTGAAATGACAAAACCTGAGGTAGATACTATGAATTCAGCTTTTCTCTAAACCTATGCTGACCAAACAAGAGTGAGTGTGGAACTTCTGATTCAGCTGTAACATCAAGACGTCTAAGAATCTAATTCCTTCATTTGTGATGATATTATTAGAGCTGGTATTGCCAAGAGCCTTTTGATACACTACGAATCCCAATACAGGGGTCAAAATCCCGATACATGTACCAATACAATTTCATCAATACAATGCATATCAAATATAGTTTTGATATATTTTACAGACCAAAATGACAAAAATGGAAAAAATATATATATAAGTTCTGCATACTGCCTGTAAAAATGTCCTCCTTAAAATCAAAGCTAAGAGAGTAACTTTGATTATGTAGAACAGGGCAGTCAAACTAGCAGCCTGGGGGCCAAATGTGGCCCGCAATATGATTCATGTGGCACCTGAGAGGATTTTTGATTATTATTGATTGTGGCCCGCCAATTAAAGTACATGACAATGAGAAATTTAGACAGCTCTAGGAATTACATCTACTATACAGAAACAAACACTGGACAGGAAACATCAGGTATAAAGAAATTACACTTCAGACATCCTGATAAAGGCTCAGGCTTGTGTTTATCAGACAAACTATGGAAATATAAAGCTTTATTTGACTATAAAACCTCTAAAATGCACTAGAATGTGGCAAATTGCCACATTGATTGCCAGACTTCGACCTAAATTTTCTTGAAAGAACAGTCTGCGGTGAAGATGTAATGTAATAAATTTCATTGTGGACATGTATATTAAGCTTAATACAGCCTAATTGCCATATTTGAATATATCACAAGAAGACCTATATTTTAAAATGCTGCCCTCGTCCACCTCTGACTATGATCGATTCAACTCCAGCTTCATTTGAGTTTGACACCCCCTGATGTAGAATAACAAAATGCAGAAGCACTGTATTTTCACACTGCTCTTAATGTTGCATACAAGTTTCCCATGAATAAGTCATTTTTCAGCCTTAAAGATGCACTGTGTAACTTTCTGGAGGTGAAAAGTCAACTACACAATTTTGCTAGAATTAGAAACTTAAATTATCATCTACACTAACCATTTTTTTGTAGAAACAAACATGAGCGGGCCTTCTCAAGGACAAACAATAGTCCATTTTGTGGACATGCAAGAATGATTAAAGTAAAGACACATTTTTTTTTGTAATTTGTTTACTCCAACAAAGAAATCTAAATGACGAAAACGTGCTTTTATTCAAGTCGATCAAATAGTTACACACTGCACTGTTAAAGAAACAGTTGAGGTTCATAAATGTTACAAACTCAAAAAGTCATCTCTGAGGTTTGATAATTCAGCAAACATGAATGTTAGAACATTAAACAAAAAACATTCAGAAACAGTAATTGGTCATGCAAAGCAGATTATGAGTGAACAAGTAAATGATTAATAGAGCATCCCCCTCTTTAGATCATCCTTCTCGGCAAGAAAAAACACAAACAAAATGATGGGGGGAAAAGAAAAACCTTGAAGAGAACCACAGTGAAGAAGAGATCCACTCTCATGAACAGACAGGCTGTAGATGTAACTAAAACTAACGCGGGTCTAATTGCAGATATAGAGTTTAAGTCTGTAGAGCCAGAGTCCATTAGCAGATCGAAACGATGCATCTAACAGGACAAGGACAGGTTAATCCTTGAGATCCGGGGGGTCCAGGAGAAGGGTTCAGGTCTTTAACATTAGGAGGCATCAATCCTTCAGCCCTTGTCACTGAAACAACAAACTTACCTCCGGCTGTGTTTTTAATGAAGAAGCAATCTTAAGCTAAACACTAAAAAAAAACCTCAGCATCTTATGTGTTCTTTAAGCTCCTCCAGTGTGCCAGCAGTTTAAGCCATATTACATAAAACTCTCAACAATTCACTTGCAGCATTACAAATCCATAAAGAGAAACTTTTGAAGCTAAGACAACGATTCCAAATACCTCTATGCTTACTTTAAAGCCCACAGACATCAAAGAAACTCCCGCCGTCTTTCATAACATGCTAACGTAGAAATATTTAGAAATAATTGCTTTGTTTTCAGCTTTTTAAAATCCTGAATACCACTTCACTTGGAAACTTGCACTCAATAATTCATTTTCAGAGAAAGTCTGTCTCTAGTTTTAGCATCAGCTCGGAAAACTATACTTAGATGGAGTTGAAGAGAGGCTGAAAGTATAATATAGCATCTTTCAAATGCATTAAAATATCTGATCAATATTTATGTATATACAACATCATATTAAAGCTCATTTTATGGCCTGCATTAAAACATAACTGTATATATAGACCCTCGTCACGTCCAATCAATAACTCACTTCTGTATTGTAAAGCTTGGTAAGGCCATAACATTAGATAAGAAGCTTGAGCGTAATCTGTTTGTAAAAAGCAAGAACCATCTTTAAGAGACAATCATACTGTCTTCTGGTACAAAAAAGTTATGCTCGATTTCGGCCGTCTTAAAAAGATAAAACAAGCTTAAATATTTAATTGTAGACATTTTACATCAGTCTTGCTCAGTTACGATAGGCCTACCTAGTGGATTCTGGGCATTCAACTTGTTCACTGTGATCTGTTTTGAAGAGTTTTTCACCATATCTGCTAACAACATAAACAAATGTATAGCTTCATACTAACTGCTGCACTTACTATAGCTAAAAAGGCAAAACAAAAATATCCATAGACCAGTGGCTCAGTTTATTGACAGATCACTCTAACAGACATACATAGAAACCCTTCTGGTGGTATAGAGGGATTTTCGGTTGACGTACTTTCCGCCCTACTGCGCATGCAGAAAGAGCCGTTGTCTATCTGCTTAGCTGGAGAAACTTCTTTGAATAAAACAATGAAACGGGGCAACATCAGTTGTTTCAATCAGGTCTCCTGAAGCTTTAGACAGTGTTTTTTTCGCTGTTATTTCACTCATCTGAATGTCTTTTAAGGGTCGTAGGATTGAATTTTATTCACAATGTTGATTTAGCAGCAAAACGTTTGTTTTCCCACAGAGTTAAACTCTTGTAGTTAGTTGACAACGGTGCCTTTTCGACTTGTTCCTGCAGTTTGTGTCTGGAGGCATGGTTGATCAATAAAAAAATCCCTCTTGCTTATCATGTTGAGAAACAAATAATCCATCTATATTAAAGAAAATATGAAATATAAATTTCTCATTCATCTTAATTTGTATAGTTGTCAAAGCTAGCCTTGCCTGTTTTGGATGTAAATTATAAAAATGTAATTTTCAAATAATGACCAACCTTCAGCGCACGTGTACCTTAGCACAACCTTCACCCCAGGTTTATGCAATGATACGGCTGAATTATAGATTCTCGGAGACTTGCTTTAAAAGTGCAGCCTTCATGTGTACTCCTTTTATTTTCTT
Source organism: Mugilogobius chulae (assembly GCA_038363315.1). Lineage (NCBI taxonomy): Eukaryota > Metazoa > Chordata > Actinopteri > Gobiiformes > Gobiidae > Mugilogobius > Mugilogobius chulae. Next base: position 28,749,209 of record CM076407.1, read on the forward strand.
TTTGAAATACAGTTGGTGCAGCTTATATTCAGGTACGCTCAGTAGCACAAACGTTATGGGATCCTTGACTTAAAACGCTTTGAAAGATGGAAAGGCGTTACATTTATATGGCCATTTACCATGTAGGTGAAAAGAGAATTCTTCCTTGCACAAGATTTAAATTCAATGCACACATAAAAGAAACTAACTATCCAGAGTAAAATAACAGTGGGAAAAACCTTTGTAAACACTGGTTTCATAATACGTGCCCTTTAAGTTCTCTCCTTTCTGTTCTGAAGCTGAAATTGCCGTATTGTCATTCCACTCAACAAAGGCAAATGCGTCAAAGCTGCAGATTGATGGACAGACATTCACTGTGGGTTGTCAGCAGATACTTGGCTGAACGTTCATCTGGTGTCTCTTTTCAAACACATCTTCTTCTGCTCTTATCCCCCGGAGACCAATGGCTCTAGAAAAATGCAGAGTATTTTCCCCTGACTCCTCTCATCTCACTCCCGCTGGGACCACCCTCCGCCGCACAGAACACAAGCTCTGAATGATACATGAGGTAATGGGTCAACCTCGCTGCAAATGTGAGAGAGAAGGAATCAAAACAGTAAAGCAGTTGTCCTGATTTGACACCTCAAACAGCAGACGTTCCACCTCGTCTTTTATCCAACTACATGAAATTATTTAAAGCGCCACAGTTCCCAAAGATCTGTGGAATCTTAGTCCAATGTAAAAAGCTCCCGGAATGTGCTGGAATGCAATTTTTATGATTAGCAGGCAGTTGGTTTGACTATGTTGGCCCAAATTGAATCTGGAAAGATTTTTGTTTCAGAATGTACCCAGCGAACATTTTCAGAAATGAATAAATTATCATCAGAATCAGCATTAAAAGAAGCACGAGCTAAGGCCTTGTGGTGGATGGAGACAAGGGTGAAAAGACTCAAATCAAAGCCACGTGGAGACATTTTCTTTGGGTTTAACGGGTAAATCTCAACCTACCCCCAGCCCCAGCCCTAAACTTACCCATTTTAGTAGCATGGAGCCTAAAATTACCGTTAAACCCAAAGAAAATGCTGCCATAATATAAAAAAGACACGAAATTGTACTGTTTTCTTCGGACACTGTGTTGATTTTTGTTGATTTCTATTTTCGAAACTTGATTCTGTGAAATACATGTGGGCCTCAAACATCAGGCTGCAGCAGGTTACACATATACAAACACATGTGCACGCCCGCTTCCAACATTCTGAGGTTTGTGTCAAACCTTTAGACACAAAAACACTGTGAATCTTCCTCTGTGAGCACTGAGCACAACTGACTTCTCTTCATGCTGCTGCTCTTCGTGTTAAAGCGTCACTTTGCATCCTCGATCAGGCTGCCATTGGAGCTCCTGTCTAGAGCTAATCAGGTTTCCGGTGCGTTTAGTCAGTCATGGCGTTTACATGGAGTTCAGGAAAACTGGATAAGTAGCCTAGTCTGATTTAAACCAGTTTTCTAAGCGCATGTAAACCCGGGACTATTGAGGAGCTGTAAACCGGTTTCGGAAACCAGTTGGTGCACGTCGTCCTGACCGATTATAGTCTGATTTCAGACGTCATGTAAACAGACAATCGGTCTGCAGCTGGACAAATGTAACTGAGCATGCTCACAACTCTGGCCTGCTCCACTTTTCAACAATAAGTTAAATTTTTACAACAAAAAAGCGCCTTGCACAAGTGGAACACAGTCACATATTTACGCACAGGCTTAACATGTTCCTACATGTTTTACACAGTTATAAATGTTCAAAATCGCCCTACATGTTCCAGAAAGATCAGTGTGTAATTTTACAGACAATACTACAAACACTTATTAATAATAAACAATGTTAAGGTAAATGAAGGTAATGCAGTCTGAATTTGGAGCAGTGAATGGTACAGCAGGACATGTCTCTCCAGCGTAATCGTTTTACTTTCTTGCATGTAAACAGGAGCAAAATTGGTCTGATTGGTTTCAGGGGAAACCAAATAGAGCCTGGTTTCCAGCCTAGTCTGATTTCCCTGTAAATGTAAACGCACTAAGTTACACCAATCACAGCCAGATCAGCTGTGCGCTTTGACACCAAGTGACTTTTGCGCGTATAGCAGCACGAGGATGATCCACTGGCAGCCAGTGCGAGGACCTGACCATAAACTGGCCCTTAGACAGTGTGGACAGAAAACTGTTGTCGGGACAAAGAACCTCACATTTTGTTTGTCTTCTAAAAGAATTCAACAGAAATATGAAAAAGTGAAGAAATAGTAATATTATGTAAAATATTTGTCATTTTACATGCAACCAACGAAATGTGGTGTGAGCTACACTTTGTCATGATAAATTCATGATGAAATCTGCAGACATACTGTATAGTTCATCAACTGTTTGTGCTCGAATTCAGTGACTATGAAATGGCATGACTCAAGATCGTCAGGTTTACAGGTTAAGCATATAAATCCACATTTTGAGGCTTGAGGTGAATTACGTTACAAATTTTCATCCAGCGTATGCCATGAAACCTCAAACCTGCATTGGTTGTAAGAGAGAGAACCAACACCAAAAGCCACTCTCTCTCAATCTGGTCTGCCCCCTAAAAACACCCGTTCAAAAAAGTTGTCCAGTCTGAACGCAGAATGAGTGTGGTTCTTGCTATGAAGGCATATGTATTAATAGAATCTAAAATTAAGACCACTAAATGCACAGATACAGTATATTCTTGTGTATATTATATTAAGCTACTGCCATTATAATAAGCACCTCGAGCCAGTATTTCAGTATTTCTAAAGTTATGTTAGCAGAAACCCAACACGAACAGACTGTGACAGATGTAAAGAGCACATTTTCAATCCTCGCTCCACACTTGCCTCATGCGCTAAAAGAACAGAGCTGAGGTGTGAGCAGAAATAAATGGTGTTTATATTGGGGGCATCAGCAGCAGGTCAAAGTGAGCCTCATGCACACGGCACACATACAACTGTTTTCTCTTATTGTCTGCTTTTGTCTCACTGGCATTGCTTTCATTATTTACTTTGAAAGGTGCACTTTTGTTTCAGTGGTTATTAATCAACTGGATTTTGCATTATTTATCAAAACTATACAGTATTTGTTGATTCTCTAAACAAAATTGTATTATTTTTTCACCCACCCAGTGTCCTTAGCAGCACGCTTCCTCTGTATCTCTGTTATGTAGCTAATATGTTAGCTTGTCTGTCTTTCATACAGTATAACAGCAGTTAAAATGAATTCTACAGGACTTACGGCTGCAAACAAAATATAGCATGTGATAATTACAATTTACATATTTATTTAAGAAAAGGGGTGAACAGTGCATATTAATGAACATGTAAACAAATGTAAATTGCCAGAAAAGAATAAAACACAGAACTATTAACAGCTGAACTAATACACACAAGCAAGACAGTGTTAATGGAAACAAACAAAAGTTGCGGAGAATCACACAAAATAAAAAATAGTAACCTCAAGTCACATACAGCCAATTCACATTGCACAATGCCATGCACAGATTCAAATTGCACGAATTCCCTTTCACATTGCAACCATTTCCAAAGTCCATTGCACCAGCCAACATGCACACGCTCCTATTGCGCTACTTCACGTTGCACAAATGTCACTGCACAAACTCATATTGCACAAACATATTACACTGCTTCATTTCAATCAAAGTTTTAGAGAAAAAATAATAATATCACATGCTGTGGTCTCAGCCATAGTTTCAGATGCTTCGTAAAGACAGTGAGACTTGTACTTTCCTCACAGAAAGTGGGATTCTGTTCCAAAAGCTGACCCCTGATATGACAGGACATTTTTAACCTGTTCAGACCCTCCGTCCCTTAACATTGATGATTTCAGTTCTTTGACATATAAACTAAATTCTCCAATAAAACTTTCATCAAAATGGGTTTGCTAGACATCAATCGAAAAAACTGTCTTTTTTTTCAATTCTCCTTAACAAGTCCTCCAAAAATATTGATTGCAACCAAAAAACATCACAACTCCCACCTTTGCCTGCCGTAAACACATTTTTTTCTTCAGGAAGTAGTCATTAAACAATATCTACATAAAATATGGCTTCCAAATAATGCATCAACAAAGCAGAAAGACTGTTGGATACGCAGACAATAAGGTTTGGGATTGGGCATGCACAATTCAAGAAAAAAAAACAATGTAGGTCTTAAAGAGTTTATAACAAACAAACATCCAAGAATGTAGTAAATTTAAGCAGTGCTTTCCTATGACATTCAAAAACATGTCACATTGCATAATTTATTCAACTCTGTAGCTTCACTTCTATGTCTGTGATTCACGTCTTAAGTACAGACTTCACGATTCTTAAAAGTTAATTCCTGCAAGAATATTCCGCAGCAGTATTGAGACAGCTTCACCTTTGAAAATGCCCTTGTTCCACCTTGACTTCACACCTGTCCTGCTCCTCTCTCATGTATTATTTTGGTCAGGTTCGGGCAGTGCTCCCCGGGCGGACAGGCCTCTCTCTCTCTCATTCTCACTGTGGCTCTCGTGGTGCTGGTGGGCGGACAGTGGGCGCGATGACTAAGCCAAGGTTGGCCATGTGCTGGAACATAATCCACTGAAAGCCAATATCCCTTCTGCCCACCTACTATGATTTTATCACCCAAACAGCACGCACTCCGAAATGAGCCGAGAAAGGACAAATCAGACACACAGTTCTGCATGTTTCCACGGTTTGGAGATGCTTTCAAATGATATGAAGCCAATATAAAATGGTTTGGAGTCATCATTTTACTCATAAATAATTGTGTTCAGTTGTATATAATGTTTATTCTGTAACAATCAAATAAGAAGTGACTGGCATTTGTACAAAAATCTAGTGCTTCTCCTGACACAAAACTCAATATGGTTAAGAACAGAAGCTAAGCGAGCTCTAAGGCTGGTTAGAACAGTGGGAGTGACTTGTTGTAAACATGAATAATAAGAAAAGACACACCAAGATTAAAATGACTGACCCAAAAAAGGAGGAGCGATGAAGAACGGCACAGCCAATCAAACACCAAGTATGATGAACGAAAGAACACATTTGTGTAGTTAAAATCTCATTATGAGAAGTTACATCACATTTCTGCTCCATAATGTTTTATAGGACTGAAATTGAAGTACATTTTTTTCATGCATATTACACTTTATTCCCCAAAATGTAGACTTTGTCTATTGTAAATGTGTTTTTAAAAGCTTATTTGCACTGCTCTGTTTAACTTAAACTTCTTGTGATTGCCAAAATTCCCTGCAAAAAGTAAAACATATCTTAAGAACATGTTATCTTGTTTTAAGCAGATTTCACTTGCCCAGTAAACATGTCCACCAAAAAACCCAATCTTTAATACATAAGAAAACAAAAGCATTTTGCTTTTAAATTAAGAAAAGAAGTCGTTGCCAGATTCAAGAAGAAATATCTTGTTCTATTGGCAGATAATTTTACTCAAAGTAAAATGATAATTTGTTCTTAAAAGAATACATTTGTCCAGATCTTTTTCTTTTTGGCAGTGTATTAGTTGACAGTTGTTGTTAGGTTGGAGTTTTGAGCATTCATTCTGCAACATATCAGACAAGATTGGTTTGATTATTTCCTCTTTGGCAGGGGTGCCCAACGTTTCTCAGTTCCCGAGCTACTTTTAGTCTGAGATCTACTTCTGGATTTACATTATTTTATTTATTTACCAGTGTCGAAAAATTTGATTTTTAGACTAGTCTGACACAGTTGGTCTATAGACTTTTTTTTAACAGTGCAATCATATTTTATTAAAATGTTTGTTATACCTGTTAAACGGAAACACGGTATTTAGAAAATAAATAGTTGTGGCTAAAACAACATTAAAAAGTTGAAGCGATCATCACCTCACTAGCACTTCAAACTACAGTAGCATATTATGAGTGATTGATGATTACCATGGTAACACTGAGGGGAGGGGCTTGAGAAAGTCAGCTTTCCTTTGACTCGAATCAACAACAAACAAACTGCTGTAGGTTGGACAACATCACGTGAGCAGGTCGGATTCTGCGGCACTACCTGTCTCCTCCTCTCTCCTCTCCTCTCTCCTCTCCCTGTCTCATTCCTCTTTTGAGCACCTGTGTTCAGGAGCCACGTTGTCGGCTAGCACAGTGCGGCCACTGTGCACTCGAGTGAGCTGACAGTGGAGCATTCTTTCTGCAGCTCTTGTAGCTCGTAGTTAAAGTTCGTATAAACAAACAGGGCTTTGAGATCGACTTCCATTGCCTCAAAGGTCGACCGGTTGATTGCGATCGATGGGTTGGGCACCACTTTGCTTACTCAATTGTTCTAATACAAGATGCCAAAGACGTCATTATTGTCCTTTAAAATATATTTGTTGTGTTTACCTTGTTTTAGCGCTGACGTATTATATATTTTCCAATTTGAATTTGCATGCCGTATTTTATTCAAAACAGAATCTCAACTTCTTTGTGGACTTTTTTTTCCTCCCTGGTTGACTTTTTAAACCTGATTTTCACACTAGCGGGATTTGGAAGCCTTTCATAAACACCACCTCTTATTATTTTTAGCTGTAAACAGAGCAGAACTCGTCCAGGGGAATAAGACCGCTCTAAATCTAATCTGGTGCTACAGTTAATCTTTCATCTCCACAAGTCCACACTGTCTGGCAAGGCACTTGAGAAGCCTTATCATTCGACACCAGAGAGGCTGTTTACATAGGCCAAACACTGAGACGGGAGGGAGGCCCAAGATGCACCGGGAATTGAAAAAAAAGGGAAAAAAGATAGCAAGTCATGGAGGATGCTGTCTATTTTTAGGTGGCGATAACACATAACAAGAGTGGAGGGGTGCGCATAGATCCCCCCCTTCTCTCTCTACACCATTCCTTCTTTCCGTACGCTCCTCCTTGGCACGTGCAGGCAGGAGAAAGAGATGTGGTGGGAATAGCAATAAGACAAAAGCAGCTGGAGACAGGCAGGCTGACATTCTGGTGTCTATAGAGCGGCGAGAGGGCAGGGCGGGGTCGTGAGGGCAGGAGAGGGGGGCGTGCGAAGGCCTGACGAGGTGTAATGAATGTGATGGCTGAACTTTTCAAACTGAAGTGTGCGGTTAATAGCGTGGCGTGAGGTTAATGGCATGCTTTTGGCTTAAATTACAGGAGGAGTGCTTAATCGTCGTTAGCATATTATGAAAATAGACTTGAGTTGTTCGCCGTGGCAGTTGTGATAAGGTGTAAACTGGGAGGTGGATGAAGAATGTGGTGAAAAGGTTCGGTTTGATTCACGTCACAGCTTCTACAGATTTTTAATAACCTGTTTTCTCTGAAGCGATGCTACACAAGTTTGAAGTTTCAGATGACATTCAGTGAGGATACTTTAGCTGTCACAAAGCCACCTCGCGCTGACACTTGCAGACAGCTTGTGTTTGTTTTGGTCAGCTGCACATTTACACAGAATCTGAGGAAAACAAAGGGACACAGGAGAGCAGAGCGCAGACACGCGAATGGGAGAGGTGGAGTGATGGTTATTTGATGGTTCTGTTTATTAGGGCAATGTCCAATTACAGTAAGCACAGCGGCAGAGATGTTTGTACCAGATTCTAGCTTTACTGTTGTCCTTCAGAGAGGAGAGGCACCACTGGACATGTTTTTAGTGGTAGGGGAAATGGAGTACCTGGAGAAACCTATACAGACAAGTCACATCACAGTAATGAAGCTGACACAACGTGACTCCTGCTCAGGTGCCAATCCCCGCGGTTTGACCATTCATCCAAATGCCAGAGTAACCAGAATTTTTTTCCGTAGGTTCATTAGTGACAAACTTTAGTTATCCTGTCCTTACCACCCAACACCAGGAGCCGGCCTGTACAAGGACAGTGAAACAGATCAGAGGAGGAAGAGGTGTAGCAGGTCTCTAAAGTCTGTAAGTCTGCTGCTGTGGGAGGAGCCACAGTGGAGAGCACTCGACTAGGAGGCAGAAGTTTACATTTAACAGAAAGAAGCCTGGCGGAGGAACACAGAAAACGGTAAAAACATTATGGGCCAGATTTATCAAGCATTTGCTCTTGTGCAGGTTAGGGGAGCAAAAACTTGGAGTAGCTGACATATTTCTTTCACATAGACAATAAAGAAGCAGAATTTGAGGTGGTGCATATCTGTTTTGTGTATTATGTTATATGTACATCTTCCAATACTAAAGTATGCATAAATTGCAAATAACTCCTTTTTTTTTTTTTTTTTTTTTTTTTTTTTTGCACCCGCAATTTAGCACCTGGCTTGATAAATCAGGCCGTATATGTGTGTATCCATGAGTCTGAAGAGGACATGTGTGTGTGTGGAATGTTTCTGTCACCCTGCAAAATTATAATCTGTGCATCTAGCTCAAACCCCCAGGGCGGGCACCAGAGATTGCTGGGGGTCCTCAGAGTTTATTTTTTATTATAGAATACAATTTTGGGGGCTTTGGGGAAAAATATTTGGGAAACACATCTCTGACAGTTCACATTTGAGCGTGTTCACATGTTGCTGTTCAGCTGATCACTGCCATTTGAATGGAACTGCCACAGTTTCAATGCAGTTGCACGTTTTCACTAAATAGAACAGAGAATAACAATTTTGAAATTTGCTTGCTTCACAAAATGATGTTTTTCTCAGATTTTTGAAAGTAGAAATATGCATTTTTCTTACAGCTTAACATCACTATTGCACAAGGTTTTTGGTGAGACTGAAGACTGATTAAAAATAAGCCCAAACTAAAGACCAGGCTGGGAGGGAAAGAGTTAAGAATAGTGTATTGTTGAAAAAGATCTAAAATACCTACAATCTGAAATTAGAAAAATGTTTTATTGTCGTTGTCAGTGAAGTGATAAAAGTGTCAGTGTTATAAATATGAGAATAGACTTTAGATAAATAAAACAGTGACAGGTCCTAATTACATTTTGCGTATTTACTGTTGTAATTGTCAGAAAAGCTTGGCTGATGTTGACAAGTATCAGTGTCGTGTGTGAAGCTTTGGAAATGTGCTTATTTTAGGAAAGGAAAAGGGACCAAGTGTTTATTCCGTTTTAATTTCACCCGAATTCCCAAACCAAATTACTGCAGTGTGTCAGAGTCCTGCTTATTGCTAGTTTTGCAATATTAAACAATAATCAAATTTTAATTGTTTTGTGAGCTGCTGCTTCTTGTCTGTCACAGCACCAACACCCCATAAAGTTACATAAAACTGAAGAATATTGAAACTTGGTGCAAATATTGACTTTTTCTTGCAGTAGCGAAGTGTAAACATGAAGATTGGAGCGGAGGATGGCAGCTTCACTCTCAGACAAACATGCAGGAATCGATCTGGAGAAATGTGCTGTTTATATGAAAGTTTATAGAGGTTATGCAGATGAGATCACAGACGGTACATGGTAAACGTGCGTAGCGAAAAAACACATGGGAGTCAATGGAGAAAAGGGGCTTTTTCCCACTGTATAGGAATTAAAAACAACTAAAATTACTGTAACTTTGTCGTCTACCATAGTAGAAATGTGTCTTTGGTTCATCGTCACATACACAGCTAACCAGTTCATCAGACAAACAAATCATCCTCAATAAATACTATAAATACATCTTAAAAGACGAGTGCTGCACATACACATACATCATTTCCATCAGTGCCTATTTAACAAACTGACATTGTTTGGCACAAATTAACCTTTTTGTTGACAGAGACATTCTATATCAGCGCCCTGACGGTATCAGCTTAAACCAAGGGTCTGCAACCTTTTGCAGCAAATGAGCTGCAACAGCCCGATTCTAAGCAAATACAATTTCAGAAAGAGCCGCAATTACATTAGGCAAATAATTTCATGAAATAAACCGTCAAAATTATATTTTTGGAAGTATAAATGAAGTTTTGAAGTATAAGACAAATTGTTGCATTTCTTGAAATTCTTTAGGCCTGCATGTTTCTGTTTTTTTCAGTGTTTCTGCTCCATTATTTTCACAACGTGAGTGTTATAAGCCAAACAGCTCTTTTCACAACATTCTACAGGCCAATGTTGTTTGAATCAGATGAGAAGACGCTAAGCTGTGTAATGCAGTTTATTTTTGTAATACAAAAGGTGTATGGGTTTATTCACTTCAGAAAACGCCAATTTTTAAATTTGTAAAATGTTTTTTACATATTTGATGGCAAAGTACAATGTTATTAGAAAGAAAAACTTGTCATTCATCTGGCCTCATGACATCTTCAAATAGAGACAAATTTGTATTATGAAGACCTGACTGTGCGCCACATAGAAGTCTCTGATGATGGACAAGGCCATCCTGAGCTAAGCTGACTGGTAAAAACATCTTTTCCTGGTCTTTGCCATTCTCTTCCCTGCATTCTTGACTATTCTTTTCAGCTTGTTCTTGTTGGCCACTGTCAGATGTTAAAGGCAAGAATGCTTTGAATCAATAGAAAGAACTCAGCTCCAGTCTGATAATGTACAGTATTGTATAGACGATCAAAATGCCACTGAATATTGAGTTTGTGTCAGAAATGCAAAAAGAGAAAAACTGATAAATAACTTTGTTGTCTGTAATGATATTTTTGGACAGGAAAATGTTGTGTGTGAGGAGACAATAAAGGCCAATTTTAATTTCTCTGACTTTGTGTGTTCCAGTGTTCAAGTCAGAAATACAGCAATATGTCCATTAAAAAGGATGATCACTGCTCTGGGTGGGACAAGAACCTACGCCCCTGTTTCCATTTGGTATTTACAGTGATTGTGAAAAACTTTTGTAAAACTTAGCTAAAGTGACACAACATGAACAGACATACATGATATACACTGTAGAAACACTGAATAAGATAATAATGTGATAATGTGATGTGTGTCGCATTTATCTGCAGTTCAGTTGTATTAAAACTGTTCATTAATATAATTTACATCACAATCTCATGGCTTGTCTTGTCTCATGAGATTTCTGCCTCGTCCCGGTTCTAATCACTAATTAAACTGTCCAAGCAGAAAACTATCTACACAGGAATCTAACATTTTCTCTGTTCCCCTGCTTTGGATTTCCGAGCTGTTCCCGTCGTAAATTACCAATCGAAACTTGGAAGATATTCTCTCCACAGACTTTGGGATCACACACAGTTGAACTCATTATCTTTCCAGCTTAAGTAAGAGTCCGTTTAATGAGGAAACTATTTGTTGTGCTGCAGATCTCCAGCGCGGTTTGATAGCAGTTTATTTGACTGACCCTGACCATCCTCGACATTTAGCCCCATCGCCTGCTCTTTGTCTCGCTGCTGCTTACAAGATAATGGAAGAAATCAAATCAGTTTGGGAGAGGAATACCCACCAGTCCTGCCATCATATCCTAATGCACTGATCAACCCGACCTTGTCTTTTATTTAAGGTCTGCAGCAGCACGGATAACATCTGTCCTCTATCAGGCTCAGACACGGCTAATGTACAGCTCTGATACAGATCTACTGGAGATGCTCATTTACATTTGTGAGGAGAGAGCTCCAGCATTGTTCTTGTTATGATTAGACTCTTTACATTGCATTATTATCAAATCAAAAAGGTTTCATCTTCAACTGCATTGTGTGGTTTCCAAACTATTCACATGCAAATTAGCATTTTTACCTGGTTAAATATCTCTCTAAGTCTTTGTGATGGTTACTCATGTATTTTGGGATTATGCGTAGGCGCTAGTCCCCAATGTTCACCCATTTAATTGGTCCTACGAGTCAGTAGGCAGCCATCTTTGCATTCTGGCTGCTGAACACCGGGGCTGGGGCAGAAGTCTGACATTGTCACTGTAGTCAATAACGACTTCAGATTAAAACCACTTAACAGCCTGGCTCAAAAAATTGCTGTGGCTTTGACTGCAACAATGTTGTTGATTAAAAAAAAAAAAAAAATCTAATTAAGAGTGCCACCAACTCCAGAACGTACCATGGCTACAAATGTGGCTAACACTGACCTCCTCTGCCTCCTCAGATAGCGCTCTTGCAAGAAGCAAGAAGGTTGTGGGTTCGACTCTTGCTCGGCCCAGGCCTTTCTGTGTGGAGTTTGCCCTACCAATAACATGCAGGTTAAGGAATATTTGGTGGTGCTGTTACTGGGAGGGCCTGGGAGGTTGCTGTAAATCATCTCACTGTAAAACCCTTTGTCACCATTTTGATCTGATGAGAAGCTAAGGCTTTTTGACCTTTTTGACTAGATTTTTTTTTTTTTTTTTTTTTTTTTTTTTTGTCGAAAGATCCCTGTTGCTTTCTTAATATTTTATTTTGACTTGATTTTTAATAAGCTCTGTTTACACTGATGAATGTGTCTGGTCTAGTGGCCTCCCCAGGAATATTGTCAACTGTCGTTTTCAGATTGTCCCGTGTGCTGTAGTCGTTTTCTTCAGATTCACATTGCTAAATGTTTTCTCTTCAGCTGGAATTTCATCAAATCTCAGCCTCAGTCTGACCCAGGGCAGCTGTGGCTACAATAGCAGTTTACCATACCTAGTGTGGAATGAATGAATAATGCATAATGTGAAGTGTCTTTAGGTGTCTTGAAAAGCACTGTATAATCCAATGCATCAAATTCCATCCAAATATTATTAATATCCACAGTGCCTCTTCTAAAAGAGCCGCTTGTCACTCACTGTGTCAGATGTGAGAGTCACAGGAGCAAAGTGTGAGCCTGTTCTGACATCCCACCTTTGGGTTTGTTCATTCCATGGTGGGTAAGTTTATACTTTAAGCAAGACCTATAGTCATTTTTTCGGTATATTTAGAAAGAAATATATGCAGATCAATAATTCACTTTTTGTTCACTGCCAAACACAAAACTTATTTAAAATGGCTTAGAAATAGAAAAAGGGCCACTTACTTCCTGTTCAAATCTGCAGAGCTGTAAGCCCTCTTCCTTGCAAAATGTATTTTTTATAAGTCATAGATTAGATTTAGAGTTTTATCTCTACTTTCTTGTGTATTACCATGACAATATAGCACCACCTAAAACAATACACTGCCAGTTCAAGCGATAACAGCAATAAATCTACACAACAATCAGTTCTATGCAGGTTGTTGTTATTGGTGCTACCCAACCTTGACTTGTCCCTGAAAAGAACATTTGTACTGGACCAGTCCTTACTAGACATGTTTTTAGTTCACATCACAATTAGGAGAAAAGTTTCAGTATATTTGCATCTTGTAAGTAAATATAGCTTTCTTCCATCATAGCCATTCTTTCACTCACATTGGCTTTTCCAGAAGAAGATAAATACAGATTAAAGCGTCGCCAGAGCAGACTGTCACTGCATCTGATCCAATCGTATTTGATCTGAAGTCTATGACAGTATGAGCACTTTAGCACATTTTAAACCTGCATTAAAACGCCTCAGTGGAAACAGAAAAGCAGCAGCACGGCGCGGTCCACTTCTAAACCTGTGCGAACGCTAACTTCCTGCAAAAAAGCCCACGCCGCGGGAGCCTTCTTCTCCCATACAACTCCGCTAACTTAAGCCTCGTTGGACACATTGTCAAAGTGTTGGAGATGACGGCGCTTGACAGACTGCGGATGAGGTTGCCATGGCGATGCCGGCAGAATGGCCAAAAGCCACCAGAACTTTTTGGGCCAAACGGCAGGCACGAGAAAGAACAAACAAAGACAGCGCTGCCACAGTCACTACACGCAACGGCGGAGATCAGAAACACAACAATGACTTTGGACGTCTGTGGATAAAGTCTATTACATCTGCTATTCTAACCGCAATGCACTTAATAGGTCAATTTCCTTGTTTCATCGTGTAACCCATATTTTACTGCTGACATATGCTTCCAAGTGCAGCTGGGAACAATGCTGAAGCAGAGCGGGGCTTGACATGATTCAATTAGGCTGTACAAAAGCAGCATGTCATTACAATTACACTAATATGAAGCCTACAATGTTTTGACCCAGATTTGAATTGATACTGGAGTGTGATAAAGGCGACAAGAGAAGTTTGTTGAAGGAAGAACGGCTGCAAATTATAGGGTCATGACTGTGGAGTGTTATACTAATGAAAATATTGTTGTATGATTAGTGTAAGAAGTAGGGTTAAAGACCACGGAAGGATCTTAAAGCTGATGTTCCTGATTTTCAGGCTGTAAAAGGAGAAATGTTTTTAAATGTACTAATCTGTCTGAAGGTTCAACAAATCCTTAAAGGGGACCTATTATGTCAAATTCACTTTTCTAAGTTTTTAACCTTGTTACAATGGCCTTCTTTCACCATTAATTTACTAAAAGTTATATTTGAATTGATTATTCATGTTTGAGTAATCTTGTATTGTTCTTCAGCTGCAGCTCAAGTGCTCAGAAATCCCCGTTCTCACCTACCACCTATCCCCTCCCACTTTCTGTATTTACTTGGTATATTTCAAAAGATTAATACTCAAAGTGAAGCTTATATGGTTCAATACTGTCCCAAATTCACGTTCCAACAATAAAGATAGTTTTTAAAAATCTGTTGCTTTTTACAGTTACATTTTAAAATAAAGAGGCGGGGCTTATCAGTTCTGCAGTTTTGAACAGGAAGTCAGTAGAGCTGATTCTATTTTTAAGTTGTTTTAGATCAACTTTGTGTTTTACAATGAACAAAAGGTAAATTACTGATCTGTGCATGTTCTAGATTCTTACTAAATATAAAAAAAGGTGTGCTGCACAACTGTTTGGCCAAAAATAAACTTCAATAAATGCATATTTTTGTAATTTAGATGCCTTTATTATACTAAATATTTAATAAAAATCTGCATTTTTACTGTGAGCGAGCTTGCATGGCCATAAACAGTCTATTATTTGGCTTGGAGAACTCAGAACACGTCTGTTTCCGCAGAAAGGAGGTTTCTTTAGTTGATTTTTTTTAATATAATGGCATAGAAAAAGCCCAAAGTTTAGTTTTAGCTTTCTAATTCTACTGAATTGTGTAGATGACTTTTAATCTCCAGAAAGTTACACACTTTACACACTTTTGCACCTTTAAATAGGTAATTTTCACTTCGGCTGCAAGATACTTTGTACTCCAGCCTTTTTCACCACGAAAGCTACTTTTGTAAAAGAAAACTGGCAAGCGACTCCTTTTGTGGATGACTAAATATTGAAGTTAACAGGGCATAGTTAGAAGGTCTATATGAAAACTTTGCCAATATCTGTTTGGAGGTGGACACAGTCTAAAGATACATTTACAGTAGAAATAATGATACGTGATACGTACAATTTGAGTAAAAAAGCACAATCTGATTCTACAATCTTTTGATGAGCTACTTGGAAGGTGGTGCCAAGACCCCTGCTGCACCATAACAGTGAAAATGAAAATTTGAACAGTTACAATTGGCAAATCAGAATTACTGCAGTTACTAAGCTCATTTCTTTTGCAAGCACCAAACGATTCAGTCTGTGCGTTGGTGTATTTAGAAGCCCAGACCTGCGAATTATATTTTAAAAAAAAGGATTCCTGTATCCCATATAGAGATGTGCAATAGAGGGATTATTGGTTTATCCACATGGGGGATGTGGGCGCAGCAGGTTAGAGTTTATGTTGCTAAATCCACATTTGTGAATGAAATTGGACTTTACAACCCATACAATTGACATTCAGGTGAAAAAATGCAGAGGAAAAAAACGGTCTCAAGCTTCACGAGCCAAACATCTGTCAGACCGGTTCAGACCTCACTGAAACAGCTCTCATCTTGTTTTGTTGTTTTTATCAATGACGTTTCCCCAGTCAACTAGACGGACAATATTTTCTGCATTCAACATGTGAAGCAGAGCAAAAGTGACATCCCTCTATAATTGAGTTTTAGATAATATACTAAATTGTTAATTGTCAGTAGTTCACTCATTTGAGCCTTTGTTGACTAAAATGTGTATTAGTCTGACTTTTTATACTCAACAGTCTTGTTAGCTGCATTTTTTTTGTTACAAATAGTTATTTAAAATGAAAAGTCTGTGGTGTTCTGACTCAGATGTTTGGTCAGTCATTGAAACACACATCTTAAGTCGACTACAGCCTTATTAGTTTAATCATTACACTTCAAAAAATACTTTTAAAGACTTTCCTGTTGGTTTGACATCATATTGTCAGAATGCCATAATTGAGATATGACAAAAAATGATCAGGTAATCTACTTGTATCATTATTAATTGAATGTAGACACTTGTAGTTCTCATTTGATGTACAACATGTCATGATGTCGAGCTGTAAATACTGTTAAAAATGAGCAAAAATGCTTGGCAAGGATGGAGGCTCAAAAAAAGAGAATAGTCCTGGCACTGAAAGAGTTAAGCATGTTTTTCAAGATTTTCACTTAATTTTTTATTAACACAAGCTTATTGTCAGAATATATGAACCCAGAGAGTTTTCTTGTCAAGCTACTTTCAATATTGTAGGCTATGTGAGTGTATTTAAGGGTCTATCTGTGAAAAATGTCTCCCAGTCTTCTTCCGTCTGCATGCTAAACTCTCCTGAACCGGATCCTACATCTCCACATCTTTATTTTTGAACAATTCGGAGAAGACAGGCAGAGCTGCGGGTCGAATCAAGATGGCGCCCTGGGTTTATATGGATTGTGGCTGTGCTCGCTAAGCTGAACTAATGGTGCGAAGCTGTGAAGGCGCCAGATGAACAGCTCTCTCAAAAAAAAACACCGAGTGACTGTGTGCAAGTCCTGTGATGAGCAATTGTTTTTCTACTAAAGAGGCGTGGCCCAAAACATATAAAATAAACACTTTTGCAAGAATTGGACACAGTTTAATCAGCAAAGTGCGATTTTTCTTCTGTGAGAATTACAGCTTTCATTGTCAAGAGCCACTCCAAATCAAGCCACTATTCTTGGAGGTTCGTCACGGCGGAGAATGGAAAAACGCCGCTTCTAAGTTGTTTGTTTGTTTGGATAGAATTTTCCAATAAAGCAATGAGTCAGGATGAATCACGGCGCGCATACAGGGAGATGACTGCGCTCCCGCCGGCTCTAAATACATTTGGAGTCCACTTCTTTTTGGATGAAAGGGAAAAAGGGAAGGTAACGGTGGCCATTTTGTGCCGAGTTCAAAGCGCGCTGGATGGGTTTGGTACCAGGAGCGGGGTGAGAGGGGGGAACACGTGACAAAGTTGGTGTGATATGTGGCATCAAAGCGTGGCTGGAACAAAGGCACGTGGGAGGTAAGAGACGGGGGAATGAAAGGACAGGGCAAAGAGGCAGACGGAGAGAGTGTGAGGGTCTGAGAGAGGAAGACACTCAAAAGTTCTACTGTAGGTAATGTACAAAAGCCCGCCGCACAAGTGTGAAGGGTATAGTAAGCAGGTGTTCAAAAATACAGAACAAACTGGAATACATAAGGTTTGGGGTTGGAGATAACAAAAAACAAGTCCTCATCAGTCCTCATCAACCTCCAAACACACAAAAAGACCTCTGTGGGGGAAACATAACATGAACAGTGCATCAGAACAACAGCTGCAACAGTGAATGTGGATTTAAGGAATGATATTGTGTCAAAAATAAATACAAAAACATGGACATGAATAAAGTGGTCCAAATATATCCAACAATGCTAACAATAGCTGTGAGTTAAATGCTAACATAATGCTAGCGCCGCTGGGGCCAATTCCGCAGCTACAGAAGTTTCTGTTTACTTTTCTGAGATAGCTCCATATCAACAACCTCCATTTAAACTTATTTACTTGTGCTAAAACTACGCTTTATTCACCAGAAAACATCATAAAGAGGGAAAAGTCTAGTTTCCCCCAAATACAACGGATTGCCGGCTGTGTGTCATGACGACGCTTCTTCCTTTTCTGACTTATCTATTACTTGGCATTACATGGTATGAACTGAGTTCTGTATTCTGCCAGTATATGTTTTATTTATTTTTTTATTTTATTTTTTCTTTTCATTTTCGATACAAAACTGCAGCCCCTCACTGTGCTGACACTAGATCACACTGTGTTAGTGTGTGTGTGGGCGTCCCATACCCCTTTCACCTCAACATTTACTGAAAATCATGGAAATCCTCTTAGAAAACATATATAAAACATATTACATGTTAAAAGAAATTCTTTTTAGTCTTAATGTTATTTTTTCTCCACGAGGAGTGGTGAAGCTGTGCCTCCTCTGACGCTCGTCGCTGTGGAGACCTGGTGCCTCAACCACACGACAATGTGCCTCTGTCTGTATTTCAAGATATGTAGCGTATATAGAAAAGTCATAAAAATGATTTGCATTGAGAAGACTCTTGTCACATATGATTTAAGAATTCTTCTGACTAGAGTTCTTTATTTTGTATATAACCCAGTTTCTTGTGAAAGGTGCTGTTCCACAGTAAACGGTGAAATGTCTCTGACTCAGATGATCCAAGTGATAATTGTGATTCATCTGAGCCCAATGGATTAGGCTATAAAACATTTACATGTTACGCAACGTCTCATTTGCATATATCAGCGCAGAAGCACTAGAGCTTTATGTGGCACATTTACTCTTGTGTGGAAATGGATAGAAACATTACAGTACATTACCACTACAAGTCGTCAGGGTTTTATCAATACAGTCTTCTTAATTCTGATATTGATAATCAATATTTGATTAATTTTTGTGTAAATAATTCAGAGTAGCAATTGATTATAATTATTGCTTTCCTTAAATTAAACAGGCAAAAGATTATGTCTGAATATTGGAAAATGACATTGTAGTCTCTGTGTAACGTGTGTCCGTTCCATTTTGTCCTCAAACATCAAATTTGCTATTGTGTACAGAATCACTTTTACAATGTTTCCTTATGAAAATCCGATTCAGAAGCTGTACATTTGCAACGCTAACAACTACAACAGACAAACTGAGTGGATTTTGGTGAATAAACGACATTATTAGACGGACAGAGAACACTGTGGCCTGATTTCTACCTGAATGGATAGATTAACAACATGTGTGCTGATGGAAATGGATTTTAAGTTATTTTATTGTATAAAATTTAAGCTAATAAGTATAGCTGCATATACATCATAATGCCACAGAAGTTTTACCATCCCAGATAAACATATTTTGTTTTTATTTTTGACTAAAGAAAGTCTGTGACCTTGTGAGCATTGATGTGAATTATAAAATACAAATACTGACTTTGCAAATCGTTTAAATGGCCTCTGCAAACCAAATACTGGATATCGATATCGGCTCAAAAACTCATGTTGGCACATCACTTAGTCTGTTGTTTATAGATTTATTTATCAACTCTTCCATTAACTAAACTGCATGAACAAATTGAAAACGTAATACTATTTTCCGAGCCAACAAAAGCTTAGTGTTATTACATTTTTAGTTGGCTTAATCCTGCCCCAACATTCTGGAACCGATGTTCAATCCAGTCTGTATTTTTAGAAAACTATTTGCGAGTTTTAGCAAAAGGATGTTGTAGCTATCTTTCAACACAGGATGGAAAGTCTTATCTGCCGTATATTCTCTCTGCCACTATTTTAAAATTCTCTCTGCTGCAAAAGTACTGCAACTCGGTACCAACTTTGCAAACAAATCCAAAATGCAATTTGGAGCAGACCGCGTCTTATATTTGTGAGAGGAAAGCGACGATAGCTGGAGGCAGGATAAGCAAGAACCCAAAGTAGATTACAGTATGTGTGCGGGAAATGAAGCGTCACTAACAAAATGGAAGTTCAGAGGAAGTAGCACAGGACGACTGACAGATACAGATGATAATGTCACGTCTGCACAAAGCAAAACAAAAATTATACTCGTGTTAAATGATGAATATGAAAGATGTAGAGTTTTTGTTGTTTTTCCTATGTATTTAGTAATAAACTCTGACAGTAGATCATAAAATTAATCTAAAATGGTCTAAAATATAAAAAGGTGTTTTGTTGCAGCAAAATTTAAATTACAATTCACTTTTTATCAATCGAACCAGCGCAGTAGAGACACATCTGCCTGGGACAGAATATGTTACCCCTCGGACACACTGCAAGCGTGTTACGCACTACGCAAGCCCTACGCGCGTTAAAAATATGAAGAAGAATATAAAGAAATCAGGCTTCTACTGTTGTATGTGTGTACTTGCCATCAGCACCACACGTCCTGGGACAGGTCTGGACTGTGTGACGGAGCCCTGCTTCAGAAAGACTGTCTGCTTGAGTTTTCATATTTACTTTTGAAAACCTCGCGTTTCAGCCTGTCAGAGGGGAAATACTGTATAAACCTATTCATGTAATTATTTTCACTATAGCCTGGATACAAGAGCAGAAACACAGACAAACTTGAACAGCTTTACTATAGAAAAACACAGGGTGAGTGGCTCGCGCTGACGCACCACAGGCGCGAGGCGCGGGGCACGCACACATATTCTGCTGCAATTGGCGGTGTGGCCACCTATGTGTGGACACACGACTGTGGTTTCGCTTGTTCACGCACGTCATTTTTGTCGCTTGCTGTGTGTCTGGGCCCTTACACTAAGAGTGAAGAAGACACCCGGGCTGTTTCTCAATTCCCAGTCTGCAGACTCTGACTGTTTCTGAAAGTCAGGTACCTTGTCTTGTCTTGCCTCCAAAGCCAATTCTTTCAAAGTCAGTTCCTTTCAATCCAAGGCAGGTGGCTTTTCTCAGCTCAAAATGACAGCTAATGGAACAGGCTTCAGAGGAATAAGACACAGCTGCATCAAGTGAACAGAATGAAGCCCCAGATTAATCAAAAATGTTTTTCTAGAAAAGTTTTTCTACAAATAATATTTGCCTATTTTTATATTAAGTGTTTATGAAATTGTATTTATTTTTTCCTTCTTAAATGATCATGTTGCATTTTGCAGCAAAGAATAAACTTGTGTATCTTTAATAAATTGCCACATGCTAACCAAACGAAGGACACGGTCTGTGGAGGACATGAACATTGGAACATGACTTAATGATGTCAGTGCCACGCCCAGATCAGACCAGGGAAAGTTACCTAGGCTTTGGGAAGCAGCCTCTGTACTCGTGTCCTCCTGGTACAGTTTTGTGGGAGCAGATTTGGAGAATGAACTTGAGGAGTTCACAAGCTCATACTCTTTTTGAGTTTTGGAACAAGTGGACTTGATGACATCACAGGAAATACAGCTCACACTTGCACCCGGCATTAAAAATTTATAGATTAATTAATTAATTGAGAATGTCTATAGTGCATCATATATTGGACAGTGGGTTTGGAGCAGGCTCTGGACAAGTATAATGAAATCAGGAGACCGATCCAAACTCAGCTGTTTAATTAATTAATTAATTAATAATTAAAAATAAAATGTAAATCTGAAATGATTAAACAACAAAAGCCCACATTTCTACAACATTTAATACAGTATCGCATTATATGAAATATAAAGTATGAAGTAGGCTATTCTAAGAATTATGAAATAGGAAATATGCAACAAAAGCATTATTTTCAGACTCATTGACAAACAAACGTGACCACGACAGTTACATTATTAGGCTTGTGACTAAAATACAGTATTTGGGCTGTAAACAAATCAAACAAGGCTCTAAAGACATACAAAACCTGAAAAAATATTATTCACTTGAAGGCCATAAACATTGCATATGCATATTTTTGGGATTTTTGCTTTCTTCTAGTTTTATTCTATACAAAGAGGCAGAATGTAATGTTGAGGAAAACTGCTTAAGTGACTGCACTGCAGTGGGCCGTAACTGCCTAATCGTGGAATTATAAGACAGATGACAAGCCTATGATGATCATTTATGGACCTAATACTGTGTATATGGATCTATTATATCGTATGTCTAACTCTGACATCCCAGAGGTGGAACATTCAAAATGGAGTGTTGCAGATGTTAAGTAGTGCTTTAGAAATAAAGTTTGATTTGGTTTGATTAAGTAAGAATGTTGAATAAAAGCTCAAAAAAATGCAAATTTAGTATAATACTTTCTATTTTGAATATGTTTCAGTTTTTTTCCATTTCTAACATACACATGTTCACTTGTTTTGATAATGTTTGTGCTGAAAATACCTTTCCTGCTAAATCTATTTTTACCTCTAAAATGACCATGGTGCATGTCCAACACAAATATTATTAAACCAGATAAGAAAGTCTCCAGTGTAGTTTAAATCCCACATAAAGCATAACACAGGCCCGTTAAGCCTACAGTCCACACGAGAACGCAGCGAGGAACAATGAAGTCTGCCTTTGTAATCTTTCTATTAACTAAGCAGGACAGAAGACCTGAGTCAGCCGCAGCCTAATGCCCAGGCTTCTTAGAGCCTTATATAACCTGCCGACTCCAGCTTAACGCTGCACCAGGCTCTATCTATGTCTTATACTGGACATTTCAATATTTTATACAAATGACCTCAGTCGTGCAGAGTATCCATAAGACAGTTCTGGGGTCACTCCATCCCTGACCTCACTAATGAAGCACAGGACTTATACTTTTTAAGACACTAAAAAATGATGCATAATTAGTGGTTTAAAAAAGGTTTAAAATAAATCACAGATGAACTTGGGTTGCCAGAGTGTGAAATATACACTTTGAAGATATCAGGTTTGCTATGAATCATGGGAAATAACACGGTGGTCACGCTCCCTGATGCCGACGCGGAAAACTAGGTCCACGCGAACTGCGCTTGAGGGATCATGTCTGCCAAAATTACGTAGTTCCGCCTTACGGACCCACGCGGTCCTCACGGATGGGTCAAGTATGAAATAAGCTTGACGAGTTGTTGCTGTGATTGGCTGAGCACAAACAAGGTCAGCCGCACACCCAATCAGCTCGAAGTATTTCACTAAACACCCACCTTTTCCTGAACGCTTTCAGCGAGTCAGGTTCCATTGTGGAAGAACTCAAATTGTAGTTCAACACAGATCCATCTGGTGTGAGCCAGGTTAGCAGGCAGACCCTTCACTAAAAAGTTACATAGTGGCCCTTTAAATGTGTAAAATGTCTTCTGTCCTATAATGTTTCTGACTTATTGATTTAGCCATTCATTTCAAGGGTAATTCTCTATGATTAATACCACAAATGCATTCTACTCCATTTTACATTTACTCAAAAACAAAAAACCTCCAAATGTAATTGTTTCCTTACTGACCAATTTGATATGTCTTACTTTGGATTTGTTTCACATTTGGCTCTGCAGAGAAGAAATCTATATTCTCAGCAGCGGAGCCATTTTCAATAATAACTTAGAATAAGATTTCAAACTATTATTGTACAAGTCAGTTGAATCAATGTAAAATATGTTTATTTCTGCCTCTCTCAATAATGTGGGCAATAGAAAGTTCTATGTTTATATTATTAGCAAAGTCAGTGTGAAATCTGCCTAGAGGCTTAATCATCAACACGACTGGAGAAAAAGAAAAAACAAAAACTAAAGCAGCAAATGTATAAATGAGATGGATTTTGTTTGGCCTTTAGGCACATTGTAAACAAGTATGCTAATTACAGACAAACATTGCAAAGCGTCTATTCATTTGCTAATATGTTCTAGCCTGGTTCTGATCTGATTTGCATTAGAATGAACACTTGTCAGTAAACCAACCCATCATGGTGACCTCAATTTAGCGTTTTTCGATTTTTGCCAAAAAATGTTCAATGTGAAAACGGTGCATTTTGTCAAATCTCTGCAGCACTAAAACAAAGCTCTGTAGGGCTGGATATTAGAACCATCCAAATCTGAATGTTTTTTGTTAAAGCTAACCCATGTTAAAGTGTCTTTCACTATCAGACAAAGCAAATTACTTTAGTTAAAAAATTAAAACTATTAAGGATGTAAAGTGTATTGTGATTCATTCATGTTTGACATATTCAGTTTGTCCTACAACTAATGTGAGAAGTGGGTTGCCAGGTTTTCAGAGAGAAACAATCCACCTTGTCTAACAAAAAAGTGCTAAAAAATGAAGCTATTAGATACATTTTGTGAGTGACATGCTTGTAACAGTTAGCACGTTACCCTGAAGAGGAGTAAGTCAATAGACCTGTTTCTGTTGCTAATGCTGTGCTTAGACCTAAACACAACAACAAAGCGCTTTGGGCATTGGGGGGCAAGGACACTTGTTATGCCCTGACGCGCTTTTCTGTGTTCCCGCTTTTTGCAAAAGGCTTTGTTTTGCGTGTAGACAGATCACGTTGAGAAGAGAGATGCTTTGCTGCATTTATAAAACATAGCGAACTTACTCAATAGGATAACTTACTAACTTCTATTTCCGACATTGTTCTTTTAAACTTCTCCATTGTTATTTCATACAGCAGAGGTTTAGACACCACAGTGAGTATTTTTAATAGATCCATGTGAGCTTATTGTCAGTCCATATCATGTTCTATATTGTTTGTTTTGTCTAGTCAGTCTTCAGGGCTGCCAGATTTTCAGAGAGCAATAAGCTACCAAAACTTTGAAAAAATTCCAAAGCAGGTGATTTTTCGATTAAAAACTAAAATAAAAAAACTATTAAAGACTTAACCAAGCGATTCTTCTTTCCTCTTGATGTGAGAGCAGAGCAGTATGTCTCTATCTCACAGGAGAATAGTGTCTGATTGGTGGACACTGGCGTTCACAGCAGTGCCCAACTTGGGCGTCGACGTCTGATTAGGTGGCTAAAGTGTCTGACACAGGTTGGAGTGTCTACTCTGCAAGACACGACGTCAGCAGACGCCCGAACTTAGATGGGAGATTGCTGGAACCTCAGTTACCACAGTGCGACAATTAGAAGAAATATTGTTGTTATGTACTTTATCAAAGACACTTCATCCACATTGCCTAAAATGGAAGCTAACCCTATACCACCATCAAGTGTGGAGTGAATGAATACTGCATAATGTGAAGCGTCATGAAAAGCGCTGAATAAATCCAACATATTATTATTATTCTTGTTATCTTCCAGCTGCGCTTTAGCATGACAAAACGTACACCTGCTCTACCCCACACTACACCGACTCTCCTCACGTGTCACAAACGCCGGCTCTCCTAATCGACACTTAGACACTGACGTCAGCAAACGCACGCTAAACGGGCGGACTGAAAAGAATCATACGACCATAGACGCCAATTTCCACCCAACAGTGCACACGCTCCCCTTTTTTTTTTCCTCCAACATGTATGTTTGCTCACACGGGGACAAAACACAACCACAGCCTCGCTTCACGCACAAAGATTTCTTTCTGATCCGGCAATTACGGAGCGCGTCACCTCGGCCGCGTCGTTCTGTTGCCCTCGGCGATGGTGGATAAGGGCAAGTCGGGCGCAACAAGAACCCTTCAGCGCGGCTCTTCACTAGTAATGGTGGAAAATGTATTCAGTTTTTAGAGCTTGATGACGCAAAGGCAGAGAAACCGGCTGGAAGAATGTATAGATGAAAGGACGGTTACTAAGGAGATGGTTAAAGGGTCTATATTATGCTAATTCTGTATCCATTCTTTTTCGAAGGCATACCTTAAGCTACGTTTTGTGTCGTTTACTTCATGTTTAACCCACAACTTCTTCACGTTTAGGCTGCGTTCTGCACTCAAACTCTCTTGCTCTACCTTGTGATGTCATTAAGTGGTAACAAGGCAGGACTGTATAGGAAAAATACAGTGAATGGAAAAAATTCTTCTTCAAATGTAAAAACGCTGGTGTTTTCTCACATACATTTTATTTCACCTTATTCTGCAAAGATGGAGAGATAAAGAAAGAAGAAAGAAAAAGAGAGAAAGGAGAGGAGAGAAAGAGATAGAAGAGAAAGAGAGAAAGAAAAAGAGAGAAAGAGAAAAAGAGAGAAAAAGATAAAGAAAGAAGAGAGAGATAAAGAAAAAGAGAGAAAAAGATAAAGACAGGAGAGAGAAAAAGGAGGGAGAGAAAAAGAAGAGGGGAGAGATAGAAAGAGAGCAAGAAAGAGGAAGAGAAAAAAGAGAGAAAAAGAAAAAAGAGGGCAAGAGAGAAAGAAGAGAGGAAAAATAAAGAGGGAGGGAGAAAGAAAGAAAGACTGAGGGGGAGAAATAAAGACAAGAGAAAGAAAGAAAGAAAGAAAGAAAGGGAGAGAGAGAGCAAGAAAAAGAGAAAAAGAAAAGTGAGAGAAAGAAAGAAGAGAGAGAAAGAAAGAAAGAAAGAAAGAAAGAAAGAAAGAGGGAGAGAGAGAGAAAAAAAGGAGAGAGAAAGAAAGGTGGAGATGTACTGTAGAGCAAAAGTGAGAGTGGGAGAGAGCATAGCAGGGAGCGAGAGAAAAAAAAGGAGCGAGAGAGAAAGAAGAGAGGGGAGAGATGGAAAGAGAGCAAGAAAGAGGAAGATAAACAAGGAGAGAGAAAAAAAGAAAAAAGAGGGCAAGAGAGAAAGAAGAGAGAGAGGAAAAAGAAAGAGGGAGGGAGAAAGAAAGAAAGACTGAGGGAGAGAGAAATAAAGGCAAGAGAACGAAAGAAAGGGAGACAGGGAAAGAGCAAGAAAAAGAGAAGAGAGAAAAAGAAAAGTGAGAGAAAGAAAGAAAGAAGAGAGAAAGAACAGTAGAGAGAAAGAAAGAAAGAAAGAAAGAAAGAAAGAGGAGAGAGAGAGAGAAAAAAGAAGAGAGAAAGGAGAGAGAAAGAAAGGTGGAGATGTAGAGCGAAAGTGAGAGTGGGAGAGAGCATAGCAGGGAGAGAGAGAGAAGAGAGAGGACAGTGTAGACTACCGAAAAACAGCTCGAATGAAGCTCAAAATCCCTCTAACGTACCTGCCACTTGATGACATCACAAGGTGGAACAGAGCATTCAGAGCTGTGTAGGGGTAGACGGCATTACTCAAACATTTGTGAATTACATTTTTTAGTAACTCTGTGTTTTCAACATTGGCTAAAAGTCTCACATTTGCATAATACGGGAATTTTAAAGCAATTTCTAAAGTTCTCATCTGCCTCTGTTTCTAAATCTTTCGTGGTGCCAGTTTTAAATCGAAAAGTAATTATTTTTTGTTGCCGCATTAGGATTTGGGGCAGAATCTGGTGACATATAAAAAGCTCAGTACAGACATTTTATTGCACTTTTTACTCGGAAATGCCGCAGCAAATTACGACACTAATATGTTTTTTATGCTTTTTCTTTCAGAGCTCTGGAACAATGCGTCTGACCAAAAACAATTAACTTGAAACGACTTGGATGGTAATAAAAGTCAGATTTTAATATTTTTGCATCTTGGGACAACATGACAGAACTAATAAAGTGTGACAATATTTGGCCAAAACAAATTAAATCGGAGGCACCAAAAGTTAATCACATATTTCGGATCAATCTTCAAGTCAGTTTCATTTTTTATTTCCAAAAACAAATTAAAAACAGTGATCAGTGAGAGCATAAATAAACAAGACAGACTTTTAATCACAAAAAATACAGATATTTCTTTCAAAATCCAAACTCTTCTTTAGACCACAAACTCACTGATGCACAATTCACTATTCTAAAATTTTTAATGAGGCAAATGTCTTTCCCAATTGTGCTAATGCATCACTCTTCTTTAAATCTATTTTTCTGTCCGGGTTGTATCATTTTTTTCTATTTTTTGTTCATATTTAGTGTTGAAATACAGCAGCAAAAACACAACTAAATACATTTTACGCTGATAAATTTAAAAAAAATCTAGTGTTCAGAGCAACTCAGGTCAGGATGTGGGCGAGATGTAGAATCTGCGTATACCGTATTTGCAGCAGGAGACAACACATGCTTCAAATGCCCCAAACATACATAATAAAACATCACAGAAACTCATAAAGACATTAAAGAAGGTGAAAATGTTACTTCGTTTTGCTCTAGCATATTGTGTCTCTTTCTCCAGGATTAAGGATAGGACAATACGTTTTTTTAGATGATATGCAATATTTGGGTTGTGTTAGGGGTTTTCAGAAGAATTCATACCACGGCTCACAAGTCTCCGAAGAAAACAGATATACAACGAAATGTCAAAAACATATGATAAGTACGTTTTTGGGCCTTTTTTTTTTTACATTGATATGTTACAAAAAGTCTTCTTTGGGTTTAACCGGTAAATCTTAACCTGCCCCAAACCCCAGTCCTAAACTTACCCATTTTAGTCACTTGAAACCTAAACTTACTTGTTAAATTCAAAGAAAATGTCGTAACATTGGCTTCAACCAACATTTTGCTATAAATCTACATTTTCTTGGGAGACTGTGTTGTGTTTTTGCCACTTCAGCTGTTTAGCATGTGACAAACTGATGATAAATGAGGCTCTTTTCTTAACCTGGCCAGCCAGATGGATTCTTGTGACATTTGTAAATTCACAAACTCAATAAAATCCATCTGGGCCTTCACCAGCCGATTGGTTTGCAGTCCGAACCAATGGATTGTTAAGATCCAATCACATTGTAGCAGGGCAGGTTGAGGGGGGGTTTAGCAAAGACAAGAGCAAGTAGCATCTGAATCAAGCAGAACAAAAATGGCTGCTCTCGTTGGATGTGCATGTTTCTATTTTAGCAGAAATACAGCGCATTTCCTTTTTGATGAAGAGTGACTCTTCTTCTATCCCTGGATACGCCATTATGATTCACTGTCATTGGATATGCAAAAACTAAGTCACCCAATCAGCTCGAAGTATTTCATCAAACATCGACTTTTTCCCAAACATGAGGGAAGTTTCAGATGGATGGTTTAACACAGATTCATCTTGAGCTGAGTTAGCCTTTGTCATTTGTAGCAGAAATTTGAATAAAAATAATAATAATATAATTGTGCTACAGTAAATCGATTTGCAACTTATTGTCAGCAAATTCCATTTAAAAAAGGTCGTTTAAAGTCACTATTCCCTTATTTATCCTCGATCAGATAAACAAACAACCCCTGACTAGATGTCATCACATTCACTCTCTCTCCACTTTACCCCAGGACAGAAATAAGAGCTATACATGTCTCAGTACTGTCTTACTGCGCCAACTTGTCTCTGTAAAATGATCTTTTGTACACAAGCGCTCCATCAGTGGATAAATCAATGCGATCGCCTAATGCCATTGGCTTGTTTGTTCTTTGTATTTGCTCATTACTTGTCACTCAGCCGCAGAAAAGCACCGTTTCATTTCTCCTTTTACGTGTGGAAGTGTTGAATCTCTGAATGTTACGGCATCGGCACTCATAAAAATGCTAATATTGCTTTTTGACTTGTCGCTGTGTGAGAGGATGATGATATATAAGGTCTGACGGGCAGGAAATGAAGCGCGCTGGACCTGTGTTTACGTTCTGCTGGAACCGATAAGTACATTCAGCGCGCACAATCGTTTTTCTTCATGGATGGAAAGTATTGACGGCGAGTAACAAGTATTGACTCTGGAACATTGTAATATCTGACTGGGTAATAGTGTATTTATGTCATTGTGCTGTGAATTATTGCTGTGTAAACATTAGTCAATAAGGCCCAGTGGCGTTTTACGAGTTAAAGTGTCACAGTATTTACAAAGCAGAGGCTAAATTCAAATGGTGTGTTTGTAGTTTAGCGTAGAAGTGGTAAAGAATTCTTCTTTGACTGAAGACATGATTAAATGACTAAGAAGGAGGCACAGAAAAGTTGTAAAAAGTATCTTTTTGATCAAGTTATTTATTTAGCCCAGTGCTCAAATATGCAGAGTAGCAATTTGTACAGAAAATGAGGAAAGAGGAAGATTAGACCAATACTTTGATCCCAAATCTTCTGCCGATTCACAACTTTTTATGGTTGTTAAATATAAACCATTATAATCTACAGTGCATAAAAGAATTAGTCAACTAATACAAGTTTTGGTCAACTAAGACTCCATTAAAAAACTAATTGACTAAAGGACTACAGCACCAGTGCCAAAGCCAAATCAAATGCAAACTGTTATTATAGACAGAATCATTTTAGATGTCTGCTCATCTTAAAGCTGGTGAACCTTTTTTCAAACAGTAAGAAATATTGCAAAGTTGTATTTCCAAACCCGTTTGGTACACTATGTTTTGGTCCGTTTATTCAGACACAAAAGAGACGCAGGAGTAATATCTGTCAAAAGACTCAAAATGACTGAAGATAACGTGTGGAGGTCCAGTTTTTCTGATTTAACATCAACTTTTTGTAAACTGGCTTAGTCAAGTCCACAAATTCTTTAAAATATATCTGGAGGGATCCACGTATAGAGGTGAGTAATTATTTTTCCCCAATGGAAAGATTCGAACCTGGACAAGTGGTGGAGAGCTGAAATTTGGTCATTGGTGTGACAAATGATCATTATTATAAGTACGTTTTTTGCAAAATTTGATTTTTAATTCATTATTTTGGATCATTTTTATGATACATATTAGGGCATCAAGCAAAGACACATGCTCCACAGCTAAATCAATCAAATAAAAGAAATTTAAAGAGTAACACTTTTCTCAAAAGCGTTCCGGCGGCCAGATCAAAACATTATAGTAATAAACAAGACAGACTTGAGAGATTTCTTCCTTCAAAATCCAACTTCAAACTACATGATTTTCCTGACGCAGGATTCATAGATTTCTCAAATTTAGATGAGGCGAATGTCTTTACTAATTGAGTTAATGCATCACTCTTTTTTTTAACGGTTTAAACAACCATTGTCCAATCCAGACCAATCACTGCGCAGCATTATATGGTTTGGGCAGAATCTACAGATACAGCTCCAAAATGAGCTAAAACAAATACAGCCAGATCATTTATCTAGACTGATAATGTGTAGAATCCCACTCAGATGCACGTGTCAATATATTATGAGTCTAGTTATGAAGAATAAAGTTATGTGTAATCACAATTCAGATTTTAGGCCCTAGGCTCAGACTGCACTGGGTCCAGCCTTAGTCCGTCTTGAAGTAGTCCTTGTGCAGAGGACAGCTCACATTAGGTCTCCTCCAGTGCTGCTGCTGTAGCCTGCTTTGATCCCAGCTCACACGAGACCGCACACTCTCTTGGGAATTGATTATTTCTGAACGCTGAGGAGGGTCTGTTGAAAATTCCTTCGTCAAGAATATGAAGAACTAAAACTCGCTATGATCGCTCCAGAGCTGGACTGAAGCTAACCAGATGCAGTCTGAGGCCAGTGTTTGTCTCTGGATGATTGAAGAAACATAAAATCTGTTGAAAAACGTTGAACCTTATTTGTGCATGATTAACTCTTCAACTCATATTTCTCTGGTTTAAGTTTTAACAACCATTGCGTTAGCTACGTTGACAGAAAAAAACATGAAACTTTGTGCCAAGTTTTGCTTCATGTGTGTAGACAAATGATAAACCTTCTCATTTTCAAACTATAAATCATTCTTGACACTTATTCTAAACACACTGAATCCAGTTTGACCTGTGCAAACACACAAAGAATAGTGTGTTTGGGATTAATCTCTTTGCACAAGGACAGAGGGCAAACTGGCAGCAGCAGCAGGCACAATTACTGGATCACAGTCAGCACCTGAGAGGCCAACAATAGAAACCCCGCAATAAAGCAGCTCCATTATGACACAAAAGCTGGTAAAATGTCAAACGGAATTGTGTTTTAATTGGCCGTGTTGAGCCTGCAGCCCAAATTGAGTTTTAACATGCTAACGTGTAACACCGATCTGATTAGTTCAACGCCGCCACACGCTGTCTCATTCACTTTATTCAAATCTATTCCGCGGTCCAGATGTAGCGAGCGAGTTGGAGATTTGAGGATGTTGCGAGACGAGGATCCGGCGTAATACCTGCAGCTTTATTTTTGTTCAAAGAAACCGTCCAAATCCGAGACACAAAACACAAGGATTTTGGTTCACACAAAGGAGCTGAGGCAAATTTAAAATATGTATTGAGGACAGTATAGCTTCCTCCGCTACCAAATATAAACAGACACATAATGCTACGCTCGCAAGATGAATGCACTAGGCCCAAAAATATACTATAAACTTACATGTAACCAAGTGTTTTTCAAGAAGACAACATTATGTAGAAAACTCTCATTGTGAAGCTAACTCTGCTTGGCTCCAATTAGTAGCTCTCTATCTTCCAAGTAGCTCCCAGCAGCATTTTGGAGTCACATTAAGTCAAAATGTATGTATATAGTATGTGAGCTGTAGTGTTGTTTTCAGTATTGGCTTCCATCTCAGATATATACCTTATATACATGAGAAAACAGTGATATACGGTTGTGTGATCATAATTACTTATACCTGAATCATCCCCTGTTCTTCTCCTGTTACTTTCATGTGTTTTTACCTATTTGTCTCTTGTGTTGTCACGATACTAAAATTTCAAACTTGATTCGATACATGAAAAAAAAACTCGATACCGATTTCGATACAACGGTGCCAACTTAATTTTTTTTTTTTCTTATGATTATTATTTGTTTATTTATATTTTTGATATTATTAAAATAATACTATTTTAATGTATTATTTGTTTATTATTAACTTGATTCATGAACCTTTATATTAGGACTCGGCTTTGTTCTATGATCAGACACATTTGCTGTTTATGTAGTATATAGGCGATATATACAGTATTTGATAGTGTCATCATTTTCATCTCCAATGAGGGAAGAAGGGGCGTGGCTTAGCGTGCAAGCGGGTGGGAAGGGGGCGGGGCTTAAATATTGATTCTTGTTCAAACGAGTGTCGAGTATCGATATCGTTTTAGTATCGATTAATATTGGGGAATATATATTTGTCTCATTACCGATCTCATTTGTCTCGTTATCGACCTCACACATGCTGCTTGTTCTGATTCTGAGCCTTATGTGCGTTTCTGCGTTCACAAAACAAACAAACCGCTCCAGGGCTCGATTCAACCGAGCCGAAACAGACTTCTCCAGCCGGACCAGATTTTGACGTTTTGAATTGAATCAGAGTTCATTTGCGCATTCACAATTACCCAATCGAAACCAGACTATCCAGGCAGCTCAAAAGTGTATTGTGTTTGAACTCTTAAATTCAACATTACATTACATCTAAACTGGGCTGTGGGTTTATTTTTCTGTTTCCTTCTGTTATGTGGATTTTTGGAAATTTTCTTTTCATGAAAAACTAAATTTTTCTTACATTTATGTGATCTGGGCTTGATTTGTTTTTTCAAATTTTCGGATTTGCACCTTTGTGTCTATTAGTCCTGCAACTAATGGTTATTTTGCTAATCGATTAGTTGCTTTGAACATAAGAGTCATGCACTGAGCTGTTTTCTCAATAAGAAAACAGCTGCTTGAAATGTTAATCTTGTTTTCAGAAGGTTTTGACTGTGTTAAGAAATAATTTGCAGATGGAACAAGATATAGAAAACATATAGTTTTACTACAGAAGATGCAATAAGCATTTCTCACTTGAAAACAGACAAAATAATTTCATTTGCTTGTTCTATCAGCAAATCATAGCCTGATAAACTCAAATTAGGCCTAAAACTAATTACATATGATCTATTTCAGGCATTTTTTCAAAAGTATTTTATTTAGGTCTGTATTTTTCTCAGTGTAATACAGTTTGAGAACACTTTGGAGATGTAGACACCTAAATAGAACCAGTTAACGATATATCACTAACATAGTCAACGATTATTTCAATAATCGATTAGTTGACATTAATCAAATATTTGTAAAGAGTTGATAAGTATTGTATTGTATTCTCATTATACTGTCACTAACTTGTTCATTTGAAGCACAAAAAGAACATTAAAGCAAGTACTACACCATATTCCAGTGAGCATCAAACATCTGCAGTATTTTTACTCCACTTTTAATTAAGGCTGTGTAATCTTTTGTCACTCGTGAGTCACACATACACACACCTAAAGACACACACAGTCCAGCAGCGAGATTGTGACGAGGAGAAGACGTTCCCTCCTCACGCTGAGTGCCTGTGAACTCCACCAGAGCTGTTTTAGGCTCAACATAAAAAATTCAGCACCTCTCTTAGCAACATTCGCCCTACATACACACGCGCGCTCATACATACGCCGCACATGCATCAAAACCACTAAACAAGCATCGTAATTACACCGCCGCCGTGCCAAGGCTGAAACGGTAAAGGATGGAGATTTAAGATGTGGTCATGACAAGCAGGCTCGATCTACATGAGAAGAAATATGGTTTTGTACATTACAACATTGTACAGGCCAGTGTTGTTTCAATCAGGGGAAGGGCAGCTTATAAAGATTCTGTTCCCATCCGTTGTGGTAATACAAAGATTAAAGGTTGTATGGAAGATTTTCAAATATATTGTAACAGCCTTCATTTTTTACAATAAAATAACTCCATAAATCCATTTCCCTTTAGCACAGACGTCTTGTTAATGTATCCTTTAAGGTGAAAATTAGTCTGCAATGTCCTGTTTACGTCTAATAATGTCTTGTTTGTTCACCATTCGCTGCTAAGTTTGTCTGTTGTTGGCATTAGGCGTTTTTGTACATGAAAGTGCCAAGAACTAGGCATCAGGAACACTTCTATACTCCTTTCATGGGACCAATTCAAGAAACAAGTTCCCTTCTGCATTCACACTGCTGAAAAGAGGATCCAGAGAACATTTGATGACGTCAGCCGCTGGACGGTGGGCCACAATACGAGGATCAGAAACCATTCACTGTTTTTTCTGTTTGCCCTACTGCTACTGCTGTGGTCCTTGATTTTCTTATTGTTCTGTTTCAGTCTTTAATTTTCTTGCAGCATTGCTTAGCTGTGTGGTAAATGCTAACTTGCCCTATAGCTCATCAGCTAGCTTGGTGAAGATTCTTAGTTTGTTTTGTGTCCCTCAAAGTCCTGCTGTACCTCCTCGTATGGACTAGCGCTGCTTGTCCCTCTGCATTTGTCCATCTCGCACCGCCATCAGTATACTTGAATGCCATTATTATTTTTACCAAAACTTTCCTACGTGCCTGGCGTTGTTGATGTGCGTTGCTGATGTGCGTTGTTGATGTGCGTTGTTGATGTGCATTGCATGCGTATACAAAGTGCGTCAACAATGTCGCTGCATCACTGAAAGGTTCTTGGTCTATGGAAAAAGTACTTTCCCCAAAGCAGGAGCTAAGTTGGTCCCCACATTGGCCTCCCTAGTTCCTGGTCTTTCTGATTCGGGAACAGGCCAGAAAAGGGGCCAGGAGCTAAAAAGGTTAGGAACAACAAAAAGTTCCTACAGTGCAAAAACACCTATTGTGGCAAACTCCTGTTAGCATACTGTCACATCTCGCTTTCTAACAACTGTGAAGAAAGTTTGAAAACACCTCGGGATGAACAATTTGGAGGTTCAGAATGCATTAGGTAAGTGAGCAAAACGTGACTGATGTAGGAAGTTTAAAATGAATTATTTTGGTTTGTTTACATTTTTAAGGAAGCAAATATCAGGTACAGGACATTTAAGGTTATTTCATTTGGAAAATGTGCAATTACACAATGGCAGAGATGCTTGTACCAGATTCTAGCTTTACAACTAATTTCGATCTGTAGTTCTAGGGGAGGGGAGGCGCAATTGGACATGTCTTTAGCAATAGGGGAAACTGGAGAACCGGAGGAAACCTACACAGACACGGGAAGAACATGCCAACTCCACATAAAAGATGGGCCGCCTGGGAATCAAAATCAGGACTCTTGTTGGGCACTAACCACTGCGCCACCGTGTTTTTTTTTTGTGTGCATAAATGACCAACTACAAAAATTGGAAATCACTAAATTCACCGAAAAAAGAAGATTATCACAGAAATAGGATCATAATCAAATTTGTATCACCATATCACCTAAGCAATCTGGCAGTTTCCAAATCTCAACTAAAATAGTGGTTGAAAAAATAAAACTTTTGGTCAATTTATTCACTCAAAAACCCTAAATGAGGGTTCACTTTTAAAGAACAATCTTAATGTGGACTGAAACATCTTTCAAATCCCCCAGATCCAATCACAAAATCTAACTTCTGTCTTCTCTCATTCACTGATTCATCCACAGTGTTTCTCTGTGCTGTGTGTGTTGTTTTCCTTCTTTAACCCTGGTGTTTGCTTTGATACAGATGGAGCATAGATTTGTGTGTTTGGCTAATCCGTCTGTCAGTCACGCCCATCTGAGCTCGGAGATAAGGCCTGCTCCAGACGCTTGTTTCGGAAAAGCCTGGAGCTGCTGGTCAGGGCAGGACAGAGGTGCACGAGGAGGGTTTTAGAGGACGTCTTAAAGCAGAATACAGGCAAAACTCTCTTTTCAATGTCTGTTTTTGGTGAGTTGAATTTGCTGTAATTATTTTAGCTGTGGACTAATAAGAGATTCAGTATGTATATTTTTTAGTTAGTCGACCAGTCAAACAATTATTTCTACAGTTCTGTTTACCTAGTTACAGTTTAATAAAGCAAAAGGTAATTTTGCATGTAGATATTTTGGAGTCTATTTACTTTATTTTGCCCCGCCCACTTTTCAGCACACTTCCTGTTTAGCTGCAGTTACCCTGAGTTACATCAAATATTGAAATGATTACAAACAGTGCATATACACAAGCTGCCTTGTTTAAAAGCTTAGGTCCTGTAGAATTCAGTCATTAGATTTATTTTAACTGTCATTATCTACCTGAGATCACACCCATGGAAGTAGAATTAGAACTGGAAGATGATTTCAAGATGGCGGCCTCTGTTGTTCACTTTTAGGTTCTCCAGTGTTTCCTCTGAGTAGCCTCTGCACCAGGAGCTGTGGTCGGCTGTGGCTGCTGGACTCTGGCTCATGGGCCCTGGAGGTTTGGTCTTGACCTCATCTCTTTCTCTGGGCCCTGGGCTGGTGTCCTGTGGCTGCACGTGGCTCTGCTCCTGGTGCAGACAGCTCCTCTAATGATGCTTTCTTTGGTCCATCTCTACCCAGCCCAATGTATGCAAATGTAGCAAAATTATATTTTTATTTATCTTAGTGTTTATGGGAGGGTATGTGTGTGTGTGTGTGTGTGTGTTGGGGGGGGGGGGGGGGGGGGGGGGGGGGTCTGTACTTATAATATGGGGGTTGTCTAACGGAGGGTTTCTTTTTTTTGTAACACAAAGTGCTACACTGAATGTATGAAAAGTGCTTTATAAATAAAGTTTGATTTGATTTTCTTGTGCTCAGTGGTGCACTGACTACAAAAAAGATTTTTTTCTCCCACGCTTTCCTGAATACAGGCTAGCACCTCCTACTATTGTGACATCAGAAACATGTCTGCATAAACAGTCCTGACCAATCAGAGCGATGGTGGCCTGAGCGGGAAAGCATAAAGCTAGGTTAAACACTGTTTAGGTATTTGGAGCACTGAAAAAACAGGAAAAGTTTATGTTGTGGAACTAGAGAGAAATACCTTCAAAATAAAACTTTTGTTAAAGCAGTAGGTGCTTTATCAGTGGAGCACAAGTAGTTTGAAGTCTCCAAAAAAATGAATTGATGCTCTATAAGAAAATGTTCTCGGGCCCAAACACTGCAGTTCAGCAGAGCGACCACTAATGGAACTCACACAAGGAGAGAGGGAGCAGAGTCTAATCCAGCTCTTATACTATGATCGCCCCCATGACAGACAGGCTAACATGTTAGCTGACAAGGTGAGGTCTGATGCAGTTAAAGGTCCACACCACCAGGGGTCACTGGTTATAAAAGGAGGCAGTTTTCACTCCCTCTGCCTCTGGTTTTACACACTCTTGAC
Source organism: Mugilogobius chulae (assembly GCA_038363315.1). Classification (NCBI taxonomy): domain Eukaryota; kingdom Metazoa; phylum Chordata; class Actinopteri; order Gobiiformes; family Gobiidae; genus Mugilogobius; species Mugilogobius chulae. The sequence goes on from CM076407.1 coordinate 28,786,756, forward strand.
TCCTGTGTGATTTGTGTTCTTCACTTTGGTTAGTGCTGGATAGTCTGGTACGGAGGGAGCAAGAGGTGAGCTGGTTGCCATGGTGATGAGTTTACTTTTGTTGCTAAACTTAATTTTTATCTTTGCCCAAACTCTTTCACTAAACTTACCCATTACCCTGACATGTTAGCTTTAACCCTTCTCTCTCCCAGGTACAGTCTGAATCATGGAGATTATGCGTGGCTTAATTGCAACTAGTGTTTGTGTGTTTGTTTTAGCCCAGTGTTGTGGCAGTGCCCTGTGCTGAGGCGACCTATCTCAGAGTTGGAGGTGCGTCTGCTCCAGTGTGTGTGTGTGTGCAGGTCCCACGTACCCTGTTATGTCCTGCACCTAGAGCCTCGGTGAGTTTTAAATGCAAGATAAAATACTGTAAGCTAGACTATGTTTTTCTGACTCTAGTGTAACTTTGTAGATGTGAGAGCTGAGAAGGAGCCGGCGCTGGGACAGTTTTTCTTACCTGTATCTCACCTGCTTGGTAAGTAAGGCATTGTTTTTAACAAAATTGTACCACATGAACTCAATGGAACAACATTCTAATTGATCCTAACTTACAACGTATAACTAACTGAATGTATTTTTCTACATTTGAGCCATACATTTTTTTCTAAAAGATAACTGGTTTTAACAAAAAGCTCATGCTAATAAAAGGAGCTATAGGAGCTATTAGGGCTGGGCAATGTGGCAAAAATGATTATTATGATTTTTGTGTTTTTCTGAAAACAGATCATGATTTCAATTTGATCACAATTCTTGCAGATTTTTGTCTTTTGCCTTTGAGGTAAATAGAATCATCTGCTTTTTCTAAAAGTTCCTACTTTACTGTGATTGGTTAAATCCAGCTGTCACTCACTCAGAGCAGAACAAAGACTGACCAGTATTTTTCGGAGTAAACGTGACAAAGACATTGGCAAAAAATCCCAAAACAAGTGCCCTCAGTCTATAAATAAAGTTATTCAAATAATCGATTAGTTAGAACATTGTGTGATAATACAATGTTGGCATTTCTAACACTAATAACAACTTTTGAAAACATACTAAAATCTATGTTTCATTCATAAATAGATATATTTTTGTAAATGAAACCAGAAAATGTGCTAAAATTCACCTGGAACTTGACTTGAAGCTGCAGCACAAAATAAGTCAACACAAGCCCTTCAAAACAAAACTATCAGGCTAAGAGAAGTAGATTGGAAATAATTGTCTGTATTTTAACAAACAGATGCATTAAATAGAGAAATGAGAAATTACAACTTGACGATTTCACCAAAAAAAACAGGTTGTCACAACAGTGAGCTCACGATTTGATTTTTATCACGATATTTCCCAGCCCTACCTCGAAACTACACAATCTTAACAGAGTTAAACCGGAAGTGTGCTGCCAAGAAAAGTGGGTTCGGGCAGAATAAGGTGAATAGTTCAGTTTACAATTACAACTATCAAACTAGACATTATTCATTGTAGTGTCTTGCAGTCCCCAGTGTGCAGTGGATGTTTTTTCTAATATTTCTGAAAATATACTTGGGACATTTAGGGGAAAAAACACAACATTTTCAGACTAATGTCTTCTTGAAGGCTGGAGAATAAAGATTACTCAAACATGCACGAATCACTGAAGTAAACAAGAAGTGAATTGTAAGTTGTTCCAAAGCTTCAGATCTCAATAGAAGGAATTCTAGAGTATACTTCCATGCGCACCTTTGAGAAACAGAACACGCACTTCTCCGCAGCCAATCAGGTCACACCTCAGCCCGCCCATCCATTTTCATTAGACCTTATTAATGACAAGACTACAGTATATGTGTTTGGTGGGGGAGGTAGAGACATGTAGCTGTAGTTCGCTCCCGGTGGAAAGCTCGGCATGTACGGCTCTGAAGCAGAAAACCACTCTTACATAAGTCTTACACTACATCCACAGCTATTGCACCATTGCATCGGATGTGCCCCGTGGCTTCATTACGTTTTATATAAAGCAGTGGGTGAATGAACGCAGAGAAGGACTGAGGGTAAGTGCTAGTGTCCCAGTTTGGGCAGCACAATACATCATGAAACTAGATTGTGAGAAAGCATATACGGCTATTAATGGAAACGGTGATGAAAAGGTGCATAAAAGGGTCGGTTTATAAATAGACGGTGTGTTTTGGTGTGGGATAAGGGGAAGCCAGCAGAGGAAATTCACCAAGTTGTGATATGCAGAGCTGGTTCAACTCAAAGAGCAGACCAAGAAGCTGCTTAAAGTCATGACAGATGATAACAATTTTCTCTTTTTAACTTAGTTTGGTGTGGTGGAGAATGTAAGTGTCAAATAATCCAGTGTCTTAGCTCTTTCCCTGCCATTGATGAAAATTTCTATTATTGACTTTGTAATATATAAGACAGCCTTCTTGTTGGGTTAAAGATGAAAAAGACACTCGTTCTCATTTTTTTAATCATGTAAACCTTGTATTTTTTCATTCTAAAGAACTATTTTATTGTTGTGGCTCATCTAGAACAAACAAAAAATAACACTGACATGAAGTTTGATTTAGAAAAAAAAACGTTAACTCAAAAGTTAGCCATCAAATGCTGAAATATAACGGAAATAAGGAAATTCATATGCTTATAAAAAGGGAACAGATTAATGTAGAAAAACAGTTAGATGCAGTTAGAACAGTTAGAAGTTTTTGTGGACCTGTGAATATTGCTTAACATGAGAAAAAAGTCCTGGCAGGGAAGGAGGGTTAAAGTGAGAATAGGGCTGGCACTGAAAGAGTTAAAAAACAAAACAATACTACGTGATAACCTTATATGTACAGCCAACATGAAACCAAATAATGAGATGTATATGGATTGGAGTTGTTTATAAAGCTATAGGATCCTGTTACAGTCACAGTGGCAGAGTGGATAGCACTCTCAACTCACAGCAAGAGAGTCATTGGATCAGCCCCCAGGTCTGTCTCTGTGGCTTTCCTAGGTTTGCTCTAGGCTCTCCTGTTTGTTCCACCAACATCAGGAGATGTCTTGAACGCTGCTCAGTGACGCTCACTGTTGCTGAGCCAATCCCCCGAGGCTCTGAAGTAAGGTTCAAATGCAGAGGACACATTTCCCTACAGACGACCAGAACCCTAATGGTCTAAATCAGGACTATTCAACTTTATTTTCCCCTGGGCCATACATTTCAGCGAGCAGTGACCTCTGGCTCAGAGGTCACCTTTTTTATCGGATCTGCACACAGTTTTTCTAACAAAACTGCCGTATTTGTATTTTGTAGAAAAATGTATATACAAAAGACATTCAGATATAGAAAAAAAGACTACACCAGAATCAAACCAATAAATAAGAACAAATATTTCCCCCAGGGCAGCAGCGCCAGGACAATGGAGAGGGCCTGAATCTGTGCTTGGCAGTGTATTGTGGAACCCGTAGTTCACATTGTCCTGTGCTTTTATTGGTGGGCCACTATCAGTAATGTTCAGAAATCATTCAGGGGTCATATCTCAAGGGCAACATACCCTGCTCTATAGGATGAAAAATACTTACATTTTTTCCTAAATTGGGCACAGTTGTTATTATTTTGTTCTTACAGGTATACAATGAATTGTATTGAATAATTAGAATTATTGATTAATCTAATAATCTTGACATTTCTACTTGTGACTACTAATATTCTTAGACCTCTACACTGAAAAAAGTGACTTTCAAGAACACATTGCTTGATTCTTGGATTTAAACCCTAAATTCAAACTATTTGACTAATTTAGGATCTATTTAGAGACCTAGATCATTTTTCTTGGTTAAGCCAGTCAAAAACACCTTAATAAAAGTGAAATATTCTACATTAAATCTTATCCAGTTAAAATGACTCAAATCCAGATTAAAAGTCTGAATCCAAGTCACTTTAAGCAAGTCTAGTGCACATTGTCTTTCACCTCAAGCATAGGTATAATTGATCTGTTAATGTCCAATGATGTGAGATATAAGCCACCAGTAAATACTGTGAGTCCGAGAGCAAGCAGTGGACGGATTCTGCTTAGCCCCGTGAAAACTTGAGCCAGCGCTGATAATATGCACAGTAGCAGCCAGATAAGTGCTCTGAACCGCGCTAAAACTGCCATCACAACGCCGCTGATGCTGCATTTCTATGATTGCACAGCTGAAATCCCAGTCAATATTAGCTACAACGTTATGGCCAAATCTAGACACCTGTTCTCTCTGGACACGTTTTCTCCTTTCCCTTTTCCAAACCCGGAGTCGGCTGATGTATCTCTCCAGCACATTTCTCTGGCTGACTTCACTTTGCGCCGCTCCGTATCTGGGTCAGTCAGCGCGGGCAGACAAGCTGTGGCCGTGTGTGGTCAAGTGGTGAGAAACGAAGACTTTAATGATTTATAATAATGACGGGAACGGTAGGAAGTGTGGCCAGAAGAGCCAAATGGAGCCGGCCTGTGAGAGATTAGTTTGTGCGCCAAAAGCTTTCACACGAGGGAGAAATGTTTAATTTAACTATTGTGGAATCAGTCAACATCAAGGCTTTTAGTTCTTGTTCTTTTGGATCCAACTTAGTATGATACATATTAAGGTGATATATTATGTCAATTTGACTAAGTTTTTGGTTTTAATGCGTTGTTGTACTTGCATCAAAAATGGATCTAGATTTGCTTCATGTACATTTATTAAATATTGTGTTCTTTGCCTGTCTACATCTCCAAAACTCAAAGTGTTTTGCTTCATCTAATGACGTCATTATGTGGTAGTCTTATAATCCGCTGCTATAATAGTGTCAATTGAAATACGGTGCTATGGTAAACACTGTGGAATAATGCTGCGTTCCAGGCCACTGGGAGAGGTCACATATTTCCCTGTGAAACATTACCAGCTTCCAGTGAGTAGACTAGAGCAGTGGTTCCCAACCTTTTTTGTCTTCTTGAGTACCCCACAAACATGATCTCACACATGAAGTACCCCAATGTCATGTGTTTTTTCAGAAGATATTCTATCTTTACTCATGTTTTCATTTATAGCCATTGTATTTTATTGTTTTAATATATTCAATGTCACACAATTGCCCTTTAACTTGAAAAATGTGCTGCAAATAACATTTTTCACATTACAATACTTAAAATTCTACCTTTCTTTTCATCATTTGAAGTACCCCCTGGGGTCCACATACCCCTGGTTGGGAAACACTGAACGAGAGCTAAGTAGATTGACTCAGCAGAAATCTGCAATGTTTTTCAGTTCCACATAATATTTTTTTCATTTATTTTTAGCAGGCATGTTTTTAAACAAGTGATGATGCATGTCCCTGATTGGCAATCATGCCCACTGAAATTCAAAAGAGATACTGTGGATTTCTGGTTTCATTCAGCTAATATTTAATGTGTAATTTACTGTGAAGCATTATATTCTGTTCTGCTCTGTTCTACACCATATCTTTGTTTATCCTTGGTTTATCCTTGTGACACAACTGAAATCATATCAAGCTAGCAAGTACGAGAGAAGTACGAGTACAAGTGGTAGTACAGGTGCGCCGCTGTGCCAGAGATGTAAGCTGCATGGGCTGCAAATGGTGATGTGTCCTGCTGTTCAGTAAAGATCTACTGATGAAACAATCCTTGGCTATAATGACTTACTTCCAAAACAGTACATGGTGGCCAGACGATAGATTTTCCAGGCAAAGAGTAGAGAAGATTAGGGCCATGTAGGGCTAGTGTAGGGATCTGCAACCTTTAACAGCAAAAGACCCGGAATGGCGTGACTCAAAGAAAAGTAAAGCCAGAAAGAGTCGCAACTATTAACAAAAGATGAATTTACACACATTTGACAAAGCAGTTCTATTTGAAAAGATTTGGCCAAATAATCTGTCACATTCTGCATAAAATATCAACATCCACAGAAACAACTAATGCTGCGTTCCAGGCAACTGGGAACTGGGATATTTCTCACTTGAAAAATACCAGTTCCCAGGTCAAAGCGTTCCAACCTAATCAACTCGTATGTAAACATTATGGCTAATGCTAACCTTTAGGCTAAACAAAAGTAACGGTAAATTGTAATCAATGTTTACATCGTTTTTGTGTCAGTTAAACCCTCAAATAAATTTATTGTGGTGATAATTGATCTCGTATGTGAAGTGGGACTTCCTCGCCCAGGTCCCATTTCACAAGTGGTATTTACCAGTTCGAGTAGCGTTCCAGCGCATTTTTACAAGTGGGAAGTGGGAAATATACAGTTCCCACCTGGAACGCACCATAAGTATATTCTTAAATGTCTTGAGAATTGAGATTGGTCAAGACTGGAATATTTAATAGATTTATAGTGTAGTTCCCCATTCTCAGTCAGAGTCCAAATAGTTGCATTGGAGTTTTTAAAGAGCTGCTTGTTTCAAAGAAATTACTATAAAAAAATCCTCAATATTTACTGTTGCATTGTGAAGTAAAGCCATTATAATGAGGTAAAACAATAGTTGTAGTTTCAAAGTTTGACGTGAAAACCGTGATTGAAAAAAAAAATTTTAGGTAAGTTTTTAACGAGAAACCCTCATTATGACATCGATGAAAGATTGTACAATACACGCTCTTTAAAATGACATTACGACGCTCAATTTCCTCCCATCTCCCAACATAGAAAGGACGATCCATCCATCTTCATTAGCTCATCCCGTTTTATAATCCCGATCTTTTTTAAGAAGAATAGAATAATTAGGAGTTTGAACTGTGTTTTACCCAGAGGTGACGCAGACTCCGGAGCTGAGCCTCGTCTCACACTGGCAGTAATATTACCGAGCGTGCTGGGAGTGCTATAAAAAACTGTCACTCTTGGATTTCAGGGGAAGAGTGTCTAATTCCTGGTGTGCAAAAGCCAGCGGCGAAAAGACAGGGATGTGGGATGAGAAGTTGTGATGGAGGAAGTGAGGGAAATGATTNAAAATAATACTATTTTAATGTATTCTTTGTTTATTATTAACTTGATTCATGAACCTTTATATTAGGACTCGGCTTTGTTCTATGATCAGACACATTTGCTGTTTATGTAGTATATAGGCGATATATACAGTATTTGATAGTGTCATCATTTTCATCTCCAATGAGGGAAGAAGGGGCGTGGCTTAGCGTGCAAGCGGGTGGGAAGGGGCGGGGCTTAAATATTGATTCTTGTTCAAACGAGTGTCGAGTATCGATATCGTTTTAGTATCGATTAATATTGGGGAATATATTTGTCTCATTACCGATCTCATTTGTCTCGTTATCGACCTCACACATGCTGCTTGTTCTGATTCTGAGCCTTATGTGCGTTTCTGCGTTCACAAAACAAACAACCGCTCCAGGGCTCGATTCAACCGAGCTGAAACAGACTTCTCCAGCCGGACCAGATTTTGACGTTTTGAATTGAATCCGAGTTCATTTGCGCATTCACAATTACCCAATCGAAACCAGACTATCCAGGAGCTCAAAAGTGTATTGTGTTTGAACTCTTAAATTCAACATTACATTACATCTAAACTGGGCTGTGGTTTATTTTTCTGTTTCCTCTGTTATGTGGATTTTTGGAAATTTTCTTTTCATGAAAAACTAATTTTTCTTACATTTATGTGATCTGGGCTTGATTTGTTTTTTCAAATTTTCGGATTTGCACCTTTGTGTCTATTAGTCCTGCAACTAATGGTTATTTTGCTAATCGATTAGTTGCTTTGAACATAAGAGTCATGCACTGAGCTGTTTTCTCAATAAGAAACAGCTGCTTGAAATGTTAATCTTGTTTTCAGAAGGTTTTGACTGTGTTAAGAAATAATTTGCAGATGGAACAAGATATAGAAAACATATAGTTTTACTACAGAAGATGCAATAAGCATTTCTCACTTGAAAACAGACAAAATAATTTCATTGCTTGTTCTATCAGCAAATCATAGCCTGATAAACTCAAATTAGGCCTAAAACTAATTACATATGATCTATTTCAGGCATTTTTTCAAAGTATTTTATTTAGGTCTGTATTTTTCTCAGTGTAATACAGTTTGAGAACACTTTGGAGATGTAGACACCTAAAACCAGTTAACGATATATCACTAACATAGTCAACGATTATTTCAATAATCGATTAGTTGACATTAATCAAATATTTGTAAAGAGTTGATAAGTATTGTATTGTATTCTCATTATACTGTCACTAACTTGTTCATTTGAAGCACAAAAAGAACATTAAAGCAAGTACTACACCATATTCCAGTGAGCATCAAACATCTGCAGTATTTTACTCCACTTTTAATTAAGGCTGTGTAATCTTTTGTCACTCGTGAGTCACACATACACACACACCTAAAGACACACACAGTCCAGCAGCGAGATTGTGACGAGGAGAAGACGTTCCTCCTCACGCTGAGTGCCTGTGAACTCCACCAGAGCTGTTTTAGGCTCAACATAAAAATTCAGCACCTCTCTTAGCAACATTCGCCCTACATACACACGCGCGCTCATACATACGCCGCACATGCATCAAAACCACTAAACAAGCATCGTAATTACACCGCCGCCGTGCCAAGGCTGAAACGGTAAAGGATGGAGATTTAAGATGTGGTCATGACAAGCAGGCTCGATCTACATGAGAAGAAATATGGTTTTGTACATTACAGCATTGTACAGGCCAGTGTTGTTTCAATCAGGGGAAGGGCAGCTTATAAAGATTCTGTTCCATCCGTTGTGGTAATACAAAAGATTAAAGGTTGTATGGAAGATTTTCAAATATATTGTAACAGCCTTCATTTTTTACAATAAAATAACTCCATAAATCCATTTCCCTTTAGCACAGACGTCTTGTTAATGTATCCTTTAAGGTGAAAATTAGTCTGCAATGTCCTGTTTACGTCTAATAATGTCTTGTTTGTTCACCTTCGCTGCTAAGTTTGTCTGTTGTTGGCATTAGGCGTTTTTGTACATGAAAGTGCCAAGAACTAGGCATCAGGAACACTTCTATACTCCTTTCATGGGACCAATTCAAGAAACAAGTTCCCTTCTGCATTCACACTGCTGAAAAGAGGATCCAGGAACATTCGATGACGTCAGCCGCTGGACGGTGGGCCACAATACGAGGATCAGAAACCATTCACTGTTTTTTCTGTTTGCCCTACTCCGGCTGCTGTGGTCCTTGATTTTCTTATTGTTCTGTTTCAGTCTTTAATTTTCTCGCAAGCATTGCTTAGCTTGGTGAAGATTCTTAGTTTGTTTTGGTCCCTCAAAGTCCTGCTGTACCTCCTCGTATGGACTAGCGCTGCTTGTCCTCTGCATCCGTCCATCTCGCACCGCATCAGTAAACTTGAATGCCATTATTATTTTTACCAAAACTTTCCTACGTGCCTGGCGTTGTTGATGTGTTGTTGCTGTGCGTTGTGTGCGTTGTTGATGTGCATTGCATGCGTATACAAAGTGCGTCAACAATGTCGTGCATCACTGAAAGGTTCTTGGTCTATGGAAAAAGTACTTTCCCCAAAGCAGGAGCTAAGTTGGTCCCCACATTGGCCTCCCTAGTTCCTGGTCTTTCTGATTCGGGAACAGGCCAGAAAAGGGGCCAGGAGCTAAAAGGTTAGGAACAACAAAAAGTTCCTACAGTGCAAAAACACTATTGTGGCAAACTCCTGTTAGCATACTGGCATCTCGCTTTCTAACAACTGTGAAGAAAGTTTGAAAACACCTCGGGATGAACAATTTGGAGGTTCAGAATGCATTAGGTAAGTGAGCAAAACGTGACTGATGTAGGAAGTTTAAAATGAATTATTTTGGTTTGTTTACATTTTTAAGGAAGCAAAAATCAGGTACAGGACCTTTAAGGTATTTTCATTTGGAAATGTGCAATTACACATGGCAGAGATGCTTGTACCAGATTCTAGCTTTACAACTAATTTCGATCTGTAGTTTTGGGGAGTGGAGGCGCAATTGGACATGTCTTTTAGAAATAGGGGAAACTGGAGAACCAGAGGAAACCTACACAGACACGGGAAGAACATGCCAACTCCACTTAAAAGACCCCTGAACACTAATTGAAAAATACACATTTTTGGTCGACTTTAACGCATTGCTCAACCCAGAAACCCTAAAATGACTTATAAATTCTCTCACTGAAGCTACCTGGTCCAATAAATTCAAGCTTTGACATGGCACAGGATTTATTTTTAAAGAACAATCTTAATGTGATTGAAAACATCTTCAAATCCCCCAGATCCAATCACAAAATCTTACTTCTGTCTTCTCTCATTCACTGATTCATCCACATGTTTCTCCTGCTGAGTGTGTGTTTTTTCCTTCTTTAACCCTGGTGTTTGCTTTGATACAGATGGAGCATAGATTGTGTGTTTGGCTAATCCGTCTTCAGTCACGCCCATCTGAGCTCGGAGATAAGGCCTGCTCCAGACGCTTGTTTAGGAAAAAGCCTGGAGCTGCTGGTCAGGGCAGGACAGAGGTAAGAGGAGGGTTTTAGAGGACGTCTTATAAAGCAGAATACAGGCAAAACTCTCTTTTCATTGTCTGTTTTTGGTGAGTTGAATTTGCTGTAATTATTTTAGCTGTGACTAATAAGAGATATGTATATTTTTTTAATTAGTCAACCAGTCAAACAATTATTTCTATAGTTCTGTTTACCTAGTTACAGTTTAATAAAGCCAAAGGTAGTTTACATGTAGATATTTTGGAGTCAGTTTACTTTATTTTGCCCCGACCCACTTTTCAGCACACTTCCTGTTTAGCTGCAGTTACCCTGAGTTACATTAATCAAACATCAAATATTGTAATGATTACAAACAGTGCATAATATATAACAAGCTGTACCTTGTTTAAAAGCTTAGGTTCTGCATCATTATCTACTTGAGATTGCCCCCATGTACGTAGAATGAGAACTGGAAGATGATTTCAAAATGGCGGCCCATTGTACGCTGGAAAAGTTTATTCTTCTGCGTTCTTTTCTGAAAACGGGCTAGCTCCTCCCACTATCATGATGTCAGAAACGTGACCCCGTTATCAGTTCTGACAAATCAGAGTGAGGGCGAAGATAGACTAAACAACTGTTTAAAATGGAAAAGTTTTGTTGGGAAAAAAGAAATACCTTCAAAATGACACCTTTGTTAAAGATGTAGGTGCAGTGGTTGAGCACGAGCACTTTGAAGTGTCAAAAAATGCATTGACACTCTGTGGTGACATTTTTCTCGGCCCAAACGCTGCAGTTCAGCGAAGTCACACAGAAACAGTGGGAGCAGAGTCTTATTCAGCTCTAATAATATATTCACGATCAACTCTCCAGACAGACAGCTAACATGTTAGCTGACAAGGTAAGGTCTGATGCAGTTAGAGGTCCACACCACCAGGGGTCACAGTTTATAAAAGGAGGCAGTTTTCACTTCCTCTGCTTCTGGTCTTACACACTCTTGACTCCTGTGTGATTTGTGTTCTGCACTTTGGTTAGTGCTGGATAGTCTGGTCCGGAGGACGTAAGTGAGCTGGTTGCCATGGTAATGAGTTTACTTCTGGTAATGAGTTTACTTCTGTTGCTCAACTGGCCTAAACTGTTATATTGTATTTTAATTTTAATCTTTGCCCAAACTCTTTCACTAAACTTACCCATTACCCTGACATGTTAGCATCAACCCTCCACTCTCTCAGGTACAGTCTTTGATAAATCGTGGAGATCATTGTAGCTTCTTTGTAACTAGGGTTTGTTTGTGTGTTTTTGTAGCCCAGTAATGTAGCAGTGCCCTGTGCTAACTCAGAGTTGGAGGTGTGTCTGCTGCAGTGTATGTGTATGTGTGCGAGTGCCACATGTCCCACTGTGTTCTGTCCTGCACCTAAAGCCTCGGTGAGTTTAAATTCAACACAAACTACTGTTAGCTAAACTACGTTTTTTCTGACTCTAGTGTAACTTTGTAGATGCAAGAGCTGAGAAGGAGTCAGCACTGGGACAGTTTTTCTTTTCTTACCTGGATCTGACCTGCTTGGTAAGTGAGGCTTTGTTTTTAACAAAATTGTACTGCATGAACTTGATGGAACAACAATCGTAACTTATTATATCCAAATGAATGTATCTGTCTACATTAAACCATAGGCCTACATATTTTTAATAGATAGCTGGTTTAACAAAAAGCTAATGCTAAAAAAAGAAGCTATAGGAGCTATTAGGGCTGGACAATGTTGCAAAAAAAAAATATTATCACGATTTTTCTTTTTTCACAATTCTTGTAGACTATTGTCTTATTGCTTTTGAGGTAAATACAATCATCTGCTTTTTCCTACTTTGCTGTGATTGGTTAAATCCAGCTGTCACTCACTCAGAGAAGAACAAAGACTGACCAGTGATGCCAGATTTCAAGGGAAAACCTGATGAAGCCTTTGAAAAAAATCCCAAAACAAGCAACCTTAACTCATAAATAAAGTGATTCAAATAGTCCATGAATTAGAACATTGTGTGATAATACAAATTTGGCATTTCTAACACCAATAACAACTTTGAAAATATGCTAAAAATCCATGTTTCATTCATAAATGAAAATATATATTTTTGTAAATCAAACCTGAAAATTTGCTAAATTTCACCTGGAACTTGACTTGAAACTGCAGCACAAAATACCTCAACACAAGCCCTTCAAAACAAAACTATGAGGCTAAGAGAAGTAGATTGGAAATAATTGTCTGTATTTAACAAACAGATACATTAAATAGAGAAATGAGAAATCACAATTTGACGATTTCACCAAAAAAACAGGTTGTCACAACAGTGAGCTCACGATTTGATTTTTATCACGATATTTTCCAGCCCTACCTCGAAATTACACAATCTTAACAGAGTTAAACCGGAAGTGTGCTGCCAAGAAAAGTGGGTTTGGCAGAATAAGGTGAATAGTTCTGTTTACAATTACAACTAACAAACTAGACATTACTCATTGGTAGTGTCTTGTAGCCCCAGTGTGCAGTGGATGTTTTTTCTAATATTTCTGAAAATATACTTGGGACATTTAGAGGAAAAAAACACAACATTTTCAGACCAATGTCGTCTTGAACGCTGGAGAATAAAGATTACTCAAACATGCACGAATCACTGAAGTAAACAAGAAGTTAATTGTAAGATGTTCTAAAGCTTCAGATCTCAATAGAAGGAATTCTAGAGTATACTTCCATGCACACCTTGAGAAAACAGAACACGCACTTCTCCGCAGCCAATCAGGTCACACCTCAGCCTGCCCATCCATTTTCATTAGACCTTATTAATGACAAGACTACAGTATGTGTTTGGTGGGGAGGTAGAGACATGTAGATGTAGTTCGCTCCCGGTGGAAAGCTCGGCATGTACGGCTCTGAAGCAGAAAACCACTCTTACATAAGTCTTACACTACATCCACAGCTATTGCACCATTGCATCGGATGTGCCCCGTGGCTTCATTACGTTTTATATAAAGCAGTGGGTGAATGAACGTAGAGAAGGACTGAGGGTAAGTGCTAGTGTCCCAGTTTGGGCAGCACAATACATCATGAAACTAGATTGTGAGAAAGCATATACGGCTATTAATGGAAACGGTGATGAAAAGGTGCATAAAAGGGTCGGTTTATAAATAGATGGTGTGTTTTGGTGTGGGATAAGGGGAAGCCAGCAGAGGAAATTCACCAAGTTGTGATATGCAGAGCTGGTTCAACTCAAAGAGCAGACCAAGAAGCTGCTTAAAGTCATGACAGATAATAATTGTCTCTTTTTAACTTAGTTTGGTGTGGTGGAGAATGTAAGTGTCAAATAATCCAGTGTCTTAGCTCTTTCCCTGCCAATGACGAAAATTTCTATTATTGACTTGTATTATATAAGACAGCCTTCTTGTTGGGTTAAAGATGAAAAAGACACTCGTTCTCATTTTTTTAATCATGTAAACCTTGTATTTTTTATCCTAAAGACAATATTTTCTTGTAGTAGCTCATATTCTTTCACCAAAAGTAGAACAGACAAAAAATAACACTGACATGAAGTTTGATTTAGAAAAAAAACGTTAACTCAAAAGTTAGCCATCAAACGCTGAAATCTAATGAAAATAAGGAAATTCATATGCTTATAAAAAGAGAACAGATAATGTAGAAAAACAGTTAGATGCACAAAGTTTTTGTGGACCTGTGAATATTGCTTAAAATGAGCAAAAAGGCCTGGCAGGGAAGGAGGGTTAAAGTGAGAATAGGGCTGCACTGAAAGAGTTAACAAAACAAAAACAATACTACGTGATAACCTTATATGTACAGCCAACATGAAACCAAATAATGAGATGTAATTGGATTGGAGTTGTTTATAAAGCTATAGGATCCTGTTACAGTCACAGTGGCAGAGTGGATAGCACTCTCAACTCACAGCAAGAGAGTCATTGGATCAGCCCCCAGGTCTGTCTCTGTGGCATTCCTAGGTTTGCTCCAGGCTCTCCTGTTTGTTCCACCAACATCAGGAGATGTCTTGAACGCTGCTCTGTGGCGCTCACTACTGCTGAGCCGAGGCTCTGAAGTAAGGTTCAAATGCAGAGGACACATTTCCCTACAGACGACCAGACCCCTAATGGTCTAAATCAGGACTATTCAACTTTATTTTCCCCTGGGCCATACATTTCAGCGAGCAGTGACCTCTGGCTCAGAGGTCACCTTTTTATCGGGATCTGCACACAGTTTTTCTAACAAAACTGCCGTATTTGTATTTTGTAGAAAAATGTATATACAAAAGACATTCAGATATAGAAAAAAAGACTACACCAGAATCAAACCAATAAATAAGAACAAATATTTCCCCCAGGGCAGCAGCGCCAGGACAATGGAGAGGGCCTGAATCTGTGCTTGGCAGTGTATTGTGTTCACATCGTCCTGTGCTTTTGTTGGTGGGCCACTATCAGTAATATTCAGAAATCATTCAGGGGGTCACAAGAAATCATCTCAAGGGCAGCATACCCTGCTCTATAGGATAAAAAATACTTAAATTTTTTCCTAAATTTGGCACAGTTGTCATTATTTTGTTCTTACAGGTATACAATGAATTATATTGAATAATTTGAATTATTTATTAATCTAATAATCTAGACATTTCTACTTGTGACAACTAATATTCTTAGACCTCTACACTGAAAAAAGTGACACATTGCTTGATTCTTAGATTTAAACCCTAAATTCAAACAATGTGACTAATTTAAGATCTATTTATTATAGAGACCTAGATCATTTTTCTTGTTCAAACTGTTTCAAACTAATTTCAAGACATCACTTCTAATTTGGAGCCAAATTCTTTGCCACTGGGTTAAGAAAATTGTTCTGATCCCATTGGCAAATTCTTTGCTTTTATTTTAAGACAAATTCACTTATAACCAGTCAAAAACACCTTAATAAAAGTGAAATATTCTACATTAAATCTTATCCAGTTAAAACGACTCGAATCCAGTTTAAAAGTTCGAATCCAAGTCACTTCAAGCAAGTCTAGTGCACATTGTCTTTCACCTCAAGCATAGGTATAATTGATCTGTTAATGTCCAATGATGTGAGATATAAGCCACCAATAAATACTGTGAGTCCGAGAGCAAAGCAGTGGACGGATTCTGCTTAGCCCCGTGAAAACTTGAGCCAGCGCTGATAATATGCACAGTAGCAGCCAGATAAGTGCTCTGAACCGCGCTAAAACTGCCATCACAACGCCGCTGATGCTGCATTTCTATGATTGCACAGCTGAAATCCCAGTCAATATTAGCTACAACGTTATGGCAAATCTAGACACCTGTTCTCTCTGGACACGTTTTCTCCTTTCCCTTTTCCAAACCCGGAGTCGGCTGATGTATCTCTCCAGCACATTTCTCTGGCTGACTTCACTTTGCGCCGCTCCGTATCTGGGTCAGTCAGCGCGGGCAGAAAAGCTGTGGCCGTGTGTGGTCAAGTGGTGAGAAACGAAGACTTTAATGATTTATAATAATGACGGGAACGGTAGGAAGTGTGGCCAGAAGAGCCAAATGGAGCCAGCCTGTGAGAGATTAGTTTGTACGCCAAAAGCTTTCACACGAGGGAGAAATGTTTAATTTAACTATTGTGGAATCAGTCAACATCAAGGCTTTTAGTTCCCGTTCTTTTGGATCCAACTTAATATGATAGTTACATATTAAAGGTGATATATTATGTCAATTTGACTCGTGTAAGTTTTTGGTTTTAATGCGTTGTTGTACTTGCATCAAAAATGGATCTAGATTTGCTTTTTTGTTTGTTTCATGTACACATTTATGAAATCTTGTGTTCTTTGCCTGTCTACATCTCCAAAACTCAAAGTGTTTTGCTCCATCTAATGACATCATTATGTGGTAGTCTTAAAATCAGCTGCTATAATAGTGGCAATTGAAATACGGTGCTATGGTAAACACTGTGGAATAATGCTGCGTTCCAGGCCACTGGGAGAGGTCACATATTTCCCAGTGAAACATTACCAGCTTCCAGTTCGACTGAGTAGACTAGAGCAGTGGTTCCCAACCTTTTTTGTCTTCTTGAGTACCCCGCAAACATGATCTCACACACGAAGTACACCTTATGTCATGTGTTTTTTCAGAAGATATTCTATCTTTACTCATATTTTCATTTATAGCCATTGTATTTTATTGTTTTAATATATTCAATGTCACACAAATGCCTTTTAACTTGAAAAATGTGCTGCAAATAACATTTTTCACATTACACTACTTGCAATTCTACCTTTTTATTAAATCTGCAATCATTTAAAGTACCCCCTAGGGTCCACATACCCCTGGTTGGGAAACACTGGACTAGAGCTAAGTAGATTGACTCAGCAGAAATCTGCAATGTTTTTCAGTTCCACATAATATTTTTTCTATATTTTTTGAAGTAGGCATGTTGGTTTTAAAACAAGTGATGATGCATGTCTCCGATTGGCAAATTAATCTGTAATCATGTGTAATGATTGACAGATACGTACGAGAGAAGTACGAGTACAAGTGGTAGTACAGGTGCGCCGCAGTGTCAGAGATGTAAGCTGTAAGGGCTGCAAATGGTGATGTGTCCTGTTGTTCAATAAAAATCTGCTGATGAAATAATCTTTGGCCATAATGACGTACTTCCAAAACAGTACATGGTGGCCAGACGATAGATTTTCCAGGCAAAGAGTAGAGAAGATTAGGGCCATGTAGGGCTAGTGTAGGGATCTGCAACCTTTAACAGCAAAACACCCGGAATGGCAGCATGACTCAAAGAAAAGTAAAGCCAGAAAGAGTCGCAACTATTAACAAAAAGATGAATTTGCACACATTTGACAAAGCAGTTCTATTTGAAAAGATTTGGCCAAATAATCTGTCACATTCTGCATAAAATATTAACACTCACAGAAATAGATGAGACTGACCAAGACTGGAATATTTAATAGATTTATAGTGTAGTTCCCCATTCTCAGTCAGAGTCCAAATAGTTGCATTGGAGTTTTTAAAGAGCTGCTTGTTTCAAAGAAATTACTATAAAAAAATCCTCAATATTTACTGTTGCATTGTGAAGTAAAGCCATTATAATGAGGTAAAACAATAGTTGTAGTTTTAAAGTTTGACGTGAAAACCGTGATTGAAAAAAAAAAATTAAGGTAAGTTTTTAACGAGAAACTCTCATTATAACATCGATGAAAGATTGTACAATACACGCTCTTTAAAACGACATTACGACGCTCAATTTCCTTCCATCTCCCAACATAGAAAGGACGATCCATCCATCTTCATTAGCTCAGCCTGTTTTATAATCCCGATCTTTTTTAAGAAGAATAGAATAATTAGGAGTTTGAACTGTGTTTTACCCAGAGGTGACGCAGACTCCGGAGCTGAGCCTCGTCTCACACTGGCAGTAATATTACCGAGCGTGCTGGGAGTGCTATAAAAAACTGTCACTCTTGGATTTCAGGGGAAGAGTGTCTAATTCCTGGTGTGCAAAAGCCAGCGGCGAAAAGACAGGGATGTGGGATGAGAAGTTGTGATGGAGGAAGTGAGGGAAATGATTTGTGACTATAAAATTGAAATATTAACTTGTGTATATATTTTAGTTCGAAAACTTTTTGTCAGCAAAACATAATGAACAAAATTACTTAGGGATTATCGGTTCCACTCTACGGCTCATGTCACCTGTAGAAAAGACACTGTCCATCTAGTTGGAAACTTCTTTGATGAAAACAACAAAACAGGAAAAGACCAAACTGTTTTGGATTAGATCTGAACCGGTCTGACAAACGTCTAGCTCCTGAGTGAAGCCTGAGACAGTTTTTCTCTGTGTTTTATTTACTCACATGAATGTAATGTGGTTGAGTCGTAAAGACAACTTTTATTCACAAATGTTGAATCAGCAGCATTGTTTTTGCACAGTGATAAACTCGTATAGTTAGCTGACAACTACTTTGAAAACTCTCTGTTCATTACATAAGACATCTCTAAAGGCTCTTGATAAAAAGCCCAGAAGTGGCATCACTGTGTTTTAAAGAAACACAGAATGAATTTTGAATTTGTTAACGTCATAAATTGTTCGCTAGTGACTACAAGAGGTGCTGGAACTGACTGTGTTGTTTCCAAGTACAGAACATCCTGTGGTTTGTCTTCCTTCTCTGCCAAAGGGGCAAGACTATAGAATAGCCTACCAACTTATCTAAAACAGGAAACAAATAGAGGGATTTTTTTGTTCATCAACACGGGCAATGTGCGCGCACCCGACCTGTAGAAAGAGCCACCGCTTATAGACACAAACATTGGAAACAAGTTTTAAAAAGCGCCATTATCAGCTAACTACAAGAGTTTATCACTGTGCAAACACAAAACATTTGTGAATGAAATTTGACCCTACGACTCTTAAAAGTTGTCCAAACTTTATGCTCTAAAGAAAACAAAGAAGCACCAATTTTGTAAGTTAGGTACATTCAGGTGAGTAAAAAAACGACGAGAAAACACTGTCTTAAGCTTCAGGAGACAGACGTCCATCAGACCAGTTCAGACCTGATCAAAACAGCTGCTCCCACCCGTTTCATTGTTTTATTCAAAGACGTTTCCACAGCTAAGCAGATGGAGGGCGGCTCTTTCTGCATGCGCAGTAGGGCGGAAAGTGACGTCGCCCGAAAATCATGAAAATGCCCTCCACTTGTTTAAATCCAGCATTTTTTGGAGAAGAAGCATTATTCTTTACAGAATTCAGAATATTCCTCTTAATTTTAGTTATTTCAGCCAGAATAGAATAAAACTGCTAATATTCAGTAGCTTATTTCACTTTTTCCAAGACATTTCTGTTTACATTCTTTGGAACGCGTTAAAATGACATTACCCATAAAGCAGTGCAACATTTACATGGAGCTGTGGTGTCTTGGCATTCACAATGATCATTAAATTTGCAAAGCACCATAAGTACAATCCAGCAGCACTCAATTATAGACGAACAGAGATGAGGCTTTGGAACATCTGTGTCGCAGGTCTTTTGTTTCATCGTCTGCATTATCTGTGAGAAGGAAACACAAATGAGTCCTTCTTTAAATTCAGAGCTATGAAGTGTGACTTCGAGGCTAAAATTTCAATTTACATCAATTGTCTTTTTTATTTTGGAGAAGTGTAATGACTCCGGATCTATAATGGCCAATAAAGAGGGAGGCATTTTGTTCCCATAATTTCAATTGTTCTCACTCTCACAAAAGATTAGACTAGATCTGCTGGACTGAATCATTTTTTTTTTGTTATTTGTTTGTTTTTTTGCTAACATGGTAACTTCTTCAGGGCTCAGTTGTAGTTTGTGATTCCCATATCTCCAAACAATTCATGACAAAGCTCAGATTCAAACACATGATGAAGTTCAGAAAACATCCGATATATAACTATTCTCACAAAAGTTTAGACTAGACTTTGGTGAACTTAATCATCAATCATCATTAATTAAAGTTACCGTCTTAACATGAATATAAATATATAAATATATAAACATGAAAATAGTCAAGGAAGCCTGTCATACATATTTTTTTCGTCTATGATTGGTGATTTGAGAGATACATCAGTTTTCTGCTGCATTGCTCTTTCTGATCAAACGGCTCAGTTCTGCATGGAACATACTGTATGCATGTAGACACAACAACCAAGAAACAAAAAATTCCGCTTCCATTTTCAAAAGACTAATCGACCAATTATACTGATATATGACTGAAGACGTTTTTTATGAGTAAAGTTAATGACAATCAGAAAGTGTCATCACTTTCTCTGACATAAAATTGTTTCTTTGCATGTTTTAGATTCTTTGTAGTCAAATGTAGTCAATTGTGATTCTAAAAACATTATCCTGTCACAATAACTGATTAATTGCAGTCGAGCCACTTGTCACAGTATTGCATTTTTCTTTTCTTTTCTTAAATAACTTGTTTTGTTATAATATACTAATCTGAGCTACACAGATCAATGTCAATATGTAATTTGCAAAGCTGCACAAATAATCTAAATCACAATGTCAATGGATATAATTTGCAAACTGCAAAGGCTGGAAACACTCAAACTTTTCAGAGCCACAGCCTCTCTACTGACCTGAAGATTACCTAAGGACCCCCGACAATATTTTACACTCTATTACCAATAATATAGAACAATTTTCTCTCAGATTAAGATGCAAAAAAGCAAAATGAAAATGCCAGTGAACATAATATGGATTTAAAATAGTAAATGATTCAATATAAAGTTAGTTTGAAACTCAATTTTCTGTCTTGAACCTTTAGAACCTTCCCTGCAGAACCCTGAGCCCTAGACCCCACTTTGGGAATCAGTGGATTAACATATACAGTAGATCTGGATCAATGCTATTTAACTGTATTTATCAGTGGTTCTTATTTGTCAGGAAAGCTGTGGTCTGAGGACCAAATAAATACAAAAATAGAACAGAACCCCCCACATCATTTATGCGGCCTCAAGATCTTATAAGTTAAGTTTAATATACATATATTAGTGCCAGGATTATTACAGGTGTCTTAACCTACTGAGAAGATTTGTCTGAAAGAGTAACGCAGATGTAATGCAGATTGTCACTTAATAAATGAACAAAAAACAAATACACTATTTTTTTGTAGTTTGTCAAAGATTAGTAAAGGTTATTTCAGTAACAACCGGCCCTTCGAGGACAACCACTGTGCCAATGTGGCCCTTGATGAAAATGAGTTCGACACCCCTGGACTAGACCAAGACATTACTGCAAACCAAGATCACAAACTTAGTCTACATTTAGCTTACAACAGAGATAAACTTCATGTTGAAAACCACAGAATATGCCAAAAACCAGGACTAAAGCTTTAATCATTTACATAAAGAACAAAACAAAATCTGGGTCCATGGCCACTTTTTTCATGGTGGGACAATCATACTGCTTAGCGGCCGCCGTTTGAATAGCCCTGGTCTAGATACAAAAACTAGAAAACTAAATGCTGTTTCCAATAAAGTTATGCATCTTTTAATTGAAAAATGCTCCTCAACATTTAAAATGAGTGACAAATTTATAGGCAAAACAATGGAAACGGCTTGTATACTACAAGCTTGTCACAAAAAGCTCATTCATCTGTGTATGATCTCAAAGTCTGTGTTAAATGTAAGAGAAGCTGAAGTCTTGTTGTTTATCTGCTTTGCTATCACTGTTTACATGTTTTTCTCTTTATACATGTCAGTTACAAACCCAGTACTCAGCAGACTTGTGGTGGGTTGAATTTGTTACTCAGATTGTAGTCTATTTTTTCTCGTTTTAGCTGTATTTTGAGCTCTTACAGGAGAAATTGTCCATTCTGTTCATTGACTCTCATTTCTTGCCAATCATTTCTAACACTTAGAAAGTTTTATTTAACCCAGTTTACATTAGGGAGTGAGATATGTTTATAGCTGATTCAGAATGTCACACTTTTGGTCCATTTTTGACAAAAGGGAGAGAGAAAAAAAACACCTGCTTTTGGTCTACAATTCCCACTATGATCCCACTTTCAGAGACTGACCCAAATGTTTTTTAGCAAGGTGATTAAAAAACTATAGGACACTTGATTTTGGTGTTCACTTTGAGTATAAAAAAAGTCCTTGGATACTATGTGAAGTAGGTTAGCAAAGCACATTTGTGTAATCAGTCTTTCCCGGCGCACATTTAGGTAGCAGCTAATCCACAGCATAGTAAAGGTATAAATAGCACAGCGATCATTCCAAACAAATGCACAATCCTGGCAGTGGAGCCCATAATTTGACCCAACCAGTGAGCAGATTTCGACCAATCACGATCCTGTGGCGGTGAACACTTGCAGTTACCAGAAATACTCTTACAGTGAACAATGGCAGCTGATTGTTGACCCAGCCTGTGTGTGTACAAGTAGGTGTTGACACGTGGACGCCGCTATATTCTGTGTAATCCTGTGTGTGTCGCGCTTATCTTCCACGCACAAGCACATGTGGAGAGAATGCCGTCAAACACTGTCGCCGCCAGGTCTTAAAAGCATTAAAAAAACAATTTATTTCACATAGAAGCATTGTATTTTGAGCTGTATATGTTCTTGTTTCTTGTGTTTGCAGTAGTAGTGTTGTATTCTTGTTGGAAGTACAGAAGTGTAGCAAAATGACTTTAAATAAGAAAAAAAAAAGTTATGATAAAAGGTCACCATAAACTGTTTTTCTCACTCACTTCAAGAACTGCCCAGCTTCTGTAAGTCTTAAAACAGTGATGTGCAAACTTTCTGAAGAAGCAGCTGACCTTGTCATTTCAAGAATAAATGGCTTCTCAAACTCAAATGGAGCAGGGGCCAAACTGATTGGAGTCAAAGTTGATTGACGACTGCATTTAAAAATATAGGCTTGACTGTGTTCTATATAGACTTTAGGTTATATAAAACCTAAAATATGATAGTATGTCCACAGCCATTATTTTACATTTTACATCATACACAAGCAACTTGAACTATTTAACCCACAGAATTTTGGGACAAATTGTGTGTAATTTGCTGTATTCTAGTCAGGGTTTCTGCAGAGATCAAGTGGTCAAATTAAAGACTAAAGACCTTTTTAAGACCACAAAATAACCACAAGAAGAACTATTTGTGGGTTGTAACCTCTAGTCTACAACTTCACAATGTTGCTTCTTTACCAGAGTGCTTCTGAAGATACAATAATGTATTTTGCTACAAATCTTTTATACAGCAACAGAGCATTACATCTTTTCAATCACCTAACAAAAATACACCACATGTTTTTATGTTATTGAGAATATTATTGGGAATTTTCCAATGTGAAAAGCAGCAGCAACACAAAAAACATTTCTATTTAGGACTTCTGAACCCACATAAACTGTCCAGGGTATTTTAGAGGTTTTATAGAAAAATCTCGACAATATTTTTGATTGGAAGGTCGCTATCATTAAAGGGACTGTACTCGATTTTTTTACAACAAGATAACTTAAAAGCAGTTTCCCCCTAGCACTGATGCCTTGTTAATGTATCTAATCAGGTGGAAATTAGTCCCCAAAGTCCTGTCTATGTCTAATAAAATCCCGTTTGTGTGTAGCTTTTTCTGTTTTTGTTTTTAGCATTGTGGCTAACTGTTGTTAGCATAGTGACTCACCTCGCTGTTAAAAGCTGTGAAAAAACATTAAAACTCATCATGATGAACAATTCTGAAGCTCAGAATGCATTAGCTACGTGAGGAAATCATGTAGCCTGAAGGAAAAAGGTTAAAATGAATTATTTCTGTTTGTTTACATTTTTAGGATGAAAAAATCAGGTACAGTCCCTTTAATAATTTTGGGATACCTGACTTAATGACATCAAAGGTATTTTGATGTATTTTCAGTTTTAAAATAATCTGCAGAGTCAGTGCTAAACATGTGCAAGTACAACAAAATTCAACTTCAGCTGTGTTTTTGATAAGGAAACAACATTAGAACATAGAAAAGCAGAGCACAATAATATAGGTCCTTTAATTTGATCCTATATCGTCTGAGTCAAATCTAAATAAGCCCTGGATCCAGCTCCGTGTCTTGTCATTAGCTGCAGCGATCCCACAGTTGAGCTCATCATTAGGTAAATTGATACAAGAGCCACACATGGACTAAAAATAGCCCGCTCCTTACCTTTCTGTACACTATCATGTTGGGGGACTCGTCTGCTACACCGTTGGTCCCCTGCCCTCCAGTGTTGGTCTGTGCCATGATCCGCTCAGTCGCTGTAAATGCCAGGTGCTCCTGAGACGGACACAAAGACGACAGCTTAGTCAAAGGAACCAAAGCACAACCAGTCAACCTTAGACTTTAACCAGCGGCAAGGGAACAAATCAGCACTTTAATCAATGTCATAATTACGATTTAAGCACATGGAACAACCTTTTGGTCAAAGAATGCAAGTAAAACAATCAGCATTTTTTAATTTAAAGAACAAGTTCAAGTGTAATAGACAAAGCATTAAGTCAGAGTTGCCAGATATTTAGAATCGGTGTAGTAGTACTCAGGAGCGCTTTTAAAGGTCTTGGTTTTATCTCGGACTAGGGCTGGGTGATGTATCGATATATATTGTATATCAAGATAGTTAGTGATATCGTATATTCAGATATTTAGTGATATAAGATATGAATTTGGCCGAGATAATGTAATTCTTAATAAAAAAAAGAAAACATGAGAATGAGAGATTCAATTAAACTTTATGTTGTATTAGTCAAATTCTAAACTTGTGTTCTGCATTGAATTTTGTGTTATTTTAGTTTCACTCAGCAAAGGCATCATCAAAATGAACTTATTCAAGGTAAATTTACATTTCGTCTTCTAATCCTCAGCTATAGGCTTAGAAAAATTAGACTTTCACTTTAATTTTGTAATTTCAAAAATATCCAGATATACCTATATCGCATATGGAGATGAAATGAATCTAAATATACAGATATCGCCCAGCCTTATCTCAGACTCAAGCACATTTGGACTCAAAGGTGCTTGGACTTGGTCTTGTCTTGGACTCGGTCCTGTTTTGAACTGATAATTGTATAAAATTACAAAGATGGTCACCTTAAACTGTGGTTTTGGTCAGATCTCAACCTATAAAAGTCTCAGTCTTGTCTCATTCTCAACCCTCAGAGTTCTTGATCTTGTCTCAGTCTTGGGACTCTGTGGTTTCAGAAAAGTTTTGGTCTCGTCTCAGACTCGAGGACATTTGGACTTGAGGGTGTTGGGACTTGGTCTTGATCGTGGACTCTGTCTAGGACTCAGTCCTGTTTTGGACTGATAATTGTATAAAATTACAAAGGTGGTCTCGTTTTGGTTTGTACTACAGTCTTGGTCTTGTCTCAGTCTCGACCCTCAGAGGTCTTGGTCTTGTCTCGGTCTTGACCCTCTGAGGTCTTGGTCTTGTCTCGGTCTGGACTCTTAGTGGTCTTGGTCTTGTCTTGGTCTTGACTCTCAGTGGTCTTGGTCTTGTCTTGGTCTTGACTCTCAGTGGTCTTGGTCTTGTCTTGGTCTTGACTCTCAGAGGTCTTGGTCTTGTCTCGGTCTTGACTCTTAGTGGTCTTGGTCTTGTCTCAGTCTTGACCCTCAGAGGTCTTGGTCTTGTCTCAGTCTTGACCCTCAGAGGTCTTGGTCTTGTCTCAGTCTCGACCTCAGAGGTCTTGGTCTTGTCTTGGTCTTGACTCTCAGTGGTCTTGATCTTGTCTTAGTCATTGTGTGTTGCCTCAGAAAGAACATTAATGATTTGTTTAATAGTATTTTAACACTAATGACAGAGTTAAATATAAAAAGCTTAAAGTCTGTATATTAGTCATTATATTTTAATCCAAAAAAAAAGACCAAAGTATAATATAATTTGTCTCCTAGTAAACCTCTACATGTGTAGGGGGTGTGTGGCATAACATTTCAACCAAAAAGTGTGTGCCAGGACAGAAAAGTTTGAAAACACTGGCTTAGACAAATGAGAAGGCAATGTATTAGAGCAGCAACTAATCAATTTGCTGGGTGATTATTCCTTTGATTTATCAATGACTTGTTCAGAACAGAAAAGTGGATAAGTGGCTACATTTGACACAGATTTTGCAGTAATGTTGTCCTGGAGGTTTATATCAATAGACATAGTAGTGGTCTTTTATAAACACCAGTTAACAAGCATTTAGTTATTAGTTGATGATTATTTATTAGTTACAATTAAACAAATATATTGTGTTTATCTTGTCACAGTGTTGGGAAGTAACTAATAGCCTGTGGTTCTCAGCCTGTGGGTCGAGATCCTAATGATGTAAAAATGCAAATACCAGTGTGGTTGAAAAATTCTTCTCCTCCTCACGGTAACACATACACTTCTGAAAACTGGAATTTGCCAGAATTAAACTTCTCAGGATGACTTTAAATCCAATGCATTGCAACATTTTGTGTGATATACTTAAAATAATCATTGAGAGCTGTATTTTAGTCTTTGTTTGTATATTAACATGGAGTGTGGAGCTATAGGCATTAGACACAACAATATTTTTCTATTTCATAGCTTAAATCACTATAATGCTGTCTTTCCATAACAGTAGTCAAAATATCTATCCACACGTGTTCCTGTCTGAGACTGTTTTGTCTGTTAATATACACTTTTTGTGGCTGAATTCCAACTAGGATGATGCATTTTTCTGCAAGTGTTTGTAGTAGGCTTTTTTGGAAAGAGGATTAGGACAATGATTTAAGATACAAAACAAAAAATATAATAATTAGCAGTATCTATGGCTTTGTTTGTGATCATTCTAGCACAAAAGTTAGCAATTATTGCTTACTGCACACTACAAGCTAACCCTAAACTAAGACTAAAATACAGGTTTCAATAATTATTTTAAGTATACAAGCACAAAGTCATTCTGGCAAATTACAGTTTTCAGAAGTGTGTTCCCATGAGGAGGGAATGCATTTTTCGGCATAACACCTGAGTTTCTCTGAATGTTCAGCACGTTCTCCCCGAGACCGAGACTCTAACTGGAAATGAGAGAACCGGCACTTCTTTTTGGACAGTACCACCTTTCCTTTTACTCACTTAAGCACTGACATTTTGTGTTTGGGGTTCGCAAACACCTAGACTTGTTATTTTGGGGGTCACGATTGAAATAGATTGAAAACTACTGTTGTAATCAATGCCAAAAGAATCTCATGTCTATAAATATAATGTATAAGTATTCAGTCCTCTGTCTTGACCAAGTAACAGAATAAAGTATAACATATATTTGAATGCAGCTTCATTATTCTGCAACTAAATACATTTTCAAAGCCAAACACTGTCTGCCCAACATCTGACAAGGTCCCCACAAGGACATTTTATTTTGGAAAATATGGGATTCTGAAATATAGGGCAACAAATTGTACCAAAACACCTGCATTTGCTGGAAGCTTAGCACGTTTTCACGTCTTCTTAGCATTTGCTTTACCTTCACTACCCAATCCAACCTCTCACCCAAGACTGTGTCACGTTTGTTTGCTTTCCCAAACGCTTAAAAGATACGTTCTCGACCTCGTACGTGCTTTTACGCTCCGTGCATGCTCGCTCGCAGCACGATAGGGTGAAGTGAAGCTCTGGACACAACGGGGAGACGCAGTAAAACAACACATCGTCCCCGGAGGAGGTGGTGGCTCTATACCTAACAATGCAGCTTAGATACACACACACAAAAAAACGCGCAATTCGTGGCTTTCCAGACAACCGTAACGCCGATAGCGAGCACGCACGAGCTTCGCATGTCTTTACGACACCCACACGACATCCTTGAGGGGCAATCTGCAACACTAAATAGCCTATAGCAACCAAACATCGAAGTCACGGATGAACCTGTTCGCAGCGTGAGGCCGGGGACTGTTTTCTAACGCGCGTACGTATCAGCACCTCGGACAGTTACGGGACCAAACCCACGAGGACAAACGATTTAGGCAAGAGGGGGGAGAAAGACGAGCAGATGCGGGCTCACCTGATCCACGCAGCCCGCTGGAGGACTCCTGGTTCCTATCGGCCGAGGAGGTGCGAGTTTCGTTCCACTATTTTGGCGTTTTAGACCGTGTCAGACATAGGAGCGCGAGGGCAGTGCACAGGCGGCGGAAGGAGACGGCGGACATTCGGTGGACACTTGCTTTGGTCCTCTCTGTGCTGTGTATCCCTCGCCGTGTTTCGGTTTGTGTGATTCTCTCGCGCGCTCTCTCTCTCTACGATGTTCCCAAGCAAGCAGCACGTGCGCGCCCCCGCTGAAGCCTGGGTGTCGGGGGCGCGCATCGATCTGTGAGCAATAGCGTGTGAGGAATAAATTACAACCCTGTTTTGGAGACGTTCTTGTTAAATATCTTCTGCTATTCGCCCTTGATGTGAAAGATGAAGACGCTGTGAAGTAATGTTGGTCAAATTCTGGGATTTTAAAGAATGTTTGTTTCGTTTTTCTTAGTGCATAAACATAACTAAATAATCAGAGCGACAGTAATGTTTTGACTTTGTGACCTTACTGATTCTATTCATTTCTTTTTCCCCCACTTTGTCTTTGAGCCTATATTATTTACGATATGTGACTGTGTTTCAACACCAAATAAATCTAGTGCTGCATGTCTTGTTTTCGCACCGGCTTTGAAACAATAAAGATCTAAATCCACGTGCTAAGCTCTTAATTTGCTGTTCGTTCGTGGCTGAGAGGTGCACGCACGCAGGCAGGCAGCAGCTGAGCGTGAAAGATCACAGATGTGGCCTTTCTCCATATGTACCGAGCCTATCTGTCCGCGTGCATCTGTCCTCTCCCTCCTCCCGGGCAGGACGCAGGGCGAGAGGCCACGCAGGCCACGCAGCTGGACTCTAAACCGCGGACACTCACTTTCACTCTGAAACTAATATCAGGCTCACGGCGCTGCTGCTGCTGCTGGTCCGAAGCCCTCGTGCAAGTAATCAGTCAATTACGGGGATGGTTTAGGATCAAATGTCTGGACTATTGATCCTATACTTTTGTCTCAAAACACAAGAAGGCTTTGAAGAAATTGCACATAACAATAGGTCTATATGTGTATGAGAAGGTGTTCATCACATTGTGAGGAAAAAAGTCTTCCTCATTATTTGTAAATCTTTCATATGGGATCAGCAACATTGTTTTAAGTTCAAATAAGGTTAGTTTAGGATTAGAGTGAGGGTTAGGTTAAGTTTAAGCAAGTAGTCAATAAGATTGAGGTTAGAATAAGGGTCCATGAAATGAATGTAAGTCTATGTAATGTAGGGTTATGAAAACACAACGTGTATGTTTGTGCGGTTTTTCCCACTTACCAGACTGAGAAACTTCAGTAGTAACTTCAGTTTAAATGGTTATGTATGGACACATAAAAAAGGTTACAGCACACCTATCAAACTCAAGGCCCGGGAGCCAGATGTGGCCCTCTACTTCATTTCATGCGGCCCTCAAGGTCTTATAAGGTTTACTTTGATTTTATTGCCAGATATAATCTGGGTGTCTTAACATCATGAAATGATTTGTTTGAAACTTAAAGAGTCTTTTGTCAGACTAATGCAAATGCAATTCAGTAAGTGTCACTTAAATAAATATAGAATAATACAACTGTTATTTGTAGTCTGCTAAAGATTAATCATTTTATTTTTAGTTCCAACTGGCCATTCGAGGACATCCCCGATGCCACTGTGGCCCCTTTATCAAAATGAGTTTGACACCCCTGAGTTAAAGCTTTGGGACATTTCATAGTTTGTTACCACCCAGGTAAGCTACTAATGTAGCCACAGCTGCCCTAAGACAGTCTGCAAGGCATCATTTACTCTCCATCAACGCTCTCATCACACACTCACTCACACATGTTGTGTTTTCATATTCTATGAGGACATTACATTGACTTAATTTCACGGCCCATTACCTAACTTTGACCTTATACCTGCCTAAAGAACACATATTATGCCAAATCAACTTCTGAGTTTTAATTAACACCTTATTGTAAAGGTGTTTCCTTATTAAAAAATTCTGCTGAAACTTTGTTTGTGAGATATCTTTCATTCTCTCAAAAAAAAAAACTCTGTTCTGAATGTTCCTGATCTGTGATGTCATAGATAGATTCTGCACTGTTTTTAAGTCTATAAATTATTCACACTTGATTTGAGCATTTCTGCTGCACATTAGAGAAGATTGGTTTGATCGCTCACTGTATTTTACTTTAGAGTCAGTAGAACGAGCTCTAATTCAATTCAGTTCAAAGTGCTTTTGCTTTCATAGCAGATTTAAAGGAAGAAAACAACACAAAAAGAATCATATTTAACCTAAACCTAACCTTAACCTTGTTTAAACTTAAAGCCATCTTGCTGATCTCATATGAATGATTTACATCATCTGCTTTTTGTCCCCATAATGTAAGCAGGTCCCCATAAAGTGAGTGTGTATACAACTTTGGGTCCTCACAATACCTGCCCACACGTATGCAGCAGACTCAGCAGACAAAGACATCGTTTATTATTACTAGTGGCTGATCAGCGTAGAAAAAGTCTTGGGAAACTTAAGAAATATTTTCACAAGATTCAAATAGAAGTGAAGGTTGTTTTTCATCACTTGTTAACGTGTCCATTTGTAACAATAGAGCGGATATTTTTGAAGCAAACTAAAGCGTTCTGAGTCTAAGTGCCACTCCTGTAACACTTTACCTCAGCACACAGCACACTGAGAGTAACAGCTCACACAGACACAAATCACATGTTCACAATCATTTCATAACACCTCACCCATAAGACAGCACAGTTTCATAAAAATATCTTTTCTGTCCAGTGTTGTGCTTGCGATATGTTTTAGTAAAGAATGTGTTATAGAGTTCACATTTTAATCAAGTTTAGGGGAAAAGACCAAATGAAATATGTTAATGAACCAACAAAGAAATAATGTTAACTTAAAATAAAAACCACCTTCCTCAACATCAGCAGCTCTAATCTACATTTAATGCAATTTCCATTCAAATTCCATTCCATCTTTTGCATATCTTCGACCTTAATTTTTTTTTTTTTTTTTTTACAGTATTTAGTTGTTTGGGCAGTTCAGCTGTGCTCAAATTAGGTTTGGAGAGAAGCATATTTCCGTTCTCTCCATTCAGAAGTATGCAGCTTTGTGTTCTTCAGTAAGTTTCTTGTTCTATGACTTTGGCTGCAGCACAAGCTTTATAACAGCTTGTCTGTTTGTCGATGTGAACTCATGTGCTTTAACACAGAAAAAGCTCGAGGCTGCAGATTTTCTATTTGACCCCAGCAATGTTTTTTTTTATAAACTGGCCTTGAACATCTGCGACTGACATTGACATCGAGTGAGAGTTTTTTGAAAGTCGGCATCGGCCAAAGAAAAGCCCATATCAGTCGACCTCTGCTCGCCTGATCTTTTAAGTTCTTCTTCTTCTGTTTTCTATTTGCTTTTGTTAATTCTGATGATCCAGTGGCTCCAGAAATTATGACACACATTTATACACTTTAGATCAGAGCTACTCAACTTAATTTTTCAGAAGGCCAGATTTTTTTAAGGTCCATAGCCTCTGGGTCGAATAGGTACACAAAAGTGAGTTGTTTCAAGTGCTAAAGCTTCTGATTTTTAGATCACAATATTTCACACTAGCGTTGAACTAAAATAAACAAGGACTAAACTAGTACAAAGCAAGTCTGAAGAAGAAGAACCCAACATTAAACCAAGTCCAAACCAGGTCTAAGCTGAATTAAATTGGGAAACTAAAATAGGGCCAAATCAGTTCTTAGTCATCAGCCTAACCCAGAGTAAAACCTTGTAATATTGAGAAGATGGCGTGAGGGTCAGATCAGATCGTTTGAGCCTTTAGACTGTTTAGAAGTCAATGAACCTTACTCTGCAATTATTTTGTGTATATTGAGGCTATGACCAAAGAACTGGGGCCTTTCTATGTGGAGTTTGCATGTTATCCTCATATCTGTGTAGATTTGCTGCCACTAACAACATGGACTACAGGTGGAAATTAGCTGTAAAAGCTAGACTCTGTGCTTACAGCTGAGGTACTGGATTTTGTGCTACATTAATGAACGTTTGTTAACTAGTTCCTCGCTCTCCAAATCCTTCAGAACATCCCATTTTGGCCACAGTCTTTTACAGACAGTAGTGAGACTGGATAGTACCACCCAAGCACAGCCAATCAGAGTGCTGCTTTTTTTTCATGACAAAAGTAAAATTATTTGTGATTAGATTCACCACACAGTGATCTGAACATACGACATTTAGAGAGTGGTTTTGGGAGAAAAGACAAGTTGTTCATTTACAACAACAAAAAGTGAGGCACCACAGCTTTAATGTTGTACATTGTTCTAAAAAAATCATGTTTACTCTAGTCATGTGAATGTGTAACGTGTGATCATGTTTTAATCATATCTAATGATTACCAGTGTTGAGGACAGGGCTCTGCAAACTGCGGCTCAAGGGCCACATGTGGCTCTTTTCTACCTGAAACCTGGTTGCATGTTCTAGAAGTCGATAATAGGCAAGAGGGATGTTTTTTTCTATAGTTGACAATGTATTTTTCCAATAAACTTAAAATATATTTTTCACAAATTTAGTATCTGGTTATTTCTGAAGTGACTAGACACATTAACTTTATATAAAAGATTTAAACTGCATTTAAACAATATAATTTATTAGTACTACATTGTGAAACTAAATGAGCAGAAGCAAAGAAGAAAAACTCCCAAATCATTTCTGTCTGATGCTCCTAGACTTTTTGTGGTTTATCTCATCGTATTATGATTATTTTTTTATTCAGTTGCAGTTTCTTCTTACAATAATTTCCTTTAAATCAGTCCAATGTGGCTCTTTTATAGAATTCAGAATACTGAATACCTACAATAAAAAGTATTTTTAGAGCCTTTTTTACCAGTTTGCTCACTATGGGTGTTGAAATACCTAAAGTATTCCTCAGATAAAGTATACAAGTGCAAGTATTTCGTTACTTCCCAGCTCTGATGATAATAACCTCACCTTTGTTTTTTCTTCATTGAAAACAAACATACAAGTCTCCACTAGATAGCGCCATTTGTCTTGAACTGAAAACGCACGAGACATCAACCCAAACACTCCCTGTGCCCTGGTATGTGCTCAGTTTATCCATTCTACTGTTTATGAAAAATGATATGTTGCCTTAGTGTCTTTCTCCAGTTTTCTTGTCATTTCACTCAAAGACGTTCAACTTAAACGCAGCACTTTTTAGTTGGTGCCATTTCCAGCGTCTAAGTCCACATTCCTCACTGCGTAAAGACGCGCAAAAGCATCAAAAACACAATATTTAACCAACGTGTCAGCTCTATAGACGTGTGAAATAAACCCAGGCGTTTAAACGATGATAACTCGAGGTCCTGAGGTTTAACAAGACTATAAATCAATACAAGATGTCCGCACAGCGTGGAAATCAAACCCGAGTCTTTCAAAAGCACTTTTCTGTTCGGACGCTCGTGGCACGCTTTAATGTGCGCGCACGAGGCCCGTTTGTTTGGGTTTCTCCTTCCTGAATTGTTTCCCTTCGGCCAGACGCAGGATGTCTAGTGCTTCCTTTAAGAGCTGATAAAAAGTGTGGAAATATGGCCCTCTGAAAGCGAGCGAAAAATACTGGAAACAAGTCGAGATCTGCATGAAATAAGTGAAAAATCTGATTTAAGAATCTCTTTTGAGCTTTTATCAGCGAGTTTGTACGATTTAAAACAATACAGATGTATAATCTCAAATCTAGTGTTGTCTGAAGACACAGTTTAGTCCTGGTAGTCCTGGTTCAGTTTTAGACCTGGTTAAGTCCTGGCTTTAGTCCTCACCTAGCCCTGGTTTAGACCAATTTTAGATCTGATCTGGTCCAGTTTTAGACCTGATTTAGTCCTGCTTTTAGTCCTGGTTTGATCTCTTTTTACTCCTGATCTAGTCCTGATAGTCTATTTTTAGTCCTGGTTTTGTCCACTTTTAGACCTGGTCCGGTCCTGGTTTCATCTCTTTCAAGTCCTGGTCTAGTCCTGGTTTAATCCAGTTTTAGTCCTGGTTTAGTTCAGTTGTATTACCGGTCTAGTTGGTCTTGGTTTGATCGACTCTTAGTCCAGCTTTAGTTATGGTCTAGTCCCAGTTTAGTCCAGTTTTAGACATGTTTTTTTTTTTCTCTCAGCTTTAGTCTTTGTCTAGGGCAGTTATTGCCTGGTTTACATCTTGATAGTCTTGGTTTAGTATAAAGACAAAACAAAACATATCAAAGTTAAAGTTTTAGTGTTCGTGAATACCAAAAAAAAAAAAAAAAAAAAAAAAAAGTTGATAGAGATTTTCAAACAAGTCTTTCTTTTTGACCATCTTCATGAATTTGCCTGATCTTTATTTCAAGATAAGTCTAACGTAAAAAACACTTCTGTTCTGTCTCGGTACAAAAGCGAAAGTTGCCCTCTCGTGAGCCCAGGGGGAGGCAGATCCCCAAAAAGCAACAGCAGCGGCGCCTGGGAGGAGTCCACATGCTTTTTCTCTCTCCTTTTTGCATGTTGACACGTGAAACTTTCCTGAACACTTAGTTGGTGTTTGCTGCTTTCGGCTAACGGTCCAGTGCGCGCCTGAACACATCTGATGGAGCTAAACTAACACTTTTTTTTTTTTTACAATATGCACGAGGAAGAAGGGACGAAATAAAGAAAAGTAGTGTTGAAAGTTTGCTCGCCTTTTGCCTCAGCTCGACTCTGACTCGCGGGACCAATGGCTGCTCAGTGCGATACTTTGTACTTGCAGCAGTCGGACCAGGGCTCCAACAGTGAGCGGAGCACCGACTCTCCTCTGCCCGGGTCCGAGGAGGACATGTGCGGCCCTCATCCAGACCCGGAGTGGATGGAGGAGCGCTTTCGAGTGGACCGGAAGAAGCTGGAGCTCATGTTGCTGGGTGAGTGACTTTTATATGCTTTATGTGCTTGTTTTAAACCCTTTTATATTTGGAATGCTTGTGCAAACTCATTTACAATAGTTAAATCTGAAATAACCGTGTTAATTGCGTGTTAACTGTACTGAAAAACGTGAGCGTGGTCGGCGCGTGACCAGCAGCAAATCAATTAGGCCGAGCCAATTAAATGCGTCAATTCCCCTCTTTGCCCTTTCAATTAGCGTCAGCCTCAAGCTCGACTGTGATGATTGGAGCGAACGTGGAGCTCTGTGTTCTGAGAATAATAATGACAAACTACAGTGAAAGTGTTTACAGTACAGTTTAATCTGTAAGAGCAGACTTACATTGGTTTTACAGCTGGTCAGATTTTGTATTATATCAAAATCAAATTCATTAATAAAGCACATTTAAAAACAGCCAAAGCTTACCAAAGTGCTGCACATAATGATAAAAACAGAAACATAAAAAAATCAACAATGACAA
Organism: Mugilogobius chulae; assembly: GCA_038363315.1. Taxonomy (NCBI): domain Eukaryota; kingdom Metazoa; phylum Chordata; class Actinopteri; order Gobiiformes; family Gobiidae; genus Mugilogobius; species Mugilogobius chulae. The sequence continues at coordinate 28,822,113 of CM076407.1, forward strand.
ATGCCTTTGAGGGGTTCTCAAGATTGAGTTAACAAACAAAAAGTTAGAAAACGAGCTACCTCTGTCCCAGAGCATGTCCCGTAGCATTATTAGACCTCCTCTCTGTCCCAGAGCATGTCCCCTAGCATTATCAGACCTCCTCTCTGTCCCGGAGCATGTCCCATAGCATTGTTAGACATTCTGACTGCCCGAGAGCATGTCCCATGGCATTATTGGACCTTCCCTCTATCCCACAGACTGACCTAGAGCATTGTTAGACGTTCCCTCTGCCCCAGAGCACTGTCCACCCTCGTTCTGTCCCAGAGCATTGTCCTTCTGTCCAGAAGGAGGGGTGCATGATCCAGTTTTTTCAGTTCTGATATCAATTTTGATATTTTGGCCTAATGTATCTGCCGATGCTGATATCAGCTGATACCTTTGTAGAGATTGGAAACAGTTTTTCTTATGGAAAACATAAAACATATAAAATTGGATCATATAGTGTAACTACCTGTTATTTTTTGTGCAAGTAACAACCTAACAGTTATCAAATGAGATCTTAGGAGATGTCCTGAATAAACATCTGCCAGTAAATGTGTTTCATTGCCTCCAATTATTGGAACAACCAGAACATTGCCTGGGACAATATCATAGCTGATACTCGATCCAGCGAAATGTCATCTGGTATTTCGATCTCAGTATTGGATTGGTGCATCCATTGTCCCTCTGTCCCAGGGCTCTGACTTTAGATCCTCCTTCTGTCCTAGAGCACTGTCTTTAGATCCTCCTTCTGTCCTAGAGCACTGACTTTAGATCCTCCTTCTGTCCTAGAGCACTGTCTTTAGATCCTCCTTCTGTCCTAGAGCACTGTCTTTAGATCCTCCTTCTGTCCTAGAGCACTGACTTTAGATCCTCCTACTGTCCTAGAGCACTGTCTTTAGATCCTCCTTCTGTCCTAGAGCACTGTCTTTAGATCCTCCTACTGTCCTAGAGCACTGTCTTTAGATCCTCCTTCTGTCCTAGAGCACTGTCTTTAGATCCTCCTTCTGTCCTAGAGCACTGTCTTTAGATCCTCTTCTGTCCTAGAGCACTGTCTTTAGATCCTCCTTCTGTCCTAGAGCACTGTCTTAGATCCTCCTTCTGTCCTAGAGCACTGTCTTTAGATCCTCCTTCTGTCCTAGAGCTAGGGCTGGGCGATCTGGGAAAAATATAATCACGATTTTTTTTCTCATATCGATCGATCTCGATTTTCGATTCGATTTAGCTTAACCTTTTCAAAAACAAATGAAAAATGCCATTCATGAAGATAAACGAAACTAAAACTTTTATTATGTCCCATTTATGATATTTTTTTAAGCGTTATATCATTATTCTGTCTCTAAGATTGACTTTTGCTCCAAACTACACATTTTTATTGACAAAAGTTCGGTTTTCGATCTTTCGATTCAAAACCCACCACCAAATAATTGACGATTCGTTTCGATTCGATCTCGATCTCTCGATTTTTCGATTAATGGCACAGCCTACCTAGAGCACTGACTTTAGATCCTCCTTCTGTCCTAGAGCACTGACTTTAGATCCTCCTTCTGTCCTAGAGCACTGTCTTTAGATCCTCCTTCTGTCCTAGAGCACTGTTGTTAGATTATCTTTCTCTGCAAAGAAAAACTCCTCCAAAACCTATTTTAATTATTAAACTAACATGGATGCTGGCAAAATAATCTTGACTTGTTTCTCTCATTGATGCAGTTTCTTAGTCTTTACTATCTCCGGTGTGTAAAGTATGAGATCATCTGTACGTTTCCAAACATTAAAGCTTGTATGTACAGTAAGGTCACATATAAATAAATCATGCAAAGATCTCTTCCTGACATGTTTTGATCCTAAGTTCAGACAGACTTGTTCTTTAAGCATCCTTCACCTTTAGCCTGACTCACATTAGCGCACACGGCTCTCTGGAGAATCCCGGTCGTGGTCCTCGCTGCTTGGCTCCTCTGCACATTCCACACCGCTCCATGTCATTCCCAATCCTTCCAGGAAAACAACATAAGTGAGACCGGCCCTCCGACGACACTCCGGACATGCCTCAGACTTACACATCCAGTATAAATACGTATCATTATGGACTTACACTATCGACGATGCAGGTACGAGGCTGCAGCTGTGGGTGGATTTAAGCCCTCTACTTGTACTCATCTACTGTGACCTTTGACCCCTGGCCTTGAGAAAACATTTTGAAAACTTGTTCTGTAGGTTATAGTTGTTTATTTTGGAATTGTACATGACTTTAGATGATAAATATTTTAGCCTTGATTACTTATCCTTTTACAGAATACAAGTTTAGACTAAGACAACATTTAAAAGATTCTTTGAAGAAGTTTAGTATTACAAACTCTTAAAAGGAAACTAATAATAAGTTTAGACGAGGGATGGAGCGATTCATTTAGGTCATGGTTTGATCCAGTTTTCATTTTTGCAGCCACAGTTTTCGTACATTCTTTTTTATCTTGAAACACAAAAGAAACCACAATAAATTGCACTTAAAGCAAAGCAACTGTTATTAGTGCTCATATCTAGTGTCCATACTTAGAAGTCCACCATCAGTTGTTAATGCAACATAATAATGCACATTAAGTCAGGTCTTGCACAAGTTCACGCTTTGTTTCTTCATAAATCATGGCTATTATTGTATTATTTGTTATATACATAGTGTGTGTAGGTCAGTTGCTAAACGGATATGTTCTGGCCTTTCGATTTGATTGCTGCATACTTCGAAGTTTGAACAATTTTCAAAGTTTTCAAACTCTTTTCCATCACTATATTGACCCTATTTTGTCCCGCCCACTTTTCTAGGAATTGTACTTCCTGCTTAGCTGCATTTAGCCTGTAGACTTCAGACGAGGTTTTATTTGAACTGTTATTACATATGTTTGAAATTGCCCCACAAGACAGACGGACAAACATGTAAACTACCGTAACAGAGCTAAACAGGAAGTGCAAATCCTAGAAAATAGGGTCAATAGATTCATTGAATTCATTTCTTCAGTGTTTAAGCTTTACATATAGTGATGATGTGATTATGTCATAAGACCAGATGATGAGCGTCATCAAGTATCTTTTTTATAAGTGGATCACTTCTACCTTTTTTTTGTTTAAAGTAACCTAATGGTGGAATATATTTATACAGTATAACAAACGGAAATGACAAATGCAAATGTTGTTTTGGAGAAAAGTGAAACACTGAGTGCATGGTATATAATTAAGTGAAAATGTTCTGGGCGATTTGGGAAACAATTTAATCACATATTTTCCCCCCTAATATTGATTGACTTTGATGTTTTTATAGATTCTACTTTGTGGTTTTAAAAAAAGTTAAAATGGATTATGGTTATAATTTCTGGAATATAAGATAAACAGATTTCTAATCTCCTTTTATCTTATATTCAACAATCAATCAGTCAATCTGGCTTCTGCTCCAAACCACATGTTTTTACTGACAGAGGATTAACTGTGGAGAAAGCACCAGTCAAATAATGAACCATTGATTCTTAGTTTCTTATTTATTTTTCTTATTAAACTTGTGATGAAAAATAGAGATGGTCCGCACAGCAAGTATAGCTCCCATAGTTATTTATTTGCTTAACCCAGTGACGTTTCGGGCGTCCTGCCCTTCATCAGACATGAATGAGCTAAGACACACCTGAATCTTATATACAACCATCAAGCTGGTCACGTGAACAGGATGTGACCCAATAGGTCAATATGAGATATTGTAGAAATATACAAAATATACATGTGTACATATTTACATAGAAAATACACTTTTAAAAAAAAATCATGATGCTCTACACACTTCAAGGGGTACCCCGTCATAAAGTATAGCAAGATGATCTTAGGTTTTGTCAAATGCATCTTAACTATGAAAAGGCAAGCAAAAACATATTTATGTGGTGGCCACCAATTTAGACAACACAAAGACATTTTGGAAACCATATTTGAAGCTGGAAGGACACATTAACAAACAAACTGCAGAGGACGTACACAGTTATGATTATACAGTATATATGTTACAGGCAAAGTTGATAATCCAGGCATTCTATAGAATGCCTAGGCATTCTATAGAATGCCTGGTGTTTTCAGGCAAAGTAGGAAATAAATGTGTTATTCTCTACTTTGCCTAGGCATTCTATAGAATGCCTAGGCATTCTAAAGAATGCCTGACAACTTTTAGGCAAAGTAGAGAATCTCTGCCAAAGCATAATTTCTTGGAATTCAAACGGAAAACCCGTACATATTTAATAAAAAAAAAAAAAAAAAAAAAAACATCCAAACTAGGGCCAGTGGAACTATGTAATACTAATTTTGTCCATCTAAGGAAAATTTGGGCACCTCTGCAAAGCCTTACTTTGTTGCTGCAGTTGTGATGGTTGTTGTGTTTGTGGTCAGCTGTAGACATGGTTGTGGTTCTGTTTTTTTTTTTTTTTTTTTTTTTTTAAGGCTAATTTGCAAAATGTTATAAATTTGTTAAAACATTTAGCAAAATTGTATTTATCTATTGAAAGAAAACAACTGGATTATGAACATTAGTTGCCATAACCAACACAACCACCAACCATCCTTTACAACAGACCTGGGCAAACTGCGGCCCGGGGGCCAAATGCGGCCCGCGACCAGTTTCAGTCAGGCCCCTGGCATGTTTCTGAGAAACACAAATGTATGATATAGTTTAAGAGACAACCCATGAAAAGCTTTTTTTTCCAATATTAAACTTGAACTTTTATTAAATGAAATTGTGATTTGGATCATGGAACATTGTTATAAATATAAAAATCTATTGTGTGTTTTTATGCAAACATCTGACGCAAGTCCAAGTCCTGATAATTTTTAGCACAATTACGATTTTAATCTTATAAAACTAAATATATATTTTTTTCTTATACTAAAGTTGGGGTATCCATAATAAATGCAGGACTGTAAAAAATGCGACCTCTGATTACTGTCTGAATCGAAAACCAAAGAAATTTAAGTCTAATTAGAAGCCAAATGCTGCACTCTGATTAGCTGAGCTTGGGTGGTCCTCTCCCTTTTCTCTTTGCTGTCTGTGAAAAGAGGTTTTTAAGGCATAATTACAACCAAAAATGAATATATGTCGATATTAACCATGCATCAAAGGATTTATAAGCGTATGCATTCAGATTTGAAGAATTGTGTTTGCAGTCTGAAAAGCAGCTACATCACCTTTAATGAGGTTTTTTTTTTTTCTTTTCTAGTAAAATCATAACTTTCTTAATCTTTGACTTTATTTTCATAAAAAAGATTAGCTTAATCTCAAAATGTTTTAAGTTTGTTATGGCAGAGCAAACCTTTTATTTGTGCTGCTCTTATATATTATGTCGAAGAAATGTCAATAATAAGAACCACTGTTGTGGTTTGGATGTGGCCCTCAAGTCAAAATACAGTAATTGCCCAGCCCTGCTTTACAACATACCCATAACCAACCATTTCCACAACCACCCTCACCAGCACTAACAACCAACCAACCAACCACTCCCACAACCACCAATCATAACCATCAATCACAACCAACCACAACAAAGCACCAACCACCAACCACAACCACCAACCACAACAACCACCAACCACAACAACACCAACCACAATCACAAACCACCACAACAACCAACCACAACCACCAACCACAATCACAGCCACCAACCACAATCACAACCACCAACCACAACAACCACCACAACAACCAACCACAACCACCAACCACAACCAACCACAATCACAACCACCAACCACAATCACCAACCACCACAACAACCAACCACCAACCACAATCACAGCCACCAACCACAATCACAACCACCAACCACAACAACCACAACCACCAACCACAACCAACCACAATCACAACCACCAACCACAATCACAACCACCAACCACAATCACAACCACCAACCACCACAACAACCAACAACAACAACCAACCACAATCACCAACCACAACAACCAACCACAACCAACCACAATCACCAACCACAACAACCAACCACAACAACCAACCACAACCAACCACCATCACAATCACCAACCAGAACAACCACCAACCACAGCAACCAACCACAACCACCAACCACAGTCACAACTACCCCGCAACCAACAACAACCACTTCCGCAATTAGAGCTAGACAATATATGAAATTTTAGATAATATTGTGAATGTTGTTTTGAATATATGCAAAACTTGGATATTGAGCATATAATAGAAAAAACTGCTTTGAAAAATTTTGCTTAAAATTACAAATGAAAAAAAAAAAAAAAACAATATCTAAATACATTATAGAAACATGACATTTTCAACCATTTTAATATTTGCACTCTTTCATTGGTGTCTTAACAAAATTTGTAATGGAAATTGAACTTTCTTCTTTTTTTTTAGCATGTCAAAATCTTGTTTACTTGCATATTTTCTTGCGTAACCAATCAGACCAACTTAAACATGGCAAGGCTTTGCAGAGGTGCCAAAACATTTCTTCAGCATTTTTTTTTTTTTTTTTTTAACTTAAATGAATAAATACAATTTATTTGCACTCATATTTACAACGAAATTATCTCTTAATGGGTTTTAGGGGAATGGACTTGATATTTGAAACAATAAAACAAAATGTAAAATGTAATCAAATAAATACTCAAACATCAGCATGTCAAATTAGTCCCACTGGAGGGCTAAGTTTGGCCCTTGGGCCCTAGTTTGGATGTTATTTAATTAAAATTGTATTTGTTTGTTGTTTGCATTTCAAAAAGTTATGCTTTGTCAAAAATTCTCTACTTTGCCTAAAAGTTGTCAGGCATTCTATACAATGCCTAGGCATTGTATAGAATGCCTAGGCAAAGTAGATAATAACACATTGAAAAGTGACTTCCGTTTCCGGTCGGCAGCATGTGGACTGAGCAGCGTGAATAGAGACGCTTAAAAGCTACAAAAATCCCATTTTTGGCACTCTGGAAATGAACTTTTGAACTCTACTGACCCGTAAAGGGAATGAATCTGCGCTCCGGGGCTACAACTGAACATACAGTCCTAAAAACAAAGACAAGGAGACGGAAACCTAACAAACTGTTGGCCATGGCCTCTGACGAGGAACAAACAATGAAGGAGATGATTAAAGATCTACAAAAGGACATCACCAAACAGTACACGGATCTTAAACAAGATATTGATCATTTCAGAAAAGAGACAAAAGAACTGCACGGAGACGTCAAAGAAATTCGTGTGGAAATCTGTGAAATAGCTAAGAAGCAAGAAGAAGCGGAAAAAAGAATAAATGAACTGGAGGAGAGAGAAGCACTCGTTCATACGCTTTTAACTTACGCTATGTCCGAACAGCAAAGCATGAGAGAAAAAATTGACTACTTGGAAAACAAATCTCGTCAAAATAATATTCGGATATATCAAGTCAAGGAGGGAGCTGAAGGCGCGGATATGGCTGGTTTTGTTACGCGTCTTATAACCGAAACATTGGGAATCCCTGCCACTGAGTTGTTTGTGACAGCAGCGCATCGCTCCCTGACCTCGATGCCCAGCGCCGACGCACCTCCACGCTCCATAGTGGTGCGCTTTCTGCAGTGGAACACACGGCAACGAGTACTACAGTCTGCCTGGAAAAAGAGAAACATTAGACTCGGTGAAACCCAGATTTATTTTGATCGAGACTACTCGCAGAAAGTGCAGCAAGAACGGGCACTTTATGCTCCACTAAGACGACAACTGCGTGAAAAAAATATCAAGTCTCATATCCTTTTCCCGACTAAACTAAAAGTGTTCACGGAGGATCATACAACGATATTTAATTCACCGGAGGAAGCTATTGAGGAGTTGATGGCTCAAGGACTGCTTAAAGAACGCCCACCACCCGCAAAGAAAAGACTCCCTAAATCATCTCTCTCCAACTCGGGACTGTCAGTGGATGAAAAAAGATGAATGAACTCCTAAAAGAGCTGCAAAGAAGAACTCTGACACACCAAAGACTGTAACCCCTAAGCAACAGTGTACAAGAGGTAATATAGCAGGCCTGCTGATTTGGCTATGTGCAGGTGATTTTTTTTTTATTATTATTTTTTTTTTCTCTTTTTTTTTTAAAGAGAAGTTTACATAAAATGAAAATTAATAGCTTCCCTGAAAATTTTTCTTTTTTTTTGTATGTTAAATACTAGGCTATCGAAAAACCTAAAACAGGGACAACTTCAGTTAAAGGTATTAAATGTCAGGCCTGCCAAAAAACTATTATTATTCCCTTTTAGTTCATCAATGAAAGAACATAGTATATTTAGATGAACAAACCTTTGGGATTGATTAAAAAAAAAAAAAAGAGAAAAGCTGTCTACCCCCCCTACTGGACAATCTATTTTTGTCCAAGATTCCTAAAGAAAAATAAGGAATCAACTCCCAGGCGGACGGAAAAAGTCTGCAATTTTTGGAAGTCAAAAGCACAAATTAATTTGATACACAATTCACTTTTTGTCTTTTATTTTTATTGCTTTAATTTTTTTTTTTCTTTTTTTTTTTTCCTTCTTTTTCTTTTTTTTTCTACCCTTCTTCCTCCATCCCAAAAAAAAAAAAAACGTTTTCAAATGGAAAACAAATGAAATAAATATCATCTGTAACTAATTATTAACACAAAAACATACAAAACATGGCTGTGAATATAATAACATATAATGTGAACGGCTTGAATAAAATAATAAAAAGAAATAAAGTATTAAAACAAATAAATTTATTAGGAGGTAACATAATATTTCTTCAAGAAACAAGACTAACACCACAAGAACATGAAAAACTTGGAAAACTCTTTAAGTCCCAAGTGGCCTACTCATCCTTTCATTCTTCAAGAAGAGGAGTTATAATAATGATAAAAAAAATCTAAATTTTAAAGTTGAAAAAACAATAAAAGATAAAGATGGTAGATTTGTCCTGATTGTTGGACACATTGATGAAGAGTACCTAACATTAATTAACATATATAACCCCCCTGAGGAAGGAACAAATGTAATAGAAAAAATTATTAAACTAATAATGGAGCATATAAAAGGTACTCTAGTTCTCGGTGGTGATTTTAACCTATTGATGAATGAAAAGATGGATTCTCAAAGCAAAGTTAAGCATAAGGCCCATAATGATGCTATAATGATGAAAAGGTTTTCAAATGACATAGGATTATCAGATGTATGGCGAACATTTCATCAAACAGAGAGAGACTTCACATATCTATCACCAGTAACAAAAAACTACTCAAGACTGGACTATTTTTTTATGTTTCAAAAGATATAACAAGTGTAAAAAACATAAAAATTGAATCCAGGTATTTATCAGATCATGCCCCAGTACAAATGGAATTATGCTTGAGAAAAAAAAAAAAGTGGGGCAATATCTGGAGATTTAACAATTCTTTATTATTAAAAGATGAATTTAAGGTAAAAATTAGAACAGTAATTAAAGACTACATAGAGTTAAATAGTACTGAGGAAATAAATCCAGTGATGCTTTGGGAAGGAGCAAAGGCAGTGATAAGAGGAGAAATAATAGCTTATGCATCTTTTTACAAAAAACAAATTGAGCAGGAGAAGAAAGAACTTGACAAAGAGATTAAACAAAATGAAAAAATCTATAAAAAATTTAAAAATGCTTCTGTTCTAAGTAAATTAGAAGAAGCTAAAAGAAAAATGAATAATTTATTAAATCTTGAAGTACAAAAAGATCTGTCAGTCTTAAGACAAAGTCACTATGATGGAGGTCCCCGTGCTGCAAAAATTCTAGCATACAAACTTAAAAAACAACAAAAGGCAGCTCTGGTGGAACAAATTAATATAAACTCAGAAACATTAAGAAAGTCAGAAGAAATTGCAAACCAGTTTGCTAAATTCTATGAGAATCTTTATAAAACAAATAAAAACCAGACGACAGAGGAAAACATATCGAGTTTTTTTAAAAAAATACACCTTCCCAAAGCAACCACAGAACAAAATAATAGACTTACAGAAAAGGTTTCTGAAAAAGAAATCCACACTCATATTAATAATCTAAAAAAAGCATAAATCACCTGGTTGCGATGGTTTTACAAATGAGTTCTATAAAGAATTTAAACAAGACATTTTTCCACTTATACACAAAGCTTTTAATTACGCTCTTGAAAATAATATCTGGGCAACCACATGGAATTCTGGAATTATAACTGTTGTCCATAAACCAGGTAAAAACAAAACCGATTGTGCATCTTACAGGCCAATTAGCCTGCTAAACACAGATCACAAACTCTTATCATCAATATTGGCCAGTAGATTATCAAAAATTATACCAACTCTTGTAAAGCCTGACCAAACTGGATTTATAGGTCAAAGATACCTTATTGATAATATCAGAAGAACCTTAAATGTCATACATATAGCACAAAAACAAAAAATACCAATAGGCATCCTCACACTTGACGCGGAGAAGGCCTTCGATAAGGTCTTGTGGCCGTATTTATTTGAAACTCTGGCGAATTTTGGTTTAGATAACACCTTTATTAACTGGATGAAAGCTATGTATAAGAACCCCATTGCTACTGTAAGAGTAAATGGAACCATATCTAATTGCTTTAAAATTTCTAAAGGATTAAGGCAAGGTGATCCATTGTCTGGAATTATGTTCGCTTTATGTATAGAACCACTTGCTGAATACATAAGAACAGACAGTAACATCACAGGATTACACGTTGGTAGTGAAAATCATAAGTTGTCATTATATGCAGATGATATTATTGTTTATCTCTCAAATCCAGAAGCTTCATTATCTTCATTGATGGAATTAATTCAAAAATTTGGAAGTATATCAGGATATACATTAAATATAGATAAATCAGAGATAATGCTAATTAGCTGCTCCGTAAAGGAAGAATTTAAAAAACAATATTTATTCCAGTGGGATAAAGACATGATACACTACTTGGGAATTAATATCCCAAAAGATTTAGATAAATTATATAATAAGAATTTTGAAGAATTAATAAATACAATTAAACAAGATTTTAATAAGTGGTCCTTGATACCATTCTCTCTATGGGAAAAGATTAAAATTATACAAATGAATATACTTCCAAGATTTTTGTTTCTTTTTACTGCTCTGCCTATTTATATTTCCTCCACTACCTTTCGACAATGGGACACTTTATTAACTAAATTTATATGGAATCACAAACGTGCAAGAATCTCACTAAATTACTTGAAATTAGAAAAAAAAATTGGGAGGATTGCAACTTCCAAATCTTAAAACCTATTACCAAGCAGCACATATAAGAAATATTATTGAATGGATGACAGGAAAGTACAAACTAAGTGGAGAGAGTTAGAAGAGTATTGTGAACATGTCCCACTCAATACTCTACCTTTTATTAAACACAAAAAGGTAGTGATGGAAAAAATAGAAAATAAGTGGGTTGTAGAAACAATAAAGGTATGGAAACAAGTATTAAGGGAACAAAAAATTGAAAACTGTATCTTACTTAGACAAATTGATAATGATCCTGAATTTGTACCAAATAAATCTGATCAAACTTTTCATAAATGGAACAATAAGGGACTATTCATATTTGGTCAATTAATAGGAGAATCAGAAATGAAATCATTTGAACAAATTGCTGAAAAATTTGCAATACCCAACTCCCATTTATTTAGATATCTTCAAGTTCGTAGATATGTCCTTGATTCACTGAAGAATAAGAAAATTGAAGAGATACACCCACTTATTAAATACATGATCAGAACACATGACGCGGATATTGGAAAAAAACTACTAACAAAGATAGTCAAATTTATTAGAGGGGGAAAAGCCAGAAATCCTAAATAAGATAAAAAATAAATGGGAAACAGAATTATTAGTAGAAATATCGCAAGCAGAATGGGAGCAAATCTGTATAAACATTCATAAAACAACAAACTCAAATTACTGGAAGGAATTTGCTTGGAAGATTATAAATCGTTTTTTTATAACACCAATTATGCAAATGAAATATAAAAATATGTCCGCGAAATGTTGGCGACAGTGTGGAGAACAGAGAGCAGACCATAGTCATGTGTTTTGGTCATGCAAGGGCATAAAAAATCTTTGGGAAAAATCCATCATTGAATTAAATGAAATGTTTAATACTACTTTTGAACTTAATCCATTAACTTTATTGTTGGGAAAAACCCCAACGAATGTAAAAAAAGAAGATCTCCATCTATTTTTAATAATACGAATAACTATTATTAAACAAATTACAAAAAACTGGCAAAAAATTGATATACCTGATTTAAAATGGAAAGAATCAATCAGTAAAATATATGAAATGGAAGAGATAACAATGAAACTAAGAGACAAAATTGAAGAATTTAAAAATGGATGGAAAATCTGGAATGATTATATACAATGAAAAAGTGTGTAAAACTCAGTTTTGTCGCTAATATAATATAAGAGCAATGTTGGTGTTGATGTTGTTGTTCGATTTTTTTTTTTTTTTTTTTTTTTTTCTTTCTTCCCGATGCCTCCAAAGTGTGCAGGAATAGGACTGTAGATAGATGCATATGATATCTACTGTATATGCAAATGGTAATAGTAATGGGTAGAGGTGTAGATTATTATTATTTATTTATGTATTTTATTTTATTTTATTCTATTTCTTTTTGCATGTATATGTATGTATATTGTATGTGTAGATGGGTGTATAAACTATATATGTGCGCGTGTGTGTATGTGCTGTATGAATATATATATTGCATTTGTACGTACAGTGTGCCTACATCCATGTATGTATGTGCACATGTATGGGTATGTATGTGTATGTGTGCATATGTTCATGTATATGTGTATGTATGTGTGAGTATATGACGCAGGTATTTATACATGCATGTGGGTATTTATGCTGTATGTGTATATGTGTATGTGTATGTATGTATGTATGTATATATATATATATATGTATATGTATGTATATATATGTATATATATATGTATATGTATGTGTGTATGTGTGTGTATATGCATATATACATATACATGTTTGAGTATATGTGTTTGTGTGTGTGTCTATACATATGGATATGTACTGTATATATATGCTTCTTTATATTATTTTATTTGTAAAAAAGAAAAGAAATTTGTTAAGTAACAGAAGATAAGTTTTAAAACACTTAAAAAAAAAAAAAAAAAAAAAAATAACACATTTATTTCCTACTTTGCCTGAAATCACCAGGCATTCTATAGAATGCCTAGGCATTCTATAGAATGCCTGGATTATCAACTTTGCCTGTAACATATACACCCCACTGTAGTATAGATGTCAACACATGTCTGAGGAGTCATAGGAACGGTCTTATATCGAAGTCTTCATTGAGTCCTTTTGGGCTCAATGTGTCCAAGGTATAGATCCAGAATGCTTCCCTTCTTATTAAACTTGTCCCACTGACAGTAAGTGCAAAAATATGTTATTATATCCTTTTAGAATTAAATTCTTAAAAACTACTAGTTTAAAGGAGATCTATTGTGTTCTTGCATGTATTTATAAAAAAAAAAACTTAAGCATAACTAGAATCATAATTCACAACTTGTTCATTGTAAAACACAAATTTAATCTAAAATCCAGAATCTGACCTTTTTTTGTAATCACAAATAAATAAAGACAAGTGGGTGGGGATAGGTGGTAGGTGAAAACAGGCGTTTTCTGAGTGCTGGAGCATCAGCTACAGGACAAAAAAAATGTATGAATCAATCCACATATAACTTTAAATAAACTGATGAACCACATATTTTAAATGACAACTTCTGTTGAGAGAAATGTGGCTACATGAAAATTTTGAACCCTACATTCTTTTTTACTTATGAACTTGAATATTTGAGAAACAGTACAGTCCAACAGTAAATGGAGACAAGTGAGTGGAGATAGGTGGTAGGTGAAGACGGGGATTTCCTGAGCACTAGAGCATCAGCTGCAGGACAACACAATATTACTTAAACAGTCAGGAATCAATACAAATACAACTTTGGGTAAAGTAATGATGAGAGAACACTGATGAAAAAGTAGATTTTACATAATAGGTCTTCTTTAAAACATATTTTCAATTTGTCAAACAGTCCTAAGAGATGACTAGTATTACTATATCACTACAGGATTCACTTCTAATCATATTTAGAATCTACTAATCTGCGTTATAGTGTGTATGAGATCATGTTGTGTGTGTAAGCGTGTGTTTATAACCCCACATGAATGAATGAAGTCATCTGGTGCATCACATACACTCAGGGATTCCCCATGTTCAAGCAGATCCAGTCGACTTTCCACGGCTCCACAATCCGTATTTGACTCATTCTTTTTGTTCCATTTGCATCACAACTCGATGGAAAATCTAAACTGTTTGTACGCAGCCGTTCCAGATGTATTGTGTCGAGCAGACCTGGTGGTTTTGGAGCTTTGGAGGCCCTTAAACTGAGTGTAACGTGACAACAGAACTGCTTTATGGCCGTCCTCATGGCACAAGGGAGCAGGAGTCACCGGTTAATGACCTGCAGACCCCGACACGCCGCTGAAAGCTTGAGAGATGCTTTTATGTGCGCAAAGAAACCCCAGCAGGCCTTTTGTGTTAAGGATGGCACTGTGGGAAAGAAGTAACATTTTCACCGTGAGCTGATTCGCCAATTTGAGCGTTTTATTGCAAGGCTCAGCACAGAAGTGAGAGAGAAGAGACAAATGTGCCAGGAAGCTTTGTTACAGTAAGAATCGCCAAGAAGTAGCAAACATGTTTCAGCTTTGGTCTAAAGAGCACTGGCAATAAGTCAGATAAACAAAGCTTCATATTATTGAAATGCAAATATGAATATTACAATGTTAGATAATATTGTGAATTGTGTCATTTTGAAAAGATATATTGTGCAGTGAAAAAGAATAATTCTACAAAAATAAATAACTGTTTGTATATAGCAGAACAGAATAATGTTGTCACGATATTAACATTTCAAACTCTTTTTGATACTTTGAAAACTCTATACCAATTTTGATGCCACGGTACCAACTTTTTAAAATATATTATTAGTATAATATCTTATGATTATAATAATATACTGTATGTTTGTATTATTTATATATATTTTTTATTTGATTAGTGTAGGGGTGCATGGTAGCCAAGTGGTTAGAACTCTGGCTTCATAATAAGGAGGTCATGGGTTCGACTCCCGGGTTGGATCATATCAACATCTCACAGTCTCTCTGGGTGGAGTTTGCATGTTCTCCCCGTGTCACCTCCGGGTACTCCGGTTTCCTCCCACCGCCAAAAACATGCATGTTTTGGTTAATTGGGCATCACTGTAAATTGCCCTTAGTGAATGACTGAGAGAGTGAGTGTTTGTCAGTCTAACCCTGCGGCAAGTTGACCACTGTCCAGGCTGTTCCCCGTCTAAGGCCCAAAGTCACTGGGATAGGCTCCAGTCACCCACGACCCCTAATGGAATTAAGCGGTAGAAAATGAATGAATGAATAGTCGCACTGTGTAACTTTTTGACCAAAAATTGAATAAGAACATGATTTTGATAATCAGAAGCACTAAGTAAATAATCCAAAACTGTGTTTTTACTTTCAGTGGGCTTCTGTAGTCACAGAATAGACTGGTATTTGGCCGAGAGGAGATCCTCCTCTGAAACGATTCCATAGAAAAGCGATTCCTGTAGCTATATTTTTTCGCATAAAATGTGCTTTTCTCCATTCAGAATGTACTAAATTATGACTTTCTATTTCTACTGAGTTGTGTTGTTGACTTTTCAACTCCAGAAAGTTTAAAATATTATGAGTTTATGATTAATCTGACTCATTAATCTTTACATTAAGACTGGGCTATGTTCTGTTATCAAACACATTTGCTGTTGATACATTATATGTAGGCGTTATGCAGTATTTGATATTTCATTATTTCTATTGGTTCAGAAAGGAGGAGGGGGCGGGGCTTAGATTGTGCAGAGAAAGAGAAGGACACAGCCATTGACACAGTTGAATTTCTTTCTTCTGTTTGAAGAGTCAGCATCAGTCTTGTGATGAAAAAATTAAATGATAATGACTGAAAGTACAATTAGTGACAGTTTGGAGGTTAGGACATGATGTTTGTTGTCAGATTGTTCTATAAAACAATATGTTTTTTCGAACTTAACCTGATATTTCTCTGCAATCACAAATGTTAGAAACATAAAGACTGGTAGAGAGCTCTCACTTTGCTGTGGAAGTGTGTTAAAGAGTAAAACAGTCTCTAGGCTAAATCCTCTATCTGCTGCTCTGTCTGAAGACTGAGAAGCCGGAGAAGATGTTTAAAAACAATACTTGATACTTGTTCAAATAGGTATCGAGCATTGACACCAGTTTTAGTGTCGATTAGTATCAAGGTATTGATTTTTTTTTTTGACAACCCAGAACAGGAACTTAATTATAATCTGAAAATAATTGGAGATTGCTGCGCAGTTGTAATTAATTTGACAAATATGACATTATGACAGACAGTAAAGCTGCATGATGGTTACAGCTTTGGCTTCACAATCAGGACATTGTGGGTTCGACTCCCTGTTGGAGCCACATAATCATCTCTCTGGGTGGAGTTTGCATGTTCTCCCTGTGTTACGTGGGTTTTCTTCATTCACTCCAGTTTCCTCCCACCTCCAAAAACATGTTTAGGTTCATTGAGCATCACTGTAACCTTTCCCAGTGAATGAATAAGAGCGCAAATAGGTTGTCTGGGAAATTTAGAAGATTTTATTATTTTTATTTTTTTTCACAACCCACTTCTGGCCCAGAGTTAAATGTGATGTTGTTTACCAGTCCAGAGTGTGTGTGGTGCTGATATAGTAGAGTGTGACTCCCAGCGGGCTCGTACGCTGCACTGACTCTGTCCATGCATTTGAGCCACATTCTTACAGGCTAACTGCCACCACAACCTGCAATTAGACCAAGTCGAGCATTTTCTTCATTCAACTAATTTGTTTTCCTGCTAAACCACTGCTATTATTGGTTAGCTCTGTCACAGAATGGAAAAGAAGTCACACACAGGTACTTTTTACACTTGACTAAAGCTATTCTTTAGACAAATGAACCACGTGTTTGTTTTTTTGTGAATATGTGTGTGTTTGTTTGTGGACTTAGTTAGATATTACAAGACCGTAAATCCTTTGACACAAGGTTAATATCAACATGTATTCATTTTTGGTTGCAGATACGGCTTAAAAAAACACTTCTTAAAACAGCAAAGTGAAACTGAAGAGAACCGCCCAAGCACAGCCAATCAGAGAGCTGCATTTGTCTCGTGATGAGGATTAAAATTCTTTATTTGATTCCGACAGTACACAGTGGTCTTATTTTTTCCCCAAGTGCTGCTTTTATTATATGTTTTTTATTGTAAAGCTCAAAAGTTACTAATTTATAACTACAAAGTTAGTTACCTCAACTTAAGTCGAAATTGAATCGGAATTTCAAAGGATGGAATAAATAAGTGGCAAAGGCTGCATCATTTCCTTGACAAACAACAAAATATCTTGTGATTTTTCTGCATCAAATCTGTTTATTTGTAATTTAGACAAACTGTTTACACTTACTTCTATATTCAAAAGCACAAAAACAATATCAAGAACATTCACTCAAATTCAAAAACATATATATTTCCTATTTTGTCTTTCGTATGTTGTACATTCTGGTGCATTTAAAAAATAGTTGCTACCTACGTACATCTGTAATATAAAAATTAGAATTAGACCGATATATCAGCCGGCCGATATTTTTGAGACAGATATTTAGATTTTTTTTTTTTTTTTTTTTTTGCACATTGGCCACATCGGTCTTATTTTGGCCTATATTTGATCAGACAGTTGTTTAAACAGTCGTCTGCACAGTAGAGCTGCATCACAGTGATCAACTGAGCTCCAAGTTAGTTTTGGAGAGAATGATACAGTTTGTTTTATGCATCTCTTTTTTGCTGTGTTTTGAAAGGAGTACTTTCTTGAATTATTCTTTAGTTAAAATGTTCTGTAATGTGCATAAACTGTTGTAGTCCATAACACAATGAGACAAATAATAGTTTAGATTGAACTTTTTCTTTTTGAATAGACTAACTCATCTCAGCTATGTTTTTAAAAACATTTTTCATTTTCTACCGCTTAATCCCGTTAGGGGTCGCAGGTGACTGGAGCCTATCCAGTGACTTTGGGCCTTAGGCGGGGAAACACCCTGGACAGTGGCCAACTTGCCGCAGGGTTAGACAGACAAACATTCACTCTGTCATTCCTCACTAGGGAAATTTACAGTGATGCCCAATTAACCTAAACATGTATGTTTTTGGAGGTGGGAGGAAACTGGAGTACCCAGAGAAACCCACGGTGACACGGGGAGAACATGCAAACTCCACCCAGAGAGATCGTGAGATGTTGATATGGTCCGACCCGGGAGTCGAACCCACGACCTCCTTGTTGGGAAGCCAGAGCTCTAACCACTTTGCTACCGTGCACCCCCCTTGTTTTTAAAAAACAAAAATAAGAAAATCGCTATTGATATTGGCATCGGCTGACAACAATTTTTAAAATTGGCATCGGTATCGGCTCAAGAAAAACCCTTATTGGTCAATCTTTAACAAAATTATTTTCCAGGTCGCATCTTTGGGTTGGATAGATTTTAGTCCATTTTAGCTAGTTTTTACATCATGTGCCTAGGGCTGGGGAAGCAGTATTATAACTTCAGAAAACAATTCCCTTAAAAGAACCAATTCAAAATCTAAATTTAAAAAGTGATGCCGCTATTTTTGTAATATTTAGTTTGAATATTATCAGAAAACGCCAAACACAAACTATTGAGATATTAGTTTTTATCATTATTGTCTTTCATCTGCCGCTTAGTGTTTGTTCATCACTTAGTTAGCCTATGCCAAGTGCTGCCCTTCTTATTCCGTCAACCCCTTTCCCCTGAAGCCGGAGTGTGTGCGCAGGTCCACGGTGCTGCTGGGCTGTGCTGTGCTGAGTAAGGCCCATACAGGAAGTGAGTATCTGCAGGGGAATGTGCTGCAGGCCTGTGAGCTCCTCTGGATCTTCAAACACTGCTCTGTTGTTCCAGCTTCTCCAGGATCCACTCGGACTTGTCGGACTTCCCCCAGACATAACACTGACCTACTTCTCTCAAACCAACCACTACAATCGCTCAGTTTAACGTACACTGTTGTCTTTTGGAAGTAGTTTGATAAATGCTGCGAAGAGCTCTGGCTATAAATAACGTTTCCAAGATCTCAATTAAAAGTAGAAGCGTGGAAAACTGCAGACAAGGCCAAGAGTAAAATGGAAAGTCCTTTCTTTGCCTGAATCTGTTCGTTTTCTGAAGGCGAGCTCTTGTGTGTAATCTTAAAACCACATTTTTCGACATGAGTAATGCAGAGCGATTCACAAAAACAAGCTTGCATCATGGACGTTATTGTTCCAGTGGTTTCTGGATTGTTTTGAACTGTAGGCCTGTCAATAATGATTATTTTAGGAACAATTCAAGATGGATGCTTTATTTTATAAGTATATATAAGTATGTTTAGGGCTGAACTAAAATCCTGTCCATCGACTGATTAGTCGACTAAAAGGGGGTGTGGCCAAACTAAAATTGTTTTGGAGTTCATGCAAAACAACAATTAATACAGAAAATGAACATGACCATGTGTTTATGTCATGAAAGTAGATTAGACCTTCAGCTTCTTCACTACTTTTTGTTGCTGTTCAACAAACACTGGAAAAATACAAACTTAAAATGTTAACAAGTAAAAAAAGGGTTGAATTTAGTAGTATATCGACCATTAAAATGAGAAGATTTTATGACTATTTCCCAAAACAACTCATAACTTTGGTTCTTAGAATAGATGTGTATTTTTCCTATTTCAAGTAAAACATATTTTATGTTTGTTCCATTGACAGTCTTCGTTTATGCCTGTCAAAATCTAATTTGGCTTATTTCAGGCACATAGTCATTTGTTATATAATGTTAGACAATCATATTTTTCAGTGTAAATCTTATCGTCTATTAAAGGAATAGTCGAGTAATAAAAACGTTGGTTAACTAAGAAGACATCGACCTGATTAATCAACTAAAGGACTGCAGCACTAGTATTTTTCTTTTTGACGCAGGTGTCTATTCAAAGACAGACTATTTTCTTTACTTGTTGTTCAAGGGGCTGTTTTTGGCACAAATGTTAAATGTTATGCTTTAAAAAAGTGGTAATTTTTTGCTAACTTCAAAAGTAAATGACTTTGTGAGACTTACAGCTAATTCCATCTGCGGTCCTGCAGCCCATTCTTTGAAGAAATATAATAATCGGGTAAATCTTAATCTACCCCAAGCCCCAACCCTTAGCTTACTAATTTTAGTAACTTGAAGCTTAAACCTACCAGTGGTATTTTAGTAGAGAACATGCAAACTCCACATAGAAAGACCGAGAGTCAAACCCAGGACCTTCTCACTGTGAGTCCAGATCACTAACCACTGCACCAATGTGACACAGTGTTTTGAATTTGAAATTCCAAATATTGGTAAATATCGATGCAACAGCATAAAGTTTAATAATAGATATGGTTTGACAAAAACATTCACATGATTTGTTTCACACACTTGGGGAAAAGCGAGGTGTTTGGACAACGAGAATGCAAGAAAATAGAAGATTGTGATTATTTTTTGTCTCACAATACAATAAATCTAAAATTTGTATATTTTAGAGTTTTTATAAAGTTCTTATAAATAAATATAAATATTGTGAAATCCCTTCTGCTGAGGCTGAAATATAAATATTTACTGAAATAAAAGGAACTGAAGCAGAACTTATTGCTATAACTTCAATAGGTATAGATTGATCATTGATCGACGTTGCTTGTGGCTGTCCTGCTTATGTCGTTCGCAGAAAGGTGCACTCTGTCTAGTTGGCCGGTTGAAACTTCTTTGATTGAAGCAACAAAATGGAACAAGAGCTAGCTGTTTGGATCAGGTCTGATCCGTCTGACAGACGTCTGTCTCCTGAAGCTTGAGACAGAGTTTTCTTATGTTTTTTCACTAACCTGAATGTAACGAGTATGAGTCATAAGGTTAAATTTCATTCACAAAAGTTGATTTAGCAGCATAACTTTTGTTTTCACAGTGATAAACTCTTGTAGTTAGCTGACAACGGTGCTGGCGAGTGTTGCTGCTACAGCTTGTGTCAATCAGCCGTGGCTCTAACCTGCTGCACGTGCATCTCCCAAGGTGATAAACAAGTTATCCTTCTATAAGTTATAGATGTATCAACAGTTATATTGTAAATGCTCACTTTTTATTGTGATGAAAACCTAGACTATTAGGCCCTGTATCCACATATTGATGTTTCCCTAGTCATACTCTAGCTGATTGACTCTGATTGTGAACAGAAGCTTCTTTCAGCCTTGTGACTCTCTTACTATCGTCTTTGTCTGGATATCTTTTTGAAGTCTCTAAACTCTCCCTCGCTGACCACCCACGACTCCTAAACGGGAAACAGCAAAGCCAACGAACGTGAGTGATGATGTCAAATCTGAACTGCACTCACTCTAATGAAGCCTGACCCGCACCACAACACAAACTGGCCTTTTATTTACACTCGAC
The DNA here is from genome assembly GCA_038363315.1 of Mugilogobius chulae. Taxonomy (NCBI): domain Eukaryota; kingdom Metazoa; phylum Chordata; class Actinopteri; order Gobiiformes; family Gobiidae; genus Mugilogobius; species Mugilogobius chulae. The sequence goes on from CM076407.1 coordinate 28,843,757, forward strand.
CCAAATTTAGCACGCTGACAAAAAGCAGGCACCTATAACAAAGGCTAACCACACCAGGCCTATCGTAGTAAAGCCGTTCGGATAATTTCCTTAAAGATCTCGTGTTCTGGCTTCTACCACCCGCCAAACTTTCAGAAACACGTTGATACAATTAAACGATTCTATTCCAAGTTTGCTTACCTCGCCAAATTCTTTCTTCCTGGGCACGACGGAGCTTTGAGGAGCTGTAACATAATTGAGCTTCGGTTGGCGGAAAAACCTGTAATTCATTACTGGGGAAAATAGAAGTGGGAGTCGTGTTTCAGCAGTCCAAGCCGGGATACTGTGTTGACCCATTTCTGTACTGTAGAATGGATACCTGTTTTTTTTAAGAAGCTTTCAAAGAGAAGATTTACATTCTGTCTGGTTTGCGGTTGCTATTTCAGAACAGTTTCTTCGGGGCGATACACGCACGCCGCCGCTTACACTCATTGGTTTTTGGGAGATCTGAGCGTGACCGGGCTGTAGCTGCTTCGTATCCCACGAGCTTTCTGTGTTTACTTTTGCAGAACCTGGAGACTCGGGTTTGTTGTTCTCCGTTCATTCAACATCTCGTACAATCTGGCGTCTTTTGCTCCACTGGCCTTGATTGGAATGGTGAGCAGGTTTTTTATAAGTGTATGGTTTGGATGTGGGCCGAAAGCGTGGTGAGAATGAGCTCCACCTGAGGCTGGGCTAAAGAGGGAAACGTGGCTCCAAATGTGGTTCCAAAGTCAGGCCAGGGGCAAGAAGTTTCATAAAGCAGTGGTGTGTTATGTGTTTTTATGTGAGCGTGAGCGATCTGGCTTAACTGCTTTCACTCTTGGCTGGTAACGCAAGTCTCTTATTCTGGTTCTAACTATCTTTTTGGCCTCTCCTCATAGAACACCTGTAGATCACTTTTTACCTTTCTGACCCACAAAAGCACACCAGCTTTTCTTCTGCCCTCTTCTAATACTTCTTGCTCATGTGACATGATTTGTTTAAGTGCAACAGTCAAAATAAATAGTGCTAAACTGTCTGGTTGTCTGGTCTGATCTGGTTCTAGTTTGTGAATTTTGTAGACTGAATTTTGTTGCACTGATCCAGTATTTTAAATCATGACACAAATTCAATTTATTTGGTTTTAGGTATATCAACCAATACAGATGAAGCCAGTTTTATTAAGTCTGTAAACTCGATAGAAAATGGGTCATAGTGTTATGTAACTATTTAAGCATTTATTGTGAAAATGGCTTTTAACAACAATCATAAAAACAAACATTCAATTTAGAACATTGTGACATGCTCTGGGTCAAATCAGCCAAAAAATATTTTTGGGTAGTGATGGGCATAGTGTGAAAAAGACAGACTGAAGTTAAAACAAAGAAGTTGTTTAAAATAGAAAAAAATTACATTGTAAGGACACTGTGTATATATACTGTTTTTTTTTTGTGTTGTTTTTTTTTGTTCTTTTGGCCTCCCCTACTGTTTATGAGCCAATGAGCTTCTTAAGAACTATGGAGTTTGATTGACAGGCTAACAGGCCAGAGAAAATAAGGCAGTCACATTGTTTTATTGGCCTCAGTATTTCACAGTTTATATATTTTTATAATTCTTTTTCTGTTTATCATAATTACTAGTCTGTTACAATTCACTACAACAAACTTTTTTTTCAATCCTATGCAATACAAACTTTTGTCAGTAACTCCTGGCCTTAAGTAATGCAAAGGTAAACTTCGAGCAGAAAGACAAAGCTGCAGAAATGCAGTCACTTTAGTGCTCCTTGTAGTAAAAACCTTTGTCAGTCTGCCCAGATGTTTTTTAACTTCACTTTTGCACAAGTGTAAAATTACATCTTGTTAAAGTGAACCAACCTGCAGTTTACACAACATACGACTTATACATTAGTCCCTCAATAGTCCCTCACAGAAAGGTTTATCTTTATGTGGCGCTTCTCACAGCGCTTTTCTTATCTTCTTAGCTAAAAGTCTACTCTGAATGGTTCTATCACACAGCACATTGCCAATATGCAGCAGGGGTCAAGAAAACAAAGTGCACGTTTCAGAGTGTCCTTTTATTGTGGCTAGTCTAAGGCACAACTGCAATAATCATGTTGTCTTATCGGAATCTTTATGTTACGCACCTGTGAGACTGATGGTTTAATTGAGCAAAGGAGAAGTGCTCATTATCACAAATTTAGACACATTTGTGAACAATAATTGAGAGAAATGGTTATTTTTAGATTTCAGATCTTTGAGTTTATCTCATAAAAAATGGGAATAAAAACAAAAGTGTTGTGTTTATTTTTGTTCAGTGTACAGAAATGATTTGTGTCTAAGTCTTGACAATGGTTAAGATAAGAATTTTGTTAATATTCACATAAAACTTTTTTATATCCACCATAAAAATGAACGATCGTAGACTTGCAAAAAATGAGAAATTCAAAATTCCGTGAGAATGAGTTGAGTCAGTGCATAAACTGAACACTTGCGTAACTTTATATCGTAATCGAGGAAAGAATGGGAGAGAGAACATTGTGATTGAAATGACGACTCATTAGAAATGCCTTAATGATTTCCCAATGCGTGAGTGCTTGGACAGATGTGTGAGAACGCCTCCCTGAGCTCCGCGGGGGATCCAGGACAGTAGATACCAGGCACCAGGAATGCACCGTGTTGTGTAATGCCCTGGCGTCCGCACAAGAGACACGAGCTGATAACCCAAACACAACACAGCACTTCAATGGTATTACTGGAACAAGACGTGTTTTTAAGATTCTGGAGAGTCGTTAGTTCGATTGTTTTTGTACATTAGACAGTTTATATTTGATCATTTAGGATTTGTGTAAGATTCCCGAAAGGGTAAAAAAAAAAATTGTGGTATTGGAAAGTGTTGCACTGCCAACCTCCGAGGTCAGAGAGTTTAATATGTGGCATGTTTTGCTCTGGTTTGACATGAAGCATCTGCCATTTCTTCTCTTGTTAAAGTGGTTGTATCATAATCCAAAACAGTAAAAATGAAAATGGGAAGCTTGGAAACCTTTGTTTATGTTGCTAATAAAAGTTTTTTTATTTTTTTTTAATATTGCAAAATTAAACACTCACTTTTTCCTTAAAAGAGTATGACTGTGACAATGTAGGAATGTTCACATTTTTGGCCAATGTCGTAGGAGTAGATTGTGGGCACAAGCCTTTTTTTTTTTTTTTGTATAAATAACATTGTACTTTGATATCTAAGAGATATTTTCACACGTTTTCAGCGTGTGGTGCGTTTGCCATTGCCTTATATACAGTATGTGATTTGTTTGACATACAGTATGTAGCATAGAACTGTAAGTTATGGTCACTGATACACGCAAGTTGTGAGGCTTGTTTTTTGAAAATGCAAGTTGAAAATTGTTAAGTAAGAAGAAACAGTAAGAAAACAGAGATTGTTGATTGAACTTATTGGCCCTATGACTTTTAGGTAAACTGTGTGTGTCTTTAGTATTCTAAAAATATATATTTTGAGTCAGTTTTTTGTAGAGTGAGTTAAAGTGTTCTTTTTCTCCACATTATTAACAAAGCTAGCAAAGTTATGGTCAGATTCACTCCTGGACAACTTAATAAAATTCACTCCTGGACAATAGCAACTTAATATTATGAAATAATTAAAGCACTTATCAGATCAGTCATGCTGCTTATAATTCAGAAGGATGTTGAAGAGTGTATTCTGTGCACATTAACTTTGAAGCAAGTTCATAGTTTGTGAATTCTGTTCGCTGACAATAATTAAATGACTCTGAATAAAAGAATGAGCATAACCTTTATCTGTAAAGGACTATAAGCTTTGACTGTATCACACAAGTGTAACATGACAGTTTAACAAAGAAGATTCTAAACAGGACACATTATGCAAAGTTGTCTTTAGAGTTTTAATCCTTTTGCTTTCACTTGGAGTTTTATCTGTGTGTATTTTTTGTTCTGAATGCCCCTGATCCGTAATGTCATAGGTCTGGGATCTTCTGCACTGTAGTCCTGACTTTTTTGGAGCTTTTTTGCAGGATTAGCATATCTGACAAGTTTGATTTGTTTCTTTCCTCAGTGTAATTTCCTTTGCAGCCAATAGATAGAGCACTAAGTCAACTCCTGCTGTTGGAAACTATCTTGTTAGCTTTACGACAGGAGGAGCATGTTTGAATTAACAAGCACAATCCAAAGAATCCATCATATTTGTCCTTTAAGTCCTACATATTCTCTATTTTAAATTTTGCTGACTTGTTTTTCCTGCGAAGAAGTATAATTGGTTAATCTTGTCCTTATTTTACTATCAGAAACACAAGCGTTCCCAGAGAAAAAGGCCGGTGCTGAAAGCTTGCGTTGGCTCTGCTTCGACGTGATCACATGAAGCAGACAGCTCCTTACTCCTTCCAGACCTTCACGCTGATTAGATAGCACACTCCTGTCGTCTGCGAGAACTCGAGAAGACTTTTTTCGCCATTAAGACTTCTGTTTGGTTGCCAGCTTGTTTAAAAGTGTGTCAAAGTCAAAGAGAGATGGGAGCGTTCTCATTCTGTCCTGTTGCTGCCAGCTCCTGTCTGCTGGAAGGTGATACACTTGTAGAACTAAACGTCTTTGAAGCCAGGCATTAAAGCTGCACTGATGAGAGCTCCTCCGGTTGTAAAATAAAAGATTCTCCAAACAGGATTGACAGGCAGCAAACGTCTTTCAGATGCACAAGTGTTAGAACAGATATCGTTTATTTAAAAGAGCCTGTGTGTTATTAGGATGGGGCTTTTTACAATATTATGAAGGGTTATCTATTGCTTTAGTAAGGCATTATATGAACACTGCAAGAGGTTATTATCTAGCCTTGGTTAAAACTAATAGAATTCAGATTATTCATCTTAATTTTTGTTGTTTAAATTAGATTGACTGAGATGTTAAGCTTGAATTTAATTTGCAAATGGGGTAGTACAAATTAATATTAGATTATTATTATTGACTTTACACTATTGGTAAATCATTTGGCTTGAATAATGAAAAAATTTAAAAACAAGGTAAGAACACCTAGAAACAAGAGAAAAAGTATGTCTCCATCTATTAAAACCATCTTAATAATCTGCAGTTGCTCTCCTCCGACACCTTTGTGTGTTTCTACTTCACTTTTCTCTGTGATTTGTGTGCGCATGAGATTGACGCCTTGCAGTGACAATACCAGCCTCACAGGTGTAAAACTTTGCTCTTGCCAGTGGTACAGCTAAAGATTTAGGCTTAAAGCAGCGGTCCGCGCTGTACTGCTCTTTCTCTCTTTTCTCCACTCGCTCTGTGAACTCTCTTTGTTGGTGATATGGAATCTGGACATAATTGTCATTGTGAATGCATTTCTATTGCTTCTCTTTGCGCATATGTGCCTCCATCTTCAAAATGTGAAATCTTAACCCACCAGCGCTACGAGCCGGTGCTGTAACATGAAGAGATCTGCGGTGACGCTCTGGCCAAACGAATGATAAACTATTTAAACTCAGAGCAGGTTCTCTGGACAGACAGGTAATTGTCCTGCCTTCTGTCCTGTCTGTGGAGCGAGGGATGAGTGAGTGAGTGGTAGAGACGGAGAGGAGGAGAAGGAGACACTGAGAGCCATGGATAATGTTAAAGGGGAATGCACTCAGTTTGATCTGTGAAAGCCTATTTTAAGTTACACATACGTTGTATTTGGCGTGAAATAATAATAAAAAAAAACAGTGAATGAAATTGCAAAAGTTCAGTATAATGTCTTATTATTTTTGGGATGCTAAAGTCATTTAATTACAAGATGTTTTCACTCTTTGAGCTGAGGTAATGTTGCTTGAGAGTGTTCTGGAAGTGTAGATTTTACTGGATTTTGCAGTAAATAAGATTTCTGATTGTATGTTGCCAAGCTTTATTGTCCAAAATATATACAGTACAATGATCTGAAATAGATTGTTTGCTGGACAGTTGTGTGGACTGGAGTCACAGCATTAGAAAATCAGCCCTGTTTACATTCCTTCAGTGTCAAAACAGCCAAATCTCCCCAAAACTCAGACTTTCCACAAAATAATGAACTCCACATTGTTCCATTCAGACTTGTACAGTGGCTCTGGGTTAGGTTATGTACAGTAATAAGAATTGGCTGGGTTGGCTTTGTCATTTTTAGTTTGTTTTAGTCTTTGAGAGCTGTGTGCAAATGTTCAGTTCAATTCTGTTTGGTTGATACACATGAATCCGTTAGGCCAGGTGGTGGGAAAGAGCCTGTTTTTCTTATTAGCGTTGTACTTTGCAGTGAGTTATCTAAAATTATCAATCTGGTAATTTAATGTTAGTCTTACAGCAAATGTAAACAATATTAATTTTAGCTCTCCTCCATCTGTTTTAAGTATTGTTGACCTGTAGAATGATTGGCTGGTGATCGTAGCTTTTGTCACGTGGCTCATGATGTACTTTTCTCCTCTAGATACTCCTGTCTTCCTCTTCTCCTGGTGCTTTTACCCCACTGAGATGCTTGTGTCTCCTTCTGTGGATGCTCCTCTTGTGTGTTTTTTCTTCTGTATAGATGCTCTTGTATAAGTGCTCATGTTGTATGGGTGCTCCTTTCTTCTGAGCTCTTCTCCTTTGCTCCGCCCTTTTCTCCCAAGAATTTTTTTTATCACTTTGTAAGAGTATTTGCAATAACAATACAATAGATTATTTACATCCAAAGTTGCCTGGCATTTATGAAATGTGTTTTTGTATAAATGCATTTAGTTGCTCTGTTCTTCTCTTGTTTATTGTTTTAGTTTTTAGCCTGTGGATTATGCTTCAAACGTACTAAATTCTATTATTTGGCCAAAGTTTCTGTCAAAAACTGAATAGAAAGTCAGCTTTTTCACATTGTTCCAAACTATATTTATATTACATATATATATTGCTCTGCCCTAATACAACTAATTATCTTCACCAGTATTCGGTTCTATGGCTGGGTCAAAGTTTCGACTGATCATCCTCATAATATGTCCACTACACAAGTCTGTGTAGGAGGAGACTTTTTACTGCAGCTACTCAAAAATACACAACTTTCAGGGCCATTCCCAATTTATTTAAACAGAGAAAAACCATTACAAGATGATGTCTGATGTCAGATGTTCACAGACGTTATATTTGCACTGGCCCTATGTGTCAATGTATGAATTATCTTCATTGAAATTATGGCAGCAAGTAGATATTATTGAACATTTAAAAGGAAGAATGTTACATCAAAACAGAATTTACTTATTATGAATTTAAAGTGTGTAATAACAGTTCACTTTTGCTTCTGCTGTCAGAATTAAACCAGTGTTGCCAGCTTTTTAGAGAGAAACAAGCAACCAAGGCGTTCCAAAAAAAAAAAGTCCCCAAAGTTGCTATAAAAAAGCAGACTTGGAAACTCAGAGACTGACCAGATAGAGAAGCAGGAGGGGAAAAGAGTTAGGCAGATGCATCAAATAGAGAAATCACCACATTCTTTGTCTCAAAAACGTATCGTGGCCACGTTAAAACAAGTTGAGGGCCACAGCTGGCTCCTGGGCTGCAATTTGACCAGGTTAGACTGATCTTTGTCATAATCCGTCTGCTACAAGTCTGTGTAAGAGCAGACCTTTTACTACAGCGGCTCAACTTAACCCTTTCATCACCAATTCCTATATAATTATTTAAAACCAGAGGAATCTTCTTCACTGAAATTCTACTAACAAATATGTTTGGATTCTTGTACATTTTAAAAGGAAGATAGAAGAGAATTTACTAATCCAGAGTTTAAAGTGTGTTGTAGAGAAAACATCTGGGAATTGTTTGTATAAGATGTTTGGAAGACATTGACAGAACTATTCAAACTATGTTGTTTGTTTGTGAATAAACTTGTATTTGACCTTTTCCACATTTACTGTCATCTGCCATTGTTTACCAAATCAAAGTGTTCTTTTACGCACTTAGGCATCATTTATTAAATATATTATTGGCCCTTCTGGCTTTGAAGAGACAATAATGTTTTATGTTGTTATTATGTTGTTCTAAACTTATTTAGAGTTATGATTATTGCAAACAAACATCAGGATTCAGATTATTCATGATTATTGTCATGGCTGACTAGTTTAATAAAATCCAGTTTTGTGAACAAAAAAAAGTAATGGGATAACATAAAAATGCACTTATTTTAATACAGGCTGTATAAAAAAAAAACAATGATGCTTCTAGCATTGTATATTTTCTATAGGATGAAAGACAAAATTTGGGGATTTTTTTTTTATTAGGCTGTCAGGAATTTGACCTTCCTCTTGTGGCAAACTGATATTTGCTGATGCCAAAGTTTGGCATTTTAGTATATCAAAACATCAATATACCTCAATATTGACCAATTTTTCAACACTCGATACTTGTAGTATGTACGTATATTATGCAAATGTATGCACTTTGCATATGCAAATATTAAAAGGGCTATACTCAATTTTTCACAATAAAATAACTTAAAATCAGTTTCCCTCCAGCACAGATCTCTGGTTAATGTATGTATTCAGGTGGAAATTAATCAGTGTCTTTAATCTATCTAATAATGTCCCGTTGTTGTTAGGTGCTAACTGCTTTAGGATACTGGTACATCTTGCTCATAACAGCTGTGAAAAAAGCTTAAAACACTTTAGATGACAGTTTGAAGGCTCAGAATGCTTTAGGAAAGTGAGCTAGACATAGGGACTGATGTAGGAAGCTTAAAGTTAATTATTTCTGTTTGGTTACATGATTAAGGAGCACCTTTAAGTCAAGGCAGTCATTTCAGAATCAAACTCACTTCAGCAGCAGCTTCAAGTCTTAACTACCTGCTTCTGCTGATGTGTTTGTGCTTTTAGAGACAATTTGACATTTTTTGTATACATATACAGATTTTGTGGTGCATTTATTCTGATAAATGTGGTTGTACTGGTATCGAGCATTGGTATCATTAAAAAAGAAAATCCCCAAATACTTTGTATTGCATATTAAAAAGTGTGGTATTATGACTTATCTCTAAATCATAGGATATCAAAAATGTGCTATTTTAAACTACCCCCTTTTCTTATCAAACATTTGGTCATATTATGTTATGTAACTAATATTTATTGTGCAAGTCACAATTTAACAACATAATATGAATAAAATGTTATGAGACTTGTTCTGTCAACACCAGCCAGTAACTCAGTATCTTTAGTCTCATGTTCAAAGGGTCAAGTTTTTTTTTAGATCATAAGCCAATAAGGCACAAGTCAAGACCCGAGTCAGTCCCGATTATGAATGAACCTAAGAATCTTGAAGCCTTAGTCTCTGGATATGTACAGTATAATCAAACATAGGCCAGTGTACAGAGCTGCACTCTCCTGTTGGCACTCAGGTCTTTGTTTGGTATGGGGCAGTAGTGTAAGTGCTAACACATGTCAAACCTCCAAATGTTGGCACCGTCGAGCAGCCAAAGGCCAAAGGGAAAATGTGCGTGTTTAGGGAGAATTTTGACGTCTTTGTTTTTTCCCTAAAATGTGTTGAAGTCAGAAGTAGGTCAATAAATTCGGAAGAAAATGGCACATCAATTATAAGTTTTTCCTTTGCAGAGCGTTTGATGCCTGGTTCTTTTTGGCTTTTGGAGAATGACTGAAGAGTGCTGTTGTATTTTCTCACAGTGATTATGTTTCAAATCAGGAAAACTTGTAACTTAGGTGCAGTAAACTTCAGCGCTGAGAGGAGTTTAGAGGAGTTTTTAGGCACCATGTTTTTGCTTCAACTGGAAGAAAACATTTGGCAGTGTTACATTACTTCTTCTGTAATTAAGTTTACAAGTGACAAAACATAATGTTGACTATTAAATGACTTAAACCAAGTTCGTGTTAAGTTTTTGTAAAGGTTTAGTAAAATATAGAACAGCTTAGGCCAGTTTAAGCTTGGGATAACTAACTTTTTTAGCTAAACTTGTGATTTCTGCTAATAAGTAAATAATAAATGCAGCAATTTGTGAAAAAAAAAATAGACCATTGAGTACTGTCTGATCTGAATAATAAAGAATTTTATTTCTAATCAGGAGCTGAATGCTGCACTCTGATTGGCTGAGCTTGAGTGGGCCTCTCACTTTCACTTTGTTGTTACTAAAAAGACGTTTAACCACCATAATTGTAACCAAATTAAACACATGTCGATATTAACCACGTGTCAAATGATTTATAATAGGAAGAGTGAAAATCAGCTACCTCACCTTTGACCCGAGGGGTCAAATGGAGTTAATAATACATTTTATTTATTAGGCGCCTTTCTGGGCACTCAAGGTCACCTTACAACAGGTCTACATTTGGTCGAAGGCTGCATTTTAAATATACACTTTGTTATATTCAAACTCAAATCAAGCTTAATAAAACACACATGTATATCCAGATTTATATTGTATCACATTTCTTTATGTGACTGTCCTCCTAAGACATGTTTTGACAAACTGTTAAATTGTTATGTGCTTTTATCCATGGACCACTGTCAATAATAATCAGACATCTTATTGGAGGCCTTAAAAAATTTGGTGGTGGTGGGCTCGTATTTTGCCCCTGGACCGCCAGTTTGATATCCCTTGGCTAGAAGATGAGACAAGATATTCTTTATTTGTCTCTTTTATTTGTTTGTAAATTGTTTATTTAAGCGCTTTTCTACCAGGTACTCAAAGCATTTTACATTCTAGTTTCCACTCATCAAGTGTACGCAGACACTGAGGAAATGTGGTGTAAGTGTCTTGTCCAAGAACACAACGACAATCCATTTTTCTCGTCCCACTGTAGCACCTGGTGTTCCAGCGATCTCCCATCCAAGTACTAACCACGCCCTACCTTGCTTAGCTTCTGAGATCTAATCTAACATAATGGGGAAACTCGAATGTTGCAATGCACAGTTCAAGAACAGTAGGAAAAATAGAAACATGCAATCAAACAAGATCATTTTTAAAATAGACTTAGCTACTAGCTAACTGTAGTCAACTTGGAATTGATATAATGCTCATCCCTAGTTTCTAATAAGTATCTAAAATTGTTAAGATTATTATGCTTTTACTTTTAAGATTAAATTGTGACTGGAACAATTACAGCTATCAATAAACCTAATCATGCAAATGTTTGAGTTTTAGAGTTTGAATAACTTAATGTTTTTTACATTGCGACTGTATGAAGGTCAATCACACCAAACTAAACTAAAATTAAAACAATGCAATGATCTGTCATATGGGCTTTAAACATCAAAGGTGCACTGTGTAACTTTTTGAGGACTATTTTCGGAGGATGATACTTTATCTGTCTCAATAATTTATATTTAACTTTACATATATATTTTTTCTCTACTCTCATCTTGACTTCCCTTTGTTTCCAGAATTCCATTTTTCCATCCAGATCAAGCAGCTTACCACAGCGTTCCCTTTCATATGAGTAGTTACGTTTTATGAAAGTCCCGCTGATCTGATTTACACTTTCACTTCCTGTTTATCCTCCGTCGTCTTTACACACATTTGAATCCTTGTAAATCCTGGACAAGTGCACAAAGGGTTAATCTCTCCGTCTGAAACTACTGTGACCCACATAAGCCCCAAAGCCAGCAGATCCATCTTTTTAATCGCTGCACAAATGCACCAGCAAACCTCGCTCTGATGACAGAAACATGAACTTTCCCCTCGGAGGTCCTCTATGTATTTTGCATCGAGTTTCTTCGGTCTGTTTTGCTACATCATCATAGAGGAGATTAGGAGGAGTCACTTGTGCCAGGAAAATATGGATCTAACTACATTAAACCTCAGCCAGAGTGTTTACCTTTTATGTGCATATAGAGTTGTCTTTTCCTGTTGGCTGTGTCCACTTTTGCCTTTCACCAAATCTATAAATCAGTTTGGTCTGAACCATAGTTTCTTTGTTCTTCTGTGTTGTAAATGTTAAAACCATCTGAGTCTGGTTTCTATGACGTCATCACCAAAGCATCGACCATAATGTTTCTTTTTACTATAGACTTGTCAAAAAAAATTAAAAAATACCTAAAATACTAATCATTTCTGCTAGGGATGTCACAATATCAAAGTTTAGTTTTACTACCATTGCGACACAATCACGAGTTAGCGATTGGTCACATTTAGGGATGGGTTGATTTATTTGTTTATTTAGCCAAAATTTATTGTTTGTTGACCTTTTGCTGAGACAAACAAATAGTATGTGGCCAATGTTTGGAATTTTAATTCCATTAAAGCTCACAAAATCACAATCATAAAATTGATATATTGCTCATCCCTAGTTTATAAAAGTATCTAAAATTGTCAAGATTATTATGATTTTGCTTTTAAGATTATATTGTGACTGGAATAATTGAAATTATCAATAAACCTGATCATCCTAACTAGTGCTGTCAAGCGATTAAAAAATTGAAGAGATTATGATCTGTAATTAATTTATCTAATTAATCAAGTTTTAATCACACCCAAAAATTACTCAGAAAAACACCCAACTTTAATGTTTTTTTTATAATCCAATTTAATAATTACGTTATTGTTATAGATGGGAAATGTATTATATTGCAAAAAATGTAGAGTTTAGAAAGTTTGTGTTGCTAAGTTTTCAAGTTGAACAAGCCTTATGTCCACTTTGCAACTCGCAGATGGAAACAATTAAGTTAAAGATTCAAAATAGATTAATGCAAAAAAAATTAACTTGATTAATATGTCTGTAATTAATTAATCTCAATTAATGCACTAATTTGACATCCCTAATCCCAACTTCCTCGGAGTCTGAGATGGTTCATAAAGCACTAACGTGTCAGAGATGTACTTTGGTGCTAGTCCAAAACAAAAGCAGAGCCTTTTTAAAGTCTATTCTCTAGTGTTTTGTTGACATTAGAAATTCCTGTCTTGTAGATAGGACTTGAACCATGAGGACAGAGCCAGAGATGCCCAAACAGTCCTCTAGTCCAGAGGTTCCTTAACTTTTCAGACTGGGACCTCAAAAGTAACAAACTCACAACCCCCACAGTAAAATAAAACAGATGCCTGTAATAATTTTAAGTTGGAAACCATTAAAATTTCGTTAAAAATACTTTTATTTTAGTAGTTAATTGCTTCGTGTGACCAAAATTCTATTAAACGTTATGTTTCCAGTAAAAAAACATATAAAATACAAAGTCATAAATGTAAAATTACATCTTGAAATTCTCTCGCGGTAAACTTTGCTTCGCGATCCCTCAAAGGGTCCCGACCCCCACTTTGGGAACCGCTGCTCTAGTCTGTGTAAAAGAATGTCATGATGTGGTAAAAAGCAGCACCCAGATCCAACAGAATTAAAACAGAACCGGCCGTTTTGATGCAAGTCTTAGGGCTGTGCAATTAAGTGAATTTCAATTATGATTTTTTTTTCATAAGTGAGTTTGTAAAGCGTTCAAATATTTTCTTGAGAAAAAGTAGGTCCCAAACTGTTTCTTTACTATCGTAGAATACATTTTTATAAGATCTCTCACCCATTTCATTTGATCTCCTCACTCTCTGCATTTAAGGAACACTTATTCTCGGCTCTCCTTCTAAGCAAATCATCCTTTGAATAAACGTGATTTCAATTATTTCATCCTAATTAAAGGTGGGGTAGCTAACTTTTTTTGTTGTAAATAAGTAAACTTTATGCTTTTCACTAAAAAGTATAGTAAATACAGCACTTTGTGAAAAAATGAGACCTCTGAGTACTGTCTGAACTGAATGATAAAGAATTTTAGTTCTAATCAAGAGCTGAATACTGCGCTCTGATTGGCTGATCTTGGGGCGGTCACTCCAGTTTCACTTTATTGTTTGTAAAAATAAGTTTAGAAGCCATAAATGGGTGCATGGTAGCCAAGTGGTTAGAGCTCTGGCTTCCCAACAAGGAGGTCGTGGGTTCGACTCCCGGGTCGGACCATATCAACATCTCACGATTCTCTCTGGCGGAGTTTGCATGTTTCCCCGTGTCACCGTGGGTTTTCTCCGGGTACTCCGGTTTCCTCCACCGCCAAAAACATGTATGTTTAGGTTAATTGGGCATCACTGTAAATTTTCCCTTAGAGAATGAATGAGAGAGTGAATGGTTGTCTAACCCTGCGACGAGTTGGCCACTGTTCAGGGTGTTCCCCGCTAGCCCAAAGTTACTGGGATAGGCTCCAGTCACCCGCGACCCTAACAGGATTAAGCGGTAGAAAATGAATGAATGAAAGCCATAAATGCTACCAAAATGAATACATGTCCATATTGACCATGTGTGGAAATATTTAGGAGAGGAAGTTGCCAGATTTAAACCTAAATCAAGTTTGAAGTGTAAAAATCAGCTACCCCACCTTTAAGTAGCTTTAAGTCTTACTTGTTCTTTATGTAAGGTTATTGTAAATACAAAGTAGCATAATGTTAAGCTATAATGAATTACATTACATTTGATTGATTTCTTTATTATTAAACATGAGGATAAATGACATAGTCTCACATGTGGTCATAAATATAAGTATGCATAAAAAGGAAATGATGTTTGAAAGGAAAGTAAAACTTATATTATCCTAATCCCGTTCTCCGTCCATTACATTTTCCAAACGTTTGCACTTTTCACCCGTTTGCAGTTTCAACTTTTTACTGAAATCCTCAATTGGTGCAAATTTGACACCATTTGGTCCAAGTGTGAATAACGCCGTTAAATCGACCGTAAAATGCCTTGCGATTTCATGCTATCCTACAATTTGTTACACGGAAGCTGGATCCGATCTGTGGGATTATGGAAAATGACTTTGGCATTTTTTCCACCTCTGCAAGGCGAGAAGTATCAATATCTCAGCCAAAAGCAATACTCGAAAGCAGTGTCTGAATGAAGAGGCTGTAGGATTGTGAGGATAATGACTTTGTGTACTTAACATTGAACTGCTTTTCATGCTTTGTGTTTTTTCTCTTGCAGCTGCCTCGGAGGGTCGAGTCAACGGCGGGGAGGATTTCTTTCAGAAGGTGAGGATCTGTCTCTGGGTTGTGTTCATGTTGACCAGCAGACGTCAGGTGTCCATTGCATCACACTGTTGTAAATGTAAACAAATATAGACCCAACAGGAACACAGTGACGGTGCTGAGTTCAGAGGTCAGATTGTAACACAGCTGACACAACAGGCTTATATAAAGTCTGCATCTGGAGAGCTTGTATTGATTGTAGCTTGTAGTTACCTTAAAAATGTTTTGGTGTTGTTTTGTAGCTTACTTATCCTTTTACATGCACTTTAGTTAGCAAGGGTATACGTTCTTTATTGAATAAGACATGGATACTGAAGTTTCAAGGTATCAGACGAATAATGGCCAGGCAAGGAGAGTGTGGTGGTTCTGTCTCAGCGATTTACTCAGCATATCAGGACCCCACTATCTTTTTCTTGACTGGATGCTGGAAAGAATATTGTGAAGTAGGGGAAGTGGGTCGAGAGCGCAGGGTCAAACTGAGATGCAAGTGTGAGCTGGATAAGAGGATTCCGGTGATGTAGAGTTGTGGTTTGGAGAACACAGGGAGTGGTAGTGGTCCTGCTCTCGAAAGTCAATTAACCTAACGTTAACGATGCTTTTGGAAAGTGATTACATCAGCTTAAGATAACTGTTTATGCAGAGGTTCTCAAACTTTCTCCTGTAGAACAATGGAGTTCTACAGGAGGAAAGACAACCCGACTACGGGTTGTTTGGCCGTAGGTCAACACAACAGTGAAGGAGCTTTCCCTCACCAGAGGCGCAGGGACACGAATGTTCATCCTGGGTGAACTCAACACGGGGATGTAAGCTGTGGGCTATGAGCAGGCAAAACCAGCTCACTGCCTCTCCAGGGGAAACACTAGACAAGTGGAGCATCTAGTCTCTATTCAGGAGTTGGGCTCCAGAGCCTCAGCTGTGCGTGGAGGTGAAGTCAGTAGAGTCCTAATAGTACACAACTCCTGCACCAGTTCAACACTAGGTCATTGAGGCACCTGCCTTTTACTCCACTCTTCTATGAAACTTTGCAGAGGCAGCCTATTCGTCAGTTTGGTTTGTCAGTGCCCATGGCCAAAGGCCCGGCACAGGTGCTCACACGTGAGCCACAACCCAAAAACTTGAGATTATTAATCACAGTTACTTGAATACACATTTGTTTTGCTGTCAATTAGAGCAAAATCTTACTAAAATGACATTGATTAATTGCCACCTAATGTAAAACTTCCTACAATAAAAGTCACTTGAAACAGAACATTTTAGTTAAAGTTAACATTATATTAGGTTAAATTAAAGCAGTGCATTCTAAATACAGTATGTATTCAATAAATTATTTTGAAACTAGTTATGTTTTTTCTGCACTTTTTAGGGAAACTTTTTTTTTTTGGTTTGCACTATAAGAACTTAAATCATGATGCCTTTTGCCCAGTCATACAAGTTTTTCACCAAAAAATACTTCTTAAAGATACTGTTTTTTTTAAATCCTTATTAGATTTATACATCTATCTAGTTCTTCTCCAACTGTAAAGTCTAACCAGATTCATCTTTCCCCTTGACTAGTTTGAGTCCATCATGAGACCACAGTCTTTACGGTCAGAATCCACACATGTCTGAAACAAACATGTCAGCAACAATGACATGTCAAACTATTAATATTACTCTTGTGGATCACATGTCACATTTCGGAGCGAATTGGAGACGCCTAATAACCGGTTTGTTCTTGTAAAGAGTCTTTCTGTAGCTATCACAAGCTTCATAATATTGTTCCTAATTGTCTTCTGTCAGTGGCGGTTTCAGAGGAATCCCACAAATTGCCCGATTCTTTTGCCGTGCCTCTAGTGAGTTCATTCTTGTGTAAATCGTGCTTCCTGAGTAAATGTGGCGGCCCTCGGAGTATGTTAATGGTGATAATGAAATACATGAATGGACAGTGGTTTGTTTAAGTATGAAACGTTTGTCTATTTTTCATATTTGGGTTTGGAGCATTCGGAGTGAAATGTCAGAGAAGAGGCAAATGTAATTGTCCCAACTTTATACAAAACCGAGTAATACAAACCAGGCGCCTTACGATTCCCTCAGTGGAGTTTGGATAAGATTCTTTTACTGTGTCTCCACCTCTTTTCAGGCCAGAGTAAGAGCTGCTTTGTTTCAGATTAGACATATTGTACAAACCACCCTGCCAGGTTGTAGTAAAGATGTAAAATACTATATAATGGTGTTTGTTATGTGGCTCAAAATATGCAAAAATAATAACATTCTATTAATAGTTAATTGCAATTACATAATCTGACTGTTTATGTATGTCTGTGTAATTCATCAGGCAGTCAGGTAGTTGTTAAAGAAAACTGGATTAATTAAACTGGACAAAAGTTTGATGCGTGAGTTTTGTTACGCCAAGACAAAGGACGAACACAGAGAAGGAGATTTTAAGACTGTTGATGGGGCGTTTATTTAAAGAAACAATAATTTAAAGTCAGTTTTGTTGTCAGTATAAATGTAAATGTGATGTAGTGTGTGTTTGTGGGTGGGAGTAAGCACCGTCAATACGATGATGACTTTAGTGTATGTGCATGTTGGATGTGGAAAACAAAAAGGAGAATGATGTGGAGGCCTGGTGTGGCCAGAGGTCTGGCAGCAGGCGAAAGAAGGCAATAAGAAGGCAGCAGGGCAGTGGTTCTTTTATACGCTGGTGGAGGCAGGCAGGGCCAGGAGCACAAGCACAGCAGCACCTGAGTGGAGGAGAGAAGAGGCGGCAGGAGGAGAGAAGAGACGCCATGAGCAGAGCAATCGCTAACAGTCATAGTTGTACAATACTTTTTGCTACTCGTTTACAAAACAATTTTGTTTGTTTTCCCTGCTGACATAATATGTCAATGGCCATGTTTACATCATGTTTCTTAATTCCGAAAAGACTATTCTGAATTAATTACTTTGAAATTAAAATCTTTTCCTTCAAGTTTACATAGAAATAATAAAGGTTTACTTGTTAAACACGCTAAATCGGCTTTATTTAATTCTGCTTAACATCTGGGGTCAGAAAGAGTTCTGATTGGACAAGGAGCGCATGCACGTCATTACATAGTTACTTTACGTCTACCGGAAAAACACATCTGCTGGATACTGACTTTTTAATCACCTGGGAACACCATGGATGCAAACTTAATACTAACTTTTTTTAAAGGTGTTCCTATTCATCTTTAAGCAGCAGCTGGTGAGTCATATTCAGTATCATATCAGCTCCACGTAATGTCCTGTGAGCGGAGGATCCACTTGTTTCAGATCAGCGCAGCTTCTCTGTTCGCGTACACTTCTTGTTTAAAACTTTCCGCTGCTTCTTTGAAAAGGATAGCGTTTTGTGTTTTCTGCCATCCACTCTTTTCATTATTTGTAGCTATTGCAGCACACTTAAATATAAAACAAAAAAGTTCAGTGTCCGTTCCGCCATCTTGCAATGCGTCACCGCCGTCAGAAAGGCCCCGTGAGCATGCGCATTGCAAAAGGAATTATTTTTAAGCAGAATAAACAAATACATGAAAAGGAATTCACATTTAAAAGCGAAATAAACCATCCACTTACTTTGGAATTAAGTTTAAATCCGAATAAACCGTCTTTTTTAAATAGGAAGTAGTTTTTATTCAGAATTAAATTATCTTTATTCAGAATTAAAGCTCTGTAACTCATGTAAACACAGGGAATATGTACTAAGTTGCATAAAAAATGTGTAGCTGATCCATGAAGTGAGAAGAAAAGAAAAAAGAGCTCTTGACATCATCAGGGTGCCGTGTCACTGAAGTAAACTTTACTGTTTGCTCTGCTGTGTCTGAGTTTGGCCTCAGCAGCAGGTGAGTGGGCGGTGACCAGGCAATGAGATCTTCTGTACTAGAAGAACATCTGGCTTGTACGTTACAATATAAAACTCTCTTCTACAGCTCTATCAAGTGAATTATTTTAACAGGAAGCTATAAGTAAGAAGTGCTTGAGTCATGTTTTCATTGCAGCCCTTACATTTGTATAACTCCAACACTAATACTATGGTTACAGCATAATACCTAATTAAAGCAGGCTAAACAAACACTGAAGTGAAGTGTGAACGGGTCCTGCTAAAAGAAAATGGACGAGGTGTGTAAAATACCTCGAAGTAGTCGAAAATGGAAACTCTTAGTTGGAGCTGGTCCTGAGTTCTAAACACACCCTTGGCCGTGAACCACACAAGCTCTTAGAGACTAATAAAGTACATGCTTATGGAGTTACCCACTGTCTTCAACGCACCAGGAGCCACCACTCATTACAGGTCACACTTTATAAATATATATGTGCAGAGTCTATGGAGTGTGTGAGATAGCGACTGTTGTTTTGTAACGTTAGAAGGTCCACCCTGTTCTTTCCCCGAGTTGATCTGTTTGAGTCACTGTCTGTCTGATTTCCTCTGAATCAAAGACATTCTGTAAGAGTGGAGAAGTGATGAGGTGTAGGGCCACTGGAGGGTGCCATAGCTGGGCAATACTGTAGGTGGGACACTGATACAAGGTTTAATGCAGATCTGTGAGTCAGTCTTGTTTGTTTAAATCTAGCCTCATGTTCTCCAGACTACACAATGCTGTATTTCAGGGGTGCCCAACCCGTCGATCGCGATCGACTAGTGGATCTTTGAGGCAGTGGAAGTAGCTCCCAAAGCCCCGTCTGTTAATACGAACTTTAACCAACCGCGAGATATAGGCGTAATTACAAGCGCGAACTACACGCGGCATCAACAAGCGCTACATGCGCGAACTACACGCGGCATCAACAAGCGCTACATGCGCGAACTACACGGCATCAACAAGCGCTACATGCGCGAACTACACGCGGCATCAACAAGCGCTACATGCGCGAACTACACGCGGCATCAACAAGCGCTACATGCGCGAACTACACGCGGCATCAACAAGCGCTACATGCGCGAACTACACGCGGCATCAACAAGCGCTGTATGCGCGTACTACACGCGCTAGATTTATGCGGCAGCAAGAATTCTCCACTGTCTGCTCGTTGCAGCCGCACAGCACTTGAGCGCTTGCCAACGCGGCTCCTGGACACACGCGCTCATAGGGGTGAGATAGAAAATAGGGGAGAGGAGCAGGAGGAGAGAAAGAGAGAGAAGCAGGAGGAGGAGACGGGTAGTGCCACAGAATCCTACCTGCTCACGCGGTGTTGTTGTCCAACAGCTTGCTGTTGTTGATGCGAGTCAAAAACAAAACCTAACTTTCTCAAGCTCCTCCCCTCATTGTTACCATGGTAATCACCAATCACTCATAAGTAACTAAGTGCTTCCAGTGAGGTGACTTGGATAGCTTGAACTTTTTAAAGACTTTTGTTGTTATAGTTGTAGCCACAATCATTTATTTTCAAAAATAAATGTGTCACTTTTTAACAGGTTTATAACTTACATTTTAATAAATATTATTGCACTATTAAAAAAAACTAACTGTGTCTTAATCAGGACTAGTCTAAAGAACAATTTTTTCGACATTGTTAATAAATAAAATAATGTAAATCCAAAGGTAGATCTTCGGGCTGTGCTCAGACTAAAAGTAGCTCGCGAGCTGAAAAAGGTTGGGCACCCCTGCTGTATTTCTTGGTTTAATCATAGTTTAGTTTGATCTTGCTTAAGGTTGTAGATATATTTTAAAATTGTGTTTTAATTATGATGAGGGAACACAATATGTTGCCAGTTTTTCCCTGACTTATCTGTATCTGTGTCTTTGTGACTACATTACTAGCAATTATTTGAATTTCGTCTTGTTCTCTCTGTTCTAGCTCTTATAACTTAATTATGAGTAAATCAAGTTTTCTTTTCTTGTTTTCTTGTTGAGTATCTTTCAGGTTTCATGTGTTGCCAGTGTTTAGTCATGTCACATGCTGCTTTTGTTTATGCTACAAATATTTCTGTAATTGGACGTAAAATGAGACTTTTCACTGATGGTCTCATAAACTTTGAAATTGTAGTCACACAAACATGTTTAGTAGGTCCTTGCAGGATAAATCATAAATATGTACATAACACTATGTGGTCAATTTCTTACACTGGTTTTAGTTGATACTAGATGCACTGATTCAGCTTTTTCTGTTCCGATACCGATTCCGATACTTTGTCTTTAAGTATCTGCCGAAACCTCATATCAAAACAGAAGACTTTTTGTCATATAGTATCATGTAACTGTTATTTATAGTGCAAGTCACAACTTAACAACTTAATCTGAAAAAATATCCAATAATATGAGACATTCTAGATCAACTCCAGCCAATAAATTAGTCTCATTATGTTCAATTAAAGGTACAACTATGATATCGGCTGAACTGATATAATGGACCGATCCCAGTATCAGATCGGTGCATCCCTACTAAAGACTGTTCTATTAAAATTATGTAACTTTTCTGAGTCAGACTGTGCCTAGAATGTCAAAACTAATCTAGAAACACAGAAAGAATACACACCGCTAAACCAAGTGAAATTATTTGTTCTATAGAGAGATGGCCCGTTTCACAGTAACAATGAATGTTCGCCGATGTCCCACCAGGGCAGCCATCTTTGCATTCTGATTGCTGACCACTTGTCTCTGGATGCAGAAGTTGGAAATTACCATTGTAGTCAATAGCAATTCAGACCTATTGAAAACCACTCTTGTGTCAACACTGAGAAGGATGAATATATTTTAACCTTGTGGCTAACACTGATTTATTGTTCTTCCAGGCTGATCACCTTGTCTTGGGTATTTTAGCAGAACTCAAGTAAAGGTTAACACACAGTCTTACTTTAAATTCTACACTAATGGCTGGTCCTAAGTGGTGCATTTAGCCAAATGCTTAGCCCAATGTGTGAACTGGACAATTGGCATGTGCAAGTTGGTGCTGCAACCAGGTAGCTGACGTCAGGGGAGAGCCCTCCTTTTAAGTAATATCCTACGTCACATGACGGAGGGCAGAAGTGCTTGAACGCAGCATTATAGAGAGCGCAAAACTGACAAATTCTCAGATTTTCAGTTTTTTGTTGTTGTTTTTTTAAGAAAGCAATGGCTACTTTTTGTGCATGTTCAGTACATTTGTCTATGGAAGTAGAACATCTTTTAGACGCACACAAAGCAAGGTACTTGGGAAAGCTAATAAATGCTAGCTGATAACTTCTTCCTCCTGTTATGTTTGCAGATATAATACAATTTTTAATTTACAAGTTTGCCCAACGTTACTCTTTGTGATTTATATCATTGTGTGGTAAACAGGGTTTTGTCTCACACTGAAGCAGATTTAAAACAAGAGTTTGTTTTCAGTAACTTGCTGCACTCATTTGAGGCTAGCGCTAGCCACACATAATGCAGGTTATTTCAGACATTAGCTTTTTTTTTAAATGTCTTGCTTTTTTTCACCATAACATTGACTTACCTTTTTGAAGTGTTCACAGCAAATCCGTGACAACTTAGAGGGATATTCCAGTTCTTTTGATTTATTACTGCGACCTACTGGCATCATCTGTCTTCATCAAAATGTACGATAAAAAGCTGCATTAGGCTTGCAACCTCCTTGCCTGTAGTGCAGCGTGTCGCAAAAGGTCAATATTAACCTGACAGTATGTGTTTAAATGGGAGGAGTGATGGTTGGTTGTCCATCATTACAGGTCAGTAGTAACAACACATGTATTTCTTTCACATGTACTATAACTTTTGTTCTGAAAACACACAAGTTTAATGCCATACTGTGAAACATTCTACTTAACAGATAATCTTTGTATGAAGACTAGCAAATGTCAGACCCACAACCAGAAAAGTTAAGATAGTGAACATTAAAAACAGATTATCAACATCAGCATCAGATCTGTAAAAAGCTGGATCGCTGCGTTTCCTCTCTGTATTTAAGAATCATTCTTCTTCTGTAAGCAGCTCCAGGCCTCAGTTGATTGCCGTTTTCTTTCAATTCAATATCGCGGCTGTTGACAACAAGGGGATTTTCTAGTCTGATGCAAATGTCATGTGCACCTCAAGCAGCACAGCGTTATACAAATGATTTCTCTTTAAACGCTCAAACATGGAATTCCAAAACGTGCCTGAGTCCCACCAAGTAATGTTCAGTAACCAAACTGGTATAGCGCCACATTGAAGTTTAGTTTGATGGTTTTTTTTTGCCTTTGATAGTTCTCCAGTCCTGCCTTAAGCCTATTCCTCGTCCGTTCCCAGAAGTTGTGGTCGAGGGTACTGCCAGGCGTGATTTGGAAGTGCCTTGTCTATTCAGATCTCCGTCCAGAAAAGAGATTTATTTGATTTGTGCAGCGGCATCTTTTGTTTCTCTGACGCTGGGTGTGCTGAACCGACAACTGTCACGGAATATTCGCTCAGCATAGATTTAGTAGAAGTAAGTAGGTCACATCCGAGCCATGAAAGCAGAATGTAAAGAGTGCAGTTGTAAATGAGAGGTGTTTGTAGCGTATGTTATGTTTCAGCTGCATGATTCATTTGCTAATCTGTAGGAAGGTTTAAAGGCCATATGCAATAGTGACGTTTTGAGCTTGTAACACTATTCTAATGTTGCTTCTTTGTCAACAAGTCAGGTGAAGTTTTGTCTGAAAACATATGAATCCGTTCCCTTTTTATAGGCATTTGAAATTCTTTGTTTTCATTATAGCTTTCAGCGTTTGACAAAAAACTTTTGACATAATGTCCGTTTTCAAATACAAACACGTCAGCGTTATTTTTCTTCTTTTTGGTGAAAGAATATGAGCTACTAAAATAAAATAATGTCTTTAGGATACAGATATGAGGTTTACATGATACAATGAGGACGAGTCTCTTTTTTATCTTTAAACCAACAAAAGCTGTGTTACAGACGAGGAAGCAGCACTTTTCTACATCTGATGCAGATTCTATAGATTCAGCCTCTTTCATGGGGCATAGATTATATTTAACTCTCCAAACATGAAGAAATACTGTAGTTTGACTTACTCTGACACTTTTGGATCGCTCACAGAAGAGGAAGTTTCTAACTTGCTGCATGTGCCGTTCTCCTCAAAGTCCTAGTCATAGGATCGTCTTTTCTTCATTTCAAAGATTAAAAATCTGCTCAAAACTTATTCAACAAAGTTTTTAGTCCAAGATGTTTTGCCTGTAATCTGTTTGAAAAGAAAGCCCCTTTAGTGATCCCGCAAACACTGCCAACAGCGATAGCACATGTATTTCCCAGTCATGTGACCTCCTCTGGATCCTAGTGCTCATCCACTTCCCCCTCTGCTGGTGAATCCATGAAACTGAATCATGTACTGTATTTGACTGTAGACAAAGTGAACATATGCATCAGAGAGCCTGACATTGCCACATGCACAAAAGGTTTATGACAGAGGACCAACACCAACACAAATTAACCAGGCCCGAATGGCCTACAGCTTCTTTGGTCGAGTGTGAGTGCAAACGAACCATACTCAGGCATGGCATGGATCTGACTCTGGGCAGATGGAGGCGGAGGATGGCACATTTACTCATGCACACACACACAACTTCGGCAATGAGCTTTGAGCTTTAAGGCTTATGTTGTAAAGGCAACAAAGTTTTAATGTTCTGTCCCTTTCAAATAAACGTAAAAATCCCATTTGTCACCGTTGATGAAAGAGTGTATAATAACTCTGTGGACATTGATAAGTTTAAGAAGTCTTCTGTTGCCCTCGCTGCTCTGTGCTGTTTTTAAGGTAACAAAAGCTATAGGATCTGCCCTCTTAATACAGCAACTGGAGCTCTGTTAATACAACAACTGGGATCAGAAAAACAACACAATTTTCACCAAGTTCTGTCTGAATTCACACAAAAATATGTTTACTTTTTGGAAAAAGCGCTGTGCTCACAAGTGACTCACAGCTCTGCACCGCATAGTAGTTTCACTTTCACATCGTTTTCATACTAAGTGCATTTCTGACTCTGCTGGCGGTGATTTTTTTGACAGTTTCTTGAGGAGATCTAAATGTATGAGGCCTGAAAGTGTTGTAAATGCTGCCTGTGTCCAGTGAAGCCCTTTCTCTCGTATTCAGTGCAGCGCTGACTGAACGTAGATTGAATGAACACACAGCTTGTTGTCCTGTCTCAATCTAAAAGTCATGGATTTGTGAAAACTGGTCGTCGTATAAACTGCTCTTCAGTCTGATTGCTTTCCCTGTGCAATTTCCTAGATGGTACTTTGAATCCATTTCTGATGTAGGAAGCACATGACTGTCATTTATGCTTTACTACACTTTTATGTCGGTTCTGGTGCATGAGATTCCAAAATGGGGTTGTTCAGGAACATGTTTGAAGGACAGAACATCACAAATGTATCATATGCTTGAATGTGAACTGAACATCACTGAAGTTTTGCATAAGATGATTTTAAACCACACTGAGCTCAAAATACCTTTTGCCCGAGGAGTGTACAGAACATGATCCAGCAGTATTGTTTGAGAATAAGGTTGTGACAGCTCTATACTCTTGTTTTTGTTGTCACTGGTCCATTGTAGTCTTGACCTTTTACATTGATAACCACATGTTATTGTAGAACAGCGTCTGCAGTGGTTATGTTTTGTAGATTCTGTTAAAGAAGTGGATTCCCAGTGGATCTGCGCAGCTCTTGCTCTCTGTTACTTCAGACAGACTTCTCACTCTTCACCCCCCAAAACAAGCCCCTCTGTGCCCCCCGTCCCTCTCTCTCTCCCTCCCTCTCTCCCCTCGTCCCAAACACATGCATAAACATTCCAGCTGAAACAACAGCTGGAGCGTCGCAGTGAGCAGGAAGCGGTGCCTGTGTGTGTGCGCGGTCACGTGTGCGGGGCACGCGTGGACGGTACCTTCCTGCTGGAGCTTGAACACATCTGCAAATCTCTAAGAGCAATCATCGTGTCAAGGTCGAGCCGGGAAACGGAGCGCAGACACG
The DNA here is from genome assembly GCA_038363315.1 of Mugilogobius chulae. NCBI lineage: Eukaryota > Metazoa > Chordata > Actinopteri > Gobiiformes > Gobiidae > Mugilogobius > Mugilogobius chulae. The sequence goes on from CM076407.1 coordinate 28,869,638, forward strand.
CGTAGATATGTATTTATTCACTTTAAAAGGCTGGGCAGGCACGCAGATGGTTAAAGCTCATGTGACAGGTTATTGAAGTTTTCTCAGTTTGACTTAGTTTGGCGTGACAGTCCTGTTGTTAATGTTTATCATAGTTTTGCAGCAGTTAAGTTGCAAATTATGAAGAAATAGACAAAAAAGGAAAAATACATGAAGTAATTTGAGTTCTAAAACAGAATCTTTCCACATGTGTCGTCAAAAAGCACCAAAATGCAAAGACAGTTTACACACAACTGAGATTCCTGGGAGTTTAAATTTTAATTTTGCAGAATTTACGTGGATTTTAGCTTATGTTTACAATGTTGTTTTTAATGAACAGTTGTTGAATTTAGCTATGGAAGTCTTGATATCAAAGTATCAATATTTCGATTCCTGAAATGTCCAGTATTGATACTCATACGCAAATATAAATACCGGGCAAGCCATTTATTTTAGAATAGTTAGGGCTATTTCTTCATTGTTTTGTGTCAAACTCACTTCAGCAGCAGCAAACCTTTCTGCTGATTTGTTTGTCCTTTTAGAGACTAGTCGAAATTATTCTTTTACATTTTTTGCCTTCAACTGTAAGCTTGTTTTGCGTCATGTTTGGGGGCGTAGCCTGCTAAGGGGAAAAGTTGTGTTTGCAATCCTATGTTAAGGCGTGGGAAGCTAAACTTTTTACCTCTTTTAACATGTTTTCTGCGGAATTAAGTGTATTTTTAGCACAGTTCAAGTTTAAATGGAGGTTGTTTTATGGCGTTGTGTCAGAAAAGAAAGAAAGTTAAAGAAAGATGATAAAACAACCAGGCGACTCTAGCACCACATTAGCATTTAGCTTGCAGCTACTGTTAGCATTGTTAGATATATTTAAAAATTGGGACCGTTGAATAACTTTATTTATCTCCATGTCTTTGCATTATGTTTAACACAATATATTTTCCTAAGTCTACATTTACTGTTATAGCTGTTGAGCAGTGAGTGATACAACTGTTGTTATAAATGAGTCTCAATGTTAACTTTCCCCCACAAAGGTCCGTTTATATATGGACTATCGGTATTGAAAAAAAAATAAATAAATAGGTACTTGGTATCGTACAGACACCAAAATGTGTGGTATTGACACATCACCAGTTGAATTACCTTCACAGAGAACATATTTACTGTCCTAAAAACAATTATAAATCATTATTAAACATTAAAGTAGAAGTAACAGCTTTGTTCAGTTGCTACAACATGGACTGTACAAGGCTGGATGCCTAAAGTTCATGTGGCGACGCAAATCAATTGAACACAACAAAAAACTAGCAATAGTAAAACAGACCGTAGACTTGAGAAAACCGAGGCGCTCAAAAAATTAAGAAAGATAAAAGCCTTTATTACAACATGGCAAAAAAGAATAAAATAACGCCAACGCGCTTCGGCCCTGATGAAGTGCCTCAGTTTTCTCATGTCTACATTTGCAAAGACTCCCTGCACTGAAGAGCACCAAAAAGACTACCCTTTTTTACTTTACTTGAATCCAAGTAGCACTCTAGCTTTACAGGAAAACAAACTGATTTGTGTCTTTCAATAATAATATTGACTAGGTTATTGTATATTTCTCAAACTGACACAAAATGTTGGACAAATACAACTATCCTCCACAAATAAGTTAAGCTTGTACATTTTATTTGGCGATATTTATGTCATTTGTCTGTTCTGTTTCACTAGATTTTTAAATGATACACAAGAGGAGAAATCTCTATTTGAAGTTCACTAGCTGTTAGCAGATATATATGCCAGTTTAAAAAGACTAAAATGTTTTTAAATTCAGCAATGACTGGTAGTGACACCCTAATCTTTTCTAAATGTGGTCGATAAGTTTGTACCAGCTGACACTCTCTGGATTATTTAAAACTTGCAATTTTTTGATTAGCCTATGCTAAAGCTAGCGGCTATAGCAAAAATAAACAGGGGATTGCTCTGGAGTCCTTCAAACTTTCCAATTGGCTCTGATGCTAAGGGTTTGATAGCAATAGATTCTACCAATGTATATGTCTATGTTATAGGCTAAGTTTAATCAAAATAGCAAAATTAGGTAAAAATCACTAATTTAAAATCTTAATAGGCTAATCATGTTCACTGTGTTTTTCTAACAAATGTATTCTAACCTGTCATACACACTTTAAATGCAAAGCTAACCTAATTTGTGCAAATATCTCGTCCCATTTGAGAGGTATGTTCATAAAAATAAATACTGTCCAGCCATTAAACGAGTGTGTGGTCTGTCAGAAATCAGTCCCATCTGCAGAGAGCTGCCAAAAACAGCAAGGTTTGGACAGGAAACTCTTTTTTTCTGAACCAGAGCCCTACGGAGGAAAGTTACAGAAAAATACAATTATGACACTGTTCAGAATTAGACTTTGACCCAACTCTATTTTACTTTTTTGGCCAGATCTGATGTGTGAAAATGCGAATATGGGAGTAAAAGGTGGAGCAATTGCCGTCAAGTCAAAGAGAGACGAATCCAAGTCAAGTCCCAGGTCAAAGAAAAACAAGTTCAAGTCAAAGAGAGACAAATACAAGTCGGGTCCCAATCAGTGTCTTACAACTCTAAGTCAAATCCAAGTCCTCTGCTATTATTTTCAAGTCTTTATAATCAATCGCGTCTTGATACTTGATTTTTTAAAATGTCCCATATAAAATACGTTCCTGGTCACACAAAAAAGTGAGAATGCACATGTTCCAGTTCATGTAAAATTGCGCTGTTTATTTTTTGAGAAGCATCAAGTTGTCTCAAGTCCAAGTTGAGTCCTAAATCTTAATCCATTTTATCAAGTCAAGTCTCAAATTTATATGGTGTGGATGGTTCCCTGATTTTGAAGGTTACGTTATTTTTTTAGGTAATTATCTTAGAGTTATATTATATGTTGTCTAATCGTAAAACAGTACTTGCAGTGGTTGAAAAGTTAAAAGCTGTATTCTGATAAGCCATAATTGTTGCCAGAAATAAATGCATGTGATTTTAACCATGAGCTGAAGAGTGAAGTGGAGAAATTAGTGAAATGGTGATGATGGAGTAAGAGCAGAGCTTGTGTCTTTAGTCTTCTCACATGTCACAGTCTTTGACTTAAATGCATCATTTGAGTGAAAGTCCAGTCTCTTTTTTTCTTCGTATACAGTATATAACTGCCCGATGCTGTTTACTCTCACTGTCCCCTGCGCTCCTCTTCTTCTGATCTCATCTCCTCACACTTTGTAGAAGTTACAGGAAGTAACAACTCTTTTCTCACTGTCTATGAGCGGGACATTTCACATGTGACTACTGTGAGCACTAGCATGTTTTTGTTGTTGTTTTTCCACAAGGAAGATATTGTACAGAAAAGTAGCCCAAACTATAAATCGCCTATGGTAGGTTGAACTACTCATTTCACTAAAACAACTATATTTACGTTTTTTTGAACAGTTTTAACAATTTTTAGAATTTTGTTAATTTTTCACTTTTTGCTGACAACATAATAGGACATTTTGCCATTAAATGATGAAATGTCCAATATATGATATGATGAAGCCTTTCATTTTTTGTTAAACCTTAAAAAAGATTTCAAAGTGATTATTATGAAAAACTGTAGGAATCCTGACACTGTATTTACCTGAAGTTAAAGCTGCTGTTTATGTTTTCAATAGCAGGGTGGAAAATCTATATGGAACCAAAAATGTCCTAAAATGCAGCCATATCCAAACACACTGTCATGGGAGCTGTGGGTACTGCATTTTCTATACTTTAATGTGGCTTGCCATTTGAAAATGAAGAGATTCACATTTGGTGTCACAAAACCACACCAGACTAAAGCTACTAAGACATCTCTCTCTCTCTTTCTGTCGACAAAGCCAAGGGGAAGCTCATATTCTGCTTGTTGTGGTGCCTTTTCGATTAAGTGATGAAGAGCCAGAGATACACTAATGTTGTGTTTGGAGTGTAACATCAGGCTCTGGGTGAACATGAAACCAGCTCAATAGCATTTGTTTTCAGGCTTCCACTGTGCACTGTTACAGCTCAGGAAACTAGTTAAGGATTAGAGATGGGCAATGTATCAGCATCAGTATCTGCTGATATCGATATACTGTATCACCCATTCCTAATCACATCGAAAACTCACGACTGTGCTCAAAGCAAATCAAGTCAGAAACAATGAGAGAGACGAGATGTTGAGGTGCGATGCGATTCAGAACAGGACAAGAGATGTATGAAGTGATAAACTGCACAGCTCCTGTTTGTAGCGCTCGGTGGGGGCTCTGCAAAGCTTTATGTACTCACTGGAATCTGTGTATTTTGGGAGGAAACGTGCCAGCGTGGGCCAGAAGTCTGTTAGTTACAGGTGAAAAAGAAACAGAATGAACACAGGAAAGACGCGCTACAGCAATTGAAGGTGTGCAGAATGACTTATAATTAAAAACATTCATTTTCCATTCCCACTGTTTTTATGACAAATTGCACCCTGGATATCGATATTGGTTTAATCGCAGTAATGGTAATGATGATTATAACCACAGAAGGTCAGCCTAGTAAGTCTTCTTTCTGTTTTTCTTTGCTAAACTCCGACATTCCTCAGTCGTGTGATTCAAAACAGAAACTGGCAGATATTTGTTAGAGTTACTGATGCGGTTCGTTCAGGTTATGTAACAGTCAGGACTCTCAGAACGACTTTCTGCAGAGATAAGAAGATGTTGTTGGTTTGTGAGATTTCAGACGCGTGTTAGAAACTATGAAATCTGAGCCAAAAGTGTCTGTCTTCAAATAACAAAGTACATTCTTCCCTTGAACTGTTAAATCGAGCTCACAACAGATTAATAATGTACCTCAAACTGTTTCCTAATCTCATATGAATCTTTGTTGCTATAAATGGAGAAAATTACATAACTTTGCATCTATTAATTTATTTGACTTTTTATTGTGGTGGCTGAAATCAGGTTAGCATTACAGCCTCAGAGGGTACTTTTAGAAGAATCTAAGCTTTATTAAAAGGATATTAAAACCAAAATATTTACTAATAAAAATACTTAAGCTTAGTATTTTGTGTTAAAACTGTCAGTCTATTTGATTTAAAAGTTATCAAGTTGGTACAGAGAATCAAGTCTCTTCCTTAGTATCAAATCTGGTTTAGTATTATGACAGAAGTTGGGAGATGACAAGACAATTGAATGTTTTGGTATTGGTTGTTACTATTAGATTTTTGCAGTTATTACAGGGTTGTCAAACGTTTTTTCATCCAGGGCCAAATATTGAAACACAAACAAAAGGGACAATTTGAGCCACAGAAAATGGTTATTCAGTGAAGTTTCTAAAAGGCTGACATTTTTTTTTTTTTTTTTGGAACACTTTGAATGATTGCGATTTTAATTAATTTTAATCAAAGTCATTGATGACTGCTGAGAGGAGCTGTTGCTTTGGGAAAGAAGGTGCATACTGGACTGCCAGACTTTAGGAGACCATCTTCAAACTCTTAGCATAACATAGTAACAGCGTGACAAAAAAGACACTAGTGTTCATGAGACTTTTCCCCTCAAAAAATCTGTTCAAGTGATATTGAGAGATAATCAGTGGACGTCACTTTTCGCTCAGCTGTACATGGCGTCTGTAGAAAGATACAGTATTCATCTAGTTGGCTGGGGAAACCACAAAACAGGACGAGGGGCTGTTTGGATCTGGTAACCACTGACCTATGCTCTGGCTATTGAAGCTGGGGCAGTGTTTTTCTCTGTGTTTTCACTCACCTGAATGAAGTGTGTCTGTGTTGTAGGGTCGAATTTCATTCACAAATGTTGAGTTGGCAGCATGGTTGTTTTTGCACAGTAATAAACATTTAGCCAACAACAGCGCTGGCTAGTGTTGCTGCTACAGCTTGTGTCAGGCAAACAAATAATCCTTCTCTAAATCACTTAACAGGTAACAGAGGTTTGGTTTGTCCAGTCTTTGTAAGTAATTGCTTGCTGTGTGCCAATTCTTAGATAAACCTGGTCAACAAAAATGTATCTATGGACAGTATTTGACCCCCAGGCCTGTACTTTATACTAAAAATGTATGTACTAAAAATTACATCGAAGGTTTGTTTGGAATCAACTTTTTTTTACAGTTTCATCATACACAATATGCTTGATTTCTTTACGCATCTCCAATGAAACAATTATGAGATTCTCTATTTTTTCCTTGAGTTGTAGTCTTTTAGTCAATTAACAGGTCAATGACATTTTAGTCGACCAATTTATTTAGATGATAGGAAAAAGGGAGTGAATTAGTTGAAGATTTGGGACCAAATCATTGATCTAATTTGCCTTTATATATACAGTATTTCCAATTCCTTTTTATTGTATAAAGTTATGTTTTGCAAGAACTTTCTTTGGTTGACTACAAGCCTAGAAACAATAGCCCTCTTGAGTTTTTGAATTTTCTTCTGGATTGGCTTCATGCTGATATTTCTCTTTATTTACTTCACACATTGGCTTAATTGGTTGAATATCTGCAGAAGGTAGTCCAGGCTCTGCATCTCTCTCTGTTTCTCACGGCAACAGTAAAGCACACTTGGCCGTCACCTTCTTCTTCCTTGCGCTGGCTCGTTGTGCTGCTTTGCTCCGTCCATGCGTGAGAAGCAGGTGAGGCTTGAAGTGCTCTCACTCAACCATCATGAGTCTGTGCACAGGTGTAGCACTGGCAGAGCGCGGCCGGCCTGTCAGGGAGATGGCAAGCACACGCCGCATATGGAGAGGTTTAAGCACTTCCCTTTTTGATTCGACATGATTTACCCGGGCTGGATCTGCTCACTTCTGTTGTGTTTTGGCTAAGGAAAGTAAGTCAGAGAATGTTCTGCAAATGTTTGTGGTTTAGTAGAGCTAATCAGGCCGGTTCATTACTGTAAGAGTCCAACGCAGTCAGGATATTTTTGATTTATTGCAGCCACAGATATGAAAATGACGAATCACAATACAATTAAAACACATGATTAAAAAACAGCCTTTGTATCTCATCAAATTGCATGTATGTTGAATAAGTGACCTTTATTAATAGTGGCATTGACAATGTCTGATTCTGTCAGCTGTCGATAGCTAAGCAGGACAAAGTTATTTAAATAAAAAAAAATTTAAAAAAAGTTATTTAAAGTAAATTTACAACATTTAGTCTAAATTTTTTTTTTTTTTTTTTTTTAGACAAAAATGTGGACTATTATGATGATTATGAATAAAATATGCTCATGTATCCAAAAACAACATTTCCAGCTTAATTTCAGAGGTACAGCATAAACACACATCTCAGATTGTTTATAACACGGTGTGACCCAGACAGACAGAGCAAGGATCAAGCTGTTCTTTAGCAGGGACAGTGAGGGCTGATCGGTGTGTTATTTCTCTCTCTCTGCTCCTCACATTTGTCCCACAAACATTCACTTTAAGGAAGGAGGTTTGTGTTGGTGTCTTACCTCCATGTGATCTGATCATGGTGCTCTTATGTGCCGCTTGCATGTGTCCTTGCTGTTGTGCTAATCCATCCAGACTCTGAGCTAAAACTTGTGCTTATCAAGTAAAAGTTGACATGGCATTTAAAGTACAGCACCCAAAGCAGCATTGATCAGAAGAATTGATAAGGGTGAAAACAGCGCAGACAGAGTAGACCAGCAAGAAACCCATGCATGGTCTATGCTGTTTTTTTTCAGCAAGGTAACAGCTTTCAATTCTTATCCCTAGTGACAACTAGAGGTGGATACAGGAGCCAAAATTGTGCTTGGCTAAGAGTAGGATGCACGATCCGATACTGGATTGGATATGTCCGCTATGCTGGATCGGTATGCCCATGATATTGGTTCAGCTGATACATGGTCTTTATATGGATAATCGTTCAAGCTGATTATCTGCAATAGTTGTGCCTGTAATTATAATTTTTGTGCAAATGACAATTAAGCTGGGACAATGATATTTCTATTGAGCTGCTGTGCTTTGTTAGTCACAAATCACCTAGAATCGATATCTACAATATTTAATTCGGATTATAGCAACCTATTGATTAATTTCAGATTTAATATTGTTAAGGTTGTGACTTGCACTATAAATAACAGTTACGTAACACTACTATGACAAAATGTTTTCTGTTTTAAATGATATCGGCTAATATCGAGTATCGGTAGATACTTAAAGACAAGTATCGGAATCAGTATCAGAACTGAAAAGCTGGGTTGTTGCATCCTTAGCTAAGAGTATGGTAAATTCAGAAGTATTGTTTCAACCTGGACAGACAAGATGACCTTTATTAAATCAAGTTTTGTTCATAGGCTCCAGCAGAAAACAATGAGCATGTGATTTCCACCAGAGCCAGACACTGAAGAGGGAGAAGGTGGAAGTTGAGGTGGAGATGGGGTGGAGGAGAGTTGCGAGCTGAAGCCAAGGGCAAAGATTGCGCTGCTCTTTTGAATCTGGCCCTGGCGTCCCGATAGGCTGAGAAGGAGATGAGAGCTGAAGGCTGATTGGACGAGCTGCGCAGGGGTTGATCCACGGAACAAGATGTGATTGGCTGTGAGATGATAGACAGGTGAGATGATTGTTGAGGCAAAAGCAGGTATAGTCTACCAGGCTGAATGCTCACTCATTAGCTCCATTACTAAAGCAAAGGTACAACAGTATACACAAAACAAAAATTTGGCCTGCAATACCAACTACTTGGAAAACCTTATACAATTATATATTTAATCAAGAATCAATATCTTTTGTAATATTTTGATACTGTATCCCACCAAAATGTAATTGTGTTATTGTTTTTTCTGATCTTGAGCACATTTCAAGCCATTTCATTTAAATATTTACATCATACATTCTGCAAACATGACATTTTCTCCTGTGTCTTGTGAGCTAATGGTCGCTGCCCCTGGATGTTTGATCACACTGCTGACGCTCTGAGAAACTTTGAGAAATCCATTTGAAAACACAAACCCCAGGACAGTGTTAAAACAAACTGGAATCCTCGGGACGTCTGTAAAAACACGGATTGTATGAAGGCCGGACAGCTCAGTTTAACAGAGGGCATGGAGAACTGCAAGTCTTCTCATTTTGCCCGCTTTTCGAGATGCCAAAAACACTAAACGTTAAGGATTTGTAGAAAAAATCTGTTCACAGAATTCATTGTTTGCCGTTGGAAGTGCCGACAGCTCTTCTTGCGTTGCCTGCAGCTCACTGGTTTTGTATTAAATGGACTGTGATGATGGCTGGACTTGTCAAAAGGCCCTTACATAGATTGTTGTTGGCGGTTTGAATCCATGCATAGGCCAAATGTAATCAGCCTAGTGTTTCTGGTGGAGTGTTGAGAACCATTGAGTCTGTGTGTGGAAACAGGGCTTTGTAAAACAGGGGATAGTGAAACTGGACCCAAATTCAACTAAGATCCAATTTGCTACCACTTTTCCACTCTCGTCCTGAAGTATTGTTTTAAGTATATGAGAATTGTTTGATTATGATTTGATTTGTGGTTTGTCTGATTCTGTTCACATTTCAAACATGTCGAGAAGAATTGAGAAAAAGGTTCAAAAGAAGACTAGTTTTACTTGAGTAATAGTATTCTTCTGGAATTAAAGTTTTCTTTGGCACAATTTCTTTGGCTGCTTTACCGCCACTAGTGCTGTTCTTTTTTAAAATGTATTGCTATGCTAACTCTTTTAATCTGCAGTGTTGCCGTGCAATTTATACTTTAAAAACCTGACTGCTTTAAGTGTGTCACAAAATTGACAAATAGACTGAAAATGAACTGAAAAACGTATAAAAGAATCATATATTTGAACCCATGCTTCTGAAGCATTTCCTCAGGCGTAGTGAGCGCCACAGTGCAGCGCTCAGGGACCAATGTCCAGGTGTTATAGTCGTATGGTTTTTCTCTGATAAGACAGTTGTAATAAGCTATAAGCTCGTACCAGGTGTTTTTGCTAGACTTGGTCAGGACCTGGAGAATATTATCCTAACATGCATGTTTTTGGTTGGTGGGGAAACCGGAGTGCCCGAAAAAAACTCACCCATTCAAACTCCACACTCAAGGGCCCGGGCGGGAGTAGAACCTCGCAACCTTCTTGCCGTGAGGCCGCCTCCACCATGCACTTAATCTTCACAATTAGATGTTTTAGTAAAATTTTTTTTAAATAATTAAAGCTTGGTTGTAAATAATAGTAATAAGAACAATTATTTTTACCACCAAAGGGTATACTGCTGCTATAACTATATACTTTTAATACTGTATATAAAGTAGTTAATTATTATATAATAAATAATTTTCTTTCAAATAGCCGAATGCAGCGCTCTGATTGTCTGTGCTTGGGTGGTACATCTCAGTTTCACTTTGTCGTTTGTAAAAAGCTATTCTAAAAACATGGTTAAAGAAAGTGACACTTCTGAAGACGACTGCAGACAAGCAGTCGAAACATGTAAAGGTCTGACAATAAACAGCCACTGGTCTGACATAGTTTAGAAAAGAAGACCAAATGAACCTTTTTGGAATATGGTTAAAGACCAAACTTAATGTGGATAATGACATTGTGCCAAAGGGTTAATCAGATCTAGGAGCTAGATAAACTAGGCTACCCTCTAATTTTGTGGTCTGAAAAGGTTCTTCAAACGTCGCCTTCACAATTTGCTAATTGCATTTGTTACTGTTGCATTTTTAGTTTGATGGATAATTGTGTAGCCCTAGATTTGATGACAGCATAGAGCTGCAACAAGTTTATTGATGAATCACATCAAATCAATTTTTTAAAAAATTTGTCAATGAATTTAGCAATTGAATAATTGTTAACTGATCTTTGAACAGATGGTGCAGCTTGTCATGAGCTGAGAAATACATTGTATGACTCAAAATGAGCAGTAATGACAAAGATAGTGTAGCTTTAGTGCTTTTGATGGAGACATGTTAATATACGACTCCAATATGGCATTATTGCTATTGTGTTCTTATCGATTAAACAAAAGAATAATCACCCAACTAATCAATTACCAAGTGATCCTTTATTGCAGCCCTTATGTAGTTCATACTATTTTTACATGGAGCATTCTTTGGTTTCTACAACAGCACAACCCAAATTGAAACCACATTTAGCCTATGATATTGTGACATGATAAAATGCAGGAATGTCTTTCACGTGTCTGCAGAGATCCTTTGTAGCCCACAGAACACACTTCAGACATTATACACGTTATAAATAACTGCACACAATGTTCTACGGCACAGACTGACTTATAGTTCATGTGCTTTTGGTTGTCAGGTAAAGCTAAATAAAATGATGCATCGTTGAGGATATTGTAAAGTCTAAAAATAGTGCTTCAGTGTAAATATTCTTAAAGGAGAAGCTCGTAAGAGGCAGTAGATGGATGGTTGCTGCACTGTGAGGGTTTACAGCATGTTTAGCTTATTGTCAATGGGTTAATGTAAATAAACTAAAACATATGGGAGGGATGAGGACATTTATTTACAGTTTAGAAATGATTGACATGGCTGTATGAAATAAATTTAACATGACCGTTATTTTATTTGTGGTTCAAAGACATCGCCATTGTTTTATTGGCGTTGTTTTACAGTTTAAAAATACTGTTGTTTACGAGGTGCGTTTGAACACTCGAGTAGTTCAACAGTTTACATCACCACAGCTTGGTGTGTATATATATATATTATATATATATATTATATATATATATATATATATATATATATATATATTTATGGCAAAAAACAACATAGATTGTTTTTTGTGCTTAAATATTTGCAACATTTATCAGATACAGTCTTAGGTCAGTATTTGCATTTGCTAGAATGTTAAACTGCTGCTTAGAGCTGCGGTTCTCAACCTGGGAAGGTTAACATTGATATCTCAAACAAGATTTGACACCTTTTAACTGCAATCAGGATATAGATTCTATTTACCAACCTATCAATGAATTTATCAAGGTTTATGGTTTCATAATAATACTGTAGCAAACATTAGACAAAAGACACTTTATCACATTGTGGGGAGCCTACAGTTTGTGTTTGGGGGCCACGAATGCTTGTGGTTGTTATTTTGGGGGTCGCAACTAAAAAAGGTTGAGAACCACTGGGTTAGAGAATAGACATAAAGCTTTACTTTATCACTCAATCAGTTATTTTAGTGCAAACATGTTTGTTGAGGAAAATAACTAAAAACTCTCTCTTTATCTATTGATGTTTCTGGATGACCATGAAAACAAAAAATAATAATAAAAAGTACTATTAATTAGTAGACACAAGTGTCACAAGCTGGCAAGAGGCCTATTAATCTTGCCATCTCATGCACACCTGGAAAAAGTCCTGTGCACATCTGCAAAAACTCCTCTGCACAGCTGCGAAAACTCATGTGCACAGCGGTGAAAAGTCCGTGCACAGCTGTAAAAAAAACATTTTGTCTATGAATGTCAAAATTACTACCGTAGCAAAAGTTTTTGTTAAAATATATTGTTCTAGACTGCATGAAAATGAGCATCACTTGAATGTGTTTTGTTATTGTGCTAATATTAAAACCTACATGTGTTTTACATAATCATGACATCCACTACAAGGTTATTCTATTTTAAATAAAGTTATCTATTATCTATGTTTGCACAACGCCTTGTATTTTCCCCTACAAATTGTTCTTTTTCTGATCAGATAAAATGTAGAGTAATGAAGCTGACTTGGTTATCTAAAGCATGTGTCTGGACTCATTTGAGAAGACTATTTTGTTGTCATTTTATAACATTACTGTCTCTAACAGTTATTCTCTGTCTTTTCCAGATCATGGACGAAACCCAAACACAAATAGCCTGGCCGTCCAAACTGAAAATCGGAGCCAAGTCCAAAAAAGGTGACTACTTCCTTCACATAACACTGTCTTCACTGTGATTTCAACACTGCCATGGCTTTAATTTTGCGTGTGCACCTTGAACACGATGAAAAACAGACTCACCAGCTCCTCATAATCAAATACACCCAACACCAGTTAATCATCGTGTTATTTTAACTTGTAAAAAATGTTTTCGTCAGAGTTCATTCAAGTTGCGCTGGAGGCAAAACATCTCGGACACCATCCATTATGAGATGAAAGCACGCATTCCAATAGTTCCTCACAAGCCATATCTTCGTCGCGCTGAGAGGAATTGTGATTTTTTTGCGAAGGCGGGAAATTCCTTCGTTAGTGTGCGCACATGTATGAGTCTGTTGCCAATAATACACCATCACGGCTATTTAAAGCTGTTCCGGGATGGGGGAGAGGCCCGGGTCAGGGAGGAGAAGGTGCAGATATGCCCTCCATGTTGTTGTCCCTCTGAGAATCATCAGCAGGCGTTCAGATCCAGATGTGCAATCCAATCACGTTATGCAACTTCCTGTCTATGCAGTCGTTACATCAGAGTCTATGGATGCTAGGCTGTTGCTGACACTGTTTTGGTAATCGATTATTATGCTGATGTCAATTAATCGATTGGTTATTTTTATGATTAAAGACCAGTCAGTGTGACGTGACCAGCACTGCAAAAAACATGTTTAGGACAGTTTAATTCATATTATTTTAGCCTTTTAAGAAGAACAAGATGTACTTTCTTATTTTAAAAGTCCTATAGGAATACTTGATTTTTTCTTCCTTAAAAATGTAAACAACCAGAAATAAATGTTAAAGTGAAGCTCACCCCCTAAACTTCTCCCACAAACACATTTCAAAGCAATCTCACTGAAGAACCTAGAGAAAAGGGCAAAGGCTGGTCTCAGAAAGGAGAGCAGCAGTGTGATTGGATATCTGCAATTAGAGCTCAATTTTGAATCTTTTTGAATCTTACCTAATGCATTGTGAGCCTTCGAATTGTTCCTTACAATGTGTTTAAAGTTTTATCACAGCTGTACAAAAAAAAACAGAGCTTGGTGGAACAAACGGGACATTATTAAAATAGAAACATTAACAAAAGATCTAACAGAGAAAAAAGGAGTATCCGAGGCATGTCTGATATGCTGTAGTTTATTAACGCCAACAAGTTTCGACTTAAGCAGGCTTCATCAGGGCATTAACACAGGTGTCTAGATGCACCTATAAATAGGTCATCTGATTGATCATGTGATGGTGTCACATGATCAAAATAGTAATGAGCAAACACATGCATATACACATTTCAAAGAGCACATGACAACAACCATACGGTGATAAGATAATGCAACAACATAACAAAATGAATGTCAGCTACATAGGCTATACAGCTCACAAACACTGTGGATTGTTGTTACAAAATTATGGGTCAGTAATATTGACGACACACAACATACAGTTAATATATTTTGTAACATTTTATCCTGACTCTTCTTACATATTTGCACATTGTCTGCGCTCCAACACTTCGTCTGTCACTCACACTGGGTCATTTAATGTGAGGCAGGGTGTGGGAAAAATTAGTTTAAGCAAAAATTAGTCCAACACTGCAAAAGTACCGTGTTACTTCTTTGTTTGGATGCGACAGATCAGGCAGAGACAAATGAAGCCGGTTGTCTTCCTTGAGCTTCCTCTGTGTGAATCTGGTTCACAGCGCCTCCTTTGTCCCGCCCACTTGGCTTGGAAATGCACTTCCTGTTTAGCTCTGTCAAGGTAGCTAACGTGTTTTTTTGTCTGTCTTGTGGGGCAATTTTATTTAAATAATGACAGTTAAAATAACCCATTGACTGAAATCTACAGGCTAAATGCAGCTAAACAGGAAGTGCACGTCCTTGAAAAGTAGGCGGGACAAAATAGGGTCAACAGGCAAGGAGTAAATGTGTTTTTACAGCACTGGTTGGTAAAAGTGTAATGTGAACAGAACTGAGTCAGTTTAGAACAAGACTTAATGTCGAGTCCAGTCCAGTTCAGTTTGTATTGTGATTGCAGCCTTAGAAATAAATACAGTTTCCTCTTCATTTTCTGTATGAAAAGAAAGGCATGCTTTGGATTTTGTGTGTAATAGATAATTATAAATGGTAAAATGCTAAATGGTCTATTATACAGCGCTTTTCTACCTTTCCAGGCACTCAAAGCACTTTACAATCTAGTATCTATCTATATTATTGATTACTAAACTAGTTGACGATTATTCCAGTCATCGATTTGTTGCAGTTATTTGATTTATAGAAAACAAGCCAATTGTGAGTACAAGAATCACTTCAGATTGTGTTGGAAAGTGTATATAAAACTCAAACTCTGAAAGATGGACCGTCCCACTGCTTGTACTGTGAGCGCTGGAGAATGTGGGATAATGAGTTGCAGTTCTATCTTGTGAGCACATGGTTTGGTGGGAGAAGACAGATGTGCATGTGAGCTGTGCTGTGTTTTTACAACCTGGGCCATCACAGTGAATTACACAAAGACATCAGCACATCATCACTTTTCTGTGGATTTCTAAAAACAGTCATGGAAGTCATCAGGGACGCAATAACTGAGAACTATGTACCGATCTAAATATAGGATTAATCGTGTTTCTGGTCTAATTTTTAGTTATGTAAGGTCTGACGAATGTAAACATAATGTTGTAGCAAGTTGCATGAGTCAGTAAGACAGAAAACAGGTGTCAATTAGCAATTTCACAATATCTATGTTTAGACGAGCCATAATTATTTATATTTCACAATCCACAAAAGGAAAGGACACATTGACACCATGTTCTAAATATTATTCCAGCCTATTTTCCTTAAAAAGCCTGACTAAAATGGTTTAAACGAAAGTTGTTCATTTATGAGTTTGGAGTTTGGTTTGCAACTTTCTCTTTCTCCTTTAAGCGATGGTACATGCTTTTTATGCTGCAAAACTGAAAAAAGATATTTGAATCCGACAAACTACTGCCTCATTTTTGGATCCATAACTACTTAAAGTTGGGGTAGTTAACTTTTTTAGTTGTAATAATGAACTTTGTGTTTTCCACCAAAAAGTATATGATAAATGCAGCAAAATAGCCAACAGATTACTCTCTAATAATTAATATTGATATTCACAATGTGTTGAAGGATTTATGAGAGAAGCTGCCAGATTTAAAACCTAAATTGTGTTTGCAGTGTGAAAATCACCTACCCACCTTTAAGAACACTTTTTACAGACATAAAGTGAAACTGTAGTGGACTGCCTAAATCAAGAGCTGCCCTTGGCTATTTACAGGAACAATATACTTTATTATTTGATTCAGGCAGAAATTGCAACAGAGTGCTGCATTTACAATATTTGATGGAAAAGATTAAGTTTGCTGATTTACAACCTAAAAGGTCAAGCATCTCATAGTTTGCTTTATCAGATGGTGAACAAAAAGGAATGTGGCCCTCTGAATTCTTAAGGGTTAAAATCTACGGCCACAGGACTGTATTCTGACAAGAGCGATTAGCAGATGTGATGAAGTAAGTGCTGCACATCAAAGCATCAGTTCAATTAATGTAATGAAAAGTTGTGCTTAGGCAGTAGATTTAACACAGTGGGTGTTCATTAGATCCACACATGCAAAGGTCTGACTTCTTGACAGCACAATGACAGAAATAGACCTGTTTTAGTGTCAGTTCATAGTAACCTGTTGGTTCATTGTTTAGATTGCAGCTTTTATCAAGTGCACTAGTCTGCAGCAATTATGATTCTTATGAAATAAATGGAATCCTCGTCGTATTTTCATAACGTGTTAAAAAGTGTTACCGTAATTTGTACATCCTTATTCAGCATACCCGAAGAGTAAGTAACATTTTACTGACCAGTGGCCAGATCAAAATAAGACAACTTCATTTTATTTTACAAGTAATGTTTGTCACATATTGTATATAATACAGTATTTTTTCATACCATTTACACTTCCATCTTCTGCTCCAGGCTTAGCATCAACAGCAGCTTATTGTACATAAGAATTTTTTTGTTTTTAGGCTTCTGTTTCTTCTCCACCTGAAGGGTGTGTTAAAGCTTAGTCTATTGAGGTATAGTATCTATGTTGTATTACATTCACTTTCATTATCTTGTAAGGTTAGGTACACTCTACTGTCCCTCCAAGCCTCCTGCTCATCTCCTCAGGAGCAGTGACTTCAGTGCAGAGCTCAGGGACACATCTTCTGCTAAGATTGGTTCTTGGTCCGGACTGGAGGTTATTCCCTAACCTGCATGTTATTGGTTCGTGGGAAACTGGAGAGCCCAGAGGAAAACCCACCCAGACACGGGGAGAAACACACAAACTCCACACAGAGACATTTGGGCCTTGTGAGAATCAAACTTGCAATCTTCTTGCAAAAGTCAACTCTGCCACTGTGCCGCCCGCCTAATAGGACCTGTCCAATGTAAAGACAAGATTGTTTTCAAAGTTCTATTGTAGCAATATATACTGTAGGACACACACAAAAATAAAATCAGACAAATCTATTAAAAGCAATTTAAACAATAAAAACAAAAAAATAAAAAATTATAAAAGCTGTAAAAACTACATCGCAAAAAAAAAAAAGTACAGTATATAATAAAATTAAAAGTTGAATGAATGAAAGCATAAATTATTATCTACACCACAGGAGTCATACTCAAGGCCCGGGGGCCAGATGCGGCCCTCCACCTGATTTAATGCAGCCCTCAAGGTCTTATAAGGTTTACTTTAATTTTATATTAGTGCCAGAAGTAAGGATGTCTTGACCTAATGAAACAATTAAAATGCTGAATCTAAGTGACAAACGGTAGAAAACAAAACGAATGATCTTGTCATAGCACATCCTTCCATTCTCCTACTCTTCTTGAACTGTGCGTTGCAACACTGGAATTTCCAATTAGTAAACAACTGACTGTTTGATGTTGGATAAAACTTTCCCAAATGATCATAGAACTTGTCCGTTTACATAAGAGGACCGCCTGCGTTGTCGACATGTAACACTTTCACAATCTAATCTGTTATAATAGACTTTTATTGAAGCTGGTCTGCATTTGTTTTCCTGGAATAGCAAATTAGTATCAGTTTCCCGCGGCGTCTGGAATGGGTTAGAGTCAGATGTTTGTAACCTCTGCGCTCTCCGGGGCACGCTCTATCAAAATGCCAGTGTCTGAGATCCGTTTATCACCTGCTACGCTCGGCCCTGCCACCTGCACCGCTACGATAAGGCTAGCTGTGAGCCTCTGGGGCAAAGCATCAACTGCACTGGCACTGATTTAATACCACACTCACTGGTCAATTTATTAGCTGCTGTAGTGTCTTTAGGGCTCAAAACATGGTGGAGTTCTAGCTACAAGTGTTTCATATCAAAGCATTGGTGTGTATGGTAGGTTAAGTTAAATTTTTGAGTAAAACATAGTGAAAGTTTGGCTTATCTTTGGTCCAGCTAATATGACACAAATGGCACAAATATTTACATAAATGACACAATAGTTAAGATTTAACAAATGATAAGCTCTTCTAATGGACTTGTTACACTGGGAACTTCAAACTTCAATAACACTCATCACAAAGGGTTTAAAGTCAAACACACAGACAAGATCACTTGTCACACAGATCCAACTTCTCCCACACGTTTAAGTAACTGTTAAATTCAACGAAAGGAAGATAGTTTCAGCATATGACTTTAATTTCAGAGGGAAAATGCATTTAAAGAGCCACCAATTGACTACAATATGCCACTTATTGACTTTTTTCACATTTAAAGAAAAAGCTGACTAGGTTGTAACTGCAACTGTACATTACCCTTAATGAACATTACCTTAACTTATGATACCTTATTAAATTGTGAAATTATTGTAAAATGCAAAATATGAGCAAACTGGACACAGCGAGAGTTTTTAAATCATTGGGCCTCATTCACGAAACGTTCTTACGAACAAATTTGTTCTTAAGGGCTGTTTACGAGCATTTTTGGCATTCACAAAATTTGTTCTTAACGGAAAATGTTCGTCTGTAAGAACAAATTCTACGAACACTGAGGAGCACTCGTAAGAACAAAAAATCTGCTGTTTCAGAATTTTATTTCTTATAAAATTCAGTCAAAAATTTTAATTCCTACATGATTGTAGGTTATGTATTTTTATAAATTATTATATGTAAAACAATTTTAGAAACAAAAAAGTCATCACTCATGCTAAAAATGACTCCTTTAATAAACCTGCAGCAGCCTGTCCCAGCCTCAGAGCCTCTGTGTTCTAGCCCACACAGGACTGAGGACCCCGTGTCCCCCCAGGACCAGAGCGGACTGTGCTCTGTCAGTGCTCCCCGCTACAGCAGCCGCTGCCCCCCTCCCCCGCACCCCCACACGCGCGTTCTACCGCGACGTGAAACGCGATATAAACGGCAAAAGCCCAGCGTTATTTCAATACATCTGTGTCTTGAACATGTTTCCTCTGAGTGTGTTCATGTGAGTTTGGACATTTTTTAAAAGACGCTGAAGTATTAACTCAGCGAAAGCGCTGCAGCCTTTTTTCCTCCTCCGCAGCAGCGCTTCCTCCTTCCAGCTCCGCTCCAGCAGAAATCTTGTGAATGACGCGCTGTGTCCGGCCCATTTTGCCATATAAGGAAGTATGCATTATTCATTTTTATGTAAATAACCGTTCGTAGCTATGGTTTGGTGAATTTGGCGTAAAGGCTGTTAGGAAGGAATTTAGCTCGTTACGAACCCGTCGTGAATCACACGTAGAGTTTTCGCAGCAGCTTCTTAAAGTGAAAGTTACGCACAGATTTTACGAAGATTTTCATGAATGAGGCCCAATGTTCTTCCGTTCTCATGTCATACCATTCCTATTTGCCAAAGAAAGTCGCTGTTATACAGGCAACAGCCACAAAAGTTTGAACATTTTCAACTTATAGATAGACAGACAGACAAACAAACAAACAGACAGACAGACACTTTATTGATCCCGAGGGAAATTCAGGTGCCAACCTGTGTGTGGTTTTCACAACGCACTACTTTCACTTGTCGCCCAATCCAAAGAGAGAGAGCAAAAGGTGATTTTGCATTGTCACACAGGAAATGAATGGAGAAGGTGCGACGTTGATCCCCGTGTGTCGAGTCCATAACACTTGTATTTTCGTAAATGAATGCTTCAACTTCCAGGAAACTGGAATTTTTGTGTAAATTCTCTTTGCATTTTGTCACTTTTTGATGGCATATAAAGTTATTCTGTTTTAAAATTCAAATTACTTAGGCTGTTAAAACTGATAAATATTTGCCACAAGGACTGTCACAACAACAACAAACTAAGTGTGCTTTAAAATTTCTATCACTGTATGAATAAAAATACCATATGATCATAAAGAAATGAAAAAATATAATGAAATAAAACATTTCAAAGAAACAGTGATGTGAGCTTTTGATTAGTCTTTGATTATTCAGTTTATTGGCCCAAATAAGTGTTTCTTTTCTAACACGTATTAGCAAAACAGTTCCTAATTAGAGGACTAAAGAGACTATAAAAGTTTCCTCTTAAAGTCCAACACATTACAAACAGCACTGACCACCCATGAAAACAACAAACTCACCAACATAAACAAGAGATGACACAACAGTTGTTGGTTTTGTGACCGGCCAAACAGCACACGCAGACATCAGAAGATAATAAACACCTGCACACGTAAAACAGAGGAAACAAACAGACAATAAAATAGCGTGTGTGGGTGTGGGATAGTTAGATTAGGGAGCGTGTTCACCTGTTGTGTGTGTGGCTTGGGACATGCAGCGAGGTGCGTTTTAGGGCAGAAACTATCTGACCGTCGTCTCCTTTTCATCTCTCCAGAAAGATTTAGCATTTATGAGGTGTCTTTGTTAGAACATTAAAGAGAACTAAGCTCAGAATCAACTTTTTTTCACAGTCAGACTGTGTATATGGGTCAAAAGTTAATTATCTACTGTTTCTAGGCCTTTTTGGACATTTTTGTGCAAACTCGTCCATTTTGCAGTATATGTGTAAAAACGGCAGCTGTACTGCCACGATGGCACACGCTGTCAGTGCATTTTCAGTTCACGCCGACATCACAGTGAGTTGATGCGACAGACGAGCCACCCAAGTGGTTTATCTAAACTCCTCCCTCCGACACCACTGCTGAGGAGGAGCTACACACAGAGCTGTCGTTTGGTTCAGGTTGATCAGTGAGTGGTGTGATGTGCAACCTCTTTAACCACAATGCGCTGGTTCGAAACTCGTGCCAGTAGCAATTATATCATTTTCGTTTTTTATTTTCATTTTTAGAAAATACTCACATAATAGGCACATGCGCTTATGTCGACTAAAGCAAAGGTTTCATACATGTTTTGTAAGGTAAATATAAAAAGAAATCTTGACATGCAAGTAAGCAAAGTCTTGGTGCTCCGACACAAAACTCACATTCACCAAGCTTGCTGTTCATATTTGGTGCTGTCAATCAAAGTCTGTTCACACCCACCTGGGCGTTTCTTGAAAGGCCTCCGGGCATCTCCCACTTTTGTGAACCTGTTTGAGGTTCAGTTGTGGGCGGAGTTAGTCTCTGAACGCCTGTTTAGCCTCACTTTAAAGGTCCCATGTCACACATCACACAAAAATGATTTTTTTATTTTTTTTTTAGTTTTTAGTCCATTTAAATTGTGGTTATCTCAGACAAAAACATACAAATGTTTCCAAAGTGGTTTGGTCCATTATGTGGTAGTAATTAGGTTAAAAGTTTTTTTTAGCCTTAACTGAGTTGCTTTTACAGTACAGTTTCGTCCTATTCAGGCCACTAGACTTTCTCAAGTTGTTTTATATTTATTTCAATATTTTGTTCAGTTGTGATTGCCACAGAAAGTATTCCAAATTTTCGAGCGAACTTTAAACGAGGCTAAAACAGAAGCTGTAGTTTACATTTTCAACAATTACAAAAGTGAAGTTATGCTGAAGATTCTGCTGAAGGCGAATGGAGTCTAAAAGCACCGCTTAGCTTTTATTACCAGATAGTTTTTCAATTCACACGAAAACGCTGCCTAAAAATGTTTTTTTGTTTTGAACAAGCGTGAATGAAACGTAACACAACTTCAGGTGTGTCTTTGAGGAAATGTCATTGTAACATTGATCAAAAATGAGCGTGATAAGGTCCCTTTAATAAATGTAAGTGCCAGCCTTTTGTAATGTTACATGAAAGCAACAAATGAACTAAAGCTTGCAATTTTTAACACAACTAACTCATGTCAAGTCACTGCTGAGTCAGGTTGTTGATGTGGTGTTATGTCAGAAAAGTGAACAGATGTGAAAATACGGCAGGCAGGTGTTAGCATCATGTTAGCATTAGCTATCGTTAGCTTTGCAGGATATATTTAAAACTTGGGTCTTTTGGTCACTTTATATTCATCTCTATGTCTTCACATCTGTAGTTGGCACAATATATTTCCCTGATCCACATTTGCTGTTGTAGTTGCTGAGCAGTGAGTGATAAAACTTAAAATAAATGCAAATACATTTCCCTTTTTGGTGCATTTGAATAAGAATCTGCTATAAACCCGTCATTTTCTTAATTTCCTCAGATGTTTTGCATTAGCTCTTGTTTTTGAACTTGTAAATGAAAACTTTTTCACGACATATAAGGTCAGACGTTTTGTTATTTTTGTCAACTCAATCAGTTTAATCCGTGCGACTGAAAACACATCTCGCAGCTGAGAATTCCTGCCGTTGCTGTTTGCGTTTTCTCTCTGCCGGATTAAGACTAAAGGTGTTCATTTGCTATTCCACAATCAATCATAAAAAGAAAGCGAGGAACCAGTGTGCTCTCAGAATGCGGGGGTGTTCTGCCTCATGACTGCAACACTCGTTAGGTCGCTCTAATGGCTGCCAGATGTTCCAGCAGGTTACAACGGGACACAAACACAGAAGAAGTGCTCCCTCTGACGGCCGAAGGAGGAAGTGCTGCCTGGGACTCTATTGTTCACAGAAACAGCTGGTAATGAGACAAGTTTCCTGGAACCATATACGAGGTCCCTGGCTGCTATTTTATTCTCCTCAAATTATTCAATGCTCTGGATTGTGGTGGGTTTCATCTTTTATTGTTGTGTTCGGGTTGTTATGCCAATATTCAAGCAGAGTCGGGTTTACCAAGAAGCTCGGACAAGCAGTTTAAAAGCATTAATACCACAGCTATTACCACCACAACATTTTTTAATACTCAAATGCATTGTACAACACAAAAGCCCATAAGAGTTCACTGATTCAGCTGATCCATATGCTTTAAAGGTGCAAAGCGCAACTTTCTGGCCAAACTAAACTTCAGTAAATGCATATGTTTTTTACAATTTAAATGCCTTTGTTAGACTAAATAATTAATAAAAATCTGCATTTTTACTTGAGCATGCTTGCATGGCCACAAAATACTCTGTTTTTTGTCTTGGAGGAGCCCAAACCGGTCTGTTTCTGCAGAAAAGCAATTTCTTTAGCTGATTTTTCTCATATTATGGCATAGAATATACAGTATTCATCTCCATTCAGAAAGTCCCAAAGTATAGTTTTAGCTTTCTAATTCTACTGAATAGTGTAGATGACTTTTCATCTCCAGAAAGTTACACAGTGCACCTTTAAGATCACACAATCATTGTTAAACTCACATTCAGAAATGGCAGACAAAAGACAGTGTTTCATCATGTCCTGTTTGCATAAAGTAATATACATTTATTTCTTTATTTTTGGTTAAGGCTTAAAGTTGTTGTACCTAACTTTTTGTGTGCAGATAATTAATCTCTGACTTATCCAACTAAACAATATAATGCAAAATTAGCCCTTTGTGACAAAACCAGACTGTTGTGTGCTGTCTACAGCTAAATAAAAACCTGTTTAAAGAGCCAAAACACTCTGAGCTCTGATTGGCTGTTCTTAGGTGGTTTCCCACAGTTTCACTTTTCTTTCAGGAAAAAGTTGATTTTAAGCGACGTTTGCAGCCAAACTCTGAATGTATAAATCTCCTCTATGTGCAGGGTTTTTTATTAAAAACATAGTCAGTTACTTTGCTAAAATGGGCTAAAATACGTCTGTTGGCGCTGCCATGTTTGTTTTGATTCATTGGTGCTTTTCTACACACACATCACAATGGTGCGCTGTGATTGGTCCGGCTAACCAGGGCCGTCTCTATGGCAGGGGTCACTCCAGATGGTTCTTCAGATTTTGTGAAAATCACAAATATTGCAGAATCTATCTGGTAGAGCCAGTTAGCCAAAAATAAATGTATGTGTATATTGATGTGTGCTAAATATGTGTGAGCTGGACTGACCTGCAAAATCAGGCATCTGAGTCTCTATGACAGTTTGAAGTGTTCAGTTCACTAAAATAGTTAAAATAATTATATTTAAGAGTTTACTTTAGACATTTTTAGGATTAAATCTTACTTCCTGTTCATAAATGATGACATCACACCAGGAAGTTTTATAGCAACCATGTCATTAAAGTGAAGCTCACCTCCTAAACTCCGCCCATAAACACATTTCAGGCAAACTCACAGAAAAGCTTTGGGAAAGGGAGCAGCAGTGTGATTGGTCAGACCAGTGGCGGTTTTTGGGGTGGGCGAGGTGGGCAGCCGCCCAGGGCGGCATTTGCAGGGGGGCATTTGCCGAGAAAAAAAAAATCAAAAGTCCTTCATCAGCGCCGCAGGACGCATGCAAACTATGTACAGTAACAGGTCAAGCTATACCAGGAGAAACAGCACCCTCTACTGGCGCCGGTCCCTCACAAACAGTTCTGGTCATGAGCTGTGTCATAACACCGCTGATCCTGCAGAGGGCGCCACGTGCACAGTCTGTTTGGTTTTACTTTTTTTTCACAGCCGCAGATTCTTCAATATCAAGTTGTTAGCGGCAGACTGCTCCGTCTTCTGCAAACTTTATCCGGTTATCACTTTATTGATGCAATGGATCTGTTTAACAGCGAAAATAAAAGGCTGCTGTCTTTATTTTTAACACAAACCCTCCGCCGTGGAAAGGACGAGCTCTGATTCACCGCAGTGTTGGACAAACATAAACTTTCACGGAGTTTTTTGATCAAACAGCGCTGTGTTTCTCCGGGTTAGTTTTGATCGGCGGACCTCAGCAAACATGTTTTGTTTTTCTGGTGTAACGGTGCTGCGTGTCTGCAGCATTTTGGACAAAACAACTCAGTCTGTGTGGATTATTTTGGCTTTGTTTATCACCCAAGTCCCTCCTCCAGAGCCACTGTAGCAGGTATGTAACCCGAGGGTCCCGTGGGTTTTAATTTGCGTCATGAGTTAATGCGAATAAATAAACACGAGTTAATGCAAATAAATAAACTGCGTTTCCAGCATTCAAAATTCGCTTCAGCCGTTATGCCGCATAAAACGAAATCCACCTCTAGAGAGCGTATAAACTTTTAATGCGCATTAGGGATTCAAATGTGATATTTGCCGTTTCCACCTCCCATGACTTATTCGATACTTCTTAATGCGCATTAAAAACAAGGGTGTGGAAACGCTAGTAGTCTCTTTAGTCATAGATTTTTCATTTGCATGTGCAATGAGACGGTCAAAACCCTCAGGTTCTCAGTTAAAAAAAGAAGAAGAATAAGAGAAAAAAGGATAAAGGTATAATGATTTTGCCCAACGTCATAATTATTATTTAGCCTACCTGGCTTGAACACTAATTCTCCATTTTAATATCAAGAAGAAGGTTCAGAAGCTGTATGCTGCTGAGTTCATTTTGATTATTAAAAATCACATATTAACTTTTTGACAGATGTGGATATACAATAATTGTAAAAATAATTGTAAAATAATTAAAGCCGCAAGCGGCATTCCAACGGTCTCGGGGCGGGCTAGGGGGGTTTGGGGGGCGCCAGAGGAGCTTGTTCGCCCAGGGAGTCATGCAGGCCAGAACCGCCTCTGGTCAGACAGACGAGGTTTCTGTAATTAGTACTCAGTTTGAGTGGACAGTACACACTGCCTTACACAGAGTCTAGAAATGACACTGGCTTTGCAGTGAGACAAATGGTTTTTAACTGTTTTGACACAAAACTTCCTTAATTTAAAAAAAAAAAGGCTTAGAACAGTAGGCATGCTTTAAACACATATACACAGTTAAACAGACAAAATAAAAAGTTGTTTTAGAGCTACTTTTGCAAAAGAAAAGTGGCGGCGAGCTACAACTATTAGCGATGAGTAAAAATTGAAGTTAACTGTGGCAAAGTTAAGAGGCCTATATGAACATTTTGCCAATATCTAGTTAGAAGTGGTCACAATTAGACTTGTAAATGTACGCTACAGTAGAAATATGCATGTAATAAATAAAACTTGAGTAATAAACATAAGTTATATGATTCTAAAATTTTTGGCGAGCTACTTGGTTTAGATCACTGTATTAGAGTTTAGCTTCACTTTAATTGGGCCAAAAATACTTTTTTTTTTTTACTTGAGAAATAAAACACACCATCACACACTCATTTTGAAATATTTATGTTGACAGGCCATAAAAGTGTGTTTCTTGTGAGAAAATGTAAAATGTCCTCCCTAGTGTGATGTCATCAGGTTAGAACATATTTTCCAACTTTACTTCACAAACATGTTCTTAATTATGTAAAGCAATAATTTATATTCACAAGAGGTATTATTCTGCCAAGATTAGGTTAGTGCCACTGTTTTTTCCCTTAATGACACACTTCTTCACAATTCTTTGTTACAACTACGAAGACTCGAACAAAACATGAAAGTATGCACCCAAAAGTAATGTTACCTTTTAGTTCTGCCCCATTAAAACTGCTCTAAACTATTAAACTCACCGCTAATGTCCCGCTCACCGCTTCACCCAAACCTACAACCCTTTTTATTATGTCTGCCGTGCGAGTTGACGTTGGATTCCTATCTCCACCAAATCCAAACAAAATCAAATCATTTCCCTGGCCGTGCTGCTCAAAGGTCCTGGAATCGCAGGGGCGGACTTCTCGGAGGTCCTTGCAGCGCTGTAACAATAAATCTGTTTCAGCAGGTCCTGTCTGAGGGCCGCGCCGTAAATCTGAGCTGCTCTTAAAGTCTGTGTATGTGTTCGGAGGGCAGTTCCTGGAAGGGTCTTAGCATACTTCCTGCAGCTCGGCACAGTTTTTTGTATTTGTGTTCATAAAGGAGCTTAAACAATGTGAGAGTTAGCTTTAGCTGCGTCAGGTATGCGCTGTTTGGTTATATTAGCTGAAGGATTTGAAAGCCAAGGATGTTTCTGTAAGTGGGATTCACGCAAAACTTGAAACTGTAGTCGGGAAAGCAAATCAAATATACATAATCAGAAAGCTAATTTTGTGATTAGTAACTGTATTAGGGCTTTAGTTCTTTAGTTGGTCAGTCGATTAAGTGGGTAGGTAGATAATAAATAAGATAATATAAGTTTAGAGCAACACCGCCACAGGTCAAATCAATGTATTTTTAGTTGTAAAGCATTGTTTTAAATTACAGATATTCATTTTTTGTGTTGTTTTCTTCCTTCAAACATGATCCACTTTGAATCTCATGCACCAGAACCAGTCAAAATAACGTAATAAAGAACACATGACACATAGGCTGTGTTTCCCACTTCAGAAATTGAGTTAGAGCTCTATCTATCTGAAAAGGAAACTTCACAGAGAAAACAATCAAATCAATCTTGCCTGATGTGCTGCAGAAAGGCTCAAAACGAGTCTGGATGTTTTATGGACAGAACAGAAGATCTCAGAGATTGATCTAGATTAGGAACAGTGTTTTGGGGGGAACGAAAGATATGTCACAGACAAAACTTCAGCATGTTTTTGATAAGAAAGCTATTTAGAATAGGAATAATATGTCTCCTTCATTGGCAGGACATAGTTTTTATTTGATCAAAATGTTCTTTGGCTAAAACAGCCATATTTATAAAACAACAGAATACATTCTCCTGTGCCAGGGGTGATGAACGGTCAGAGGCCAGAGTCAAAACTTCCAGCTGTCATCCTTGAAGACTCACACCATGAGTCGTCCTACTGCCACCACTAGGGGGCGAAATACATTTTTATTGAATTGCATTTACACACACCTTAAGCCTTTATTAAAAATAAGCAAGATTTGATGTAATTCAGGGGTCTGGGAGCCCTCCTCCAGGGGAATTTTTATAAATTCAGTGTACTTTTGTGCATTTTGGTGAGTATGGTAGTAATTTTACTATAGTTAAAAAGATATGGGTCAGTTAAGAAAAATAAAGAGACCAGATGTAGGAGAGCTCCAGCCCCAGATGCCCCCTTAGCTCGCCCTGTAAAACTGGGCTTTAGAATCGTCAGTCAGACTCAGGACTGTCAGTGTGATCAGAGCAGAGAAAACACTACAGCACACACTTTAGTCAGGTCAGTGTCTACACTCCTGTTTTATGTCACATTCAGACAAAAAAGCGATTTGTGCCTCTGTTTTGTTTGTTTGTTTTTGTTTTTTGCAAGTTTGCATTTTGGACTTTTGCTCAGTGCATATAACACATATTTACATAAATAAGGACCATTATAAAGCTCCAGTTTCATAGAGTATCATTGGGAGATCTGTTAAATAGCTCTGCTGTGACTCTGTATTGACAGTTGTGTGCTTATTGAAGAAGAGAGAGAGAAAGAGAGAGAGAGAAAGAGAGTCACACTCAGACAAGTCAAAGGTTATTATTGTCCTGTGATCAACAATAAAGGCATAAAACTGCTCTTGTGGCTAGTGTTCTTTAGTTAGTGATACGTTTGTGCAAATCAAATCTCATCTCAATGGACAGAATGTTGTATTCACCCTTAGGATTCTCTATATCACCGGTTTATTACCAAGATAGATAAAAACACCTCCAAGAAGAATCACTGAACTTATCCATGAGTAAAATGATCAATTTGCTGCAACATTTCAAACCTCAACATGGCGTCTTCACTCCTGCAGAGTTATCTGTGTTTACTTAACTTTAGCTGTAATTGCTTGTGATGCTAGCTTTGAAAAGATGAGCTGTCATGTCTAACGCTTCTTCTATCGACGTCCGGTTACTCAGCTGGGTTCATCTCACTTCACACTGATTGAACGGCCACTTTTCACCTCTCTCTCTCTCTCTCCTCTCCTGTCTCTCCTGTGTGGGTAAATGAGACGTGGCGTATATCAAAGCACAAATTACTGTCCCTGAGACTTGTGTGGTGTGATGTAATGTGCTGGCAAAAGCTTTTAACTTGTCTTGCTTGTACGTTTAGTCATTACGGCTGAAATAGACGCATGGTTACTGGTGCAAACTGCGGCCCGGGGTCCAGATGTGGCCCACAGTCTGTTTTTATCAGGTCTTATGTTTTCAGAAAAGTTTTCTCTGTTGCAGTTATTTTGGTTGACTTAGCTATAAAGTATGCTGTAGCTGTGTTCTTTATAAAGATCACTACACCCAGAACAGAAACATAAAAGTTTTAGCCTCTTATAACTTTATATTTTTTAAACTTATTATCTTGTTTTATTGCTTGTCTCTCTGTACTTGAAAAAAGTTTAGCTTTTGCTCCAAACAACCAATTTTTCTGACAAAGGATTGTTTTTTGATCTTTCAATTCAAAACCCACAGCCAAAAGACTGACGATTTGATTTGATTTGTTGATTAATTGCCCGGCCCTATCTTTAAAGGGCTCTATCATGTTTTTTCCAACTCTTTAGTAATAAACTAGATCATAAGTAGATCAGCAATTTACATTATGTTCTTAGTAAAAACCCAAATTGATCTAAAACGGCTTAAAAAAAGAAACAGCTCCAGTGACTTCCTGTTTAAAACTGCAGAAGTACTAAGCCCCGCCTCTTTACTTTAAAATGTAACTGTAACAAGCAACAGATTTTAAATGATTCATTTTTTTCAGTTGGAAATCAACTATGGGACAGTTTAGAACCACACATGCTTTGCTTTGAGTGTTAATTTTTGAATTATGACAAGTAAATCCAGACAAGTGGGCGGGGTAAAGAACAAAGTGGGCGGAGCGAAGAACAGGAAGTGTTTGAACACTCGAGCAAGAGCTGTAGAACAATACAAGATTACTCAAACATACATGAATCAATTCAAATACAACTTGGAGTAAACTAATGATGAGGGAATGTGGTTATAACAAGGTTCAAATCATTTAATTAATGATTTTACATGATAGGCCCTCTTTAATTGTTTGTCGATTTCGAACATGCATAAACAAGTTAAAGCAAAATATAACAATAGTATTCCAGTTGATCTTTCCCGCAGACAGGGCACCTAAAAAAACAAAACAGTTAACATTATTACTGTAACACATACTGTACTTTTGGCAGAATAAACTTATATAACTTATATAAACTTAACTTATAATGTCCCACCCCCTTTCCACAATGTTAAGTGCATTTCGATTCCTTATAAATAAATTAACCAAAAAGAAATTGAAATAGTCCATATTCTATAGAAACACAACAAAAAAAAGTCAAAATTGCTTGATTTTAGGATTTTTATTACATCTATCTATTTATGTAATATTTTTTCTTGACTTGCTTCAAAACTTTGCTTTTTAGTTTAAGCCAAATTATTTGCAAATGGGTTACAATTTACTGAATCTTTTGGCAGTTGATAAATAAATGCATTTATATAAATATTTACTTACTGTTTTAATCTTATTTCTTTTTAATGCCCAGTATGTAAGTAATGGAATCTTATCTAGATGAAACATCTCAAATCCAGATTAATATGCAGATTCAAAGCTATTTTAAGCATATTAGATATTTTGATCACAGTTTTTCTCTTTGCCTTTTGTGTGGATTTGAATAAGGCCATTGGTTAAAATATTGATCTGTCATGCTTTATTAATTCTTTTCCGTATCTAAGCCTGTGTTTTGACTTTTCCTTCCAGATCCTCATATCAAAGTGTGCGGGAAGCGGGACAATGTGAGGGAAGCTAAAGAAAGAATCATGTCCGTCCTCGACACAAAGGTACGGTGTTTTTACTTTTACTGGTCACATTTCTCTTTTCTCTTTAGCGAGAAGCTTCTTATCCGTCTCCCGCCGTCACAGTGACAGATTGCAGACGGTAAAGCCCTATGGATCGTCAGTAATCTTGGGAGGCATTCACATCAGGCTCTGTCATAAGTGTGCTGCATATGGACAGTGTTTCCATGGCGACGCAGAGTCACAGAGCGTAATGGGAGCGCGGCAGCTCCCCCTTGGGGCAGACGGCCTTTTGTGCATTCATCCTCAGCAGCACATTTGGAAAACATTAGAGCAGTGCATTTCAATTACCTTTCTTGTAGTTTGAGGTTTGCAGATTAGACTGTTTCCGTCATGAAATTAGATTATGACTTTTAGAGGAGAAAGTAAGAGCTTTAAGATTGTTTTTGGTTTTGCATTAACGTGGCAATAGAAATTAAACTACATCAAGAATAATTAATTCAGAACTGGCCCTATAAAAAAGGACTTCCTTTAGTAATGTTTCAGACTACAAACTCATATGTAACAAATTAACTCTCTTCTCTTTTATCTGGTACAAAACTACATTGAAAATGTGCTGAGGTGAAAAACTATGAATTATAGAGGAATTATTTGTTTTTCAACACGCGCGATGCATGTTTACTTTGTATGCAGAAAGAGCCACCGCTCGTTCACACAAACTGTAGAACCAAGCGAGTCAGCATCGTTGTCAGCTAACTACAAGAGTTTATCACTGTGTGAAAACAAAAATTCTGCTGCTAAATCAACATTTGTGTAAAATGTTACATTCAGGTGAGTGAAAAAATGGCAAGAAAAACACTGTCTCAAGCTTCAGGAGACAGACGTCTGTCAGACTGGTCCATACCTGATTAAAACAGCTAGCTGTTGTCCTGTTTCATTGTTTAACTCAAAGAAGTTCCCCTTGTAAACAGACGGAGAGGAGCTCTTTCTGCATAACACATGCGCAGTAGGGCGCAAAGTGATGTCGACTGAAAATTCCTCTATATGTAGCATTATTCATCTGTAGGATCAGTCTCACTCTGTTACAGATTTGTCCAATCACAAGCTTTCTACTTGTCAGACAGTGCCAGACTATTTGTGCTATTTTTTTATTTAATTAAAAAATTAGATAAGATTGCAGGTGAATGCAACTTCAGTCTGTTTACATGATGAAACATGAAACTAACATTTCTGTGGTGTTCTTCTGTGACATAATGTGTCTATGAGACAAATAATTGTTGCAAAATGTATACCTAATGTATACATACCTAACTACCTTTTATTGATACATGCAAGTTTGTGGGGCTCAGAATAAAGAAAGTAAATTCACATTCATTTTTTTTTTTTATGACTTTTATGACAAAGCGCAATCCAACCACAACCTTCAAAAGAGACTTTGAAAAAAGAAGCTCAAAATCGCTTAAAGAAGTGCACATGTAGAGGGAAGTTGACTGGAAAAATTAGTTTCTGTTTAAACAGACATAAGTATTAGAAATTGGGAATCACAATTTAATTTAATCAAAAAAGCAAATTGTCACAGAGATGAGCTCCCAGCCCTGAGCATTTATCTTTACTGAAACCAGGTTCTTGCAGTGTCCATGTTATGATCTGGTCTTATCTGTCTTTGCCTCACTCCGTTCTGTCCTCTCGTCTCATTAGAGCAACAGGGTGACTCTGAAGATGGACGTCTCACACACTGAACACTCTCATGTCATCGGAAAAGGAGGCAACAACATCAAGAGAGTGATGGAGGAGACAGGCTGTCATATCCACTTCCCCGACTCCAACCGGAATAACCAGGCCGAGAAGAGCAACCAGGTACAGTCTCTCACACGGAGGCATTGTCAGGTCTACACTCATTCTTTCAGTTTTTCAGTCAAAGTTATGAAGATATAAAAGATACAAGTATTCGAAAAGCAATGTTTAGGCAACGTTGAATCAGAAATATCAATGTTCTCTTTTATATAATTTGTGGTATTGTAGGAATCAGGATTAGAGATGTGAGATGTAAGACAATAATATCTAAAAAGGCTACTCAGTTACGTATATAAAAAATCAGATCAAAATCACTGCATCAATTGATGCAGTTAGTAATAATGTCACTCATATCAAAATACCTGTAGATAAATACAATATCTTAGATGCAATTATTTTAGTGATGCACTGATCCAGCTTTTTCAGTTCCAATACCGATTCCGATACGTTGGCATGAAGTATCTGCCGATACCTGAATCAACGAACTTAACTGTGTTTATTTATTTTTAAATCACAATTAACAACTTAATCTGAATAAAATGTCAAACATTATGAGATGTTCTGGATCAACCAGCTTGAACCAGTTTCAAGCAGCTGATACCTGATCCAGCAGAATTTCCTGGATCGGCACTGATATCCGATTAAGTTGAATCATAACAGAATAGTGGTCAGAAATATCACACTTAGATATTTTCCCAATTTGTTCAGTGTGTTAAAATTGCAATACTAAAGCACTAAAGTGTGCTGACGTCCAGCTTAAAACTGCAATCTAAGTCATCAAATCAATTTATTTTTGTATAGCCAAAATCACAACAACAGTCGTCTGAGGACTCTTGAGGACTAATTTAGCAAACATGAATAGTAGGAAATAAAAATAAACAATAAAGATTCAGAAGCAGTAATTGATCAAGCATGTCAAAGCAGATTATTAGTAAGCAAATGAATGATTGTCCAGAGCATCCCCTGTCCTTAGACCCTCCTTCTCGGCAAGGAAAAACTAAAAAAAACTAAGGGAAAAGAGAAACCTCGAGGAGAACCACAGTGAAGAAGAGATCCACTCCCATAGACGGACAGGCTGTAGATGTAATAATCATCACAACAAAGCTCTGCACTCGACCTGGCTTTTGAGTTCATGATGCGAGCTGTGTATTTTTGCCTGTGTGTCAGTGACGCTGCTGAATCCTAAATGTGTCAACAAAGGGGGAAACTTGAACTTGATAATGATCAGGAATTTACCTTACTGAGTAATGTAATAACCTAAAACGTAAATCGCAAACTTGGAGTCTCAGGTTGTCTGGATAGAACCTGCTGATGGTTCTTTAACATATTTTAAAAATGAGAGATTTAGATAAGTAAGTAAATCTACAAGTATTCTAGCCTATAAAATAACAGTTAATTATAATCAAAATAGATAATAAATGTTGTTTGTATATATTTTTATTATTGCAACAAGACATTATGTGACAAAAAACGCTTATGATCTCTATTTTGGTCAAAGTTGCACGTCCTTTAAACACAAGTAAGTAAATGTCACATTTACATTTTTTATTCAAAAGTTTGATTTGTGAAAACATGTCACAAGCTTGTGGAAACTCTGCAGAAGTGACTATGAGAATGAACTTTCACATTTGTGTTTGGTTGTGGCAGCAATAATTATGAATATACGCTAAATTTAGATATTTTGTCCTGATATTAAATCTGATATGATGACATTCCCCTGCAAACAAAAGTACAAATACTTATTCACTCAAACCAGTTCACCGTTACTCTCTCTCTAGTCTTACCACTTCTCGGATTCCTTCTGGACTCACTTGTCATCCGTAACAGGCAGGATGCTTGAAAACTGCCGACTGTTTTGATTGGCCGGGCCTGGGGAAAGCTTGATGTTTTAGCTGGCCCCAATAAAAGCGCGCAGGATGGTGCTGTAATTACCATCAAGGTGCAGCGTGAGCAGTGGAGTTAGCGCGTAGCGTGGCACATCATCAGTCATCGTCCGTGCCAGCTGCTCCTCCGTGCACCTGAGAAAGAAAAGCACTGACAAGCTGCTTAAACACACCAACCGTTTGATAAGACGTTGAAATTTATTGACCGCAAAACGCCAAACCTGCTTTTAATATTGTACTTTCCATTATTTGAATTGTGTTTTTCTGGTAAGGTCAGTGTTTGTGAGCACCTTAAATGCCCTTTCGATCAGTGATTGAAAAACTGACGCAGGATGAAGTAATTTTTGCAAAAATATTATTCATAAAGTTTCAAGTTTCGTCCAATTTGAGATCTGCAATGCGTCTTCTGTGTCGTTTCCACAATTTGACTTGGACAGCAGTTTCAGTATTTCTGTTGAGCCGTGTGTAATTGAATTGTTTTGGCTTTTGCTGTCGTGAAATAAGCTTGTTTTATTTTGTGTCCAGGTGTCTATCGCGGGGCAGCCAGCGGGAGTGGAAGCAGCGCGGGTAAAAATAAGGGTATGTATCGATTGTGACACTAACACAGAGGTGGGCAGTTCTTTTTACCTAAGGACCATAATCGAACGCATTTTTTTACAATGAAAGAGACACTGTTTTCTGGAGAATAAAGTCTAAGCCCTAGAAAGTTTCAGTTTTTCAAGATTAAAATTGTTTAGAGCTTTAGAAAATGTCTTCAGTGCCTGTTGAAAAATATATTTGACTTTAGCTGTTTTCACTTAAATAAGTCAAATATTTGCATAAAAAACACAATAAATGTCAAACTTTATCATTTTAGTCTTTATAACAACGTCCCACTTGTTTGTACGTTGAATTACGTTTAGTCTTCAGTTCAGAAAGAACTACTTTTTTCTTGTATTTGTATTGAGTCTTTTTCTAGATAAATTATGTACTGTAATTTCTGCCCTATTGAGTGCATCTGCACCCACTAGATTTAAATAAGAAAAATGAAAAAGTACATATATAAGCTGCACTTGTTAATAGTAAGTCTATGAGAATCTATAATTTTGCTGC
Organism: Mugilogobius chulae; assembly: GCA_038363315.1. Classification (NCBI taxonomy): domain Eukaryota; kingdom Metazoa; phylum Chordata; class Actinopteri; order Gobiiformes; family Gobiidae; genus Mugilogobius; species Mugilogobius chulae. The sequence continues at coordinate 28,905,203 of CM076407.1, forward strand.
ATTGCCTTATAAGCCGGAGTGTTTAAAGCTTGTGAAAAAAGTAGCGGCTTATAATCCAGAAATTACGGTACTTATATCGCACAACTTCAACTTCTCATACCATTGTGAGCTTAATCTCGAAATGTTACAAGTTTATTCCTATTATTTTGTTATACATTTCTGTTTCTCAAAAAGCCTGCCAGGGGCCTGAATAATGCAAGTTGAGGGCTGCATCTGGCCCCGGGCCGCAGTTTGCCCAGGTCTGCCTAACACAACCCTAAAACAAATACTCTCTCTCTACAGACAAAATAGTCCTTCATTGACCCTATTTTGTCCCGCCCACTTGGCTTGGAAATGCACTTCCTGTTTAGCTCTGTTAAGGTTGCTAACATATTTCTTTGTTTGTCTGTCTTGTGGGGCAATTTTAATTAAATATAATGACAGTTAAAATAAATCCATCGACTGAAATCTACAGACTAAATGCAGCTAAACAGGAAGTGCATGTCCTACAAAAGTGGGCGGGACAAAATAGGGTCAATACAACATGCAAGTCGTCATATTATTATTTCAGTTTGGTTCCATAAGCGAGGTACAAGGACGATAAAGTTAGCTTAAAACTTTGTGTTGATGCAACTTGAGGGAAAGGTTTTCACTGTTTACTTTTATGAGAGAGGAGAGACTCCGAATCAAGAGACAGGAAAAACGGAGAGAGAAGAAAGAGACAGAGAGAAGAAAGAAAAAGAGAAAGGAGAAAAACTGAGTGAGAGAAGAAGTAGAGAGACAGAGAGTATCAAGAGAGAAGAGAGGGAGGAAAAACAGAGAGAGAGGGGAGAGAACAGGAGAAAGAAAGAATGAAAGAAAGAAAGAAAGAAAGAAAGAAGAAAGAAAGAAAGAAAGAAAGAAAGAAAGAAAGAGCAAGAGAGAAAAAACTGAGAAAGAGGGGGAGAGACAGAGTGTAAGTAAGAGAGGAAAAACAGGGAGGGGAGAAAGACAGAAAGAAGAAAGAAGAAACAGCAAGAGAGAGGTGAAAAGGAAAGATAGAGGAGAGGTAGAGAGACAGTATCAAGACAGAATAGAGAGAGGAAAAAACAGAGAGGGAAAAAGACAGAGGATAAAGATGGTGAGAGAGAGAGAGAGAGAGAAGGAAGGTGGAGAGAGTCAGAGAGTATCAAGAAAAAGGAGAAAGAGGAAACACAGAGGTAGAGTTGGAGAGAGAGGAGAAAGACACAGAGGAGAAAGAAAAAGATGGAGAGAGCAGGCAGGAGAGAGAAGAAAAAAGAGAGGATAGAAAGACAGTGAGAGAGGAGAGACTCAGAGAGCAACAAGAGAAAGAAGAGAGAAAAACAGACAGGGGAGGCAGAGAGAAAGACAGAGAGATTGGAAAGAGTAAGAAATTGTGGGTAAGAGAAGAGAGAGGAAAACAGAGAGAGGAGAGAGGAAAATGGTGAGAGCAAGAGAGAGAAAAGAGAGGTAGAAAGTCAGAGAGAGTGTGACCAAGAGTGAAAAAAACAGAAGAGAAAGAAAAGACAGAGAGAGAGAGAGAGCAGGAGAGAAGAGAAAAAAGAGAAAGCAGAAATAACAGACAACTCGTGTACATTAGCTTAACATTAACACATTAACTGACCTAACAAATTAAAAGAAGGCATAATTTGTACTTGAATAATCTAGTTAAACTGCCCTGTTACTTTTTACAGTGTGTTGTCACAATATTCAAATTTAATTCAATTTCAATACTGAGAACCAGACTTGATACTCGATACCAATTTGGATACCACAAGAACAAAATACACAGACTATTTTCAAGCCTATAGCCATTTTTTACAATAAAACAACTTAAAATCATTGTGTTTTATGCTTGGAGATTTTAATGTTATTTTTGATACAGTTTTATAATGACTTATTTACTATCGTATCAGTAAAAAGTCATAATTACAACTCAGGCTAAACCAAGACAAAAGCAAAACAAAGCTCAAGATCTTTCTAAAACTATTCACAGAAAATCTAATGTTCTCCTATGGAATAATAGCTGATTTTTATTTTTTGTGACAATGCTATGACGTAAACAGTACATTATCTGCCCTTTTGTAGATCCTGGATATGTTGTTGTGGGTGTTAGTTTGAACTGTTGGATTATTTCTTTGATCCAAAAAATTGAACCTTGGCTCAGAAGTGAATAACCTGGAAACTTGGACTTAAACTGGTCCCAGCCTTCGCTTCATTTGCGTCACTGAAATGATAGACTCATAATTTGTCCAACACAAATTTTAGAGGGCATGACTTTGCTTGTAACAGCGCTGTTTCCTGTAAGTTTTGGGAAAAGCCTTCATATTAAATAGAATGATTATTATTATAATTTTTTTTTTACACTGGCCAACTCAAAACCCAAAATGTGCTAAACCTTGTGCCATTCAGGCTCAGGCTAGTGAAACAGGTTATACTGTTCCTTATATTTACCATGTAAAATGTGAGACTTTAATATCTTTATACAGAGTTTGTTCTATCATTAGAGTCAATCAGTCACCAGAGAGTTGAAGTACAAAAACTACATTCAAGAGTGCTCCAAAAGGTTCTGAAACAGATTCTGTATGACACTTGGACAGTTTTAGTCAGACATTTTAGGAAAAAACACGCCTCTTTTTAAAGATTATGTGAAGTAACTCAAAATAGTATTACATTATGGCATTACTGCTGAGTGTAAACAAACAGTCAGACTTCCAGACAGACAGACAGCTCCCTGACCTGACTTCTACCTCAGCAGGGCAGCTCAAGGGGCCGATCACTTTGCATTCAGGCAAAGTCCAGCACTTCCTCTGTGCCGCAGGCTCCATTCCTCACTCACTCCTCCACCACTTCCTCCTGAGCCAGAGTCAAACTCAGACTTTAGCTCCTTTGGCAGCTTCATGCTCGGACTGTTTCATAGTCTTTTTATTTCTCAAGTTGCTGTCTGACCCATCACCTCCTACACAAGAACTGACCAAAACTAACAACGCTGAGATGAGGGAGTGAGTGAGTAGAAAACTTATATCTGTGAGGTGTTTAGTGGAATCCACTGGTGCTTAAGGCTGTTTGAATAAGTCTCCTGCCTCGGTCGGGTCATTCACCAGTTTCTCTGTCTGGAAAAAGTGTTCCGAACTTGACCTTTGAGGTGCTGTACTGAAGAGTTTTACTCTAAGCCGTAGAGAAGCAGAAAAGTGTTCTTGCTTCCAAAGAACACATCGAAGGGATAAGAAGGGTGGATCAAAAGCACATTTCCTTGACTTTATTAAATAAAGCCAGACACTGATAGCTATCACACATCCCATTTAACCTGTGTTCTTGTGAAGAGGAGAAGGCATGACCGCTGCAGTGTCCGGAATAGCTCAGGAAACACTGCACCTCACGTTTCATCTTCACTTGTGTCCAGCTGGCAGAGGCACATTCTTATCTGGACATAAACACATGTTGCTAGATAATCTGGACTATGTATTTTGTGGTTAAACATTACGTTTACAGAAAACAGATCAGATATGTACTTGTGTATAACTGTGATCTGTGGTTCAGTCTAGTTATATTGTGTCTAATGTTTTACATGCTCTTAAAAGGAGCCTGTGTTGCAGGTGAGACCTATAGTTCCCCTCATATCTCTCCTGTAGTTCATGAGGCACAGTTCTCAGTGATGGGTGGTCCTGAGACCACAGTCTCTGGGAGCAGAAGTGGTTTGTTTGTGTCTTTCCCAGAACAACGAGTGAGACTCTACTGGACCTTTGATCCCACTCTAGGCCTAGTCCTCAGATGGTTTAAAAGCTGTGGCTCATTGCGTCTGTTGTTGAGGTGATCAAACTTAAGGAGGAGATGACAGACAGGTGATGAGAGCTCTCAGCTTGATGATGTTTAATTTTTTGCTAAAGTCTGGATAATGGATGCATTTACACCTGACACATGAACACACATAAGACTCATATGTGGCAGGTAGACTTTCTAGAAAAAGCTGAGGTCAGCGCTCTCTTAAATCAGTCCATTCTTCATTGAGAGCCAGCTCCCGCTGCTCTGCTTGTCCTCTGCCGTGTTTCCCTCACCACTGACCTAAATTTCTGAAGCCCTCAGAGAGCTTGTGCTGAAACGTGATATAATTGTAAGGCCAAGCACATATGGGACTGATCAAGGCTGCATTTCTTTGGTCGGAGCAAATTCATGCTGCTTGCCCTTCACTGGCAGCCAAAAGCGGAGTGGCACTGTGCCCGAGATCCAGTGTTTGGATAACACACTCGGCATATGTGCGTCTGAACGGGCGTGTTCCTGTCCTGTTTCTCTCTCTCTTTGTGCGTGTCTCACTAGTTCACTGTTAATCCAAGGACATTTATCTAAAAGAAAAAGAGTTTTTTATTCCTTTAGGGCAATAGCAGTTTCCACAACATTTGATTAATGTAAAAGCATTATGTCCCTGATTGCCTGTTATCGGTTTGACAAATCAGATTTACTTTCAGAATTCCTTTTACTATGTTTTCTGAAACAGGTGCAGAGCGTGCAGAACAAAACTAACAGATAACGGGGACATAATAATTTTACTTAAACTTGAGTAGATCTTTATCTCTGTATCAAAAATGATAAAAAAAATACAAAATGAGTACTTCTTCTTCCACTACAAAAATACTATGCATTTTAGAAGAACTTGCTTGTGTTTGCTGGTCACGTTATCAGATTCAATCAATGACAAACCACTTCTTCCTCTCCAGAGAACATTTACATTGCAAGCCTCACCTTGTATTGATCACGCACGTTTGATTGATTTGATCTGGCAGTTTGCTTGTCACGTTCTGCCACCTTCCGCTAAGTAAAACCTTGTTATGTCTGAACGTCAGCGCACATAAATCCAGTCTAAGTAATCTTTGTTTTTCACTTTTACTCCACGTCCAGCTGGAGCCAATCACAAGCATAGCATAAAGGTGATAAAAACTACTGTGCGTGCGTGTGAGCTTTTTCTCCACAGTCGACAGTAATTGGTACAGCTCACTTTATGCATGGCACCACTGACAGCCTAATGATAAGCCTTCCAACTCCACGTCGCTGCAGCGTTCTGGCGGACACTGTTTTTTGACTGAAATTGAAAATATTTGTAGACGTCGGTGTCACCCGGCTGCTTTGCTTTCGACTGACTTTGAACGCCCACTCATTTGCTCTGTTCTGTTTCAGGAGCTGCTTCCATTGGTCCTGTCGTTTGAGCTTCCGGCCATAATGCAGGCAGACCCCAGCTCGCCCACCGTCCAGCACATCTCGCAAACTTACAACCTCACAGTGTCCTTCAAACCCCCCACACGCCTCTACAGAGCCACTGGAGTGGTGCGCGGCTCGCAGAATAACGCCAATGCAGTTAAGGTATGCATATGCTGTATGTGGGGGATGACATGAATGAATGAAACCTTTATTTTGTGTTGCACACAAAGCACAATGGATAGAATCATAAATGTAGCCACAAGAACACATGAGCAGTATTAAGTACAGTCCATGTTAACCAGAACACAACATCTACATTAAAGTTTATAGGCCCTTTTCACGCTGCGGCTACTCTAGCTCTAGTTTGTGTGATTTCCTTCTCGTTCCATTTATAACTTGAGGAATGGGAATTTCCAAGATGTGCTAAAATTAATTAATAATTAAAAAACGAAGGATAACTTGTGTGTTTATAAAAGTGTGTAATTTTGGCACAAGACTAAATGCTAACAAATAAATTTGCGTAAATAGGCTATAAAATTGATAAAAATACATTACATACTAGGCCGAGGGTTTTTGTAAAAGCTAGATCAGTTTGTAAAGTTATTTCAACATTATTAATTAAATTAAATACAGGTTAGCGCTAGCTTCAGAGAAAAAATGGCACATTTTATAAACACATGGGTTTTCCCTGGTGAAGTATTTACCTCGTATGTAAAGGTCTGAACCAAATGATTTTCTGGCTGTAACTTGTTGTCCGCTTTGTGACAATTAAATATTTAATTAGTTTACGGCATTTGAGCTAGCCTCTTGAGGAAATTAACTGACTATCCGCTGGTATAAGCAGACCTAGCCAAGCCACAGCGAGAAAAGCGCCTATTTAGGAGCTGAATATTGCGTGGAACAAAGGAAATGTTAAGCATCATAAATGATTGCCTCTTCTGACAATAATATATATACTGTATGTTAGTAGTAAAGTTTGTATGTGTACACACAATAGAAAAGCTTAAGAGAAAGGTCACATTATGTTCGGATTAGGTCATTTGTGCATTGGTTCTGTTGAGGTTCCTATAAGGGGTTGATCTAATAATAATTCCAAATCTAAAATATATGAGGGTGCAGTTTTTAATGTAATAGAATTGATGCTACATCAAAATATAAATTTTACATCCTAATCTAGCTCCAAAAGTGTTGCATGGGTCTATTCTTTTAGTTTAGCATAATGCTTTAACTTGTGTCCATGTGCATACCTTGTTGTTAATGCTTAACATGAGCACCATGTACTGTATGTAATCTTGTTTTGAAAACACATATTGGATTAATTGTTTGAGCACCACCTCCCAAATACTGTCTTAAAGGACAAATATTAACATTTTTTGTGTTGTTATTCTGGTTCAAACCTCCTATTTGAAATCCCATGCCCCAGAACCAATACACATTTTTTGTAAAGCACACATGACATGCCATGTGCTTCCTACGACAAACATTGATGTAGAGCTCTATCTGCTGACTACAAGGAAAATTACACAGAGTAAACAAACCGATCTTGTCTGATATGTGACTGCTGCAAAAATGCTAAAATTTATTCTGGGTGATTTATTGACTTAGAAACAGTGCAGAAGATCTCAGAGATCTACCTGTGACATCACAACAATGTTTTCTGAACCTCAGAGGGGAACGAAAGACAGAGACAAAACTTAAGCTGTGTATTTGCATAATATGTTCCCTTTTTTTCAAGTTTAAGAATATCATCAATAGGGCTGCCTTTAAAACAAAAACAACAAAGTCAAATGTATTATTTGCATACCTGTTGGTTCTTGTGCTCTTGTCATGCTCTTGAGTACATCATTAATTACATATTATATATAAAAGGAGTTAGGTTAGAACTCCATCTACTGATTGCAAAGGAAATGAAATGAGGTAAATAATCAAAGTGATCTTGTTTTCGGAGACTCAGAGGGAAAAGATATAATTCCAGCTGTGTTTTTGATGAGTAAGCAATGAAACAAACTCACCCTTTACGACATGGCCTTGACTGAGCAGTCACTTAGCTGTTACCTTAAACATTGGTGATAGTAAAACCTTGTGAGTCTAAACTCTTCTACATCTCCAGTGTCTTTTCTCCGCTGCACTGATCTTCCTCCTGACCAGCTGTCAGAAAGTCTCCTGTAGATAGACTTCGTAAGCCTCACCGACTCTGTCAGCATTTCACACTTTTGAAGCTGGACGACTTGTCTCCGCTGGCAGCCGTGACTTTTTGCAGCTTTTGTATTTGTTAAATCCTTTCCCGGAGCCTCTTTCTTCTCTCTTTTTGTGAGACTTTAAATGGGTTTGCTGCTTGAGAATGGTAATCATCACGCTGCATATACACATGTCTAAGCTGTGGCATTTGGCTGAGATGTGGTTTGGGAAACACAGCTCTGGAATCTTCTTATTGTCTCTGCCGGTTAATCCTGCTGCGCTGTACGGGACGGCCTGCGTTTACTTTGCCAGACAATATATTTGTGTACATTAAACACGCTGCTTCTCTGTGGCCTACATTCGAGCGTAGCTTTCATGTGTTTACAGTAAATGACAGTTTGGTTTTGGAGGCTGGCACTGCTCTTGCTCTTGTGGTAGATCTAAAGGGTCAGTCGTGATTGGGAGCAGTGCCTCAGGAGACAAGAGGATTACAGGAATGTTTGTACAGGGCCAGTGTGAGACCCTTCAAACACCTCTGGGACGGTCAAAACCACTGTGAAGGACCACACTTACAAGACAACATCGGAAAAAGAGGAAAGACTGTAGTAGAAGAATGAAAAATTATGATGAGAAGCCAAAAACACCAAAAACTGCATCAATAAACGCATTTCTGGCTGCTGGAAAAGCATAGGAGAAGGTGCAAGGAGAGGCTGAGAGTTGTTGTTTGAAAACTTAAAGACCAATTTATTTTTCATTTTTATGGGGATTGTATATGTAATATTTTTTTTTATTCAATAATTATGCAAAAATCATATGCAGAGAATATTTTTTATTGTGTTATAAAGGGTAGTGAGGTTTCTTACTGTCTTGTAGTTTTAACCGGACCATTGAGGATAAGAGTGAAGCCAATGCATCTTTTAGTCTTAAATGAGTTCGACACCCGGGTCTAGTAGTTTTCAATGCTCAAGTTTTAGGCATATAAACTAAAATAATGTATTCTCATCTTTAAAACCTGCACTTTCACTGTTTTAATNGTTCCAAATCACAAGCCTCCGCTACTTATTATCTACTTGCGTCAAAAGTACCGAGTCTCACAACGTATTTGGCTCTGCGTGCATTTTGATCTAACTAAAAACGATTAGAATAAGATGTGCAGGTAATGCAAGCTGTCATGCTTCTGCACCCTTTTATGCTTTACATGATGAACATGAAACATAACATTTCTGTGGTCTTCTCTGCCTACATAATGTGTCTATGAGACAATAATTGTTGCAAAATGTATACCTAATGTATACATACCTAACTACCTTTTATTGATACATGCAAGTTTGGGGCTCAGAATAAAGAAAGTAAATTCACATTCATTTTTTTTTTATGACTTTTATGACAAAGCGCAATCCAACCACAACCTTCAAAAGAGACTTTGAAAAAGAAGCTCAAAATCGCTTAAAGAAGTGCACATGTAGAGGGAAGTTGACTGGAAAATTAGTTTCTGTTTAAACAGACATAAGTATTAGAAATTGGGAATCACAATTTAATTTAATCAAAAAGCAAATTGTCACAGAGATGAGCTCCCAGCCCTGAGCATTTATCTTTACTGAAACCAGGTTCTTGCAGTGTCCATGTTATGATCTGGTCTTATCTGTCTTTGCCTCACTCCGTTCTGTCCTCTCGTCTCATTAGAGCAACAGGGTGACTCTGAAGATGGACGTCTCACACACTGAACACTCTCATGTCATCGGAAAAGGAGGCAACACATCAAGAGAGTGATGAGGAGACAGGCTGTCATATCCACTTCCCCGACTCCAACCGGAATAACCAGGCCGAGAAGAGCAACCAGGTACAGTCTCTCACACAGGCATTGTCAGGTCTACACTCATTCTTTCAGTTTTTTCAGTCAAAGTTATGAAGATATAAAAGATACAAGTATTCGAAAAGCAATGTTTAGGCAACGTTGAATCAGAAATATCGCAAATGTTCTCTTTATCATAAGTTGTGTATTGTAGGAATCTAGGATTAGAGATGTGAGATGTACAGACAATAATATCTAAAAAGGCTACTCAGTTACGTATATAAAAAATCAGATCAAAATCACTGCATCAATTGATGCAGTTAGTAATAATGTCACTCATAAAATACCTGTAGATTAAATACAATATCTTACATGCAATTATTTTAGTGATGCACTGATCCAGCTTTTTCAATTCCAATACCGATTCCGATACGTTGGCATGAAGTATCTGCCGATACCAACTTAACAACTTAATCTGAATAAAATGTCAAACATTATGAGATGTTCTGGATCAACACCAGCTTGAACCAGTTTCAAGCAGCTGATACCTGATCCAGCAGAATTTCCTGGATCGGCACGATATCCGATTCAAGTTGAATCAAAACAGAATAGTGGTCAGAAATATCACACTTAGATATTTTCCCAATTTGTTCAGTGTGTTAAAATTGCAATACTAAAGCACTAAAGTGTGCTGACGTCCAGCTTAAAACTGCAATCTTAAGTCATCAATCAAATCAATTTATTTTTGTATAGCCCAAAATCACAACAACAGTCTGAGGACTCTTGAGGACTAATTTAGCAAACATGAATAGTAGGAAATAAAAAAAACAATACACATTCAGTAAACAAAAACATTCAGAAGCAGTAATTGATCAAGCATGTAAAAGCAGGTTATTAGTAGAGCAAATGAATGATTGTCCAGAGCATCCCCTGTCCTTAGACCCTCCTTATCGCAAGAAAAACTAAAAAAACCCTAAGGAAAAAGAGAAACCTCGAGGAGAACCACAGTGAAGAAGGGACCACTCCCATAGACGGACAGGCTGTAGATGTAACACAACAAAGCTCTGCAGTCAACCTGACTTTGGAGTTTATGATGTGAGCTGTGTATTTTTGCCGTGTGTCAGTGACACTGCTGAATCCTAAATGTGTCAACAAAGGGGAAACTTGAACTTGATAATGATCAGGAATTTACTTACTTATAACGTAATAACCTAAAACGTAAACCGTAAACTTGGAGTCTCAGTTGTCTGATAACCTGCTGATGGTTCTACACAAGTAGAGTAAATGTCACATTTACATTTTTATTCATAAAGTTTGTGAAAACATGTCACAAGCTTGTGGAAACTCTGCAGAAGTGACTACGAGGAATGAACTTTCACATTTGTGTTGGTTGTGGCATCAATAATTATGAATATACGCTAAATTGGGATATTTTGTCCTGATATTAAAATCTGATATGATGACATTCCTCCTGCAAACAAAGTACAATGTTTACATACTTACTCACTCAAACCAGTTCACCGTTTCTCTCTCTCTAGTCTTACCACTTTCGGACTCCTTCTGGACTCACTTTTCATCCGTAACAGGCAGGATGCTTGAAACTGCCGACTGTTTTGATTGGCCGGGCCTGGGAAAGCTTGATGTTTTAGCTGGCCCCAATAAAAGCGCGCAGGAGTGGTGCTGTAATTACCATCAGGTGCAGCGTGAGCCGTGGAGTTAGCGCGTAGCGTGGCACATCATCAGTCATCGTCCGTGCCAGCTGCTCCTCCCGTGCACCTGAGAAAGAAAAGCACTGACAAGCTGCTTAAACACACCGACCGTTTGATAAGACGTTGAAATTTATTGACCGCAAAACGCCAAACCTGCTTTATAATATTGTACTTTCCATTATTTGAATTGTGTTTTTCTGGTAAGGGTCAGTGTTTTGTGAGCACCTAAATGCCCCTTTCGATCAGTGATTGAAAAACTGACGCAGGATGAAGTAATTTTTGCAAAAATATTATTCATAAAGTTTCAAGTTTCGTCCAATTTGAGATCTGCAATGCGTCTTCTGTGTCGTTTCCACAATTTGACTTGGACAGCAGTTTCAGTATTTCTGTTGAGTCCGTGTGTAATTGAATTGTTTTGGCTTTTGCTGTCGTGAAATAAGCTTGTTTTATTTTGTGTCCAGGTGTCTATCGCGGGGCAGCCAGCGGGAGTGGAAGCAAGCGCGGGTAAAAATAAGGGTATGTATCGTTTGTGACCCTAACACAACCCTAAAACAGCTCTACATACTGACAAAATAGTCTTTTTTACAACATGCAAGTGGTCTTAAGATTATTTCTGTTTGATTTCATAAGTGAGGTTCAAAAACTTTTGCAGTGGGGGATATTATACTGTAGAACGTAACGAAGATGGTAAGTAAAGTTAACTTAGAGAAAAAGAGAGATAAAGAAAGAAAGAAAAGAAAGAAAGAAAGAAAGAAAGAAAGAAAGAAAGAAAGAAAGAGGGGGAAAAGAAGAAAGGAGAGGTAGAGACAGAGAGTATCAAGAGAGAAGAGAAGCAGGAAAAACAGAGAGAGGGGAGAGACATAAGAGAGACAGAAAAAAGGAAAAAAGAAAGAGAGAGGGGGGAAGGATAGAGAGTATCAAGAGAGAGAAGTTAAAAATACAGAAGTAAGAAAAAATGGAAAGAGAGAAGAGAGGTACAGAGACACAGAGAGAGAGAGAGTCAGAGTATGAAGAGAGAAGAGAAAGAGGAAAAACGGGGAGGGGTCAAAGAGAGTGTGACCAAGAGAGAGTAGAGAGTCATATCAAAAGAAAGAGACAGAGAGAAGAAAGAAAAGTATCAAGAGAGAAAAAAACAGAGAGAGAGGAGAAAGAAATAAACAGCAAGAGAGAAGGAGGGAGGAAAGAAAGAGAGGAGTAGGTCGAGAGACTGAGTATCAAGAGAGAGAGGAAAAACAGAGAGAGGAGAAAAAGACATAGAGGAGAATGAAAAACTGGTGCGCAAGAGAGGTGGAGAGACAGAGAAAGAGGAGAGAAAGTATCAAGAAAGACCAGAAAAAGGAAAAACACAGAGAGGGGCGAGAGAGACCGAGAGAAGAAAGAAAAAGATGGAGAGAGAGGGCAGGAGAGAGAAGAAAAAAAGAGAGAGGAAAGGTCGAGAGACAGAGCAAGAGAGGAGAGACTTGGAGAGTATCAAGAGAAAGGTGAGAGAGAAAAAACAGAGAGGGGCAGAGAGAAAGAGAGAGGAGAGAGAGTCAGAGAGTGTGAGCAAGAGAAAAACAGAGAGGAGAAATGGGAAAGACAGAGAGAGAGAGCAGGAGAGAGGAGAAAAAAAGAGAGAAAGCGCAAATAACAGACAACTCGTGTACATTAGCTTAACATTAACACGTTAACTGACAAGACTTTAGGGCAAAATTTTACTCACATATTTAAGTTTGACTGCCCTGTTACTTTTTGCAGTGTCTTGTCGATTTATTAAAATTTAAAAAGGTTAGAACTAGAACTAGACTTTTGATGTACTCAATACCAATTTGGATACCACAAGAACAAAAACACATTGTAAAGCCCCTATATCCGATTTTTTTCACTAGAACAACTGAAAACCATTGTGTTTTTCCTGGAGATTTTAATGTTGTTGTGTGTTTTTTTTTTTGTTACAAGGTTCAGTTTTATAATGACTCATTTACTACTGTACCAGTAAAAAGTCATAATTACAACTCAACAAAAATTAGGATTTTTCCCTTTTTCATTTCTTACTAAATTAATTATTTGTGTGATACATTGTGCTGTGCTTTTCTATGTTGCCATGTGGTCTTGTACTCGTACCAACAAAGCTCAAGATCTAAAAAAAACTTTTCAGAAAAAGTCAAATATTCTCCTATTTATGTATTTTTTTTTCAGTATCAATACATGTTCAAATGAGCATCTAGATTCAATTTTAGTTTTCGTATGGATTAATATCTGATTTTTATTGTGACAACGCTATGACGTACAGTAAATTATCTGCACTTTTGTAGATCCTGGATATGTTGTTGTGGGTGTTAGTTTGAACTGTTGGATTATTTCTTTGATCCAAAAAATTGAACCTTGGCTCAGAAGTGAATAACCTGGAAACTTGGACTTAAACTGGTCCCAGCCTTCGCTTCATTTGCGTCACTGAAATGATAGACTCATAATTTGTCCAACACAAATTTTAGAGGGCATGACTTTTGCTTGTAACAGCGCTGTTTCCTGTAAGTTTTGGGAAAAGCCTTCATATTAAATAGAATTATTATTTTATTTTTTTACACTGGCCAACTGAAGAGGAATTGTCAAAACCCATAATGTGCTAAACCTTGTGCCATTCAGGCTCAGGCTAGTGAAACAGGTTATACTGTTCCTTATATTTTCCATGTAAAATGTGAGACTTTAATATCTTTATACAGAGTTTGTTCTATCATTAGAGTCAATCAGTCACCAGAGAGTTGAAGTACAAAACTACATTCAAGAGTGCTCCAAAAGGTTCTGAAACAGATTCTGTATGACACTTGGACAGTTTTAGTCAGACATTTTAAGAAGAAGAATCTTTGAAGTAACTCAAAATAGTATTACATTATGGCATTACTGCTAAGTGTAAACAAACAGTCAGACTTCCAGACAGACAGACAGCTCCCTGACCTGACTTCTACCTCAGCAGGGCAGCTCAAGGGGCCGATCACTTTGCATTCAGGCAAAGTCCAGCACTTCCTCTGTGCCACAGGCTCCATTCCTCACTCACTCCTCCACCACTTCCTCCTGAGCCAGAGTAAAACTCAGACTTTAGCTCCTTTGGCAGCTTCATGCTCGGACTGTTTCATAGTCTTTTTATTTCTCAAGTTGCTGTCTGACCCATCACCTCCTACACAAGAACTGACCAAAACTAACAATACTGAGATGAGGGAGTGAGTGAGTAGAAAACTTATATCTGTGAGGTGTTTAGTGGAATCCACTGGTGCTTAAGGCTGTTTGAATAAGTCTCCTGCCTCGGTCGGGTCATTCACCAGTTTCTCTGTCTGGAAAAAGTGTTCCGAACTTGACCTTTGAGGTGCTGTACTGAAGAGTTTTACTCTAAGCCGTAGAGAAGCAGAAAAGTGTTCTTGCTTCCAAAGAACACATCGAAGGGATAAGAAGGGTGGATCAAAAGCACATTTCCTTGACTTTATTAAATAAAGCCAGACACTGATAGCTATCACACATCCCATTTAACCTGTGTTCTTGTGAAGAGGAGAAGGCATGACCGCTGCAGTGTCCGGAGCAGCTCAGGAAACACTGCACCTCACGTTTCATCTTCACTTGTGTCCAGCTGCAGAGGCACATTCTTATCTGGACATAAACACATGTTGATAGATAATCTGGACTATGTATTTTGTAGTTAAACATTACGTTTACAGAAAACAGATCAGATATGTACTTGTGTATAACTGTGATCTGTGGTTCAGTCTAGTTATATTGTGTCTAATGTTTTTACATGCTCTTAAAAGGAGCCTGTGTTGCAGGTGAGACCTATAGTTCCCCTCATATCTCTCCTGTAGTTCATGAGGCACAGTTCTCAGTGATGGGTGGTCCTGAGACCACAGTCTCTGGGAGCAGAAGTGGTTTGTTTGTGTCTTTCCCAGAACAACGAGTGAGACTCTACTGGACCTTTGATCCCACTCTAGGCCTAGTCCTCAGATGGTTTAAAAGCTGCGGCTCATTGCGTCTGTTGTTGAGGTGATCAAACTTAAGGAGGAGATGACAGACAGGTGATGAGAGCTCTCAGCTTGATGATGTTTAATTTTTTGTTAAAGTCTGGATAATGGATGCATTTACACCTGACACATGAACACACATAAGACTCATATGTGGCAGGTAGACTTTCTAGAAAAAGCTGAGGTCAGCGCTCTCTTAAATCAGTCCATTCTTCATTGAGAGCCAGCTCCCGCTGCTCTGCTTGTCCTCTGCCGTGTTTCCCTCACCACTGACCTAAATTTCTGAAGCCCTCAGAGAGCTTGTGCTGAAACGTGATATAATTGTAAGGCCAAGCACATATGGGACTGATCAAGGCTGCATTTCTTTGGTCGGAGCAAATTCATGCTGCTTGCCTTCACTGGCAGCCAAAAGCGGAGTGGCACTGTGCCGAGATCCAGTGTTTGGATAACACACTCGGCATATGTGCGTCTGAACGGGCGTGTTCCTGTCCTGTTTCTCTCTCTCTTTGTGCGTGTCTCACTAGTTCACTGTTAATCCAAGGACATTTATCTAAAAGAAAAAGAGTTTTTTATTCCTTTAGGGCAATAGCAGTTTCCACAACATTTGATTAATGTAAAAGCATTATGTCCCTGATTGCCTGTTATCAGTTTGACAAATCAAATTTACTTTCAGAATTCCTTTTACTATGTTTTCTGAAACAGGTGCAGAGCGTGCAGAACAAAACTAACAGATAACGGGGACATAATAATTTTACTTAAACTTGAGTAGATCTTTATCTCTGTATCAAAAATGATAAAAAAAATACAAAATGAGTACTTCTTCTTCCACTACAAAAATACTATGCATTTTAGAAGAACTTGCTTGTGTTTGCTGGTCACGTTATCAGATTCAATCAATGACAAACCACTTCTTCCTCTCCAGAGAACATTTACATTGCAAGCCTCACCTTGTATTGATCACGCACGTTTGATTGATTTGATCTGGCAGTTTGCTTGTACGTTCTGCCACCTTCCGCTAAGTAAACCTTGTTATGTCTGAACGTCAGCGCACATAAATCCAGTCTAAGTAATCTTTGTTTTTCACTTTTACTCCACGTCCAGCTGGAGCCAATCACAAGCATAGCATAAAGGTGATAAAAACTACTGTGCGTGCGTGTGAGCTTTTTTCTCCACAGTCGACAGTAATTGGTACAGCTCACTTTATGCATGGCACCACTGACAGCCTAATGATAAGCCTTCCAACTCCACGTCGCTGCAGCGTTCTGGCGGACACTGTTTTTTGACTGAAATTGAAAATATTTGTAGACGTCGGTGTCACCCGGCTGCTTTGCTTTCGACTGACTTTGAACGCCCACTCATTTGCTCTGTTCTGTTTCAGGAGCTGCTTCCATTGGTCCTGTCGTTTGAGCTTCCGGCCATAATGCAGGCAGACCCCAGCTCGCCCACCGTCCAGCACATCTCGCAAACTTACAACCTCACAGTGTCCTTCAAACCCCCCACACGCCTCTACAGAGCCACCGGAGTGGTGCGCGGCTCGCAGAATAACGCCAATGCAGTTAAGGTATGCATATACTGTATGTGGGGGATGACATGAATGAATGAAACCTTTATTTTGTGTTGCACACAAAAGCACAATGGATAGAATCATAAATGTAGCCACAAGAACACATGAGCAGTATTAAGTACAGTCCATGTTAACCAGAACACAACATCTACATTAAAGTTTATAGGCCCTTTTCACGCTGCGGCTACTCTAGCTCTAGTTTGTGTGATTTCCTTCTCGTTCCATTTATAACTTGAGGAATGGGAATTTTCCAAGATGTGCTAAAATTAATTAATAATTAAAAAACGAAGGATAACTTGTGTGTTTATAAAAGTGTGTAATTTTGGCACAAGACTAAATGCTAACAAATAAATTTGCGTAAATAGGCTATAAAATTGATAAAAATACATTACATACTAGGCCGAGGGTTTTTGTAAAAAGCTAGATCAGTTTGTAAAGTTATTTCAACATTATTAATTAAATTAAATACAGGTTAGCGCTAGCTTCAGAGAAAAAATGGCACATTTTATAAACACATGGGTTTTCCCTGGTGAAGTATTTACCTCGTATGTAAAGGTCTGAACCAAATGATTTTCTGGCTGTAACTTGTTGTCCGCTTTGTGACAATTAAATATTTAATTAGTTTACGGCATTTGAGCTAGCCTCTTGAGGAAATTAACTGACTATCCGCTGGTATAAGCAGACCTAGCCAAGCCACAGCGAGAAAAGCGCCTATTTAGGAGCTGAATATTGCGTGGAACAAAGGAAATGTTAAGCATCATAAATGATTGCCTCTTCTGACAATAATATATATACTGTATGTTAGTAGTAAAGTTTGTATGTGTACACACAATAGAAAAGCTTAAGAGAAAAGGTCACATTATGTTCGGATTAGGTCATTTGTGCATTGGTTCTGTTGAGGTTCCTATAAGGGTTGATCTAATAATAATTCCAAATCTAAAATATATGAGGGTGCAGTTTTTAATGTAATAGAATTGATGCTACATCAAAATATAACATTTTACATCCTAATCTAGCTCCAAAAGTGTTGCATGGGTCTATTCTTTTAGTTTAGCATAATGCTTAACTTGTGTCCATGTTGCATACCTTGTTGTTAATGCTTAACATGAGCACCATGTACTGTATGTAATCTTGTTTTGAAAACACATATTGGATTAATTGTTTGAGCACCACCTCCCAAATACTGTCTTAAAGGACAAATATTATACATTTTTTGTGTTGTTATTCTGGTTCAAACCTCCTATTTGAAATCCCATGCCCCAGAACCAATACAAATTTTTTGTAAAGCACACATGACATGCCATGTGCTTCCTACGACAAACATTGATGTAGAGCTCTATCTGCTGACTACAAGGAAAATTACACAGAGTAAACAAACCGATCTTGTCTGATATGCGACTGCTGCAAAAATGCTAAAATGTATTCTGGGTGATTTATTGACTTAGAAACAGTGCAGAAGATCTCAGAGATCTACCTGTGACATCACAACAATGTTTTCTGAACCTCAGAGGGGAACGAAAGACAGAGACAAAACTTAAGCTGTGTATTTGCATAATATGTTCCCTTTTTTTCAAGTTTGAGAATATCATCAATAGGGCTGCCTTTAAAACAAAAACAACAAAGTCAAATGTATTATTTGCATACCTGTTGGTTCTTGTGCTCTTGTCATGCTCTTGAGTACATCATTAATTACATATTATATATAAAAGGAATTAGGTTAGAGCTCCATCTACAGATTGCAAAGGAAATTAAATGAGGTAAATAATCAAAGTGATCTTGTTTTCGGAGACTCAGAGGGAAAAGATATAATTCCAGCTGTGTTTTTGATGAGTAAGCAATGAAACAAACTCACCCTTTACGACATGGCCTTGACTGAGCAGTCACTTAGCTGTTACCTTAAACATTGGTGATAGTAAAACCTTGTGAGTCTAAACTCTTCTACATCTCCAGTGTCTTTTCTCCGCTGCACTGATCTTCCTCCTGACCAGCTGTCAGAAAGTCTCCTGTAGATAGACTTCGTAAGCCTCACCGACTCTGTCAGCATTTCACACTTTTGAAGCTGGACGACTTGTCTCCGCTGGCAGCCGTGACTTTTTGCAGCTTTTGTATTTGTTAAATCCTTTCCCGGAGCCTCTTTCTTCTCTCTTTTTGTGAGACTTTAAATGGGTTTGCTGCTTGAGAATGGTAATCATCACGCTGCATATACACATGTCTAAGCTGTGGCATTTGGCTGAGATGTGGTTTGGGAAACACAGCTCTGGAATCTTCTTATTGTCTCTGCCGGTTAATCCTGCTGCGCTGTACGGGACGGCCTGCGTTTACTTTGCCAGACAATATATTTGTGTACATTAAACACGCTGCTTCTCTGTGGCCTACATTCGAGCGTAGCTTTCATGTGTTTACAGTAAATGACAGTTTGGTTTTGGAGGCTGGCACTGCTCTTGCTCTTGTGGTAGATCTAAAGGGTCAGTCGTGATTGGGAGCAGTGCCTCAGGAGACAAGAGGATTACAGGAATGTTTGTACAGGGCCAGTGTGAGACCCTTCAAACACCTCTGGGACGGTCAAAACCACTGTGAAGGACCACACTTACAAGACAACATCGGAAAAAGAGGAAAGACTGTAGTAGAAGAATGAAAAATTATGATGAGAAGCCAAAAACACCAAAAACTGCATCAATAAACGCATTTCTGGCTGCTGGAAAAGCATAGGAGAAGGTGCAAGGAGAGGCTGAGAGTTGTTGTTTGAAAACTTAAAGACCAATTTATTTTTCATTTTTATGGGGATTGTATATGTAATATTTTTTTTTATTCAATAATTATGCAAAAATCATATGCAGAGAATATTTTTTATTGTGTTATAAAGGGTAGTGAGGTTTCTTACTGTCTTGTAGTTTTAACCGGACCATTGAGGATAAGAGTGAAGCCAATGCATCTTTTAGTCTTAAATGAGTTCGACACCCCGGGTCTAGTAGTTTTCATCAATGCTCAAATTTTAAGGCATATAAACTAAAATAATGTATTCTCATCTTTAAAACCTGCACTTTCACTGTTTTAATGTGATATATTAAGCACTGTGATACTGTAAAAAAAAAAAATTCCTGCTGACATGATTGAGGTGGCGTGCGGCCCTTTAAGCTGCTGATGATTGATTGCAGCAGACTGCTCCATGAAGCCTTCGACCGCTCCTTTGCTCATTACCTTGTCATGCTTGTGTTTTCTCCCAGAGGGGCACGGCCCTGCTGCTGGAGCATCTGGCAGGCAGTCTGGCCAGCACCATCTCGGTCACTACACACCTGGACATCGCTCCACAACACCACCTCTTCATGAAGGACGCAACGCAGCAACATCAAGCACATAACCCAGAGAACCGGAGCTCAGATACACTTCCCCGACCCCAACAGCCCGCAGAAGAAGTCCACCGTTTACATCCAGGCACCATCGAGTCAGTGTGTCTGGCACGGCAGTATCTCATGGTGAGGATTCGGTTTCTGACAAGTGTTTACATGATTGCTGCGAAATATGCTTTTGTAATTTCACTTGTAAACAATATCATTCCTGGTTTAACCACAGGCCTTGTTGACACAATTACACAAAACGTTGTTATCATTTTGTTGATTTGTTTCAGTGAAAAAGTTAAGCTGACCAAACTTGCCAGGTCAATCTGAGAACACAGTTTTTTTTTATTACTCTAAGTCATTTGAATTCTTCTATTTATAGTTGCTTATGTGATTATAAAGGGCCTATCTTGTTATTTTTCTCTTTCCATGTAATCAGGTTAGGGTTAGGGTCAAAAGCATAGCAGAAGTTGCATTACGTTTCAGTTACAGACGTTTAGCATAACTTTTGCATATTATATAGGCTTGATTTTTCTGTTGTTTCACCTTGTGATGTCATTGGGTGGTAAGTGCTCCACTGTGTTATTAAACACCACACACCTTCTAAAGAATAATTTAAATATTTTCAGCCAAAAAAATAATCGAGTTTTTTTGTCTTATTCGACTGCATTGTATGTATAAGTCAGTTCAACTAGGGCTAAAATGGCTGTAACAATGAAACGTAATGACATCACAAGTTGAAACGAGGCATTTGGAGCTTTGCAGATAGCGGAATTATTCAAACCTCTATGAATGAAAGAAAACACAAGTTGTGAGGAAACAACACTTTAACATGACTAAAAGTTAACGTAAGTAAATTTGTTTTGCACAATGCAGATGACGTGTTTCAGTCAAAAGGCAACGCTCCCCTTTTTCCAACCTGAAGATGTTGTGTTCAGTAATTGGTCAGTGAAATTTTAGACAACCAAAATGTGAACAAGTAAACAAATCATTTGTCTTGGACTGTTTATCAGACAATAGAAAGGAGAAAGCATGCAGTGAGTTAGCAGAAGACTTGGAAGTGAAACTTGACTTTATTCTTCTATGCTAAAAAAAATGATTGTGCTTCCTTCTCACATTAGCTTCATGCTAACATACATGGCAAACCCAATAGACAAACATGGGCCTTTTATTTCATCTAAATATTTATATCTAAAGTGACTATAAAGAGAAAGTTAACACCTTCTAGTAGTGCAATACTTACAGTCCGATAATTGCATGGGGCCTGTACTAAATTTATTGTTTAGTACAGGTCATAAACACTCTGTGAAGTGACTGAACTGTAGAAATGAATTACTATTTTCTTTCCTCATATTGATCGAACTTGATTTTCAATTTGATTTTGTTTAACCTTTCCATAACCAAATGAAAAATGCCAGTCATGAACATAAACAAAACAAAAACTTAAAACTATATCTCAATGTTCTGGCTCAAAGTTTGACTTTTGCTCCAAACTACACATTTTTATTGATTAAAAAATTGGTTTTCGATCCCACCACCAAATAATTGACAATTCTGTTCGATTCAATTCGATCTCAATTAGATTAGATTCGATTCAATCTCGATTTCTCGATTTTTGGATTAATGGCCCAGCCCTATGTCTGGAACAGTACAGACAGTATGCTACAACACATTAACTTAAAAAACAGAAATAACTTTACCTTGTTGGGGCAGCACAATAATAGAATAGTGGCAGTTTGCTGCAGCTAATGGGGTTCGTACTAAAGTCAAAGCACCACTGCACTTAATTATGATTTTAGTATTACAGTCAGTTGTGATAAAAATAAACTAAATGTTACATGTACTATATTCACAAAGTTGAAGCTAAATATGAACTCTGCGTCTCTGGATTTTGGGTGGCCTTCAGGATCGCCGTTGACATCTTGTAAAATTTATGAGTTATGCAACATCCTGCTTAGCGAAGGTTAGATTGTATAAATTATCGCAGCCACATACATGTACTTGTATCTGAATCTGCTTGGCTCGAGTCCGTATACAATCATTTTGGTAACGAGAGCGGATGCGGTTATTCCAGCCTGTAATTCCAACGTCAGTACATTTACATTTTGGATTTAAACGTCTGCTGGTTCATAATGTTTTGTGGTCAATCTTGACTTATTGCCCTTCGCCACAAAACTATCCTTATTGGAATAACTTGGAATCTCAGTCAAACTCCACTTGCAGAAAGGCGCAGAAAGGATCGCTCTTTAATTACGTTTGGTTAAAACTGCTGCTGAGCTGGAGGATGCAGGACAGCTCACCCGTAAACATATTTGGCTCTGTGTTTGGACATCCATAATTCTGACTGGCTTTTCCTTTTGTCTGCGGTTTTCCATTTGGCCCCAGAGACACTTAGCAAATGCCAGAGCTGAAGCACTGACTAAACACAACTTTCCCTGGGTCTGAACCGGGCACAGAAGCCTCAGTCTGGACAATAACAAACAGATAATTACCGTGAAGCAATCAATTACCGTGATTTGGCCCCATCGAGGTACGCACAAAGAGATCATTTTAACCATAAGGAGTCATAATGGATTCTGCAGAACAGTGTAAACATAGACATATAGCACTATCCATCCATACTGTTGCTTCTTTGTGATTCGTCGGATGGTAGATTACAGCTCAGAGTTCGACAAAGCCAGTCTGAACCCGTTCTTTGTCACTAATTACACCCGTT
Organism: Mugilogobius chulae; assembly: GCA_038363315.1. Taxonomy (NCBI): domain Eukaryota; kingdom Metazoa; phylum Chordata; class Actinopteri; order Gobiiformes; family Gobiidae; genus Mugilogobius; species Mugilogobius chulae. The sequence goes on from CM076407.1 coordinate 28,927,649, forward strand.
TGCAATAGTTTTCAGCAGTTCACCCAAAATATAGTCGTCTGTGGTGCTTGTGGTGTGGCCGTGATCGTGCAAAACAGATTGGTGTAGGAGGAATTTCCCCCAATTTAAGTGTGGAATCCAGCTAAGAATAGTATTTATTGATTTAAGCTGATATATGTAGGCCAGTGTTTGACTAAATATCATAAAGAGGCCTTTGTAATGTTAAGAAAACACGGATCACATTTGCTGGACAAAAGAATATAAATGTATTTTTTTAGGGATGTGGTCGACCACACTAAAGACACGTCCCATCGAGAGATTAGTGGACTAAAAAGGGGGCGTGGCAAAAGCTTTGAAGTGAAAAAGTATCTTTTGTTCTGACCATTTACTATTTGATTCAAAATGTTCTCGAAAAGACAAAGAATTAGAGATGAAACGATTCTGTTTTGTCACAATTTGATTCTTGTCTGGAAAGATGTTGTTAAGCCTCACAAGAAAAAATTACTTTTTCTGTGAATTAAGTCAGAAGATTATTAAAAAAGAGTCTAAAAAGGTTCATAGTACAATCAATTTTTGTGAAACGAAAGAACAGCAAATTGACAAAGTCTGCTGCTTACTTCTCTGATTGCAAAAACGACAGTGGAATCAAACCTTATCTAACTGCACAAAATTATAAAAAAAAGCTATGGAGGGACATATGAGGACTGAACCCAACACCTGAATTCAACTGAAACATCACTATTGAACAGTTTGATACTGCTTTCAATATTGTTATATCCTTACTAAAAATGTTATTCATGCAAAAACAAGAATTGATACAGAAAATGCCGTGGAAAAGGCAGATTAGAACAATTATTTAGTTCCAAATCTTCACCTAATTTGCTTCTTTTTGTTTCTAGTCAGTGGTCAATATAAATCCTTATTAATTATTACAATCATACGGAAGTCCAGAGCTGCCAGTGTGGAGTAAACATTTTTTCCAGCTTTTCTCGTTATAACGACTTTATATTTACGTTCAAACGACAATATTCTCGTTATTACGACTTTTTATTTACGTTCAAACGACTTTTTTAATAGGACGTGATCCAGTTTCGTAGGACCGCCAGACCAGGTTTAACTCAGAACTGACCTCGCTAAGCTCCAAATCTAGCTTAGTACATGGCTCTGAGCCATCCAGCTTGTGGCGCATCATGGGAAGAGCAGTCTGTTTATCATATAAAAAAGTCGTTCGAACGAGAATATATTTTCGTTTTAACGTAAATTTAAAGTCGTTATAACGACATTATATTCTCGTTTGAACGTAAAAAAAGTCGTTTGAACGTAAATAAAAAGTCGTAATAACGAGAATATTGTTGTTTGAACGTAAATATAAAGTCGTTATAACGAGAAAAGCTGGAAAAAATGTTTACTCCACACTGGCAGCTCTGGACTTCCGTACAATCATTAGTTAACTATTTCAAAATTTTGGTGACTCCATCAACCAAAGACTTAAGCAGTCAGTCATGAACCCTAAGATAACAACATCCCCAAACACACAATGTAGGCTATCTGCAAACTTTTGTCTGATGTTTGATTTTTCTTTGAAGATAGAAGCCTAAATAAATGAATCTGCTGTCTGCAGTAGAAATCTACATCTCTCCCTACATTTGAACAGTGTCAATCCTTGTTTAGGACATCAAAATTACATTTTTCACACATTATCAGAGGACCCACCCCAGACAATATTTTGCGACCCCATGTTGAGAAGCACAGTGTTCATATTAAACTTCCGGTTGGAAACTTGTATTCACTGTTTAGACTGGTTATTCTCAATGTTTTCAGTTGTGACAATCAAAATAACAACCAATACGCAATGATGACGCCCAAACACATAATGTAAGTTTCCCAGAAAGTGATAATGTAGTCTTTAGTCTTATGTTTGATTTTATTTTGAAGACATAAGCCTAGATAAATTAATCTTTTAAGCCAGCATTTTATAATCTACATCTCTCACTGCATTTGAAAGGTGTCATCTTTCAAATGCACCTTAATGTTTAAATTTTCATCGGGGCACTCTCAAGAAATCATTTTGCAACCTTCCAGGTTATGAACCAGTGGACTAAAGCAGTGGTTCCCAAAGTGGGGGTCAGGATCCCTTGTGAGATTGCTAAGCAATATTGTGAGAGAGTCGTGAGTTGTAAATTGATTTCAAAATGTAATTTTACTGCTATGAATTAGCATTTAGTCTGTTTTTTAATTGAATGTACTATGTTTGATTGAATTTTGGTGGGATAAAGTGACTGACTACTAAAAAAATGAATTTTGACACAATTTTTAATCATTTTCAACTAACGGTTATTTAATTTTGCTGCAGTGGTCATGGCTTGGTTGCATGACTGTTTTGGAGTCCCAAAGTGAAACATTTGGAAACCATTGGACTAAAGTACTGCAGCACTAATATCTTTTATGATTACAGGGCTGCTTGCCGCTGGTCTTAATGTTCGACATAAAGGAGGATATTGATGTGGAGCCACAGTGCATCACAGCGTTAATGGAACAACTGGACGTCTTCATCAGCATAAAGCCCAAGCCAAAGCAGCCAAGCAAGGTTTGTCACCCACACTGACTACAAAGCATGCTCAAGGGTAAAGTTTGAAAAACCCATGTCTGACCTGCTTAAATTCAACGTCAGGCGTATCAAATAGAAATGAAATGCACTACTGGTCCACACGCTCTCTGTACTATTGGAATGTCAGAGATTTCACTCAATTATATTGTCATGTCACATTTCATCACCATTTTTGTTCAAAACTGCAGCTCAAAACCAAACAGGAAATTTGCCATGCCCGCACTGTGCAAACTCTGGGGAAAGTCTTGGGCCGCACACAGCCGCTTTCGCATGCTTCACCTCAGTCATCAGTTTACGCTCCATCTATTCCAAGTGAAAAATAGTGGCTAGCGTGCGTTTACTACACTGTGTTGGCTTAACTTCTGCTCCAAAGCGTTCTGATTTACAAGCATCTCTTACACACCTGCTGGACACATGTGCTTTGCAGAACGAGACGCTGAAGCCAGCCTTGGAGCGCTGCTTTTCTATTCATAATTCCTGCTCTTACAAACTCTGAGATGGCCATGTCCCGCCCGGACTCAGCCAAGGCCCTGTGCCCACACTTGACAGATCCACAGAGGCTAGTGCCAAAGTGCCAGTGTAAACACCAGCCCACTCTTTAGAAATTCTTTAGTTAAACATTTTAATGAGGTGCCAGCAGCAATCCATAAGCCTCTGCCATGTTGGCATGGTCAGAAAGGCGAGGCATGTTGGACAAATGAAACGTGCTGAGAATATATTAAACTAAGAATTTAGCAAAATGGAAAAGAGAAAAAAAAATGAGTTCAGGTTTTGAATTTCTCCAGAAGTGGAAAAGTTTCATGCTCTGCAACAAATAGGACTAAACTAAATAATGAACATAGTGAACTATTTTTGGCTACATTTTTAGTGCATACATGTTTAATATATATTATGGTGTGGTGATGGAGGTCTGCTTGATGCAGTTGAAATAGAAATATTATTGGATACAAATCACAAAGACTGCACTTTTTTAAGAACCTTAAAATGACCTTTTGACCTTTTGAAAGAAATGAATTTTTCAACCTTCCGATGCTACGTTAACAGGGTTGTTCTTCCAGGTCACAGAGCTGATCAAAATTTGTTTCATTTTTAGCCTTTTATTTGTATAAAAAGGACAATTTCATTGGAGAATGATCCTTGGCGAATAGTGATAGTTTATTTTAAATATGAAGGTGTGGTGTGGGCAACACAGTGGCGCTCTGGCCTCATAGCAAGGAGTCGACCCCGGGGCCTTTCTATGTGGAGTTTGCATGTTCTCCCCGTGTCTGCGTAGGTTTCCTCCTACAACTAAAAACGTGTCCATTAATGCCTCCCCGGACCCTTCCCCCAGGGCTCCCCTGCAAAAGAGATTCTGAATCTCAGTGGGACTACCCTGGTTAAATCAAGGTCACTCAAGGTAAAATAGGCCGCAGAGTCATTTTTAATTTATTTTTCTACAGTTCACGGATTAAAAACACAGGCATTTGCCCGGCATTAGAATTACAGGGGGTAAAATTTAATAAATTGAATAAACATTTTCATGGACAATTCTCAGGGGACTAGAATCTCAAACAACTATAAGGTTGTTTGCTAATATGTGGTGTCAAAATATGGGCATGGCTGCTGATTGGTTGGCAGATCCCATTGTTTTTTCCGTCTGGCCTTAATTACTGAAATTTAAAGCTTTCTTCTTGATGTAGTTTTTTTTATGAACATGATAGAAGCTTTTTGGAGTGCTCTTGTCAAACCTATCTGCAGACCGACTTACACAGCAAGATACAATCATTGTCCTTTTTTGATGTTTGTTCAGCGTGCCGTCAATTCATTTTAGGTGTTTTACCAAAGCGTCACATGATGAACAAGTGACGACACGACGAACATCCCATTACAATTTACATGAGGTTCTTAGAGTTTATACTGTGCGAATAGAACATTATTCAGCCACATACATCATCACATTGCTGAGTCTTAATGCAAAAGCAAAACTTTTATATATTTGTAGGTAGTTTTGTCATTTTGGCCAACTCTTGTCTCATGAAACTTCTATCCCGTCCCACACCTAATGCTAATTAACAGTTTTCTTTGGTAATTTTGTTTGTTTGTTTTGTTTGTTTATAATGTTGTCTGTCTGCATGATCAAATCTTTACAGTATATAAATGGCTTACTATTCTAAGCACATTTCTTTCACATTTATCACCATAATCAGACAGATGGTTTGTTATGCAATCGATGAAACTCTCCTCCATGTCTCCCCGTTTCTCCCACACACTCCTGATTACCCTCCTAATCTCGGTTTAATTCCCTCTTCCTTCCTCCTCTCAGTGTTTGTCTCCCCTCCACCTCTCTCTCTCTCACTCCCCGTCTCTGATGCCAACATTCCCAGCACTATCTCATCCAAGCTCCGCCCCCTTTGCCCTCTCTGCTCTTTTTACTTTAAAGGATCTTTTTTGTGTTGTGATGTAGTTTGCTTATCAAAAACATAGCTGCAGTTTAGTTTTGTTTGATTTCTACAAACTTAGGCTGCGTTCTTCTGATAAGCTGAAAACACTGCTTTTAGAAAACACCTTTACTAGCTTCGTTGGCAAAAACCACAGCAGATAAAGGTAATGTTTATTAAGGACAATGTACAATTACGTTAAGCACAATGGCAGAGATGCTTGTACCAGATTTTGACTAGACATGTTCAGATGCCCTGCTTTCTCTAAAAACAGGTCAAAACACTCATTTGTGCCTCAGATCATTGGGCAGTTAACTTCAACATTCAAATTAACTTATTTTACTATATATATTTTTAAATATTGCTCAGCAGGACTGACCATAATGATTGATGACACAGAATTAATTAATAGGGTTTAATTCTCGGGCCTGTACTGTTCACGCTGTGCCTGTTACCTCTTGGGCAACTATTCAAAAAACACGGCATAGCATATCATCTGTTTGCCGATGACAAGGAACAGCAGAATCCTTGAATGGACTGGCACCATCTTACATCTCGGACCTCTCCACATCTACACTCCTGCACGTGCTCTGAGGTCCGAGGGCCAGCTCCAGCTTGTGGTCCCTAAGACGAGACTTAAAACCAGAGGGGACAGAGCGTTTTCTGTGGTGGGCCCTAAGCTCTGGAACGCTCTGCCCCTCCATGTTCGATCTGCTCCCACTGTGTTTTAAGTCTCGTCTGAAGACCCACTTTTATTCTTAGGCTTTTACCGCTGCGTGAGTTGTGTGGTCCTCTGTTGTCTTTTATTGTTTTATTATTTGATTGTTTTTATTTTGGGGATTTATTTATTCTGTGCATGTTTAGTCTGTTTTATTATGAACAGCTGTTTGTAAAATGTGCTATAGAAATAAAATGGATTGGATTGGAATTAATCTCTTTTTAAAGCGTATTTTGTAAATGAAATGGTTTATTCATGTTTTATGTGTAAATGTTTTCTATGCTGCTGTTGTCCGCTTTACGTAAGTCTTGTGTTTTGTTGAATGTCTTTTCTACTCATTGCAAACCAATTTCCTTACGAGAACAATACATTTACTACTACTACTTGAATAACATATTGATGCTGAAGTGCCATGAAATCAGATGAACAATGGCCAGATACGGAGACTTACTGTGGCGATTCTGTAACAAAAGGTCAAATAAAACTATTCCCAAAAAGAATTCGGCTCAAGGTTAAAAGGTGTTTTGTAGAGCAATTTTCAACTCTGGAAATGCCTAAAAATATTTGTGAGTGAAACGACACACTACTCTGGGTTTGTTTTTATGAGGGAAGATTAAGAACACTCAAACATGCCCAAAAGGTCACTGAACTTGTAAAATGTGTGTATCTTTTGCAGTCGGTCATCGTGAAAAGTGTGGAGAGAAACGCCGTGAACATGTACGAAGCCCGGAAGTTCGTCCTGAGGCTGGAGAGTAACGGCGTCTCGTGTCGTCGCCCCCCATGGCAGTAAACCCCGCCCCCAACGGCCCCTCCCCCTCCCTCATCTGCCCCGTCGGCCTGGACATCCTGGCCTCAGCTGGACTGGGGCTCAGCAATCTGGGTAAATCTCTGCGTTTAGATGAAGAATTTAGGAACGTTATGTCTGAGTGAGGTCAGAGCTGTATTTTTGTTTCATGTCTTGCTTTGTTCACAGTTACACACACACAAAAACAATTCATGTATAATTTGTGCACTTCGAAATTCTGCTTTTTATAGATCTACTTTGGAGTACATCATTAACCCAGCATGAAGTTGTAAATTGGCTGGAAACATGATTAGAATTGTGGTTAACCCCTTGCCATGGGGGACCAGTTTTCTTGAAACGCCTGACTAAAATTGTCTTTTAAAAAAAGTTAGAAGCTCTCTACAAAAGAAGATTTAAAATTCTGCCTACGTTTCCAATGTCCTGCTCAGGGGTGTTGGACTAGGAGGGTAAATGGTATAGTTTCCCCAGGGCAGAAACGGACCCCCACAAGCAGGTAATTTTTGCTTGTGAGATAAGATTGTTCTTCTAATTGTAGTTATTTGTGATATTAGAGAGCTTCATCAGTCCTACAAAATGTAGCAAATAAACATGGGCCAAAGAAAATCACAAAATAAACAGGATTATTAGTTGGCTAAATTATTAAGAAATCTAACAGCTGCAGAATATAATGGTATAAGCAAAGTTTTGCAGATTTAAGTGATCAAATAGAAAGGCTTTGGCACAAAATGATCAGTTCAATAAATATACATAAATTGTATAATGTTTTGTGCTGAAAATTGTTCATTTATCACAACTATGCCAGCAACATTGTAATGTGTCGAAAACATCACTGGAATGTTCTAAGTGTATTTTAGGACAAATTAGAACAGACGCAAGTTCTCTCTGCATCTTCTACAAAAAAAAACAATAAATATAGAAATCAGAGAGGCCATCAGGCTGTGCAAACAAGGCCCAAGAAGCATAAATTGTGATGAGGGAGCCTCAAACACAAGGTAAGAAAAGCTGGAGAAGGAACCAGACAGTAGGGGAAAATGTAAGCAGTCTACTAGTCAATGTACCGACTGGGGATGAAAGCTACAAGAAGTAGCTGAAACATGTATGAAAAGTTTAATTTATCTGTGCATTAACTGTTCAGAAAATAGTGGATTTATCAACTAGTCTGACTTCAGAAATAATCCATAACTCTCTGAAGAAGCTGTGCACTTTCAATCAATGTCATTATTCCTGCCATGCTTTTGATTATAATGACAACCTCTGTGGACTTTCACAGAAAAAAAGACATAATTTCTCTGCTCATTGAGGAATCTGAGCATGAATGCTGTCACAGGTTTGTTTTATGTCTCAGAAAAGACAAGATTGTGTTAGAAAACAAACAACTCTAAATGCATGAGTCTCCACGAGGGAGCTAATGGGCTCGTAAATCATTGTCAGTCACATCTGGGCCAGCCGCATGCTGAGTCTTCTCTCTTAGCAAAACATCTAGGCCTGATATCTAAGTGCCAAGCATTCTCTGAAATCTTCTGCCGCTACATCACAGTGACCAGGTCTCCTACAGTCTGATGCACATTAACTAAAGCATAAATCAGACCCACACCTGCTTAATGTCCGCTTCATGCTAGCCTCCAGCCTGAGCTACACGTAAACCCCGTGTGCATTCTGTGACCAGTCGACCATCACAAATAACCTCTGTGTGGTAGAGAGTGTGAGGGAATCATGGGTAATACAAAGCTCTTATGAGCTGTGGCTGTATGCAGGTTCATCAAGTCAGTATTAATAAAGACAGCAGCAAGTTATTATAATGTTTGGAAATGTTTACTAGTATTTTTAAATATGACCGAAACAAGTTTTTAAGACAAACAAGATTGAAGCATAGCTGTTATATGACAGAAGTTTTTCTATTTTTGACTTAAAAATATTTATCATTAATTTACTGGAGTTAAGCTACAATTTATTCAACTGAATGTTGAAAATTAAAATTGAATTGAGACACATCAACAAGTCTCTCAATTTAGTAAGCTGGTACCTAAGTAGGTAAAGTCGGCTGTACACTAGAGGAGTTTAAGATGTTTTGCAATTTTTTAAGAATTGACAGGCCACAGAAATAACAATATTTCCAGTGATTATTTGTCTGACAGTCGCATCACGTCGCAGGAAGAACAGAGATGACACAGACTTGTGGAGCGCAGCAGCAAGAGGAGAACAGTGTGTGTGTCTCGTGATTGAGCGCAGAGTGTTTTCTTTCATGTGTGCGGTTATAAAAGTGAAACAACAACATTGATGAAACACAAGTGGATTAAAGCAGGTTTATAAAGGTCACAGTAAAGCAGAGGCTCATTAAAGGTAAGGACGCTTTGTGGACGTAAAATGAAAAAGTATCGACAAACTAAGTGTTGGCCATGTTCTAGGGGTTCTTAACCTTTTTTACCTCGAGGCCCAAATATTCATATGCAAAGTGACCTGGGGGCCAGTCTCATAATAAATGTATTGTATTTCACTGAGGAGGTGCTCATTGGTGGCCCTATGGTTAAGAATCACTGGTCTAGTAAAGTTGCATCACATCATTAAAGGAGCAGGTGTGTTGGAGATGAGATGCGTAATGCTCGTTAAAGAATCCCACACTTTGACAGACGATGAGGCGACAATTCTAATTTATTTAACATTTTAAAAGCCGCCAGCACAAGGAAGAAGCACCAGATGCTTCTGTTGTAAAGGTCCTCGCCCTCGTGTAGCAGGTGAACCTCATGATGTGCCCTGACATAAGGAGAGAAACGACAAAAATCTCTTTCAAATATCGTCACTCTGGCCATGCCTTCTGAACTCGTTTAGGTGCACATCAGGTTTGAAATCTAGCTTAAGTATGTACATATGTAAGTAGTATATAGGTATGTAGGTATGTATCTATGTGTGTGAGTTGGTGGGTAGGTGCGTAAGTTTGTAAGTACTTTATTGGCATTGCATTAGGAAATCAACAAAATGCTTTTCAAATGGGTTAAGCCAAATTACACTAAAGAAAATGTATCAGTTTATTTATCGCTGTAGATAGTAAAAACCTCAGTATTCTGAAAACGGCCCTGCTTCTGACCACACGGGGCGGTGGTTAGCTGACCTCTGCTCACAGCCATAGAGTTCATACTGGAACACTACACGTTTCTGTCCAGCGGTGATTTTTATGTTTTTCTTTTTTAGCAGGAGCCCTGTTGAGCTAACCCTGAGACACCCTGCTTTATGTAAAACGCTCTGGGAATCCGATTACTCAGTATGACACAAGTAATTCATCAAGCGCAGTAGAAACAGCAGATAGTAGAGCGCGCCAGTGTGATGTAGAGGATTGGTTTAAGAAATCTACTGAACGTGTTTCTCTCTCTCCAGCGCTGGTGTTACGTCTCAGCTACCACAGAGTCTCCCTGCGTTTACCTCCTATAGACTCTATTTACATTATTCCATTTAGATATTCTTCTTTCTGGAGCATGAATAAAACATACTGACACCTAAAGTAAGAGATTCATTTATAGATTTGTGCAAGTATTGTAATTGATTCTTGTGTTAGCATTGACAGACATACACATCTTTCTATAAACACACAAGTATCTTTTGGTATAGTACTGTATTCTCTTAAACATGTCAGAGAAAAAACAATTCACCATTCACTGTCTGATCTTTGCATATTTTATTTTACACTGACTCTGTAAAATCCCCATAGAAATGAATTGAACAGGAAGTGAATTTGTCGGTAAAGTGCTAGCTTTTTAAAATTTAAACAAGCCAACTGTGCACAAACACATCTTTTTATGAACAGTTGCTAAAACTTTAAACAGTCATTTGTCAGAATCTTACGTGGATGTTGGCCCATATTTATTTTATTTATTTGTTCATTGATTTAAGCCAAGGGCGGTACGCAGATAACATTATTCTCACAAGAAAAAGAGATGCTCGGTTCCAGGTTTATCCATTAGGCTAATTTCTATCTATAGTCTTTAAGTAGGTTTAAACAAGAAAAAAACATTATTCAAAATTTGCGATATATACAGTAGTTGCTAAGTAACATTTGTGGAAATATCTATTGCCTCAGTGATGGGCCACGTCTGACCTCTACATGTGTCATGTTAGCTGGACAAAAGACATTTATTAATCTCATCAAAATAGCAAAGTTGGATGAAAAAGTCAAAATGTTTTGTGAAATCCTAAATACAATCACGTTCACGATGTTTCTCAAAAATAACCTGTCAAGTTTGTCCTGATTTTAAGCCCAATGTGCCCTTCTACGAGTTCAAGGAGGCATGGCCAGAGTCAAGATTTTCCTAAAACAAGCGCGAGGACCTTTACAACAGAATTGTCTGAGTCATCTGCCTTGTGACGGTGCCTCTTAAAATGTAAAATAAAGAAGAAACATTGCCTCATCGTCTGTAAATAAATGTTAATTACGAGCTTTACGCACGTCATCTCCAACACAACTGCTCCTTAAATGACTTTGCTAAACTATAGAACATGGCCAACACTTTTGTGGCAACTTTTCAATTTCACGCGAACAATGCATCAGTGCAACAGCTCCTTACCTCTAATGACCCTCCGTTTTCCTGTGACCTTTATAAACCTGCTTTAATCCACTGGCGTTTCATCATTGTTGTTTCCCTTTATAACCGCACACATGAAAGAAAACACTCTGCGCTCAAACACATGACACACGCACTGTTCTCCACTCGCTGCTGCGCTCCACAAGTCTGTGTCGTCTCTGTCTTTCCTGCAACATGATGCGACTGTGAGACAAATAATTCCTGCAAATGTCCTTATGTCTGTGGCCTGTTCTTTTTTGACGCATCTAAAAATCGCAAAATATCTTAAACTCCTCTAGTGTGCAAGCAGCTTTATCCGCACTTTAACAAGTTACTTTTAAAAGTGGCACTACCCTGCACTGCTCACAATGATATCATATTTACACACACATAGCACAGTTGTTTAGTGACCTACTCTCTCTGTACAGTAGGAATAATCTCAGTGCACTCACCCAGGGGCCAGTGACGAGGCCATGGAGCCACATCCTGGTCTATAGTAATTGCTACATGCTTGTCTTCCTCCGATTACAGAGCAGTCTGCCAGAAGAATCCCTGGCCTTATTCCTGGAGTAAAACTAGCCCCTGTTTAAAGCCACAGACCTGATTCTCTCTGTTTTCATACAAAGTGTTTGGGTCTAGCCACTAAGCACCACATTGTTGCTCTTCTTTCTCTGTAACAAGTTTTTTCTTTTTTTTTCTTTAGGGCACACTAGACCTATACTTTGCTTCCATGACCTTGCAGCTTGTTTGAGGTTTCTGGTTGATAGCAATTTGATGAAATTCCTGTTAAATAGTCGGACAACCAAGAATATTTTTGCGAGCTGGATGAGACGTGTGATTAGGCTGAAAAATGGCCAGAGCTTTGACAGGACCACCGCTGATTTGTCTGCTGTCTTTTACCGACCGTACCTCTCCATCTTTCCGCTCCTCTTCAGGTTTTCTGAGTGCAGCCGCTCCTCATTCTCTCAGCAGCTCCCCCAACGCCGTGTTGAACAGTTTGAACAGCTCCATGAGTCCTCTCCAGACCCCAGTCCCACCACCCCAGTGCATTCCGCCTCCATGTGGCCAAGCTCTCTCACCAGCACGCAAGGTCAGTCATACACCTTTTGTTTTAAGATTTTACTGTAATGGTTTTATTCTGAAATTCTGAAAAATTCTGAAAACAGTTTACAGGCCCATTATATTTATAGTGCATAAGACAGGTTCAGTAAAACATAAGGACCATAATTACTGTACATTTAAGATTGTACTAAACATATTATTTCTTCACAGTTTATAATTGTTTTTGTCCAAGCAAAAAATAGCAAATGTAATAATAATAACAATAATAATAACAATAACAATAACAACAATAATAATAATAATAGTAATAATAATAATAATAATAATAATAATACATTTTATTTCTATAGCGCTTTTCTAGACACTCAAAGACGCTTTACAGACAAAGGCAGTTAAACAAAGGTACTATACATGAAAACAGTTACTAATTAAAACATTATTCTCCATGATGTGGTTGGCTCGGCCAGGGCCTTAGCTGGAGGAGCAGGTGCAGTTGAGCAGATGACACAGGTCCAAGTGGATTAGATGAAACTTCTGTTGTTTCAGTCGGTGATAAGGCCATCCTCTCAAACTAATTCTCTGAAAAATCTTCTGCTGCAGCAGAAGTAAACGTTTTGTAGCTTTTCAGATGTCCAAAGCTAAAATCCACATAAATGACACAGAAATTATGGTTAGACAAACGACAAAAACCTTGTAACACTTTAATTTAAGAATGGTTTTAACCCCAGGAATGAAAATACAATTTACACAGATGTGTGTAAATTGTCTTTGCATTTTGGCACTTTTTGGTGACATGTGGTGGGATTTTGTTTTAGAACTTGGATTACTTCCTGCACCTTTCAGCTTTTATTTGGCAATTTCTTCAGAATTTGCATTTTTCTTGCTGTAAAACTATTTACTACAAGGACTAGCTCATCAAAGTAAGACCAAGTTTGAAAAATGTAGTAATCTGTCATATGAGTTTTTAATGAGGTCCAGGTTAGATTAAAGGGTTAGCATTAGGGTTATTGTAATACAATACATAATAGGTCTAATCACCTACTAAAAAAAAAAAAAAAGAAGTGATGTTATTTCTTAGATTTTCTTAACAAAATACAATGTTATTGAGAGAATAAAGTGCCTCGCCTTATCTTCAAAATCTAGAATGTGAACTAGAATGTATTAACTGTACTATTTGTTGATTTGTAGTGGGAATTTTCATGGGTTTCATTTACTTTTGGCCACCGTTTAATGTGCCTATGACAAGTTGAATAAATCATTTTACTAAGACAAACTTAAGACTATTATATTTAAAATTTTACAAATTTCATCCCAGTTCAGCTGTTTGCAAGGCAAATGTATTTGTAAGTGCCTCACAGTCTTAAAACTCATAAAATCATTTATAAATGTACTTCAATAAATGTGTAATGTACCCAGCGGTTGATTGTTGTTGAACACCTTGTGAATCCCCTGTGTCGTAGCCTTTTCATCTCAGCTCATGTTGCATCCAGCGACACAGGCCACCCTCAGCAGTATCCTGTTGTCAGGCGTACAGGGCTACACGCAGAGCACCCCCTCCCCTCCGCCCGGCCTCGCCCCATCGACAAGCAGCCCAACGGGGTTCCCGACTGCTCCAAGGCCTGCACGCTCAACGGACATGTCAAGGTTCAAACTGATCCTCTTAAATACATTCAAGGTAATACTAGTTTCTGAATGTCTTATTATATTTTGCAGCATCCCAGCTCAGTGTACACAAGAATAACAACTGCGTCACTGGCAGAAACAGTCTTGAGTCCTCCTCCATGTGACCCGGTGCAAGAGGCCAGTGGACACAACCCTTCAGAACCACTGTCCAGCAAGTCCAACCCAGACGAAGGTACAGCTGTCGACAGAAATAACCTTTTTTGTGCTGTGGAAAAAACATGTCAGGTGTAGTCACAAAGTATGAGTCATGGCATTTGTGCAGCTAAAATTTGAAAATATATTTTCTTGCAGTTCAGAGCAGAGAAAGGATCTTGTTAGTACTCCACAATGTGAAATTCTGCTGTAAGCTCTTGTACATTGGCCTATAAAAAAATCAAACATCCCACTTAAGATCAGAGATAAATTACTGAATCTTTTTTGCTTCAAGAAAAGGCAGAAGATCATGAGGAATATTTGAACCTGATTGGTCAAAACAGCGTCACTAACTGAGATGTTAAATTCTTGCTAAATCTAGTTTGTTCACCGATACATAAAGCATCACAATGTGGTCTGTAGTTATCGTAAATATGTTCAGAATAATTACGTTTGTCCTGCTGCCATGTTTGTTTTGGTGCTGGAGCTGGAGAGGCCCAGATGGATTCTCAACAGTTTTTGAGAGAGTTCATCTGTCTGGTTGAATCAGATTAGATTAGTTTATTTCATAGGGGACAGTGCAATTTAATAAAACACATGACAAAACATGAGTAAAAAAGCCAGAACTAGCCAAAAGGCTACTTTTCATCTGCAGTCCCCTGGCCAAGGTGTAAAAAGGCATCTAAAAGCATTAAAAGGTTAAAACACAAATTAATAATACATTACATTACAGTATACACGTTTTTACAGAACATACAATTAAGCACGGGTATTGCTTGTTTTTAGTGTTGACAGGTGTATGTCTCTATCAACCATTCCCTCAAATGTTTGGAGAAGGCATTATAAGTAGTTTGTTGTTTTACAGCTGGCGGTAGAGTTCCAGTCTCTAGCTCCTCTCACAGACCAGGCTGACTGACTAAAGCTGCTCTTTCTTAGAGGAATCACAGAGTCTCCTCTTACCGAGCCTCTAAATCAGAAGTAGAAAGAGTACTGAACATTTCTTATTATTCAGAAGTTGGGATGGGTACCGAGACTCGGTTTCATAACAGCTCCGGTGCTGCGTCTTAACGGTCCACTGGATTCGCGTTTGATAAAAATCTGTTCGTTCACGTGCCTTGTTGGCCCATCGTGCGCCGCACTGTATGGGTACATTTCCACATTTGCGTCTGTTCGCTTGTGTTTGTGCGCTGGGCTTTGAAGGCTCACACAGGCGGAGTAGATGGACCAATACCACTCGCTCACCGGGACAGAGCAGCACCAACGGGCCACATGCACGAGACGCTTGAAAGTTGTCAGTGAGCCTCAGGTCCGCTGTACAACGCCTAATCTGTCACATCATTTTACAAACTCTGATCACTTGTGGAATAAGCACAGCGCAGCTTTCGAACAAGTAGCCTGTGAAGCTGACTACGCTGAAAAAATAACACTGCAAAAAGAAATAAAATAAAAGTTAATAATAAATAAATCATAAAAACGTAGTTAACTTGTATTTTTTTGTTATCTTTCTTGACATTTTTTTTACAAAATCTTTGTTTAGAAAAAACATAGATTAGTAGAAAAATAAACTATTTATTACATTGTTTTTTTTTACTAATTTTTACTAATTTACTAAATTACAATAATGTGAGTGTTTATAATGAATTACTTTCCACCTTTGCTTAAGATTTACAGAGCTTGAAGCCGCAGCCTAGCTTTATTTCTGTCCGCTCTCTCTTAACCTTCTGAGTGTGTTTATTGTGCTGGAGGAGAGACAGATTAACTACTGGTTGGCCCGTGGTTCAGAAAAGGCCTTCATTTCCTCTGCGTCGTGTTCTCGCTGGCGGTTTCCCCTTCAGACTTTCTCTCTCTCTCTCTCACGCGTCTCTCTTTCCACACTGTTTTTGAGCCTGCCAGACCCCGATGTGCTGTGCGTCGGTAAGGTTTCCTCCCCTCCTGCGTCTCTCCTGCCTCCTCAGTGTCCAATCTAAGAAATAAGAAGGAATAGATTTGTGAGTGTTAGGGAACAACTTTTTCACCAAAGATGAAAGCAAAACAAACGCCTTTACTAATTTAGTTTAAAATTGAAAAAAAAAAAATTAAAAGTGATGTATGTAACCTTTCCAACAAAAGGTTCTGTCACTGTGAAGATCAAATTACTTTGACTGTAATGTTCTGGAAGTAAAAGACTAAAGTAAAATACTAAACACATTGAAAGTGATTGCACCTCAAACGGGCTCGCAAAAGTGGGAGATGACCAGAGACCTTTTAAGAGACTCACAGTGGTGTGAACAAACACTCACTGACAGCATGAAATATGGACAGCGAGCTTGTGAGTGACGTGAGTGGATGACGTGTGGTGGGGTTTTTGCAGCTCTGAGGCTGTGTAGAACTAGGTCTAGTTGCTTACTTGCACATCTAGTATTTTGCAGACATTTGTAGGTAACCTTTGCTTTAGCCTTCGTAAGTACATGAGGTCATGATGTGAGTGTTTTCTAAAATTCAAAATTTAAAAGTCAAAACACCAATACGAGCTTCGAACCTGCACACCTTTGAACGTCATACCACTCGTTTACCAAGCTGAGCCAAATTACTAATGATGTTGCTTCACAGCGAGTGATCGCTTTCACAGTGGACTCACCAACAAAGATAAACTTACCCACTTGAGCCCGGGTGCTCAAGTGGGTGCTCAAGTTGTGCTGTCTCCAGTCGTCTACAAGAAGTTTTCACTGCTCTATATTTGCATAAAGTTAACTTCATCTCATTTGTATTAGTTAGTTGGTTTGTTTTAGTTACGTTATTTCTTCAGTTTCTTCAGTCACACAGTCAGTATTGTATTGAGCTTGATATGACTAGAAACGTGTTAAGACTAACAATAATGGATGTGTAGCTCAGGGGTGCCCAAACTTTTTTCCTCATAGGGCCAAACTATTATTTTATTCCCTCAAAGAGCCAACGTGAATGACTTTGAAGCGTGTTGAGGGTCAAATCTCATTTTATATTACATCTATAAAGTTTATTTGCAAAAAGATAGTGATTAAACTGTAGGTTTTTTTTGTGTGTAATTTGACAATCTTTTCAACTTCAAATACAATCAGACAGACATACTAACATTTCTTAGAACTGTTGTAGCTGTTTAATAATGACCTATGAATACTGGGGCGAAATAATCTTACATTTAAGCATCCATGTTCTTACGGTAGAATTATAAAAATAAAAATGAATGTGTAGAATCCACAAAACAAGACTTTCTTTCCAAATTTCATAACAAATGTTAAGCATGTGAGTGTTATTCGAATTTAATATGTACGTTTGTGGTCACACATATTTTAAAAACCTGTGTATGGTACTGACTCAAAAAGAGCTGGACAACACTGCACTCGTCTGTTTGCACTGGCTCTCTTCATCCCTCAAAACCGGGTTCACGCTCGGGTACTCCAGGGGTTTGGGGTTGACTGACATCATTTTATTTTATGCTAAAGTCTGTTGACATTTAGCTGTGCACCGAATGCCTGAAAGCAATCCACCAAGGGAGGAAAACAGTAATTACAGCTGCTTTGGTCCTAATTAAGCCACAAGCCAACTGAGACCTGTCACATTTTAATATGCAAACCCACACTTAATTATGACTGTTGTATTGTTATGGATGTCGGTTATAAAAGAGTTTGAAATCACATGAAAACACCAACGTATGCAGCATTTGGGAAATACTTAGGTCCGCGATTATTATTTGACTGAAAAAGCTCTTTTCTTTAATTTTTTATTTGGAAAGAGCACATCATTTCCACTAGTCCTACTAATCTCTATTCAGCTCTGCTCTTCTGCTTTATTCCAGTTATAGTCCTGGTATAGTCCTGGTTTTGTCCAGTTTTAATCTCAGTCTAGCACTGACCTAGTCCTGGTTTAGTCCAGTTTTAAAACAGTTTTTTTCCTGATCCAGTCCTGGTTTAGTCAAATTTTGTCCTAGTCTAGTCCTGGTTTAATCCAGTTTTAGTCCGGCATAGTCCTTATTCAGACTAGTTTTAAACCTGCTTTAGTCCAGTTTTACTCCTGGTCTAGTCCTGGTTTAGTCCAGTTTTAGTCTGGCATAGTCCTTATTCAGACTAGTTTTAGACCTTTAATAGACCTGCTTTAGTCCAGTTTTACTCCTGGTCTAGTCCTGGTTTAGTCCAGTTTTAATCCCAGTCTAGTCCTAATCTAGTCCTAGTTTGGTCCAGTTTTAATCTGACATAGGCCTTATTTAGACTAGTTTTAGACCTTTTAAAAACCTGCTTTAGTCCAGTTCTAGTTCTGATCCAGTCCTCGTTTAGTCCAGTTTTAGTCGTGGTGATCTAGTCCTGCTTTAGTCCAGTTTTAGACCTGGTTTATTCCTCGTTTGGTACTTTTTTTTCTGATTTAGTCATGATCCATTTTAGTCCAGTTTTTGTTTTGGTCTAGTCCTGATCTAATCCTGGTTTAGTCTGTCTTTAGTCCTAGTCTAGTCCTGGTTAGACAGTTTTAGTCCTGGTGTACTCCTGTTTTATAATTCTCTTTAACAGCAGAAAAAACTGTACACGGCTCTGCATGAAAATAAAAAGTAGCTTATGTTCTCCACAGGCTCGGACACGTTTGTGGAAGTGGGAATGCCCAGAAGCCCCTCACACTCGGCCAACGGGAGCGAGCTGAAGCAAATGCTGGCATCGTGTAAGACGTCATCAGGGAAAAGACAGGCCGTGGAGCTGCTGCAGGGGACAAAGAACTCACATTTACAGTAGGTTCTCGTATGCAGTCTTCTGTTCTGTTTACGCCTTTTCCGAAGAGACACATGCTACAACGCTGGTAGCGGCGAGGCACAGAGTGAAACTTCTCCCTACATATCAAATGTGCAGTGTTCAAAATAAACACGAGGTGACCAAAACAGCAGCACCTCAGTGAAGCTGTTTGGATATTGGACATTCGACATATTTGACATTTTCACTCACAATGTGATGATTCCAAACATAATGTGTAGGGTGCAGTGTGGGTGAGCTTGTAGAGTCGGTAAATGTTCCAGTTGTTATTAGGGATGCCATAATATCACATTTTATTATGGCGATTATTGTGAGACAAAATATTACGATTTTGCAGTTATTCACGGTTACGCTTGTTACGACCAACTAGCAGATACATTTTTAATTTTCTTGCATTCTCATTGTCTAACACGTCACTTTTCAGTTTTGTTAAATCAAACTTATAAATGCAAATTTGACAGAAACATTTATAAGCCTTGGCTTTAAAGAGGGATTATTCAAAGACTTGATTTTGCATCTAAATGTATAATATTTCAAGTTAAAAAAATGAATTTTGTTTATGAAATAGCATGATTTATTCAAGTTGGGTTGAACCAATACTCCTGTGACAAACAAATAATAGCTATAACGAGACAAAATTAAAAATGTACTTGTCATTGTAGTAAAAATGAATTAATGTTTTACTACAGTACTGCTTCACCTTAAATTTGAACTGATATTTTTGCTCATGTTTCTATAGAATAAACTAAAAAGGTGTTTTGATTTTGCTTCTAAACTCGCCACGATTATTATTCTTTTGTTCTTGCGATTCAATGGGGGCTTGAATTATTGATAAACCTAATAATCTTGACATCTCTAGTTGGTATTAAGGGACCGTTTTCGTCTAAAATAGATGTTTCCTTGATAACTTTTCTGTTGTGTCACCTGTTGACCTCAGACCAATACAAAAGAGGTAATCATCACAAGAAGCATTTGGTACATCCTCTCATTTATTAAAGTGTTATAAAAGATTTTTGTGCAAAAGTATATACTTTTTTTTAATAGCATGGAGGTTTTGTAAAATATTCGTCCTAAATCAATTCAGAATAATTCTTAGTAATGATAAGCATCTGGTACGAACAATGAAATTGTCATAAATGTACACTTTATCTTCAATAGCTTCTAGGTTTTGTGAAATATTAATCCCAAGTCATTTCAAAGTAATTCTTGATAATGATAAGCATCGGGTACAGCCAATAAAATCTTATTCATTTGCAATATTAATACATTCGTAATAATATTTTAGTCATAAATATACACTATTTCTTCAACGGCATGGATGTTTTGTGAAATATAGATCCCCAATCAATTTAAAATAAATCTTAATAATGATAAGCATCGAGTACGGCCAATGAAATCATTTTCATAAGCAATATTAATATTTTTAGATAACATTAATACACTTTTGTTGGCTGTACCCAATGCTTATCAGTAGTAAGAATTATTTTGATATTATTTGGGATCAATATTTCACAAAACCTAGTCGCCACTGAAGAAAAAGTGTATATTTATTACAAAAATATTCATATAAATTGCATATGAATAAGATTTCATGGACCGTACTCAATGCTTATCAGTACTAACCTTCATTTTAAATCGACTGGGGATCAATATTTCACAAACCTACAACATATTGAAAAAAAAGTGTATATTTATGACTATAAAAATATTAATATTGCATTTGAAAACGATTTCATTGGCCATAACTTTATACTACTGAAGAAAACACGTAATAAATGAGAGGTGGTTTTAACGCATACCTAGTTGCGCTGAAAGTTACAAGCTCAAAATAGCAGTAGCAGTCACTTCAAACTTATGAATAAAATCACACAGCTAATTAAAAATACATCTTTAGTGGGCTTTATGCAACATTGACAATTAGAGTGGAACTAACACAAGACACTGGATTATTTAGCGTACAATTACATTCAAGATAGTTGGATGAAGTTATACTCAGACTAAGGCAATACTTCACATTTCTCAAGCTGCCAGGCAACAATATTTACCCGAGCCAGGTCCAAATCTCAGTTACGAGTGTTCATACTTGGAATGCATGTATCTGGACGACAAGATAAAACGTTGCAGATGGAAAAGCAATTTACGAGCAGATAAATTGAATCCCACATGCACGGTTATACAAGCTTATCCAGGTCAGCTAGAGCCACTCATAAGGAATCCATTCGTGCATTTTTGGCTATATTTAGTGAGAGTGGGCGAGTTTTATATTGAAATACTTGTCTTACAGTATAAAGCCATATTTTATTTTGTTGTCCATTCTCACTCCAATCACATTCCTGCAATATTTGAGCTTCAACCAAACGATAGGTGGGTTTCATGTGTGTGATGTAAGCCAATAATATTCAATATAGATAAAGTGCAGCTAAAACTATTAATGCTTAAGTGTTTTTTTATTACTGTTTTGATTCATGACAAAGAACTTAACTTCCATTTTACAAACAACTTGTCACTTATTTACAGGCTGTTTACAAATAAATTAACCTGTATATGCTAAGAAACACCCTGTAAACTTCCATATGGCCTTGCAAGACTCAACAGAGGCAAATTTAAGATATTTTATCATATGAGGGCTCCTGACTGTTCTGAGGATTTGTTCTTACAGAAGAACATTTTCAGCATGACTCGTGCAACCTCTCTGCAAACAAGTTTTTGCTCATTTCTGACATCTTTCCTGTGACAGTGTTCGTAGCCCATTCTTAAGTTCGTAGCCAGGTTTATGGTCTTTTCTACGACCTGCCTGTGATCCTCTTTGCCTCCCTTTTTCCTGATTTAGATGGTTTTAGTTGATGGAACTAGACTTGTTTTGATGTGTTTCTGCCTTGTTTAAACAGACTTACTAATTTGATTTAAGCTAAAATATCTTGTAAACAGTCAAAAATGTTATGAAACCAGTGAAATATACTGCCAGCTATTAGGAAGTTTATTTTATTCTGGATAAAATAACTAAAGTTAAGATGACTATTCTGAATTCTAGTAGTTTTAATCTACACTAAATAATAACACTTTGAGTATTGCTTATTCTCAAAACATGCTGGGGGCCTTAAAAACAGGTGGAGGTGCCCAGGTCTGCCTTATACTCCTCACAAATGCTCTGAGCATTAAACTATTGTGACCATAGCTTATGAAACAAATTTTGTGAATGCCAAAAACATTTGCAAGAAGGCCATTGTTATTAATAGAAAGAAATTGTCTCTCAAGCCTGCCATCTAGTCTTATGAAAACATCACAATGTAGAATGTGAATGCAACCTTTTTCAAAAAAAAAATGATATGATATGATGATATATGATGTTTTTTTTTTTTTCCCCACATAAAGCACAGAACAGGACATCGACATTGTACTTTTTTTTTTTTTTTTTTTTAAGAGTCAGAGATGGCACATTTTCAATACATCTCATTCAGTTCAAGTCTGTCATTTATTATTGTTGTCTGATTAACACCAAAGATATGTTTGTTTTTGTCCAACAGTTCAGATTGCCTCCTGTCCGACGCAGAGTCCAGCTCATCCGACAGTCCAGTGGCGGATAAGAAGGCCCCAGGAAGTGAGCGCGCCGCTGAGAGGGCCGCGCAGCAGAACGAACGAGACAGAATAAGACTGGCACCACAATCTTCTTTGCAAACATGCAGGTACAGAAACACACAGCAGCTCCAAAAAGAGTGTGTGAACATAAACTTAACGGCTGTACATCTGTCTTTGCAGGCTTTCGACTATGAGCAGAAAAAGCTGTTGGCAACTAAAGGTAAGTGAACATGTGTTGCTGTTGGAGTTACACAAGACTTTTATTTTTATGGCAGCGGGGGAGTGTGAGGGAGATTTCAATAGTATCCCAAAATCCACTGTTATGGATGTTTTATGGCTCAGCGTAAAAATTCATACTTGAGCGATTACAGATCAGGATCCACATCTCAGAGATTTTTTCCATCCTAATGTTAAACCGATGGAGATTTGAAGATGTTTTTGCTGGTAGTGACCCAGCAGCAGCTTTTTTGGGTTGTTCCATGGCTTGTGTTTGCTTATTACTTGTGTTTTGTTAATGTATCACTAAGGTTTTGCACATCCTTCCAGCAAAACAGATTTTCATGCTCTAAGCACTATTCCTGAGTTTAATCATCTTTGTTTTTTGAGGACTTTTGCCCTGTCAGTGTTTTATATTTTGCTTTGTTAAAGAAGCTAATGCTATAGTGTTTTCAGTAGTTTTGTGGTGTATTTTCATGTATACAGCACATGTTATTTGTCCAAAAGAGAAGGAAAGTAAATAGCTCTGTTTGTGAGATTTGTGAGTCAGATGTAGTAGTTCCTTTCAACACATAGATGGAGCAATAACTCTGTTCCTGACTACCATGCCTACTTATTACACTTTTTAAGCTCTAATACATTTCTTTGTCCAAATACATAATAACATATCAGCCTCGCAGCTCATGTCCAACCAAAATATATAAGAAAATGAATTACATAGGCTTGATTTGAAGTAAAATCTTAGTCATAGTCGTGTTCAAGTGCAGGTTAGACTGCATTTTTACCAAAACATAGCAAACATGATTATGATTAAGATTTCTCTAAACATTTAGATTGTTTTTAACCAATTTGGTTGTTTAGGTGAAGTTCATTATCGTCTTTTGTCCAGTAAATATGACACATGTGGAGGGGAATCTACAAATATTACCTAGCAACCACATAATAAATCTGGGCCAAAATAAACATAAATAAAAACAGGGTGACAATTGTGTTAAATGATTGTTTAAACTCCAGGTAACTGTGTCAATTGTGTGTAAATTGTCTTTGCATTTTGGTGCTTTTTGACGGCACATGTGAAGAGATTCTGTTTTAGAACTGAAATCACTTCTGCTTCTAAATGTCGATTTCTTTATAATTTGCAACTTAACTGCTGTAAAACTTTGATTAATATTTACCACAAAGACTATCACAGCAAACTAAGTCAAAATTAGATAAATACTTTAATCTGCCATATGGGCTCTAAGTCAGTAAGTAAATATGCTTTATTTGTATAGAAGGATGATTTGTTTCTCAACATGGGGGTGCACGCACAACCGGCGAGCAGAAAGAGCCGCTGTCACAAGCTGTAGCAAGAACAAAAGCCAGCGCTGTTGTCAGCTAACTGTAAGAGTTTGTGCGGAAACTAAAGTTATGCTGCAAAATCAACATTTGTGAATGAAATCTGACTTTATAACACACAAGTCACATTCAGGTGAGAGTAAAAAAGGAAGTGAAATGCATTGTCTCAAGCTTCAGTTGCAGACAGATTCATACCTGATCGAAACAGCTAACCTTTCGACTTGTTTTGTTGTTTTGTCAATCCGGTTTGCACAGCCATCTGGACAGACAGTGTATCTTTCTGCAGGCAACATGAGAGAGCGAAAAGTGCCCATAAAAGTTATTTTTAAGATGCTTTTTAAATGCATCCTGCAAGTCCAAAGAGTAAAATGCAGTTCATTTCAGAGTTGAGGTGCAACATCTCCTCGACTTTTAAAACACGAACCATCAGCAGGTTTTGTCCACAAGACCTGAGGCAATGTTTTGACCTGTAGGGTTTAATCAGGTCATATACACAGGTGTCTGCCCATGTAACGCTTTTAACGTCAAAACTTAGATTTTACAGTGAGCATGATACAAAACAGAGAGAGAGTGAAGTCTTTTTAAAATGAGGGTTAACCATGTTTTCTGTCATAATGTTCTGTAAAACAAATATATTTCTGTGTGAATGTTACAGCCATGTTGAAGAAGCCGGTAGTGACTGAGGTGCGGACCCCGACCAACACTTGGAGCGGACTGGGATTCTCCAAGTCCATGCCAGCAGAAACCATCAAAGAACTGAGGAGGGCCAATCACGTGTCCTACAAACCCAGCATGAGCACCACATATGAGGTCAGGATCACTCACAGATCATAGCCCAAGATTAAATTGTCTGAAGTCTAAATGGCTGTGTTTGCAGGGCTCTCCGCTGTCCTTGTCACGGTCCAACAGTCGGGAAGGCCTGGGAAGTGGCAGTGACTCGGATAACTGGAGAGAGAGGAATGGCACCGCTAATGGGATCGGTCACAATGAGTTCTCCAGTGCTGTCAGCAGCCCCAAGAGGAAGCAGAACAAATCTGGTCAGTCTATGGCCCACTATCAATGTTCAAGACTCACTTATGTACTAATAGAAAAGCCAATGTTTTCAGGAGTATGGTGAATATAAAATTGTGTTGTAGATTTTGTTCAGTGATCCACAGATTGACTTTGGCAGGGCACTGAAAGTTTATTTGTACAGCACAACTGGTACAGAGTTATTCAAAAGACTTTACATAGCAAAAAAAAAACGGTGCATTAACATCACAATTTTAAAAACATAAATGATCATAAAAGAAAAGCTTCAAATAAGAAAAAAAAAGAAGATAAGAGGTCAGTCCATGTTTAGTCTTGAGTCTGGCACCAGCAAGAGGCCAGTTCCTGAGGTCCTCAGTAAAAAAAAATAGTTAACAAATCCTAACATGTCATAGATGTACTTTGGTGCTATAGGCCATGGAGAGACTTAAACACAAGCAGAGTTGTTTTTAAAGTGGAACCACTGGTAGCCAGCCACACTTCAGGTTAGAGTTTAGATTCTAGGGCTGGGTTCGAGTCAAGACTCAGAGCCGCACTGAACATGTACGCTCCGTGGATGATTGACAACCGCGCCAGAACACAGCGCAAAACCACAGCAGTTACAAAAGGCGAGTGTTTGAAGTGGCCAACTTTACGGCATGAGAAGGGATGGTGTGTGTTTGATGCGTGTAGTTAGAACAGAGAGAGAAGACTTGTAGTGTGATACACACAGAGCAGGTAAAAGAGGAGGAAGAAAGAGAGACAGAAAGCATGTTTTTCATACGCACGGACTGAGGGAAAGAAGAGAAAGAAGGAGCGTGTATGTGTACGCAGCATGAAAAGATAAGGAAAAGAGAGAGAGAAGGTGCACACTCTACGTTACGCATGCGGTGATTCTTTTCTCACCAGGAAAAAAAGAGAGAGACTTGTGCTGTAGGGAGGAAGCGCTTCTGGTTCTGGAAACACACTGTAAACATGTAAACACATGAGACACATCATTGCTTTTTCTGTCATTAAAATGCCACAGTTCAGTGAGTGTGCAATGTGGACTCGCTTCAGGCTCGAGCTCAGACACACAGAGAATGATCAGGGTCCGGTCGGGTTCGGACAGTACGTGCGCAGGCTCGAGCCGGGTCAGGCTGGATTTTAGATTCAGTGTTTCAGTAGCTTGACAAATTCCAAACTCACCCTTTGTACCAGTCTTTGTGTAAAATAATACAACTCAAAAGTACTCTAAAGTTTCAAGACTGTGGATTTAGTGGATTGTGTTTCAAAAACCCCAGCCTCTAAAGGGTTAATATCTGAAAAATAGATAGGCCTATTGTGTAAATGGTGTATCGTAGTAAATGCAATTATAGAATACAAATAAAATCTATCTGTTTGAGCCTAGAACATGTTGATTTTGCTCTTTTTAAAGTGCTTGCTGTCTCTTTGTGAAGCAGCAGAGCATTACCTGAGCAGCAGTAACTACATGGACTGCATCTCCTCCGTAACCGGTAGCAACGGCTGCAACCTCAACTGCTCCACCAAAGGCTCCGACCTGCCCGAACTCTTCAGCAAGTTAGGCCTGGGCAAATACACAGATGTCTTCCAGCAACAGGAGGTCTGAATCTTTGAGCTCGCACTTCTGTTTAAGAAAAAATAGCATAATAATTCTTAATTTTTATTTGGCCTTTTAGATTGATCTGCAGACATTTTTGACACTAACAGACCAGGACCTGAAGGAACTTGGGATCACAACTTTTGGAGCGCGAAGGAAAATGCTGCTCGCCATTTCAGGTTAGTAAAAAGAGAGAGAAAAAAGCATTGTTAAAAAGTCACACAGGACCAACAAAAGCGTACCTCTTTTTATTGTTCCTGACTCTTTCCTGGGCCAGACTTAATTTCTTCTTTATCCCTCAATATTAAAACTAAGTGAAGTTTAAATAGGTGTCCTGGGATTCCCCCAAATGATCCAGCTGCTTTTGTAATCGTGATTTATACTGTCGGGTCTCTGTTTGTGTCACACCTCGTTACTGATGTCATACTTTAGATCTTATAACGGCGTCTAAGTGCATTGTGGTGGGATTACGTGGTTCCTGATTCCAGATATTTATTGATACAGTGAAGCCAAGCCAAGGTTAATGAAACAAGGAAATGTCGGGCTTGTACAGTGATTAGGGCTAAAGTGATCCCAGGCCGTAACTGATTTTGTTGGCACACAAAAGCTCCAGGACAAATCTTATCGTGCGCAGATGGAAAGAGGATGTGCACTTTGGGGTTTTGTATTTGGTGTCAGCTACAGTTGGACCTAGAAAAAGTGTGAGTTTACATTTTTCATATAGAGCAGGTGAAGCGAAACCAGCGCATGTGACTATTGACCAGTCCGAGTGTGGCTCGCTCTTTGACTCACTCAAACATTTGCGTCGTCTCTCTTCTCTGTGTCTCTCTATCTGTTTCTCTCTCTCTTTTTCCTTCTCCCTTTCTTCTCTCTCTTCTTCTCTCTTTCTTCTCTCTCTTTCCCCAGTCAACTAGACAGTGTCTCCTTCTGCAGGTAGCATGATCAGTAGAGCGCATTAGTGCAGTGATGTCGATTGATAATCCTTCTTTATTCCCTATTTGATTTTTTTTTTGTCTTTTTTTTTTTAACTGCCTCATGTCTTTTTAATTAAAGATAAATTACATCACATGATAAGAATATCACATTTAAGAAACACCTAAAAACAGGAAATTGTCAAGTCTCTTGATTAGTTGTTAAGATTGCAAATGCGGATTTTTTTTTATTTATTTATTTTTTTTTTGGACACATTTGACCAATACGGAACAATGCAAATGCTGCTTTTTACTTTTTTCTAGTGTCATTTTGGAGTAATTTTTGCTTTGTCTAAGTTGTGGGCATCACAGGTAGTTCGAAGGAAATTTTACATCAGTGTGATCAATTGGTAAATATCATCCAATGTGAATAGAAAGGATTTGTTTTTAACACGGGCGATGCGCAACAAGCACAAACAAATCAAAAAAGCTCCATTGTCAGCTAACTACAAGAGTTTAATTTGTAACTTAATCTTTTAACACTCATGCGAGTTTGTTAAAAGGTTTTCACATCTGTACTTTCTTTTGGTGTATTAGAAGTAGTTTTGCAATCAGCTTTGTTGAATATCACTTTCCTGATCACATGAGCTACAATAAAATCTTGTCTTTTTTTCCCAGAACTGAACAAAAACCGGAGGAAGCTGTTCGAGCCGCCCATCAGGTCCTCGTTCCTGGAGGGCGGGGCCAGCGGGCGTCTGTCTCGTCAGTTTCACGACATGGCCAGTGTCAGTGGACGCTGGTAGACTCTACGCCAACACGAATCGTCCAATAGGAAGGCCCGAATCCACAGTGCCTCTGCCGTCCAGCTCTTTAAGTGCTCTTAGTATTGTTGTTACCATAAAGTATAGTTGTAAATGAAGCCATAGCTTTAAATGAAGTGCCAACACTAAAGGGATTTCTCAGATGTTTTGTTTTTCTTTATATTTCTTTTATTATGTAAGAAGGGATCCAGTATTTGGCGTCCAGGCAGGTTGGTTAGTACAATCCTTTACCACTGATACTTCTCGTGTCAGTGAAATGCACTTTAACTAAACTATACATTTGCCTGTGAAAGCCCTATGCCTTAGATTGAAGAAAGCATTTTATATTAAATGAATAAGCACAGATGCATTTTGTACTAAGCCAAATGTAAGCACTTAGCCAATTAAATGAATGCACCACCAAATGAAGTGCCAAAAAAATTGAGTGACATCATCAACTCGTGCCAAAGCGACGCCTGATTGTGGCGTCTCTCTGTTTCGACATTCCTCTGAGGTCTGTGACTGTAGACAAAGCAAAATCAAATATTATGTACTTGGTAAACAGTATGATTTTATTTTGAGTTATTTTTTCTTTTTATTACCGTCTTAAGGGAATGGGTTGGGATACTTAATGATTATCAGTTTACATTTGTATTTTATGAATGA
The DNA here is from genome assembly GCA_038363315.1 of Mugilogobius chulae. Classification (NCBI taxonomy): domain Eukaryota; kingdom Metazoa; phylum Chordata; class Actinopteri; order Gobiiformes; family Gobiidae; genus Mugilogobius; species Mugilogobius chulae. The sequence continues at coordinate 28,956,463 of CM076407.1, forward strand.
GTTTGTATGATTTTGTAATTAGAATCTTTACTTTTGTGTTTGTCTGTGGAGCCTCGTGTCTGAAGGCAACAGCAGAGGCGTCTGTCTGCTCGTGTCAGCAGGGATCTCTGTGCTTGATACTAATCCTCCCTCCGTCTCATCTTATAACTTTTGTTTTTGAGTTTCACAACCCTTTTGTGTTTATTTGTGTTAGAACCAAGACCTCACAGAATAGCAAAGCTTTGTACCCTAAATGTACAGTTTGATTTCAGCAGGGAAAGCTTGCTCTAATAAGACCATCCAACCATCAATGAATCCTTTTATTTCAAACTAGTTTCACACACGAAGCCTAATCAAGAGCTAGAACATTTATTCAAATCAGGACCATCTGACCACATGTGTCTTTATAGATTTACCACTGCAGCAGTGTTCAGTAATAATGTTAGTCAGTCTGTTTAGGATAAGCTGGTTTAACTGTGTGGTGTTGAGCAGTTGTAGATATAAATCCTGATCATATTTTCTTTGTTTTCTCAAGTGCAATGGGGCGTTTCTTTAAATTAGTTTGATCTTTTATGTGTTTTATGTTTGTGGTACAATAGGAATAATAATGAAGGAGTAGACTTTCTTAGTTGAGTTCATCTCTGCCCTGACCACTCTGCCCTCCCTGTTTCTGATTTGAGCCATTGTATTGTGCTTGTAAAGTTGAAGTATTTGTGGACACGGTGGCTCGGCCCACCAGACTGCAGTACCAGAGCGTGGTACTACAAACTGTTGAGCACTGTGAGTGCTGTGACTCGTGTTCTTGCCTCGCAGACATTTGTTTTCTCCTGTTCAGTTGCTCTGAGGGCAGTAGAGGTTCCTGTTTTATCAAGTGAATGTTCTTTTAAATATAGAGAGAAACATGTTATTGCAGATTTATCGATGAAGGGACTCTGTAAGTCTTTTGTTTACTGACAACCCTTTCTATTGACCTCAGCCAACTTCACAATAATGTTTTTGATTTGATCCTCATGTTTTTTTCTAAAGGGATTTACTCCAAGCAATAAAAAACTCAAGACAAATGTAAACCACTACAGTATATCACCTGTGTCCCGTCCATATGTAAACCTGCAGTGTTTTATGTGAGGAGGTACTATTCTATGCATCGTTCAGAAAAGTTGTGTGTAAACCAAAGCTCTGTTCACTGGCATCTGTTGATGCTCTTGTTAATAACTGTAATTGAATTGCAGATAAGTAAAAGAATAAGACTGTCAAGTAGAGCAAAATAATGTCTGTTCCAGCACTCGAATGCTAATACGAAGGTAATAAATGTATGCAATTATATGTCTGGAGTCTATATTTAGCACACATCACACATTACATGATCAGCACATTGAACAGATTCAGAAAATAAACTTAAAACATCTTTAGTGTACTAATGTTTGTTAGATATAGAAAGCTTTGTAGATCCTCACACTTAAAAAGAGACCTATTGTGTTTTTACTGTGTTGTTTAGAAAGAAATTAGGACAAATGCAGATCAATAGTTCATATTTTGTTCACTGAAACACATAAGACACTAGAATCTGATCCACTAACTTCCTGTTCAATACTACAGACTTTTTAAAAACTTTAATAGGCAGTAGATGTTATAATTACGCTATACTGACAATTGTGAACCCTACATGTTTTCATTGGAATTAGATTTTTTGATTGATCACAAGTAAATACAAGTTAACAGGGATTTGTGCTGCAGGAATACTACTTTTCCACAAACTAATTATAAGAGAACACTATTATACATGGTTAAAAACTAGTAGACTTTACATAATAGAGCCTATCAAAGTGTTTATCACAGGTTGAACTACTCATTTCACCAAAACTAATTTAAGATCAATAGATTTAGATTTTACTAAATATTTTTGTGAAGTTCAGTTTAGCCTTTTGGTAGGATTAAAGATGTTCTTCCTGTTTTCTTCCTATCGTAGATGATAACAGCAACCATATAATAAATTAGACCAAATTCCTCTTATGTAACAGGCCTTTACTACTTGAGAGAGACACGAACACACTATAACAGTTATTTTATTGTTATTTTTATGTTTAGGGTCATAAAAATGTGCTTACAGTGAGAACATTCAAAATGTCTTCCTTGTGCTGGGCTGAAATATTATTTTTTTTGTGAGCCATATTCAAAACAAGTAGTGCAGGGTCAGACAGCGGTCATTGGTGTAACAAAAGATCAATTTTGCAAGCACATTTTTTGTAAAGCAATCACTTTTCTAATATACTATTTGAACTGAATGTTGGCGCAGCGGTTAGCGCTCTGGCCTCATAGCAAGAGGATTAGGTATGGGTTCAACTCTCAGTCGACCCGGGGCCTTTCTATGTGGAGTTTGCATGTTCTCCCCGTGTCTGCGTAGGTTTCCTCCAGGTACTCCTGTTTCCTCCTACAACTAAAAACATGTCCATTAATGCCTCAACTGACCCTTCCCCCAGGGCTCCCCTGCAAAAAAGATTCTGAATCTCAGTGCACTTCCCTGGTTAAATAAATTAACCATTTGTTGTGATAATATTGGGACAACAAGCAATGACACATGCTGCAAAGCAAAGACAATCAAATAAATAAAATATATAAAGAGCAATGCTTCTCAAAAATATGCCGAGAACCACACTGAAACAGTCCGAGGGCCGCATCTGGCCCCGAGCCACAGTTTGCCCGGTTCTGCCGTGAAATGTCATCATTGCATTTCTTATTTCAACATATTTTCTAAATTTTTCTTCACAGACTTGTTCTTGATTCGAGTAAAACTGTCATTTATATTTACAACAGATTTTAATCTATCAAATTAAGTTAAAGTTGGAATTGTAAAGACCGTCGTACTCACTTTAAAACTCAGAAAAGGATCAAAAATATGTGGTGTTTTGTGTGTAAATCTGTGGTGTTCAAACTTTTCAGCAGTTTTATGTCACACCTGCGTCTTTATTTTTCCCAACGCAGTTATGCCGCTTCCTGGTTAGCATACCTTTCCCAAATCCCTAAACTTAACCAAATTAACTTAACCTAACCCTAATCCTAACCCTAACCCTAACCTTAACCAAATCCCTTAAGTAAATATTTTAAAATATAAACTTTTGTTAGCATAGCTACCAATGCAAAGTGATGGGGTCTGGCATAACTGGGTTGGAGAAAAAAATCAGGCGTCACACCTCTAGAGGGCAGAAATGTCACACCAGATTAAACACGGCCAAACTATTGTAGCAGTAACAATGTGGCTATGGAAAACACGCTATAGAATAAATATGAATTTTAACAACACATTTCGAAGAGAAGAATGAAAAAAAAAATACAAGACTGATATAAAAAAACAAGCAGGCATGTGTGTGAACAGCTCGTGGGTGTTTCAGAACATGTTCATTAGCATAACAGTCATCCTAATTAACATGATTTTGTGTTTTGTTTAGAGCGGGCTGACGGTGGAACAGGTGGAGCACGTGACTTGTCCCGTCCTCCCGCGCGCGTGTCCTGTGCGTGGTTCTGTGTCGTTAGTTACTGTGTTTTGTCCAGATCAGATCAGGAGAGAGTTAATGTGACTCATCCAGGGTGAATAAAGGTGTGTGGCTGCTGTCAGAGCCCGTGTCAGGAGGTAAGTAGGCCTATGTTAAACTAATAAAAAACAACAGATTATTTAAGGTGGGAATTGCAGGTGTAGCTAAAAATACGGACAGAGTTTAATTTGTTGACATATTAAAGTGCCTCCAACAGGTCATTCCACTAAAACAAAGATAAGATCATTATATTGAAGATTTCACTAAAGTTTTTACAAAGTTCATCCCAGTTTAGCCAGTTTTAGCATTAAAATGTACTTCCTGTTTAGATGATGACATCACGCCAGGAAGTTGTCAAGCGTTTGTGTAATAAACTGAGCCAAAACTCTTCTAATGTTAGATGTTTTTACTTCTTGAGACATAAAAATACACTACAACACACTCATTTTGTTAAATTGATGTTTATAGGGTCATTGAAATGTGTTTCTTGCGAGAAAGTTAAAAATGTCGTCACTTTCCTAGTGTGATGTCATCAGGTTAGAACTCTGCGGTACTTCCTGTTATTTTCAACAGTAGCCCGTTTCAAACTTTTCCTCGCAAACTTGTTCTTGATTCATGTAAAAAACATCATTCATATTTAAACTAGTGTTAATCTACTGAAGTAAATAAAAATTGTACAAACCCGTTATACGCACTTTAACTTGACACCTAAAAATGAAAATAATTGACTTTACTAAATCAACACTCCTTTATTGACACAGAGATAAATAAATATTGCAGCAACAACATGTTTATTCTCTAAAACCTCCAGATTCAATAAGACCTTTTATCACCTTATGATAAAAGTAAACTTTTCTGGACATGTTAAAGATCAAATTTAAGTATTTTCCGGTCAAATAACTATTTTGAGATTAATCAGGATCAGTTTGTCTGTACGCTAAGATTTACAAGACTTTTATTTAGGCTCAACCTAAACTTTTACAAGGTTAACAACTTCCTAAAATGTTTATTTTAGTAATTTTTCTACCACTTTTGAAGAAGAAAACCCAAGAATGCCTGAACCTGAAGTCCAAACCCAAACCTAAAGCTCCTTATATTTACCAAAACAAATTCAGTTAGATTTTTTATTTATTTTATTATATTTAATTACACATAAAGTTGCTTACACCATCAACACATTTCCTAACTCAAGGCTTTTCAACATAAGGCCCGGGGGCCAGATCAGGCCCTCCAACCAATTAAATCCGACCCACAGCCATCTGTTAAACATTAGAAAATATATTTGTTATTTATTGATTAATTTCTGAGTTAATCTTAGTATAGTGTTTTTCTAGTTCGGCATCCAAATGACTTTTGTATTTTTATTTCCCACCAAAGTCTACTAAAGTCGTAGTTTACAATGTTAAAGCAAATAATATTAGGAAAATATTGCAACCCCAAATAAAAATGATGATCACAACTGGTTGACTGGTTGTTCAAGCTAGCTAAGGTCTGACAACAGAAAAAACACTTTTAGTTTCTATTTAGCCACAAACACTTCATTTCTTAGAAACAAAAGATCTGCAGACAAAAATAAGGTCATCCCAAAGAGCTGTACATGGAAGTGGGAAATGTATTTAGTTTAGAAATGATTGTAAATGTTATTTTGAAGATATGCAAAAATGTAAATTGTGCACTTAAAAAAAACACAAAAAGGTAATTAACAAGATGAAATGACAGAATGCTGTAATCTTTCAAATAGACAAAGCAAGTTTATATGTATAGTAGAATTCAAAGTGCTTTATAAAGCAAGAATTTAAATGTGACTGATTTGACTAAATAGCTTGAAGACAAGTGTTAGCACATTTTTGTTAGACTGACAGAATATTGTCCAAATATTGTTATCGAGAAGCGCCAAAAAATTATCCAGATATACATTTGTTTTGCAGTATCGCACAGTCGTAGTCTCAAGTCATCCAAACAGTGAATCAAGTCTCATTCCACACCTCTGGTAGATTCTATTTATCTGTGTATTATTGAAAACACATAATTAAAGGTGCTATGCCCACTGTTTGCTTCCTTAAAACTGTAAGCAAGCTAGAGGTGTGCATTGTAATATATTGAATTTTAGATAATATTGTGATTGTTGTCTTGAAGATATGCAAAAACGGAATATTGAGTATACTGTTTGTAGTAAAAAGGCAACAAAAAAGGTTGTAAAAAAAAAAAAGTTAAGATAATTACATTGCAAGTGTTCAAATAAAGTCAGATGGTGTCATTTTAGTCAAATGATCACTCAATGGTCTCATAGACCATGTACACACATAGGCGGGTATTTTTTCAAACGCATATCTGCTGTCCTCCGTTTTATAAAAACTCTTGTGTCCACACATAACTGTTTTAAAGAAAATCACATCCACACAAAACCGCATAAATGTGCTCCCGATCACGGCTCTAAACAAGGCCACGTGTATGATGTTTATGCAAATGTTGCAGTTAGTGACGTATAAAAACGTAAAACGCCGGTTATTCACATCCACACTCAAACGCAAAGCTGGAGTTTTGGCCAAATCTTCACTTTGGTCAGAGTTTTAACAAAGCTCCGTTTTATATGAGGGAATCCTACGTTTTAGTGTGGATGACAGGGCGAATCGTAGAAAAAAATGTTCGTTTTATCAGATACCCGGCTATGTGTGGACAAGGCCATAGTTGACCAAAATTTGTACTTTTAAAACACAATTTTTTCTATGAACATCTCATTTAAATGTTTTGTGTTTTGTTTTCTTTTATGAGTAGTTAATTAGCATGCAAACATCTGAGCTTGTTGCTTTGCATATGCAGTGTAGGACAGACATTTGGTCAGATCTTTCAGACACAAGTTTTGCTTTTAGTTGATTGGTTGCACTTCTTAAGTCGACCAAAATGTCTTTAGTCAGCCCAGTCAAGCCCAGTTTTTTCAACCATTAGACCTCAACTAATACGCTTAAAGACATGCTTTATTCAGAATATCGTAATTGAGCTTTATAAAAAAAATATTGAGATATTTGTTTTTGTCAATATCGCCCAGCCCTAAAGCAAGCACAAATAATTCATTTTAACCTTCCAACATTATGTTTTGTTCACTTACCTAATGCATTTTGCGCCTCTGAATTAAAAACTGTGTTTTTAAGCTTTTATCACAGCTGTGAGGAGTGCTGTATGCTAACAGCAGTTAACTACAATGCTAACAACTACATCAGACAAACTTACAACAAACGGGAAATTATTAGACGTAGTCAAGACAGTGTGGACTCATTTTAACCTGAATAGATATTAACAAGATACCTGTGCTGGGAAAATTGATTTTCAAGTTATTTTATTGTAGCATCTTTAATATCCTCAGATAAAATTAAACCTGTAACAATAACAAAAGCAGATAAGATAAATAGTTTTGATTATAATTACACAACTCTCTTTGACAAATAACCTCTCTTTGTCTAATCATCTTCATCTAATCCAATCCAAATCAGTCCAATTACTTTTCACCAAGCTATTTAATCATTTTGCCCAAACCCCTCATGCGTCAGTGCACTGTAAAAAGTCCACTGTGTGACTTTAACAGAGTAATGAGATGACTAGTTAAATCCTTGCGTGGGACTGGCCGGGAGATCATTTGTGAAGATCCAATATCACGCTCCATTTAGCTCCAGCTGATAAATGTGTCCTTTACACAAATTTAACAGAGTCGACACCACGCAGGCTCTCCGCTGGTTTGTGGGCGACCTTTCGGATGCATATTGACACGTCGTGACCCCAGGCGTTTGGAGATATAGAGCAGCAATGAAATGCATTTGTTTTCTCTGCCGCGTTGAATAGTTGGCTCCGTTTTGGATCCGCACCTATCACCCTGCTATTTCTCCATCTGTCACTGCAGGAGAGACAGGAGGGGAGTCTTTATTCATGCTTCAGTGCAAAATACAAAGTAGAAATGTGCTTTTAAAGATGCATTTATGACAAAAAGTGGGTTATGTGTGTGTGATCCTAACGCAGGGCGACTGTGGCTGCAGGGCGGGACGGACATGGAGATGGCCAAATGCGTTCATCCTTGTCGTTTTTAGCAGGGCTGCCTCGGATAAACAAATGACACTGAGGAGGGGAAAGACCAGGCTGAGGGAGAACAAAGAGATTTTTGCCAGTGTCTTTCTACAGGGTGTAAGTTATTGTTCTGACCTATTTTCGTCTAAAATTCAAACTAAAACTGTTTCTAAACTCTTTGGAGCACAAGCAAATGACTGGAACTGAAACCCTGTAGTTTTAGCTTTTGATGACTAACAGAGTCTAATCAGAAGTGAGATTTTTCTGGTAAATATAAGGATTGGTAAAGCTGGTGTTTACAGCTGAGACCTGAATGGCACTATTTGGCATATTTAGGGTTTTGACAATTCCTCTGCAAAAGCCGAAGGTAATTGAGATAAAAAATAGTGTTAGGGACCTAAAATTACAAAAAATTCCAGAATAGCTGAATTGACCATAAAGAAGAGACCTACAATGTTTATCTTTAGCATTTCCAGAATCTTCATAGTTTGTTTTTATCAGACATTGAACAAACAAGAATTTTTTCAAGAAAAAGTGGGATGGGCCTCTGGAGGAACGTCGGAATGAGAAAAGATTTTAAAAGAGACATATTGTGTGTTTTTCATATTTAGCAATAAACTATGACATCGTAGATCAGTCCATTACACTCTCTCTTCACAGATTTCTATGAGGTCGAGGTCTGGAGACTGGCTAGGTCTCTTTAGGACCTTAAACTTCTTCATATAGAGCCACTCCTTTGTTGCCTGGGCGGTGGGTTTAGGGTCATTGAGGAGGTTTTTGCCCTAAGTCTCACAATACACGGGCCTGTTCATCCTCTCCTTAATTAGTTGCCTTGTCTCCTTTACAAAAAAGCAACCCATGAATATGATGTTTCAACTGCCATCTTTCACAGTAGGTCTGGTCTTCACTCGTCATTCTTCTCTTTCCACACACAGAAAGTAGAGTTTATACCAAAAAGTCCTATTTTGGTTTCATGTAACCACACAACATTGTCCCATTCCATCTCTGCATCATCCAGATGGTCACTGAACTTTAGAGAGCCAGAACGTGTGTCCCCCTGTCCCCAAGGCAAATTTCTCCTGCGGGCAACACTGTGGCGCAGCAGTTTGCGCTCTGGTCTCATAGCAAGAAGGTCCTAGGTTCGACTCCCGGGCTCCTGTTTGCATATTCTCCCCACATAGGTTTCCTCCTACAACTTCCTCCCTGCATCTTCTCTCCCCTCCCCAGGACTACAGATGCAAATTAGATGAAAAAAAAAAAGCTGGAACCTGGTACAATCATCTCTGCCATTGTGCTTAATGCAATTGTACGTTAGTAAACATTACCTTATTACCTAAAAGCTTACCTTATGTAAGACTTTTTTTTAAAATTCTGAAGTTACAGCAACTGCTTTCACAAAAACCACATGGACTAACTGTAAACTAAACATAACATTTGAACCTTGACATGTCTGTGACTGATAATTTATGCAATGCCTGCACAATAGTGTTGCACTTGAAAGAAGAGGAGGAGGCAAATGGTGAAGATTTCAGTGGTTTTATTGTCCGCAGACATTGAAAGGCAACTGTATTGTGATCATGTTCACATTCACTGTCACTGATCTAACACCGTGCTGCTAATCTGCTTGTTCAGTCTGTGTTCTCTCTTCTTCGCAGGCTGCTGCATTACTCAAAAACAAACGAACGCCACCTACTGGCACTAGTATATTACAGTCTCCATAAGACGTTATTAGAAAATAAAATACATTGCTGCTCAAGCTTAATTTACAAAATACATCGTATGGGGGGTCTCCAAATTTATAAACCAAAAATATTCATATTCCCACACTCTCCCCTCAAAAATGTAATGTCGACTCGACATTCCCAAAATTCCAAACCTTACAAAAAGTCAATCTCAAATTATAGTCCACATATGGTAGTTATGAATTACATGTCAGCAGGATACTACTAAGCAGGGTCAGGAGCACATATAAGTCCATAAAAGATGCAACTGGTTACAGTCCACAATACAGCACATATCCCCATTTCCATGCTGTATGTCTGCAGAAGATGTCTTTGTGCACGATAACAAGCATCTGCATCATCCACCCTATAGTGAGTATCTGCATCTTTCCTGAGAGTAGGTACTCAACATAGTCATAGCCTACTAAATAAACCAATATGTGGTACAGTTGCCAATGTAGCTTTAACAACTGAAATCCCTTTTTTTTTTTTTTTAATAAAGTTGTGTATGACAAATAATAACTTTTGAATGAGTTTCATTACAACTACTCATTTACTTATGAACTTTGCCAGTATTAAACACTAACTGTCATAACACTTCTTATTCTTTACACCTGTGAAGTGCTAGGCTGGCCTAACCTATCATAGGTAAAAACAACTCTTCTTTTTCTAAGTCTGAAAGGATACTGTTTTGTTGAGGTGCAGGCGGGACCCTCCTGGTCACTCGAGCCGGACTCAGACGACACATCACCATGGCCCCCGTCATGGTCAGCCTGGTCCTCTGGTGCCACCATATCGTCAGCTTCTGGCGCCAGCTGCTCTCCTGTGACATCATCTGCATTGAGGTCCTCACCATCACGAGCTCTGTCATTGTCCAGATGAAACTCAGGTGTTTCAGCCCTGAGTTGACTGTTGTCATTTCCAGTGTGCAGGCCAACTATGGCTCGCCAGCCATCTTCATCCTCATCAGCTGTGCTTTCTCCAGTGTCCACATGACTTTTTTTCTGACTGTCTCTTTTCTTTTTCTTTGGCTCTTCAGTAGGAGACACTAGTGTTTCTACAGGGAGAAAGTCACATGGCAACAGCAGATTTCTGTGCATTATTCGGGTGCGTCCTCTGCCAGTTTCAGGTTTGATTTCATACACTGGGCTGTCCTGCTGTTTTCTCTGAGTTACGACATACACACGTTCTTCCCAAAATGATCTGAGTTTACCTGGGCCACCTTTCTCTGTTAAGTTTCTGACGAGTACTCTGGATCCAGGAACTAACTCAGCGCCATAAATCTTTTTGTCATAAAGCACTTTTCCTCTCATAGCTTCTTTATGAGCAGATTTTGAGGCCAGTTTGTAAGCTTCAGTCATTTTAGCTCTCCATTTTTCAGCATAGTCAGTATGAGATGAACTTTGCTCTTTTGTCTCAAGTCCAAACATTAGATCAATCGGCAGTTTTGGACTACGACCGAACAGCAGGAAGTAAGGCGCATATCCTGTAGCTTCACTCCGCGTACAGTTATAGGAATGAACCACCTTAGCGAGAGAGGACTTCCAATCTGTCTTTGCTGCTTCAGGCAAGTTTCTGAGCATAGCCAACAAAGTACGGTTAAAACCGTTCCACCTGCCCATTTCCTTGGGGGTGGTACGGTGTTGTTCGTGACCCCTCGACCCCACTGTATTCTTGTAACTTTGCAAACAGCTTATTCTGGAACTCTTTTCCCTGGTCGTGGTGAAGACGGGTGGGAAACCAAACTTGAGAGCAAAGTCACCAAATATCTTTTTCGGCAGCAGTGTGGGCAGCTTTGTTGCGGCAGGGGTAGGCCTGGGCAAAACGGGTGAAGTGGTCCATTAAGACTAGAATATATTCATATCCCCCTTTGCATCTTTCAAGGTGGAGAAAATCGACAGAAACTAGCTCAAATGGGTAGGTAGTGACAATGTTGACCAGTGGTGCCCTTGTTGGCCTGTTAGGACGCTTGTTTTTTAAACAGCTACACACTTTTGTGATGTAGTGCTCAACATCTTTCTGCATATGAGCCCAATAGAATCGTTCCCTAACCAAATGCATGACCCTCTCTACCCCCAAATGGCCCATGTTCTCGTGAAGTTCTCTGTAGACTAGCTTGTGAAACTTTTGGGGCAAGAGTAGCTGTTTGCGGGATGTAGTGTGTCTGTAAAGCAGTCCATCATCCCTATTTGCAGTTTTTGTTTTTCTCTGACTAACGCTGCAACTTTTCTGTTTAGATGTTTTCCACTTTTTGGCCATTGTTTTGACTTCACATAACTCAGAACATCTCCAATAACAGTGTCCTCCTCTTGAGCCTTTTTCAAAAGTGTCTTTGATATTTCAGCAATAGAGTTGGCTTCCTGATCTGACTCACTAATGAGAGTGGATATGGTGACTGGACAAAGCCAGGGCTCATTTTCTTGTGATTTGACTGTAACTGCCTGAGCTACACATTGCATTACTTCAGGGTGAACATCTTGTGTGCATCTGCTCATGTACTGCTCCATATCTAAGGGCATACGGAGAGGCCATCTGCGTCCCTATTGGCTTTTCCTGGGCGGTACCTAATCACAAACTGGAAGTCCGCTAGTTCTGCTACCCACCTCTGTGTTGTGGCGTTTAACTTTGCAGTGGTGAGCACATATGTAAGGGGATTATTGTCGGTATAAACTGTAAATGGAGGGGAGNGCAGTAAAAACAAAACAGTTTTGCGCTCTGGTCTCATAGCAAGAAGGTCCTAGGTTCGACTCCCGGGCTCCTGTTTGCATATTCTCCCCACATAGGTTTCCTCCTACAACTTCCTCCCTGCATCTTCTCTCCCCTCCCCAGGACTACAGATGCAAATTAGATGAAAAAAAAAAAGCTGGAACCTGGTACAATCATCTCTGCCATTGTGCTTAATGCAATTGTACGTTAGTAAACATTACCTTATTACCTAAAAGCTTACCTTATGTAAGACTTTTTTTTAAAATTCTGAAGTTACAGCAACTGCTTTCACAAAAACCACATGGACTAACTGTAAACTAAACATAACATTTGAACCTTGACATGCTGTGACTGATATATTATGCAATGCCTGCACAATAGTGTTGCACTTGAAGAAGAGGAGGAGGCAAATGGTGAAGATTTCAGTGGTTTTATTGTCCGCAGACATTGAAAGGCAACTGTATTGTGATCATGTTCACATTCACTGTCACTGATCTAACACCGTGCTGCTAATCTGCTTGTTCAGTCTGTGTTCTCTCTTCTTCGCAGGCTGCTGCATTACTCAAAAACAAACGAACGCCACCTAGTGGCACTAGTATATTACAGTCTCCATAAGACGTTATTAGAAAATAAAATACATTGCTGCTCAAGCTTAATTTACAAAAATACATCGTATGGGGGGTCTCCAAATTTATAAACCAAAAAATATTCATATTCCCACACTCTCCCTCAAAAATGTAATGTCGACTCGACATTCCCAAAATTCCAAACCTTACAAAAAGTCAATCTCAAATTATAGTCCACATATGGTAGTTATGAATTACATGTCAGCAGGATACTACTAAGCAGGGGTCAGGAGCACATATAAGTCCATAAAAGATGCAACTGGTTACAGTCCACAATACAGCACATATCCCCATTTCCATGCTGTATGTCTGCAGAAGATGTCTTTGTGCACGATAACAAACATCTGCATCATCCACCTATAGTGAGTATCTGCATCTTTCCTGAGAGTAAGGTACTCAACATAGTCATAGCCTACTAAATAAACCAATATGTGGTACAGTTGCCATGTAGCTTTAACACACTGAAATCCCTTTTTTTTTTTTTTTTATAAAGTTGTGTATGACAAATAATAACTTTTGAATGAGTTTCATTACAACTACTCATTTACTTATGAACTTTGCCAGTATTAAACACTAACACTAACACTTCTTATTCTTTACACCTGTGAAGTGCTAGGCTGGCCTAACCTATCATAGGTAAAAACAACTCTTCTTTTTCTAAGTCGGAAAGGATACTGTTTTGTTGAGGTGCAGGCGGGACCCTCCTGGTCACTCGAGCCGGACTCAGACGACACATCACCATGGCCCCCGTCATGGTCAGCCTGGTCCTCTGGAGCCACCATATCGTCAGCTTCTGGCGCCAGCTGCTCTCCTGTGACATCATCTGCATTGAGGTCCTCACCATCACGAGCTCTGTCATTGTCCAGATGAAACTCAGGTGTTTCAGCCCTGAGTTGACTGTTGTCATTTCCAGTGTGCAGGCCAACTATGGCTTGCCAGCCATCTTCATCTCATCAGCTGTGCTTTCTCCAGTGTCCACATGACTTTTTTTCTGACTGTCTCTTTTCTTTTTCTTTGGCTCTTCAGCAGGAGACACTAGTGTTTCCACAGGGAGAAAGTCACATGGCAACAGCAGATTTCTGTGCATTATTCGAGTGCGTCCTCTGCCAGTTTCAGGTTTGATTTCATACACTGGGCTGTCCTGCTGTTTTCTCTGAGTTATGACATACACACGTTCTTCCCAAAATGATCTGAGTTTACCTGGGCCACCTTTCTCTGTTAAGTTTCTGACAGTACTCTGGATCCAGGAACTAGCTCAGCGCCATAAACTTTTTGTCATAAAGCACTTTTCCTCTCATAGCTTCTTTGTGAGCAGATTTTGAGGCCAGTTTGTAAGCTTCAGTCATTTTAGCTCTCCATTTTTCAGCATAGTCAGTATGAGATGAACTTTGCTCTTTTGTCTCAAGTCCAAACATTAGATCAATCGGCAGTTTTGGACTACGACCGAACAGCAGGAAGTAAGGCGCATATCCTGTAGCTTCACTCCGCGTACAGTTATAGGAATGAACCACCTTAGCGAGAGAGGACTTCCAATCTGCCTTTGCTGCTTCAGGCAAGTTTCTGAGCATAGCCAACAAAGTACGGTTAAACCGTTCCACCTGTCCATTTCCTTGGGGGTGGTACGGTGTTGTTCGTGACCCCTGGACCCCACTGTATTCTTGTAACTTTGCAAACAGCTTATTCTGGAACTCTTTTCCCTGGTCGTGGTGAAGACGGGTGGGAAAACCAAACTTGAGAGCAAAGTCACCAAATATCTTTTCGGCAGCAGTGTGGGCAGCTTTGTTGCGGCAGGGGTAGGCCTGGGCAAAACGGGTGAAGTGGTCCATTAAGACTAGAATATATTCATATCCCCCTTTGCATCTTTCAAGGTGGAGAAAATCGACAGAAACTAGCTCAAATGGGTAGGTAGTGACAATGTTGACCAGTGATGCCCTTGTTGGCCTGTTAGGACGCTTGTTTTTTAAACAGCTACACACTTTTGTGATGTAGTGCTCAACATCTTTCTGCATATGAGCCCAATAGAATCGTTCCCTAACCAAATGCATGACCCTCTCTACCCCCAAATGGCCCATGTTCTCGTGAAGTTCTCTGTAGACTAGCTTGTGAAACTTTTGGGGCAAGAGTAGCTGTTTGCGGGATTTAGTGTGTCTGTAAAGCAGTCCCTATTTGCAGTTTTTGTTTTTCCCTGACTATGCAACTTTTCTGTTTAGATGTTTTCCACTTTTTGGCCATTGTTTTGATTTCACAAACTCAGAACATCTCCAATAACAGTGTCCTCCTCTTGAGCTTTTTTCAAGAGTGTCTTTGATATTTCAGCAATAGAGCTGGCTTCCTGATCTGACTCACTAATGAGAGTGGATATGGTGACTGGACAAAGCCAGGGCTCATTGTCTTGTGATTTGACGTAACTGCCTGAGCTACACATTGCATTACTTCAGGGTGAACATCTTGTGTGCATCTGCTCATGTACTGCTCCATATCTAAGGGCATACGGAGAGGCCATCTGCGTCCCTATTGGCTTTTCCTGGGCGGTACCTAATCACAAACTGGAAGTCCGCTAGTTCTGCTACCCACCTCTGTGTTGTGGCGTTTAACTTTGCAGTGGTGAGCACATATGTAAGGGGATTATTGTCGGTATAAACTGTAAATGGAGGGGAGTAGTACAGAAAATCCCTAAACCTCTCACATATGGCCCACTTCAGGGCAAGGAACTCCAGCTTCCCTGAATGGAGGTGGTAGTTTTTCTCTGGGTTTGTAAGTGTTCTGGAGCCGTAAGCTATCACTACAAGTTTTCCGTTTTGTCGCTGGTAAAGCACGGCTCCAAGCCCTTCCTGAGAGGCATCACAATGCAAAATAAAAGGCTCCTCAAAATTTGGGTAACCTAGCACAGGGGGCTGGGAGAGGAAGTCAATAAGCTGGCACAACACCATCTGATGCTCGGGAGACCACTTGATTTTGTGTGACGAGGGCAACTGGCCTGCACTGCTTTGTTTCTTTTTGGTTTGTCTTTTCGGTGTCTGCTTTGCATTGTCGGTTTTGTCATTAGCAAGGAGGTCGTAAAGAGGCTTCGCTATACGGGAAAAGTTTGGTATGTAACTGCGGTAGTATGAAACGAAGCCTAGCAGCTTTCTTAACTCTCCGACTGTGGCAGGTTGGTTCTGTTTTAGGGCCTGCACCGGGGCAATGTCAGCAGGGTCCATAGTGTAGCCCTCTTCTGTGACTAATTTGCCAAGGAAACGTACCTGCTGCTTGAATAACTCACATTTACGAGGAGTTAGCTTCACCCCGTGGCTTTTGTAACGGTGAAGAACATTTCTCAGGTCTCGCAGGTGGTCGTCAAAAGTCTGTGAATGAACAGATTATCATCGAGGTAAGGCAGGCAAATATCATCCCTCAACCCCCACAAACACTCCTCCATAGATCTTTGGAATGCAGCTGGAGCGGAGGACAAACCAAAGGAATCTTACCCATTCAAAAGACCCCAGGGGGTGATGAACGCAGTAAGGGGACGGCTAGCCTCGTCCAGGAAGCCCTGGTGATATGCCTTCCCTTGGTCGAGAACTGAAAACCAGGCACTTCCTTTCAGACTGTTCAGCATGTCCTGTATGCGGGAATTGGGTGGCGGTCGGCATGGACTTTTTATTAAGCTCTCTAAAGTCACAGCACAAGCGAAGACCTCCATCTTTTTTCCGCACACAGACAATGGGACTTGAGTAGGATGACTTAGATTTAGTTATCCACCCCCTGTTTAACAATCCTCCAAATATTCTTTACTTCTTTATGAAGTGGCCTTGGGACTGAGATGTATGTCTTTTTAACAGGAGTGGGATCGTTCAGTCTTATTTTAACTGCAGCGAGGGAATTGTCCCTACATCATACTCATCACGAGCAAAGGCATCTCTCCTCTCTCAGAAGCTGTCTAACCTTATCTTGTTCTGCTGACGTGAGGTGTTCAAGGGGTACGGCGGGCTCCCAAATGTCCACTGACTTACTCACAGAATGTCCATTTCTCTGCTTTCACAGTTCTCTGTTTTTGAATGTTGTCTGCTACCACCTGGCTGACTGTAGCAGGCCTCATATCTGCGGGATAAATGATTTTCACTCTTTGTGTCTGTCCCAAAAACTGTCTTAGCCTGCAGTTGAATATCACGAGCAGAACTGTTTGTAACTGGGAGTGTGAACATAGACTGTTCCTTTCTTTAACTGCACTACCCCGCTTTGCATCTGTAATCCCTCTGGTAGTTGCATGAATTGGTTAGGCTCAAATAGTACATCCTGGACATCTGTGAGTGTGCCTGCTCTGACAAAACATATAACTGCTTTAGTTTGGCCAGCTGGTATGGTCACGTCTCATTGCCCATTTTTACAGTGCCTTCCCCCAACCCATCATCTCCACTTTGCATCACTTTCAGAAACACTTCTGTCTTTTTACAATCAAATGAGAATGCTGCACTAACTGCATCACTGATGGCACAAGGGGGTTCAATGCCCATCTTAAGGACGTGCTCAATCACATTAAACCCAATGATTGGCTGATCAGCTACACCAGCTCCATTTGCCACCAACACTGGGACCAGAAGCTCTACTTGTGGACAACTGTCTGTAGGAAGCTTAAAGGTGACTTCCACCCAACCAGAGAATGGAATCGGCGTCTGGTTAACTGCCCTCCCGTCTAACACATCTGGACCAACTAACTCTGCTAGGTCCCTGACTGTGATGTCTGGCATGTTCTTTTGTCTCCAGGTCTCATTCATTAAACAAACCTGTGACCCAGTGTCCCACAAAGCTTTCGTCTCTACATCATTAAGAGAACAGCTAATGACATATTTCTTTCCAATCAGATTAAGCAACTGCGTTCTGCGATTTGGGGACAGTAAACTGAACTGACTGTTTCTTTTTCCTGGGACCTCTCTGCTTGAGTTGCTAGTTTAGCCTCGAGCCTCTGAATGCTATCAGTGACTAGCTGGTATAACTCTGGTGTATCAACTTGTGTGGGTGTGGTTGTGACACTACTAGCAGCCATGTCTACTTGCCCAGTCTTTTTACCTTGTCTTTTCCCAGTTCTGCAGTCCCGTGACAAGTGACCACTCATCCCACATTTGAAACAATGGTCACACTGGTCTCCATTGTTGACAGACTGACAGTTTTTGCATCCACGTTTTCGGTTGGTTCTTGGTGGTAGGGGGCTCTCGGAGACTCACGAATGGCTTTTTTTTATCTCCTCCATTTCACCTTTGAGCTGGGTAACCATGTCAAGGAGCTCTGACTCAGTGCGGGTCGCTGTGTGTTGTGGTTTAGGCATTTTACCTTTTAGGGGTGTGGTCGAAGGACATGCTTGACTGTTCACGCTTGCCACTGTTGCCTCTGGAACTGCTTGAGCTTCCACGTGGAGTTCTCTGATTTTGGGTTCTTTTATGTGCTTTTTGAACTTTTGGTGTCTCTCCCATTCAAGACTTGCAGCTGCATTTGTTTTGGGCTATCAGCAGCTCATCAGTGACAGCAGGATCCTCCAGGTAACGTTTGAGTTGGTATTTTACATCAGCACTAACCAGCCCTGTTTCCACAGCCCTGAGAAACTTCCTCTGAATCAGGTCGGGACTGTATTGCTCTTCAGCACCAGGCTCTTTGGATGCAAGTAACAGTCTTTCTTTTAACTCAATGGCACGAAACAGAAAGTTTTGGGAGACTCGTTACTGTCCTGAGTGAGATTTATTAGGCGATTGTACAAATCGGTAGAACTGTCCTCTTTATAATGTCCTCGTAAAATCGTGCGCAACTGTGAGAGGGTGAGATCGGACTTGATCTCCAGCATATCACGTAAACTGAGACCGGGACTCACCGCTCGGACCACCGCTTCAATAATCTCAGCCTCACTGTGATTCTTCTTCAGGCCCATGTCAATCTGGTGAATGAGATTAGAATATGACAGTTTGTCTTTTTGTCCCCTCTCTCCGATCTGACCATTAATTCTAAACTCTCTCCTAATGGTCACTTCGGGCAGTGGCGAAGTGGGGGAAACAACGTGCGGTGCCTGAGTAGCGCTTCTTGTGGTTTCATCGGTCCCTCTTGTCGTTAGTTTAGCCATTTCTTGTTCAAGTCTTTTAGTTGAATCCAGAAAACTTTCCTGCAGAGCCGCGTATTGCTTTTGTAAACTAGCCAGTGCCTCAGCTTCGTGACTGCGGCTGGCAGTCTTCGGCGGCGGATCAGCTACTTTAGCATCATTAGCATGTTTGATGAGGTTTTGCAGAAACGTGCGCGCTATATCCTCTTCCTCCTTTTCATGATATTTTCAACTTCTTCGCTTATCAGTCTTATCAGCGTGTGCTTTTTGGACGGCTTCTCTGTTTCTATCTTAGCCGAAAGAACACACGTCGTATAGCTGCTCAGGCTGTAGCTGCACCAAGGCCTCGCTTAGCTTATCCTGTAGCTGCTCGAACTCCATCTTGTTCTTTTTTTTTCGCCGCAACTCACCGTCGTCCGGAGCACAGCTGAAACCATCCTCTGCTACCAAATTTTGTTGCACTTGAAGAAGAGGAGGAGGCAAATGGTGAAGATTTCAGTGGTTTTATTGTCCGCAGACATTGAAAGGCAACTGTATTGTGATCATGTTCACATTCACTGTCACTGATCTAACACCGTGCTGCTAATCTGCTTGTTCAGTCTGTGTTCTCTCTTCTTCGCAGGCTGCTGCATTACTCAAAAACAAACGAACGCCACCTAGTGGCACTAGTATATTACAGTCTCCATAAGACGTTATTAGAAAATAAATACATTGCTGCTCAAGCTTAATTTACAAAAATACATCGTATGGGGGGTCTCCAAATTTATAAACCAAAAATATTCATATTCCCACAATAGAATGAGCATGTTGATACAAAACATCTCAACATCTGAAAATCATAAATGCAAATAGATAAAAAAAAGCCAGTTTCCTCACAGAAGCAACAATCAGTTCCTCCGTAATGAACGCCTCAGACGGTGTTGTGCCTAATGAAATGATTGCCTGCAGACTCCTGGTGAGCCCGTTCCCCAGTTTACAATATTAGAACGGCTCCATTTAAACAGATGCTTTGCTAATCTGAGGATGGCAGTGCAAATCTCTTTAGTCATCCAGGCATCTCAGACAGCAGGGAGGCATTTGGCAAGTCATGCACACTGGCTCAACTGTGTCTGAACTATGCTTAGAACATTCCTCCCCCAGAAACGCTGATTAGAGGAAGCGTTTTGTTACGTATTACGGAGTACACTAAGAAAACACTGCGATGCAAAACTCGTGTTTAAAATAGTACGCACACGTTATGTATTGGCCTCTCCACTCGTGACTAATCTTGTTCATAATGTATTTTTGCAATTTGCTTGTTTTGCCAGCTGCTCAAGTAAAGTAAATTTCTACCATGACAGTTAATTAAAACATTATGCAACTGTAGTTACTATTAAAGCATGCATAGACAGACATTTACCACTGGAAATGCAGACCTGATTGCATTTTAATAGAATCGATTTGTAAAAGGGAGCCTGTTATGTAAATACCACTTTTCTGAACCATGTTATAACTGTCTCTCATCATTAGTTTACTTGAATGTGGGTTGTGTTGTGGAATTTTTATATTCTGTGGGAAAATGAATTGCTTGTAAGTATAAAAAAGTATCTTTTATTAACAAAAGTACAATTATGCATAATCAAAAGTCCAGAGAGTCCAGAATCCTACTGCAGTCACTGAGAGACCTCAGTCCATATTGTTCAGTTGTGAGGTTTCTCTCCATTTCCATCTTTCCTAGTCCATTGTTTCTTAGCTCATTCTATTCCAATGTTCCATTTCATTCAGTCTGCTCTCCCAGCCTTCTCCTCTGTAGCCTGTTCCCTGCTACTTGTCCCATGTTGCTTAAACTTGGGAAGGGAGGAGCTTCGAGGCCCCCACGGAGGTAAAACAGGACACTGAGTTTTGGAAACAGCAAAGTGGAAAGACAGTTGCTCTCACACACGTTAATTAAAACTTTATACTTAAGGCAGCTACAGATACACAAAGAACTTTCTGAGAAACCTGAGTTACATACAACAAAAAGGGAGAAACACAGGGTATGACTTAATCATTAGCATTTAGCATTTCCCTTGTGGCTTCTTTAACACACATCAAAGGAACATAAAGTATAAATCAACATTTAAAGATTCTATACCAGTTGATTGATTCATGCATGTTTGAGTAATCTTGTTCACTAAAAATGCTGTAACGCTGTACCAAAAGCAAATTCCATCAAATTATTTGTGTGGCCATTAATGATTAATAATCCGATTCTTCTGATTGAAAAATGAACAAATTAAACACCAAAGCTGAGTAACATAATACTTTACTACTGAATACTGTCTCCTTTAAATAATAATTTTGAGAACAAAAGACAAATCAGCCAGTAAAAGCTTGTTAAATGTGTCCATGAAATGTTTTTAATAATAATGTTAAAATGAAATCCAAATCTCCTTACAGCCTCAGTCCTCTTTTAATCCAGCCTCATCCACATTCATTAAACATACTCACCAAGCCAAAAGTTTTCAGGCAATGTTTTAGTGTTGATTAAATGCATTTGAGATGTTCTGTTTTACAAAAGAAAAATGCTTTCATTTAGAGAATTGCAATGCATCTTGTAACGGTTTGCAATTACAGTCAATGCACATTGATCTGAAGATGTCTCAGACTGACCTTCACTGTAACGACTTCTGTTTCCCAGACGTAGAATGTGATCCATGTCGGTCTCCGAAGCTGACACTTCAGTGTAAAACCATCTAATTGTGCCACTCCTGAATGCTGCCATGATTATAGAGTTATCATTATTAAGTTGAATTCTCAGACAGACCATAATCTCACCAATTTGAGGAAAGCATAACCAAAGCTGCCCTGGGACAGACTGACAGACGTGAGGCAGCCATTTTGTAGTCTAGTAGTGCTCAAGATCTAGCCAGGCCACGTAGGGCTTCCACTCAATTTATTTTCACTCCAGTTACTAGATCAGATATTGTAGAACTGCAGACGGTTGTCAAAAAGCAAAAGATCGTCCAATCAGTAAGCAGGAGCGGAGTAATGTGTTGGACAGAAACAACTCGCGTTTAGAAAGCAGACTATGTTTTCTTCCTTTGACCTTGTGTCAAATATTAAGTTAATAATAACCTAATATGATATTGTACCTTTTAATTTGCAAGTTTACCACATAGAAATGGCAACAATCACTGGCAAATGTTTATGCTCTACTTCCTGAAGAACTAAACAACCAAAAATCAGTGACTAATCATAAAAGTATACTGTGAAGCAAACAAACCCCAATGATGCAATGTCAGACGGTTTCCCCAAAATGAAATAAAACTGGCTGATGCAACAGGTTACTCGAGTACGCTCTTAAGATCGCTTTTTTAAGATCTTGGTCTTGTCTCAGACTCGGGCACATTTAGACTTGATCTTGTCTTATTCTCAAGGTTGCTTGGACTTGATCTTGTCTTGGTCTCAAGGTTGCTTGGACTTGATCTTGTCTTGATCTCAAGGTTGCTTGGACTTGATCTTGTCTTGATCTCAAGGTTGCTTGGTCTTGATCTTGTCTTGGAAGCTGACAGTGAAGTTTTAGGTTCTGATTCTGATCGACTCTAATCATAAGTGAGAACAATCTCTGCACAGAAGAACTTCCACCTGCATCAGGCTCCTTGGGACCGGTCTTAATACTGCTTTATTAAGGTCTTAGTCTTGTCTTGGACTCGAGCACATTTAGACTCAATCTTGTGTTAGTCTTGGTCTTATCTTGAGCTCGTCTTGGACTCCCATATTTCATACCACTATGTTCTGCTAACCTTGCACCAGGAGCACAATGACCTGTCCCAGGCACAGTTTGCAACACTCACTGCTCAATAAAAATCATTGAGACACTGATAAATTTGTAAATTACAAAAAGGCTCACCAGACCACAATCTTGGTCTTGTCTTGGTATCAAACCTCCAGTGGTCTTGGTTTTGTCTTAGTGTTGGGACTCTGTAATCTCGAAAAGATCTTGGTCTTGATTAGTGCACTCTTGACTATACACCATTTTGCACCATCGGCACCTCTGACCACCACCAACCATTCTCACTCATACTAGAATCCATACTTGCTGTGGCACTTGAGGTTCCTACAGTCTCCCATCCAAGTACTGCCCAGGCCCAACCTGCTTAACTTCTTAGATTTGACCAGATCAGACACTGACAAGTTGGAACGACCACTTCATTAGGTTAGACACTGTTTGTCAGATAATGTGAAATATGGCAACTTTAAAAAACATCTAAACAAAATACTCGAATATTAGAAGAATTTTCCAGACTAGAAATGGTGCAGAAATGGAACAAAAACCTCTTCTTGGTTCTTGGTGCTTTTTTTTGCCACATATTCCACACACTAGAGTAATGGCAAATTGAAATGTCCAACTTCTTGAGCTGGGCGTCTTGTACAAATGTAGCTGTTTTCTCACACACATACACTTGAATGACTCAGGGTCCCTTGGGCGCAGCTGCACAAGCCTTTGTCCTCTGAATACATAAACAGCGTTGTCCCTTCTCCTCGGGGCGCCGCGCACAGCAAAACCGCAACAAATAAAAAGTGACATCTCCACCTCTTTAAGCTCCCTGTAGAGAGAGAGCGGAGGATTGCAATGCTGTGGGGAAATGGAGTTCAAAATGGACTTAGACTATTCATCTTGACCTAGGTTAAAAGGGACACATTATTCAGTGAGCTTTTAACCTTGTTACGCTGCAGTTTTCTCATCATTAGTTTACTCTTGGCTGTTTTTTTTACTGATTCATGTATGTTTAAATAACAGCTGAAGCTTGAGAGCTTTCACCCATCTCCTAGCCCCTCCCACATTCCTGTTGCCAACTTACTTTTGGATTAATGAAATATTAAAGGGGACATATTAAAAGAGTTTTGTTGTCAGTTTGTTTTTGTTTTTTTCATCAAGCAACACAAAAATGATATAAAACGGATTAGAACAACTTCCTGTTTAAATATTACAGAACTAATAAGCCCCGCCTCTTTATTGTAACACTGAATTTTATTTTCTATAGTATGTTCTCTTTAAAATCCACCTTTTAACCATGTTTTGACAGTTGTATATGTATTGATTTGTGCATGTTTGAGTAATCTTGTATTGGCTTGTATCTGATGCGCAAGTGCTCAGAAAACCCTGTTTTCACCTACCACCTATCCCCGCCCACTTGTCTGTAGTTACCTGTGTGATCGGTGTGTTTCTTTCTGCAGTGTGTGTGCTGGTTTATGATTGTGGGTGCAGGAAAGAACCACAGGACACAGCCGAGTGATTGGAAGCGGTCTCCATTTAATCTGGATTACAACAACAAAGGGAAGAGGAAGTTCTGACCCCCCAATTTACACTAGTGCACTGCAGGGATACCTGAAGAAACGTGGGCGGACACAATAGCAGACCAACCGGGATGCCAGGTATGTAGAACAAACAGCAACAGAAAGACAATTTTGTGGAATTACAATACTATATATAATGAACCGGTTACACTTGTAACTACTCGAAATATTCATGTTGATACTTTCTCACAAAAAAGTAATTTATAATCTGCTGCTTGTTACATTTACAACAAAGAGGCAGAGCTTATCAGTTCTTCTAGATGTCAAAAGACTTGTTTATATTGACATCTTACTTAGATCAATTAGATAAGAAAATGAGATAAGATAACAAAAATAAAAGCAGCACAGTGCTTGTCAATATTAATGTTATAATGAAGAGTCAGAACTTAACGAATCGGGTTATTTTTAACAGAAATTCAACTAATTTGTTTCTACTAACTCATTTTAGATCAATATCGCAGATTCCAACAAACACATTTTTTAAATAATGATCCACTTCTGCTACAGTCCAACACTAAGCACATGGCTAAAAAGTATAATATGTCTCCTTTAAGTCACTGACTGTAGACAGCTGATAAAAAAGGCAGAGTCCAAAGATAATAGGACACAACCACAAAGCGTTAACCGTGTGCTGAATTGATAGCAGTCCTGAGCCATTAAAACATATAATCTCGGGCACAAAGGCGGTGTCTGTGCTAGTATTCATTCATTACGACGTGACAGCCCCACGCTCATTATACAGACCGTCCACTTGCACCTGCGTTCCTCGCGCCACGGGGGCTGCACCTCTCCAAATAAGGACATAAAAGAGAGAACGGAGGTGTGACGTGGGATGTAAGGAAGGAGAGAAAAAGGCAGAAAAAATTGGCATGAGTGCACTGTAGTCTCAAAACAGGGACTAGTTAATCTGATTACATAAGAATACGACGTAAGGAGGAGAAGTAGCCATTGAATTTGCGCGCCAGCTAATCCGATCTGCCCATTTGAGAATACGCACTTGTGGAGCACACTTCAGAACAAAATGTATTCAGTTTAATCAATGCTAACATATGGCTAATGGTTACAGACATAATTTTGAGCGTTTTTTTAATGTTAAATCCATCTACAACAGGTTTAATTACCAGACAAATGTGAAATTTTGTCAAAATAATTAATTAAATTTAAAAAATTGTGCTTGAAAAACATAGTAAGTATATTGTTTAGTGGTGTTTGACTGTATTAAAATGAGATTGCTAATGGAACAAGCATTTTCTAACTTAAAATTGGGAAGAAATGCCACTTGAAATATGAACAAAATATACTGTTCTATTGGCAAATCTTATTGTAAGAGTCAAAACAAATCCAATTTTACATGCATGTTCCTTCATTTAAGAACTTATTTGCTTAGTATTGTATTAAAGATTAATAATTGCCCAGTGTAATCTCAATTTATCCGCTCATTTCATTGGAAAAACTACAGAGTGGTTTAACTAAGTAGTATTTATAATGGTTTGAGAATATCTTGACTTTCGTAAATCATTATTTGTCATCTAGTTCTTTTATCAAGAGCAGAAGCATTTTTTGTTAATTTCAACATAGAATAAGTGTGTATTTTTCTTATTTTATGCTGGTTCCATTGGCATCTTACTTTAAGCCATTCATAAAGTAGGCTACTCAAAAATGTTAAATACTACTTATTTCAGGCACATATTAGCTTGTTATCTAATTTCAGGTGGAGTTTTTTTTTCCAGTGTTACTACGATCAGGAAGCGACAGTGGTTACCATGGAAATAATGGATCCGCCATGTTTCTTGTCAAGTTTGCTGAACTTCTATGGAAATACATTAGCCAAAAAATAATGTAAAAAAGCAAACAAAACAGCCGAGTAACAACCCCCAAAAATGGCTGGATCTGTACTGGTAAATATATATCACTTTTGTGCCAGAATAGGCTTAAATTAACGCTATTTTCATGTTTTAGCGATTTAAAATCTCCATTGGTTTAACATTAACTTGTTAGCTAACTTAGCTAACAGCTAATCAACTTAACAGTTAACTAGCTGCTGCTAATTTTATTTTATTGTTAATTGACATGTCTTTTTACTACACGATTCTCCATTTTCAACTCTCATAAATAACATTCACGATATTATCTCAAATTTGACACCCCTATGCTAATGCTAATGCTAATACTAATACTAACACCCGTATGCTAATGCTAACACATCCGGTGTTATGTGCCAAGTTTTTGTTTGTTTTTGTTTGTTTGTTGTTTGTTTGTTTGTTTTATATTATCTACAATTTGATATAGCCTAACGTTACTGCTAACACCAGCTAACAAGCTTCGGCGCTGTCTATATTTGTAATTATTTGTGTTTTTATTATTATCTATTTATTTACAATAATTGCTTATTCGTATAATCTGTGTAAACAATAATCTTTGTACTTTTCAAAGAAGACCTGGCACAGTGACGAGTCCGGTGCTGACGCGACAGTAAACGCACCACCCAGGACGCGCGCAGACGGGAGCACTAGAGCTGCTGCTGCACACACCGAGCTCTCTGGATAGCACCTCCACTGTCTCTCCACTCTGCTGTCTCGCTCCGTGGACACGCCAGACACCACTCCGAACCCACAGGACGCTAAACACTTACAAAAAAACAACGAAGACATTCACGGTTTTGTCTTTTCCCCCTGTAGAGATGGAGGTCCCAGGTCTGGCGCACAACCTCAGCAGCCCTTTAAGTCCGTGCGAGGGCATGATCAAGGACCTAAGCTTGGATTCCATACAGCTCTGCGAACGAGACGGTAAGACACGCGCATTTAGCTTAATTTCACCCCGTGTACCTTTCCAATGCTGTGTTCACGTGTCAGACTATCCGCATTATTAGGCCGCTTTGTCGGTGTGGAGCTGCAGTCTAAAGCATTGGCTTTAACTGCACGTTGCAACCCGTATCGCGCACGTTTGATAGAAATACGGGTTGTAGTGTTGCTGGTTCGGCGTGGGGACGTGGGTTAAGTCATTGCCCATTCATGACACGAGAAGATTTTACACGCAAAACGAAGAAAACGTAGATATAAGCTGTATGTCTTTTAAATTTCAGCACCAGAGACGTGGATAGCCGCTTTTTTACGCAGGTTGGACGTGTTTCTGACATGATTTGTAATGGTGATAATGGGTTCAGAATCGTAGTGACATGTCATCGACCTTGCTGCCAAACTTTGCCACGCGCAAACCACATGATAAAACCCCAGTATGAACAGACAAAGCAAAACCCACTGCAGTTTTACGGTTTGGATGGAAAAAGCAAGTCATGATGAGCGTTTGGAGACATGGCTGCAGGATTCACATGTAGCGCCAGGCAGCCTCACACGCCCATCACTGCAATTACACGCTCCATGTTATTTCACATCTGAGACCAGCCTCTTAATTAGGAGCCAGTCTTTAATTTATTCTCACTGAAATGGGCCTGTCACGCCTGTTTGGGTGGATTGGGTCTGCTACTGCTGCTGTTGTTGTGGTGGTGGTGGCCGGTTGGGACTGGTTGGTCACTCAGCCTTGACTCAATGGTGGGTTTTCATCAAGAGGCCAACAGTGTGGTCATTGTGGTCATATAGGGCTTTGAAAGGGCAGTAATGTAATACGTGTGGATAGGGTGGCTTTCACAGGCTGCAAAAAAGCAAGAATATAATGTGATTGAATGCAGTAGTAAAGGCTATGTTAATGTGACAGCTGGTAGGTAAATCAATGATGCGTAAATTTACAAATAATAGTACTAAGAATCAGAATTTGGAACAAGATAAAGGCATTTTCAGGCTCTGACGCTTTGCTAAGTGCCTCTTCTCAATCTTCTTCCTCATTTTAGACAGTTCACTGACCTAATAAGATTATCAAATGTATTCAATTAGTATGAAAACAATACACTTGCTTCAATACAGAAAAAAACATTCTGATAAGTTGTAGAACGAAAAATAAGAAGAATGTTATTATGACCACGTTGTATCATAAAGATTGTAACCTACTAATATTTTGTTCTGAAAATAACATTATGTTGTCTTAAACTTTCATTGTTTGATTTCTTAACTTTCCATTTGTTAAAGACACTACAGATAAATAGAAACAAATAAACATATAAATCTATCAATGTGAAACTGCAGCTAAAGCTTACTCACATAAATGTAAGAAAAATATAGTGTAAGTTTCATATTTTCATAGATGAAAAATGCTTTTTGTGTGTAAAATTAGAAAATTCAAGTTTGCATTGATTAATTTTGTTAAATACAAAGGTTTTTAAAAGGGGACTTTGGATATTGTATTTCGTTTTTGAGTAAAGTTTATCTGACTAACAATTTGCATAAAAATTTAAACTTGACACATTTCTAGACTATATATTTACATTTATAAATCAGACTTAGAAGGACATTTGAATTAATCCTTCTGAAAAATCTTCAAAATCTTGTTTGGGCCAAGAAAGTTTGACAAGCTTGTGAAAGAAAATGCATTTTAAGAAACCAGTCTTTGAAGTTACACTGTTCCATTAAACTCTAGAGATGAAGTTTTGGACCCAATTTGAAAATTGTGTTGTTTCCACATGAAAGCCAATATACTGAGAGAGCAAACTGACCAAAATAAAGGCTCGCATTTTTTTATGTTTCCATGTGATGTTATTCTAGTTCTAAAAAGCTAAGAAAAAAACAGGTCATTTGTGGACGAATCACATTTTTGCAATTTTTTTCATTTCCTTAAACAATACTGCTTACAGTATAATAATAATGTGATTACGGGCTATTTATAACCCTATTGTTTAGTACCAAATAATCTAGTATTGTGACAACCCACCTGAAAACACTGTGTGGCCCTGTTAATATTCTTAATCTTTTTCTTAGACGATGTTTTTGATTGAACTCTACGACAGGGTCACAGCCTTTTCCAGCTTCAACCGGCACATTTGTGTTTGTTGAGCAGTCACCACATCACTACAGTGTAAACAGAGCTGCAGCCGCCCACACATGCTCTGTTTACCGAGAAACAACCCAGTGTCCACCTTCTACACTCTTTACCAGACTCAAATAGTTGGTTTTATGTCAATGACGGTGGATTAGCAGCTTCTTCTGTGTGTGAGATGATGCTGGTTTGAAAGATGTGTTGTGTTTCTGAGGTTCTACGAGGCTAAAAGAAATGCATGTGAAGCAGAAAGTGGTGTTTGCTGTGTGTGTGTAGCAAAAATTTTGGCAACTGTTTGGTAAATATGCCATCGACGTTCAGCTTTAGATGGCAGGACAAGCAGCCAAAGTCAAGTGCAAATCAATTCTTTTTGAATGTAATCCAACAACACACACTGACATAATGTTTATGCCACTTTCAAGCTGTGATACAGAAAAATGTAAATGCATAGTCACATTTAGTTGTCCTGCAAATAGTGATGCGCCGATTCAATAATGGGAGCAGATATCGACACTGATCTATTTAACTTAGCTTGATGGGTATCGGTTTCATCATATTAGTTCAGCCTGGTTGTGAGTTATTTCAGATTCTCAAACTCAAATGGACGAGGAATCAAAATAATCAAAGTCAGAGTTGGTCGAGGGCCACATTTTAAAATACAGGATTCACTATGTATGTCCACATCAATTGTTACATTTTGTATGATACACACACAAGTGATAAAGTAAATAAAAGTGGGTAACCAGGGTTCAACTGTTCTGCCCTAAAAAAAGTACTGTAATTTCTGCCCTATTGAGCGCACCTGAATATAAGGCGCACCCACTAGATTTAAATAAGGAAATGATAAATTACATATAGGCCGCGCTTGTTAATAGTAAGTCTATGAGAATCTATAATTTTGCTGCATTGCCATATAAGCCGCATAGTTCAAAGCACAGGAAAAAAGTAGCGGCTTATAATCCAGAAATTACGGTAATTTGCTGTATTCTAGTGCTTTTTTGAAGTATTTTAGTCACATCGCAATGCTCGTTGGCTGATTTTATTGGTGGGCCACTATAAAATTGATCAAAAATCATCCGAAGGGCCGCATTTGGCACCCAGGCTGCCAGTTAGTGACTCCTGCTTTAATTGGACATAATGAGATAAATTCACTGGCTGATTCTGATCCATAAGTTCTCATCATGTTTGAAGATGTATTTTACTGTGGTCATGTACATAAAAATTGAAAACAATTTTTTCATTCTTTTAGATGAAGCTTTTTCAGTCCTTACACTAGGTGATTGATTGATACTTGAAGCCCTAGTTGCAAAAACGGTATCAAAATTGAAAAAGCTGGATCCCTACCTGCACCAAATGCACTAGAACCCTAGTTACTTAGACTGTTTTTCTCCAGATATTATGTACAGTCACAACAGCACAGGCGTTCGTAGAAGTGTGCTGTTGAGATCTAACAGCACATTAAGCTAAACTAAACACACTGATGTCAGAACATACCAAGCAGGCAATCAGTAAATAGAGTGGCTGTAGCCAAACTTTAGCTCAGATGATTTTATCTAAGAACTCCAAACATGTTTCACTGTCTCATGTTTATACATCTATCTAGGAACATGTTATTAGTGACAAAATAGTGATGCAATTAAAAATATATATAAACAGCACATATTTGAAGTCCCTTTGTAGGTTTATAAAGTCTCTTCTTACTCAAAAAGGTACACAATCCTTTAAAATCTACTTGTTTCAGCATATTTTTAATAGGTTTTGGAAAGAGGGTGAATGAGATGTGATTAGTATAATAATAATGACATTGATTTAAAGACACTATATCTGATTTAATAAACCTGAAAATAACTTGCCCCAGAACAAACATATAATATCTATTTAGGTGAAAATTTGTTTGCACTGTCTTGTCTATGTCTAAAAATAGATTGTTTGGTCTCTGAAATCTATGTTGAGGTTGTTAACATTTTGCTAACTGCAATTAGATCGCATAATTTGTTTCTAAAAGCTTCAAAGCACATTGTCTGTTTGTTTATACTGTTTAAGGTATAGCTCATTTAACTTCTAAACTGCACCAGAAACAGAAAATGGCACAATCTTGCTTAGGGCCACCATAAACTTTTAATATTCCGAATATATATTTTGACTCAAGTTCAATGTCATCCTGTAATTTCTGGTGGAACATTAGCACTTTTCTAATGAAGGCAAAAGTCCAGAATTTATATCAGTTTGTCATTGTCACGGTTTTTGCAATTTGTCAAGTGCAGCCCAAGTGTCTAATCGTAAATCTTCATCACATAATCTTTAGAGCTGCTTTGACTTTGACCTTCCGGAGTTCTGATGCAGCAGTCGGAGTCTCTGTGCACATTTGGATCACGTTACATTTCGGGGCTCCATCCTTGTGTCCTTTCTTGCTTCTTGGAAAGTCTTCTCCTTTATCCAGTCACTGCTTATGTTCGCACACCTCGTATTCATTTCACAAGGCTTTCTAAATTTATCTCCCACGTGCATTAATATTTAATGGGCAGCGTGAGAGGCTTACTGAGGCTGCAAATGGAGGGAAAAGAAGGAATTCTGTGGGAAAGAGAGATTGTGGAAAGATGAAGGAGAAAACGAGTTTGTTTAATGAGCACAATATTTTTGAGCTTGTGAAACTGCTCTAACATTGCTTCCTCATCAAAACGCAGCGGATTTTTGTCTGTGAATTTCTTTCTTGTTTTTTGAGATTCAGAAAACACAGCTATGTCGTGATGTTTTTAAGTTCACACTACAAAACTATAGATCTAGACTTGCTTAAAATGACTTAGAATCAGAATTTTAATCCAGATTTGAGCTGTTTTAAAGCGAACCCTGGATATAATCACATGTTTACCCTAAAACACTTATAATATCATCACATATACAGTATAAATACAGGACAAATACCTTGGAAGTATTTGTAGTTTTATTAAAATAGTTTTATGAAGAAATGACATGGAGGCTGCCATTTTGCTGTGGTCAGACATAAATAGTGTTGTCAAGGTAACAGGCAGTAACAGGTAACTAAGCAACATGAATTCCTGGGTTAAACCTTGTCAGTTTGAGCCGGAGTTTGGCCAAATACAGAACGATTATGTGGAATCTAGTAAAACTGAAGATAATCAAGAGGAAGAGACAGGAACTGGACACTGTCAGTGGTGTTTTTGTGGCAACTGTTCAACAGATGAAATTGTGGGAGTAACCATGGAAACACTATTTTATGTCATCAACCAAAATGGGGCTCCCAGTGGCTTGAAAACAACATAAACAATGACAATTTTATAAAAAATAGTAAGCAGTTATATATTTGTTTGTAATTTATTTTAATAAGCATGACCAGTACTAGTGTTTTAGCCAGATTTGTCTTCATATCCAGGGTTCCCTTTAACAATTTACATTAGATTATTTGCTTATGTCATGTAGAATTTGTCTTAAACAAGAACAAAAATTTGCCAACGGGATAAGAACAGTTTTCTTAACCATTGGCAAATAATAATAACAAGCATGTCTTGAAATCAGTTTGAAACACTTTGCAACAAGAAGTATGTTCTATGTCTCTACAATAAATCGAGGTTAAATTAGTCAAAATGCTTGAATTTAAGCTTAGATCCTAGAATCAAGCAACTTAACTTGTCTTGAAATTTACTTTTTGCAGTGCATAAATCATCCAGACATGTTTTGAGCATTTGTGCAGCATTAGCATTTCAGGCGAGATCGATTTGATTGTTTCTCATATGTAATTTGCTTTTGATTGGAACTCAATTTGTGGAATATGGAAAACACACACTACAAAAAATGAGCCCACCTGAAGAAGTTGTTGTGAGCCGCTAAAACAATAATATTTAACAATGATATAACCCAGATTAATAAAGGCTTTTTAAACTTTTTTGTATGAAGAGTGCCTGAGTTTGCCCCCCTTTCTGTGACTTTTGCATCCCTAATCAACAATGAGCACTTCAAACTAAACTTGATGTAAGAGATTTCCTGAGCATTTTTGGAATTTTCTTTTTTGTGCTTCATTCTAGGATTTGAACCCTAATTTCATCAATTTTTAACAGTTCAAGCTCTTTTTATTGTATAGATTCAGATTAATTTCCTTGTTTCAAACTATTTCAATTCCCTAGTCAAAAATCCTTTTGGACTTCTATTGGATTTTGGAACCGAATAGGATTTTAGTCCAACAGGATTTCAGTCCTATTAGATTTTATTCTTTAGGATGGGTCCTAAAATCCAATAGAAAGTCCTAAAGGAATCTTATAGGATTTCAGTCCTATTGGATTTTTTGCCTGGGATCCAGAACCCACACTTCAGTAAACTGCTCAGAGTGGGTCTGGTCACCACGCCCTCCGCCTGCATTCAGATCAAATCTACATCGTACCGTCCAATCAGGGTAGCTTATGACGCAGATGAAACAAAGGAGCTGATTGGTCGTCTGTCATTTAGACCAAAATCTAACTTCTCTAACCTCACATAAAAATCGTTTTTTGCTTTGCTCATTGATTCTGCGGAAATCCGTGATGTTTTTCAGTTCCACGTGATATTTTTTCCATGGATTTTTATTGTCAGGAGCAGCCATGTTGTTTTTTACCCGGCGAATATTCGTGTCTCTGATTGGCTAATTACAGTTTTTTTCAATTGCTTTGACACACTTGTTCCTTCTAAAAGTTAACTTGCAAAACAGCTCACACAGAATCCTAAATGGAGCTTCAGTTTCTCAAAACTCAATTTTGTCTCTAGCTAAATTTAGTTTTACATTCAAGGATTTAGGATTCTGACGTAGTCCAATAGGATTCTGACGTAGTCCGTAAGACAAATAATTGTCCAATAGGATTCTGACGTAGTCCAATAAGATTCTGACGTAGTCCCGTAAGACAAATAATTTTCCAATAGGATTCTGACGTAGTCCAGTTGGACAAATAATTGTCAAACAAGATTCTGAAAGGAATCCTATAAGATTTCTTTTGTCCTATAGGATTCTTATAAGACGTTCCAAAATCCAAAAGGATTTTTGACTAGGGTTGATTTCAAGACATTTCTTCTTATTTCAAGCCAAATGATTTGTCAGTGGTTGAGAGAATGATACTTACCCATTGGCAAATAGAAACACTTGAAACCAGTGAAATATTCTACATTACATAGGCAATTCAACCTTATCTACTTAAAACAACTCAAATCCAGATTATAATAAGGCCCAAAGTCACTGGGATAGGCTCCAGTCTCCTATGACCCCCAAACGAGAACAAGTGGTAGAAACTGAATGAATTACGAGCTGTCTAAACCTATTTGGTCCACAATCAAGAGACTACTATTGACTTTATTGACAAAACAATGACTCATTCTTGGTCGGAATTTAAAGGTACACTGTGTAACCTTTTAGGACAAAAACAGAAATGAACAAAAATATAGTTTGTTTACTTTGATGTTTTTGTTGGACCAAAGACATCATGAAAATGTGAGTCTTTACTTTAGACCGTTTGCATCTTCATTTTGTGTCTTTTGTGAGTCTCCTACTGCTTGTTTCCATGGTGATTTAGCTCCTTTAACTACAGTATTTCACTGTATGGCAAGAAATTGATGTATATCCATGAAGAATGCCACAACCAAGCCTTAACTTTCTATTTCAATGGGATTATGGATTTGATTTTTCACCCTCAGTATGTTACAAGGTTTCACTTTAATAATGGTGATGTTAGCTAAGATTATTATTATTCTCAGTGCTAGATTTGTCTGCGCTCTTTGCCGTTGATACAAGTGGCAGCAATTCTTGATTTGGTAATGCTTGTTGTTGTTGACCTTGCTGCTATAATGAAGCTGGCATGATGGATGAGTGCCATTTACCCAGAGAACAGTGTCTTAGCTGCTGCCTCTCTACAGCGGAAACTCCACACTAATGTTGCCAGGTCCCATCACACAGTTCCTCTGTCAGCCTGAGGAAAAGCTCCCTCTGCGTGTTGTGCTTTTCAATTACCTCCTGACAAAAGCTTTGTTTCCGCATACAAAAGACCTGTTTGGAATTAGGTACAAGTTAATAGAGGCTTAAAAACATTCATTTTCTTTCTTCCAAGCTTTGCTGCAGGTGACTGTTGCAGTCGCATGTCAATTGACAATTCAAATATTAATTCAATCCATGCACCAAATACCAAATCGTTTGTATTTATATAGGGCTTGTCTATCTTTCAAGACACTCAAAGTGCATTGCTTCATGGAATCACTCACCGAGTGCATGCAAACACTAGTGTGTGGTGGGTTAAGTGTCTGGCCCAAAGACACAATAACAGTTTAATCCAGTCATCTCCTGTGGTACCTGGGGTTTCAGTGGTTACCCATCTAAGTATTAATCAGGTCTTGTCTTGCTTCTGAGATCTGACAGGATCAGACAATAACAAGCACGCATGGCCACAATTGTATAATGTGTTTTTCAGTCTACTGATGTCACATTAACTTAAAGGACAAATACCTTTTTGCAGTCCCACAGTGCTGAGCAATTGTATTACACTATAGATTACTAGTTACAATGATAACATTTTATTACATTTGTAATATTACTTTCTCAAAAATGTAACTGAGTTACACTACTGTGAGTTACTTTGAGCTAATCTCACACTGTGCAATGCTAATCTTGTAAAACTGTTTAATTAATGAAATGTGTTTTCCTCATAATATTATTTTCACCTTTAAGTCAACATACTCCACAAAAACTCTTCTGCACCACTTTCAGTGGTGGTTTGATAAATGTCATTTTTTAATAGAATATCAATACGATTAAATTATATACAAGTAACTTGTATAAATACTTTGTTGACATTTTTTAAGTAATGAGTTACACTACTTACCGTAGATAATGAATTACAGTATCTAGTTTCTTTTGTAGTGAGTTACTCCCAACAGTGGCAATCCCAGGCACCATAACCTATAAAAAGTGTAACAAAGCACACATGACTGTCATGTGTTTCCCACATCAAGAATTTAATTAGAGATCCAGCTGCTGTCTGCAATCTGCATTCTGTTGATTTTGTCTAATAAGCTAATGCTGCAAAAAAAAAATGTTCAAAACATGTCTGGATGATGTGTGGTCTTAAAAAACTATGACGTCAGGGACATTAGAAAAGTGTTTTCTGAGGCTTGTAAGTGAACGAAAAGTATCTCACAAACAAATT
Organism: Mugilogobius chulae; assembly: GCA_038363315.1. NCBI lineage: Eukaryota > Metazoa > Chordata > Actinopteri > Gobiiformes > Gobiidae > Mugilogobius > Mugilogobius chulae. The sequence goes on from CM076407.1 coordinate 28,992,550, forward strand.
TGAGCTGCGTTTTTGATAAGAAAGCAGTCTTAGAACAATAAGCTTCTTTCATAAAGCTATCACATTCTAGCAGTGTGACTTATAAGTAATAAGCATAACGCAAACATTGAAGATCTTAAAAAGCTTAAATTTGCCATGAGACAGTGTGCACATGCAGAAAATGATTGACAGTTAGCTTTTGGCTCAGACAAAAAAGATAATCTAACTGAACTGCACGTGTATTATAAAAACATTGTCTTGTCTTGTTTGAATTGTGCCTTGTAAACACTGCATAATAAAATAGTCGCTAAATCTTGTCTAAATTTGAAAGATATACCAGCTCAATAACTCATATGAATATATCAGTCTTAAAGACGTAAGCCGACCTAATTTGAATGTGCAGCTGTGGTTGAGCGGTGGAGCAGCAGGTGGGACTGTTGTGATGAGTAAGCTGGCCTTTAGTGTGCTCACGTGAACAGCTGTGCCATGACTGTGTTGGCACGCTCACTGTGGACACATGTGAGCCTGATAATGTCACATTTGGCTAAACTCTTGAATATATTAGCACTTTTGTTAGTGCTATGTCCACAGGATTGTAACTGATAAGGCTAGTCGTGAAATATCTGTTGTTTAATACAATGCAAACTATAAGACTTCTTTAAGGACTTGCACCTACTGTTCTTTAGATCCTTGGTTTTTAGTCTACTTTGACACATTTCAGTGTCCTTGCTACATTGCATATAGAGGTTATGCAGATTATATCACTGCATTCTAAATCTAAAATGAGTGAGAGTCAGTGGAGACAAATTACATATTCTGCTGTAAGTACTCTAAAAACTACTAAAATATAAACAACCACAACTACTGCTGAATATGAGTTTGTATCTGACATGTAAAAAGAAAATCTCAAGTAAACAGTGGTAGAAAAGCAGAAAAACTACAACAGCACTCTGTGTTTCTCACATTTGTCACTGACACAGACTTTAGCAGCACACACAGTTCAACTCCTTACCTCTTCAATACTTAATTACGATGTTGTTGTTTTTTCGTTTGGTGAGTCAATTATTTGTTGTTCAACCGTAAAAGTGTCCTAAATCCTCAGCTGATGTTTGATGTTTTTACATTTTTGCAAAACAAACGCTTTTTGGGGGAAATACTGTATTTAGTTCCAAAAAGCTATTAAACACATTTTATCATGTCTTATCTTTTGCCACTCAGTCAGAATGTTGAGGATCATTTTTAAATAAAATGATGTTTGTGCACCACACATGACAAAACTTTTTGGTAGTATGTGCGCCATGCTTTTTTTAATATATATATATATAGAGAGAGAGAGATACACATTAAGATAGACATTAAGTTCTGCCTGAGCCCATTTTGCTGTAGAGTTTGGCTTTTTCGAGTCTAGGTTTAGTTCTTGTGGTTCATAGTTGTCAAAAGTATTAAAAGTCAGATAGTAATAATTGAACTGATATTCAGACTAGATACTTAGTTGAACAAGTATCGATACATTGGTACAATAAAAATAACATAAACTGGACAAAATTGAATTTTTTTAGAATGATCTTGAGCTTTATCCACAAACATTTTGTGTTGAAAATGTCTGTCTAGTGTATAACAATTTGACTTGAAAAGAACAGTGTAAAACTACCATTGCAGTATCAAAATTGGTATTGAGAATCGAATCTATTCCTTATTATCGAAATTGAGTTTGAAATTTTTGTAATGTAACAACAATAATCCCATCCAAGTACTGCTCCGGTCCAACCTGCTTATCTTCTGAAATCTAACAAGCTGGTATGGCCACAACAATTATATGAAAGAAACATTTACACTAGTCAAAATATGAAATGCAACCAAGTGTAATTAGATGTACTAAAATTCAACACAAAGTTTAATTAAGGGTGTGTCAAAGAATGAACGTATTGTGCATAAAATGTTATTAAATACTGTACACTAAATCATAAACAATAATATCGCCCAAATATCATACAAAGCAGAGAATCAGATCACAATTATTTTCCTCCATGTTTCTTCTAAATCACTTAAGACTCATCCGTTCTCTGCTCTCTCCTCAAAAGCCTATTGATTTAAAAAGGGCTGGACACTAAGCTGCAGATAAACACTGCATTGTTTATCCCTCAACGCGATGCATTCTCTTCATTGGCCGTTTGTTTCTCTCACTCCCGTCATGCTCTCTGTCTCACTCGGGCCTCTGTTGCTCCTCTGACGGGAACAAAGCTGTGATTCTACCCCAGCCCCTCGAGCCCATCCACACTTCCCTCATGTCTAACAAGTTCAAATTTAGACTTGGAAGTGTGGTCTAGACATGTTCATCAGCGGCAAATGTGTTTTGCTATGAAAGAATGGAAAAGCGTGAGAAAGGGGAAAGGTGGTTCTTTAGAAAGCCATTAGGTGAGCCTGCATGCATGTTAACAAGGTTAGTATTGATCGTGCTGCATCTGTTGGCCTCCCAGTGTATCAGACTGCACGCTGAGTGCAAGGCCAGTAGCTCTATGTCAAATAATCCGATGGATTTGAATAGGTGCACTTGACTTGTTTGAGATGCAAAAAAAAAAAAAAACATTGTGATATGGTTTTGTCACAAGCTTGTTTGCTTAAATGCATCGTTGAGCTGCTGCAATAGTTCAGAACAGTGGGGACAACAAAAAACATGATCCTTTGCTCTTTTTCAGGTTAGAGAGGGGTGGGTAATAGGGCTGTATGATCTTTAGTTATTTAGCCTCTTAATCCATCGATAGTCTTTTACAGTAAGGTCTTAATTTTAAGCTGCTTACACACTTGAGGCGTCAAGTCATGCCAGATGTGTGGCGATGGCTGCTTGATCATTCAAAACTGGTCGCCTGAACTCCTGAAACGCAACCAACTTCCAGCTTTCAAGCATCAACCGCGGCGCATTCATGCAACTACAGTATCTGCCAGAATCGAGGAATTGTAGACATTGTTGACAGCAGAGTTGTTTTTTTGTGGAGCCACAGGGTAAGTTGCAGTCACACATGTTCTGTGGTTTTATGTTTCTGCAGTTTTTTATTAGATGAAGTTATTAACTCAGAAGTCTGATCATGTTGAAAGCTGTAATACTGGTTGTTTTGAGCCACTTTGCTCTTCACATGTTGGTCATGCATTGATGCCTTTTGTCCGTTTGTGCCGCACGGCAGTTGCGCCGTGTCACTTTGGTCGTGCATCAACGCACCTTTACATAGACATAGTATTGATATTGTTCGTGTGGTCGCGTTCAGGTAGTAAGTACTTTTAGAAATCTCCACGTTTTGTATTTTCAGCTTTATGTGATCACAATTTTTTGGGATAGTCTACGTATTCTGTTTGTGAATGGGATTTAACCTTTTTTGAAGTGAGCAGTTGATATAACTTCCTAGTGATTTTGGCAGTGCAGAATTATTCGGTTTTGATGAACACCAAAGATGGGCAGAAAAAATACTTAACTTTCTCTTCAACTCTTTTTTTCACCTCTTATGAACTGTTACCAAAACAGTTTCAGTTCAAATCTTTTGCTATTACTCTCATACTTAGTTCTTTATCTAGCACTTTACCGATTTTATCATTTTCAGCAAAAACTAAGTCTATTTTCCGTCCATCTTTGTGTTCAGTCATCAGTTCAAAATCTGAAAAATTGAAATCAGTAAAAAAATTCTGTAGAACAAGTTTATCTCCTAGAATCATACTGTATATTTGCTGCACTTTTTGGACTTATAAATTAGCCCTTCATAAGACAGTTCTAAAAGTAAAAAGGTGACCACAAGAAGGTGAAAATCTGTATCATGGTTTTCTTGGGTTCATATCACAATTCATGTTTAATTACTAATATTATAGACTTATTCATAAAAAAAATACCGGGTTTAGAGAAAGTTTTTGTTCACTCAGAGATTAACTGAGAGTGACTAATAGAAGGAATTGAAATGTCTGTTTTTGAGCAGCTGTATGACAGACAATTATAACTCACAATCTGGCCGTTTCACCAAAAAAAAAAACAGATTGACTCAGGAATAGGATGACAATCTAATTTTTATTGCCAGATGGGACCAAGTCATTGTTTTGCAAGTTAAGTAAGTCTCAAGTGACGTTTTTGGCTTAAAGTCCAAGTCAAGTCCCAAGTCAGTTCCTCACAAGTCCAAGTTAAGTCTTAAGTCAGTGCCTCACAGGTCCAAGTCAAGTCCCAAGTCAGTGCCTCACAGTCCAAGTCATTCAAGTCAGTACCTCACAAGTCCAAGTCAAGTCTTAAGTCAGTGCCTCACATGTCCAAGTCAAGTCTTAAGTCAGAGCCTCACAGGTCCAAGTCAAGTCTTAAGTCGGTGCCTCACAAGTCCAAGTCAAGTTTTAAGTCAGTGCCTCACAAGTCCAAGTCAAGTCTTAAGTAAGTGCCTCACAAGCCAAGTCAAGTCTTAAGTCAGTGCCTCATAAGTCCAAGTCAAGTCTTAAGTCAGTCCTCACAAGTCCAAGTCAAGTCTTAAGTCAGTGCCTCACATGTCCAAGTCAAGTCTTAAGTCAGAGCCTCACAGGTCCAAGTCAAGTCTTAAGTCGGTGCCCTCACAAGTCCAAGTGAAGTTTTAAGTCAGTGCCTCACAAGTCCAAGTCAAGTCTTAAGTAAGTGCCTCACAAGACCAAGTCATGTCCCAAGTCAGTGCCTCATAAGTCCAAGTCAAGTCTCGAGTCAGTGCCCTACAACACCAATTGCTCTTATGTCTTGGCAGTTTCAAATCAATTTAATTGATTTTTTTATAAAATGATCATATTGAAAAATGAAATTCAGGTCACCTGTTCCAGTTTGTAAATATCAATTCAGTATAACATAGCTCAAAGTCAAGTTGAGCGCCCCCCCCCCCCCCCCCACACACACACACACACAGTTAATTTTATCAAATCAAGTCTCAAGTCATCAAAATAGTGACTCAACTCTGACTAAAGTCATAACTTACATGTCCACACGTCTGTTCATGGCCATATGGATAAGCCCTTGTTCAGACAACATGACAATATGTAGATTTGTATAATTGTAGCATTTTTATAGTTAAGTTTTTGAATTCAGAAAAATTGCTTATCAGAGCACACTTGTTTGGGGCTGAAAGAAGTCTTTGAATCAGGTGCAGTGAATTGCTGCACCTGCAAGAATGAGTCCCACTTACTAAAGCCATGTTTGAAGCAGTTTCAGTGGAAAAAGAGGTTAAGATTTCCATTCATCTCTTGTTACACTTGACCTTGCTGCATGTTCGAGAATTCACAACAGCTTCTTCTTCTTCTTCAAAAAAAAAAAAACTATAGAGCTCCTGCAGTTTTATAATCTATCTATTCCAGCATCAACTACTCTATATAAGTAAGTATTGTTATCCATGCTGCAATCTGTTATCTATGCTATTGACACAGTTGTAATCAGAGGGAACGCCCACTAACGGATCACTGTGGGGGGAACATAACATGAACAGTGCATAAGACCAACAGCTTATCACTCACTGCCCACCAACTGCAACAGAAATGTGGACTTAAGCAAATACTTTGTGCAAAGATAGATAAGAAGAAACAATAGGCTATAGCAAACAAGTGATGCTAGCCTGCCAGCAAAATTTTACCGGTTTTAGACCTTTTTGCGCAAATATGACATGCTTTCAGTTTCAGTTCATTTCTATGGTGGTTGTAAAGATGTGCTATTATATATGAATGTTAGCGAAATCTTAATCTACCCTATCCCCAGCCCTAAACTCACCCATTTTAGTAACTTGAAGCCTAAACTTAACGGTAAACTAAAGAAAAATCCTCATGTGACTTCAACCAAAACGTGTGGTTTTATGTGCGTATTGTTTATTTGACCTTTTTTTTCATATTGTGCACATTATACGGCGTAACATATATATGGCATGAGCTTTCTTGATATACACTGTTGGTATACAACTACAATTTGTGTTCACATTTATAGGTAACTCCACATCAACAGCCTTCATTCAAACTTTGCCTTGACGTTGTGCTAAAAATACATTTTAGTCGCCGGAAATTGGTAAAAAAGTTCTGTTTCTCATAGGACTTCCCCTGTGACTTTCCCCCACAGCAGGCCACACCCCCAAATGAGACCTGCCGACTGTAACTATGCTAAAGCTTGTTGCCATTAGTTACGACGCACCTGACTATATGATGCTTCTTTTTTGTATTTAAGCGATGCAACTAAATTACAGATCTGTGCGATCTATTTTGTTTTCTTTTTAAACTCTAGTTGGTGCGGCCAATTTATTAATAGACCCATTTTAAACAGTAAAAATTACCCTCTTAAATTTGTATCCACTTTCCAAGTATGCACTGCCAATTTGAATTTATCTGGCATAAAACAAATGTCATTTTTGCCGGCTAATCCTCTTATGTTGGTCCAAACCCAATTTTAGATTATTACCTTGTTGACTTGCTGTGTTTTTACTTCTCAGTATCTTTACTTACACCGACATCTATTTATTTCCAACATGCGTCATTTCATTGATTTCCTCAAAAGCAGCCAAAGCAGTGACGTCCGTCTGAGCCGGGACAGCTTTACAATATTGGTGTAAAAGCTCCATTCGCAGGTTAATTAGATGAGCTTTGGCAAAACGACAGCTACATCAGCACTGCAAATCACCAGCAGCACAATAATCTATATCCTCTGGGTGCAAGACGGAGACGCCACACTGCTAATAACAACGCAGTCATTTTGAAGGAAGTCTGACCGTAAAATGAGAGGAGACAAAGTGATAAAGGTGCATGAAGAGGAGATTAGATTGTTTATTTTGAGATTATTTTGCCCTGAAGCTGGAATAGTTGCACATTTAAGACACTTTCACTAAATAATTATAGCATCTTAAGCACTAAGTGGTAGGACTTGAAAATAATAAACTTTGTCTTTTCTAACGAAACGTACATTGCATAATCAGCAAAGTGTGCCAAAATTAGATTACTGTTTACTGTATAAATCAAAATAAAGGACCTTTTATTTCTCCTCAAGAGCCAAATGCAGCGCTCTGATTGGCTGTGCTTGAGTGGTCACCTCCAGTCTCATTTTGTCGTCTGTAAAAAGATTGTTTTTAAGGTTTAATTGCAGACAAAGAATAATGTACATGGATATTAGCTTGTGCTGAAGGATTTGTGAGAGTAGACCTAGTTTGACCTTGCCTCGATTGGTTTTGTGGTGTGAAAATCTGCTACTCCACCTTTTAAACATCTTTGGTATCTATTATTTTATGATTTTGTTACATGTATGTTGTGTCCATTTTTTGTTTCATGGCAGAAATGCTGACAAAAGCTCAGATGCTACAGTTGTTATAAAAGATTTTAAGATTTTTTGCATTTTGTAGTTTTATCCTTGACTATTGCTTGATTTTATTGCAGATCATACTATGAGGCGATTGATGTTGTAACATTGGCCAGCATGAAAATAAATGAATAGCAGATTTGATTGTGGTTATAGAGGCAGTTAGCACATATTGGCGGCCACATCTCAGTAAGTTGGAGTGAGGGCAGCTGTAGAAGTAGTAATAGTAGTTGCTTAATATTTATCAGAGAGAATAGACATTGGATAATGTTGTGTAAATCATTTATGAATGTCCAAAAAGCACTATACAATATCAGACGAAGCAAATACTTCTGTAGGAAGTTGGGTAAGTGTGCCATGTCTTTTGTTAAGCCTCTCCATGACTACTACAACATTAAAAGCAATAAAATGCTTTATAATGAGTGTCAAAAGAGAGGGAGTGGTTGTAAGGACTTGATAAGCAGTATAGAGCTCTTTATGCACAGACTCCTGGGATGCAGAGGCAAAGTGGTGGGCACTCTTGATCTTAGTCAGGTATACAGTAATAGCAGGCTTGCTGTGCATTTCCTTTCTCTGTTGATGTCTCTTGGATTACTGTTCTTTGTAAAGCTTTACAAAGCCCGATGGTGCTGTTAGCTGTTGGCTTCAACAATACCGATGTAGACCTGTAGCTGATGATTGAATGCAAACACATGAATTATTGAATACCTGGGTGGAAGTGTTTTCTTGTCAATTTCATATGGATTCACCCAGTGGTGGCCCTAAGGCAAAATTCAATGTGATAGATATGATATAAGAACGTTTTTTGGAAGACAGAGGAGTGGTCTGAAGAAAGACTTTTTTCCTGCTCACAAACTTTGGTTAATGTAGTAATTAGTGCAGAAGTCAAGACCACACTGATCAAGACCAAGACCTTTCTGAGGCCACAGGGTCCCAAGACCACTGAGGCTCAAGACCAAGACAAGACTAAGACTAATGAAGGTCAAAACCAAGACAATACCAAGACCACTGAGGCTCAAGATCGAGTCAAGACCAAAACTTTTCTGAGATCACAGTCCCAAGATCGAGACAAGACCAAGACCACAGACCACTGAGACCAAAACGAGACTACCTTTGTAATTTCATACATTTCTCAGTGCCTACATGATCTTATTGTTCAGTACATATTGCAAACTGTGGCTGGGACAGGTGCTTCTGGTGCAAGTTTAGCAGAGCATTTTGGTAATGAAATGTAGCTTCGAGGTCCAAGACCGAGTTCAAGATAAGATCAGGTCCAAGACGTGACCAAGTCCAAGCACCCTCGAGACCAAGACAAGACCGAGTTCCAATGTGCTTGAATCCAAGATGAGACCAGGTTCTTTAAAAAGTGGTCTCGAGAGCAATCTTAAGACCAAAACCGAATACTACTACACTTATTTTGCAGAGGTGTGGACATGAGTCACGCTTAAGTCACTATTTTGATGACTTGAGACTTGATCAAATGGACTGAGACTTGGGACTCGTCTAGAACTTGAAGGTCAGTGACTCTTGACTTGACTTGGACTTTAAGGTCAGTGATTTGGACTTGAAGGTCAGTGATTTCCCCCCAAAAAATAAGTTGTGTAATTTTACATTTGTCAACCAAAACATGTCCCTCCTCACTTATCTGTGACCAGTAATTCGTTTTTAATGAGATCATTTATAAACATCAATTATCTAGAAATACAACATGTGCTTTTTGGTAGTTTGATTTGAAGAATTGAAAAGACTTCAAACTAAAAGCAGAGGAGTTGGGACTTGACTTGGACTTGCCTTTCTTTGACTTGAGACTTGGATTTGTCTCTCTTTGACTTAAGACTTGCCTTTCTTTGACTTGGGACTTGACCTGGACTTGCCTCTCTTTGACTTGGGACTTGACCTGGACTTGTGTCTCTTTGACTTTGGAACTTGACCTGGACTTGCCTCTCTTTGACTTAGGACTTGACTTGGACTTGTCTGTCTTTGATTTTGGACTTGACCTGGACTTGCCTCTCTTTGACTTTGGAATTGACCTGGACTTGCCTCTTTTTGACTTTGGACTTGACCTGTACTTGCCTTTCTTTGACTTGAGGCTGGATTTGTCTCTCTTTGACTTTGAACTTGACCTGGACTTGTCTTTCTTTGACTTAGGAATTGGATTTGTCTCTGCCTTTGTCTTTGACTTGGGACTTGACCTGGACTTGTCTCTCTTGACTTTGGACTTGACCTGGGCTTGAGGCGAAAGACTTGAGACTTGCAAAACAGTGACTTGATCCAACAAGTCTGTCTCGTGATTTGAAGCCACATAATTACACACACAATCTATTACAAACAGCATTATTATAAAACCTATGTCTTCTCCCTTTAACATTCACCACTGGAAACTTCACAAGCCACATCTCTGAAAATAGACTTTTAGTTAATGATGAATGACTGCTGGCTTGTTGTCGAGGTTATATCTGGAGGTTAGAACATTTCCTTACGCAACAAAGCCATTAAACGTCACACCGCTAACGACAAAGGCATAAACCTCATTATATTTCGAAACAGAAACGTGTCCGTTATCGTCTACAATCTGAACCGTACCACTGCAGTGTGAGAGCGGGGAGACAGACAGTGCATATGCCATCCCAATTATGAGATTAGTCTTTCATCTGCTCCTCCCTCTCAGCTGTGCAAAGAGGCTCTGCTCCCGCCATTGTCCGGCTTCTGCAACACTCTGGAATTCCACAATCTCGCATTTTAACCACTCACGCGTCCCAAACACCAGACCACGCACAGAAATGCATTGTTGCCGTGCCAATAGGGGCGGATCTCATACTCTGTGGATTCTATATTCATCCTAATTGTACAAATCTGCAGCATTTTGTTTTTTACATTTACATACATTCTGCATGGCTGTGGTTACTGTGTCCTACTTATTTGACGTTTTTGAAATATTTAACGCCTCGCCGGGTCTGGTGCGCCGGTGATGTGTTGCTATGGTTACGTATACGGTGAGGCCGGGCGCTTTGTCGGAGGGATATAGCGGATCGGTTTGGCGTACTGTAAGGGCCAGATAACTGCTGCGTTGTGTGAGCAGAATGGTAAAAAGGACAGCGCCAGCAGAAGCGGAATAAAAGGGGGTTTGGAGCAGACAAGAGGGGATCCTGAGGGACGGCGCTAATGCAGGAAGTGTGGATTAACTGGCCCCATTTGTTGTCATAGTTCATAATCCGATAATGGACACTTTATAGGGCTGTTGGGTCGTTGTGAATAGCTGCATGTGTGTTTAGGTGTTGAGTCATGCAGTGTAGTGAAACATGTGGTAATTGTGTATGTGTTTTGTTTATAATATCATTAATATGTAAAATTAATGATACAATTATTAACTACATTCCCTCAACATTAGTTCACTCAAAGTTGTATTTGAATCGATTCATGTTTGTTTGAGTAATCTTGTATCTGATCTACATTAGGCCCCCTTCAGACTATTTTGATGAAAATTGCTTCAGCATTAGAGAAGAAATTGTCCAAACCCAAATATAGGCTACCAAATCTAGTCTCTTTCAGGCCAGGCTGCTGATACCAGATATACTACTCCTTATATTTATGTTCAAGCAGACTTTGAAGTTGATGTGTTTTGTGCAGAGCTTGTTCTCTTTTATTACTAGAGTCAATCAAGCAACAGAAACTTAGAAAAGACACAGCTTCGAGTCTAGCAAAGAGGTTAATTTTAATTTTCCAATGTACAAAATCTCTTGTTGAAAATCAAGGATGTAGTAGAGAATCTTTATTATCAATTGGTTCCCCTCACACTCAAATTAATATTATTTAGATGCATTTTATATGTTGTAATGCAAAAATGAATAGGTCTTTTTACTAATAGAAATAACTTTTTAGTTATTTCATGACAATACACAATGGGCCTCATCCATGACATATTCTTACAAACAAATTTGTTCTTAAGGGCTTTATACAAACATTTTTGGCATTTACAAAGTTTGTTCTTAATGGAAAATGTTCGTTTGTAAGAACAAATCCTAAGAACACTAAGGAGCAAAAAATCTGCTGTTTCTGAATTTTATTTCTTATATAATACATAAAAAATTGTAATTCCTAACTGATTGTAGGTTTTGTGTTTTTATAATAACAAAATAATTTCAGAAACAAAAAAGTCATCAATTATGCTAAAAAGACTCCTTTTATAGGGTGGTTCCCAAAGTGGGGTGTCACGAAGCAAAATTTGGGGTCGCGAGATGATTTCAAGATGTAATTTTACAAATATGACTTGGTTTTTAATTTGTTTTAATAGCTTTAGCATCAAGTTTGACTGGGAATTGGTCATATAAAGCAGTAATATTACAAAAGTAATGCATTTGAGCCCAATTTGAATGGTTTTCCACCTTAAAATTTCTAAATTTCTTCCATTTTATTCTGCTGTGGGGGTTGTGAGTTGGTTACATCAATATTTTGTGGGTCCCAGTCTGTAAAGTTTGGGAACCACTGCTTTAATAACCTGCAGCAGCCTGTCCCAGCCTCAGAGCCTCTGTGTTCTGACCCCCACAGGACTCAGGACCCGTCAGCCCCCAGGACCAGAGTGCAATAAGAACACTTTCATGAATGATGCCCAATGTTTTAATAGCTGCAAAACTGGTTCTTCCATCATCTTGCTTTACGATACCATTAGATCCGAGAATGTGAACACAACCTAATATATAAAATTGTAAACCTCTACTTGCAGTTTTAAGCTCATACTTTCACACACTCATGCTTTAAAACTAACTGTATTAACCGAAACAACCCTATACTACTACAGACTTCCATCTCTTAATAGTTCCTCTCTTTCTTTTGTGCTGCAGGAAAGTCCCAGGATGGCAGTATCTCAGAGGTGGAGGAGCTGCCCGTCCCTCAGAACATCAAGATCAGCAACATCACCTGCGACTCCTTCAAAATCTGCTGGGACATGGAGGCGCGCAGCAAAGAGCGCATCACTCACTACTTCATCGACCTCAACAAGAAGGAGAACAAGAACTCAACAAGTTCAAACACAAGGTACTGGCTGCTCCTGTGAGTCAGCAATGTGCCATTCAACAAAGTCTGGAGGGTCAAGATGTGTTAGTGTGAGAGAGAATTCAGAAAGAAAACAGACAGAGATTTGTGTAACTTACGTATCATGACGCAGGGTCTATGGTCTAGTTTCACAATAAGGAGATCGTAGTTCGAATGCCAGGTTGATTCCAAACTACATCTCTTGATCTCTCTGAGTGGAGTTTGCATGTTCTCCGGCTTCCTCTCTCACATCCAAAAACATGCATACTGTATATTGTCCAATTGGCATCACTGTAAAGAGAGAGAGAGAGAGGTTTATCAAGCATGTGCAAATTAGGAGAGCATTTGTGACTCACACCGACACTATAGATGCACAATTAGAGGTGGTGCATATGGAGGATCTGTTATGTACATCTGTAAATAGTCAATTGAGTGCAAAGGACACCGTGTAACTTTCTGGAGTTTAAATGTCAACAACTCAGTAGAAATAGGAGCCAAATCGATCAGTCAGAGTTGGTCGAGGGCCACATTTTAAAATATAGGTCCCTCTGTGTTAAACTCAAATATGGCAATAGAGCTGTATAAAGCTAATATAACACATTTACTGTATATCCAGAAATATATTGTGTCACATTACATTATATTGCACATAATTTCATTGCAAGAAAACTTTGGACAGATTGTATGCTTTTTGTTGCATTTCAGTGGATATTACATTTTAATAGTCACATCTTAGCTGTCACATCTATGTTTGCATGAAAAAAAAAAAAAAAGCCAAATAATAGTGCATTTTGTGTGCATGCAAGCTTGCTCATAGTATTACACATTTTTATTTAGTGCCACAAACACATCTAACCTAGAAAAACATGCTTTTATTCAAGTTTGTTTTTTGGACAAAAAGTTACACGGTGTACCTTTAAGCGCCAGGATAATTCTGCACCAAACCGTTTCAAGCTCTCCTTCTTCAGACTTCATATTTTCTGTTTTTGATAAGATTCAGAAGCTTGAAAAATACCAAAGTCAACTCTGTTCCTGTTTTTTTATAAAATAAAACAGAGAAATATCAGTTTGGATTCACCAAGTGAAAGTTTAAGATTTTATATATTCAACTGATAAACTCTGGCGCCTAAAGGGTTAATAGTTTTGGTTTGATTGCTCTGAAGTCCTGCACACACACCTAAACAGACTGTGGAGGCTCTGCAGAGGCTAAAAACAAACATGGCAGTAATAAAGTGGAAAGTGGAAGGAAAACTCAACTACTGTGTATAGCTAAAAGCCACCAGACATTTTAGGTACAGTACATTGTTTATTATACTGTTATTGCAAATGTGTTTTAAATATTGTGATAAAAATTTTATATTTTGACCTACGCTGCACAAACTGTTTGAGAAACACTGGACTATCTATGCATGAGAAACTTGCATTATATTATAATGGCTATGTATTATATGTGTGTTTGTGAGAGCAAGGTACAGGTTAGAAAGGTTTAAATACCTTCTTCCTTTTCACATTTGAATATTAAGCACTCCTAAACAAATGTAAGTCTATAAAATGTGACGCATGATGCCGTTTGTTTTTTATAGCAGGTGTGTCTGCACTTTTACAAAATAAGGCAGTTGTCCTTCTGTTGTTCTCCTGAGCTGCTTTTCATTGACAACAAACCATTGTGGCCACATTGTCAAACTACAAAGCATTACATTTTCACCACTTTTTCCATCTCTACCTTTTACAATCACCATAGTAACTACACAACTCTTCTTTCCCTCCTTCTCTCTGTAAGTGAATAGAGTTCTTATTTCATCAGCCTCTCGGTGCTCCTCAGTGGCTTCATCCCTTATTACAGGTGACCTCTCACTCTGCCTAGCAACCGTCTCCAGCGCACAGCCAAATCAGAGGCTTCTGCTCGTGTGAGTGCAGCCAAAGCCCTCTGAGACTCCACAGGGCTGTTGGGACCGGCACAATGCAGTCACCAAGGACACTCTGCAGACCGGATGAGTGGAGTCGTTTCACGCTCTCTCACTCAAGTGCACCGTGGTTGTGAGAAAGACACTTCAAATAGGTTCAGTTTACGTGATATCACAGCATTCGACAGGTCAATGTTGTTTCATTCAGGTGGAGGGCAGGTAACATGAATATTGTTTGAATGTAGTTTGTTGTTGTAATGCAAAAGGTTACCTGCTTTACTTTCCTCTGCAAAATACAATATAAAAACTGCCTTTTGGCCTCCTTTTGGGCTTAACACTGCCTTGAATTCTCGACTATTAGAGTTAAGTATTTAGGACAATGTACAATTACATTAAGCACAATAGCAGAGATAGTTGTACCAGGTTATTTTCCGTCTGGACACCTGGGCGCTATTGGACTTGTTTTTAATGCTCGGGGAAACCGGTAGAAACCTACACAGACATAAGCAGAACAGGCAAACTCCACATAGATTTGAGGCCAGAGTACTGTGGTGTAGTACTCTGACCATGTGGTTTTGGCCTCATGTTTTATTTTCTCTGTTGTCATGGCCATGGTTTGTGAACTGTCAAAGCCTGATCCAGTCAGATCTCAGAGGCTAAGCAGGTTAGGCCTGGGCAGTACTTGGACGGAGGAACCTCAGGTGCCACAGTGGGACGACACAAGTAGAAATTGTCATTGCGTCCTTTGGCAAGACACTTCACCCACATGGCCTAGTTTAGATCTGGTGTGAGTGTGAATGGTTGGTAGTGGTCAGAGGCTGAATGTCCTGAAAATGATATAAGTGTAGGAAAAAAAGTGAATGAATAATTCATGAAGTGTCTTTGGGCGTCATGTAAAGCTTTTATCAATCCAGTGCGATACTATTAATTTTTATGGCAACACATGCAGTCTTAAGCTAGTTTGTTTGCTAATGCCATTTGGAGATTTGGGACGTTTTTACTGTCGTATAAAAAATAGTTCACTCATCAAACAAATTAAAAACAACTTTTATGGATAAAAGGTAAATGATTTGAACTGTGTGTGATTCTGTCTGTGAGAAATGTGAGCAAAATACAAGTGTCTTTCTACTTTTCTACATGGGATGTTCTCTTTTTACATTTACATGAGTTTGTCAGATACTTAGTGGTAGATATTTAGTGGTAGTTGTGGTTGTATATATCTATTATCAGTCTGTAGCAGCATTTTCCTATTTGTGTTTTGAGTCTTCCAGGAGTCAACATGCTGATGTCATGTGCATAACCTCTATCTTCTCTCACACAAGTGCATCATTGAAATTGTCTTTATTGTGAAGAGCCAGAGGAGAAAAGGCGTGAGGGTGATCGTGTGGAGACGGTCAGTCTGAGGGAAGCTCTCAGATGAGGTCATGTGATCTCTAACATCATCACTCACAGAAAAGGTCTTGTGCTCCTGGAGAGATGGGATCAGGTTCAAGTAATAACTACGCTAGGGCATCTGAGTCATGAACAAATAAAACTCATCAGGATGAAAGACCTGGGAGAGTTCTGGGATATTTGGGGACTCTTGTTTACATTTGGAAATGTTGATAATTTAAAATAGACATTCATTTGTTTTTGAGGGACACAGCTGATGAAGAGGAAGAAAAGATGATTTAAGCTAACAGTGTGGAACTTCTCTTGTAGTGTACTCACAGACTGTAAGAAAAATGTATTACAAGTTTGTCATAAAGCTAAATATAACACTGTATGTGGAAAATTGGCCAAAATTGCAACACTTAAAAATGGACAGAACCAAGTTTAAATGTATTGACTCATTTTGTTGACATATTTGATAGATACAGAATGTTTTTACAAAGAGTATATGGAACATTCAATTTTGATTTTGACAAATTGTATCAGTGTTGGTAAAAACTCACTACAAAAGTAACTAATTACTGTATTATAATTGTCTTTTCAGTAACTAAGTAGTGCAACTCATTACTTAAAAAATATTGACAATATATTACGAGTTACAAACTGAGTAACTCAAGTTACTTTTATATGAATATTTGCTTTTATATTCTATTGAATGGGACACTAAAATGGCTTAAAGGTGAATAAATATTATGAGGAAAATGTGTTGTGTTCCATAAATGAATCAGTAATCAAGTGTAAATGTGACAGGATTAGTGTTGTACAATGTTTTAACAAATGTGAGATTAGCTCAAAGTAACTCACAGCAGTGTAACATTTTTGAGACGGTATATTGTAAAACAAATGTTTTACATTTTTCTCCCTGTAACTAGAATATATAATGTATTACAGTTTCACAGTAACTTACCCAACACTGATTTTCATCCAGAGGACATTTTTTTCCTGCAGAGACAATAAACTTTACTTTAACCATAAAAAACCTGAGAAAGCCTGTAATAATGTGTGTTTTGAAGCTGAAATCTTACATTTAATTAAGGTGAAAATTACACTGAGAGAGTCATCAAGCTGCTTTAATAGAGCTTTTCTAAGTATTCATTGCTTTTCATTTACGATGTATTTACACAAGAAGATGTGTGCAGTATATTATTCTATTTTGTAGTGGTATACAGCGTTTTACAAATTTCCAAACAAACCAGAATAAACATGTGATTCCAGAAATACATGTCTATTCTTGAAATGAAACTTCTTGACATCACAGGTTACACCACATTTTTCAGGAAGACATATTGAACATAGTTATATTTAGAGTTCACATTTTGTTAAGTGATATTTAACTGGAAACTGTGGCTTTGCATTTTAGCACTTTTTGACGACACATGTGGAGCGACTTTGTTTAAAAACTCAAATTACTTCCTGTAATTTTCAACTTTTATCTGTTAATTTCTTGATAAATTTCAACTTAACTCCTATGAAACTACACTCAACCACAAGGACTATCACTCCAAACTAAATCAAAATTAGAAAAATGTGATTAATTTGCCATTTTGTCTGTAACACATAGCATGTCTCTGTTTTCCCAGGACGTCCCGACCAAACTGGTGGCCAAAGCCGTGCCCCTGCCCATGACGGTGAGGGGCCACTGGTTCCTGAGTCCGCGCACAGAGTACACCGTGGCCGTCCAGACCGCGTCCAAACAGACGGACGGGGACTACGCCGTGTCCGAGTGGAGCGAGATCATCGAGTTCTGCACCGCTGGTAACGTCGCCTCACACCTCCAGAGCTAATTTAGATTCTGAGCAGGGAGATTGATTGAGATGAAGGGAATGAAGAGGAGGAGGAGAGGAAAACAAGGGATTATAGGAGAGATGCAAGGTCAGTAGGTGAGACTGTAGAGGCGACCGGCTTTAGAGGGGGAGGGGAGGCTGATACATGCAGAGGGGGTTGAATGATGATTAGGTACAATACTGAATGCATTTGTTAACCCTGTAAACGCCAAAGCAGCAGCTCTGCACCAAGTCAGTCCAGGCTCTTTGTCTGTAGACTCAAGGTTCTTTGTATCATAATGTGTACCATTTAAAAAACATTTTTACATAAATAAATGTGATTTGTGTGATCGAGGCGGAACTATTGTTCACATGCGGCATGTTTCTACACGGACACTGTTAGCGATGTGTGCTAGCTTATATTGTTGGGTTTTAAAAACTTCTTCCTGGGCTATTATTCATCTCAGGTTCCTCACTACTTCTTTATGCTGCGTGAATACTTCTGATGGATTTAAATAACTCCGCGCTTGTAAATACTTCACATCACAATACAGCACAACACATCAGTCTGAACATGTCTGCAGAGTTTATTAGCCACTGGTTTTTCAAAATTCTAAACAATCAATATCTGCATCGACCATTAAAAAAACAACATTGGTCAAACTCTAGTTAGCACTAAATCTTATATATTTTACAAGATGCATGAAACTTGATAGGAGTAATCTCTGACTTCTAATTTAGTGCAAATTTAAGTACTTTTAATCTCATACTTTCACACGAGAAAGATATGGCAACGACATGGCGTGAATGGAAATAGGACGAGCAGCTGATAAAAAGGTAATAAGAGCGAAACGGCTTTGAAATTTTCAGCTGATCTGGATTCCCCCTGAGAGTTCATTATAGCGCTGCTGCACAGTCATGATGAGGTCTTTTAAGGATGCTCTCACTGCCTTTAATGGCTCTTACAAAGCCTGAGTAACCCAACGATCACAGGATGATGTCACAATATCACATTTTACTGTCACCGTTTATGGCCAGACAAAATTCACAATTATTCACAATTACTATTTCTTCCAGTTTGTGACCATAAAACCAAACTTTGTGAATGAAAAAATCTTAAGGTGACAAAAATATATATATTTTTTTTTAGTCAGTTGAAGGTCCAAAGGTTGGGCGAGAGGCAGTGTTTCTTAGTAACATATTAACAATTTGCCATTAAACATCTAGCCAGGTGTGCCCCAACTTTTCTGGGCCAAATGTATTTTTTGTTTTTTGTCAGATCAAATATCCGAAGGGAAATCATACCAAGGGCCGCACCTAATTAGTTTTGCATTTAAAAGTTTATTTGAAAAGAATTAATGATTACAAGACATTTGATCATCAATTCTTTTCAAATAAGCCTGATTTGGTGTCCCTTCACAGTTTTTTCAACACAAATAAAAAAAAACAAACTCAGCCACCTTTGAGAGCCAAAGTTAGACCCCTGGAGGGCCAACATTGGCCCTGGGCTCCACTTTAAGCACCACTGATCTAAAGAATTTCACTACGTTCCAATTTTGCCATTTGCATTATAAAATTACATTTAAACAATCTTCATCTTAGCTTCTCTCCACCTGACTGAAATGACACTAGCCTCTTGCTGCGGCAAACCACAACAGGGCTCACTTTTTAATATTACAAAATGTTTTTATCTGGTATATTAATTATCTACACCAAATATTAACAGTGTTTTGTTACTGGCTAGCCTCTGTAAGTTTTTAGCTCTGTTAGAATGTTGTTACTTCATTGAATACATCCCTGGAGTTTTGTTTTAGTTCATTCACTTGTCTAGTCTACCTAACCTTCCAAGCTCTTAATGCTTTGTTCCACTTTGTGATGTAATTGTGTAATAGCTTTGCCCTTAGCAGTTGTTCTAGGCTCAATGCCTTGAGTCATGATCTTTTTTGTAAAAGTTTAGTTGAACGTTTTGTTCAGTTGAGGTCTCCAATATTTTCACTTGCACATCGAGGTGAATATGTTTATTTGAGGTTTACCTCCTGTACACTGACTGTGTTGCAAGTTCGGTTCGGGAAACATGGGAGTTTCTTGTGAAGTGCCTTGTTCGCCAGCTCCAGCCCACTGCAATCCATATTTCCCCACAGCCAAGCGGATTCACGTAGATTTCCCCAAGAATGCTTGTATTATGACTTGAAATTCGCATCGGACTGCTGCGATCTCTAGGAGAAATAGACTCTCTATGGATTCTTTCAGCACACTTGCACTGCTCTGAGGTCTGTGTACAAGGGCACTTTGGTTTGTAGCATTTTCTCACACGAATCCCGACTCGTCTTAAACTGGCACTCAGTGAACAGCAGGGGTTAAACAATAAGCTGTAGAATTCAAAATCGAATCCAAAATATCCAAATCATTCTAGTGAAGTTGGATGGAGCACTTCCTGTGTTGCTACTTGATCACATCAAAATGTAGAACAGAGTGTTTTTAGTCCGAGAGAAAAAAAGTAGCCTAAACATACAGAATTGTGAAGGAGTTGAGCATTTGTGAAGGAACACAATGAATGAGAAAATGACAGAATTCTCACAGGCCTATAATGACTACTTTTTGTCATTGAAACATATTCAACTAAACTCTGTTGTTGTTTTGTATTGTTTGTTCCACTAATATGTTGTTAGACTGCTGAAATCCACCAGAATGCTGGAATATATCATTTGGTTCAAATCCCCCCCCCCCCCCCCCCCCCAGTTATGTCTGTCCCCCCAGACACACACACTTCTCATTTTGGCCTGTTTTGCTGCCATAAATGTGGCAAAATGATCTAAAAATGCAGAAGTAGATGTGATTACATAAATTCCTCATTGGGAACGTTCTGGAAAACATTTTTGAGCTATAACTGGGAACCCAAATGACAACATAACACAGATAAAATATTAGCAGGATAATATTGCTTCTAAAATGGTCATAATTACAGATTTTATTCACTGTTTTTCTATAGATGAGTCAAACAGAGCCAAGCGCTTTCAAATATAGGCTAAATCCAATGTTTAGTAGTGGGATGGCAGATGGTCGTGTTGGCATTTTGACAGCTGGACTCTCCGACGTGTGTTACTGAAAAGGACCCTCACTCAAAGCGTAGCGGTGTAGTGTATTTATGTGTACAAGCAGATAAAATATAGACTTGTGATCTCGCGGTAACAGCCTTAAGTAAAACTGCGAGTGTGGATTTCCAGCGTTAATAGAATTCTCTGCCAACGTGGAAGTCATTGTGTAAGCTTACATTTTATCGTATTTGTGTTATATAACATTATTTAAACCTGTTCTTTTGCAGACTATTCCACGGTGCATCTAAACCAGCTTATGGAGAAAGCCGAGGTCATCGCCGGACGCATGCTGCCCTTCTCCGTCTTCTACAGAAACCAGAACAAAGATTATTTCGACCACTGCAGGTACATACTATTATGTATTTGATTGTATTCCTAAGAACAGGAAGCGTTTAAATTGAGAAAGCTTATTGAATGTGACACGAAATGTGAAGTGAGGCAAAATACTGTAATAGCAATTTGATTAAAGGGCTTTATCAATCAAAATGGTCCCATACCCTTGTTAGATTAAATATCAGCTGTAAATGCAAATAAAAAACTCAAATGTTGTCTTCATCTTCCAGCAGAAAACACAGTCTTTCATTATGTGTTTATCTGAAGGTCAAAAACTGACCTTAAAGTTGGTCTGTTGTTTAAAGTTGTGTTTCGAGCATTTCTCAGGGAGGTACTTGGAACGGCTTCAGACTTTTGAATGAGTGAAAATTTGAGACATAGACATCACTAAAACAAGAAAATGAAACAGCAAAAATTAACTTTGTGTCACTAGAAAATATCAGGGCTGGGACAATACACTTTAGTCATGATACAAGAGGCTCATTGCAATACATATTATGATACACGATATTGTGACTCGATAATAATTAAGTAAGGCAATATTTTTACAACATGAAAAAAATTCAAAGGTGAAGCTCATTCAAATGTATTTACATACAAACAAATGCCTGGGTTGTAATACAAAATGTGTTTCCTTTTCCATGGATCCACTTTGGTGCTGATTGGTTCTGAAAAGTTTGCAGCTGACACAGTAGTCGTGTTCAAGATGGTCAAGGCGGTGCAGTCGGCTCGAGCCGGTAAGGGGGGTCGGGTCTGACCGCCTTGACCATCTTGAACACGACTAGTCCTGATGTGAACAGCAGCTGTGACTGTGACATAAGTAAATATAACAGAGCCTAAAGTTATTTAACTCTGCATTTTATTCTTACAATAAAGTGTAAGTAAGTAATCTTTATTTGTATAGCGCATTTCACAGACAGAGTCATAAAGAGCTTTACAAAACACCTGGCGCCTCAACCTCCGACCACCACCAAGTGTTCCCTAACCTGCATGTGCTGCGATACAATACGATACAGCAAATATATCACAAAATATTACAAAATGATCTATTGTCCCGCCCCAGAAAAAAATAGTATTTATATGATGCAGTAATGCTGCAAATTTCATAATTTTTTTCACAAACTACAAAACATTCTGTGTCGTAGATAAATACTTAATATTCATATAATTCTTATTAGTTTGTCAGGTTGCAGACAATGCTTAGTTGTTTTGTTAATTGAATTTGTAAACTTCCAAAAAAAAAAAAATTTAAATATGAACAGGAAACTTATTGGAAATTGCAAGTCAGAAAAAATTTGATTTGATATATTTCTCAATTGTGCAGTTAGAAAACTCCAAATTAGGAGAATCACTGGTCAAAGGAACAAAAAATGAATACAAACGTACTAGACAAATGCTTCTGTGCGCCAGTGTTTTGAAATTGGAGCTGTTTTTGCTGCTGCTGTTTGTGTTGTGGTTTCAGAAGTTTGGGTGTAAGTAAAACACTGTCCACTGTCTTTGTCTGAGCATACAGCATGACGTCATGTAGGTAAACATTTTGCTGAGTGCTTCTAACAGCCTCTGAGAGTCTGTGTTGAACTGCTCCATCGTGTGGCCTTCTGGAGGACTGTTCTCACTCCACTCGAGTGCTTTGACCTGTGGGGGAGGTGAATGTTGCCACTATGACAACAACACAGCATCAGTTTCATAACGCTGCTGAAGATTAGACTTTATTGCTCATTAGTTTATTGTTTCCTCAAGAGGAACATCCCACTGCCTCAAGGTTTCCTTCATTCAATTGTTTCCTGTTAATGTCGTCTTAATTCAATTTGTCCTCTGAGGTTGACTTCAATTGTTTATATTACAAGGCAACTGAATTGGCTTTACAATAGAAGTCTTCTTGTGTGGCTGAGTTTAAGTGTGTGTATGCAGCTTTGTGTTCTGTAAATACTTCTCCAGCCAAAGCATTCATCATGTATATATTGGGGGTATTCCATGAAAGTGGCTTAACAAGTCTAGGCTTATCCTAAAATCTTGAGCTGAAACTAGCTTCATCTCCAACTTAAGCCTCAAGTGGTTCCATGAAAGATCTAAGCCTGGGTCTGAGCAACGCTAATTCAAGCTTGAAGATTAATCTGAGCTCTGAGCGCGCTCCCGCTGAATGTGACGAGGCCAGATCAATGGAGCAAAGACATCACTGAGAATGAGAGAGAAAAACAATTATTTTACATGATTTGACTGAAACACGAGAGGAGCCAAAGTGCCCACGGACTATAGTTTGATTTGCATCGCAAAAGTTTTCAGTTTATACTGGTTTATTCTGATGCGGGGAGCGAGAGGCAGCCCCTCCCACTGCCCGGAGAAAGACGAGGCGGATTTATCATCGTATTTGTGAGTAGTAGGTTTATCGTTTTCTAATGCAATGTACATTTTTTCACTCCGCATGTGGGACTAGTCCCGCTGCGTAAAGTTGTCACAAAGTTGTAGCGTAACCTGAGCGTAAGTCTTCACAACCAGAACTAACCAATCAGAGCAGAGGATGTGTGGATGTGGTGTGAGAAGAGACGAGGGAAAGAAGTGCGATGAAGCGCTTCTGTGCACAAAAGCAGCAACATGACTCCACGGCTTGCTCTCACACTTTAGTCCTGCTTTCATTGCTTCATCCTTTAGAGAAATAGCTGCATGTCTGTGGGAGATCTTACGTAGTTTAGATTCACATAGGAGTGGCCTACAAGTTAAATTTCCAGTTAAATATGTGGCTTTTTGTGCAGCCAATGTGACGTTTGCTCTTACAAACGCGTCTCTCCACAGCGAGAGCGGCTCTAAAAGGATGAAAAGAAACGGTCAGAGCGGCTCTTTGTGCCAATGTCAAGTAAAAAAAAGTGAATAAAAAGTGACTTTATAAGTTGTGTTGTGACAGACAGAGAGATTTCACACAGTTGTGAAAGTGTGTGAGGATAAACATGTGATTTAAGACGTTTTTTGAGACAAAGCTAAAATAATCTTGACTGTTAGCCTGGTCCCGACCAGGTTTATGTCTGCGTACTTGTTACTGCGGCAACTCAGCGTCACCTCTGGTTAGCCGCGTTAGTGGAACGGAAATGAAGATTTCATAAGCCTAGATTGGCCAAATAAGCCAGGCTTTGGCTTTAGCTCGCTTCATGGAATACCCCCATTCTTTCTTCATTGTGTTGTGTAATTGTTGTGACAGAAGAGTTGAAAACAAGTGTGTTTTGTTTCAGAGAAGCGCAGGAGAACCGCATGCTCCCATCAGTGAAGGACAACAGTGGCAGTCACGGCTCGCCCATCAGTGGGAAGCTGGAGGGCATCTTCTTCTGCTGTAACACAGAGTTCAACACGGGCAAACCGCCCCAGGACTCCCCCTACGGGCGACAGCGCTTTGAAGTGCAAGCAGACGCACTGTTCAACTCAGACACGAGTCTGTACTTTGGGGACCTCTACTGCATGTACACAGCCTACCACTACGTCATCCTGGTCCTGGCACCCAAAGGCTCTCGAGGGGACGACTTCTGTAAAGAGAGGCTTCCTGCTCTGGATATCACCAACAACCGCTTCCTGACGTGCAAACAGAGCGAGGCGGGAGACGGCCGGCTGGTGTTCCACCACGCTCAGGATGTCATCCTGGAGGTCATCTTCACCGAACCTGTGGACCTGTCGCTGGGAAAGGTGGCAGAGATCAGCGGGCACCAGCTCATGAGCCTGTCCACAGTAAACGCCAAGAAGGATCCCAGCTGCAAGACGTGCAACATCAGTGTGGGCCGCTAAGAAAAGCAACAGAAGCAGAGACGGAGCAGATGCAACTGGCCCAAGGACACAAACTGTAAAAGCAGAACAATGCATGAAGCAGCAGATCTCGTAGGAGCCCAGACATATTGGACTTCATCCCCAGAGGAATAACACTCAAACTGGCAAAAAGATGGCCCCAAACAAAACACCACCGCAAGCCAACTCTCAGTAAATGCATTTATGAGACCACAAAGCATAAAAGAAACCCTGGATCCTCAAAGTGTGTATCCAACCCTTTAAACATGATAACTAACAGCCGCTGCTTCTGCCTCGTCCACAATTTGGTTTAAAACACTTGCTCACTTCTTTGTTAATGATCAACCATTTAGTTTTCATTTTTCATGAATTATAACAGTCGAGTTGACCTGTTGAAGTCTAATTTGGACATCCACTTTGGGACTGCAGCGTCAGTCATTTTATTTCATACCAAAGGTGTTAAAAGATTTGGAAAAGATGTGCAGCCTGGTAATTATGTACTGACGTCTGATGACAAATGTGACCTATTCATGGATTTGTTGACCTTTAAGCATGACGCAGTTCTGTTCCCGCATGACAAAGGCTGTCAGGACTTCTGCCACGCATTTATTTTTCTGCTGTAAACTGAGAAAGTAGAACCATATACTGTGTTTAGCAGAATAAATGTGAAAAAATATTTATTTTTTATCAATATATATAGATAAATATATATACAAAGAAAAAAATATATAAACCAGAAGTGCACAATGTCATTTAAAAGGAAGTGATCAGGACTAAACACATTATAGTCAGTTTAGCTTGGACTTGACATGCTAATGCTAATGTTCACAATAACGTGAGCATTAACGAGGAATATTCACAGAGCATAGCAGTTATACAAATTCTTAACGCATATCATAGCACAACAGAAGACTAAACTACTAACTGACATGCACAATGCCACTGGATTGTCTCCTTTATCATACAAACAGAGATTCTTGCCACAAAAGCACTTATTCAAATGCAGTTTCCACTTATTATTTCCTGGATAAAAAATGCAAAGTGCCATAATATAAGAACCATAGTGAAAGAGTAGTTAAAGGTAGTGTTTATCACTTGGGTAGAGTTAGATTCATCTCAGACACTGCTGTGCTACGACACTTGCTACAGGCAGTCACAGGCCGGGTCATGGAGGATGTATATGTATGTCTGGGACTAAAGCTCATCACTTCTCATCCATCATTCTTCTTTTCTATTAAAGTGCGTTGAAGCATGGCATGAAAATACTGGACTGTGTAGATTTGAGTCCCACTGTGAGAAACTCAGCTGCTGGTTGAGTCGTGGTGTTTACTGAGCAGGGCCTCCAGGAGGCGCAGCTTTGCTTTGAGGTTCTTGTACTGGCAGTACTCCTCTGCCATGGGTCCTCGGTCCTCCTTTTGACAAGCCCTGTCCAAACAAGAGGAACATTAGAGTCAAAAGAACTGGCCACAGCTTCCACAAACAATGGGTAGTCCCTCCTTTGTTGCCTTACTCAGATAGCTTTTACAATGTGTTGTAGTTTGGAGGACTAACATGACGAGTACAAAGAAAGTGTACAGTTCAGATCGACTTCTGTCTTTTTCCTGAGCTCTCTGCTTCATTAATGTCAAGTGCGTGTGTATTACACTGATGTATCATTACAATGGGTTACAATGAGTTTTTGTGGATGTCTTTTGTTTTTCACATGGCATTGTTGCAAACCAAATGTTTCAAGGTTTAATAAAAGAGACAATAAACTTTGAAAGAGATGGGACACAGTCGTCATATGTGTTTTGTACGTACGACATTATTACCTGCCGGTCTGTGAGTAAAAGTGGTCCTCAAACTCGCGCAGTGCATTGTGCAAGCGCCGCTTCTCAGATCGAGCTGTCCTCAGGTGGTCCAGCAGCTCGGGCCTACACAGGTATGCACAAAGAAAGAAGACGTACAAAATAAACAATTAGTTATGGACATGAGTTAAAAACAAAAAGAATCAGGACAAATATTATTCCTCATCATTTAAGGCTGCAAAATCTGAAGCAAGGTCCAACTAGGTCCAAAGCAATAGCCACATATTTTTTGTCTGCTATGAAACCTTAAAAACATACTTTTACAGAAGCAAAATGAGACTGGGAGTGACCACTTAAGCACAGCCAATCAGAGGGCTGCATTTGGCCTTTACAGAGATATAAATTTGCTTTTTATTTTAATTTAGACAGTGCGTAGTGGTCTGATTTTAGTCATAAACTGCTTAGGCAATATACTTTTTGGTTTAAAAAAAAGTAAAGTACCCCACCTTTGATGATACATACATGAGACATTTTAAGACAGTGCTTACAAAGAATTTTAAACCAGCAAATTATTCCTTCAGTGACAACTAGGGATGTCAAGATTATTAGGTTAATCGATAATTGTGATTATTCCAAAAACAATTGAATCGTAAGAACAAAATAAAAATAATCGTAACACTTTTGGAAATAAATAATATGTATTACTACAGATAAAGACATTTTGTTTATATTTTTTTGCGATAGTAAAAGTGAAATTTGTGATTTTGTGACCTTGTTATGGCGGTCAAATCTGGCAGCCAAAAAACAAATACTGAGTTTGGCAATAAAAATACACTTAAAAAATAAATAAATATCAACCTGTCTCTGAATGTGGATATTTTAGAAGTAAAAATGTGCTTTTCAAAATATAGAAAAAACACCATTTTAGCAGCAAATCTGATTAAGATTGTTTCATTCATAAGATTTAATGTTAGACAGTGAGAAAGAAAAAGATTTGGTTGTGGTGATGGTAATCGTGAGTAATCAATAAATTGTGATATCTTGTATCACAATAATCACAATATTAAAATTTGATAATGTGACATCCCTAGCGACAAGACAAGATTTTTTATATCCCCTAGTAATAAATATGAATAATTTTAAACCCAGAACAGTCACGAGTTATCTTCATTGCATTGACAATCAGAAAAACACATACTATTATTGTACACACACGTAACGTTACCTGGAAGCTTCGTGGAGCGTTGCCATGGTGACGAGCTGAGGCTGATGGGCTTCGTCCAGAGGAGACACCAGCGGAGTTTCACACGTCTCCATTAATAAAGAAGACTTGTCCGAGGAGAAGGACTGAGGTTTGATCCAGTGAGGGAGCGGCCGTGGGCTGCAGGGTTTGGGGCTTTCCTCGTCTGAACCGTCCTCCTCATTCTGTCAGAAAACAAAATATAAACAGTCAGCATCAGAGGCCACGCCCACAAACGGACCTCCGTGGGTGAAACTTATCATCTATCATTGAGAGTGGATCAGAACAACAGTTTTGCTCAACAACTACAACAGCAAATGTGGGCTTAGAGAAATTAATTGTGTAAAATATAGATACGAGGACATGGAGATGAATAAAGTGATCCAACGGTCCAAACTTGTAATTATATCCAGCAATGCTAACTTTTTGTTTACTTTTCTGACATAACACCACATCAACAACCTTCATTTAAACTTGATTATGACTCGACTTGAACTAGTTGTGCTAAAAATAAGCCTAATAAGCCAGAAAACATCTAAAAGAGGTAAAAGGTTTAGCTTGGATTTCCAACATGATTCTCCCCTTCAGCTAGTGAAAAAATATTATAAAAAATAGGGAAAAATAAAATAGCCCAAAATACAGTGTTTAAATAAAAGCAATAAGAAAGATTTTTTTTAAAAGAGAAAATAAATGTAAAAATTAATAAAAATAAATATTTACATTTACTACGATAGAAAAAATGACAAGTAAAAATTAGAGATGAATTAATTATGATCTGTAATTAATTAATCAAATTAATCTATTTTTATTCACCTAAAAATTGCTGAGAAAAACATTCAACTCAAATTATTGTTGAAGATGGAAGCAAATGAAGACTTTAAAAAGTCTTTTGTTGTCAAGTTGTCAAGTTGAACAACTCTTATGTCACTTTAAACTCACATGTGGAAACAATGAAGTTAAAGATTTCAAAATAGATTAATGCTATTAAAAAAATTAACCTTGATTAATATGTCTGTAATTAATTAATCTCAATTAATGCACTAATTTGACACCCTAGTAAAAATATATTTACATGGTTTACAAATTAAAATGGTACGTGTTTGTGAATAAAAAAAATTTTATTTGTTTGATAATATTTTTTAAATTTATTTTGGTATTTAAATTTTATTTTTTATTTACATAAATTCCACATTTAATTTTTATTTATGTATTTATTCATTCATTTTTAATCTACAGTATTTGTATTATTTTATTAATTTTTCAAAATGTTTTATGTATTTATTTATAATTAAGTCATTTTTATGCTGCGTTCCAGGCAACTGGGAACTGGGATATTTCCCACTTGAAAGATACCAGTTCCCAGTTCAGAGCGTTCCAACATAATCAACTCGTATGTAAACATTATGGCTAATGCTAACGCTAAATAACCTGTATTCAATGTTTACATGTTTTTTGTGGCAGTTAAACCCTCATTATTTGTGGTGATTGTTGAAGTGGAACTTCCTCGACCAGGTCCCTGTTCACAAGTGATATTTATCTGTGGCATTCCAGCACATTTTTACAAGTGGGAAGTGGGAAATATACCAGCTTACAGCCCTAATCAAAAGGTGAAAAAAAAAAAAAAAAAGAATTAAGAAAACAGTCACTTGAACTGCTTGCTGTTTGTTGATGTAGCACCGAGAAACAGCCACACGAGGGCAGAAGAGACAAATAAATCTCTTCATTCTATCCACCTCAAACCAGAGAAGGTGAACTTACGATGGTTGTGATGACAGTTGAGGCAGAGGAGGAATTCTGCAGCTGTTTGACGACTCGGTATCGGTCGTAGAAAGGTTTCATCAGAGTCCGCTCTTGTCTGGTGCTCTTTACAGAAACATAATGTGAGTTACAACGTGTGCAGATGAGTTTTACCCAAGTTTAATCATCAGAAGTATTATTATTTCTTACCGGTCGCCCTGCAGACTTTCGTAGTACAGCAAACACTTCTGCAAACACGTCTTTTCCAGGGCAATTTGGAACTGAGACATCTCCTGCAACAATGTATAGATTAAATGAAGACAAATATATTAACCCTAGATTATGCAAGACAAAATACAATTTAGCAATTATTCACAGTTAGGATCACTATGACAACAGTGAAATCTTTCATTTTCTATTTCTATTGTTTAACACAGAGGTAGGCAATTATTTTTCCCTGAGGGCCAGATTAGAACCTGGATAAGGGCGTCGCAGTAATTGGTGTGACAAGTTAACATTATTGTAAGCACATTTTTGTAAAACAGGTTTTTTAATCTACTATTTTGACTATTTATTATAGTAAATATTAGGACCTCAAACAAAGACACATGCACTACAGCTAAATAATCAAATAAAAGACATATAAAAAGTATAACATTTTTTGGGCGGCTGAATTAAAACTGTCTAAGGTCTGCATCTGACCCCCGAGCCACAGTTTGTCCAGATCTGTTCTAACACAATACTACAAGTTTTGTGACCAGTTTCATTACAGGTGCTATGTAATTTCTGGGGGTGAAAAGTCAACTTCGCAATTTAATAGAAATAGGAAAATAAAATCATTCTTCAGAACATTCTTATTAGGAATGAACACGTTTCATGCCATAATTTGAGAAAATATAGCTAAAGGAGGCTCCTCTATGCCAAATAATAGTACATTTTGTGGCCCTGCAAACTCTCTCATACTAAAATTACACATTTGTATTATTTATGTAGTGTCACAAACACATCTAAACTAGAAAAACATGCTTTTACTCAAGTTTATTTTTGGCCAAAAAGTTACACGGTGCACCTTTAAATCAAGGGTTAGGGTTAATGGTTTTTATTTAGATATTTTAATATTGGCTCTAAAAATGAAACATTTCTTTAGATTGAATGACAAAAATTTTGCTTCTAATTGGAGCTCAACAGTAGAAGGTTGTCCTGATTCAGAAGTACGTGTGTCCTGATTCAGGTACAGTCGTCCCATATCACTCTATTTGGAAAAAAATCTAAAATTGAGAGTTTAAAGACATATTGCAGGATAGCCAGCTGTCAGTATTAAAACTTCATTTGTAACTTAAATTCGGACAAACGTCTTAATAACTAAATAAAGCTGCAGAAAGAGATTTTGAACACAAATGTTGGTCTTATCCTCATGACTCACCAGAGCCCAGGACTTTTTCAAGCTTTTATTATATATTTTTTCGATATCCCTAATGGGGTTTCTGATGGAACCTGCTCTTCCTTTCGCTCCACTGGTGACATTAAGGGATGAGCTGATTTTTTAGTAGTCTATCTCAATATCAATAATTTATCAATATTTGACCAATTATTTGTCCATACGAATGTGAATTTTTAAATCACAAATTACTTTTCTCTATAGTACAAAAAACATTTATTTATTTGGGCTATACATTTCTCTATAAACTCTGTTGCCTAAAGAAGTTATGTACAAACATTATTTTATTTGAAAAAAGTGGCAAAAAGTATGATAAAAACACCTGATGAAATGTGTTTCTTAACTTTTTGAGCTAAGTTTCCTCAGAGGTGCTTTTATTTGGTAATAAAATAAAATAGCTATTCTGTTGTCACGGCAACAGTGTTGTTTGCTAGCAGCAGTTGGAGATTTAAGACTAAAAAAGGAAAGAAAGTAATGAGTAAAATGTATGTGATCTAAAGTCAATGAGAAATGTGAGAGAAGCCTCTGTGTTCCTGTTGTTTTTCTGCTTTTCTGCCGCTGTTTACTGTTTTTCTTTTCTACATGTCACATACAAACTCAGTGTTCGGTATTAATTGTGATTGTTTGTATTTATTACCTGCCAGCTGTGTTTTCCTATTTTAGTTGGTTTTGATCCATTACAGGAGAAATTGCAATACTGTATGCTTTCATTGACTCTCACTCATTTTCTCCACTCACTGCTGACATATGATTTTCTACTCATTACTGCTCGTGTTCTGATGCTTTAACAAACCTTCAGGCTGTCGGCAGGTCCAGCTCTCTCCTCCTTTCCTTCAGTCTGTTGTGATGACATTGGCCGTCTCTCCACATTTGGTTTTGTGTTGTCGTTATTATTGAGCAGCTGCAGCTCCAGCCCTGCCAACGCTGACCCCCTGTGGTCGTGACCGGCTTTGCAGGACTGATGTAGTGGGTTTGCGTCTCCTTGTCCTTTTATAGACTGTTTCAGCTTGAGCTCTGGGAAAAAAACAACACACAGACATTAATTATTAGCAAGTAAAGCAGAAGTGGGACCGAGTAACTGTTTTGTAAGGCTAAATACAGAAAGTGTCGTGGCCTCAAGAGCGAGTCAGGTCACAAGTCAGTGCCCCACAAGTCCAAGTCGAGTTCAAGTCTTCTGCTTTTAATTTTAAGATAAAAAAAAGAAGTGAAGAGGTACATTTTTCAGGTTCATCATGTAAAAATACACAGTTTATTTAGAGAAGCATCAAGTCGTCTCAAGTCACAGCGCTCCAAGTAGCGTGGTCAAAAGTATTGAAAATCAGATATTATTAATTCAATTTCTACCAGTTGTTCGCGTTTGTATAGTCGTGGATGGCTGAAGCCTATCCCAGTGACTTTGGGCCTTAGGGGGGTGGGGACCTTGGACAGTGACCAACTAGTCGCAAGGTTAGAGACAGACAAATCATTCACTCTCTCATTCATTCACCAGGGGAAATTTACAGTGATGACCAAATAACCTAAACATGTTTATGGAGGTGGGATGAAGCCGGAGTACCTGGAGTGAATCCACCTACACGGAGAGAACATGCAAACTCCACCAGAGACATGATGAGATGTTGATTTGGCTCAAACTGGAAGTTGAACCCACGATCACGAACCACTAACCACTCTGCTACCGGGTACCAGATTAGATCAAATTAATTGATAGAAAAACGAGTACTGAATCTCTTGACTCATTTAAACAAGTAGTGCTGTGTGATATGACGATACATATTGTGGGAATGATAGAAAAGTGTCTATCGTGCCATTTCTCTTTATAATTTCTATCGTCTCTAACCTTATTTGATCAATTATTACAGCAAATGTGATGTGTGTGGTATTAAATATGCTTTGTCACACGTGTTATAGCATAGCTTCAACAAAACCATAGTTATAGTCACTTTAGAGGAGTTTTGGCCCAATTTATGACATGGTTACTAGGCAACTACCAGCGTGATGTCACTGTTTATGAACAGGAAGTAATACTTTAATTCTATAAAATGGCTAACCTGGGATGAAATTTGTAAAATGTTTAATAAAATCTTAAATATAATATTTTTTTTTAACTATGTTTTAGTGAAATGAGTCGTTAAACTTGTCATCGGCCTTTTTTTTTGTGCTCAGCATTAAATTTAGACCAAATAAGCTTTTAAATTCAATGAAAACTATATATATTTGTAAATGGGCAAATTCTTTCATAGTTGGGATTTACTTTGACTTTACAGCATTTACATAATTGAAAAATATTTACATAGGCCTATTGTTTTAATACAATTATATTCAAAACACAGACAATACAACCACTCCTCGACTGCACTAAAAAGTGTCTTAATTTGTGACCGTTCAAAATAAAGAATTATGGTATATTTTGATATATATTATCGTGATATAAATTAATCTATATATCGGGATATAAGTTTCTTTTCCATATCACCCAGCACTCTAAGCATCAAGTATCAAGTATCGATACTTTAAAAAAAATTTATTGAATAGTAACATTAAAATATCAGAACATAAACACAACTCTTTTTCTATATTATTAATTGTTGAATCATCAACTGAATATCGAGTGCATTTCCTAGCATCTAAATTGAGTTCGAAATTTTAGTATCGCAACTAGCTTCAAGTCAAGTCCCAAGTCTTTGTATTTTATCAAATCTTAAGTCATCAAAACTGTGACTCAAGTCTGACTCAGTCCACACTTCTGATTAAACGTATTAGACACTGAATTGTTTATTTCAAAGTGATATTCAAAGTTGCATGAGTCGTACCTTTGAGCTGTTTGCGACATTTTATCAGCTCCTTCATGAGCCTGGCCACCTCTGGGTTCGCCGTCTTGTCATTATGAGCCGGCTGCAAATAGAGCAACAAGGTTATATTAGTTCAATGGCACAAGTACTTTCACTCTGTGTTTCCGTGTATGTGAATGTAAAAATATATGTATATATTATATAACTAAATAAATAAATCTCACAGGGAAAAAAAGATGAGTGAACTAGTTTCCTTGTTGTTTTGTCTTGTTTTTCAAAGACATCAGTGCGCTCTTTGAGATTTGATTGAGATTGAGGAACTAGACTAACGAGAAACATCTTTTGCTTTTCTGTTCTATTTACAGTATATGTTTATTTTAAATAGGAGTTGCTTGGTGCAGAGGTTCCCAAACTTTTCAGACCAGGATCAACCAACTCGCAACCCCAACCCCAAAAAAGTAATGTTTGTAATCATTTCAAGTTGGAAAATCAATAAAATTGGGTCAAAATGGATTAATTTTAGTCTTTTTTTTTTGCTTACATGACGAAAAATTCACTCAAACATGCTGCTTTTAGTAAAAAAAAAACTGAAGAAATACCAGGTCATATTTGCAAAACTACATCTTGAAATCATCTTATGACACAGATTTTGCTTTGCGATTCCCACATTGGGAACCACTGGCTTAATTTGTAAACTGGTTATTACAAAATTGTGAAAATTCACTTAATAAATGTTTGTTTGTTTTTGTTATTATTAAATATAGTTGCAGCTCTTACTAACTGATTTGGTTTAGATTGGGCAAATATGGCTCTTTTGTTGTTGAAGGCTGCAGACTCCTGCTTTAGTCTTCCAAAATTAGTCACAATAGATCACAAATCATTATTCTGATTTACATAGTTATTAATATTGCCATTTTTAAAAGTCTGAAAATTATTTTACATTAATTACCTGGTTGGGAAATAACAGTGCAAAATCCACTTTCCTTGGCTTTCAACCATGTCATAACAGTGTTCTCTCACACTTGGACAAAAACACAATAATCTCCTTTAAAGTGTAGCTACTTATGTCTCTTTGATGCACAAAATAAGTGTTAGCATTTCAATTAGCAAGATAAGGTTTATACGAAATGTAACAAGCCAGTATTAGACAATATCTGATGTCAGCGCCCTCACAAACCCCTCCTCAACATCTCATATTTTCAGTTTGCTCGGATCTCCTCAAATAACAAGCCGTGAGTCATGCAGTGGGTCATGCAGTGTATTTTCTGACACAAACAAGAAGAAAAGCCCAGAGCACTGAGGTCTGTGAGGTTCAGATCAGACGTGGTTTTTATAGCTCAGTATCTGCCAGTAACGACTGCAGAAATTATTATTATGTTTATTCAAAGTAGACTTTTTATTGTCCTGAAACAAGTAAGACCAACGGTAAGTATTGTGGTTAAATAATGGCCTATGTTATGAATGTTGATGAAAGTTAATCAAGATGTAGCTCATGTCATTATAATTTTACTAGATATGCAGCCATTGAAGAAAAATAGCCTTGGATTACACGAACTGCAGCAAGAAAGACATGTTACATCATATCTGCTGTAACAAAGTTAATTAAGAAGTGCTATGCCAAGAAAAGTGGGTGGAGCAGGTGTATTCATAGACACTTACAGTATTTTGTTCACCTTCTTTACAAATTTGAACTGATGACTATTGCTTGAAAAGTCTTTTAGATAGTTGCCTGTGATCCAGAGCCGAACTGCATTGAGTGGGTCTGGTCACCACGCCATCGACTGCGCTTCAGATCAACTCCACAACGTACGACCAATTTGATTAGGTTTTTTTGTGTGTGTGTGTGTGTGTGACTGATTGGTCGTCTGTCATTTAGACCAAAATCTAACGTCACTCACCTCACAAGCCCGGATTACTCTGAAAGGATGGAACAATTTCTTAGGATTTGGAAGGAGAGTAGGCTTCCTTACTGTCTGAACTTTCGCTAAAACCAATGTTAATACTGCTAAAGTTTATACTGCTACAGCTAAAGCCATTCTTGCTACTTATAAAACTTCTGCTAAACAAGGTGAACATATTTTTTTTAGTCAAATAAATTCGGATCTCTGTATTTTAAACATTCTGGGTCAGATTTATCAAGCACTTGCTCATGTGCAAAAACAGATTAGGGGGAGCAAAACCTTGGCAGTGATGACATTTTTCTCTCTCACACACACTAAAGAACTTGAGGTGGTTCATATCTGTTTTGTTTAGTATGCTGTATGTGCATCTTCCAATATTAAAGTTTGGTAGCACTTTAAAAGACCACCACGTTACCTACCAGTTATTTACCGTGTCACTTACTAGTATCTAACAGTGACACTTAGTAGTACTTACAGTGGTATTTACAGTGGTACTTACACTGGTACCTAGAGTGGTACTTTGAGGGGTACTTGTACCAGCAGTTACTGGTACATAACACTGATAGTTACTGGTACTTAAAATTGTACTTTTTTCATTTAGTACCAATAATACCACCACTGAAAACAAATGTATGTGCCACAAAGTATTAAAAGTGGTAAGTGCTGCAATATGTACTGCTAAGTGTAGGAATTTGTACCAATATACAGTAAGTACCACTAAAAGTACTGGTAAGTGTACTAAAAGGTACCACTGTAAGTACCAGTGACTATCAGTGTTA
The DNA here is from genome assembly GCA_038363315.1 of Mugilogobius chulae. Taxonomy (NCBI): domain Eukaryota; kingdom Metazoa; phylum Chordata; class Actinopteri; order Gobiiformes; family Gobiidae; genus Mugilogobius; species Mugilogobius chulae. The sequence continues at coordinate 29,028,816 of CM076407.1, forward strand.
TGTACCAGTAACTGCTGGTACAAGCACCCCTCAAAGTACCACTCTAGGTACTAGTGACAGTATCACTATAAGTACCAGAGTAAGTACTAAGTGTCACTGTTAGAAACTAGTAAGTGACATAGTAATTAACTGGTAGGTAACGTGGTGGTCTTTTAAAGTGCTACCTAAAGTTTGTGTAAAATGCTCATAAGTAACACATGAATTTTAGCACCTGGCTTGATAAATCAGGCCCTCTGTGTACGATTCCGGTCCAGAGAGCACAAATTGCTGTTTTCTTTCTAAGCTCCTTTACATAAGTGTTGCTGAATGTGTTGCTGATTCGCTCACACCATCACGAAGTTATAACGCCACAAGTAATAATTCAGCGTTAATGAGTAATGTTTGGTGTTATCAAGAGCGCTGATTACACAATTATGACTCAGTCTGCGAGCTGATTGTTCCATTCATCAAACGCACTTCTGACCTTCTTATTTCTGTGTCAAGAAGGAAGCTTCATCTGCGATTACGATGCGCACACAACAGATAAGATTGGCTCTCACCTTATAGTGTCTTTCCTGTTCAAAGAGCTCCTCAAAACGTCTGATTCTCTTCCTCAGGTAATGAATGTGTCTGTTAAGCATCGAGACGGACGAATCTTGTTCCTCCGTCTGTGCTCGGACATTGCTGCGCGCCCTGAAGACACAAACGCACTTATTTTAAAACAAGACAAAAGCAGCCCCTCAGGATATAGCTGTCTTTTGAGCTGCCACGTGCAACTAACAAGCATTGAGAGACGCTTTTAGATTCCCAAAATAACCTAGGTGAGAGGACGTGTGCCTTACATGCGTACTTCCTGCGAGCACGGAGGAGAGGGGGCAGTGTCGGGGTCCAGGTTGAACCGAAGACTGTGGCTGATGCTGGGGCAGCGTGGGGAAGGGACCGGGCAGTCGCTGGTGGTGATGCGGGACAGGAGCGGGCTCGTGACTGCGGCGGAGGAAGACTTTTTCTCTGGGAAAGTGTCGGCGCAGAGAGAGCTGGACTCGGATGAGGATGGAGACATGGAATTTTCTGAATAAAAGAGAATTTTAAAAAGACTTTAGCACAGTTTCTCATCATCATAATTCAGTTGACGATGCTCTTTATTTATCCACTTTTAGAGAGGCTTTCATAACACAAATTGAACTAATGAAGACTCAGCCAGGGTTTTTAATGCAGGCAATAAAAACGGAGTAAGTAGACTAGTCCAGCTTTAATCGATTGTGCTTTCTCTAGTACTACTTGTGTACCAGAGCCATTGGCCTTAATTTTGACCAATATTCTATCAGTTGATTGAACAGTTCTCTGCACCAAATAAAGCACACTTACAGTTAGAAACACTAAGACTTGTTTTACCTCTCTCCATTCCTAAGATTAAGCAAAGTTTTTTTCTTTTTTTATGACTTCAGCTGCAGCACAGGCTTTGATAAGTTCTTGTTTGTTTGTCAATATAAACTCATTCTCAATACAGAGAAAGCTCGTGGTTGCCCTGGTGATAAAGTGTGATGATAAACACACGTTGTGTCTATGTTTGTTGAAAAAGAGCGCTTTTTGAGTTGCTCTTTAAGTATGTTAATAATAATAATAATAATAATACATTGGATTTATTTTCAAAAGACCCAAAGACTCATTACATTGTGCATTATTCATTCATTCCATAGAGGGATTTTTGATCGACGTCACTTTCAGCCCTACTGTGCATGCTCCATGCAGAAAGAGCCACTCTCCATCTGTTTAGCTGGGGAAACTTCTTTGAATAAAACAACGAAACGAGACGAGAGCAGCTGTTTCAATCAGGTCTGAACCGGTCTGACAGACGTCTGTCTCCTGAAGCTTGAGACAGTGTTTTTCTTGCTGTTTTTTCACTCACCAGAATTTAACTTTTAAGAGTCGTAGGGTTGCATTTCATTCACAAATGTTGAATTAGCAGCATAACTTTTGTTTATGTACAGTGATAAACTCTTGTAGTTAGCTGACAGCTGAGTTTTTTTCGACTTGTTTCCACTGTTTGTGTTTTTGAGCAGCGGCTCTGTCTGCAGGTCGGGTGTGCGCGCATCGCTCGTGTTGATAAACAAACAATCCCTCTGTACTTTGTAGTGGTAAGCCACACAGTTTAGATACAGCTACAGACAGAAGCAAGACTGTCAGTTTGTGCCATCAGCCCCTTCGACCACCACCAACAACTCACACTCACACCAGATCCATACTAGGCAATGTGGGTGAAGTGTGTTGCCTAAGGACACAACAAGTTTTTTGTTCATCTCACTGTGGCACCTGAGGTTCCTACAGCGGTCTCCCATTCAAATGCTGAAAAGTGGAATTACTTCTACATTAGGGCTAAGCAATCTAGGGAAAAATAAAATCTTTCTATTTTGTTCCTTATTATGGATCACTATCAATTTGATTTTGTTTAGCTTTTTCAATTAAAAAATAAAAATAAGCTTTAAATCACGTTTTTAATGACAAAGGATTGGTTTGTCAGTCAAACCAGAGTCTCAATTTTTCAATTAATTGCTCAACCCTACCCTACATGTATCATATTTGCTGGACAAAAGACAAATATAAACGTCATCAAAAAAGCCAAACTAGGTGAAAACTTAAATATAATCATGTTCACTGTGTTTAACAGAAAAAAGTAGTCTAACCTTCCATAGGGACTTTAAAATTAGAACAGAAATGCATCCTGTACATCTCCTAGAAAGACCAGTGTTTTACAAAGAATAATTGATCACAGAGAGTAAGAAATAGACCTGATGCCCTATTTATAAAGTAGAATCTAAACTCACATTTCCCATAGTACATGCATTGTTAAAATAAATTACTGAAAATATGTCAACAGCTTTTGTCTCACCTGACTGTGCAGAGTTGGCAGCGTTGTTCTTGTCTTTCGTTGGAGTTGACTGAAGTAACATGTTGAGGCAGAGGTTCTTCTCGTCACATGTGGCAGGCTGATGCTGAGCCGGTAGACCTTCTGGAGTTTTGAGGTCAGCCGGTGATGTCGAGAGTCCAAAATCAGAATCTAGTGCTTGGAGTTTTAAGGAAGGACCCTGGAAGCAGAAGCAGAACATGTCTTCAACCGGGTAAAAGACACTGAAGCACTCTTTAAATGTTCGTGAAGAGCATTTTGAGTCAAAGTACGATCTCAACGAGGAACTAACTGCTTAAAAACTTAAAAATAAAAGTTCTGTATCCCATAAAGTCAGCAACAAATGTTATAATCCAAAGCTGGCAGGAGGCAAAACTCTTCTAGCAAACTATATTGTCAGTCCTCCTAAATCCGCGTGGCATTCCCAGAGTTTTCTGTGGCCGAGCTGCTTCCACATGGATTATTTATCTTGTGGAGAAGAGAAGGGGGCGGTGGGAATGCCTCTCTGTGTCTGTGCGTGTGCAGTGGGTGCCGACGAAAGAGAGAAAGAGAGAGAGAAAGAGAAGATGCTGCTGGATATGACGAGGCGTTTCCAGGGCAACGTTGTCAGCTAAGAAGGCGCAGAGTCAAGCAGTTCCTCTTGTTTGTTGCTGTGACTGGTCTGTGGGTGTGCGGCATTGCATTGTGACGTCAATTGTTTGTTTTTTCAGCCTCGGGTGAGAAGAAGAAGAGGAGTTTAGAGTTGTGCTTTTTTTTTTTACAGTTTCGGGGCATTGTTTCAACTGGAAAAACAAATGCAGTGTGAGATTCTCTTCTTCACAGGTTCGGCTCATTGACAAAACACCTCTTCTTCGTGCGTCATTGCTTGATTCGAGGTTCTGTTAACGAGGCCAAACACCCACAGACCTGGCTCACGCAGCACGAGGGCATGTTAAAGGTGAGATTAGGAGCGCTGCAGCTACAGTTGTCATAGCGATGGTCGTAAAAAAAAGGTGGTAATTCTGTGCGAGGTGATGGCAAACTTACGTCACAGCTGTTTCTGCCTCTGCAATCAACGTCAAGACAATCGGAGCCTGAATCAGCGCTGCCCTGAAAAGAAAAACCCTAATTAATGAGCAATGATCTTAAAGCAGAGAGTGTTTGTGAGAAAGTAGGTCACTGATGGCCAAGAGGAGGGTGAAAAACTCCCCCAAACAGTGAATGAGAAAGGAGAAATACCCTGTTTACTGTCAATAAGAGGATTTTACAATGATTTTTTATGTAGATATTGAATGAATGTATTTTAAGCAATCATTTACATTTTGCTCATTGTAAAACACAAAATTTATCTAAAAAGGCTTGTCATTCCCCAATCGGGTTCAGGGGTGTCCAAACTTTTTCCATCAAGAGCCAAATAGAGCAGTGGTTTCCAAAGTGTGGGCCGGTACTCTTTGGAGGGTCGCAAAGCAAATTCTGAGGGTTGTGAGATGATTTGAAGATGTAATTTTACAAAATATTACTTGTTTTTTTAATCAGTTTTTTACAACTTTAGCATCAAGTTTGACAGGATTTTGGTCATATAAAGTTACAAAAATAACAATTTAAAAAACTTGAAATTTCTGAAGACATCCATTTTATTTTGCTGAGGGAGTCGCGAGTTGGCACATCGTTATTTTGTGGGTCCCGGTCAGAAAAGTTTGGGAGCCACTGAAATAGAGGTCTGTCCTCAGGGATATAAAAATTGAACATACATTGAAAATTACATTTTAATGAAATTGGAAACACAATTTGTTTGTTTGCATGTTTAGGTTGATTGGGCATCACTGTAAATTTCCCTTAGTGAGTGAATGAGAGAGTGAATGGTTGTCTGTCTAACCCTGCGGCAAGTTGGCCACTGTCCAGGGTGTTTCCCCGCCTAAGGCCCAAAGTCACTGGGATAGGCTCCAGTCACCCGCGACCCCTAACGGGATTAAGCGGTAGAAAATGAATGAAGGAATGAATGAAAGGAAACACAATTTGATTGAATCAATGAAGATTATTTTGAGATCCACAAATGAACAAAGTAGGAGAGAAATAAAACAACAGAACATTTCATTGTGTTGACAAAACTCTATATTGACACAAAATTAAAGGTGGGGTAGCTGATTACACTGCAAGTATGATTTAGGTTTCCTCTCATAAATCCTTTGACACATGATTAATATCGACATGTTTTCATTTTGGTTGCATTTATGGCTTAGAAAACTTCTTTTTACAAACAACAAAGTGAAACTGGAGATGACCACCCCAGCTCAGCCAATCAGAACGCAGCATTCAGCCTCTGATTAGAAGTAAAATTCTTAAATATTCAATTCAGACACTACTCAGAGGTCTTATGTTTTTACAAAGTGCTGTATTTACTTTATACGTTTTAGTGGAAAGCACAAAGTTTACAAATTTACAACTAAAAAAGTTATTCACCCCATCTTTAAAGTAGATTTTTGCAGCCAGACAGGCTAGAGGTGAATCCCCTACACGTATTACACCACAATAATGCACTGTCAAATGCTTGATGCTGGCTTTAAATGGATGTTTTTTTCTTTCTTTCTTTTTTTAAATTTGGTGTAAAAAGCATTACATCAGGAAGTCTGAGGGCCAACAAAATTGGATTGAGAGCCTCATTTGGCGAAGTTTGGACATGTCTGGAGCTTGACCATATTTTCATTATTTAAACTATCAGAAAAAGCAGAAATATTCTCTGTCAGTTAGATCACCAGTCATATGAAGTCAATATAGTCTGTGAAGAAAGTTCAATAACAGTTATTTTTTTATAAAATCACTTGAAATCTTACTTTTCTTAAAGTGCTTATGACAAGTCAGACCATGTTTTTAGTAAAACACACTGAACATGATTATATTTAAGATTTCACCAAACACTTTGCTTGTTTTAACCTAGATTAGCTCTTTTTATGAGGTTTGTATTTTGTCCAGTAAATTTGACTTATGTAGAGGTGAACACACAAACGTTTACATTGTAAATGTGGCTCAAAATTCACATAAATGACACAGATGATATAATTTGAAAAATTATAATATTTTGTAACACATCATTTGTGTTAAATGATTGTTACAAAATGATTGAGGAAACTGTGTCAGTTTTGTGTAAATTGTCTTTGCATTTTGATGCTGTTTGACGACACATGTGGAGGGATTCTGTTTTAACTTTGATTACTTTCTGTAATTTTCAACTTTTATTTGTCAATTTCTTCATAATTTGCTGCTGTAAAACTATGATAATTATTTACCACAAGGACTATCACACCAAACTAAGTCAAAGTGACAAAATTATGATAATCTGTCACATGGACCTTAATCATACATAATATTAAATGTGATACTAATGTCAGTTTACCTAGACGTTTTACTGCTCTGAGCTGTTTGCTAAAGTTTATTAGCAGTTAAATATTGTGTTTTCACAAACGTTGGACTCATATTTAACAAGTAAATGACAAATACACCATAATCTATGTTGTTTGTCCTCGTAGGCGTTGCTGTAGACAAAGACTAACGTTTATGCATTTGCGCAGAAGCCTCTGGGCATTTGCACATTTTGACTCAAGTTTGGCCCTGACTCTGACCGGGGAATGACAGGGCTTTGTAGGATAAGTAGGTCCAATGACTTCCTGTACAAAACTTAATTTTAATTCCAACTGTAACAAACAGCAGATTTAAAGATGTTTGCTTTTGTTGTTAGAAAACGGCTTCGGTGCAATTTTGAACTGAACTTTGAGTGAATGAACATTGTTACAGTTTGGTTAACTTTAAGGGCAGAAAGAACATTAAGTATGTGCTCAAAGTTTGCTGTAAATGTGCACATATAATTGCTTAGGTCTTCAGCTTTATAATTACTTAATTTTCCTTCTTTTATGTCAGGTACAAACTAAACAGCCAACTAAACAGTAGAGACTAAACTAAATATCCAGTGTTATGATCCACAGAAGTCAACCCTTATCCTTATTTACCACCAACTGGGTTCATGGACCGGCTTTATTAATCTGATGAGTCAAAGTTCATTCAGCTAACGACAATGTTGTTCGGAACCAGAAGTAAAAGATGTTTTAGTCTTGGTCAGCTATAATGCTAAACTTTGAACCTGTTTTCATTTAATGTGAAGGGTAATAACAGACAAAAAAAACAAAAACAAAATCCAGGTCAACAAATCTGCAATTACAGTTGAAGAAGCAGTGAATTCCAGCTCATTCTTAAACTAAACTCGTGATTTTTTGTGAATCCAACTTAATGTCATATCTTAAAACCAACCTTGCCATGACAAATCTCTATTAAAAGACACTATTATATGTATATGTATATGTATATGTATATGTATATGTAAATGTATATGTATATGTATATGTAGTATATGTAGTATATGTAGTATATGTAGTATATGTAGTATATGTAGTATATGTAGTATATGTTTATGTTTATGTTTATGTTTATGTATATGTCCCTGTCCTGGCAACATTTTCTTTAGGCTTAATGGGTAAGAGGGGATCTGACTAGAGAGCAGTAGTGTGATTAGTTTGAGAGCAGGTGTCTGCAATTAGTGCTCAATTATGAGTGAACAATACGAGCTGACGTCACGTCTAGAAATAACACCAGCCACAGCAGTGAGAAAGGCCTTGTCCACGCGAAGACAAGCTCAGGCGTTTCAGAACTAATATGGTGGTCCAGTCTAATTGATGTACAAAATATTTTATATGTTGCATCACTTGTATGAACTTTTAAGTTGAAGTTGAACCAAGCACAATTTGGATGCCTGATTATCATTACTACGACAATTGTCCTCTAATGTGGGACCTGGACTGTTGTTGCTGTTGCTGCGTCTGGAAATGTTGTTTTAAATGTGAGTGTGGTCTGTGTGCACAGCTGTGGGCAGTGGGCCCAAGACAAATTTCCCTTCGAGAACAATAAAGTTGATCTTATCTTATCTTAATATTTTACCTAAACCACATCTCATACACACGAAGCAGGACATTGAAAACAAATTTTTCTGAAGCCAAGAGTGGAAAGATTTTAAAACTCTGGTTTAGGACTTGTCCACACGAAGACACAATAATGATCATTTTAAAAGCAAATTGCATGAACATGGAGCTGTCTTAGGATTTGTAAGCATCCACACACAGCCTGAAGTCGGTATAATGACTGTAACTGACCAGAGTGTGGCGCTGTGACACTGACACAGAAAGTCACAAAACTAGAGGAAGACTCGACACTGAGCATGAGCAGAAAAGTTGCTGAATGTAAACATGAACATGGTTCTTAAACCTACAGAAGAGACACAGAAAGTGAATTTACTGTATGCTTCAGATTCTTTGGAATATTTTGACAAAACAGATTTAATGGAGAATGTAGTGGATTTATTTAATATTAAGCTGGTTTTCTGTTGTTTATGAAGTAATGAGACGGCAGATTTTCACAGTGAACTTCATACAAAGGTCAGTACATTCTGCAGTTGAGACGTGACTCTGGGGCAGTGATGTCATCATGTTACAGCGCAACTGCGGAGACGCTAAACAGGAGTTTTAAAATCTTTTCACTCTAGGACCTGGTTACAGAAATATTCGTTTTCAGTGTCCTGAAACTCCTGCTTCGTGTGTATGAATATATTTGTTCTGAAATCTGAAATCAAAATATTACAAAGACATCTGAGGCATAAATACAATTTCTGTGTCATTTAGAATGTTTGCAAAATTTAAAAGAATTTTCCACTAAGTTTGCACTAAAATTCTGTTCTGATTAACAAAAAATACCAATACATTTAGTAAAAAAAAAATTATAATAATAGGACTTTTTAATGGGTTCTGTCTAAACCTTTTAAAACGTTTTTAAAGTTGGAGTAACTAACTTTTTAGTTATAATTTTGTAAACTTTGTGTTTTCCACTGAAAAGTACATGGTAAATGCAGCACTTTGTGAAAATATGAGCAACTAAATAAAAAAATAAAGGATTTTAGGTCTAATCAAGAGTCTGATTGGCTGAGCTTGGGCAGTCCTCTCCGGTTTCACTTTGTTGTAAAAGAAGTTTTTAAGCTATAATTGCAACCAAAGATGAACACATGTTGATAATAACCATGTGTTGATGGATTTAGGAGAGGAAATTGTCAGAAAACTTTTGGTATTCAGAATTGTCAGAATCCCAAATGTTTTTTTGTTTTATTACCTTTACTTTTTGAATTTTGCTCAGACTGGTTGTCAAACTGTTGTTCTGGCTGCAGCTAGTTCCACCAGCTTTACTTTTGTTTATATTTACCAAAGAAAATCTGGGTGTTTAAGTGAAAAAAAAGGCTGGTTCTTTATGGGGTTAAGCAGCATAATTACCTCCATGCTTCGACATTTCTCAATTTCTGTGCAGAAACTGGGACTGAAAAACAAAAGGACATGAGTAAAGTCACACACATACCACTGTAAATAAAACCGTTTAGCTTTCATCACTGTATTTACAGTAAATACACTATGCGTGAGAGCACTGTTGTTGTCTGTCACTCATATTAAAGTTACGACTTGCTCCTGTCCAATGTGAATCACACAACAACACAGCAGTGACCTGTTCAGAAGACTCAGAGTGCGCATCCTGCCACCACGGGAAGCTGACCTCAAAATGTACAGCTAGTCGCTCCATGTGAAAGCCTGTGGCAATCATTGTTATCTGAACTGGAATCAAGAAGAGAAAACGTGACTGCGGGAAGCACATTGCTCTGCTAACCTACTTCTGCACTGGCTCTAGTCTACTATACAGAAGTGTAGAAAATGTGTAGAAAATAGTATTAACAAGGCAACTTTTTAAAACATCTTATGATTAGCTTGATTTATTAATGCAAATACTGTATATAGAAGAAACCTTTTAAAGTGCCTATGACAGGTTTATAAATGTTTCTATGGGTAATTTGGAAGATTAATACTTGCTATTCAAATTTCAAATGAATCAAAGACAAGCTTGCGAAGAAATAAATTTTTAAAAATGCTGGAAAAAACAGGATTTATAGACTAATTTAAAGATTGCCTGATGTGTGAGACCTCCCACATCTAGAATTATCTAAAATTATAAAGACATGGTCCACCACACAATGATTAATTCTAGTCATTTCACAAAAAAGGCCATTATGATATTTTACAACTATTCCATGATACTGTTGTTCTTAGGTTTTTTCTGTCAGATTTTATAAAAAGACAGAAACCTACTTTTCTGAACACTGAGATCAGTAGATTTTCTTTTTTTTTTCCCCAAAGAGCCACATTTAGTTTTACCTTGTAAAATTAACTAAATCCGTGTTCTTGTGTATTTTAATAGTATTTTATAAAATCTCTTACGCTAGCTTTGGGTTAGTTTTGGGAGGGACCGATAATATAATAGATCTATGGGAGGGACAAAAAAGAGCTAGTTGCCATGGTAATGAGTTTATGACTGTTGCTAAAAGGGCCTAAACTATTATATTTTTAATCTTAACCTTTAGCTCCCAAACCTTTTTCTTGACCCTACTCATTACCCTTTTCCTAAACGTACTCGTTCTCCTAAACCTAATCACGGACCCTGTGGACCTGACTATCTTGCATTCATCTTAATTTTGGTACTGTTTATGGTTGCTAGGTAACCTCCTAGTGTGAAGAAAGAACTCATGAATGTACCATGATATCTGTATTCCATTTATTTTTATGTTTGGCTAATAAATGTCAGTGACAGTCTGTTTATACTTTTTGTTTTTAATGTCTACACCGTGTGTTTTGGTGTTTGTTGCTAGAAAACCTACACCTTGCTCAGCGACTACAGCTGAATCAGTTTTGCGGCTAAAAAAAAATCCTTTTTATTACAGACATCAAAGCTTCATGTCATCTTATTTTCTTATTTTTTATAAATAGTATAAAACAGTATTTACTCTAAGAAAATATTTAAAACATTTTGCATGTGTTCTGTGTCAAACATACAGTAATTGTTTAATGCTAAAGCTAAAACTTGTTAGTTTCAGCTTCTCACCTTTCACTGAGGCTGTGAGATCTGCTGAGGCAGTTCATTTCATTCTACAAACAGACCATGTTATAATGTCACTTGAAAAGGTCTTAAATGTATTTCAGCATACATTTAATTCAGTTTAGGTGAATAATAATTATCATACCATTCGGCAGTTAATCTTAGCAGCACATTCTCCGTTCTCATTTTCTGTTGACTTGTCGTTGTGCTCTGGTCTGTGGAAAAACACACAGAAGATTAATATTTGTACATTTAGAATTCTGTTGAAAGCTGCGTGAGGACCTTTTCTGGGGAGTATCCGTTGCTGACCCCGGGGCAGTGGAACAGGGTGACAGATGCCCTCCTTCTCCGGTTCTGTCCAGCGTAGACCGGTCGAGAAGGGCAGGTATGCTGACACTAGAGCTGGTCTTAGAGTCCAGAGTGTCAGGGCTGGAAAAAAAATACACACAACAACAAACTATCATCAGCAGCAAAAGATAAAAATGAGCTTTCATTTCATTTCATTTTCTCATTTAATTGTTTCACTAGCCCTCTGAGGAGAAAGAATAAGAAGAATATTCAAAAGACTTTTCAACATTTTAGGACAAGTTCTACCGGTGCTTCCTCCATCACAAACACAAACTGGAGTTCTGTTCTGAAAGTTTTGTGATGTTGTAGACAGATCTCTGGAGATCTTCTGCTCCGGTTTTTTAAATCCATAAACCATTCAGACTCATTTCTGCAGCACATCAAGCAAGATTGATATTCTTATTCTGTGTAGTTCCCTTTGCATCAGTAGATGGAGTTCTGACTCATGTTGATGTATTGCACTTTTTAGTTCTAATACTTTATACTTCTCAGTGTAAAGTTGTTAAAATAGTTTAAACAATGCAAACACTACATTATATTCTTAGCAAACAATGAAACAAAACTTGTTAATGATGCAAAACAGATTATTAGTGTGTTTATGATAGAAAAAATGTCAACATTCAAAATAACTAATTTCAATTATGTGTCTTTAAATGAGGTACAATTTTATGCTGTAATAAAGTATATTAATTCACCAAAACTCATTTTGCAATTATGAGAAGAACATCTTTCACAGACAACAAAGTGAACTGGAGGACCATTAGGACAGAATAGAAACAAAAATCTTTCTTACCATTCAGACAGTGCACAGTGGTCTCATTTTTTTCAAGTCCAAAATGAACACTTTTTAGAGAAAAAGACAAAACTTACTAATTTACAACTAATAAAGTTAGATACCATAATAAAGACGATGTACAAAAAATATTTCATCTGGCCACCGTGTCTCTCTTTTGAATTTCAGTGGGCGTGACTGACAGATTAATTAGCCAATCAGGGAGAAGCATCGTCTCCTGTATGAAAACCAATATGGCTGCTTACAACAAAAAAATACAAAAATACAGTCACATGAAATTGAAAAACATCGCAGATTTCTGCAGAATCAGTGAGCGAAGCAAAAAAATAGTTTGATGTGAGGTTAATGAAGTTAGATTTTGGTCTAAATGACAGACGACCAATCAGCTCCTTGTTTCAAAAGCATCACGCCAATAAACAAATCTGATTGCACATTACATTGTGGAGAAGAGCTGAAACGCAAGCAGGAGGAAGGTGACTAGATCTACTCTGTTTAGGCGGATCCCACCTTTAAATGTATAGTCGTGGGTAGCCCTCAGAGGCAACTGATTTGGGGCAAAAAAAATACTTACAAATTCTTGTATTTAGTATTTCAGTACATATGGAGGTCTATAGCTAACTGGGAAAGTTGTAATTCCATGCAGTTTTTATTTATCTAGACATGAGGTCAATTTAGTGTAGGAATTGTGATTAGGCTACGTGAGAAAATTAGAACATGATGGATATTCTATATGACAAATTTGATGCTCGAGTATGACGTCAACAGAAGTCTGCCTCAAGGAAAGCAGCACAAATATCCCAGAACAACATTGTGCACAAATATTCAACCGTATCAAGTGAACAGTGAGTCATGTTCTGGGGTCATCCAGTGGCTCGTGTAACATTCGTCACAACATAAATAATTTTAAGGGCACATGCATTTTTAACCAATTGTTTTTTAAATTATTTTACCACACCACAATAGAAACTACCAGTAACCTTTAGGGACATAACGAGGTTATGAAGATACAGTCATTTGTCTGAATGGGAACAGACTGTTGTTGAGTGAAACAATAGGGCAAGTGTCAGATATAGTTCGAATACATATAGTGACAAATACCAGCAAGAGATGAAGACGATTCTCTTCACAGTTAATCTTATTTATAAAAGAAAATAGGTCAGTTTATGCTCACAAAATCAATGATGACAGCTGCGGGAACAGTATGTTATATTCTGCAAACAGTAGAGCAGCAATATGGATTTGTGCTACTGTAGATTATTGTATTTAATCAGAAAACATTATACAAGATCAGTTCTTCTCAAACTCTTCACACCAAGCACCACCAAATGTAAAAAAATAAACTGAACAGTGAGAATCAAATTTATAGTACAAAGATCAATAATGACATTTACACATCTAATCACTCTTACCTGGAAAAAATGCAGTGCAAGTTAGACTAAACATGAGGTCAGAGACACCCACAACTGCACCTCAAACAGACTAGCAAAAGTGGGAGCTGCTCGGACACCTTTAAGGGACGCCCAGTGGTGTGGACAGACATTGATTGACAGCACAAAATATGGACAGCGAGTTTGGCAGCCATGACGTGCTGACATTTAGTGAGGTTTACAGCTGCTGAGGTTGTGCAGCTCAGGTCTTATTACTTTCTTTCACTTCAAGATTCGTTTTATTAACTTTTCAGACATATATATGTAATCTTCCTTTACACAAGCACATAAGCTCATGTGAGTATTTTCTAACATTTAAAATGAGAAATAAGAAACACTGACACGAGATTCAAACTTACAACCCTTTGTACCTTTGCACAAAAATGTCAAATAAGGCTGATAGACAGTAGATAATTAATTTGACTCCATACACACAGTTTAACAGTGAAAAAGTGATTCTGTGTTTAGTTCACTTTAAATTTGCTTCAAAAGCGTTGAATTAAGTTGCGTTTAGAAATTTTTATTATTGACCTTTCTGCCTACTGCGCATGCGTAGGCAGTAAGAGCTGCTGTTTGAACATGTATGAACCAGTCTGACTCTGAGGCTTGAGACAGTGATTTTCTCGTAGTTTTTTTCACCTGAATGTAACTTTTAAGGTCGTAGAGTCGAATTCATTCACAAATGTTGATTAGCAACATAACTTTTGTTTTCGCACAGTCATAAACTCTGTAGTTAGCTGAACGCTGCTTTTTCAACTTGTTTCCACTGTTTGTGTCTATGAGCAGCAGCTCTTTCTACAGGCCTGGAGCACGCGCATCGCCAGTGTTGATAAACAAAAAATCTCTCTTCAAGATCAGCGATTAAAGGAGACCTATTGTGTTTTTTTCTGTGTATTGAAGAAGAACATTTTTGTGAATCTTGCTTTGAAATGTAGATCAGTAATTTACAAAATTGATGTAAAACAGCTTAGAAATAGAAAGAGGTTAATTTACTTCCTGTTCAAACTGCATAACTGATAAGTATACTGATAACTAACTTCATTGTAAGATTTTGATAAGCAGCAAACTTTAAATGTGTCCTTTTTATTGTAGTAAGGTGACTATGTGACTATTTTGAACTATACATGCTTTACTATGAATCTGATATTATTGATTAAGCAAGTCAGTCTTATTTGGTTAAAACTATGCAAAATTAAGCATCTGTAGGGAAAACATCATAAATCAATCAAATCAAGGAGAAAAACTGGCAAGGTGCAATAATTTAGAGTATTACCTGTTTAGTCGAGACTGGATCTGAGTTGTGTGGGTAAAAGAACTTGTCGAAGATAAGATGCTGCTTCTCCTTCTAATCTTTCCACTTCATTCTGCTCTGCTTGCTGGTTACTGTCTAAAAAAGTAAAATATCTGCCAGTTATTACACCTGCTCAATATGCAAAATGTGTGTTTGTGTTCTACCTGAATCTGTGAGAACGCAGACAGAGGAGGAGGAGGTGTGGAGGAACATTCAGCGTCAGATATTAGTTGTTCTTCAGGTTGGTTTGGGAAAAGGACTGAGTGGTGCTTTAAGAAATGTAGTAACAAGGCATTGCATACGCTCTGGTCTTCGATCATTCTGGGTCCAGCTGGAACACTGGAGAAAAAGACAACAATAAGTTTAATTATGCCAAGAATCCCAAATTCTATAAACAATGCCAGTTATTAGTGCCATCTAGTGGAAGAAAGCTTAAAGTAAAAGATGTAGAGCTTGTCTTTGTAATATGACTGATTACAAAATGTTTCTAATTTTGACTTTGGTGCGATAGTCCTTGTGGTATTGTGTATCAAGTTTTGCAGCAGTTAAGTTGCACTTTATGAAGAAATGAAGAAATTGACAAACAAAAGTAGAAAATTACAGGAAGTAAGTTTAAGTTCTAAAACAAAAATCCCTCCACTGTGTCGCCAAAATGCCAAAAACACACGACTGACAGTTTCCTGGAGTTAAAACAATCATTAAAAATTAAAAAAAAAAAAAAAAAAAAAAAAAAAAAAAAAAAAAAAAAAAAAAAAAAAAAAAAAAAAAAAAAACACTGAGTTTAAAACAATCATTTAACAAGTATTTAAAAATTATAATAATAACACATTGTCACTTCTGTGTTATTTATGTTAATTTTGGTCCCGATTTACAATGTGGTTGCTAGGCAATGTTTGTGGATTTCCCTCCATGTGTGTCGTATTTACTGGACAAAGGAGGATAATGAAACAATCACACTGGGTAAAGACAAGCTAAATGTTTAGTTATCAGTTATGCTAATTAAGATTCCTTTAAGACCTACAGCAGCCTGTCCCAGCCTCAGAGCCTCTGTGTTCTAACAGGACTCAGGACCCTGTGTCACCCCAGGACCAGAGCTGTACAGTTGCCGTCACCTTCCCCAGCACTCCCTCACCCTGCATTGTACCACGACGCAAACGCAATATAAACAGCAAAAGCCTAGCGTTATTTCAATTCATCTGCGAGTGTGTTTATGTGCTTAGACTTTTTTAAAAGACGCTGAAGTTTTTAATCAGCAAAATCGGGAGACGCGCTGTTGACCTTCCCCATTGTCTCATGTGTCTCTCACTTTGCTTCGGGAGAAGTCCTGCAGTCGCCCATATTTGCCATATAAGGAAGTAGCTTTCTTAATGCAATATTAATTTTATGTAAAAACCGTTCATAGCAACACAGTGGCAAAGCGGTTAGCGCTCTTGCCTCACAGCAAGAAGGTCGCGGGTTCGACTCCCGCACGGGCCGGGCCTTTCTGTGTGGAGTTTGCATGTTTCTCCCCGTGTCTGGGTGGGTTTCCTCCAGGCACTTCGGTTTCCCCCACCAACCAATAACATGCACGTAGGGTAATATCCTGACTAGGCCTAGAATATCTGGAGATGGGTCCCGAGCGCTGCACTGTGGCGATCATTGCTCCTGAGGAAATGTCCCGGAGGCATTGAAGGATGGGTCAAATGCAGAGGACAAATTAATTTACCTACGGGGACAATAAAGTATACCTTCCTTAACCTTAACCTCAATAGCTGGAGTTTGGGGAATTTGGCGTAAAGCCTGTTCAAAAGGAATTTGGCTTCTTATGAACACGTCGTGAATCTGACGTAGAGTTTTCTCAGCAGATTCTTAAAGTGGAAGTTACGCACAATTTTTAAGAACTCTTCATGAATGAGGCCCAATGTTATTAGTTTTTTGTGAACTTAAACTTAACCTAATAAATCTAATGTTTTAACACATCTCTATTGGACTGACTAATATTATCTAAATATCGTTATTGAGATTTGTGCCAAAAATTATTGAGACATTCATTTGTGTGACCATAGCCCAGCCCAATCGCCATGACAACTGCAGGACTCGGACTTGAACTTGAGGTCAGGTTAGACGCAGTAAACAAGCATCTAGAAGCCGCCACATGTTACGCGTATGAGCATGTCTGGGTCTCGTTACATACAGAACGTCTGGGAAGAGTATGTGCACGATTTGAATATTTATAGACGCGCCTGCAGGTCGAGTGAGCTCCGGCAGAGTCACATGTATTACATAACTTTGCAGAAACAGATTCGGTGACAAATATACGGGAGCGTAAATAGAGGTGCTCACATGTGGTAATAAGCCAGGGCTGTCAAACATGGAGTGGAGCATGACAAGTAGTAGGTGTCAAGCCCAATAGTTACTGTTCTGCATTTGTATAATTTTTAGTGGGATTCAGGGATGTTGTTTTGCAAAGTAAATCTTTGGTTCAAGTCCAAGTCAAAGAGAGACAAGTCCCAAGTCAAGCCAAGTAAAATCATTTAACTCTTTATATCAAAATACTGCACACAGCATGGAACTTAGCCTATAAGAAGTGAGGGGCATTATGTGTCAGTTTGTAAAATTAACAGTTTACTTTGTTGAGGAGAAGCAGCAAGTCAGCTAAAGTCACTCTGCTTCAAGTCCAAGTTAAGTTCCAAGTTTTAGTCCATTTTATCAAGTTAAATATGTGGTAACTAACTTCTTTAGTTGTAAATTAATAAACTTTATGACTTCCACTAAAAAGCATTTGATAACTGTAGTATTTAGTGAAAAAATTAGACCACTGAGTACTGTCTGAACTGAATAATAAAGAATTATAGTTCGAAGCAGGAGTCAAATGCAGTGCTCTGATAAGCTGTGTTTGGGGTGGTCCTCTCCAGTTTTGTTGTTTGTAAAAAGACGTTTATGAGTCGTAATTGTAACCAAAGTGATTACTTGTTGATATTAACCATAAGTAAAGGATTTATGAGAGGAAGATTTAACTTATGTTGTGTGAAAATCAGCTAGGCCAAGTCCAAGTCCAAGTCATGACTTACAAATCATGACTTGCTAATTTGCTACTGATACTGAAGAGACAAATATACAAGTGTCCACATATAAAGATTAGCAAAACGTGGAAGTAGGGCTGAGCAATATTTACAAAAAGCAATACAGTATCAGAATTTTTTTTTTTTTTTTCCGGCTTATCTTGATAACAGTATTCAATCCAATAAAACCTTTTAAAATTCCATTTATGTCTGTAGATTGAGTTCATGTTCAGAATTTGATTTGATTATGTCATAAGTCCGCATGGTGAGCAAAAGCCAGTTTTTCCATCTAAAAACGTAGTTTCACCATTTTTTTATCAGGGACTACAACCATTAGCTCTTTGTACTACAACAAGTTTAGCTGCTTTTTAGCTGCTCGATCCCCATCTGTATAAAATATTATTGACCTGGACTCTGGCTCCACAACATAAACTCTATAACTTTAGTCTTAGTTACATCTACAGCCTGTCCGTCCATGGGAGTGGATCCCTTCTTCACTGTGGTTCTCCTCGAGGTTTCTCTTTTTCCCTTAGGGTTTTTTTTGAGTTTTTCCTTGCCGAGAAGGAGATGGACAATCATGCTTCTGAATGTTTATTGTTTCATTGAATGTGTATTGTTTTATTTTTATTTCCTACTATTCATGTTTCTAAATTAATAATCTTGGGAAGTCCTCAGAGACAACTGTTGTTGTGATTTTGGGCTATACAAAAATAAATTGATTTGATTTGACCTATATAATGTTGTGAAGTCATGTAAACACAATCTCTTGACAGACAAATGTAAAATGTTTGCAAAGTTAATTACAAAAGTACAAAAACTTTAGCTCTTTTTTTTAAAGCATTTTTTCTTTTAAGGATACACTCTATATTTCCTTTTTGGATAGTTTAAATCAAGGTTCACAATAATATGCAAAATCTGATATATTGCCCAGCTCTTCATGTAAGTACCATTTTGTGCAATGTACAAACTATGCACATTAATTGCTTTTTGATGCAGCTAGCACAGAAGTAAGTTTCCTTCTGTCAGTCTGTCACAATCTGTAAACAGTTTTCAAATGAGTAGTTATTCAAAAGAGCCATGTGTTTGTGATTTTGTCTCCCGCGAGGCTGCGTGTGTTTACGATGAGAGGTGACATCCACAACAGATAGCGTGAGCAGCGACTTCCCAGAGCACCGTGTTATCAGACTCGCCCCACACCCATTTCCTTAAAAAGGCAAAAGAGACAACGCCCCAGTTTTGGCGGAGACACGGAGTTCCAGCGTTGGCACCGATTAAGCCAAAGACAGTGCCCATGTTCTTCTCTCCATGCAGATTATTTTCCTGTTTGCGCAGCTCACTAGGCACACATCAAACAGACACTTTCCAGTATTAGCTGTAGTATGTAATTTAACACCCACACGGCTCAACTGGATGTCCTGTGTTCCTTGTCTTTAGTGATGAATGTTGGGAACACTGTGTGCACATGGAGAGAATGAAGGATTACTTACTGAAAAATACAAGGGCCGAAGATGGTGGCCAGGTTTTCCATTGGCATGTGATTTGAGTGACTGAGGGTGGCCACTCCGGACAGGAAGTTTATAAGGTAAGACAAAATCAGAAGGTTGTCGGAGGGGAGCTGCTGAAGATTCTCTTTCAGAGATTGATTTGTCAGGCTGTCGTCTGCATTTCCTGAGAAAGTGAGAACATAAACACATTTAAGTATATCTCAATACTTATGCAACAAGCTTTGCATTTGTTATAGAAGTTGTAGAAATAAATGTCAAGCAGGAGTCCAAAAGCTGTGACATTGACCTGTAGCATTCCTAGAAAGATTTGAAAACAGAAACTTTTTGAACAACTAACAGATACATCAAATGGCAAGGCTATGCAAGCTTTGTTACTTTGTAAACTACAAGCTAGTACAGACAATTTATGTCATCCAAGAACATGTCTCTAACTGATTCAAATTCCTTATAATTTCGGCGTCTCTCCTGTGGGCTCTCCCAATGTTCTTGATACATTCTTTTTGTTCAAAAGCTGATAAAACTATCAACTATCTGATAAACCAGGCTGGGCAATTATTTTGACTCGAGGGCCATATTCAAACCCAGAATAGTGATGGAGGGCCACACTTCAACATTGGTATAAAAAAATTGTATTTCTTCGACAGAATACAGAAAACCAGTTTAAATAAAAGGCTGGGTCAACCATAATAAACTTGTAACATTTCGAGATTAAGCGAAAAGCTGTATCAAAAAAAAGTCAAAATTTAAGTTATGATTTTACTAGAAAAAACTCATTAAAGTGAGGCTAAACACACGTTCAAAGACTAACTCCGCCCACAACTGCACCTCAAACAGGCTCGCAAAAGTGGGAGATGCCCGGAGGCCTTTGAAGAAACGCCCAGTGGGTGTGAACAGACTTTGATTGACAGCACCAAATATGAACAGTGAGCTTGGCAAATGATGTGACGGAGCAGTCCGGATCCTGACCACTGACAGTCTATCTGAGCGAAGCTGTACTAGTCTTTGCTTACTTGCACGTCAAGATATTTTTAACTTTACAAAACTTATGTATTAAACCTTTGCTTTAGTCTACATAGGCACATGAGCTCATTATGTGGGTATTTTCTAAAAATGAATATGAAAAACACTTCACTGACACGGGATTCGAACCAGCGCATCGTTATTCAAGTAGTTGCACTCCGCACCTCTCGCTCAACAAGCTGAGCCAAATGACTGCTGATGTCACAGAATAGCGAGTGATCGCTCTTCAACACTCCTCCGCAGCAGCGGTGTCAGGGGGAGGAGTTTATTTATTTCCTCTGGGCGGCTCGTCTGCGCGTCAAGTCACTGTGACGTCAGAGGGTACTGAAAATGCACTGACAGCGTTTGCCCTGCGTGGCAGTACAGCCGCGGTTTTTACACACATAACTGCAAAATGAGCGAGTTTGCATAAAAATGTCCAAAAAAGGCCTGGAAACAGTAGATAATTCAATTTTGACCCCATATACACAGTTCAACAGTGAATAAAAGTTGATTCTGAGTTTAGTTTCTCTTTAATGTGAGAAAAAAAGTCATATATTTTCAGAGATTAAAGTTGAAGCCATAAAAAAAGCTGTTTAATAGATTAAACTTGAAGTTTTAGGAGATTAAAAACGTAATTTTACGCAATATATTCTCAGGACTTGGGCTTGATTTGACTCAGATGTTTCCATAAAAACACACAATAGATTATTTTATTCATAACAATGTTCCATGATCCAAATTACAATTTTAATCTAGTAAAACATCAACTTTAATATTGAAAAATAGCTTTTTATGGCTTTGACTTTATTATTCATTGTGAGTTTATTCTCAAAATGCTACAAGTTTATTCGTAGCCCAAGTTCTTGTCTCTTAAACTTCATCATGCATTTCTGTTTCTCAAAACATGCAGGAGGCTGATTGAAACAAGTCGCGGGCAGCATTTGGCCCCTGGGCCGCCGTTTGCTCCGGTCTGTGATAAACTATCAAGCACCTGGACTTGTGAAAGATACAAAATACCATTGTAGCTTTTTTATCTAATGTGAAATCAGCCATTGTGGGATGAATCAATCTCAATTTATAACAAAAATAAATAAATAAAAATCCTCCAAAATTCAAAAATGTAATTAGGACTTTTATCACCTTATTCTGTCCTGCCCACATTTCTTGGCAGTGCACTTCCTGTTTAGCTCTGTTAAGTTAAATAACATGTTAGCTTGTCTTACTTGTGGGACAATTTCAACGAGAAATAAAAACAATCAAACTAAACACTGTAACTGAATTCTACAGATCTGAAACAGTTTCAGGGGAAAAAGGCCAGAATAAGACGGGGTATTAACACACTAACAGCAGTAACAGTACCTTTAAGACTATGGATGAACTGTTTACGGTGCATTTCAGGGACAACAGGAACAGGTAATTCTCGAAAGAACAGTTTAAGCAGAGACGCCACAGTTGGGACATCTCCGTCGTTCTGTAGATCAATCCTCTCTCCTCCGTCCCACCGCTGTCTCAAGATCCTCATACGAACCACAGATCCACACAACCGAAACAGACCTCTGTGCTGCAAGCCTGTTCAAAAAACATCAGAGATTTAACATGTGGGGTATAACAGAAGATATTCATTCATCTTCTATCACTTCTTCTCATTTGGGGTGGCAGGTGACCAACTTATTCCAGTGACTTTGGGCTTTATGTGTGAGCGTGTGTGTTTACCCTGGACAGTGGCCCAGTTCATTTATTTTGTTAATTTTAGGAAAGTCCCACTGAGATCCAGAATTTCTTTGTCAGGAGAGTCCTGAGAGAGGGAAGGCACAAAGTACTGGCCACGTTTTGTTTTTGTATTGTTTTTGGGGGTATTGGAAACCTTTTACACTCCCAAGGGTAACTTTACAGTGTTGCCAATTAACCGATTTTTATTATTATTTTTTTTTGGAGGTGGGAGGACCTGGAAGGAACCCATGGTAACACAGAAAGAACCTGCAAACTCCACCCAGAGAGATCATGGGATGTTAATTTGGTTCGGTCTCGGATTTAAACCCACAAGCCAAAGTTCTAACTACTCTTCTACCACAACTGAAAAATAACTACAAGTGATAAAAACAGGGGCAGCTTTGGGCACAGGTGAACTAGGTTGTTGCCTAGAACACCAACTGGTGGGGAGGACACCAAATTGCAGCCATAAAAAATAAAAATAAAGTTTTTCCACTCGAGTTATTAGCTAGTTTTTATTTCGTGTCAATAGTGAGTTATGACCACAAAATACTCATGAACTAATGAGGGATTTTTTGTTTATCAAAAATGTCTTTCTGCATGTCGGATGTGCGCACACCCGGCATGCAGAAAGACCAAGCTGGGGAAATAACTCGATCTAAGGCTGTCAGCTAAAAAAAATTATTATTGTGCTAAAAAAAAAGTTCTGCTTTTAATTCAACATTTGTGAATGAGATTCGACTCTAGCACCCTTAAAAGTTACATTCAGGTGAGTGAAAAAACTACGAGAAAAACACTCTCTCAAGCCTCAGGAGACAGACATTTGTCAGACCGGTTCATACCTGATCTAAACAGCTGCTCTCGTCCCGTTTCATTGTTTTATTCAAAGAAGTTTCCCCAGCTAAGCAGATGGAGAGCGGCTCTTTCTGCATGGAGCATGTGCAGTAGGCAGTGGCGGTTTTTGGGGTGGGCGAGGTGGGCAGCCGCCCAGGGCGGCATTTGCCAGGGGGCGGCATTTGCCGAGAAAAAAAAAATCAAAAGTCCTTCATCAGCGCCGCAGGACGCATGCAATCTAATGTTCAGTTAACAGGTCAAGCTATACCAGGAGAAACAGCACCCTCTACTGGCGGCCGCGTCCCTTCACAAACAGTTCTTGGTCATGAGCTGTGTCATAACACCGCTGATCCTGCAGAGGGCGCCACGTGCACAGTCTGTTTGGTTTCACTTTTTTTTCACAGCCGCAGATTCTTCAATATTAAGTTGTTAGCGGCAGACTGTTCCGTCTTCTGCAAACTTTATCCGGTTATCACTTTATTAATGCAATGGATCTGTTTAACAGCCAAAATAAAAGTCAGCTGTCTTTGTTTTTAACACAAATCCTCCGCCATGGAAAGGACGAGCTCTGAATCACCGCAGTGTTGGACAAACAAACTTTCACGGAGTTTTTTGATCAAACAGCGCTGTGTTTCTCCGGGTTAGTTTTAATTGGCGGACCTCAGCAAACATGTTTTGTTTTTGTGGTGTAACGGTGCTGCGTGTCTGCAGCATTTTGGACAAAACAACTCAGTCTGTGTGGATTATTTTGGCTTTGTTTCTCACCCAAGTCCCTCCTCCAGAGCTGCTGCAGCAGGTATGTAACCCGAGGGTCTGTGGGATTTAATTTGCGTCATGAGTTAATGCGAAAAAATAAACACGAGTTAATGCAAACTAATAAAACGGCGTTTCAAAATTTGCTTCAGCTGTTATGCGCATAAAACGAAATCCACCTCTAGAGAGCGTATAAACTTTTATGCGCACTAGGGATTCTAAATGTGATATTTGCCGTTTCCACCTCCCAGGACTTATTCGATACTTCTTAATGTGCATTAAAAACAAGAGGTGGAAACGCTAGTCGTCTCTTCAGTCATAGATTTTTCATTTGCATGTGCAATGAGACGGTCAAAACCCTCAGGTACTCAGTTAAAAAAAAAAAAAGAAGAATAAGAGAAAAAAGGATAAAGGTATAATGACTGTTGCCCAACTGTCATAATTATTATTTAGCCTGCCTGGCTTGCACACTAATTCTGCATTTTAATATCAAGAAGAAGGTTCAGAAGCTGTAATGCTGCTGAGTTCAATTTGATTATTAAAAATTACATATTACTGACAGATTGTTACCCACTTTTTGACAGATGTGGATATACAATAATTGTAAAAATAATTAAAGCCGCAAGCGGCATTCCAACGGTCTCGGGGCGGGCTAGGGGGGTTTGGGGGGCGCCAGAGGAGCTTGTTTGCCCAGGGAGTCATGCAGGCCAGAACCGCCTCTGGCAGTAGGGAGGAAAGTGACGTAGACCAAAAATCCCTTTATTTCCGTCATATTTAATTGTACAAACTAGAACAGCGACCCAAGACTCATAAAACATGGGGCTGTCTTTCCTGACGAAAACGTCAGGCTTTAGTATTTCTCTTCACAAAATCCTGCGTGCGGATACAACTTATTGGCTGTGTTCAGCACTAGAGAGGGAGCAGTGGTGTAAGAGGGCTGGGGATACATTACAATTTGGAGCGCCAAACAATCTGAATCGTGGTGAGTATATATACTACATATTATAGAACAAAATTATGTATAAGTTAACAATTGTAAAAGACACATTGATTAATTGGTAAAAATACTTCAAATTATAGAAAATTGCATCCTCTTTCTTCATATATTCAAAATATTACGCTGCCTTCCACACAATTAGCTAACACAGGCCTATACACAGGGCCAACACAACTGCATACTAGAGCTGGACCTGGATCAAACATTTACCATTTTTATTGAGGTACTCCACCATGTCTTTGAGAACAGCTGGGACACCGCCCACCACCTGTCCATCTTTCCTGAGCGTTTCCAGGGCAACGCCAAACACACAGCTGGGCCTGGACTCTGGATCTGTCAGAGCAGAGACCACCGGCTCTGGACTCACTTTAGCAGTCGATCTCAGAACTTTCACTGAAGAAGGGTCGCTCTGGAATAAAAGAACATTCAGCAACAAAGATCATAAAAAAAAAAAAAAAATCATCTCTATCTGTTTTAAGATGAAATTGTCATATTATGATTTTTTTTTTCAACCAATTTCTCTTAACCTCTCTCCAAGTTCTCTTATTTATGGTGACTTTTGGTTTCTTTTTTTAAGTCTCTCATGAATTTTGTGTTTGTTTGTTTGTTTGTTTGTTTGTTTTTCAATTAAACAAATCAAATTATTCATCTTAACGTACTGTATTTTCATGTTTAAAGTAATTATTAATGTCAAAAATTGTTAAGAAATACACAATGTTCTAAGTAATTGATTATTTACTTTTCTCTTAATTATTTTTTTTTTAAAATCTGCAAAAACTAGTTCACATTAGTCCTGTGCTTAGGTCTTTGCACTGGCTTCCAGTGGCTCAGAGAATAAAACAGCTGTGCTTGTGTTCAAGTCTCTCCATGGACTAGCACCAAAATACATCTCTGACATGTGAGTGCCTTATGAACCATCTCTGACTCTGAGGACCTCAGGGACCGGCCTCCTGCTGTCCTCCAGTCCCTGTTTAGTCAGAGGAACTACCCTGGCCCCATGCTTTAGCTTTAGCATCTGTAAAGTCTGTAACATTTAAATAATTCATTAAGTGGTGTTAGGAAAACAAAAGTTGTCTTTTTCGATTCCACATAAAACTATAATGTGCAAAACATTACTGAAATTAACAATAAAACTAAATTATTCACTGTAATTCCTAATAATAGTATTATAGGCTACTATTTACAAATTAAATAAATACATTTTGGGAGTTACTGCCTTTAAATAATTCTTCTTAAGGATAAGGAAAGTTTATATAAATGTGAGAATGTGTAAAACATGTTTAAAAACAAAGTTAGAATTGTAAATGTGTTTGTGTCACCAAAAGGTTCCTGGTCTGACTGGAAAGTAGCTGCTTCAGAGCAGGAGCTAAAAAAGTCCCTAAAATGTGGCCCCCGGTCCATAGTTCCTGCTCTGTGTGAACACTCCCAAAATGGGGACAGGAACTAAAAACGTACTAGGAACTGAAAAAAGTTCCTACAGTGGGAAAAGGCCTAGAGTCAGGACTAAACATGAACCAGAGTCAGGACTAAACACAAACCAGAGTCAGGACTAAACATGAACCAGAGTCAGGACTAAACATGAGCAATCAGCGTTTCAGTTTTATGCAGCTAAGATCTGGAACAGTCAGGCCTCCACTCTGACAATGTTCAAATCTAGGGTCAAATGATTATTTATTTTTAATAATGTTGTTTTGTTTGTATTGTGGTTCTGGTGTATCTTTTATTGCTTTGTAAAACACTTTCAAGTGCTTTGTGTATGAATTGTGCTAATAAGCCTACAAATAAATGTGTCTTGTCTTGCCTTGACTTGAATTGTTCTTGTCTTTAAAACATGTTATTAAGAACATTAAATGTGGCGTCATATGAGATTGAACTTTAAAAATTGTAAACAAAGCACATGCAACAATCATGCGATTCCCACATCAGAAATTGAGTGAGAACTCCATCTACTTTTTGCAAAAGAAATCAATTTAGGGGAACTAATCAAACTGATGTGCTAAGAATGAGCTAATAATCAAAACAACTCTGGATAATTCTCATAGATGCACATACTGTTGACCAGTGATGACAAAAGTACTAAAGTTCACTACTTAAGTAAAAGTACAGTTACTTGTCTGAAAAATTACTCTGGTAAAAGTAAAAGTCTAGCTAAAGCTCATTTACTTGAGTAAAAAGTACAAAAGTAAAACATTGCAATTTACTTGAGCAACAAAGTAAAAAGTAAAATTACAAGTTGGTGGTAGCTGCATCATGTTAAATGGTCTTTACATTGAGACACTTGTAATGAAGTTCTAATTTAATCATGTGGCAAATGGAGAATTGTGATAAATGAGAACATTTGGGGGATTTTTAAATTGTTTAACTGGGGAAAAAGTCTCGATATAAGATATACAGCAGATCTGGATGACCTTTGAGCGAGAAAAAACTGTCTGTGGACCTAAAAAAGTAACTAGCCTGTTTCAAATTGGAGTAGAAAGTACAGATATTTTGTTAAAAAATTTAAGAAGTAAAAGTAAAAAGTCATCGGATTTTGTAACACTCAAAAAAAAAAGTACAGAAACAAAAAAAAAACTACTTAAGTACAGTACTTCAGTAAAATACTTGCCATCTCTGCTACCATCACAAATCAGGGAAATTTAGAAGTTTTCTGAGGCTCAGGGGGGAGAGAGTAGCATTTCACACAGACAGATGTGTTTTTTGATGATGAGCAGGGTTTCTGCATTGGAGAGGTCAAATTTAAGATTGTTAAAACCTTTTTAAGACCACAAAACATACAATTAAAGAACTTTCTCAAGTCGTACAGTATTCCACCAGGCATTGCTGCTACTTTTCCAAAAATCTTAAAAAACAGATTTATATTTTTGCTACATTTATGAAAATATAATGTATTAACAAACAAAACATTTACTTCAGCATTAAGTCTTTTCCATCAACCACATAACATTAGAAGAAAAACCCACCATTTGTGTTACATTATTGAGAATTGTTGAGAATAGTTTGGGAAGTCTGGCAAAAAACGGTGTATTTAGTTATTCCATAGACAAATAATTGAATGTTTGTGAGTTAATCTGTCATTTTTTTTAAACCACGTGTACCACAGTAGATCAGTACCAACAACAGATATCGATAAAGTATTTAAAATGAAGCTAAAACTTACACAAAGCGACACGGAGGCGCTCGCTCCCATGTTCTGCTCTTCAGCTCATCTCCGGACATCGCACCATCGGATTAGCTTCTCCAAAAACAACGTGAAGACTGTGGATAAATCTCTCTAAAGTGTACCAAAGACTGAATCCCATCCTCGGCGTCGAATTATGACCAGAAAAGAAATTTTTAAACATGGATGAAGCTTCGTATAGCCTATCTTTCCATAGTCTCGGAGCTAGCTATGTATTGTTTATGTTAGCTGTCACGTGATGCCAGTGTAACCATGGCGACAGGAGGGGGGGCTGCCATTGGATGAAGGATGCTCAGGTATCATGAACAGACTGGAGATCATCAGACCTGAGACCTGGGCGGCTCGTGACCTGTTTCAAAGAGTTTTTTTCCACTGTAGGAACTTTTTTCAGTTCCTACTACTTAATTTAGTTCCAGTCCCCATTTTAGACGTGTTCACAGAGAGCAGAACTATGGACTGGGGAGTTCTTACATCCATTTAGCCCCGGTTTGGTCAGAGGAACTACCCTGTCCCATGTTTGTGTTCACACAGCAACAGTTCCTGAAAGAGGGACTAAAAAGTTTCAACATTAGCACCTGTATACTCTGGAACATTTAAACATGTCATTTGTTGATGCTCAACATAAAATGATTTACAAACTACGATGTACAAACGCTAAAAACATCACTGAAATTTACAATAAAACACAACTATTCACTGTTTTTCTTAATAATAATTACAAATTTAAACATTTATTCTGTGAGTTATTGCTTTTAAGGGATTTTTCTCAAGAAAAGGGAAGTTTGTCTAAATTTGCAACTATAAAATATGTTTCCAAACAAAGTTAGTTTTGTAAATTTGCCTTTGTCACCAAAAGATTCCTGGTCTGACTGGAAAGTATCTGCCCTAAAGCAGGAGCTAAAATAAACCTAAAGTGTGGCCCCAGTCCATAGTTCCTGCTCTGTATGAACGCACCTAGGAACTAAAAAAAGTGGGAAAAGGCCTTTTTTTAGCTCCTGCTCTGAGGCAGGTACTTTCCAGTCAGACCAAAAACTTTGTGGGTGACACAAGCACATTTACAACACTAACTTGATTTGCAAATATGTTTTATATAATTGACATTTAGACAAACATTCCTTATCCTTGAGAAAATCATTTAAAAGCTGTAGCTCCCAAAATAAATGTTTAAAATTGTAAAAGTAACTATTATTAGGATTTTGTCACTATAAACAGTAAATAATTGTCTTTTTGTTGATTTCAGTGACCTTTTAGGTTTTGTACATCATAATTTACTTTGAAGGGAAAAAAACATATTTTGATTTCCTAACACCTCTTAATGACATATTTAAATGTTCCAGACTAAACAAATGCTGATGTTGAAACTATTTGCCCACTTCACAATTTGTTGCTGTGTGAATGAAAATGGGGCCAGGGTAGTTCCTCTAACAGGGGCTAAAGTATTGTGGGGACTTAGTTCTTGGTACTTTCATGTGAAACGCCTAATCAGGCTCCTAGCATGTTTTTGAGACACAAATGTATGACGAAGTTTATGAGACAAAAACTTTGGCTACGACAATAAACTTGTAACATTTTGAGATTAAATTCACTATGTATAAATTAAGGCCTTGGAAAAAAGCTATTTTTTTTTAAACTTTACATTTTATGAAATTAAAATTGTAATTTGGATCATGGAACATTGTTATAAATATGAAAACCTAATGTGTTTTTATGTAAACATTTGATTCATCCAAGTCCAAGTTATATTCGACGTAAAATTATGACTCTAATCTCATAAAACTTCAAGTTTAATCTAAAAAATAGCTTGTTATGGCTTCAACTTTATTCTCAGAAAAATATGACTTTTGCTTCAACTTTATTTTCATAAAGCCTTAAGGCAACAAGAAGACAGTGTGGTACCTTCCATTTTTTTAATTTTGTTAGTTTCTCATACAAATAACCTACTTAGAAGAAAGGGTTAGTTAATTGATGTAACCATCAAACATTCTTCTTCTTTCTGATGTACAAAGAATGCTTGTATATTTAATAAAACTATTAGTATTTTAATGGGCTTCATTTAAACTTTTTAAAACCACTTTTAAGTCCCTAAAACTAATTTTTTGTTACATTACTTTCAGATTTTGAAGAATTGTCTCACTGTTGTTGATTGTTTACCAAAGAAAATCTAGGTATTTTTGTGAAAAAAAAAAAAAGAATTTGCTCCCTTATGAGGTTAATCTCAAAAAGTTTCAAGTTTATTAATGGTAGAGCCAACTTTTCATTTGTACCAGTGTTCTGTCGAGATTGGACTGCCCTTGTTTAAACTCAGTGCTAGAAAATCTGTTATATTTTTTTCCTTTCAAATGACTTCTGCTAACGCTCACCCAAGCCCCAATCCTAAATTTAGCCGAAATATTTGTAAACTATTACCGCTGGAAGATTGCTACGTCATGAACAGTCACAAAAGCTAGTGAGGGGGGTCCAATCTCAACACCACACCGGCCTTTTATATTCTGTCAAAGAAATGTGTTTGCAGTTTGAATCTGACCCTTGAGTCATTAAACTACTGAAAAACTCATAATGCAATCAAATTAAAGAAAAAATGATTATATTTTTCCTTTTTATTGCCACGTTTTAAACAAAATACAATACAAAAATCAAATTAACAAA
Source organism: Mugilogobius chulae (assembly GCA_038363315.1). Classification (NCBI taxonomy): domain Eukaryota; kingdom Metazoa; phylum Chordata; class Actinopteri; order Gobiiformes; family Gobiidae; genus Mugilogobius; species Mugilogobius chulae. Next base: position 29,059,205 of record CM076407.1, read on the forward strand.
ATACTGGCATATAAAAGAACAGCAATACTAAAAAGAGACAGTCCAGTACAGTAACTGCTGTCCTAGACGTGCCTAAAACCGTATCAAATACAGTTCTTAAGTGGTCTACATTGGACAACATTCAAGTAATTCTAAAAGTCTACTGCAAAACATTATTACAAATGTAGTCAACTTTCCTTAGAGGAACTGTTTCATTTTACACAAGGCCCGTGTGTGCATCTATGACAAGGTTTGTGCATAAAAACTTCAGCTAGACTATAACAAACGACAAGTTAGAGCCCGTGCAATAAACACAGTAAGATGAGGCTCACTCAAACAGATGCACAGCTCTAATACATTTAGTAGAGAAACTATCTGTAAATACAACCTGCTCTGACAAACGTGGGCAGGGCTGTGCTGGTTGTGCCACAGTTGTAGGGCAGAAAAACCAGATGAAATGTAATCTACGGTAAGAAAATGCAATAAATAAAATGAAACATAGTATATAAAACATGGCTTTTCTATTGTTCCAGATGGCATTGTAGTGTGTACTTTGGTATGATTCAAAAGATATAACAACTGTAATAAAGTAAGAACACATGAATGAATTACAGTTCAAAAGTTCAAAAACAATATGTAGTAATGCGTGTCACTGATTGCATACAGTATGTGTTATCTGCTGTGATATTGTATTAACACCCAGTGGTTGTGTTCCAGCAGTAGATACAGTGTGCATAACTGCACTAAATCAAATGTCATAAATAGTTTTCAGGAATTCTTCAAAAGTAAGGCAATAAAACACAGCCAACTGTGAAAAATCTTTGCCATGTCTGGTTTCAACCTGAGAAATGCAGGCAAGAACAGTACAACAGAAAGCCTGTATTTCAGAATGTCTGGCAATTATTTGGTATCATGATAAGACCCTGAAGCAAAAATACCGATTCTCGTCTCAACATACAAAAATACTCTTCTCAGAAGATCGTTCCTGTCATTTCCATCCGCAGAATGTGGTTGGGCAGTGGGCAGTTTGTACAATAAAGTGTTTATGCTACGGAAATCACTTTGTCACAAGTGCTGGTGTACTGAATGTCTGACATGGTTTTCTCAACGTTCTTCCTGTTCCAGCAGGGAAGGGTGAGGAAAAATAAAATAAAGGCACCAAGGACCACACAGGTCCCACTGAAATAAAATGCCAAATCTAGGACTGTGTCCAGTCAAAGAACCATCCTGTAATGAGAATAAAGAACAGTTTAGTGAGGCGAAAAGCTACATGCGTTAATGGACAAAAACTATGAATGTAGTTCTTACCTACGATAGGAGGTCCCAGCATGATCCCAAAACCTCCAAAAAACATAAGGATACCATGAGCTTGTGTCAGTCTGTCCAGGCCCACAATCTTAGTGGTGATGTAGGAGGTGAGGGACCAGTTTCCAGAGAAGAAGCCAAGCACAGCAGTGAGGATCTGCAGACCCACATAGGTCTTGGTAATGGGGATAAGGAATAGTGCCAATCCCCCTGCAAACATGGTGAAGCCATAGAGATAGATGCTGTTGATCCATTTGAGGTCAACCAGCATGCCTAACACTAGTTTACCCACACATGTGGCAATGGCTCCTATTGAGACCAGGGGAATGACACTAACTTCTTCAATCAGTCCTTCACTTTGAGCAACATCTTCAATAAACAGCACCGGCGGAAATGCTCCAAGGCTGAAGAGGAATAAAGCAATACAAAATGCCACCATGGCTTGGTCCTGTAGAATTTCATACATGGAGTAAATATACTTGGAGTAAGCCTGTTGCTTCTTTTTAATCATCTTCATGATGACTAAGCCAGACAGGCAACAGCCTTTCTTTGTTTCTGTTTGGACAACCAAGTCCTTAGTGTCCATGGAGATGAGCAGCTCCTTCACTGTCGGTGTGGTGGTGGTTGTGGAGCCAGTCATGATTTCAGATCGTCCAGTGGAGGCTTCTCCAAAAGCTGCTCCCCGGTGTTGCGCTCCAGTGCTGCCTTCTGTTTGAGGTAGTAGCCCGGCATGTTCAGCGGCCTCATGAAGCCGGCACAGGCCATGAGGTTCAGAGCAACGGCGCCGACGATGAGCAGGCAGCCATCCAAGCCAAAAGCACCATCAACTCATTCTGTGCAGTGGCATAAATGAAAGTTCCAACGCTGGTCCCTGTGTAAAGAGAAACTAATTTGAGAACCAGTATTTGTGAAAACTAATCCTTGACTAAAAATACATAATGTGAGATTTACACTGCTTCTTTGATGTGCCATCTATGTGATCCTGCATATTTTAACATCAGAAAAAGTCTACAAAAGCATCTGAGCAACCAGACCTGTTTGATAGTCCAGCTGACTAACACTGCCTTCTGTCATGACTACTCTGCAAATGTTTACCTTGGATCTTTCTCTCAGCTGCCCATGCATGAAAGAGGTAAACATGGAGAAGTTGTGCATCCCAGAGCTGTGTGCAGAGGAAGGGCAGAAGTACCTGTGGTGACAATGCCGAGCGCCAGGCCACGCCTCTTGTCGAAATACTGACATGTGATTGTTAAAGTGGCAGCATAGACCAGACCACAGCCCAGGCCTGGAGAGACACAGAGACACAGCAGGTTTAACAGAGATCAACGAAAATAAGGGCATGACATTTTATTATTTATTATGACATAACAGGCAATAGAAACTCATCCAAGGGCAACTCTAAAAATAAATGATCCCTCTTAGACTAGACCACACTGGAATCTGCAGTGGTCACTGTTTAGTTGTGGTGTCACTATTTCATGTTCCCTGGTCAGACATGCAGTGTAATCCTTTTAAGCCAGGCAATACACTTTAATAACATAAACAGAAGATGTACAAATGCTTCACAATCCCACATACTGGAAAGATGAACAATAAGACAAGTACATAAACAGAGGACAAACAACAACAAAAAAGACCATGCAAATATGAAGCAGTGTAGTTGTTAGAAGTCCACCATGATTTATAGTTTCTATCTAAACACAAACATAGTAACGAGAGCACAGTGTAGGGAGGAGTTCTGAGTTTGGCTGAGGACAATTTTAATGTTGTAATAAGTTTCCAGTCTTACTGAAAGATCAATAATATAATAAATTGCTTGTGTCAGATAAGGGGGTGTTTATTGCATAAGTGTTGAACCTGACATTTATGATTACACAGTATCATAATTTGTAGCATGGATAAGACATAAACCACCCCCACTGCTGGTCTGATTAAGCATTTCATTTCACAAAATAGAACAAAGAATGTTAATATCTCACCGACAACTATTCCGTATGAAAAGATGAGGAACTGGACATTGGGAGCGAAGGCGCTGAGCATCAGGCCTCCAGCCACCATTACACCGCTGAAGACAGTCACGGGACGGGCCCCGAAGTTTTCTACACAGGCACTGCAGACGGGACCTGGGACAGAGAAACAGACAAATCAATACACAAAAGAATATGATCGTATAATGGGAACTGTGAGCTTTGTAAATCAATGGCCAAAGGAGAATTAAAGGGTCACAATGAAATAGAATAAGTGATAAACATGGTTCTTACAGATTTTACTTTTTGGTTTTCCACAACTTTTCACCTTGTTAGACCTTGTTATCACACTCACATTTCAAACCAACTATTTGTTTTCAGTAAAGCTGGGCAATTAATCGAGAAATTGAATCAAAACTTCAATTATTTGGTTGTATGCTTTGAAACAAAAGATAGAAACCCAATCCTTTGTCAGTAAAAATATGTGGTTTGGAGCAAAAGTCAAACTTTTTTTCCCAGATCGCCCAGCCCTACTTTTCAGTAACTAGTTAATTAAATTAAATGCAATGTTTTTGATTCGAACCGTTTTGTTACCACATAAGGATGACAAAATGTTCTGTTGCCAATTTATAAATTTAATAAAATCACTGCAACAAGTCCATTTTTTTTTTATGGGCACATTTTTATAAGTTTTTTTCTCTGTCTTAGCTAAACACAAGCAGAGTTGTGTTGTATTAAACCATCTTTCATTTTTAACTCAAAATATTTCATAATTTTCCTAAACTTTTCCAAAACCAGTAGAATACCAAAACTTTTCAAGGGCTTGGAAATTAGATTTTCAAAATTTCCATGACTTTTCCAAGTTTTCCGTGACTGTACGAACTCTGGATAAAGCAAGTGGAATAGTGCTGTATAATGCCCCAGTTAAAGCGAACCGTGGATATAATCACATGTTTATCCTAAAACACTTATAATATCATCACTATATAAATACAGGACAAATACTTGAAAGTATTTGTAGTTTTATTAAAATAGGTTATGAAGAAATGACATGGAGGCTGCCATTTTGCTGTGGTCAGACATAAAATAGTGTTGTCATGGTAACAGGCAGTAACAGGTAACTAAGCAACATGAATTCCTGGGTTAAACCTTGTCAGTTTGAGCCAGAGCAAAGCCAAATACAGAACGATTATGTGGAATCTAGTAAAACTGAAGATAATCAAGAGGAAGAGGCAGAACTGGACACTGTCAGTGGTGTTTTTGTGGCAACTGTTCACAAATGAAATTGTGGGAGTAACCATGGAAACACTATTCTATGTCATCAACCAAAATGGCGGCTCCCAGTGGCTTGAAAACAACATAAACAATGACAATTTTATAAAAAATAGTAAGCAGTTATACATTTGTTTGTAATTTATTTTAATAAGCATGACAGTACTAGTGTTTTAGCCAGATTTGTCTTCATATCCAGGGTTCCCTTTAAAGTGACATATATACGGCAGTGGCAGGCCCTGAGCAGAGCTGTGGCCGCAGTAAGAATGTGCAGTGTGACACACAAGACACGTGTCCAGCGCACATCCACAGGTCCTGGGCTGATCTGTCGAGTCATGTTTTTTAACCTCCCCTCAGGGAAACGCAGAGATGCCAGTCTGACATGTGCTATCTTTATACAAGTGACATAGATACAGCGTGACTGTCTCAGACTTCCACCGGGCTCACATTAACTCCAAGTGATTCTTTGATATTTAAAATGTTGATGACTTGCAGATGTTTTTTCTCCTCCATCGTGCAACTAAATACCACCTCATCTACTGGTAATTATCAGCTACATGTAGAGCTGGGCGATATATTGAATTTTAGATAATATCGTGAGTGTTGTTTTGAAGATATGCAAAAGTTGAATATCGAGTATATCGTGGAGTAAAAACATGCTAGAAAAAAAAACAAATTTACAATAAAAAGGAAAAAGGTAATGATGTACTTTCTTAAAAACAAGACAAGTTTAAATATGTACTGTATCAAAATTTGCGCATTAAAACAGGAAATTAGTATATTTAGAAAAATGAGAAAGCAAAGGACTATGTGTGCCTAGAATTAGAGGTATTTGACATTTTTTGAGAATATCTCTTTTTGCTTTTGAAAAAAAATCTTGTGTTTTTGAGTTAATGACTACATTGACTTGTTCTGCTTTACTTAAGACAGTCAAACCTGCTCAAATCACAACAAACACTAGGTAATCAATCAATTTTAAACTTATTAGAATATAAACGTTGTCGTTTTTTCAGTGTACGTAATTTAAACACAAATTTTTACAATTTATGTTGGATTGAAGGAATATCGTCCAAATATCCTTATCAAGATTCACCAAATGATTGAGATATTAATTTTTGTCAATATCACCCAGCCCTAACTACATGCAGATAAAATACATCACAGTATTGCACATATCCTGGTTATAAATTAGTTTTTCTCAAATATGTTATTTCATTTTACAATAAAAGTACTTACTGGCAATCAGACCCACTCCAGCGACCAGGGAGCCCACCCATGCGGTCATGCCTTTGCCCTCCTGGAAGGTGTGGAGCCACTCGGGGTACAACACCCCCACAGACTGGGGTGAACCGTAGGCCAGGAGCTGTGCCATGAAAGAGGCAGCCACGATGGCCCATCCCCAGCCTCCATCCAGCTCTTTAGAGGAAGCCATGGTGCTGCTGTTACCACTGCCCTCTGGGGTCTGCTACAGCACTTGCACAGCAGGGGCGCCTGTGAAGAACAACAAAATAGATTGGAAAAGCAGACACCATGAAACAATAAAAGTTTGGTACAGAGAGAGAAAAACAAGTTGGTCTGCTCTGGTCTTACAAAATAACTTACAAAGCCTAGATGTAAGACGGCTGTTGCAGGGCTGAGCTTGGGCCAACAGGCACTTCACCTTTCAGTCTGTGGTGGAGCTCATCTGTTGTAGGCAGCCTCTTTTTGTCCCTTTCTCTAACCACACCTTTAGAGGAGGAGAAACGCACTAAAGTGCCCTGCTTTATCCCATCCCCCTCTCTCAAATTAGACAAATAAACTGCACACTGCTTATAGTCAGCAAAGGTACGCATCCAAGAGACTCGAGTCTTTCAAACCCTGATAAATAATTTGTGACGAGGCCACTTTCTACCACACACTGCAGCAGAAGCATCACTTTCTCCTCCTGAACTGTTGGTCTGAGGCGGTCTTAAGAGAAACTCAGACAACAGCCTACGCATTATTCTTGTTATATTCTTTAAGCGTCATTTTCTGTGAGTGACAACGCTCAATAAATGACCACATCTTTTATTGTTACGTGTAATGTAAAGAAAAAATGACAAAGATGTGGCTTTGTTAGAAAAAATTGCGGACTTACCTCAGCATCTATGAAAACAGCTGCAGTCGGCCGCAGAGCTGCGCGCTCTGCAGGAACTTTCCATGAAGGAGCGTTTCTGACGATGTGACTGAATCTGTTCAGCTCTGCGACAAACAAAGACACCTCTCAGGTCTAAAGTGGACAAAGAGCAGAGAAGTGTGATGTGTGGGCATGAGGGAAGCCCTGTGCAGCAACAATGCGCACTGCACATCCGTTCATTCTGCTTTGTAGCCGGCAGCCAAACCGGTTCAAAGCTGTTCTCGCTGGTCCCACACAAATAGAGGAAGACGCGCTGGCTCTGTGCGCGTCAGGAGCGCACTGGAGGACATCAGAGCGCACATGGCACACACACAAATGTGCCACCCAAGACACTCTGTTTAGCCCTTCGTTTTATGAACAAATCTGTATTTAAACGTGGCGAGGAGCATTCACTTTCACATATGCACCATTTCTCTACAACTGGGTTGGCTCGGCTCGGAATGAGTCTTTGTATAAAGAAAGAAAAATGCTTCAGAAAATTAACGCATGTTTTTTTTACAATGTGTGAGAGATACGAGTGTACACCACATGGTGATGGGGGCTGGTTTCTCTGGCTCCTACAGCGGAGAGAGTCCAGTCTGAGCCGGTTAGTGGTGTTAACAGCAGCACCGCGCCGCAGCAACACGCGCCCGAGCAAAACAACATGGACAAGAGACACAGTTGATATATTTGTAATGCTCAGATATCGGACAACAGGTCTACTAATAATATATGAATACTGGAGTACTGTTTATTAAGTGTATCATGACAATAACATTTGATTATTCTTTGAATCAATCACAGATGCCACAGTTGGTGTTAAAGTTGTTTTGATACTTGTGTTGTTTCATCTTTCAGATATCAATGTGATTTATTTAAAGGACCTATGTAAAAGTTTTTCTACTATACTATAACAGTGTTCTCTCATCATCAGTTGTATTCGAATTGATTCGTGCATGTTTGAGTAAGCTGATGATTGAGTCTTCACCTACCACCGATCCCCGCCCACTTCTGCCCACCGTATTTTCTTGTGAATACTCCAAGATTAGGATTCCCAGTAAAACATGTAGGGTTAAAAAATCCCAAAATGGTGATTGTCTTATTAAAGATACTTTTTACAGTGAAGAGGCGGGGCTTATCAGTTCTGCAGTTTTGAACAGGAAGTAAAAAGACCTATTTCTATTCTAAGCTAAATGTGAATTATTGATATATTTATGCCATCGTTCTTTTATCCTAAATATAGAGAAAAGTCACAAAAAGTCTCCTTTAATAATGACAGTTACTTAAATTGTAACTAGTAATATATTATCAACTTTTCAAGAAGCAATGAGTTAAATTGCTTAGTTATTGAAAAGGGGTAGCCTACTATAGACTTTACTATATTTTTACAGTGTGGGGGAAAAGCATTTAAAAATTCATTAGTTCCTTATTACTTTTAAAAAATTTAATTAGTTACTGTCACAAGAAAGTAAATTAATTGGTGCAGATGGCTTGTTTTCTTTTAAAATAGTACATCCTGTCAACCACTTCCTGTTCAATTCTTTTCTATGAGGTTTTCACTACATCAGTTTAAAACAGATAACACAGCCAATTGGCTCTGTGCACAGAACTTCCGTTGGCTTTTGCACTTACGACCACTTCCTGTTAGCGTTAGCATTTAGACACACACAAGTCTCTTTTTAAACACACAAGTGTTCTCTGCTGAAATATTCCTCTGATATGTAAAGTCTTTAACATGTTTTCTGTAACATTCACCACAACTGTCTGATGTATTTATTTGTTTTAAACTGATGTAGTGAAAACCCCATAAAAGACAATTGAACAGGAAGTGGTCAAATGTACAGGATGTACTTTTTGAACGTACGCAAGCCAACTGCACAGAGTCAATTCCATTACTTTGGGATTATTTTGTGTGTAATGCAAAAAAAAAATAAATAAAAAAAATAAATAAAGAATTACATGTTTTGTTTTTGGCATTTAATGTTGGGGTAGCTAACTTAGTTGTAAATTAGTAAACGTTGTGTTTTCCACAAAAAGTCTATAATAAAGGAAAAACTGTGAAAAAACAAAACCTCTGGTTTCTGTCAAAGTTAAAAAATAAAATCTGTAGCCAAATGCTGCGCTCTGATTGGCTGTGCTTGGGTAGTCCTCTTCAATTTCACTGCTTGTATATTGACCATAATTGCAAGCAAAATGTTACATGTCGGTATTAACCACGTGTTGAAGGATTATAACAGAAGTTGTCTGATTTAAAACTGAAATTGTGTTTGCATTGTTAAAATGAGCAACCACAACTTTAAACAGAGGCAAACAACTAATGAGTTCCTTAAAGATGCTAAATCAACATTAAAAATGATTCTAGGTCCTGTTCCAGCTGCTGATTGTGTCTTTGAGAAGTTTTATCTCACAAGTCATGTTTTGTTTTTTTACTTAAAAGTAACTATGAGTATTTTTTTAAAACTTTAATTTAATTACAAGTATTTTTACAGTAACGAAGTTACACTACTAGTTACTCAAATTGTAATCTAATTACAGCAATTAAGTTAAATCCAACACTGTAATTAGTTACTTTTATGCATTACTCCAACACAAAGATGTGCCTCAACAGCGTCTATGAACTTATAGAAATATCAGTCACGCCATGAGGCGTCCTCACGACCAAGTTCACTGCAGAACATATTAACAAGAACACAAGTTCAGTCAAGTCAGTCGACCTGTCTGTCTGCCGTCTGCATGTGGCAGTGAGCGCTGCTGCTGCTGAATTCACAAGTAAAGAGAAGAATTCAAGTCATGTGAGCGGCCTAACCTTGGGTCATTAGCACGAGGAGTCAGTGGCAGAAAAGAGGCCTGATGGAAAGATGTTGAGAGCAGAGATGAAAGAGGGGGAGGGAGGGGCCCAAACACAGGTCAAACTGGCCTTTACACCAAATGGGCATTCTTCAGGGCCTTTCATGAATTTTCCCATCGTGGAAAAAACGCTGCCATGAAGGGTCTTACATAAAAAAACGACATAATCCCCTCATGCCTGAAAAAGGTGAAAAGAGAACAGTTAATTGCGGCCCACGTGTTGCCATGCTGTTCCAGACCAGCTCAAACCAGTGCGGGTCATTATATAGCATTATACTGTTGTAGGAGTGAGGGCGGGGTGAGGAGGAGGACAATGATACGCTTGTGGCACTTTATTGATCTCGGTTATAGCCTGATCAATGCCGGTGCCAAATATCACATAGATTATACTGTAAATGGGTCACAAACATCTAAATATATGAACTCAAATTACACGACTAGCTATATTTAAATACTGAAATCAATGTATTGTATCTATGTTTCACTTTGGGAGGTAAAAAACACACACTCTCTCTAGGTAAATAGTCTTATGTCACCGTGAACTTGGCTTTTATCTCCACTGAGCCAAGCCTTGATAAGTTCTAATCAGTTCATTCAAAGCCATTTTTCAAGATATTCAGAGCAATTTAAAACTGTTACATCAGAACTTTCACACTGTTGAGAGGAATTTGTAACATCATCATTTTTTTGTGCGAGATTATAAAACACGCAGACATCTCCGCTGTTAATTAACTCCGTGTGGCCTAATCTTTAGCAGATCATGCGGCGGGAATGTGATGATGCTTTTCCTGTAACAGTTGTGATCGTTAATAGCGAGGCAACAAGCAATTAATTCATAAGTTATTAACTGTGAGATTATATTCCTGGACTTTGACTGTCTGAGGCAAGATTGCTGTGGTGTTAGAGGTTATGCATGGACGACGTTCTTTTAATTGAAACATGCTTCTTAATATTTAGCTTTAGTGGCAAAATCATAAACTACACAACTAAGAAACTGTTTTTGTTTGATGTTTATGCTCGACTTTATCCCTGGAGTTTTTGTTTACATAAATTAACTGACAATATTTTTTTCTTTTAGTTTTCAAGCTTATTAGTGGGTGATTTAGGACATTTTAACTGCAACAAAAAGACTCAAAAACATTTTTTTAAGAAGAAAAGGTAATAAGTTTAACTGTGTGATCTCAATGTTAATAAATGTGATAAATGTGAGAGAAGCTAAAGTCCAGGGCCGGCCCTGGGCATAGGCAAACTAGGCAGTTGCTTAAGGCGCTATCTGGTGGTGGGGGCGCCAAACTGTAGCTCTAAAATAAAGTTCAACCACTCATAAGCTATTTGTCAGTTTTTATTTTGTGTCAATAGAGAGATTTTTTGTTTATCAACACGGGCGACAGTGGAAACAAGTCAAAAAACTTACAAGAGTTTATCACTGTGCGATAATAAAATTGAATGAATTTGTGAATGAAATTTGACCTTTAAAAGTTACATTCAGGTGAGTGAGAAAACTAGGAAAAAAACACTGTCTCGAGCTTCAGGAGACAGACGTCTGTCAGACCGGTTCAGACCTGATCCAAACAGATGCTCTCGTTCCTTTTCATTGTTTTATTTGAAAAAGTTCCCCAGTAAACAGCGGAGAGCGGCTCTTTCTGCATAACGCATATGCAGAGTTATTATTCACTGAGTTATGACCACAAACAGCTGATGAACTTACAGTATGACTGCTGCGATAAATGGAAATCTTGCCTAGGGCGCCAAAGTCTGTTGTTTTTCTTCTTTTCTACCACTGTTTATCCGATTTTCTCTTTTTACATGTCAGTTACAAACTGAATCTTTGCAGTTGTTCTCTCAGGGCCTTTTTGGAATGAGCAAAGAGTGGGGGGTTTGCTGTGTGAAGCACTCTGGGAGACATCTGTCTGTGTAAATGAAAAGTTTTGTATTTTAATTTTGATGTATGTTTTCCTGCTTTGCAAAGCATTAACTTTCTTTGTGCACAAATTGTGCTTTACAAATAAACTTGTCTTAACCAGGGCTACCAGGGCACTTTACAGGAAAAAAGTGTCTAAACTATAAATCTTTCCCTATGTCAGTGTTGGGGAAAAAGTAATTCTAAAGTAATTAGTTACTCATTATTGCTTTTTAAAAATATAATTAGCTACACTACTTAGTTCTTGCCCCAAGATAGTAACTTAGTTACATTACTTTGAGATTACATTGTGTGTAATAATGCAAAAATTAAATATAAGAATCTATGTTTTATTACTGGTGTTTAGACGGAGGTAAACGATTAATTGCTTAAAGAGGCTGAAATCAACATTAAAAATTATTCTAGGTCCTGTTCCAGCTGCAGATCTGTGTCTCTTGAGCCGTTTTATCTCACACAATATGTAGATTTTGAAGTATATGAAGTATTTTTACAGTAGCAAGTTACATTACTAGTTACTCAAACTTGTAATCTATTTACAGTAACTAGTTACAGTAACTTCACCCAACACTGCTAAAGTTTGAGCAGCAAAACCTTTCTAGTTGTAAATGAGTAAACTTTGTCTTTTCCACTTTAAAGTAGACTGTAACTGCAGCACTTTGTGCTAATGGTCTAATGGTAGTCTGAATCGAAACAAAAAGCATTTCTTCTCTCTCCAAAAGCCAAACGCTGCGCTCTGATTGGCTGTTTGAATAGTCACCTCCTGTCTCACTTTGCTGTCTGTTAAAAATTGTTTTGAAGACTTACGCAGACAAAAACATGCTTGTGAGCGATAGGAACTAGTTTGACCTTATTCCGGTTTATTGCAGTGTGATAATCAGCTCCTCCATCTTTAATTTTATGCGGCCCGTGAGGTCGTACAAGGTTTATTTAATAATTTTATTTTTGCAGCAAGAGTAATGTGTCTTAACCTAATTAAATTATTTGTCTGAAACTTAGAGAAACTCAAGCTAGACTTGTGCAGAAGTTGCTTTTGTCAATATTATATCAAAGTGTAATCAGGTTTATGACAGTTACGACCGGCTCTTTGAGGACAAACATGATCCAATGTGACTCAAAGGTAAAATGAGTTTGACGCCTCTCTCTGAATGAACACTGCATTTACGTACATCAACACACAGAGAAATACATTTCCAAGTACTTCTACCCAAACTGACCTGAACTGGCTCTCATGGTCTTATTTCTGTTGCAGCGAGACACCTGAGACGCCTCCTCTCGCTGTGAAAGAGACTTGACCACCTGGCTCCGCAGCCCCGCAGAGGTGAAGGGTCACAGCGGCACGCAGCCAGATTCCTGCTTGGATTAGTTCAAGTTGCTGACCAGGGATGTAACAAAGAACAGTGCGTCACAGAAATAACACATTTGTAACAGACATCTTTGCAGGAATTTGCGCTTAGTCCGTGCACTTCAGTAATTCTGTGGTGTGTGAGGGTCGACCTACCGCAGTGTGAGAACGACGGGAGGGCCGCGCGGTTACGTAGAAGAGAGTCATCGACGTCTGCACAGGCCCAGGTCTGCCGTGTCAAATGAGCATGATTTATGTTGTACCCTTGTGGTAGTATCCTGAGAAAGAAAGGTTTTACACAAACCCCAGGCTGTGAATCACATGACGTTCTGCTCGACATCTAACAGTAAGTTACAAAGAACATGTTCAAGAGGATATCTTTAGGCTCCTAACTAGATCTGAAGAACAGCTGTCTTTGATTTCACTGCAGAAATGAAAGAACATTTGGGATATCTTCTCTTTGATAATATGCTGTTTAATCTACTTAAAGCACGGCTGGGAAATATTGTGATAAAAATCAAATTCTCTGTGATAATTTGCTTCTTTGATTAAATCGTCTTATCATGATTTAACATCTCTCTATTTGTCGCATCTGTTTGCTCAATTCATTACAATCTACTTCTCTCATCCTCAGAGCTGCAAGGTTTCTTTATAGCAACCTCTCTTTTCAAAGTGTTCTATGAATTTTGAAGGTTTTGGTTTTTCTGGCTACACTTTCAAGTCCTAAAACAAATACATTTTAGCAAATTTAGAAAGTCTGATTTACCAAAATATCTGCATTTATGACTAAAATATATTTAAAGCATAATTTCATGTCTAAAAATCGTCATTAAAGTTAGAGATTGCTAGAAACTTGGGTCACACTTTGAAATAACTACATCTTGATTAAACTCTTAATAACGCATGAATAATGAATGAATCAATCAATCACAAACAAATGACAAGTTAATGAAAAAAAAAACATTGTTAAGACTTAGTAACAACTTAATTACAACGAGCCCTATGCCTCAACCCTAAATCCTAACCATAGCTCATTAAGTGATCAGTTACTAAGCCTTTTTGTCCATTAATTGATGATTTGTTCATGAATTGTTAACTCTTTAATCATGCTTTTTTAGCGTTTTTCTAAGGCTAAATAAGGTGTTTTTATTATAAAGTAGCCCCAAAACTTGCGGAAAAACACAATGTTATAAGTAACTAATCTTTTTTCTTAAAGGTTGACTTCACTTGTGTTGGCTTGATCACTTTTCTCCCTGAAGATCTGGCAAACTGGTCAGCCTTTGACAGCTGGATTTAGCCACTGACGATGAAGAAGGAACTTTCTGAAAAAGCAGATTGTTGTATTTAAGAAATGTCAACAAGCAATGTGACAAAATAAAATTTGTGATTTTTTTTTTGCCATATGCCCGGGCCTAACTTAAAATAATCACTAATCAAATGTATACAAAAAGACACTGATCAGGTCTAGCTAGTAACATTAAGAAATTAACTAACTACGTGAGGATTTATCGAGGAGGCAATCTTTTAGACGATTTTAGTCAGAAGTTTTATGGAAACTAGGCCGGGATGATAATGGGTTATACTGGAGTTCTATGCAGCTAAAACCTCATACTGAGATTTCCAGTGACTCTAAGATTGTGACAACATTCAAAGTCAGGTATGGCTAAACTGAACATTAATATAAAATAGTAATTAAAAGCTGGACTAAGCAACTTCAGCTTTACTACTCCCCCTACAGCTCTCTTGTGTAATTAAACTACCGGTAACCAATCGAATCAAAACTTATTTTTCTAATTTTTGCGTAATTTTAAGATTGAATTAAGGCAGCAAAAACACATCTGAACAAATTTTACACTGCTAAATAAGGTCGTGAACGTGTTGCAAAGGGGCGAAGGAGGAACATTGCAGTTGCTGTAGTTCATAGACAACGGAGAGAACCGACACATGCTTCAAATGCCCCAAAAAATATACATAACCAGAGAGAGAGAGAGAGAGAGAAATGTTACTTAGTTCTGCTTTAACAAGAATAAACTCCTATAAAAAGCCATAAAAATGTGCTTTTGTTTAGCTTAAAGTGGATGTTTTACAAGATTAAGACTGTAAATTGAATTATGGTGATAACGTACACACGTGGGACACTCTTTGACGTCTTAAAATTACATTTGTATTTTTAAAACTGCAACTTTTTATGGCTTGAACTTGATTCTCATCAACCAAACTTTTTTTTGCAACAAGGACAGTTTTGTTATACCTTGTTTGCAGTCCGGCCCTTTATTACTTGTCTGAGTTTGAATATAACTGCCCAGTCCTGATGTAACCTACACCAAAATGTATCTAAAAAACATGTTTAAAAGGTGCACTATGTAACATTCTGGGAGTGAAAACATTCTGAATTGGGATACATACATTTTATTCTTTAATGTGAAGAAATACACAGATGCGGCCGCAACCTGTTTCTATCAGGCCCCTGGTATGTTTTTGAGACGCAGAAATGTACGACAAAGTTTAAGAGACAAAAACTACAACAATAAACTTGTCGTAGCCCAAGTCACAATGTTATGAGAATAAAGTCAAAGCCATATTAATTTTGTAATTTGGATCGTGGAACATTGTTATGAATAAAAAAAATCTATTGTGTGTTTTATACAAACATTTGAGACAAATCAAGTCCAAGTCTTGATAATATTAGCATGATATTACAATTTTAATCTCCTAAAACTTCAAGTTTAATCTACAAAACAACTTCTTTTTATGCTTCAACTTTAATCTCAGAAAAGCTGACTTTATTTTCATATGGCTTTCACCTAATCTCAAAATGTTACAAGTTTATTAAGGTAGAGCCAACCTTTTATTTGTACTGGTCTTCTATATCTGTAAAGAAATGTGTCGGCAATAATGAGAATTTTTTTATAGCAATGTTGGAAGTTCGGCCCTCCACCACTATTCTGGGTTTGAATATGACCCTCAAGTAAAAAATAATTGCAAATCCCTGACCTAAAGGAACAGCTTCTCCATAAAAACATCCTCCTCTCGGCCAAATAAGCGTCCCCTCATAGTAAGACACAGATTTGTATTAATTATTTAGTCTAACAACTGATTTAGGTCAAAAGTTACACAGTGCACCTTTAATAGATTACTTATGAGAGCCCGTGCGGATATAATCACAGCGTTCACAAGTTTGTAGGTGTTGTCATCTCAAGAGCTTTAATCATACATAGAAATTTCAACAGTACCATTCATTTAGAATGTATAGCAGTATGGATATTTAGTGTGAAGAGCATTATGCGTTTTCCTTTTCTGATGAGGATATCCATTAGAATGACAGAAGCGTTCAGAAATACACCAGAAGAGCAGAACAGAGACTGAGTACATGACTAAGGACTATATTGTATACACCTCAAAAGATCTGTGAGTATGTACCAGTGTCCTCTATGTGTATTTTTTTCAATTTCACTGATGAGCTGAAGATACTTTGAAAGATTTATAAGAAGAATTGCACGGCGAGCTCTATTTAATCAATGCTCTGTAATCGTAGGCTAGCCCCGGTGGCCATAATCAAAGCTGTAATAAAATCAGGTTGGGTGAAATGCAGACTGCCAGTGTCTTAGCAGCGGGAGTGTGCCAGCGTGGAGGACATTACTGCGACTGCGTATCATATCTTAGGCGTGAAAACAAAAGAATCAACCACTATCTTTTTTTTTTTCCTCTAGCCAAACATCCAAGCACTGCTCCAAACATTCCAACTGTTTAAACCAATCAGGAAACACCGCCATTGTCTCTGTGCTGTTTGTGCTATGTCAGAAGCGCCACAACAACTCCGACCGACTACAGTCCCAAGCAACGAAAACTTAACATGTACAAGACAGAATGTGAACAGATGATGGCTTACAAATCCCAAGAAGCGATTAATTTTTAGTCCATCCATTCCTTTTTAAGAGAAGTAACGCCACATTTATAAGAAAGGCAGCGAGTATCACCGTCGACGCGCCGCTTTCTCGTTTCTTTCCCCTTTATCGGAGCTGCTTCTTTAGTGGAGGTGGTAAGAATGTCGACTTCCACAGCTGGATTGAGGAAGTTGCTGTTGCAGTAGCGTCGTGGCATTCAGAGGGCGTTCACTCGGGCCCACGGAGGAGCGCGCGTGGCCTTAAGGCTGGGAGGGAGGCTGCTGTGCTGTCGTAGCTCCGGCGGTGTGCATAGCTGCCGGGAGGACATGGACTGAACCATGGGCTGAGCGGGAGGAGGGAGCGGAGGCTGAGGCGGCTGGCCCCTGAGTGCGTGTTCGGGGAGGCGGGGGCGTCGGACGTTTGAACTTGTCTGGGCTGGTGCTTCTTCTTGGGAAGGCCTCTGTCACCAGGAGAAAAGCAAAAGACAGGTTAAGCACAAGAATCAAACTTAAAACTTGTATACAGTGTTTAGAAGTGGGTTAAAAGTGCAAGTGATCTCATTTTCATTTGGAGTCTGGTGCTGTAAAAATCATGGGGAGAACAGGCTGAATATGAGAAGTGCCAGTACTCAAATGGAGCATCTTTAGAAGTGGATCTTGCGCACTTGATGCACTGAATGTAAACCACCACAATGCAGTAGTTGCTCAGTTTTAGACATAAGTAATCGCTCTGAGGTGTACAGAGTCCAAGTATGGTATAGATTTTGGTTTGCTTTTTATTCAAAATGTATGAACCAAAACAGACAGGGATAAAGTAAAGTTATTCAAATCAATGAGCTTGGCTTGAACGCATTTGTGTCAAGCGTGGCAATTAAAGGGGACATTAATTTCCTTTCAATCTGGAAAGACTCAGACATACCAAAGAACTAATGTATTTAAGTAGGGATGCACCGATCCGATACTGGGATCGGATATCCGGTTACCCTTTAATTGGGCAAAATGAGACTAATTTACTGGCTGATCTCATAATGATTGACTTTTATTCAGATTAAGTTGTTTATTGTGACTTGCACTGTAAACAGTTACATACACTGCACTGTATGACAAATTTCTTATGTTTTGATACGAAAATAAGGTGTTTCAGTCCTTACACTAGTATCAGTTGACATCGGGTTTCAGCTGATACCTAAAGCCAAATTATCGGAATCGGTCGAACAGAAAAAGCTGGATCGGTGCATATTAAGATATTTATTTGAAAAAGCTGATACATAGAATATAATTTGGCCCTGAGAACTTGGCAGAGCTGATGGTAAAATGAGAATGTTCCACTGATGAAGAAAATGTTGCAGCAAGAGCTGAAACTCGTTTGAGAAGAAGTGAGGGCTTAGTTTAGTTAAATGTAATTATTTGAATGAGATACATGTATTAACGAACATTCATGATCATAAATACAATGGAAGCTGATTTCCATTTGTCCTCCAATTATCTGTCGAGTTGGTCACTGACCCAGGTGTTCCCCGCTAAGGCCCAAAGTCACTTTGTTTTCATAGTGCCCTTTTCTGAAGCATTGATTTTCTTTCTAGTAAAAGTTAAGAGATAATATGTGATTTTCTCACAGTTTTCTGGAAAGAGGCCTGAAAGTGTTTGACCCTGAGTAACTCGTCTGAGAATAGTGCGTTGCCTGCAGGCTGAGACTGTCTGTGTAGACTCGATCACAACACAGATCTGCACAGCAATCACAGGCAGATGGAGGCTGTCATGTAAAAGAGAAATCAACTGGACATCAAAACTCCTTATAGTTCAAACTACACGTTAAGGTTCAATTGAGAGAAAACATTTCACAGAATAAACAAAATTAAGAACTTTAAGATTATTTAGAAAATAAATGTTTACATTTGTATTAGAAGAGGTGGTAAAGCAGCCAAAGAAATGTTTCATAATAATGCTACTCATGTAAAACCAGGCTTATTTTCAATGTTTTGACAATTCCCTGGACAATAATTGTCTGAAAAACATAATTAGATATTTTCCTAAAATCATGCAGCCACACTGACAACAAAGATAGAGAGAAAAAAGTACTTGGTAGAGTAAAAAAATTACTGATAGAATCAAAGCCCTTACACGTGAATGTAATCAGAGAAACCTCACACTTGTTTCCACAGAGCCATTAGCAGCCAGACAGGAACTGCTCAGTGAATAAAATGCAAAG
This sequence comes from Mugilogobius chulae, assembly GCA_038363315.1. Taxonomy (NCBI): domain Eukaryota; kingdom Metazoa; phylum Chordata; class Actinopteri; order Gobiiformes; family Gobiidae; genus Mugilogobius; species Mugilogobius chulae. The sequence goes on from CM076407.1 coordinate 29,078,064, forward strand.
TCAGGCTCACTCTCTTGTTGAGAGTGGAATAAATTCAGGGAAGTGATAAGAACTCTGCAGCAGTTTGACTGTTTTTTTTTGCCATAGATCAACATTGGTAACGCAGATGATATTTCACTTATCAATTGACCTTTTGCACTTGTTGTCACGCTGATCGAGGGAACGCTCACTTCGCCATGATGGAGGCAAAAGCGATTTTTAGGTCAATAATTTATGTCATTGTAAAAAGGTAACATCTTGTTGTGCAATTGGCTGTGCTAACTGGTGAGGTTGTAAGCCTAATGTAGCTTTTAATCCTTAACCTTTTGGTGAATATAGAAGACGCCAATGGGTGGCAGCAATAAATAAAAAAACAAAACTGGAATCCCTTTAAAGCCGGCTGCACCCTAGAGGAGTTTAAGATCTTTGGCAATCTGTAGACAAAAAAACAGGCCAGGCACATAAGGACATTTACAACGATTATTTGTCTCACAGTCGCAGGAAGAACAGAGACGACACAGCAGCAAGTGGACAACAGTGCGTGCGTCACATGATCAAGCACAAAGTGTTTTCTTTCATGTTTGCGATTATAAAAGTGAAACAACAACAATGATGAAACACGAGTAGATTAAACTAGGTTTATAAATGACACAAAGAGCGGAGGGTCATTAGAGGTGAGGAGATGTTACACTGAAACTCTGCGCTGGTCATTTTTCTATAGTCTAGTAAAGTTGCTTCTTACATCATTTGAGGAGCAGGTGCCTTGGAGATGGCAAAAAACGCAATGTATCTGGAAGAAACCTGAATTATGTGTGGCTACCAAGTTACTGAAAACTAGACTCTTGTATGGCTTCAAATCTGCCCCAGTGTAAGGCGAAACACTTTTTTACCACATAATGGTACAACTCATGAGGGGTAAAGTCAGGCATATTTGTAGATTTAAGTAAAGGGACAAACTAAGCAGGATAAAGAAGGTATGGATCAGCTAGAATTCATTATCTTTTCCAAATACCTTGCTTTATGCGCAGCTAAAAGACGTCCTACTTCCAGGGACAACTGTACCGAATATGCACTAGAAGTAGCCATTGCTTTCTTTACAACCCCACGTGATCATGTGACGTAGGTGCAAATGGTCAACAATTACATCATTTACCAGTTCCTGAGCTTCATGTACAGAGTAGACTCTCATGTAAACAGTCAAGTGCTCATGTCGGACTCACCGCTACAGCGTGAGAGGCGCTCCCGTGGACGTGCAGGGCAGGGGTGTTGTAGTGGGGCATGGCTCGGGACAGTGTGGCTGGAGGTGTGAATCCAACTGTGTGGCTGCCATACGACAAACCTGGAAACAATGACCGAGAGTTACCCGTGAACTGCAGACCTCAGTCACATGATGAAACAACACTTTACAGAAGTGAAACATTTAGCATTTAGCTGTTAAACAAGGCTGACAGGCTCTCGGAGTTTCAGTGCCCTTGTGCCAAATATAAAGTGTGTTTACATGTGATCAGATAACTCTGTTATGACAATATTCTGGTTATGATGTTACATGCGCTCAAAGAAACCAGATATCCTGGATTTTCAGACTGGTAACTATGGCAACTCGTACTTTTACATTATGACTAATGCTAACCTTTAGGATAAACAAAAGTAATAACCTGTAACCCATGGTCACATAGTTTTTGTGGCAGTTAATCTCCTCAAATTCACGTTTTGTGGTGATTAGGGCTGTGCATTGCCTCCACTCTATCATGTCAAAATACAATATATATCACAATATATCCAGATACAGAGACCCACAATGATATATTGAGATTTTTCTTTAACTTGGGTCATTTACAAAGTGAAAACATGTTGTTTTGAGTCAAAAACTAAAATTAGACGCATAAGTTACAGTGTATATTTTCTGTTAATGACGGATGACATTCTTAATACTCAATGATTCTCTGACAGAATAGAGGGAATACTTGTTTATCAACACGGGCGATGCGCGCGCACTCGGAATGCTTAAAGAGACACCACTCATTTACACAAACTGTAATTCTCTCTCTCTTTCTAAAAATAATAAACCACTTGTCTCTGTTTGTAATCATATAAAGTTATAATCTGTGTGCCAAGGTTTACCCTTAGACAGTCTTCCTAAAGACACAGTGCTGCCCTCTACTGTTCTGGCTGAATAGACTAATTTTGAACCACTAAACACTAGAAATCCAGGAAACAAAGCATCCTCATCAAAATGTATAAAGTCATCAAAAATATCGATGTTGTAATTTTTTAACGATACGAGTAATGGGAGCTTGAGTATCGTGATAAACCGTTGAATTGATATCTTCCAACACCCCTAGTGGTGATTGTGATTAGAGATGCACCGATCCGATACTGGGATCGAATATCGGTGCCGATGCAGGAAATTTTGCTGGATCGAGTATCGGCTCAATGATATCGGTTCAGCCGATATCCTAGTTGTGACATAATGAGTACAAGATTTATAGGCTGATGTTGAGCCAGAATGTCTCACAATATTTGACATTTTATTCTTTCTCTCTCTCTCTTTCTTTCCTCTCTTTTTCTTTCTTTCTCTTCTCACTCTTCTCTCTTTTCTTTCTCTCTAATTCTCTCTTCTCTCTACTACTGTCTTCTCTTCTTTCTTTCTTTCTCTCCTCACGCTTTCTCTTTCCCTTTCTATCTCTCTTTCTTCTCTTCTCTCTCTCCTCTCTCTCGCTCTCTCTCTCCTCTTGCTCTCCCTCTTTCTCTTCTCTTTCTCTCTCTTCTATTTCTCTTTCTTCTCTTCTCTCTCTCCTCTCTTTTCTCTCTTCTTCTCTTTCTTCTCTCTCTCCTCGCGCTCTCTCTCTTTATTTCTCTTTTTCTTCTCTTCTCTCTCTCTCTGTCTATTTCTCTCTTCTTTCTCTCTCTCTCTCTTCTTAAGTTGTTCAGTTTTGTCTTACAGTATAAATAACACTAATGATCAAAAGTCTTATGTTTTGAAAAGGAAAAAAGACCTATTTCAGTCCTTACACCAGTATCGGTTGATATTGGGTATCGGCAGATGCTCAACTCTAAAGTATCGGGATCGGTATCGGAACTGAAAAAGCTGGATCGGTGCATCCCTAATTGTGATCTTTTGTATGGAGTAGGAGTCCCTTGACCAAATACCACTTCACAACGCACCATATGCATGTGTGCGACTTTGCTAACTCATGGACTTTTAGCATTTTTCCAACAACAAACTGACAAATAGGAAAATAAGATTGTAGAACGCAGTCAGAGCTTTGGTTAAAAGTTCTTTTTAACATGTAATAGTAATTTTTGAAGAGTCAGTTCAGGATTAGTTGTGTTGTGTTATGGATTACAAAGAAGTTCCATTGGTGTAGCTATAATCACCGGTCACCCCAAATGAGAGTAAGTAGAGCTGGGCAATATATTGAATTTTAGATATTGTGAATGTTGTTTTAAAGATTGCAAAAATGTAATATCGAGTATATCGTGCAGTAAAAACATGCCACAAAACAGGTAATTTACAATAAAAATTAATAAGTGAGGCCATACTTTTCTTTTTTTTACTTGTCAATTTTAAATATATTTTGTACAGAATTTGTACATTAAGCAATTCAAAGGCTTTATAAACAGGAAAATTAGTTTATATTGAGGATTGCTGCAAATATTTGTTTGATAATTAAACACACTAGAAAAAATGACCATCGTAAATTAGAAAACAAGCGGACTAAGCTTAGTATTAGAAGTATTTTACATGTTTTGAGCAATTTTGTTTGGTTTGAACCTGATTGCCAACAGCACAAGTACAAAATTTCTCTTTTTACTTAAAGAAAAATACACACTATTTTTAAATTATGAAAAAAAAATCTTGTGTTATTGAAATAAGAACTAAATGTACTTGTTCTGCTTTATTTAAGACAGTCAAACCTGCTAAAAATCACGATAAACACTACGTCATTCAATCAATTTTAAACTTATTAGAAAATTTAAAGCTGTCGTTTTCCCAGTGTAACTAATTTCAAAACATATTTTAACACCTTTTATGTTGAACTGACAGAATATCGTCCAAAAATCTTATCAAGATTCGCCAAAAAATTATCGAGATATTCATATTTGTCAATATCGCCCAGCCCAGAGTAAATGGCAAGAAAATGAATATTTGAATGAATCATTTGGGGAAATTAGCTGCCTTTTCAGTTCCTTAAGTTTGCACAGTTTGCTCCAGCGGTGAGAAATCAGGATCTGGTGTTTCAAGTCACAATATTCTGAATACTATCAAAAAAACAATACATGGACACAAACAAAACCAGGATATTTGAAACCCTGCTCATAACCAGGATGTTCGAGCGCATGTAAACACACTCATAGACCTTAATCTAATCTTGCTAATTGGCGTCAGAGCTGATAGATGAAGTCACACTTTGAAGCCTTTGTAAATAAATACTGTACATACAAAGTCTCTGTATTATATAACATGTTTTGATAAAAAGGTGCCACATTTTCACGACACCTGATACTGATAAACACAACCGCTTCCTTGTCCATCAATGATTCATTCTGTGATAGCACAATACCTGTTGTGCTTCTATTCTTGTGATCTGTGACAAAGATTGCAGAGACACAAGTGGACTTTGGTGCCGCGAGCGTCAGCAGAGCGCCGGATGTACCCACCGGGTGAAATGGGCCTGCTGGAGCTGGGAGAGGGCGTGTAAGGGATCGGGCTGGACACGGTGCGCGCTCGCAGACCCTGGGCAGACATCTCGTTGAAGTACCTTAGAACAAAACACAAGTCAATAAATGAAATGCACCACTTTATTCTTCACAAACTTTTAAATAGAGAAGTAGATAAGGACACAAGTGGAGGTAAACCTAATAAAACCAGATCTTGAGCTAGCTTTGTCTCAAGTAACTTATCTAATTGTAGTATGTTCCATCTATCTATGTGTCTGTTAGGGCTGTAGTCTTTTAGTTGTTTAACCTTTTAGTTGGACAATTATTATTTATTTTGATTACAAGGGTTTAAACAGCAGATAAAGGTTCGATTAGAGCAACCTGTCTAAACTGCTTTTAAGAAAAATACACCAATCTATTCTCTGATGAATCGTTTTTTTTTTGAAGTACATAACATTTTTAGTTTGTGAAGCACAGATGTAAATTAACCTTGTCACACGAAGACAAACGATGATAAATTGGAAATGCTACAGACTTCTTGGATTGGAGCATCATATGATCAGTAACCAGCTGAAACTGACCAAGTGGCGCTGTGACGCTGACAAAGAAGTCAAACTAGAGGAGACTTGACACTGAGCACAGAATGTTGCTGATGTAATTGAACATATCAGAGAATTTTTATACTTTCAAACTCTGAATGAACAAGGGATTAAATGTACTCTGGGGAGTGAGATGTGACTCTGAGGCAGTGATGTCAACATGAAAAAAAAGTTGTGGATACAGCGTAACTGCGGAGACGCTAAACCGAGACCTGCTTCAGAAATCGTTTTCAGTGTTCTGAAACTTCTGCTTTGTATATTATGTGTGGTTTAGGCAAATTTTGTTCTGAGCTTTTGTCACGCCCCTTTTAGGTCATTAATCGGTCGATGGGACGTGTCTTTCTGACCTGAGGAAGCTTCTTTGTGGATCGAAATGTTGTCTAAAATTCCAGTTTGGAGATAGTGTGCAGGCTTGTTGTCTTGCCCTACAAGGCTTTAGTCAATCAAAATTTCTTTGGTCGACTATTTCTATCAAACAGAATTGCCCGAGTATGGCACAGCAATATGGAGAAGAAATAGACTCCTACTGTGATTCAGGATTTCTCTTTTGCTGTAGTTTGACCTCAAGCTACTGAGAATCTTCCTGGATTTAACCAGTAGACGACTTATCAAATTAAGATCAGGCTCTGTCATTGTGATGTTAAGCTTATCATATCACCCACCCCGATCTCCATTTTATTCATTTTAAACCTCTTCTCATTAAAACGCTTGTGTTTGTTCTTTTACCTCTCGTCGTCCATCTCCAGACTGGACTCGCTCTCGGACAGCTGTCGGCACAGCGCCTCCCTGCGCTCCATCTCTCTTTGCAGCTTCCTCTGCAGACGAATGTTCTCTTCCCTCATGTGCCGCTCCTCTTCGATGTACTGAGCTCTCTTCTCAGTATCTGTTCAAACGACAGGACGTCAGGTCATCGTTTGCTTTCAATACAACATTCAGTTTAATTAAGGTTAAGTCGCACTTTACTGTTCCCGTAGTAAATCTGATTAGTTTGAGTTTGTGAATAGCTTTTATATTAAATGGATCCAAAGCAAAGTTTAGAAAAAGCTTGAAATACAAAAGAGGAGAAACTGGAGGTTTCACGTCGAGGCCCGGGGGCCAAATCGACTGTCCAAAAATCTGACCCGACCCTCAATTATTTTCCATATTACAATATAGTATATTTTTTCTTGTTTGCAGATTTAATTCTGGGATCTCTGAAAATAGTGTCCAACCTGAATTTCTTAATGTATCAGTAATGTGTTTGAACTATAGTTATCTTGATTTTATTATATTTTTACTGTCTGAAAATAATACTAAATCTTTTTCTAGTATCAGTTCCAGTTGCATTTTTTGATTCATTTCCAGTGAGAAAATGTGTGTTTTTGAATATTTTTAGCAAAACAACTAATTTGTTCTTCTTAAATCTTATTTGAAAATATGGCTAAAAAATATGCCCAAACTGAGATTCAGTTCAAATTTGGTTATGTGGTTTAATGCTGATTTGAATATTTTGTAGAGCAAAAAAAAACAGACTGCAGCATTAGTTATTATCACCATGGAAACAATTCTAGTCTTGTGAATATTTGGTGCAACTTCATGTCAAAAGTGACAACACATTGTCCAATCACCTTGACCAGAAGCCATGGTCCTATAGCCCTGATTCAGGCTGTTGGTCCAATTGTAATCTCTTAAATTTAAATCTTAACCAAGTTAAAATATTTCATTGTTTAATTAGTTTTACACTAAACCAATAAATGTTGCCCATTGTAGAATATAATATAGTTGCAAAATCATTTCAACTGTTCATGTTGTGTGATTATCTGAAGTTTTATCTATCCACTGGCTCCCTCTAGTGGTAAAACTAATGCAACCCTCCAGCTTGTCTTTTAAATATTTTCTACCCAGTGAGAAGGAGAACACTTTGCAAAAGCAGCAATAATGCAGTGAATTATACCAAACAATGTCAATCAAGATCAATAAAGCTTCCAAGGAAAACAACAAAGGTGGGTAAAGCTTTAAAGTGGGTTAAGCGAATGAATTCTGTATAACCCTCTCCAAAATCAGTGTTAAAAATGTAACTTTGATTTTCACACTGCTCATGTTAGATACAAGTGTCCAATGAATAAGTAATATTTTCAGCTCAATAGTTTCATCGTTAAAGCTAGTTTTGTGCCAGTTTACATGTGAGAGACTAAACCGATTACCCGGGAGAAACTGGTTCTGAAGTGTCAGGTTCACTACTCCATAATTCAGACTGCATTATCTTGATTTACCTAATTATTGTTTATTTTTAATAACTGTTTGTAATATTGTCTGTAAAGTTACACACTGATCTTTCTGGGACTTTTATAATTCTTTAAAATACTTAGAACTGTATTAAACATGGAGTTAAACATGTGGCAGTGTGTGCCACTTTGTGCAGGAACTTTTTTGTTGTAAGAATCTTAACTTCATTGTTGGAATGTGCAGTGAACAGGGGTTGTGAGTTACATTTGTCTAGCTGCAGACCGATTGTCTGTTTACATGAGTCTGATATTGGACTACAATCGATCGCGACCATGTGTGCCAATTGGTTTTTCGAAAACCAGTTTACAGCTCCTCAATAGGTCTGCCCAGGTTTACATGCACTTTGGAAAACTGGTTTAAATCGGACTAGGCTAGTTATCCGGTTTTCCTGGCTTCATGTAAATGCCCTGAGTGAGCACAGTCCAAGTATTTGGGGAGACACTGTGACGTTGATGAAATTTAAACTGAAAATCTGTTCCTTTCACACTGGTACACGTCAGTCTATCAGACACAGACAGTTCTAATCATCAGGTGTCACTCACGCTGCAGCTCTGTGGTGCGCAGACTCTTCTTCAACCTCTCCACCTCGTTCTTGAGGAAGCGGATATGCCGCATCATGTTCTCCGGCGAGTCAATCTCCATGGAAACGTCCCTGGGGGAGGGAGGAGCCGACACGGGCTGGTCCAACTTCTCCTGAAGGATCCTAGTTTGAAAAACACGAGTACTCCTTTGACATTTCACATTGCATGAAGTCAATGTTGTTTCATAAGGTTTCCACATGAAAGTACCAAGAACTAGTCCCACATTTCTCCAGTCCCTGTTTAGTCAGAGGAACTACCCTGTCCCCATGTTTGTGTTCACAACAGCAGTTTCTGAAAGTGGGTCTAACTGGCTTTAGCATTAGCATCTGTAAAGTCTGAAACATTTAAATAAGTCATTAAGTGGTGTTAGGAAAACAAAAGTTGTCTTTTTCAATTCCACATAAAACTATAATGTGCAAAACCTAAAAACATCACTGAAATTAACAATAAAACTAAATGATTCACTGTAATTCCTAATAATAGTATAGTTAGTATAGTTATAGATACCGCCTTTAAATCATTTTTCTTAAGGATAAGGAAAGTTTATCTGAATGTCAGAATGTGTAAACGTTTAAAAACAAAGTTAGCAATGTAAATGTGTTTGTGTCACCAAAAGGTTCCAGGTCTGACTGGAAAGTACCTGCCCAGACAGAGCTAAAAAGTCCCTAAAGTGTGGCTCCAGTCCATAGTTCCTACTCTGTGTGAACGCTCCTAAAATGGGAACAGGAACTAAAAAAGTACTAGGAACTGAAAAAAGGCCTATTGTACCTCCAGAACAGAGCATTTACTTCTGTATTATTTAGTTTGCAGGAACATTACCTTTTCTCAGCCTCAAGCTTGTCCATCCTTTTCCACAGCCTGTTGACCAGGGCTTCTTGTTCTTGTTCTAATGTGTTCTCCAGGTCAATCTTTTCACGCCGTAACTGCGAATGAAAGACACGAGTCCAGTGAGTGCTAAACACATATTTGATTTTATCCTTTCACAGTATGAAAGAAGACAGTGGCCTTGAGAGACAGAAATAAAGCACTTGGTTTCAACTATTTTATTTTCTTTTTTAAATGCCGTGACCTGCAAGGGCATTAGCAATAGATAAAAAATCAGTACAGAAGTTTGTATAAAGGATTTGTTAAGTCGCTCCAGAGTGGGGCTTTGAATTCTTTGACTGATGCAGAGTTCCACAGTTGTGGGATATAATTTAATAATTTGATTGCAAAAATAAAAGGTGAGCACTGCAGTCAGAAGTGCGTGACGTTGGGTATATCAGTTCAGGCAATTCCAACCTTTGTTTCTGAAGGTTTATCCTGGATGTATGAACTGAAAAAAGCTCTTGGCACTGAGGAGTGAAGCAATTTATAACCATAGCAAGCAAGTGAGAAGTTTCTACGTGTTTGAGTGGCACAAGTCTTAAATCTGCATAGTTTGAATCATTTAAAGTTTTGTATAATTTAGGAGGGGTATCGAGAACCGGTTCTACTTGAAATGGTTCTATTTTTAGCAATCTACTGAATCGTTTGTCTCCTCTCTTATCGTTCTCTATCGATGCCGATTTGGACCGCTGTGCCTTTAATTAGCCTACTGCGTGAACGTCAACCTCACGCTGGCTTTAAATCAGTTTCAATACAAGCACAAGTTTTAGCTTTGGCAAAGCTAAACTCTCACAAATTCACGTGATATAGTTGTTTATGCATTGCGCACACATGAAAGGAGAAAGAAAAACAGCGACATACAGCATGTACATGTGGCGCCAATGCGGCTCACACCAGCGCCGTGACAGGGAGGTAAGCTTTCTCCATTAATGTGAATGTTTGGAGATAGACGCATGCATCTACCGTCAGCTGTGTTATATAAACTCTTTCTTCTTTCGCGCTCCTCTTTGTGCGCTTGTGGCGACCTCTCTCTCACTTTCTCTCGTCCGTCCTCTGAAGATCCACAACTGTCAGCTGTGCCCGCGACTCGGAGCGCACAAATTATCGTGTCAAAGTGAGGTGTACCCCCCTACGTAGCGTGTACGGACAGTCCGCTGTGCTGTGTCCGTCCTGACTAGCGCACACACAGCCGGTCCGTCCGGAGACACTGTGCATCGCCTCGGACTGAAGCGCTTCTCTAAGCGCAACCGTCACCCGAGCGAACTTTCTGGATCAAACACTACAGTAGCAGTTATGGATACAGAGAAGAGAAAGCCTGGTGAGTGCAGGAGATGTAACCAGGACACCCTTAAATAGCGTTATTATAGGTTATCAGTTTCAAAATTGTTTAGTCTCTAGCTTTGTAATTAAGCCTGAAATATTATTTCTGTTCTTCATTGAGCCTATTTAATTAGTAATCATCATAATATACTCCAAATCATGTCTAATGTATTAAATTAGTTAAAATACTCGTTTTAATCTAGATACATAAAACACATTTTAAGAATTGATAAAAATCGATAGGATTCGTATCAATAAGAAAATCGATAATAGCACGATATCGATAAAATCGTATCAATACGCAACCCTATATAATTGTATCCCAAAATGATCCGTATAGCCCGTCTCTGCACTTTTCCAGTACTTCAGTTTGAGAGATTCAGAGAGTACTCTGATCTCTTTTTTTCTCCAAGTGCTGCATTTATCATAGACTTTATGGTGGAAAATAAAAAGTTTACTTATTAACAGCTAAAAAAGTTAGCTATCCCAACGTTAAACCACTGGGTACTATCTAAGGAATTTTAGTTCTCAAGAGCCGAATGCAGCGCTTTGATTGGCTGTGCTTAGGGGTGCTTAGGCTCCTAAGTTTCATTTTGTTGTTTGTAAAAAGACGTTTATAAGCCCCAATTGCAACCAAAACGAATACATGTGATATTAACCACGTGTCACAGGATTTATGCAACTAAACTGTCAGATTTAAAAGCTAAATTATGTTTGCAGTGTGAAAATTAGCTAGCCACACCCCTTCTCATTCCGGCCTTTTTCCCCTCACACGTCTGACTAAAATCAGTAAAAATTCAAACTAAAACTGTTCCTGATCCTTTGGAGCTCAGGCAAATGGCTGGGTCATTTTAAAGCTGTGTCTCTGTAGTTTCTGATTCTGATGTCCAACAGGCTCTCATCAAAGTGAGAACTTTCCCAAGCAAAAGAAAAACAAAATCTAAAATCCGAATACATTTTTTTTGGGAGGAATGGTAAAGCTGGTGTTGACAGCTGAGACAGAAATACTCTAGATTTGGAATATTTGGGGTTTTGACAATTCCTCTGTAAAAGCTGAAAGTAATTGAAGTAAAAATGAGTTTTAGGGACCAAAAATTACTCAAAAATCTAGGCGGAGCCAATGCAAAGTCCTATTAAAATTTTTGAATTTTGGGGAAACAATTTTATTTGGAGTTTACAGTAGAAATCAGAGTCTGGATCATCCCAGAGGCTGATTTTGCTCTAAATAAAAGGGATACAATGGGATTTTTAACCTTTCCAGGTTCTTCATAGTATGCTTTTTTAAGACACTGAACAAAATACAATTTTTGAAGAAAAAGTGGGACGGCCCTTCGAAGGACCGCCGGAATGTAAAGGGTTAATAATATTTGATCACAAATGTGCAAATAAATAAGCACACTATAAAAGCTACAAAATTATCAAATTACATAAAAAAAATACACAGTTTTGCAATCAGAAGAAACTGCTGAAATGCTTTTGTGGATTTGTGGACACTCACCTGTTCTAGAGTTAGCTGTTTTGAAATGGTCTCGTTCTCCATCTTCTTTATTTTCTTCATGAGCTTGTTTACCTGGAATTCCTGCTCCTGTTCCAAGTGCTGTTCCAACTCTGCTTTCTCATGTTGGAGCTTGAATAAGAAATAGAAGAATGAAGAGGAAAACGCCGGTTACATTTACAAAGACGACAAAGCCATAACAAAAAGGTGAGAAAATGAAAGCATGCAGATTATGTAACTGATTAGTCACGATGGGGAACAGAATTCTAATTACATTATGCATAAAATAAAAAGGCTAAGAACAAGGATCAAAAGAAAACATAATTTCTGTTTGGCCTTGAGCCTTAGAGTTGGGAAATATTGTGATGAATACTGAATTGTGAGCTCATTCCAGTGACAGCTTTTTTTTAATAAAATCGTCATATCGTGATTTCCCATTTCTCTGTTTAATGCATCTGTTGGTTCAAATACAGACTCTTCTTCCAACCTCTTACGCCGGGCTCACACAGCCTCCAGTGCAGACCCAGATCCGTCTGGCTCCGGTGGCCACTCACACTGTAACTAGAACATGCATGCGTATGTACGGACCCTGCTGCCCTCGCGAGACCACGAGTTCACGGGATTCACGCTCAACTTGGGAGTTTACGCGATCATGAGCACATGTACATGTAAACAAAGAAACGCAAAGCCTCTGGATTCAGTGTGAGCCCGAAGTTAGCCTCAGAGTTGCCAAGTCTGATTCTTTATAGTTACTTTATAGTTTCTTTTATGAAAGGTGACTTATCAAAAAATATTTTTAATGTTGCGTTTTCAAGTCATAAAAGTGAATTTTAGCAAATTTTCAAGTTGGATTTAGGAAATATCTAATATACAGTACAGACCAAAGGTTTGGACACACCTTCTCATTCAAAGACTTTTTTTAATTTTCATGACTATGAACATTGAAGGCATGTTCACACTGAAGGCATCCAAACTATGAATTAACACATGTGGAAGTATGGTACATGACCAAAAAGTGTGAAACAACTGAAAATGTCATATTTCTAGGTTCTGCAAAGAAGCCACCTTTTGCTTTGATTACTGCTTTGCACACTCCTGGCATTCTCTTGATGAGCTTCAAGAGGTTGCACCTGAAATGTTCTCCAACATCTTGAAGGAGTTCCCAAAGATACCCCTTCAAGCATCTCTGGGAACTCCTTCACACTGCTGTCCAGTTCACCCCAAAACCATCTCGATTGGGTTCAGGTCTGGTGACTGTGGAGGCCAGATCATCTGGGCAACACACCATCACACTCCCTCCTGGTCACTCATGGTGTTTATATCTTCAGTGTGTATCTACAATGTTCATAGTCATGATAATAAAGAAGACTCTTTGAATGAGAAAGTGTGTCCATACTTTAGGTCTGTACTGTATATTTAGCATATTATCATGTCGAGAAGTCATCATTATTGTTAGAAACTTGCTTTGCAGAGACACACAATGTTCTAATTAAGTGAATATTTTAATAACTTTTTATTGAAGGATTGAGGTCACTTGTTTTGGATTTTTTTTAAAAGCTTGGTTGGTGAAAATCTGGCAACACTGGTCAGCCTTTGACTGGTATTTAGCCAATCACAGTAAAAAAAAAAAAACGAACTTCCTGAAAAAGCAGATGACTGTATTTCCTCACATTGATTAAGAAAATAGACACTCTACTTTTTTTTTTCAGAATTTACGAAAATATTTCCATTATGACTGAAACACTGATTCTTTGCATAATTTCATGTTTCAAACGTGTTTAGCTGCAATGCACAATGTTCTAATTAAGTGATTATAACTCTTGAAGGGTTGAGGTCACTTGTTTTGGAATTTTTTTAAAAGCTTGGTTGGTGAAAATCTGGCAACACTGGTCAGATTTTGACAGCAGGATTTAGAAACCCAGCCCTACTGAGTCTCCTGCAGAAGTGGTCCAAACAATATAAAAATAATTTACATTTTTCTACTTTACAACCTCAAAACATTGAAAATCATTAAAAAGGACCTCACATGTATCACACACGAGACTGTTACTGGAATGACAATATTTTAATTAACGCACTTAACACGCCCATAGAGTAAATAGTTTGTTGCCATGTTGCTTTAGAAATGTTCCTATTCAATTATTCAGAAGAAACCCACAGTAACCACAGAGTGTGACTCGCCAAGAACGAACTCGATCCTTCACAGCAAAAATAAGCATTAAATTTAACAAACAACAGACTAAGCAGCAAGTTAAATACAAAAACTGATAAAGGGGGCTAAGGTTTATTCTGTTTTGATTAAGACTGCTCAGTTAAGATGAAAATAACTGAATTTACGATTATTCAACAAACAGCATTAGCTCCTTCTTAAACGCAGAGAGTGAAGAGAAATGTATTTAGGTGAAAAATTAGGTAAATCTATTCTACAACTGTAAAGAAACTGTCTGAGACCTACTTTGTCCAACTCAAGGAAATATATGAATGCTTTTAAACACAATTATCAATTACATATTTTTGTAATTGACTACAGCACTCTTATGTAGCGCTGGGTGATATTGACAATTATTGTGACCCAATTATGTGACGATATTCTGTCAGTCCAACATAATGTGTCAAAACCGGTCTTTAAATTTGTTACTACGCTGGAACAATAACTTTACATGTGACAAAAAGCTTAAAAGTGATTAAATGAATTAGTGTTTATCATAACTTTAGCTTGTTTTGACTTTCTTGAATACAGATTTCCCAATAGAACAAATTATTTTAGTCTTTAAGAACTCTCAAGTCTCTCAAGAACAAAACCCTCTTCTATAGTTTCACGTTAGTGTGTATTTCTATTTAATGTAAAACAAGAGATGTTATTCTTGCTCGATTGCAGTTCAAACCAATCAAAATCTACTCAAAAAACAATACTATTTATTCCAGATATGTCAAATAAATTACAAAAGTGCAGCAACCTCCTTTTATCTTTTTTGTTTTGTGAGGTCTTTGAATAACTTAATCAGGGTTCATACGGATTTTAACTTAAGCTTTTCCATGACTTCTCCAAAACAATTACCAATATTCTTCATGATCTTGTTTACTTATTCATACATTAGTTTCATTCATTTTTTTTCATTTTCTACCGCTTAATCCCGTTAGGGGTCGCGGGTGACTGGAGCCTATCCCAGTGACTTTGGGCCTTAGGCGGGGAACACCCTGGACAGTGGCCAACTTGCCGCAGGGTTAGACAGACAACCATTCACTCTCTCATTCACTCACTAAGGGAAATTTACAGTGATGCCCAATTAACCTAAACATGCATGTTTTTGGAGGTGGGAGGAAACCGGAGAAAACCCACGGTGACACGGGGAGAACATGCAAACTCCACCCAGAGAGATTGTGAGATGTCGATATGGTTCGACCCGGGAGTCGAACCCACGACCTCCTTATTGGGAAGTCAGAGCTCTGACCACTTGGCTACCGTGCACCCCCACACACATTTGTTTCAATTGTTCTTTTTTTATTAGCTGGGTAAGAAATACAATACTTGCTAAACATATGAAAATTAAATGTTAAACTTCAAACAACTGTCAAAAAATATATGAACAAATTATGTGCCTTTTAGTCTAGTTTCAAACTGTCAAAATGTCTTTATTAGTTACTGTCATGCAAGAGATTTTTATTTTACAGGCACATTATGTTTCTCCATCTTAACATGAGTGGGAATTGTTAGCAAATTATTCAGAAATTTGGTTTTGAACCCAAAATTATCCAAAAATTTTACAAAACCCAGTACAATTCCATAACTTTTTCAGGGCCTGGAATTTTGATAAGAATTTCCCATGACTTTCCTAGGTTTTCCACCACTGTACGAACCCGGCTTAATGTACAATTTCTGACATAAGTATAAACCAGTCTCATCTATTCGAAAGTACACATCACATTTTTTAACTTTTATTGTAAATTAGTTATTTTTATAACATGTCTTTAATGTACAATATGCTCAAATTTTTACATATCTTAAAAACAGCATTCATGATATAATCAAAATTCGGAGTGTTGCTCAGCTCTACTCATTCGTGAACTTTATATTTGATCAGTTGCACACCCCTAGAGTTAATATGGATATCTGTAAGTTAACATTACACAGGAGTGCAGTTAGTCCAAGATCTAGCCAAGCTGACTAGAAACAAAAACATGTCGACAGTCACAAGAAACAAGACACAACTTGAGACATGTTTGAGGACCTACTCTGACTTTTGCCTAAACTTACAGAAGAATTTAATTTGGATAACAGCTTGAAGTATCTGTGATGTCTGTTTCATCCACAGAATAAAATCACTAAACCAAAAAAAGGTCTTATCTCTGGACCCATCACTTACTTGCATGAGCTTCCTTGACAGCTCATTAGTGAGAAATTCCTCCTCCTTTTCATAGTTAACGGCCAAGGTCTCCTTTTCTTTCTGCAGGGCCTGGATCTTTTTAAACAGGGTGTTACTGATAAATTCTTCCTCTTGTTCAGCTCTGGCTTGCTGCAAAACAAAATACAAAAAGAGGAAATGGTTAGTACATAGACAGTCTATTCCATGGACTATTCTGAGTCATTACAGCAATAGTCTGGAGAAAATCTAAAGCAAATGTTGATAGAAGGGCTAGACTTATCTGTTGTATCCAGTGCTTTAAGTGGGCAAAAAGAAGTGACCTTACTTTTTTATTCTGAGTTTTTATGGTCAAACTATGGAGAATGTTTAATGAAACATCGTACTCAAAACTGGCATCTTTAGAAATGGTGGAAGTGAAAACCTGTGAATCAGGCTCACTTAAAGCATTGATTGTAAATTATGGTGAACACTGAATATGTTACAGGCCAGAAAAAAATAAACAAACAAATAACACACAAATGCAAGAAACAAAGGCACAAACAACACATTTCCTTGATTAAACTCGAGAAGTTGGAGAACAGAGTGATTTAAAGGAGGGAGTGAAAGAACTGTGTAATAAATAAAGAAGACAGCCACTGCAGCTGGTGTTATGATACATCCAGCTTCCCTGTTTTTCAGCCTCCCCTTTTTGCTCTGACCTCAAAGCAAAATGCTATTCTGCAAGCTGTGAGAATGTGTCATCTGGGAACAATGACAGTACAATGGAGCCCAAACAGCTAGTTAAAGTGCACACATGTAATGCTCAGGGGACTAGCGGCACTGTGGTTTACTCACATGAGCCTGACATACAGCTAACTTAGCTGGCTAACTTTGGCCTACATACTTCCCATCTTTCCACCAGATCAGTTACACATTTTATGAAGCAGTGCTGATTAACTGAGCATGAGGACATGACGCATACTGCTGCTAAGCTACTCTCCTCACTCAGATGCCATATCACATCCTCACTGACATCAGCTGGGCTAAAACACAACTTATCACTTTACATTAAAGCCAACAGCGGTCTGGTCAACTCTACAAGGCGCTGCCAGTGCGGTCTCAAGCCTACTGAGGCTACCACAAGCAGACTAAACTAGCAACACAAAACAAAACAAAGTCAAAGAGCTGACTGACACTGCCCAGTCGCACAGCTAACTCTAGCACTTGCTAAGTTAGCACTAGCCAAATCACTTAGATTAGCCAACAATGTAATTACAGAACATGCTGCTACATTAGGAGTAGTTACATATACACAATGCAATGAACTGATATACTGTTACATCTGACAGTAAGAAAAACTAACACAGCTATAGCTAGCCAGATGACAAATGTAATTACACAGGTGGCGTGGTTAGCATCAAGCTAGTTAGCTTCTAGCATTACTCACAATGGTGACGCTAGCCTTGCGGAGATCTCGGTTCTCCTCTTGCAGCGCTTTGCATTTGAGTTTGAAGGTTTCCAGTTCAATTTTAAGAACTTTGTTTTCTTGTTGTAGCGAGGCCAGTCGGTTCGTGAGCTCCTCCAGACGAAACTGTGAAATGACTATACTGGGTTTGCCGGAGTTGGAGGCGGAGGAGGACATCGGGGTAGCCGAGCTGCTGCCCGCTCCGTCAGTGTCACTCTCACTCGCACTGTCCGCCATGGCTGTGCCACAGTGTGGGGCTGGAGCAGAGACACTGGAGCTGCAGCGTTTTGCAGCTCTGTACTGTCAGTACTACAATAGTACACCGTGTGACCTTGTGTATGCTTCAGCCACAGCGTCTCCAGGAGGACAACTCCAGTACTGCCGGAGATCTGAGCCTGACAAAGGGTGTGTCAAATACAACTAACAAGTGAAATGCAATATTTAAAGGTGGGCTAGCTGATTTTTACATTACAATTGCATTTAGGTCTTAAATTTGACTACTACTTCTCATAAATTCTTCAACACGTTTTATATCGACATTTATTCATTTTTGTTGTGATTATGGCTTAAAAAACACTTCTTACAAACTCTAAAGTGAAACTGGAGAGGACCACCCAAGCACAGCCAATCAGAGCGCAGCATTCAGTTCAATTCTTTAGTATTTGATCCAGACAGTACTCAGTGTTCTCATTCTTTCACAAAGTGCTGCATTTACGATACACTCTGTAGTGAAAAGTACAAATATTACTAATTTAGAGCCAAAAAGTTAGTTACCCTAGCTTTAATATACCCCAAAACACCCGTATGAGCTGCTGCTTCTTCTGTCTTTCTCTTCTTGCATGGGAGCCACAATGTTTTTGCACATAACCACAGACATTTCTCATTACAAAGTTGCATTAAATACCTTATGACTTACACACCCTAACCTGTATTCAGTGCATGAGATAATTTATGACCAACTGTGGTTTAAACCTATTTGTCTGCATTCCCATCTGCAGTAGGACACAAGTGAAGCTGATTATAAGAACCATTTAACTTTATATTGTCAGAACAAAACTGACAAACTGTAATAAATACACAAGAACAAAGACTAAAGACACATTTATTGCAAAACCAACCTTTTATTATTTTCAGTTGACTTTTCAAAGATGTCTAAAACATTTGTGGTGGCATCATTGCTGCTATAGCTTCTAAAGACCTTGAATAACCAAAGTGCTAGAATATTTCAATGGCTTCACTCTGTTAGTAAGAATTGTACATCAAAAGTTCTTATGTGAAAACACATATCAAAGAAAACTGACAAAAAATAATATCAAACTCTAACCCCTTGATTGACGTATATTGGGGTGTTGTACATACAAACCCATTCTGACCTTCTTGACCCACATAAAAGAAAGAAAAGTTACATAGTTTTTATGTCCACAGCAAGACATTCGCATAATGAGCGTTTGCACCAGTAGAACACCGCACTTGCATGGGCTGTTTAAAAAAAATATGATGTTGTATGCAATTCACTGAAATATTGCCAATGAGCTAAAGAAAACAACTGTATGTGACGCTGCATATATGGACTCTCAAGCCTAATACAAAATATCACATAGTTTCTTAAATAATTCGTTTTGACCATCCAGTGTGTTGTCGTACAATTTGCTCTTGAGCTACAATCCAACAGTGACTTTTGTGTCATTAATGTGAGAACTATATATAAATAGACATAAAGGAAAAGAAAGAAATGCCCATGTTCCTTTCAAAACCACAGCAGCTTTTGGAAACCAGATAAACACCACGTACAGAGTGGTTTAAGTCTAGAGTCCTACACCTTAAAGTCGATATGCACAATGGTAAAATCTTACAAAGAGCCAATCTACGAGCTTTACATTCAAACTATCACTCTGCAGGTGCTACTCATTCATTCAAAAAGACAGACAAACATAACCCTATAAACATTTTCACAAAGCTTTGTAAGCCCACATTTGATAAATGCTTCTCCTAAATATATAAAAGTGGTGACCGATGTCGGGGCTATGTGCACACACATAAAGGGTTGTATTTGTTTTCTGAATACTGGGTTTTTGCAAATTTGTAAAAATTGTACTCAAAATAAATGAACATGCATGAAAATATGAGTCATCTGAAAGGCTGCTTTTGCAGAATTATAATAATCCCCATTTTGGAAATTACTGAAATCTGACTTTTTTCTGGAAAGTTTATATTTAAAATCAAACCAGCATTATCATGTACAAACATTATATTATACCAGCTCTATTAATAAATTATACAAGAACCTGTTTCATGACACTCATCTTTAAAAAGTGAAACCCTTTTCATAAAGTTCAAAAAGCACTTAAAAGGTTGCTCTTTTAGTGCAAACTTGACCAGTAACATTGTAATTTCAGAAAAAGTGTTAGTTAAAAACTAAAACAATGGTTTCAAGAAAATAAACTATAAGGCGAGTGTTAAACTTGTTTCAGAAGTGTCCAGCAGTTTTCTCAGTTTTTGTGTCGCCTTTTTCTTTCCAGGCAACGTGGAAAGAGCTTTTGTGCCATCTTTGGTCACAGTTTCACCTGTGTGTCTCCACTGCAGTCCAGAGTAATCACAGTCACCACCTCAAACAGCTCTGTGGCTCTCCCAAAGTAACCAGTGGGCCAATGGCACATGCCCTCTCGACGGTAAAGCAGGATTGATGTCCACGGTCCACAGTAGGAGACTAGAAAATGAGTGAGTTTTCATGCTCATGCTCAAATAGTCAGCTCTTCCTGCGCGAGAACCATCCGCAAAGCCTCAGATCCTCACAGTGGTACCTTATTCTGGGATGCGATCTGTAGAAAAAAAAAAAACAAGGCAGATGGCTAAGAATAAGTTTGATCAAATCTGGACACAGAAATGAACTGACTGCCAAAAAGTGAAGACTGCAAAATGAGCTAAACACAAAACATTTGAACAGTTTATGACATTATTCTACCTTGCTATGAGTGGTGCTTTTTGTCGCTTGACCTCCTGTCGTCCTTTCTTCTGCTATTTCTGGTCCCGCTGCTTTGCTGTAAAACACACAAAACAAACTACTTAATACACTGTCTAATAAAATGATCACTTCTTTAATTTCACCCAAACCGAAAGATTGAAAAAGAGCATGTTAGTGACACAAACAGCAGCATATCACACAGTTAAGTCAGCTTCAGTACAAGTTAATCACGCACAGCAAGAACAGATTAGGTTTATCAGCATTCATAGTCTCATATGTACATATTATCTTAAAAAACAAACAAAGTCAGCTTGCACTTCACCAAAGACAAAATGTATCAGAACATGTCTTGTATCTTTTATATAAGTTCAGTTTAAATGTCTGTATGTCGTAGCAGATCTCATAATTTGTTCAGAAAAATCCACAGAGGCCAGTTTCATAGACTTTATGTGGTTGTTTAGAGGCAAAAGTCACGTGACTACAAGATTTTTTTTTACAAATTTCAATCCAGACAAAGCTGACGCATTTGTTTTGTATGTGTATAGTTACAAACAAATTTGCTAAAAATAAAGAAGGACCAGCATTTTCTCATTTGAAAATACTCCTGCACGTGAAATAATCAAATAAATATGAAGCTCTACTGACAATTTGTATTTTAGAATTTGTATAATTACTTGACTTAGTCACATTTGCTCAAATCAAGATTAATTTTAGTTAAGCTGACTTATTTAAGATTGTGTTGTTTTTTAGTAATAACTGTAAATTTACACATTTCCTGTTATTGCTGCACAATTGGGATGTTTAGGAACCTATAAATATATAAATACATAATAATTTTTACACTTCGGAGCTGGTTGGCTGCTTTAAGGCTGAATCTGCTGAGCTTGAAGTGACTTAGTATTCATATTACATTAAGTATGTAACATTAGGAGCATTAGGAGGGAAAATACAATTCTGCTGCATTTTGTTTTTGTACATAATGAAAGTTACATTCCCAGCACTGATCTTTAGCAGAGCTGTACTCAAAAACGTACCTTTCTATAGTTTTTTTTTATACAGTTTCTCATTTTGGTCAGTAAGTCGAATTTTGTATTACAAAGCTAATGTATTACTTATTTGCGTTGTATTACAAAGTTTACTTATTTGAAAATAATTTAAACTATCCATATATCTGTTGTGCTCTTGTAAAGACATTGTAGATCTGCATGATTAAAAATACACATTTGGCAGATTTTTGCAATAATTTCATTAAAAATATATCTAGATCAGGGGTGCCCAAACCTTTTTCCTTGTTGGGACAAAATTAGCTAATTTTTTCTTGGCGGGCCAATATATATTACAGTGAAGCTTTTTTGAGAAAATATTAAATTGTATTTATTTACATGTTTTTGGAAATTACACCTGATCTGGTGTCATTTGACAGTCTTTTAACACAAAATTGAATCAAAAAGATACTCTAACAAACCTGAGCACTCCTTCGCGGGTCAAATTAAACCCTGCTGGCGGGCCGAATTTGGCCCCCGGGCCCCACTTTGGCACCACTGATCTAGATGCATATCATATTGAGAAAACTGTATTGGGACATACATGTATCATGATACATATGTATCGTGACCCCTGTATCGGAATACGTATCGTATTGGAAGGCTCTTGCAATACCCAGCCCTACATTATATGACGAAATTCAAATTCAAAAGCATTTATTTCAGGCAAATAAACAACATACTGTATGTAGTGTTTTTATGACTGTATATGTATAGTTTTCAGTACATTTTTCTGTTGGGAATCACTGCTCTTGACAATGCATTTACTTAACGCCCAATTTAGTGGCCAACAATGTATTTAGTTCCACTTCAATGTAGGGCTGAACAATATTGTGATAAAAATCAAAGTGTGAGCTCATTCCTGTGACATTCTGCTTTTTTGACAAAATCATCATATCGAGATTTCCCATTTCTCTATTTAATCTGTTCAAATACAATCTTCTTTTTCTTCCAACTACTTTTCTTAGCCTCAGAGTTGCCAAGTTTTCTTCTTTATAGCAACACCGGACTGTTTTTGTTTTGTTTTTGTTGAATTTGAGGTTGTGTTTTTTTGGGCTTCACTTTCAAGTCATAAAAGAGGTGATTCTTGGCTATTTTTCAAGTCTGATTTTAAAATATAATGGGCTTTCAACATATTTCATGTTAACTATAATGTTAAAATGGCTAAAACTTGTTTTGAATATACGTCTATAAAATGATTTAAATTCTTTTGTGATTGGCTCCAAGAAATTGATTAATTTTTGCCAATGCCCAGCCTACTTCAGCACATGTTCTGACACAGAGGGAAACAAAAACACCCTTGACAAACTATATCCGACCTCTGACCAAGCCTCAGACAGAGCAGGACTGTGCAGAGGGTCTCTCCTGCGCCACGTCCCACTGTCACTGCCTTGGTTGTCCGGCGTGGGCGTGGAAACCCGGCGGATAACCTTTCTGATAACCTACCCAAAGTTTAAAACGGATTAGATATTACCAGACGATCCTGTATAAAAGAGTTTGTAAATTAGTTGAACGATTGGACTTTACTTTTCTGCTGATCAGGTTACCATCGTTATCCATGTAGTGTTCCTCGGTCATACTCTCACCTGGGATGTTTCTCGCCTCTTCGCCCTGTAAATGTTTGTAAAATTAACTGTGGAGAAAACATTTGACAAACCCACATCACCAGCACCACAGGAAAGAAGAGAGACGTATAATTAAAGTTCCAGTGTTTTGTCATGGCAGAAAAAGCACACGACCACCACCACAAAACTACTCAAGTAAAACAGCTGAAGGCCGCACCAGAAACCACCAAACCAGGCTCACGGTGTACCTTTAAAATTATACGACGTCTGAAGATTTTGGTGGTTACTGTCTGTTCCTCCTCTGAGCCGGAGTCAACACAGACATGCTGGTGATAGAAAAGGGTTAATACACAACTGAGCAAATGTAATAAAACAAAGATATTTTTTACAGAAGTTTTGTTTAGGTTGAGACGGAGAACTATGATTGAGTGTGTGGTGTGGCTCAAAATGTTAAAGGTGCTAGACCCGTTTTTTACAATAAAATAACTTTAAATCAGTTTCTCTCCAAAACAGAAATCTTGTTAATGTATCTATCAGGTGGAAATTCATCTGCAATGTTAGGTCTGGGCAATATCATGATAAAAATGTAAAAAAAAAACACCTTTTCTCAGTTTAATTCTGCTGTCTGCTCAAATAAAGACTATATTCCCTACAGTTCTCCAGTTTGTCTTTGTTGTGCTTTGAGTGAATGTTAGATGTAACCAATCACAATAAAGTGAAATTGTAGTAAATCCTAATACTTTAATGATGTAAATAAAAATTAAAAGTTTAAAATGTTCTGAAAATTTCACTGTATAGAGATTATCAGTCAAAGTCACTTTCCGCTCTACTGCACATGTCCCTGCAGAAAGATACGCTGTACGTGTAGTTATCTGGGGAAACTTCTTTGATAAAAACAACAAAACGGGATGAGAGCAGCTGTTTAGATCAGGTCTGAACCTGTCTGACAGACGTCTGGCACCTGAAGCTTGATACCGTTTTTTCTAAGCATATTTTCACCTGAATGTAACATGCTTGAGTCGCAAAAACAAATTTCATTCACAAATGTTGATTTAGCAGCATAACTTTTGTTTTCGCACAGTGATAAACTCTTGTGCTACAGCTTGTGTTATCAGTTGTGACTCTTTCTGCTAACCGGTTGCGTGCGCATCCCTGTGTTGATAACAAATAATCTCTGTATAGAATAGAAACACTGCATTGCAAAGAAAAATAGTGACAAAAAGTTGGAATAATTTGATCAAGGAACAAGATCACAATTTGATTTTTATCTCCAAGTCCTAAAAGCAGATGATTTTATTTGGCTCAAAAAATACTTTGTGTATGAATCACGATAAATACAAAATAGTGATTTAATTTCAAGAAAATCTTCATATACATTTTGTCATATTGCCCACCCCTAAGCTTTGTCCTGACCGCGTCTAATAATGTCACGTTTGTTCACCCATCTTCTCTAAGTTTGTCTGTTGTTGTTGTTGTTAGCGTTGTGGCTTCTAACAGCTGTGAAAAAAAACAACAACCGGAGGCCCAGAATGCATTAGGCACAGTAAGTGAGCGAAACATGTGACTGATGTGCTTGTTTACAATTTTAAGGAAGTAAAAATCGGGTATAGAACCTTTAAGTCTGGCACAAATGTTGAACAAACACAGCTTATACAGTAAACAATGAGGTGCACACAAACACCAACATGTCTGAAAAGATAAACAATGTAAGGTCAAAGAAGCTCCACGGTGTCCTGCAGCAAAAGGGGTAAAACAAAATCCAGTATGAAGACTATTGAGTTAATAATTACCTGGACTTTCTTCTCTGAAACTAGCGCCCCTTCCTCCTTTTTGACATTTGAAGACTGCGATGAGGTGTCCTGAGGTGAGTGCTTGACGTTGTTTCCGTTTTGTCTGGACCTGCCCGATTCGCCTCTGGACGAGGAGGTGATGGAGTCACTAGAAATCTCGTGGCTGCAGGGTTTTAGAAAGAAAGATTAGCTGCTCTGTCTATAAAAAGAAACAACACTACAGTATACACTTGTGCAAACTTACTTTTCCCGTTTGTCTAGGAGGTCTGAGCTGACACTGCGCCCCGGTGTTGGCGGCTCCACGTTGACGCTGGACGAGTCACTACTATGCCAACCTGAAAGTGAACACAAGTCTTTTTCTGCCTGTTCCACCTGACGAAGCATGTTCTTGATAGTTGCACCGTTTGTTTCCTCGCTGTCCTCCTCCGCCTCTGAGCCTTTGTCTTTGGGCACTTCCGCTGCTGCAGTTGCTTCTTTGATAGTTTCACAATTAATTCCATCCACGTGAGGTGCGGCGTTAGTGGCCAGACATTCCGCGTATTTCATGGGATCCTTTGCCTCTTGGCTTCCGTCTAATTTAATTTCAGCATCTCTAATGATTTCAAGGGATTTTTTTCTATGCTTTATCAGAAAATCACTCATATCCTGACTTGAACTCTCCTCATTACACTTCTTTACTTCAATGTCCGCTACACTTCCTTTCCTACATTCAGCCAGCACACTTTTTTCATGCTCTGTTTTTATCAGCACAATCTGCTCCTCTGACGGATACAGCACATTTTTTACCTCGTCAACTCTGCACACTGTTCCTTCCAGAACAAGCTGCTCCTTTGTCATGTCTATATCACTTTGCGCATACCCTTCCCTCGGTTCCACGACAATTTCATTAGCCAACTTCAGCTTATCTTGTATGACCATTTCACATTTAATTTCCACATTCTGGATAAGCTCCTGCTCTATCCACTTCTCCACTACAATATTACCCTCTAACTCTGCCTTGTCCTTCTCAGCTACTTTCTGCGTTTCATCCTTTTTGCATTCTCTTAAACAACATCTTCCTGGGTAAAAATGGGAACACTGACCAGCTGCGAGTCTCCTATATGAACTCTTTCGGGAGTTGATGGTGTGATGGATGAAATGGATGAAAGCGATGGAGAGGAAGTGGAGAAAGCCATGTCGATGTCCGGCTCGCACAACCCAGAGGCTGGTTGTGTTTTGGTTTGTGGATTTGCTGTGGGCAGGATTTGTCTTCTTCTTCGCTCAAGAGAAGCTGATCGTTCAGGGCAATGTGTGGTTTTCTGATGAGTGATGGAAAGGTGTCAGGGAGTTCAAAGACAGGGGCTGGTAGGGTGAGCTGGGAAGGTCTAGGGGGGCTTTGGGGAGGGCTGTCTCCACCAGCATCTTCCACCTGCGAGCTGTAGGGTGGGGCACCATGGAGTCTGTGTCAGTGAAATATTGTGTCGGAGATGGGGTGAGAAAAGGGTTGGGAGTGACGGGAAGGTCGGTGTCCAGGAAGCTGGGACTAGAGTGCAGAACGGCGGGGGTCTGGAGCTCCGCTAGAATGCTCTGATAATCTGTTGGTGACAGGACGACACACACAGGCTGAAGCATGCTACAAAGAACAGACCCACAAACTTTACACACAGTCAAATGGATAATGGCACAAGAGCAAAACGTAAGCATGCGTCTAATACTACAGTGAGAGAAAAACCCACAGCACCACAAGCATGTAGAGAACTATAACACAACTGTATAATTACAACAATATGTAGGATATCTCTGTTCCCTGGTTATTGTGTCAGTAATTGTTAATATTCAAACTGTTAAATTTCACCTCTAATATGTCAAATGTCTTGTTTCTTTTGCTTCAGGGACAAAATAGTTCAAGCAATGCAAAAAT
This sequence comes from Mugilogobius chulae, assembly GCA_038363315.1. Taxonomy (NCBI): domain Eukaryota; kingdom Metazoa; phylum Chordata; class Actinopteri; order Gobiiformes; family Gobiidae; genus Mugilogobius; species Mugilogobius chulae. The sequence goes on from CM076407.1 coordinate 29,104,900, forward strand.
AAAAGGTTTCTATGACATTCTTAAGTTTAAACATGCAAACTAAAAAGACTGATTATGCTTTGTTCTATAGTGAGGTAATTGATGTGTGAGGTAATCTGATTAAAGGTGCACTCTGTAACTTTTCTACATTACACAGTGCACCTTTAAAGAGCAACGTGTGTAGAGAGACATAAGGCAGAACAGAAATGTACGCCGCTGAGTATGTTAAAACTAAAAACAGGGATTAAAACATTCTCTGACAGACAGACTGACAGACAAAACTACTAAATAAATATCTCCATTTTAGAAGAATCATGCTGGGTTTGGGTGGTAGGCGGCGGGTTAGGGGGGGCACACTGACATGAAGGGCAAGGGGACAAGGACGAAGTGGCGGGAAGAAGGACAGGGGCTTGCAGAGCGTGATCCGGAGGCAGATGCATTTGGGAGAGTTACCACAGACACAGGGGAGACTCGACCTGACATGGGCAGCTGTGTAGCTAAAGAGTCTCCACTCGGGGAGGCGGTGACAGGAGGAGACGTCTTGTCAGAGGTAGAATTGGGTACAAAGTTAGGTTTGAGTGCATCAGAGGCAGGGGTGGAAGTATTTCTGCAGAGAACCGGAGACCCAACAACTGGAAAGAAAGAGTTAGCTGGGTCTGTTTGCAGAGATGGTGATGGAGACCGTGGCACCGGAACAGAAAGAATGGGCGATGGAGAGAGACAAGTTGGGGTTGTAGGAAGGGGTGAGGTGATCATTGGGATAGGGAGGGAGGGTGTGGTGAGAATGGGAAAGATACAGACTGTCGTGGGTCAGGGATAATTGGTGAGAGAGGTAGACGAGCAGGAGGACTTTTAAATTGTGGAGCTGGTGCTAAATCCTTCAAACAAATGGAGGACTCATAACTGGGAGAGCGACGTGGGCTGAGTGAGGCGGAGGAGGGGGTGAGTGGGGTGGTTGGGGGAGTAGGAGTTGGTGTTGGACAAAACAAACTAGATGTTTGAATAATTATTGGGGCAGCACTTCCAGGAACAAGAGGAATAATGATTGAAACTTTGGGAAAGACAAGAACGGAAGGCAGAACAGAAAAGAAAAGAAAAAAGAATGAGCACATTTAAATGACAGTTAGATCACCAGTAAAGGGTTTATGGTTGTGAAGGATGCACAGAGAAATGGAAGTTTCAGCAATACTTGACTTGTTCAGAGGCGCTACGTATGTGCTGACATGAGCAGTGAGCACTGCTGTGGGATGTGGTGGGAGGCAGGTACAACAAAAGGGAGTGGAGGCAGTTTAGTTTTGCAGCAAAAAAGTCACCTATCCAAGAAGGGCTCAGAGGAACTGGAGGAGGACTAAGAGAAACATACAAGCAGTGGTAAAACCACAGGGTAAATAAATGCCTAACGCATTTAAGTTATAACATGCATGCACAACTATAGTATGTATAACTACTATGTTATGTAGTTACAGGGACATATACTATGGCAGGAAGATTAAAGCTAAAAGGATGTCAAGAGTTCACATCCCTTTATTAAGTTACAGCTAAACAAAGCTAAACTTTACCATCGGCCTGATCCCGGAAAACGTTATCATCAGCAAAACATCTGGTGCCTGAAATGTTACCATAGTCGAAAATTGGGCCTTCCAGTAGAGTGACAATATCCATTCGATTGACTTTTGTCAGGACTGTGGATAAGGCATCCGCTGTATAAAAAAAAAACAATATTTGTTATGCATTCATTGAAATAACATTTTTTATTTTGTTGCTAAAGCAAACGGATTACAGCCTTACTTGTGGCATTTTTTCCTTCCCTGCTGACCCATTTCTTTAGTAGCATAAAACTCTGCGCTGTTAGAGAGTTCGGGTTCTCCAGTCTGATATGGTTGATCTCATCCACAGTAAAGTTCATCTCCCGAGCTAATTCTGTGAGAGGATAAAAACAGAAACTCCACTTAACTCTGTGTGTACATTAAGACCTATTTATTTATTGAAATAAGCTAACCTGTCCAGCTGAGTCCCAGGTGATCAGCAACAATAGCCATTCTCAGATCTGTGCGCTCACATGGGCTTTGAGGACCTGGTGAGGGACAAGATCGTTTAGAATTCTTTCCTCAATTACACCTTTTACCAAAACATGAGAAAAAAAAGATGTTTTCATCCTTTTCTGGCCATGTAGTTGTTCATTACATGTTCATTGTCACTTTGAAAGTCGCTAGCTGATAACCAGGAAAATTGTAATTAAGTCATTAAAGGCACATTATTACAGCTGAAAAATATCTATAAATCAAAAAACAAAGCAAAAACACATAATAACAAGTTATATACCGGTTATAACATTTACAGTGTGTACACAGTATTTTTTTTATTTATTTTTGATGGCCAGAAATGGATAGGTCAAAATGACAAAATACGTATGTATGTTTTAGAATAAGTGCTCTGTGACTACATGTAGGTATGTGATCTAGAAGCAGGCAGTAACTGTAATGACAATCACACAAAACAAAGAATATGACATTTCTACAGGTACAAAATCGTGAAAATACCTAAGATACTGGGCATGCAGAAATACCTTTGAGCTTTTGGTTTTCAGTTAACACCCTAATGACAATTTATGACTGCAAAAAAACAATACACTGACTCCGTGTCCCCCCGTTGCCTTGACAGACCAATGAATTTCCAAACTAGAGGCTGGTTGTACCACTTAACCAGTCACTACTAGAACTACTAACATGCTCACACTTTGGTAAGGGAATAAAGAGAGGAACAGGAAGAGTAGTTTGCAACAAGGACAATACACTACACAATACATCAATGACAAACATAAATTTAAATGACGTAACTGTTTTCAACAGAATATGTAGACACGCCACAGGCATTCCAGTCATTAATGATCACAACAAAATCATGCAACTAAAAGTGAACTATATAAATATAGATGTATTTTAACATAATGTGAAAATTTTACAAACTAGGCTTGATCTCTGCGATGGGAGGCGTTCGAGACCCTGTGAGTCCCTGACTGCCCTCCTTCCCACCAGTCCTCCTACTCCTTCTGCTCCTTTCACTGCCGGAGGCCCTGTCCGTCGCCGCCACCTTTGCCCTTACAGACGCGGCCCCGGCCTCAGCCCTCGGACCTCTACCAGACCTGGATGAGCCGGAGGGCTGGGAGGGCTGGGAGGCGTCCGACAGAGAGGTGCTCCGGGAGGTGCTGTCTTCCTCCGACTGCTCTGTCTGCGTCTTTTTCTCCTCGTCTGACAGGCGGTCCACCAACTTTTGCGTCTCCCCGCTAATGTCTTTAAAGTATTCGATGGTGCGTTTACAAACATCACTAGGGGATTCTTGCCTCTCCTGCTTACATGCTCCTACAGCCGTTACTTTGCTAACCTTATGTTTGTCCTTAAGAGGCAGTCTTGAGGGTAATTCTATGGCTTTCCTTTCTGTGGGCAATACTCTTGTTTGCTGTGAGCTAGCACGCACTAACCCTAGAGAGCTACAGCTAGGCGTTGTAGATGGGCCAGTTCTTTTAACATCTTTTATGGGTATTCTAGACCTAGGTTCAACTTTTGCTATGGCTGGCTCTCCTTTCCTTTTAACCTCAACCTTAACTGTTCCTTTGGGCTTCTGTTTGCCTATTGCTTTTCCCTGTGTATGAAATGACCACCCTGAAGCTTTAACTGGAAGTCTGGACTTGAGCTGCTTTACTTCTGTGTCCTTAGCTGCTACACTTTTTTGGGCCTGCTCTTGCTGTTCTTCCACCTTTTCTTCATTTTCTTTACAACTAAGAGTTTCTATTCTGCTGGCTTTTTGAAGAGTAGGCTCAGATGAAGATTGCAAATTAAACACCACACTGCCACACTGAATGTAGTTGGCCAGAACACTAGAAGACTCAAGGTTATTGTTATTGTTGCAGTTTTCGAAGGGTAATCCTTCCTGTCTACTTTGGAATCTGGAGGTTTTCTAGATTGATCATCTGGACATTTCTGCTCTGTACTCTCTATACTGATATACTCTGGCACCATTTGGCCTCCGACATCTCTGCCTTAGAGTCACTGTGATCCCCTGATTCTTTTTTCACAGTAATTGATGCAGCTATGCCCATTTTAATAGGAGTGCGTAACTTAGAATCAACTTTGGAGGCTGTGATTGTACATGAGGAGGCAGTCTCAGCTATGGCTTCACAAGCTGCAGCATCAATACCAGTATAACCAGGGCCACTGCCAGACTGTGCAGGGCTGCATTTTGCTGTTGTTGCTGGTGTAGTGCTGTTTGTGGTATCTATTACCTTCACCATCCCATCTCCTGTTTTTGTTGGAGACGACATAACCCCCACAACATTTCCCCCTCTCCCCTTTTCCCCTGCTTTAGGGTCAGAGGAATGCTCACCAATCTGGAAAAACTGAAGCCTCTCTTCAACAAAGTCCCGCTTGCTCATGTCAATAGCACCACTGCGAGTCATCTCAAACATCTTTCCTTCGTGGAAAGGGAAGGGGTTAGGTTCACTAGTGGGTGTGCTCTCATCAGTCGGAGTTCTAGCGGGAGTTGTATCTGGTGTTGTGGCCTGTGACTTGTCCTCCACTGATAAACCAAAGGGTTTTGGATCTTCATCTTTCATTTTGGAGTCAAACAGTCCCTCATTATCAGTCCCTTTGGTTGACCAGGGGTCAAAGTCAAGACCTTTTGTGGCAACAGTTTTAAAGGTTGAGTTCAATTCTTCTTCAAGTTGGTATCCAAAGTAGTTTTCTGCACTTCCCTTTCTATCTGGGTGTCTTCCTTCAAGAGTGTAATCTTTTTCATCTTCACTGTCTTTTGTGCTGGATGACCTGGTCTTTTTTCCATCGTCTGCTGCATCCTCACATTTCTCCTCCTCTATGACTTCAAGCTTGGATTGACTGAATGAGCGGTCAGCGTTTTTTCCATCATTAGAGAGACTGGATGTTTTGGGATCCTCACTTAATCCATCATCTTCATCTTGAAGGTCATAGCCATCTAAAGAGTCTATCTCTGTTGCATCGGTGTCATGTGAAAACTCTGCAGTTGTGGCTATTGAACAATCAGTAATTGACTGATCATTGCCATTTTGCTCAAGGTCATCATCTCCCTTTGACGCACCATTACCCCCAGTTTCCTTACTCCCATTTTTTTCTGATCTTCTGTGTTTTGTACGTTTTTCTCCCTCTTCTTTCATTTTGAAGGTATATTTTTTGATAGGGATAGGGTGAAACACAGACTCGTCATCACTTGAGTCACTATGATCTGCTCCTGGGGGAATTGGTGATGGTGGCTGAACCCTGATCACAGGCTCCGCTAGAAGGTGTCTGTCATGCTCCTCTTGAAGATTGACTTCCATCATTTCTGTCTCTGCCTCTGATGAACCACATGAGCCTTTTTTCTCTGGATCTGACTGCTCTGCCTCAATGGGTGGAGGGGGAGGGAACTCTATATATGCCACTCTTTTCTCTTTTAAACAGACTCTGCCTTCTTCCTGTTTTTTGCTGAGACTTTCAGAAGAAGCTGGCTTGGATTTGCTTCTCGTAGGTTCTTTGTAAACCTGAGTCTTGGCTTCTTCCTCCTCGACTCTTCTGGTATTGTGCTTGGCATACCAGGCATCGAGGCTATCACAGAGTCAGGCGTTCTTGAAGGGAGACTTGCCTCCTCTGAGCTTGGGGTCTCCGGAGTAACAGGGCTCTTTCTAGAGCTGTCCATGAAGGTCACTTGTTCAAGAGTGTCGTCTTCTGGACTACCTTGAGGAGTTGAAGATGATTTTTGCTTCACAGTGTAAAAAGCACCCCTTGTTTCATGAACAGTTCTACTTTCATGACTCACAATCTTTTTATATGTTCCTAACTGGCCTGAAGCAGTTTCTTTCTCATACTGCTTTCCTACTTGGATACTAACATAAACAGGTAAAGGTTTAATATCCTTGTAGCCTTCTGTAACGACAACAGGGGTGCCTTTCTCCAAATACTCTACTTGATCATCTACCCCATTACACACTACATTTCTCTGAGTACTGTCTAAACAATCAATGGGTTTTACTACTGATGTTCCAAGACTAGACTTACTGGCTTCAGAGTGACCGTGTGCTTGATTTCTAGCTATCGTAGAAATGTGGGTTCCTATCTTTTCAGACAACTGAGTGGATTCTTGTTTCTGTGGTAAATTACACAACTTTCTTACAGGAATTTGTGATTCCGAGTTTTTTTTTAGACTATCTTTGCTATTGGAATCTTCTCTAACAACAAACTCGGTATAAATGATTTTCTTGGTTGTTTCTTGTGACTGAGAATCACTATTTTTACTATCTTTTAAACGGTCATGAGCACTGGGGTGTGTCATTTTGGGTGACTGAGGTTTATAGTTGCCATAGCCTTGGTTTTCCCATGTCTTAAAGACTCTTTTGTCATCATGATCTTTTACACCAACTTCATGCTTAGGAGAAAATTTATTTGGCTCACTGTCTAGACCCCTCCTTTGGCTTGTAGGACTATCTGGAGTTTTGGGAGTATTCGAACCAGCAAATACCTGATAGACAGGAAGCTTACTTTCCTGGAGTTTCCTTATTGGAGAGCCCGAGCTTTGAGTACCCTGATAGGCTTTTTCATTCTTCTGAGCCTCCTGTTCAAACTTGAGTCTTACTGCACTGACCTTTGAGGAAGACATTTTGTATGGCTTGGAACTGTCTCCTGTAGTTCCTTGTGCCTTCAAATCCCCTTGTTTTCTTGCATCCGCATCGCTAAACTGTAGCAGCACTCTTCTCTCTGGGCTACTCGGCAAACTCGCACATTTCCTGTCACTTGCGCTGAATCTGTCTCTGAGTCGCTCTAGGCTCCACTCCTCTCCACTGCCTCGATAAGATGATCGTTCGGGGCTGCTGTGTGTGGAATTAGGCCCTGATCTGGTTTCCCTGAAGTCTGACCTGCGAGATTTCTTCTCTGGGGATGAGAGCTCATCATTTAGCTGTTCTGTTTTATCACGAAAGAATTGTGATACTTCACTAAGTTTTTCCTCTGCCTCCTTCACTGTTCTGTCCACTCTATCTTCATACATAAGCTGCTTTCTTTCTTTTTCCTGTGCATCATCTGATACTCGCATCCATATGGATTGCTTTGGGCTACCTGACTCTGATGAATATTGCAAAAGAGTAAGCTTATCAAAATTATCATCCACATTGGTCATTCTTCCCGATTTATCAAACACATTCCGCGATGATCTGAAGACATACTCTGTTTTTGGCCTTCCCTCACTATTACTACTTCTTTCTGGGGAATGGAATCTAGATCTGTCTCTCAAATATTCTTCTGTATCAGAGTGACACTGATCAAACTTCTCAGAGTGCAGCATTTTCTCTGCAAAATTATAAGACTCTCCCCTGAGCTCAGATGAACCATCCTCATTATATTCTACAGACTGCTGACTAAGAAGCTTCAATGTTTTATAAGAATCATCGGTCATTAACTGAGCTGAACTAGGGCGGCTGTCCTCTTCTTGTGAGGTGTTTAGTCTAGGTGAGTCTATGTACACTTCGGGTTCCCCTCCTCCTGCCTTCTTCCAGGATAATAATACAGTTCCTTTTCTCCGTGGTTTTTGGTTTCTCTAATAATAACTTCTGTTGGTTCTGCTTTATTGCCCTTCTCTATATGAACTTCAATGATTCTTTCTACCTTGGGTTTAGAACTGAGGTCCTCAAGCACTCTCTGTGATGTTTCTTCATTGCCACCCTTGTGTTCAAACAGTCCTGCAAGTTCTCTGGAGGGGTCTTTGCCTGCCTGAAATGCCTTCATTATATCATGTACAGACATCGTTTCTTCACATCTCTCAGAAGTATTTTCTTTGCCAGGTGGTTTGTGATACACCATCCTAGTAGTGGTGTTATGTGCGTCTCCTCCTTAACTCTCATTCCCTTTCCCATTGGATCCTCATCTGGACTGGCTTTGATCTGATAACATTTACTCTGTTCTGGACTAGATGGAGTTTGGCTTTGATTACTTTTAAAATCTGACTCAACATATCTAAGGGGCTGTGTCTCCTCTAACTGTTTGCCTTCTTCTGGAGATTCATAACTACGTATGACATGTACTACCTCTGTTCTAGTCTCAGTGATCACCGGGGGATGGGGATGTCTTGAAAAAGAGCTTTGGGCCTGTGCCCTCAGCACTCTGTGGAGCAGAGGGTGTTCTTTCACTTCTCGTCTCAAAACCACTGTCTGATAGAGGGCTTTTATCTTGTTCATGTGAGATATCATCAGGTGATTCAAGCACCGTGTCTGCTCCAAATAGTGCATCTGCTACTTTACTAATCTCCTTGTCTGAAGGCGATGAACGCATATTAGTGGGTGGCATTTTAAGCTTATGCTCTTGAACTGCCACTGCTGGTTTCAGAACACGTTTCTGCTTTTCTTTTACATCTACTTCATTTTTAATTTCATCCGCTTTGTTCATAGTCTCATGCATCTTTGAAAACGTAGTGCTACCTACTTCATTAGTAAGATAGTCAACAACTTTAGAAAGGTTGAAGTCTCTATCTGAAATAGTTTTGGTTTTAGCTTGAGGAACCACTGTCTCATATCTAGGGGGGAAACTCCAATTGCTTGGGGGTTGTTCAACTGGCACTTTAGAAAACTGTATATCATCTAAAGACCCTCTAGACATGGTCACAATTCCATCTCTGCACGAGTCTTTTGTCAGTATTTCACTGACTTTAACTAAATCTTGTTTTACTTTCTCTACAATCTTATATGGCTCATCATCATCAATTCGAGCTTCACACGATGAACCAGACTGATAGCCTTTACTGCTCACTGAATTTGGATCTGTTTGTAAGATTGCAGACATGCGTATTAGATCTTCCTTCATATCAGCTACATCTTTCAAAATCTCTTGGCTGGACGAAAGTGGTGTTGTGGTGCTTGACTTTAGGCCAGCAGCGTATAAATGGGATTTAACAGGAGAAAGCGTTCTGGCAAAAGGGGACTGCATCTGAGCATTGAGTTCTGTAGGGGGTGCTTTACGAGGGGATAGAAGAGCAGCCGCTGATTTGGACACTTCAGGGAGCTTTTTAAACTGGGGATCCGGTAGAACATTTATGACAGAATACACTGGAACAGTCACTGTGCTGCATGTCACAGCAGTGGTGGTATTAGGAGGGCCTCTCAAAGAGGCATACAAAGAGCTGGAAGCTGAAGATCTAATGGACTGGTATGAGGAGGACGCAGAGGACGACAGAGACTTTAATGTACCATAGCCTGCAGAGCAAGAGTTAAATGTTTTCTCCACCTCATCAAAGGCAGCATTAACACTTGTTGTTGCAGCATTGGTGGTTGCTTGTATGCGTTCTTGGAGGCTACTTGCAAGCAAAGAGCTTGGAGTTGGGGAATGAAATTGGGTAGGTGACACTGATCCATTAATTAATGCTGCGGCACTCTGGGCTGTATTGGACTTAAAAGGTGATGACAGAGAAGAAAACAAGTTTCTTGCAGGTCCAGTGTTTTCTGCAAGGGTTCGAACAGACGAAAGCCCAGGGACAGTTTTTATTGGCGAAGAAGATGTGCAAATGGTGCCCCCCATGACTGTCTTGTAGGGCAAAGGTGAGCTGAACATACTGAGAGATGCTTTGGGAGAGGTTGGTGGGGTTATGTCAATAGATGTTTTTTCATGAACATTTATTCCAGATCCTGTGATGGAAGATGTCCTTGCAGACAAAGCTGCCAGTCCTTTCATGGATATGTGGTCTGAGACACTTTTGCCAGGTGATGCTAAAGGACTCGTGGTGACTGGGTACGAACATTGCTGTATTACAGTTTTTATAGGAGATGAGATAGTTCTGTAAGAGCGAATAGGTGAAGCCATGTCACTAGCTGACTTTACAGAAGATGCTGGTGATCCAGGGATGTTGGTTTTGATGGGGGATGCAGAGTTTATAGACCAGACAGACTTTAGTGGAGAGGCAGAGGGCGTGTTGGATGACGAACTGGAGAGGGAGCCAAACCCAGACTTGGTTTGGAGGGCGACAGGAACAGGCGACCACGCCTGATAAGATCTCGTTGAAATGACAGGTTTGTGAGGGTAGCCAGAAGGTTGTGTTCTCTGCGAGCTTCGATCAGTCGTTTCTTCAAAAATAAGTCAAACCAAAGTAAAATAAAATAAAAAAAGCAAAATAAAAAGAACAGAAAGTAACACAAAAGAAAACATACAAAACAGAAAGAGAAATTTTGTAAGTCAGAAAAGGCATTTGTAATATAAGTATATATTTTCAAAACAAATGACAAATCGTCTAATATGCAAATCTAGGGTGGTATGACAATGGTGATTTAAATACAATACAAAGAATGAGCAGCAAAAAAGTGGCTGAAGTCTTAATGCAGAGATTGATAAACGTGACAAAGAAGTAAATGGCAAATGACAAAAAAAAAATACAATTCTATTGACTTTAAATGTGCTTATTTGACTTTTGGCAACAGTCGTGCCTTTTACACATCTGCCTTTACTTTGCAAATATTTCGTTTTTCTTATGCTACAGAGGACTTCACAAGTAGCAACCGAACACATTTGTATAATTGGAAAGATTTTCTAGTTAACTCAAAGCGTGTAAAAAAAGAAAAAAAAAGGTTGCACTTTACAAATAGTAACTTAACAAAAGAATTGGTAATTTTTTGGATGTTTGTTACTCTTGTGTGCCAGCTTATTCTTGCTTGTTTCCATGGCAATCTAGTTTCTTTACCTACATTATTCCACAGTATAGCATGAAACTGGTATATATCGATGAAGAAAGCCCCAAACTAAGAGTTACACGGCGTCACTTTAATGTAAAGGGCAACCTGACAGTCATATACAGCTTCACACATTTACAAAGCCAATAAGAGTGAGATGCCTTAAATAAAAAAAACAAAATCAAAATAATTTTATTGAACATGAATTATAACATTAACAGTTTAACAAGACCCCAGTGTTTCCACAAATGTAAACAAAAGACACATGATTGATTTGGAATGAGGTATGTAAGCAAAACATAACATTAAACCGGGCAAATGCGTGATAAATGACAATGACAGAAGTTAACAGATGTCATGGGTCCCTTCTCATGTTATAATCTGAATATAAAACCTTTTTGCATTACACCCGATCAATATAATGACATCCATTTTGGGAAAACAAGCGTATGAACTGATGTGAGTGTAAAGGGAAAACTCACTCAAGGCTGGGTCGGTCAAATAGCTGTAGCGCTTACGCAAAGCTAAGGACGCAAAGGTATGACGTCGTTCGGGTTTTTCAGTCTGAAACAACAAACAAAAAGTACAAAAAAGCTTTAACATAAAAAGATGGTGAATGTGATGATGCGCCTGTGAATGTTTTGTTTTTTTTGTGACATGGTTAGTTGGGGATTTAAAGTGAAGCTAAACTCTGAAACAAACAGTGTAAATGCAGTTTAAATAGGATTGCCTATTATTCGAAATAATTTTCTGTCAAATTTAGTGCAAATTTAGAGCAAATTAGCAAGTTTGGGTCAAAACAGTCACAAACCTCCTGTGTCTCACTGCAAAGGCTAATGTCATTTCTATACTCTATGTGACGACAGAGTGGATTGAAGAGATAGACTTGTATATCGGCCAGCTGATGTTTTGGGGCAGATATTAAGAGTTTTTTTTTATATCGGCCATGTCGGCTATTGGCCTCAGATTTGTCCAATATCTGATCAGACGGGTGTTTGGGCTTTTCCTCAGCGGGAAAGCTGCACTCACAGTGATCAGCTGAGTCTGAGTTGGTTTGGGGAGAAACGATAAGACTTCTTTTATCTGTCTCCATTTCTAAGTCTGCGGTTTTGATTTTATTATTTACAAGTAAGTTTTATTCTTGTTCTATGACTTTGGCTGCAGCAGAAGCTTTAATAAGTGCTCGTTTGTTTGTCAATATGAACAATATGAAAGTCTTTTATGATGCTATGAAATGATTGTTTCTTGGGCCAAAAAACTATGAAGCGTCATTACATTGTGTGAAAGAGACAACCTGTACCAAGGTGAATAATAGAGTTTTTTTTTGGTTATACTATTTCACCCCAGCTATGCTTTTAAAACTAAAATAAGAAAATCAGCCTCAGAAATTGGCCCTGAAAATCAGCCACTGATATCAACATCAGCTGACTTTGAAATATCGGAATCGGCATCGGCCAAAGAAAAACTCATATCGGTCAATCTCTAGAAGACTGTCCACTCAAAACTGTGTACCAATTACAAACTCCTGCTGTCAAACCAATTACACTGCTGTAATTGGCTTGACTGCTCTCCGCTCTTTCTTTCACTTTTCCTAATGGCTTTTCAATCAGTGTTTGAAATTTGTCAGTGGGTGTAGTTTAAGAGCTTAGCTTCACTTTAAGAAGGCATTTTTCTTTTTTATTTGTATGTATACAGATTGCTAGTGCTCGCATGAGTAATTGCTTGCCTAAATGTTCTCATATTCTGAACATAATTAATACAAATAAAAACTAAACAAAAAATCTACATTATAAAACCTGATTATTTTTTATTATCATTAGAAGCAGCATTACAATATCTTCGTGTGTGTGTGTTTCTTTTTTTTAATATGGTATTAGCATGTGAAGCATGATGGCTTGTTTGAAAATGCATGATCAAATTAACGCAATACAAGCTGACTTGAAACACACAAAGACTCCACTGAACTTGGAATGAGACAATAATAATTCAACAAAAGTCACAGCTTCTGTAATTCCCATTGACGGTTTACAGGAAGTAACATTTAGCGCAAAAATAAGACTGTTGCCGTTCAAAGCTTCATTTGACTGAGCTGCATTTTGAAATCATACAGCAGCGTATTCATTGAACGTAGCACTAACAAGTCAAGCCAGCATAACCATACAAAGCTTTTTTATGTGATGATGAAGACTCAATTTACCTCATCATCAGGATCAGACTCCATATCCTGTGGTTTCCCAAGATGCATTGCAGGTGCAGAGAGAGGTGACATGGAGAGCAGGGGCGTTATAGTGAGCGGGGAGGACAAAATAAAAGACAGGGAATGCAAATGGAGCAGCAAAAACAACTAAGAGCATCAGAACAAATCTTTTTGAATTAATGACAGCAAAGTAAAAAGCAGCAAACAGCAAAATTCAGAATCTTGTGATCAAACAATACCACAACATTTCTGCATTTCTTTTCTGTATAACCAAACGGAGCCAGCCAGGAAGCAGAGTAAAAGGCAGAACATCGCATGTGTACATAGTTTGTGGGGTCTTCTGACTAGCACAAGCATCAACGCTAAATATAAAACACAAGCAACAGTTTCCCAACGACATGAGGTGCAATGGGTCGTCTTGATGTTATGGCTGTGTTGCTTTCCCGTTACTTTCGTTCATTTATGAAGATGGTATGACAGGGACTTAGGTGCAAGACTCAGAAAAAGCAAACCTACCTTTTTGTGGGTTGGCAGTGTGATATTCAAATTGCATATGGCAGTCTGAGGAAGACCTTTAGTGGATTTAGGCTCCCTCAGGAAAGACAGCGGCCACAAGGATCTTGGCCCATATCTCTAATCTAGAAAAATAACAATGGTTTTATGTAGATCTGTAATATATTTAATTGTAGATAATATCGTGAATGTTATTTTTAAGATAGCTAGTTGGCTGCACACTACAGGAGAATAGGGCTGTAGTCGACTAAAAACATGTCCCATCGACGATTAATCGACTAAAAAGGGGGCGTGGCAAAGGCTCTGAAGCTAAAAGTAGAGTTGTCAAAAATATTGCAATCAAAGCTAAAACTGGTGTCGAAAATAGATACTCATTGATCAAATACCGATAACATAAACAGGACAAATATTTGAACAAAACTGATATTTTCTGCAAAATAATTTTCTGAAAAGTTTTAATATAATCTTGAGTTTCATCAAAACTGGTTCAAAACTAAAATGTTTGATCATAAACTTGCATTTTGTGTTGAAATGTCAGTCCATTGTATTAAAATCTGACTTTCTGAAAGGACATTCTAATTCTCCCTGTGGCATCAAGAATCAAGTTTATTCCTTAGCTTTAAAATCAGGTTGGACACTTGAGTATTGTGACAACTCTGCAAGAATCTTGCTCAAAAAGACAAATAATATTATGTAGTTCAAGCAAAAATTGTAGTCTATGCAGAAAATGAAAAGGAAACAGTGTGTTTATATAAAATAGGCAGTTCAGACCAATAATTTGTTACTGTTGAAATACAAATTCCTTATAATCTAAATAAAAGAATTAGACTAATAAAATTTTGGTCGACCAAGACTCCATCGACCGATTAATCGACTAAAGAACTACAGCCCTACAGCAGAAAGTAAGCCTGATGTGGCCCTCTACGAGTTTGGGATGGTGTGGCCAGAGTTAGGATTTTCGTAAGAGATTTTTTGTTGTTTCTTTCCTTATGTTTGTGCGTCACTGAGACTATTCGTCACAAGCATCATGGTGAGTTTCACATGCTGCACAAGAGCAAAGACCTTTACAACAGAAGCATCTGATGCGACTGCCTTGTGACGGCGACTCTTGTGCACAAAGTCAAAGTGCGGAATTCTTTTTTATAAGCATTACACATTCATCTTACACAGGTTTGTTGGAACTTTTTCGTTTCACGCCTACAGTGCGTCAGTCTAACAGCTCCTTACCTCTAACAACCCTCCGCTCTCCTGTGACCTTTATAAACCTGTTTTAATCTACTTATGTTTCACTTTTATAACCGCGCACATGAAAGAAAACACTCGCTCGATCACATGACGCACGCACTGTTCTCCGCTCACTGCTGCACTCCCAAATCTGTATCGTCTCTGTTCTTCCTGCCACATGATGTGACTGTGAGACAAATAATCATTGTAAATATCCAAATGTCGTAACCTGTTTTTTTGACGCATCTAAAAATTGCAAAAGATCCTAAACTCTTCTAGTGTCAGGCTTTCATCAGTCAACAGTTTAAAGCTTATTGGAACTTTAAAGTTGACGTTTTTATAATGTCACAATCTGAAACAGTTAACATTGATATGGATAACAGAATAACACCCGAATATCATTATCGAGATATGGCAAAAAATTATCAAGACATTCATTTTTGTTAATATTGCCTAGTTGTATGTCAGTTTCTTAAGAAAACTTGAACCTGTGAACCTGGTTTATGAAAAAGAAAAATGCATAACATGTGATATGTGTGTCAATCACTCAAGCATATCTAAAGACAGAAAAACTTTTAAAAAGCTATTTAATGTGTGTGAGTAAGGCGTACCTTCACATTGAAAGGAAGTCTGTTTTCTTTGAAGGAGAAAAAGTTAAAAACCAGTTGATGGCCACTTTTCGTCAATGGGGATAAGTTGCCGTAACAATCAATAAAGATTGGTTTTCCCTCCAGGACCTAAAGAAATAATCACACAAACATTTATTCACTTTAATTCATGCACAATAACAATTTAAATAATAAAAACCTACCTCAATGTCTTTACTGCGTGCTACTTCCTCAAAGTTTTCCTGCTGTTCCAGAGTTTTGTCCACCTTGTCATCGTCATGCAGAAACAGCGCAGCCGAGCCTCCACGATGTCGTTCATTTTGGCAAACACCACAAACTTGGCCAGATACGGCACGCAGATCAGCTCCCGGTATAACTGAGACGCTAAACTCACCGTCTCAGGAATCTGGTGACAGTCTGCGAGCCAAAACCTGCGAGAAAGGTTAAAAAGGAATTAGGCAAAAGAAGTCAAGTTTCTGAAATATCTTTAAAATGATGTGCAGGGCAAGAATTATGTGAAGATCAAAGTCACATTATCGCTTTGCACAAGTTAATCTAATCACTCGTGTGGTCATGTCAAACTACTCAGTCAGGACATGATCATGAGCCAATTTTGTTTATTTAAAGGCACTCAACTCAGAAGGTTTATGCTGACTAAAGCCAATCCTGTCGATTCTTACCTGGCCGATACATTTGTGGTGAAGGAGACACAATCTGTTACAAAGGACAGAGGTGTCGTCCCTGTTATGTCTTCCCATTGGGCTGGAGAGGTCCCCCTATAAAAGAGACTGTTAAAACACACAAGACCAGCCTTAATTTTCTTCTCTATATCTAATAAGTAGGGTTTCTTGCCTGTTATGCTGCAGAGGAGGCGTAGGCATGGGGCTGCGTCTCCTCTCTGCCCACTTGGATGACCCTCGGCTGATCGTGGAGGAACAGGTATCGTCATGGTAATCGGTTTGTGGAACTTTCTTCTTCTGGGCTCCACTGTGACAATCGGGCTGAAGGTAGCTCTGTTACCAAGAACTGCTCTCACCATGTCATCAGGCACTGGCTGGGCCTGGATAGAACAAGTTACAAAATGTAGTTATCCTTACAGGTTATGGCTCATGCACATAGGACGCGATGAGTGGCAAATTTAGCTTGAAATCTCATTCATGTGTATGTGTCTGTCAGGCTCGCTCCAGGTAGATTTTTTTTCAACTGGAGCGGCGTGAATGGAGAGCACTGGGGTTCATTTGACAAAGTTGACAAAGACACAGTGGTGTTTTGGGCTGATCGCAAAATTATTAGTTCTCTTGTCCATGATTGCTTACACGTCAAGAACTGAATTTGTTCAGATCAATACTGTATATTTCACGGCAGCTCTCCCCGCTCACTTCCTCGTTGGTTGTGCATCTTCCCGATCCACTGGGTGAAACTACAGCAACAGACCTATGTGCACGAGCTTTAAGGGTTAGACGTACCTGAAGGCCAACCCGTATCCTCTTGGTCAGAGCTCCAGGTGGAAAAGAGGCCTGGACCATTGGTACTGTAGTCTGGACAGCACACCTCCATCAGGGCCCATGTGGTTAGACTCTTGTTTGATTCGTGAAACTACAGCAAAATACTGAGGGAAATCTCTCGTGACAATCGGCAAATCCGTTTCTTCTCCAACTCAGCTGGACTGTCAAGCTCTGTGAATGAAAACATCAAATTTGTTAAAAAGGCTGATTTACACATTATTAAAAAAGATAAATATAATACAGTCAGAAATTGGAGGTATTTTGAATGCTGATTTATACACACAAAAAAACAACAACAACAACACTATTATACGTCGGCAAATTTTCTGACTTGGTTTTACCTTCATCCATTCCACTGAGTAGCTCAACCAGGTCTTCAGGCCTTCCATCAGACTGGTGCTCCTTCCAAGTATCCCCATTATCACTCCTCAAAACAATAAGCTCTCTTTCCTTGCCACGCATTGAACCGAAATGAGGAATCTCCACAATAACTGGGCTAAAAAGCAATGCGATATATGAATAAACTTTATTTATAGACACTAATAACAACATCAAAACCAGTCAAGATACCCAAGAAATTGTGCTCCTGCTGGTCCGACTTCCACCAGTCGACTGACCAGGCCCTCTCCCTCCACCATGGGCGGTGGGTATGCCAGCTTGTGCCTCTTGGCCAAGCGACAGGTTATGCGTGTGGGCGCGGTGCACTTTCTGGGAGGAATGATAATGCGCATTCCATTGTGCCGACTGCCCCTCATCGACCCACCTCGAGCGTCCACCATGAAGCTGACCAAAAACCTGCCAAGCACCGAAACAACTCAATTAGAGCAAAGAAACATGGCTTGGAGAATGCGGTATAAAAAAAAAAGAAAAAAACACTCTACAGAACTACTGACACATGTGAGGAGGACAGATCCCATGCTGTGATCACTGTGCACCCAAAAAGATCAAGAAAAAGTACACCAAAGAATAAGAAGAGACCGAAAGAAAGTACAGAAGGGAGCTTTTGAGTTCTGAAAAATGCTGAGCCCCAAATAAAACCATTCACATTTGTGAAAATAGACATGGACTGAAATTGAAAATGGTTCAGTTTCAAAAACGTTTGGGGCCAAAGTTTCAGAGACTGTAAAGCAACCTCCAGTGATACAATAATTAACAGCTGTGAAGATTTGCATTGATAAAGGTTAAAGTTTCGATCTTTCTCTGGTTGTTTGCTTGAAGTGAGTGAATGCTTTGGTATGCGGTCTTTGTGTGTTGATGACAAAACAATAGTAATGTTTAGAGAACACTGAGTAACAGTATCTAATCTACGCATTGCAGATGAAACACCAAACCACAAATGAAAAAGTGAATACAGAGTCTAAAGAGAGAATGATCAAAGAAGAGAGAGTGACATCACTGTGGCATCATGGGTAAGAGCAGTGGACTCAGTCATCACCTGGAGTCATACTGAGGGAGCGGGGAGGACAAGCTGCAAAGAAACACATGGGGACAATGCAGGAGACAAACCTTGAAAACCTGACTTTAGCTGCCCTTCACGTGAGAACAAAGCTCGTGTGTTATTCAAGCACTTATCACAGGCATTTCTGACAAAGCCAGAGGATGAAAAATGACCAGCTTCCATAATCTTAAGGCAACGATGATAAGTAATATCAGAGTTTTATGAGTCGCAGCGCCGCAGAATGGACTAAATATTACAAAACCATTGACAACTGTTATTATATGGGAAATAATTCATAAAAATAATTAAAAGCAGCACAATCAGGCCAAAAGATATAGATTAAAAGTCTAATAGAACCAGGACAAACTGAGTGTTGTGTTTACAGCATTTAGTTTTAAATATTTATAGCTATTCAAATGATATGAATATTTTATCAGTAAAACCAAATTACAAAGCTGCTGGTAAGGCCTTTATAATGCTTTCACTGCTTTATAGAGCTGAGCAATAGAATAATAAAAATAAAATAAAACTGTGAGCTCATCACTGTGACAATCTGCCAAATTGTGATATCACATTTATCTATTTAATGCACTTCTTTGTTCAAACACAGACTATTTTTTCCAAACGCAGAGTTGCCAAAGTCACTTCTTTATAGTAACTTTTGGTTCTTTTTTAACAGATTAATTTTAAAGTTGGGTTTTTCTTCAGGTTTGATTTACATATTATGGTAATTAATTTATGACTGAAACATGGACTTTAGCATATTTTCATGTCCTAATGTCTTTTTTTAACCTTATAAATTGTTAGAAACTTGTTTGCGGAGACACACAATGTTCTAAATAATTGATTATTTCAATAACTTTTTACTTAAAGGTTGAAGTCACTTGTTTTGTTGACTGAATTGACGAAACTCTGGCAACACTGGTCAGTCTTTAACAGCTGGATTTAGCCTTTGAAGTAGGAACTTTCTGAAAAAGCAGAAGATTGTGTTTATCTCAAAGGCAAAAAAGAAAATACAAGAATCTAGACAAAATCAAAATCATGATCTGGCTACAAAGAAAATTGGGATATTTTTTCTTTTACATATCGCCCAGCCCTATGCTTTAGAATAAATATAAGCAAATTTTGTTTGTTTTTTAGTGAACAGTGGCAGAACTGCATTCACAAGTTCTGTCCTGCACTGATGCTGCAGAGGTCTGCTCAATATCGACCCTTGGAGAAAAAAGGTGTTCACACAAAACAGTAAGAAGCACATTATCCTCTGGTGTAATGACTCTTTATGAGACAAACACAGTGAAGGTTTAATAAGGCAGAAAACAGTGCTTTATTACATGTAGTCATTTTATGCCAGCTGCCAGATTCTTCTTTTCAACAGACAAAAGACGGCTATTGTTATTCTTTTGTCAGATTTTATAGCACATGATTATCAAACCAGCACTACATCGTAACTAGGGCAATTTTATCACAATCCGTGTCTATTTCGTATTGCCTTTGAGGTAAAAACAACTATCTGCTTTTTCAGAAAAGGATAATTCTAGCTGTCAAAGGTTGACCAGTGTTGCCAGATTTTCAGGCCTTTGAAAAAAAAATCCCAAAACAAGTGACCTCAACCATTTACTCAAAGTTATTGACATAAACAATTAATTAGAACATTGCGTGTTTCTGCAAAAAAAGTAACAATTTCTAACATTTACCCCTGCCATACAGAGAGTGCGAGTTGTGTGCAAGGCGGGATTTGCGCGACTCTTACAAGACTTAGAAAGTGCTTAAAACCAAAGTGCCCTTGTACACAGACCTTGCAGCGCGAGGCCGAGAGTCGGCGGTGTGGGAAAGAATCCGTAGAGAGTCTATTTTCCCCGAAAGTCGCAGCAGTCTGAAGCGACTTTCAAGTTATAATACAAGCATTCTTGGGGGAATCTATGAGAAACCCGGTGGCTTTTGGACAAACACGGATCGCAGTGGACTGGAGCTGGGGTACAAGGCACTTCACAAGTTTCAGCCCTTAATGAGAAATGCTGTTGACGTTTTTATTAAAAAAAGCAGATTGTCACAGAGATGAGCTCACGATTCGATTTTTATCACGATACTGTCCAGCTCTAATTGTCTCTATCCTGTGTCCTAACATACAGTTTCAAAATATGTTTAGGCTTTACATAACTTTGACTGCGACATGAATAAAACATTTAGTAAACCGGGCCAAAAACTCTGAGTCATATGCCTTTTGATGGCAGAGTAACAGCCTGTACTCACCCGGAGTGAATGGGACTGGACACTGTGTGGTGGCTGTGGTCCATCATGTCCGGAGTCCAACTGTAGCGCCGCATACACTCGGTGCTGTAGTCCCTTGTCACGGCGAGGTGCTGGAGAAAACAAGCAGCAGATGTAAGAACGGCTCACGAGAGAGAGAATGGAGAGATGAGAGACAAATGTGAGCTGCACGAGACGAATGACGGAGCAAGTGATGGTGAGAAAAATAAATCTTCAACCCTCAAAAAGACAGTAACTGAAAAAGACTCTAAATCTAGCGAAATTTACAGTGAGATGAAGAACCCTGTTGAATGCATGGGACAAAATGAGATTGAATAAATGACAACACTCACTAAGGGAACAACTAATACCTTGTTTAGAGGGTCAACCAAGTAGGAGATGTCTTTACAGACACTCTGAAGCTTAAGGAAGAGGAGAGATTGATACAACAAGTTCATGGACGACAATATATTACTTAAAGTGCATAAGACAGGCTTTTACAGTGTTCTAATTGTGGTAGATTAATACTTGTTGTGAATAGAAAGGATAGCTTTACATGAACCAAGAAGAAATTTGTGAAAAAATGTTTGAAAACTGGTTGAAAATAACAGGAAGAGCATAGCATCTAAATTGATGGCATCACACTAGGGCAGGACTACAAATGTGTTTTCATCCAAAATACACGGCTCGAAATTGTACAAATTACTATAAATCTACTTTTTTGACTGTAATAAATTCAAAATAACAAAAAGGAAAACTGGACAAAGAAAACAAAACAGTGTCAATCAACAAAAGTATTAAACTAGAGCGCTGGGACTAGACCTGATTTCAAACAAAGATTAAACCTGGTCTACATTTGGTTTACATCAGAGGTACGACTCTTGGAAAAGACTAGACCTCAAAACCTGAACCTGGACTAAGACTAAGCCAAAACTTTAAGGTCTTAATCATTTAAATGGCATAATAGAATCTGGTTCAAATAATTTGTACTATAGGCTACTGAAAAACTAACACAGTGCACTAAGAACAACAAACATATCAAGCAATATGGTCCAGTTTTTGGCCTCTTTTATCATGAACATCTGCTTTGTGGGCCGCTCAAAATTAGTCTGTTAGCTGTATATTACATGATTGTTGATGTCATTCTTTTACACAAAAATACATTTTAAATCCTAAAAGAGGCTAAACTGGAATGAAATTTGCAAAATATTTAGTCAAATCTTTATTACAATGATCTTAACTTCAAGTACCGTAGTTAACCTGTCAAAGGCACTTTAAAAAGAATAAATTCATAAATTGTGATGCGCTTATATTTATTTTATACTGTATGTTTAGTCAAGAAGCATTGGCCAATGCTCTGGAGCTCAACAGTGACTGCCCACATCCTGGTTCAACAAGGCTCTCATGTAAAATCTTAAATTTGTCGAAAAAAAAAAAAAAAAAATTCTATTCAAGATTTGAAAATGTCCTCAAGGTTAATCAGCTTTGTGGTGAGTCAGGGGCAAAAAAGCTAAATTTTTGTTTATACTCCGAAGTTATTAAGATATTTTGCCGAATTGCAAGTTATAGATAAGCTTTTAGACTAAAATAACCGTGCTATGGATCTGAGTTTTGCTGGCTAGCCCAAATATGTCTAATGTTTTTTAAACCCCTATGGACTTTACAATGGGGCCATTTACTTCCGGTGTTATGCCAAAAATGCATCCCCTCCTCACGGGAACACATATACTCCGAAAACTGGAATTTGCGAATATTAAACTTCACAGGACGACTTTATATCTTATGTGGTACAACATTTTGTTATATATTAATATATTTAACATAATAATTGAAACTGTTTTTTAGTCTTAGTTTGGAGGTTAGCTTGTAGTGTGCAGTAAGCTGTATATACTTACATTTGTGAAAGAATTATGATAAACAAAGCCACAAAGACAGCTAAATATTACAACAATTTTCTATTTTGTAGCTTAAGTCACTTGTTAATGTTGTTTTAAGAGGCGACCTACCAGTGGGAATATTTTAGTAATTTAGAAAGACAACAAAAAGCTATGAAATAGAAAATTATGTAATATTTATCTCTCTCTGCGGCTTTGTTTATGTACCACATAAGATATAAAAGTCAAAAAAAAAAAAAAAAAAAAAAGTATTCTGCGACGTTCCAGTTTTCAGGAGTGTATGTGTTCCCATGAGGAGGGAATGCATTTTTCGGCATAACACCAGAACCAGGGCGATCTTCCACTGTTGAGTTCCACTGCGTCAGAAATATAAACATATCGTAAACAACAAAAAAGCGGAATTTAGTTTCAGCACAATCAAAGGAGGATATAACATTACAAGATAAACAAGATAAACCGAAGATACAGGAAGAAGAAGAAACATATCAGTAGCATAACTAAAAAGAAACTAACATGACATAGTTAAAATTGAATTGCAATTACCGTGTCTTTCGTTGGGGCCAAAATCTCCTCGATCATCATACTGTCCCGGGCGTAGGAGCTCCGGTTGAGAGTGTTGGACCTGTCCGAACTGAAGGAGCGGAGGCTACAGGTTACCACGCAACCCGGAGCCGCAGGCAACAAGCAGTTACAGGAACACAAAATAAAACACAGAGCGAGAAGACCATTATTACATGCAACCTCCAGGGAACGAGGCAGTGTGGACAGAGAGAGAGAGAGAGTCCACAGTGAAATACAAGTTTTGGCAGCTGCTTTAGAACTACCAAGAGGATATTCAGAGATGGAAATGGGAGGAGGGATAGTTTGCATTAGAAGAGATAAAGAGGGAGAAGGAAAGTAGTAGCTATAAATCATCTACTGTAATTACGCAAATAAAATTATTGCAGGGTGATGTAACTAAAGGGAAACAGTTGATAGCATTGTAAAGATCAAAACTATAATGCAAACATGAATAGAAAGAACAAGATTAAACTCCACTGTACTTGATAAATTATAAACTAATTCTGGACAAAAATAAACTACAATCTGCTTTCCTAATTTAACCCAGGCTGATAGAAGTCTGTTTAATATAATTGCTGCCTGTTCTGCTTGTGCTCCTTTGGTCTAAGATTAGCAGCTGACCTGGACCAGCTTGAGAGAGACAGAAAGGGGAATCCTGCACTTTCTTTTCGTCTCTGCCGCGTACTTTATGGCGCTTTTATCCTTCGCAGTTAAATGCAAATCTTTAGAACATTTTTCACACCAGAGATTTTCCGAGCTCAGTCAGAAGAACCACAGGACCTCTGCATCTGAGTCATGGGAGTCTGTAGAAAAGGGTAGAGCTGTCCTACAGATTCAGAACTGACAGCTTTATTATGTATGTGTGTGTGAACAGGGGGGAAAATGCAGCGCTCAGCTTGTTTGAGTGGGTACACATTCAGCACAGAGAGAAGGCCTTTATTCAGCAGGCCTGCCTAACCCTCCATCGAAGTTACCAAGCAACTCTGTGCAGCCTGAAGGAGCGGCTGGCGCGATGGCCACTCTATATCAATGCTGTTTCCCTCCGCTGTACCCAAAATGTTCAACACAGGTTCTACTTTTTCTAGTCTCTGTCTATTCTTCTCTAAGTTTGAGATATATGAATGTGTGAACTTTTGATAATGTTTCCATCTCTGAAAAACTGACAGCAAACCATCTTACTAACAAAATAGCACAGGCAAGGCAAGGCAAGGTTTTTGATCCCTGGAAGTTACAATGCAAGTCACAAACACACACACCACACTATGTCCAGACTAAAGGTGGGCAATAAGTCGAATTTTAGATTTCATAGATATTGTTTTTAAGTATGTGATGAAGTTCGTAAAATATCCACAATTTAATAATATTTACAAACAAGATCAGGCTAGATTTTATGAACTTCATCATGTATTTGAGTTTTGGCCTGGATTGCCTGGTGACTCTCATCACACCTGATGGGAGTCACAATCTACAACTTACCCAAGAGGAAGTTGCTTGGTTAGCAACAAAACGCCAAAACAAAGCAAAAATACAGCCTCCAGCAGATCTGATTTCAACTTGTTAGTGAATCAAGACACCCCAAAGCCAAATTTAAAAAGTGATGCTGCAAATATTCAACTAAGGTTTCGTACAGGAATGATCTATAATGGTATGATGCTGCTCTGCTTGAATCTATGTTAAAGTGAAGGTGTTTTTTGTTATCTGCTAAGTTCCTGACGGTGTTCTCTAGTTCTCGAATCAACTTCAGCTTTTTCTCCCCAAAGTTTCATCCAGGAGTGATCCATCCATTCTACGTTTCCTCTTGATTCATTTGCAAACATTTGTCTGAAAATAGTCTGCAGTCCATTAATATTTACACGATGTTCAACTAAAATGAATCTTTTAAACCTTATCATTCTGGCCTTTTTTCTCTCACACGTCTGACTGAAATCGTCTAAAATTCTAACTAGAACTGTTTCTTTCACCTTTGGAGGCCAAGCAAATGGCTGGAGTCTTTGTGAAGCTAAAAACTTGTAGTTTTACCTTCTGAGAATACAGGCTCTGATCATAAGTGATCTTCCAAACAAAAGAAAACAGAATCTAATTTCCACCTTTTTTGTTGTGGTAAATATAAGGATTGGTATAGCTCCTGTTTACAGCTGAGACCTGAAAGACACTAGACTTGGCATACTGTATTTCAGGTTTTGACAATTCCTCTGCAAAAGCTGAAGGTAATTAAGGTTAAATGAGTTTTAGGGACTTAAAATTGCCAAAGTTTAGAGTAGAAACTGAGTGTGATTCATCCCAGAATGGTTGATTTGACTGTAATGAAGAGGGCTACAATGTTCTTTTTATCTTTAACATTTCCAGGAGCTTGAAGTGTGTTTTATAGAGACTGAACAAAAAGAATTCTAAAAATCATGAATAAAGGGACGGTATCTGGAGGAACGTCAGAATGATTAGGGGTTTAAAATGCAGTTTTAGATACAAAAAGTAATAAGTCTAGTCACTAAGAGAAATCACTAGATGTATGGCAAAGTACAATGTTATTACTAGGAAAAACTGGACTAATTATGACTTTATCACATTTTGGAACGTGAACATAACCTATTAAGCCAAAGCAACAAAAAACTTAAAACTTAATAACTTGTTGTAACACATTTCCTTTGGACTGACTTAATATCGTCATCCGGATTAAGCCAAAAAAAACCTGAGATTAAATTTTTGTCAATATCGCCCACCCCTAGGTCAGACAAGATTCTCTCACACATCTTAAAATAAAACAGCACTTATGTAACACTGAAATAACAGCAAATAAAAGGCACAGTGCTTTCTTTTTTACACCTGTGTAAGAGAACAGGGACACGGCTGGGATGAGATGAGACACAACACAGCAAGTAAAACACACACAGCACTCAGAATACACACAATGATGACGTAATATGAATTTGTACATGGTTGAGTGAGTAAGTTATGGTTCGATGGATCTATGCTGAAGTTAATGGATCAATACTACCTAGCATACTTCTACTATTACAACTCTTACCTGATTCTAGGGCTAAAATGACAGACAATGCAAGAGGAGAGAAGAGCAAAACATTGAAGTGAAAAGCAAAGCAATACAAAAACATTGAAGCATGGATGTGTGCTTGTATGTACATGTGTGTGGTGTCGAGTGGCATGTTTGCATGAGTCTGTATGAATTTTCCAGTCAACGGCAAACCCAAGTCAATGGTGTAAACAGACAATTAAAACAAATAAGGATGTCTCATGTAACTGTGAAATTGTGACCATTTTTTGTGAAGGTATGAATTATCAATGTATCAAAAACAGATTTTGTCCATGCCGTTTGTACAGTGTAATACAAAAGACGCACACAAACAATTCCTGATGTTAAAGTTCTAGATTACAGTCATGACACAATCAGCAGTTTGGGTCAGATATGAATAGTAGAGCCACAAAATGCTGAATCATCTTTCAGTGGAAATATTAGAGCAAATGTGGCTTTTTACTTGCTTTTGTGTGTAGGCTGCAACTAACGATTATTTTGGTAATTGAATAGTTGGGTGAGTAAATACAAGATTTTAGCAAATTTGAGCTGAGGTACATTGGAAAATTATCATCTTACATAAAGTAACAAGTTAACGTTTAAATTTGCTAATGGAACAAGCATAAAATATGGAGTTTTTCACTTGAAAATAGGACAAAAAAGTCACTTTACTTCAATTATGAATAAAACTGACTTATTCTATTGGCAAACCTGGCTAAGAAGGTAAAATATACATAAAACCAAATAAATGTGTCTGAATTCAAGCATTTTTTTCCCATATTAACTTATTTAGGTCTGTATTTTTCCCATGTAGCGTTTGAAGACATCTTGGAGTTAGAAATTTAAAGGCAAACTAGTGTTTACACCACAAAAAACAGAATAATTAAACCATTTTCATTGCTCATCATTATTGCTGTTAAGTCTGAGTTTTTTCTCAGTTACCTAAATACTTATCCTAAATAAAGATAAAGTTGGGGTAGCTAACTTTTTTAGTTTTAAACTTTGTGTTTTCCACCAAAAAGTCTATGATAAATGCAGCGTTTTGTGAAAAAATGTGACCACAGAGTACTGTCTGAATTGAATAATAAAGAATTTTTGTTCTAATCAGAAGCAGAATGCAGTGTTCTGATTGGCTGAGCTTGGGTGGTCCAGTTTCACTTTGAAAGTGGGAAAAAAGATTTTTAAGTAGAAATTCTAACCCAAAATTATTACATATTGATATTAACAATATGTTGAAGGATTTATGAGAGAAAGTTGTCGGATTTAAAGCCACCTTTATGATTTGTTGATTACTAAATTAGATGACAATTATTGTAATAATTGATTAGTTGTGATTAATCAATTAACTTGTTGCAGCCCCAATGTAACTATGTGTATTTTGAAGGGAGCTAACACATTGTTTTCTAACGTAATGTGGAAGTTTTAAGTGTAGGAAAAAAGTTAACTCTATTAACAATTAAATAAAAATACAGATTCCAAAATAATAAAACAATGCTGGCGTTCCTCTAATGTTTATGAGTTTTGGGGCTTACCTGGCTGAGCGAGCTCCAATACTGAAGCCCAAGTAACCCTCCTGAGGTAGAGAGTCATCCCCAAGCTCCTTGAGGTCCTGGGGACGCAGGTATTTGTCTGTGTCCCCAGTCATGGCATCATCACCTGGTAAAGGTAACACCAGAGTTACAGGACAATCCAGAAAAAAAGGGTGAAAAACAAGCCCATCATGTCATCACATCCTACTACTTATCTGAGGTGAGTACTTTCACATAAAGTCATTATTCAGCATTATTGATTGCTCACTGCATAGCCCACTGCAACTTTCACAAGCTGCATTCAACTGTATCATAACAAAAACACCACAGAGAAGCACTGGATCAGGTCAGAGCTTTACAGGACAAACAGTGACGTCCAAGAAAGATGCGGCACCAGAACCACTTTGCACCACATCTGGACCAAGTATAAAACCCAACGCAGTTTTCTCCCCACCAAACACTCAAATCCAACACGTAACAGAGCCGCGAAAGTCCCGCAGGATGTCGCAAATTTAAGCAGAAACGCAGCGCACCTCGATCTGCGGACCGGTGGACGATGACACGCCGCTCAATAAAGCCACTGGAGCGGGCGCCGTGTTTCTCCTTCTCCTTCATCTTCCAGCTCTGTCCTGCCTGCAACGCTCAGCTCCTTCCCCGCAGCCCCTCCCCGTGCCTCCGATAATGCCGCACTCCGATCACACGGCAGCACGGCACCAGCAGCTGCTCCAACGTGAGCCGGCGCACGCTTCCGACGCCGGCTTTCAAAATAAAAGCTTTGTGCCCATTTATTAATAATCGGTTTACCACAATGTTGAAACAGTACGCTTTAAGGGTAGTTGAGTGTAATAAGCAGGAGATGCAAGTGAAGCATCGGGAAAACTTTTTGGTAAGTAGAAATTATCTAATAACTGGGACTATCTAAAAAAAAGGCTACAACCACCTAATTTCATCAACAACTGGATAAACATAAGACTATTACTATACGTTGTATTGCCCGTTACCACTTAAAACATGTAATGGAACCTTTCCCAACTATGTATCTTTGCACATTTGACGCATTTTTAGCGCAAGTTGCTTAATTAAACTACACAACTTCTCACCTGTGTTCACCGCTGCCATATCAAACGTCCTTGTCTTTTCAGATGTAAAAACTCCAATAGTTCAATAGTAAATCCAAACAGGGGTTTCAGCGTGACTTATCCATCAGTGCAACAGTTGCTGATGGAAAATGTAGCCGCCTCGATGCGCTCTCAACTCCGCCGTGAACAAACTCTGCTGGGCCTGGGCATGTGATGCTGCTGCGGCGGACGAGCGAGGCGCATCTCTATTACACTTTACCACTTCAATTCATTAAAGTGTAACGCGTTTTCTTATCTTACAACAAAAGCGGTGAAATGTGTAGTCCAATCCATCTGACGCAACCGGCAGCACCTTAATACTGCCCCAGTAGAGACGGCTCAACCAAAGCTCATCTGACTGGATTTAGAGACAGAGAAAGTACGTCCACCGCGTCAATGGTTTCGCCCTCAGTGGAGTCACGGCGGCTGCTGTACTTTGTCCTGTGTCAAAGGGAAGTCAACAGAGGGACAGCGGAGACGGAGACTAGTCTGAACCCTCCCAGGACTCTTCTGGCAGCGCTGCAGACTGAGAGGGAGGGGGCAACTATTGTCTTATAATGATCAAATAACACTAATCAATGATCAAACAATTAAATAAATGATATCAGTTATTTCTTTTATTCACTTCTAACAACCACACACTTTCTTGAAGAGTCACACTCAAAGCCAACACTAAACAATGGATAATTAAGGAACACTTGATGTGATTACAGCACAAGACTTAAGTTCCATCCTTAAACTGGCCCAATTAGAGCAGTAGTAGTCTATAGAAAGCAGGAGCATGTAATTGGTCAAGCCTGTTCTGTGCACAAGAATACACCACCGTGACCTGTCACACTCACTTTACCCAGCGCCTAATAGGATATGCTTCCCTTATATAGGATTAAAGAGTACCATGGAAACTCTTCACATGCAGCACAAGAGGAATTTTGCTCTCTGCTGTCTCACAAATGAGTATTATCTTACAGATGAATCGAGACACGCTCACTTGTTACACATTTATGTGAAGCCATTCCAGAAAGAGAAACATAGACCTGTTGATGTGTGTCTGCACTGTTCTTGGTCCAAGTCCAATGTTGATAAATTATGCACATTGTGTAAACTGTTTATAAGGAGGCTCAAGGCCATGGACACTGCTATTTGTATTTCCTACATGATGATAGTACAGTAGATCTAAAACGCAGTAGGAGAATAATATTTCCTTCTGCACAGGTCAACAAATCCATCGTGGCAGAATTTGCATGCCAGTCCATGTGTGTAACTGCAGTGTATCAGCTGACAGAAACTCCACACGGCCAAAGCAGCAGCCCATGAACGAGCTCATCAATTTTGCACAACTCCTCTGTGGCTCAAAACAAGAAACGATGGGCTGGGCTGACTAGTGTCTAAAACTTTACCCTAAAAAGAATAGAAAAAAAAAAAAAAAAAAAAAAAAAAAAAAAAAAAAAAAAAAAAAAAAAAAAAAAAAAAAAAAAAAAAAAAAAAAAAAACTGATAAAGTATACATATTTTTTTTTTTTTTTTTTTTTTTTTTTTTTTTTTTTTTTTTACTTATATATATTTTTATTGTGTGGAAAAAATACATGTAACGAAATAAAAAAACGATAAATCTTGTAATCAGAATGAGTATTGAATGCAAGTTATTTTTAGGCCTACGGTTACAAAACGTAATCTAGATGACGTATTTGTCTCCAGTAAGGTTGCAACAGGTTGTTTAGCTTTACAGCATACAGATAGAGAGTGCATCTATTTTAAAACTATTAAACCTTTAGATGTTGGGGTTGATTGAAACTTCATTATTTGAAACTTTGTTGGAGAATAAGCTGATAACTCTCTGTATATTTATACAACCGGTATAGAGTGGTCTGAGTTTTCCAAAATGTTGAAAGTCATCAAAAACTGAAAACAAGGAGTCTTGAGATTGAGAGCCTGGAATGACTTGGTACAGAATTGTTACTACCGACCATATACAGTATATATAATAAATACATTTATATAAAACAACTTCAAAGCTATGTACAAGAAACGGCTATTTACTTAATAGACCAGAGCTTTGTCTCATATTTGTCTTATAAAACAGAAACATGACACATGTTGTAGAGTACGTGCTAACTAAGGATGATAAAAATACAAAACACAGAAAATAATTCTATAGCAGAATTCAAGTATTCACATGTTTTCTTACCTTCATCATCCGACATGTCCAGGAACTCATTCATAGTCTCTGGACATTAATTTTATGTTTTTCTGATGCAACCTGCTGATAGAAGACACATAGATTTCAGTCAAATGTAAACCAAAACATACAACAAATACACGAGCTAAGTAGATTGAAGAGCAGAGTATGAATGTTTAATTGAGACTGCAAAACAGCCGCTCTGTGTATAATAAATAATAGAACAGTCCCACCAAAGTGTAGAAGAGAATTGACCTTGAACTTTGAGCCACATCACGTGGAGAGGGACATTATTGAGTAATAGACTTTGCTGCTGATGATGCAGTGTTTTGTCCTCTTTGTTGACTCTGTGTCTTTATTCAGTGTCTTCTGGGCATTCAAATTCACCTTGTGATATCTAACTGCATCTTATTCACATGCATCAGTCAGGTCATACCAAGGTAAAACAACAACAACAGCAACAACAACAACGCAACACAACAACAACAGTCTAATACAATAAACATCTATGCAGAGAGGCAAGTATTTTCACTCTAGTCCTTTACCTAAGTATTTTCTAGTGTCTGTACTTTACTTGAGTATTACAAAATTTGCTTTTACTTCTTAAATTTTTAAAGAAATATCTGTACTTTTTACTCCCTACATTTAAAAACAAGCTAGTTACTTTTTTAAGTCCAGAAAGATCTTTTAAAACCAGTCAGAGATTTTGAACATTAACAATGAAATTATCAAGTATTTTACAAAAATATGGACATGATAAAGTTAGAAATTTATATTAATTACTGTAAAGCACATATCACACTTCACAACGTTACAAACCAACTTTGTGCGCTTCAAAATGTATTTATTTTTTATATTGGTTAAAGGTGCACTGTGTAACTCCTTGGCCAATTATAAACTTGATTAAAAGCATGTTTTTATTATTTAAATGTCTTTGTTATACTAAATAAATATTACTAATCTGCATTTTTACACTGAACAGACTTGCATGGCCACAAAATGGATTGTTACTTGGGCTGGAGGAGGGTCTGCTCAAGTTTGTTTCCACAGAAAAGCAGATCCTTTAGCTACATTATGCAAAAATGACCCCATTCAGAATGTCCCAAAGTATGATTTTAGCTATCTAGTTCTCCTGAATTGCGTAGATGACTTTTCAACTCCAGAAAGTTACACGGTGCACCTTTAAACTGTCTGAAAACCTGGATTTTATACTTTTTTTTGCATTTTTTTTGTTTGTTTTGGTTTATTGATTAGCTAGATTATATTTTTTTTGTTGTTCAATAAAATCAAATCTTGAAAAGAATAGAAAGCAAAATAGCTTTTTTAGATTAGTAGTTTTAACCTAGATTAAGGACTGTACTCAATTTTTTGCAACAATATAAAGCAATTCCCCTAGCACTATGTCTTGTTAAGTATCTATTCAGGTGAAATAGTCCAAAGTCGTCTATGTTAAAAATCTTTTGTGCAGCTTTCTGTTTGTTTTAGCTGTGGCTAACTGTTTAGCATAGGATCACTGCTGTTAAAGCTGTGGAAAATTAACTCATCATGATAACATTCTGAGCTCAGAATGATTACTTATCTGTAGCCTGAAGGAAAAATTAATTATCTGTTTGTTTACTTTTTAGGATGCAAAATCTACACCTTTAATATACTTTCCATGTATTGTACTTTTATTTTTCAAGTGCACATTGGATAAACTGTAAATGCTTTTTTATCTTTGGAAAACGTATCTGTGGAAAACTTCTCAAAGTAATCTCCTTTGGCCCAAAATGATCTCTGGCATCATTTTACACTGTAATTCATCCACAGCATTAAATATGTGTCGAGTAGTGACTCAATCTCTCATCTATTACCACATTGGTCTATTCACACGTTCAATATCATCAGTAACCGGCCGCAGAGTGTCCACCACAGAGATGTAGCCGAGCCGACGGGCGATGGACAAGGCAGTGTTCCCGTTCTGGACACAGACACAAACAGAGTCATATGAGTTTAAAGCTGCGATGAGCGACTGTGCGTGCGGTAATTGTGTTTGTGCACTGACCAGGGTGAGCTCATTGGCCGAGGCTCCGTGCTGAAGCAGCAGGTTGACGATATGTGTGTGGCCCTGTTGAGCGGCTTGGTGGAGAGGCGTGTACCCAGTCTGCAAAAAACAACACAGACAAAGTTCTAGACACGGCGCTTATACAATCTAATATACTGGTACATGACTGGTATATTGCTGTGATTATTGGTGCATGTTTATCTACCTTGGTTTTGCCGTTAATTCTTGCATGATGGTGCAACAGAAAGTTTGCCATCTTTGAGTTTCCATAATGACAAGCTACGTGCAATGGAGTGTAGCCCGTCTGAGAAAACAATGTGAAAAAATTGAGTTAAGAGATACAGAAAAGTACAAATATACAACAACTTTTAAAAATTATTTCCCTCGATCACAGCTGAATTATCTTGACACAGTCTTGTAGGAGATAAACAATGAATAACTACAAGCTGTAAACTGTCCACTCAGCACATACAGTATGTAATACACAGGCCTGGCTCAACCTTGTGATACATCTTTCATAAACCACAAGCTCCACTCTATTAGAGCACTCATAACTCCAATATGTATTAATTATTTAAACTTAAAGGAACCTATTATGTAAAATCCACTTTTCTGACTTTTTAACGATATTATAACAGTGTTTTCTCATATTAGTTTACCCAAAGTTGTATTTAAATTGATTCATGATCTTTGAATAATCTTGTATTGTTCTGCATGGTTTCAGATCCTTTCACCTACCACCTATCCCCGCCCATTTGTCTGTATTTACTTGCGATTAGTCAAAACAATCAGATTCCAAGTACAACATATGAGTTCAAAATAGTTGTTTAGCCACATTTCTCCGCTCGAAAATTTGTTATTCAAAATTTGTTGCTTAATAAAGTTAAGTTTTGCAGTGAAAAAGCAGGGCTTATCAGTTCTGCAGTTTTGAACAGGAAGTCAATGGATGTGTTTCTATTTCCAAGTCGTTTTAGATCATGTCTTATGAACAAAATGTAAATTACTGATCTACATATGTTCTAGTTATTACTAAATCACAGAAAAAAAAAACCTCACTTGGTTCCTTTTAAAACCGATTACCTTAGTTTCTGGTTAGTTTTTCTCCACAAAATTTCATTTGGAACTTTTATATAATTTAAAATCACAAAGAACTAATATTTTGTGTTAGCAAATGTAATCAAGAGACTGAACTTCCAGGCGCATCTTAAAACAGTATATTTTAAATTATCCTGTAGAAGTGTGTGCTCTTAATTATTTCAAGTTACATTTAAGTCATGTCAAGTTCTCAACGGACAAGAACAAGTAAAGATCAGGACTAACATGACCAGTCAGGACTAAACATGGACCAGAGTCAGGACTAAACTGGACCAGAGTCGGACTAACGTGGACCAGAGTCAGGACTAAACTGGACCAGAGTCAGGACTAAACGTGGACCAGAGTCAGGACTAAACAGGACCAGAGTCAGGACTAAACGTGGTCAAGTCAGGACTAAACATGGACCAGAATCAGGACTAAATATGGACCAGAGTCAGGACTAAACGTGGACCAGAGTCAGGACTAAACGTGGACCAGAGTCAGGACTAAACATGGACCAGAGTCAGGACTAAACGTGGACCAGAGTCAGGACTAAACGTGGACCAGAGTCAGACTAAACATGGACCAGAATCAGGACTAAACGTGGACCAGAGTCAGGACTAAACATGGACCAGAATCAGGACTAAACATGGACCAGATCAGGACTAAACAGGACCAGAGTCAGGACTAACGTGAACCAGAGTCAGGACAAACATGGACCAGAGTCAGGACTAAACATGGACAAGATCAGTACTAAACATAGACCAGACTCAGGAATAAACATGGACCAGAGTCAGGAATAAACATGAGGAATCAGTGTTTCAGTTTTATGCAGCTAAGATTTGGAACAGTCTTATTTAATGTTTTAAGTGTTTTTATTTGTGTATTACCTTTGTGGGTGTGTTTATATCGGCCCCATGGTTGAGAAGGACTTCTGCGACATTAACTTTATCTTCCTGAGCTGCTAAATGAAGAGGCGTAAGTCCGTTCTGAAGAATAGAAACATCGTTGTTGGTTGAGAACAGAACAGATACACACATTCACGATTACAAACCAAATCATGTTGCATAAGTCTGAGTGAATCTCACCTTATTGCACACATTGACGTTCGTGTTCTTGGCCAGGAGTAAAGACACCAGGTCCACGCTGCCTTCCTGAGCTGCCAGATGAATGGGACTGATGCCCTGCCGTGTGACTGCGTTTGTGTCCGCCCCGTACTCCAGCAGTGTGGTCCCAATATCCATTTGGTTCTTTTTGGCAGCTATGTGTAGAGGCGTGTAGCCATTCTGTTGGACAAGAGAGAACAGTAGGTGAACAGAGAATTAGCGCAGAGAAGCAGCTTTACAAATCTCATACATTCTTTGCACAACTCTTAAAACTGAAATATCTGATTTTGACAAAAGTGGTATTTAAATCTGCACATGCAACTCAGGGCTAAAGAAGTGGGCTGCAACAAATTAATTGATTAATCACAACTAATCGATTATTGAAATAATTGCCAACTAATGTAGTATTCGAAATTGTTAACTGGTCTTTATACAGATTCCAAACATCCATGAGCTACTAAAAGTGTCAGATTTAACAGAAATTACGTGAAAATAGTGTACATTTTGTGTATTTTGTTCTAAATTCCAACTAAATTTTAATACTAAGAAACATACTCTATTCTTGATGAAGCCTAATTATGATACCACAATGCTCTCTTTACAACAGATTTCTATAATTTCAACAGAAAATACAAAGACATTTTGGTTTTAAATGGGCACTGTGTAAGATTGAGAGGATTTTTAATTATCACATATAGTCCACAAACATTAAATCATATTATTCTTTACAACATGAATACTTAAGAGGCACTGTTAACCTCCACATCAATTGTGATACATTTATACGTATTTGAAATGTTTTATTACGGGCCGGAATGTGGATCATTGACGCTAGATGTCATCATGCTTAATAGAAAAAATGTATGTGAAAGGTTCCCTCTGGGTTCAAAAGTGGAAATCACTTTGTTTGTTGTTTTCTTACACAGTGCCCCTTTAAGTAGTTTTGATACTAAGTTTTGAACTATTATTCTAAAACTCATCAGAAAATATCCACTTTTTTCATGCTAACACTATTTTTCTTATCAATACTTGTTCAAATGAGTATCTAGTTTTAGTGTTGATTAGTATCAGACTTTCGGATACTTTTGACAACACTAAAATCTACATTTCCAGGATGTCCTCAAGCGACGTTAACTCAGCTCATATTTGGCAAAAATCTTGTCTTCAAGTCACTTTGTGTTCTATACACTAATCCACTAATCGAAAAAAAAACAATCGCCCAACTAATTGATTACCAAAATAATTATTTTTACAGACAGCAAAGTGAAACTCGAAGGAACTACCTATGCACAGCCAATCAGAGCACTGCTTTCAGCTATCAATGAGAATTAAAATGGTGATTATTTTGATTGAGAAAGTATCTGGTTTTGTCACAATGTGCTGTATTTACATTATAGTTTTTGGTTGAAAAGAGAAAGTGTACTAATTTACAACAACAAAAAATTATGTACCCCATTTCTAATTCAATGTACAACTATAAAAAGAAAAGTTCAATAAAAGTTGTCTACAAAAGCAACCTTTGCGATCACAAAAGGAAAAACCCAACCAGCCAACAAAGACTGATGCCATTCCAAAGGATCCTAAATTAGCCGAAGCATACCAGCTTTAGCACCCAGCCAAACGTAAACAATTTATGGAGAGTGAAAGCGAAAAAGAAAGGGGTGACTAATAGTGTAATGGGAAGAGTCCTGATGAATGAAAGGAGAGAGAAACAAATAACAGCTAGAGAGACGTTGTAAGATTAGTAGACAGAGGCAGAATAGTGTTAGGAGAACAAGATGTCAAATAAAGATAAATGAAGGTAAAGTTTATGTCTCTCTCCTCTCCTCTGGGATTAACTTTCTAGAACTGTGCAGATAAAACAAGATTGTTCATTGGAAATCTCTATTCCTGTTGGGTGCTTCGAAGACCCAGCTGAGTTTGTTCAGTATAAAAAAAATAAAATAGATAAGTAGATAAGGTGTTAATAAGCTCTAAAAAGTTGTCCAAAAGCACTTATTAAAGGTGGTGAGCTGATTTACACAGTGCAAACACGATTTAGTTTGAATCTGATATATTCCTTTCATAAATCCTCGTCACATGATTAATATAGACTTGCATTCATTTTGGTGTCGATTGTGGCTTATAAACTTCTTCTTACAAACAACAAAGTGAAACTTAAGAGGACCATACAGGCTGAGCCAATCAAAGAGCTGTCTGAGTTAAATAAAGAGCTGCATTTTTGTATACTTTTAGCGGTACGCCATTGACTAATTTACAACTAAAAAGTTACTTCCTACAACTTTAATATGAGAAGATCTTATATTACAATACTAAGTGTTGATAAGCCATTGAAAAGAAATATAAGTGTGCTGCTGCTGCTGCTGCTGCCTATTAATATCCGAGTGATACTGTTATGTTGAATTTCTTTCTAAATGGACTTATAACGGTTATAACTGAAAGCAAGGGTTATTAGATACATTACGCTGCCTTTATCACTAGTTTATAATGTGATTTGCACTATCCTAATCTAAAGTGTAGACTATTTTTTAACTATGAAAAATCACTAAACACAGGATGAAATCTTTTGAACCACATTTAGGCTTTTTAAAGGGCAAACCAGCAAAAACAATTAACGAATTATCAGTCTTTTTTATATCATCATTGTTTTAGTTGTTTTTTGATTGATTCATGTGGGCTTCATATGCATTGCTCGATATCTTCTCCCAAATAAAAAAATGTATAAAAAATACTTGGTAAATGGTAGTAGCAGCAGCACACTCATGGTTGTTTTTTTGATGGCTTTAAAATATAATATTGTTAATAAAGTGGCCTAATAATAGTCATCTACACACTTAATTAAAAGTGTTTGTAACAAATTATTAGTGGTAATTAACATCTTGTAAAGGAACCTTATTTTAACGCAAAAAAAAAATGTAATTGTTTGGTATGTTTTTTGAACTTCATACAATAAACAAACAAAATAAATAACTGTGACATGACAACACATGAATCCAAAATATACAAAAAAAAAAGTTTATCAGTTGCTGTGGATTGACAAATGAGCTACAAACACTGATAAAACGTATTTCTGTTATTAGATGGCAGTAGCACCAGTGTTGTAAGGTTGCACACTCAACACATCATAATTTGGATTAAACCAACACTAAACCCAGCACTATTACCGGACAAAACCAGGATAAATCAGCTAAACGAACTCTCCTTTGCCCCTGAGCATGTTTGAGTGCTTCTACCTTGGCAGCGGAGTGAGGGGACGCTCCCTGGTCCAGCAGCAGCAGTGCCACTCTCTGATTATCGTAGTGAGCGGCCACATGCAGTGGAGTTAGCCCGCTCTAAAACACCAGCACAAATGGACACACACAAGACACGAGCATGCAGCACGAGGTTAGAATAATAAGAAAACACACAAATGTAGAGAAACAAAACTAAAAAACAAGAGAATGTGACTGACACACAGGGCCTCAGTTATAGTATATCCAGGTGCTAATCTGTCAGTATAAAGTGAAAAAAATGCTTGTGCTCTTTGCTGGTAACACTAAATATACAATTGGAAGTTGCACATAAAATATATACTGTATAAATCAGCATAGTGTCTCTTTGAAATAAGTTTTTGCTCACCTTAATCTATTTTGCACAAGAGCAAATGCTTGATAAATGAGGCCAATACTGTGTTTCAGTGCAATTAATCATGCTAATAAAGTAAATAAAATAAATCTAGACACAAATAGTTACATTGCCATATGGAATCACAAAGTGTAAGTTTCAATGTGAAGATAAAATCCCACTGGAGCATGCTCTAACTAGTCCACTAAACATCTGTGTAGTAAGAATCTAAAAAAACAAACTCACCTTTCCGGCAGCGTCAGGAGCAGCTCTTTTTTGCAGGAGAAGACTGGCCACTTCCATCTTTCCGTACTTTGCTGCTACGTGCAACGGGCTGAACCCTTTCTGTAAATATATAATACATAAATGATCAGAAGCTCTATGGATGTGTTTACATGCGTTCAAATAACCCGGTTGTGAGACGTATTCTGGTTATTATGACAATAATCTGGATATAATGTTTACATGCGCTTGCTGGATATTTAGGCTGGTAACTATGGCAACAATGGCACTTATATGGTAAGAAACTAGCAGGTCTGCAACTTAGATTTTAACATGTTTCCAACAACAAACTGACAAAATACAATAAAAATATGAACAAAAGACTGTAGAACACAGTCAGAGCTTTGGTAAAAGTGATTTTTAACAATAAAAAAAATGAAGAGTCAGTTCAGAATGAGGTGTGTTGGATAATAGATAACTTTATTGTTTCATAATGATAATATATTACATATAAATAAGAAAAAGGAGTGTTATTGGTATAGCTGCAGTCACCCGTGACCCCAAACGTAAATAAGTGCTAGATAATGAATATATAAAAAAGAAAAGAATCATTTTGAGTCATTTTGTGAAATTAGCTGCTTCTGCCAGATCAGATCCTTGAGTTCACACAGCTCAGTTTAGTTCCATCGGTGACAATCAGATTATGATGTTTACATGTCACAATATTCTGGTTATTATCAGAATATTCTAGTGAGAATAACTTGGTTTCTCGTGAGCAGGATATTCAAATAACCTGGTTATTGAAATCAGAATACAGTGTTTACATGAACACAAACAAAACCAGAATATTTAAAAAATCAAATCATAACTGGGTTATTCTTGCGCATGTAAAATCCCTTTATGCAAAACTAGATAACAATAATGAAAATGTTCAAGAGGCCTATGTAAAATTTACTTTTTGAGTTTTTAACCTTGTTACAACAGTGTTCGCTCATTATTAGTTAACCCAAAGTTTTTTTTTTTTGATTGATTCATGCACGTTTGAGTAATTTTGAATTGTCCGGGAGCTGATGCACATAAAGTCCCTGTCTTCACTTAACACCTATCCCCACCCACTTGTCTGTATTTACTTGCTATTATTCTAAAATTCAGATTTTGAGTACAACACATAGAGTTCAAAGCTGCCAAGTAACCACTTTCCAACAACTATACTGTACGTGGTGTTTTAAAATCTGTGACTTATTAAAGTTACATTTTATAATGAAGAGGTGGGGCTTTTTATCAGTTCTGCAGTTTAGGAACGGAAGTAAATAGACCTGCTTCTATTGTGTTTTACAATTAATAAAATGTGAAATATTGACTTGCATATGCCATAGTTTTTTCCTAAATATACAAAACAATCGCAATAGGTCTCCTTTAAAGTCTGCAGGGTCATAATATGAGATTTGGTCTGCAAAAATGCTGTAATATTTTGTTTCCCTGCAACCGCATTAGAAAATATGCTGAAGTCCATACATTCCTCTGTATCTACATTGACTGTTTTTGCAACGTGATCATGTTAATCTTGGCTTCCCTTTCTGTGCGGAGATATATTTTAGGGCATTACGTCATTTTTTCCAGAAGAATGTGGGACTTTCACAGATTCCACGCTCTCGAACACTTGACCTCATTTGATCCAGTAACAAAGTTCACCGCTCATTTCGCACGTGCACATTTATACTGGTCATTTAAAGAGAACGTTGGCGAGACGTATTTTTATCGACAAATTGGGTCAAATATAGATTCTTATTCCCTTTACATGGGAGTGACATAATTTCCTTGAACGCAGGTGGTGTCCCTAAAGATGCTGTATGTGCAGAGATAGAGTGAGTGGGCAGAGAAAAAGCGAAGGAAAGAGAGGAAATGTGCACAGTGGGGTTTACACTTTGCTAATTTGTCCCACTGAACGAGGTCATTGTCAAGGACAGCCTCCAGCAACAAAGCAAACCATTCACCACCTACCACATCTAAGTTATTTAGAATCTAGTCCATCTTTCATTTGACCTTCAGCTGCACAATTAGACAAATGTGAGTCAATTCTGTCCAGAGACTAAACTACTACTAAGCATTTATGATACAGTTAAAAGTTTACAGGGTTCAAGGATTAGTTTGTAATATTTTTATAAGATTATAGTACATTATAGTATAGAACGCAAAGATTAATCTGTTTAGAATGATTGGGAACAAAAATATTCACAAAAATCCATATATAGTAACAGTGTTGGGTAAGTTACTGTAAAGCTGTAATACATTACATATTACTAGTTACAGGGAGAAAATTTAATACATATGTATAATAATATAATCTCAAAAATGTAACTGAGTTACACTACTGTGAGTTACTTTGAGGTAATCACACATTTGTTAAAACATCGTACAATACTAACCTGTTACAATTACACCTCATTACTTATTAATTAATGAAAATGTGACGTCACAACACATTTTTCTTATATATTTGATTCACCTTTAAGCCTACAAACAGTATTTTAGTGATGTTTTGGTCCTGAAGTGTTGCTTTCAGTAGAATATAAAAAAATTATTTTTATGCAAGTAACTTGAGTTACTCAGATTGTAACTAGTAATTTATTGTCAACATTTTTATAAGTAATGAGTTACACTACTTAGTTACAGAAAAGGGGAATATATTACAGTAACTAGTTACTTATGTAATGAGTTACTCCCAACACTGATAGGTAATTAGTTTGTACATTCCACACAACAATCATTGTCCAAGTGTTGATATGTTGGGTCAATGTTTATTCAATTTGCAAACTCATAATACATCCTATCTTCAGCTCTTGTATTTGTCAACATTTTGGGAAATGAATTTTCTTCTTTATTCTGTGATTTTCTTTGACTAAAGTCAGCTTGCTACATTTCAAAGGCGCGATGGAGCCTCTGATATCACAAATAATTGCGTTTAGAGAGAAATAATCTATCTCACAAGCAGTTAAAGTCTAGTAACTGAAGAAAAACGACATGCTTTTTGTGGGCACTTTACTGCCCTGGGCTCTGGGGAAACTAGTACACTTTACCCTCCCACGTGACTTTGAAGGTGAAAAGATTTTTGCAAAGAAACATTAGTGCCTCTGGTGTATGGATGTAAAAACTAAACTAAACAGTTTGAAGCACATTGACAGACAGACCTTAGTGGAGGAGGACAGAGACGCTCCGTTCTCCAGCAGCATGGCCGCCACATCCTGGTGTCCTTCGCGAGCAGCCAGGTGAAGTGGGGTGTAGCCTGAGGTGGTGGCTGCATTGGCAGAAGCGCCGCACTGCAGAAGCTGCTGGACTATTTCCACTTTCCCTAACCGGCTGGAGATGTGCAGCGCCGTCTGGTCGTCCTACAAAATAAAAGCGTATGCCTTTATGCTAACACTTTTTCTACATAAAAAATACATAGGAAAAATAATGGATTACACAAAGTCATGATATAATTAACTAACCTTGGACTTGGTTTCCACTTTTGCACCGTTTTTGAGTAAGTACCGCACTACATCTGCCTGGCCTGCCCTTGCCGCCATGTGAAGAGCTGTTTCACCTCTCTGGAACAGAAAAAAAAAATGCTTTCTTATGTAAATGTTTTGGATTCAGGCCATTATATTGCATACACAAGAGCATATTAAAAATCTGTACAGTACTCATTACTTACTACATTGGTGGTATTTGGAGATGCTCCATGGTGTGTTAGTGAATTGACGATGTTCTCATGGCCCATAAACGCAGCCACATGGATTGGTGTGAGACCAGACTGAAAATAAGATATTTAACGATAAAAAACCTAGAAATCACACACATTTTCCACACAAAAAATGTCCTCTTTATTTTGACTCAATAAATGAAATGTGCTTGTGTATGTATGCTTGTGTTTGTTTGTGTGCGTGCCTGTCTAAATAAACATAGTTATGTCCTCAATAAACAAACAAGGAAAGAAAACTAATCAAAACTGTATGATCACAAGTTGTAAATGTAGCCTGCAGTATCTCTGTTGTTTATCTGGTTTTCTTCTAATACTGTTTTTGCTTGTTTGTTGAATGTACATGTTGACGTCAACAGTGAACTTTACGGACTTTAATTTTTGTTTTATGACTGAAGAAGCCTTTTCCCAGACTTTGAGAATATCATTAACCTCACTTAGTCCATTTTGTCACAATTTTCAAATATAACCTGCATCACTTCTGATATCTTCTAAATAAAAATAATGACAACAGATAAGCGGTGTAAGATGTACCTCTGTGACAGCTTGTATTGACGCTCCATGTTTAAGCAGCAGCTCCATCACCCTGACTCTGTTCTTCTTGCAGGCAATGTGCAGCGGAGTGAATCCATTCTGTGTAGACAAAAAATATGTTAACAACATTTATGTTTTGACTTAGGTTAATAATATAGATGCACAATTATTGCAAAAGCTGTAATTTTAGAACTCCCGAAGAAAACGTGAGTTTTGCTTAAAAACGATTAATCGTTATGTAAAAATTGTTTTAAAATGTCTGGCATGCAGTTATTTTTTAAATTTTAGAGTTCTCTGTCGTATTACATCTGGTCATTTCTCCTAAACACATTTATAATGAGAAATCTGAGCCAAATTCTATAAAAAATTCACAGTACTGGTCAGAAATACTGCAATTAAATGTTTTTTTAATAATATTTTCGGTCGATGTTACTTTCCTCCCTATTGCTCATTCTTCATGCAGAAAGAGCCACTCTCCATCTGCTAAGCTGGAGAAACCTCTTTGAATAAAAAAACAAACAGGACAAGAGCAGCTGTTTCGAACAGGTATAAACCGGTCTGACAGACATCTGTCTCTTGAAGCTTGAGA
Organism: Mugilogobius chulae; assembly: GCA_038363315.1. Classification (NCBI taxonomy): domain Eukaryota; kingdom Metazoa; phylum Chordata; class Actinopteri; order Gobiiformes; family Gobiidae; genus Mugilogobius; species Mugilogobius chulae. The sequence goes on from CM076407.1 coordinate 29,148,527, forward strand.
CAGTGTTTTTCTTGTCGTTTTTTCACCTGAATGGTCGATTTTCGTTCACAAATGTTGATTTAGGAGCCTAACTTTTGTTTTCACACAGTGATAAACTCTTGTAGTTACTGACAACGTGCTTTTTCGACTTCCACTGTTTGTGTCTATGAGCGACGGCTCTTTCTGTAAGTTGGGTGCGTGCACATCACCCGTGTTGATAAATAAAAAATCCCTCTATAGTAATTTATTTTACAGCACAGCAATAGCATAATAATATCATGATTTATCAAGGCAATGGCAAAAAACCTATATTTTCTTTGCAAAATGAAGCCATGACTTAGAATTGCTTTTGTTCAAATACTGTTCTGCTAAATATTTACTAATAACCTGTTCACAGACAACACAAAAGTCCTTACCAGAGCCTTGGCGTTTGGATTGGCCTTCTTATCCACAAGAAGCTTCGCCACCTTGTAGTGTCCGCAGTGCGCAGCCACGTGTAGAGCCGTCAGGTAGTCATTGGTCACGTCATCCACAGGAACATTGTGCTGCAACAAGAGCTGGACGCAGTTGAGGTGGTCCCCCTGAGTAGCCATGTGGAGAGGCGACAGGCCGTTCTGTGGAGAGACATGTGCAGAGAGAAAGGAAGAAAAAGAGAGGGACAGAGCGAGACCAGAGAGAGACCGGGACACACCAGACGCACACATAGACAGATGGACAGAAACACAGACACAGGAGTTAGAGTGGGACAATTGGCTGTGCGGACAAAAGACTGTGAAGGAACTTGTGGAGGTTACAGGAGCATTGTTATAACGAGGTCATTACAACAATGTCTATTGGTTACACTTGTCGTCCCGCGCGGTCACACTGAAGGGCTACGCAGCGGAGACAGGCTGTTCAGGAGAGGTCGCACACATTATGGACACAAAGCCACAAGACTAGAGTCATAGGATAAAACTCTGGGACTGTTAAGTGTCATATCATGCATCCAACAATTGACTTTGGCTCTAGCTGACATCTTGACAAGGTAAAGACATGACAAACACTATACATTCATGCTAAATATTTTTAGTAGCTATGTGTACTGTTTTTTAAAGGGGACCTATTATGTAAAATGCTCTTTTCTGAGTTTAACCATGTCATATTAGTGCTCTCTCATCATTAGTTTACTCAAAGCTGTATTCAGATTGACCCATGCATGCTTGATTCTCCTACAGTTGATGTTTGAGCGGTCAGACAATCCTTGTTTTGATTTACAACCTATCCCGCCCACTTGTCTGTCTAAACAAAACATTCAGGTTTGAACTAAATCACGCAGTTCAGAATTGTCACATAGCAAATTTTAAAGGTGCAAGGCGTAACTTTCTGGAGATGAAAAGTCAACCACAGAATTAGTAGAAATAGAAACCATATTTAGGACATAGTGATAACTGCGTTTGTGTTTTGTGCCATAATGTGAAATAAATATATTTTCCATAATGTGAAATAAATATATATATAAAACAAAAGGATGTTTTTATTCCATAGGAACACACAGCAGGAGGCCCTTTTCCATTCTCCAAGCAAGTTAATATTCTATTTTGTTGCCAGGCAAGCTTCCTCCAAGTAAAGCTGCTGATATTTATCAGTACCTGGACTCACTGGCGTCTCAGCCTGTACAGAATTACGTAGATGAGGTGCTTGTTTGAATATTTTTATATCTTTTTGTTGTTGTGTGCTGTCCTTTTTTATAATCTATGGACCTGGAGTCTGAAATAAAGCTTAATATAATAATAATATTATTCGTTACTGCAACAGAAACATCTATATGACAAAAACATGCTTTTATTCAAGTCTGTTTTGGTTAAAGTTGCACAGTGCACCTTTAAAACAAGTGATTTATAATGTGCAGTTCGTAAATATAAAGTTTTAGTATAAAGAAGTGGGGCATATCAGTTTGCTGTTTCTATTTCTAAGCCTTTTTAGGTCAGATTTGTGCTTTACAATTAACAAAATGTAAATTACTGATCTACTTATGTCATAGTTTAATACTAAACAAAGAAAAACACAATAGGTCTCCTTTAAAAAGCTAAATAAATAGTTTAGAATTGTAGTACTTGTAGGTCTAGATTCTACCTAACTCTATTGACCCTATTTTGTCCCACCTACTTTTCGAGGACGTGCACTTCCTGTTTAGCTGCATTTAGCCTGTAGATTTCAGTCGATGGGTTTATCATTATATTTAATTAAAATTGCCTCACAAGACAGACAAACAAACACCTTAGCTACCTTAACAGAGCTAAACTGGAAGTGCACTTCCAAGCCAAGTGGGTGGGACAAAATAGGGTCAATAGAAATATTGAAATGACATAATCACAACGTCATAGGCTACAACCTGCACTCACATTGTTTATGAATGATGTGGAACTGCTAAACTTAACATTTCAAAGAGATACAAAACTGATCCCAGACGGTACCTTGGTCTTGGACAAGAAGGGAGCTCCTCTGTCGAGTAGTATTTCTACCACCTGTGCATGACCACTTCGTGCCCCACAGTGAAGCGGCGTCAGACCGTCCTAAACGCAAAACACAGTGAAGGTAGATTTTGATGCTGAAATATAAAACTGTAAAGACCAACCTTTGTTTTTGCATCGATTTTGGACCCTCTGTCCAGTAGCAGCTTAACCATGTTGCTATTGCCCCGTTTAGACGCCACGTGAAGCGGTGTGATGTCATTCTACACACAGAAACTACAGTTAATAAAAAAATCACAATTGACCCTTTGCACTGTCGTCATGCTCTTTGACGAAACAAAAGCAAAAGTGCTGTCTGAGTGCATTACAGCTTTGGAAATTTTGCCGAAAAACCTGTTAGTTTCTAAGTTACTTTTATCAATTTCAGTTGTAGAATGATTCTATCTTATGCGAGTGGCTGCACTAGCAGGCAAGAAGGTAGTAATAAGTTAGTAATCTTTATTTGTATAGCGCATTTCACAGACAGAGTCACAAAGCGCTTCACAGAGAGATGTAAGCCTAATGTAGCTTATTATCGTAAACCTTTTGATGAATACAGAGGACACCAATTAAACTTTGTATCGTTCTCCAAAAGCAATAAAGCGAAAGAACTGGAATTTATCTCGGTTGTCACGGATTTGTTGTGAATCTTTTGTAAAATTCACTGCTAATGTGAAAAAAGTATGACATTTGAAAAATAAATGCTAAGAATATCTGAAAAAACAATATGTTATAGCATTATGTGTAGTTAGCATAAGTAGCCTCACATGATAAACAGCCAAGTTACTGAAAACCAAACTCTGGTATGTAGGGCTGGGCGATATTGACAAAAATTAATATCTCGATAATTTTTTGACATATCTCGATTACAATATTTGGACAATAATTAAAACCAGCATCAAGCATGTCTTTAAATGTATTAGTTGAATGGGCTTGACTTGATAAACTACCAATCAATTAGTCGACTAAAAACAAAACTAGCAAGTGTCTCAATAATTTGACCAATTATCTGACCTAAACTGCTCTCACAAGACCACAAGCTCAGATTATCTACTCAAAGAAAAACAAACAAAAAAATGTAATAACTGCAATGTGCTTTCTAACTAATACAAATTTTGGTCAACTAAGAGACCAATGAATGATCAACTGACTAAAATATCATTGTCTAATTTTATTTGAACATGCAATGTAATTTTCCTAGTTTATGTTTTTTTAACAGCTTTTTTGTGCTTTTTTACTACAAACGATATACTCGATATTCCGCATATCTTCAGGCAAACAATCACAATATTATCTATTTCGATATAATTGCACACCTCTACCTTACGTCTTTCAAGACAACCACTGTTTAACTTTACCACAAACAGTAATGGTACTAATCACAAGGGGTAATGTCGGGCAAACTTGTAGTACACTGTATTAAATTGGCAAATGTAGCAGAGGAAGAAGGTATGTATGAGCTAGCATTCTTTAACTTTTCCAAATACTTTGCTTTTACGCACCTAAAAGATAATTCCAAAGACAATGTACGAACTTGTCAGTTTTGGCTCACCCACGAGATCATGTGACGTGGGTGCAAATGATCAATAAGCAAGGCATGAAATAGTAAGAACCATTGTCTTAGAAAGCAGTCTGAGCCCATTTGTAAAATAAACAACCACTGAGAACAGCTTTAGTGTAATACCAGTGTAATTCCTAACCTGTAATCAGTGTCAAGCCCAGCACAAACACCAACACAATTACAGACTCTGTTGTATGTGCTGTTGAGAGTCTACCACACGCTGCATGCCCCTCAATTTGCAAGTTATTTACATGAAAGTTACATAATTGACTATTATGTTGTTGCTTTAGAGCTCTATGGATCGTAAAATAAATAGAAAGCTTGCTAGCCAGCCAGTCTGAGAGATAAATAAATAAATAATCAAAGCAATACATATGTAGGAATTGACATTAAGAAAGAAAGAAATGGTTACTTCACTTGTTCCGTAGTAAAGAAATGTGATCAGTCCAAAAAATCTTAAAAGCATTACCATTCCCAATCAGCAGAGGGCAGAAAATACTCACTCTTGCCATGAAGTCCACAGCAGCCCCTCTATTCAGCAGAAGCGTGGCCACGTTGATGTTCCCATAGTGAGCGGCGATGTGGAGAGGAGTAAAGCCACTCTGAGAAGACCGAGCAGACAGATCACGTTACGTTCACGGACACTGGATGTAAATTTTCCTGGTGGAGTTCCAGTAGACGCAGGCTGTATTCAAACTAAACGTGACCACATCCAATAAGACAAACTACAACAGCATCACACATGGGCCCAGAGTAGGTGTGCTCTTGTGTGATCCTATGTCAGTGTGCTACAAGCAGTGAGTAGTTCAGCAGTCATAAAAACTACAGCAGCCAAGATAGTATAAATATATTTAATAAAACAATCAAGTAAATCTACTGGCTTATAACAAGACCTATTGAGATAAGAGTTATCTGTTTCTTCTTTAGGTAATAATTCCAAGCTACCAAACTATTTAAAAGTCATCTCACATGTATTGACAATAACATTTTGGTCTAAGTATTTTTAAAATGGTATTTGATTGCAGAACATGCTGTCACAGTTTCTCAGCGCGTCATGCCCGTTTTATGAACAGGTGTGTTCAGATGACAGCCTGAAAATGACACTGTATCTGTGTAATTGTTTGTGAGATGCCTTAAAAGCATGTAGTCAGGGCGGTCCCATGCAAAATGCTGGAGTTGTAAGGGTCATGATTTGATAAACAGGTCTCTCTTCTATACTGTTTATATCTGTCTACTATGGGAGGACAGGGACTTTCTACTGCTTTATGGGAAATTGTTGCCATGCACATGATGGACAAACAATTGCTCTTTATAGAATGATAACCACATCTCATGCTCACGCTGGTTATCATGTAATTAGTTTCATGGAAACAGTGTTTTCAAAATTCTGCACATTTTTAGCCCAAAGACACGACACATTTGTCTTCATTAATTCATCAATAAGACAAGTTAAGTTTTGAAAACCATGAAACCATTCAATCAAGGAAACCTTGATACCAAACTTCTGTACCAGTTCTAGAAACACATGCGTCTATTCTGGATTCATCTAGAAACTTCTCTATACGTAAATGAAGCAATGAATGGGAATAAAATATACTAAGGAGGGAAATAGACAAAAGGGAAAGGGCACACTTTAAGAGAGTACTAAACTATTGTTTTCATTTTGATGAACTGCAATGGAAAGTTTATGGTAAGTACAGAGTAGAGGTATACCTCTGTTGCTCTATTCACCATCATCTACAGAGTCAGCCAAGAGGAGAACAGAAAAAATAAATATTAATGCTTCCCAAACTGGGAACAGGGGAGAAGCGTTTGGAGGAAGGAGCTGGGTGCAACTACTGTATGTGGCTGAATTATGCATTTACATAAATGTAAATCCACTGTCTCTTTTAGTGTGTGTTTATATAATACACACACAACTTTAACTTCATGTTCACTAATGGTGGGGAGAAAAACAAAACAAACATAAGAGAAAAAGCACATCAAATGATCAAAATCAAAGACTCAAAAGCCATTAAAATAGACTGTAAAGGTCAAGTAATAAATCAGCAAAGTGTCAGCAAATATAACAGTATTTACAGGATAATAAATGAAGTGCAGTGTCTCTCACCTTGGATTCCACATCTGCGTTGTGGTCGTTTTGCAGAAGCAGGGCCGCGGCCTTGGTGTCGTCCTTGCGAGCGGCGATGTGCAGGGCAGGCAGGCGCACCTTGCCCTTTGTATCGTTCTCCAAAAGCAAGGAGACCACCTGGTCATGGCCCTGCTGGAGGGCCACCGCAAGAGGGGTGAAGCCATCCTGAAAGGAGGAACACAGGCACGAAAAGTGAAAAACTAATTTAACGATTACACTATAAGACAGGCCTATCAATATTAAATCACACAAACACATATCTGTGCTCAGTAGAATCTCAGTGTTTTCTGGTAAATACTTTGTGCTTCTTTTACAAAACATTTAAAGGGGCACTATGTAAGTTTTGTGGTGCAGGGCCACTATCTGGATATGACTTTATTTTGCCTGAAATACTCCACAGTTTGGAATTAAATTCCCCTGAAGACAAGCAGACTCATCAACAAGCCCGTTTACAGGACAGATCTGTGGAGAGACGAGTCCACTCATTGTACAAGAGTGAGTGTTTCCAGGTCTTTGGAAGGAAACACCTGTTTTTGAACAAATTAACAAACAAAAATACTGTGGAGCTTTCTAGACAAAGCAATGACATTTCTATGGTGACAAGCAGATGACGGATCATCACCATGAAAGTTATATAGTGTACCTTTAAATAAGACTGATGAGAGAATAGTAAAAACAGCTTTTTCATACTTACATTTGCTCTTAATGTTTAAATACACCTGCAGGTGTAATACCCAGGTGTGTTTTTAGAGGTAGCCTAAATATGTGAGAAGTGCTCTGTGTACAGGACAATGTCTTAAAAAGCTGCATCTTAAGCAGTCGCAGAGGCAGCAGTTTAATGACAGTTTTGTATTTTGCCTTTTCACACATGTAAATGTGTGGTGCAGACGGCGTGTGTGCGTTCCACAGGCTGAGCAACGTAAATCGGAGCAGTGATGGCAGCAGCGGCAGCCGCGGCAGGAGCCATGGAAAGGAGCAGACCTCATCAGTGACCCACTCAAGGTCACTCCACCATCATACACTAGCAATCAATGGAGCTGTGCCTAGTCCCTCACAGAGAGATGAAAGGGGGAGGGGCTGGGTGCAGAGTGTGAGACAGAGGTTAGGATGTAGACAAACTCACACATACAACACAGAGGAGAGGAGCAGATGAAGGTGGTTAGTACAGCTGTAAGGACTGACATGATTCTGACACACGTAAAGAGACACATGAGTGATACTTGAAACACAAAGGCTGCGTCGACTCTACCTCAGTGGCCATGCTCTGACTGGCACCATTTTCCAAAAGAAACCGAACGACTTCCAGGTGATTCTCCTGCGCGGCCATGTAAAGCGGGGTGAAGCCATTCTAAAAACAAAACAGGTCATGAGAATCCACTGGTAACACTGGTAGACTTTAAACATACAGCCACAGATTACTATATCCTTGTTTTCGTCATTGTTAGAAGCTGTGTAAATTCTCTCAAAGTAATAAATCTAGCATCCTTATCAGATCAAGTTAAAGTGCAGCTGTTTCATTTACGAGCCAGAAGCCTTTTGGATTGATGCCAGAGATTGAGCAACAGGATCTTTTCAAGTTTAAAAACATAATTTCAGGGTATTCAGGGTAATGGTTCACCAGCGTGTGAGAGAGAGAGAGAGATCTTACCTGAGACTGCGCATTGACATTGGCTCCATTGGTGACAAGCTCTTTGACGACTTCCGCTTGTCCGGCCAGCGATGCTATATGCAGAGCAGTGTTTCCTTTCTGGATTAGACAGAACAACCAAAGGCATGTGAGTTGAAATCTCATGCACCTGTCACACAATATCTGCCGGGCACTCTGGGCTAAGCATGTTCGCCCCCTAAAGTCATTGTTGTGAGCGGCTGTCAGCTCGCTCAATCATTAATGTGTGGCTGAGGTGTCAATTTCCCATGATTATTGAGAAAAGGCTATCTATAAAAAGGAGTGAGTTAGTATACAGTATGACTGAATAATTGGTTTAATCTAGATTTTTAGGTTTAAAAATACAGTGCTTCCTCTTCATTTTCTGTTCAAATAGTTGTTTTTGCATGAACACTGGTGTACGTATTTTGCATGAATTCCTTTGTAATCTTTCAGAGCAAAGTTTGGGCCAAAAATACTTCAATTAAAAGGTAATTTTTAATTCACAGCTTTTTGCCTCGCTCACTTTTTTTCCCTAGACATTAGGGTTGTCACAAGTATCGAAAATCAGATACTACTCAATTGACTTCTGTGATTGCAAGCTGATTATTTTCAAATTGTCAAGCTTTAGCGTTAGCATTAAAACACAAACACATTCTTTTATAAAAACTCTTTTGTTCTTTGGTGAATTATTCTCCTGATTTGTAAAGACTTAACATGTGACAGAAAAAACTTGGGTAAGGTTAGGGTTAGGATTAGGTCAAGTTAATTTGGTTAAATTGAGTGATTTGGGAGAGGTATTCTAACAATTTCAAAGAGAAAATAAAGGCGCTGGCCAGTAAGATGTTAGCATTTTCAAAAACAAACAAGCCAACTGATGTTCTACGCCAGAGGTTCTCAAACTTTTCAGCATTGGGGCACCCCTAAGCGTTCTTGCCCTAAGCGAGGCATCCCTGACAATTTTACATTTTTTTTTTTTTAACTTTAAATAGGGTGTTTTTTTTACCTTTTTAAAACGTGAACAGCTTATTTAGATTTCATTGAAATCCACCAAGCACCACAGGAAAATTGTATTAAATTCAATGCCATATTCTATATTTTGAAATATTTAAAATTATTTTTTCCTAATGCATGATGTAATTTTATCATTATTAAAAAGGTATAAAGCATGTTTTAAAATCATTTTAAAATCAGAAGCTCTCATGGGGCCCCAATCTAGGTCCGCCCCTGTAAACCAGCGTTCAGAAGCTTCAGTGTGACGAGGCTGTACTGCGTGATCGGAGCGGAGGAAACGCTGTTGTTCCACAAACTTTTGTCAGGACAGGACTTCTGTTTTGCAAATGCAAAAGCTCCAAAGATCACTTTGACGATTTCCGCGTTGCGCTGTTACGCGCCACATCGAGTTTCGTTTCGTATGTTTTATTTCACTATTTGTTTCAGACCTTTTCTCCGCAGATATTGACCCTATTTTGTCCCGCCCACTTGGCTTGGAAATGCACTTCCTGTTTAGCTCTGTTAAGGTAGCTAACGTGTTTGTTTGTCTGTCTTGTGGGGCAATTTTAATTAAATATAATGACAGTTAAAATAAACCCATCGACTGAAATCTACAGGCTAAATGCAGCTAAACAGGAAGTGCATGTCCTAGAAAAGTAGGCGGGACAAAATAGGGTCAATAAGGCTGATTTAAACACATGAAGCATCAAAACGAAGCTCCAGTTTCGTAGAATATCACTGGATGTGGCAAACTCTTCTTTAAAGCCACGTTCTGCTGCTAATAAGCTCTGATATGACACAGACACACGCAGCCTCTCTAAAGTGAGAATGGGCGAGGAAAAAAGAAATGCTGTGAGAACGCAAATGAGTGAGGCAAAGAGAGCGCTCTGGGTGTTCACTGCTGCTGGTCTATTCGAAAGCCTTATTTGAAAAATTCTATCAGACTCAACAATTTCCCGTGGCACCCCTGGACTCACGTCGCGGCACCCCATTTGAGAACTTCTGTTCTACGCACAGAGCCATTTGACCCTGCGCAAATAGAGCCTGATTTCTTTTTCCAACCCAGTTATGCCATACACCATCACTTTGCTTGCCTGACCAGTCAGCCCCTCCTACATTCTGTTTGAATGCAGAAGGGTCTGAAACTGAAGAGATAGCCAACGATTTCGCCGTCCAAAGTAATGACGATCCAATCACAAACGCCCCCTCCTCCCCCTCCCCTCCGCAATTTCAAAACTTTTTTCTAACCGTTTCAAAATAACCAAGACGGCGGACGTAGCTGATAGATCATTGTTTTCGGCTATAGCTTCGGTTTAAACAATTAGGGACGTATCAATCAAACCGTAGCAGCAAACCGCGTTCAGGGCCTTCATATATATCAATGCTCCATTGAAAAAATCCTTGCGCTACATATTTACTATAACAACCTGTTTAGCGCGTCGCTGCATCGGGGGAATTTCCGGGTTTTCTGTGATTGGTTGATTCCGCGCTCGGAAAGCCCGTCCTCGAAATTGATCCCCGGCGCTCTGATCCCAGACCCTTACGTCTTTGGACAGTGTCTGTCAAAGCGTGTAGGGACTGGCTGGTCAGGCAATCACTTTGCATTGCTGGTTATGCTAGCAAAAATTTATATTTTAAAATATTTACTTTAGGGACTTGGGTAAGGTTAGGGTTAGGATTAGGGTTAGGCTTAGGTTAAATTAATTTGGTTAAGTTTAGGGATTTGGGAAAGGTATGCTAATCGGATAGCGGAATAACTGCGTTGGAGAAAATAAAGACCGTGCATAGAAGCTGTATATTTTCAAATTGTCAGACTTTAGCGTTAGCATTGACAGACTTACACATCTTTTTATAAACACACTTTGACCGTTTGGTTAAATATTCTCATTTGTAAAATATTGAACATGTTTTCAGAAAGTTAGCATTTTTGAAAAATAAATAAGCCAACTGACTTCTGTGCACAGAACCAATACTGCCTGCGTTCCAGGCAACTGGGAACTCTCATATTTCCCAGTTAAAAGATACCAGTTCCCAGTTCAGAGCGTTCCAACGTAATCAACTCGTATGTAAACATTATGACTAATGCTAACTTTTTGGCTAAACAAAAGTAACGCTAAATAACCTGTTAACAATGATAGAAAATGTGTCTTTTTCTGAACAGCTTTTAAAAGATCCTGAACTTTACACAAGACCTCAAGAAGAAGAAACGTACTGGCGAAAAAAATCAACATTTTTGCTTTGTAAGGTTCATTAAGAGTTACAATTATTTTTGATTCTAAAGTAGAAATTCATTCATTCATAATAGTCATTAATAAACTGAACATATTGTATCAAAAAGTACATAAAATATCTGAATATGAAACACAGCTTTTAGTAAATGTTGTATATTTTTTCAGCTTAGCCTAAACAATAAAAACAATTCTCATGGTATCAAAATTAGCACTGAATTTCTTCGTGTTGGAATTGAGTTTGAAATTCTTGAATCGTGACAACACTATGAGAACATACACTACAGTAAGTGCCCCAATTTGACCCTCTGGTGTGCAAAAGAAAGAAGCCCCACCTCCAACAACTAACTAAATAATAAATTAACAAATATGTAGCATGAGGTGAGGAGCTGTTGTGACTAGCCTGCGTCTCAATCGTATGCAAAACAGTGAAAAGGGCCTAAAGACACAGAATTCCCTAAATCTCCCGCTAATCCCTGAACCACCTCAGGGTCAAAAACAGGATTTAATTGGCCACATTTGCTCCTTCATCCTGAATTTCGTATCGTGCCACGCCTCTGTTTATGCCACAGACTGTATGGTTTATGCATGGATCATGTGTGTAGCCTGTGGTGAAGAAGGAAGACAAACTGCTTAAATAAAATCTTCCAATAATTTTTACACACTAAGCAACTTTGAACTCATTAAGGAAGGGAATTTTGAAGTAACACACTCTTGATCATTTTAGATTTCTGTAACCTCTCCAAAAACATCCCCAAAGTTGCGTTTAGTTCACAGTTGCTTAAGTTATTCTGAATTGTTAAACTCTTTCAACCTCCAAAGCTAAAAATGCTCTGTACAACCTTGTGATGTCATGAAGTGATAGTTTTAATAAGCGTCCCAACATTTCTCCAGACCTTGTTTAGTCAGAGGAACTACCCTGTCCCCATGTTCGCGATCACACGGCAACAGTTTCTGAAAGTGGGTCTAACTGGCTTAACATTAGCATCTGTACAGTCTGGAACATTTAAATAAGTGATTTAGTGGCGTTAAGTTGTCTTTTCGATTCCACATAAACTACGATCTACAAAATCTAAAAACACCACTGAAATTAACAATGAAACTAAATTATTCACTGTTATTCCTTGTACTAATTAGGTTACTATTTACAAATTAATGAAATATATTTTGGGAGTTACTGCTTAAGGATAAGGTAAGTTTATCTAAATGTGAGAACATAGAAAACAGTTACAAGTAGATGTGTTTGTGTCACCAAAAGGTTCCTGGTCTGACTGGAAAGTACCTGCTCCAGAGCTGGAGCTTAAAAATCCCTAAAGTGTGACCCCAGTCCATAGTTCCTGCTCTGTGTAAGCATGGCCAAAATTGGGACAGTAACTAAAAAAGGACTAGGAACTGAACAAAGCTCCTACAGTGGGAAAAAAAAAAAAACTATAGTTATCTGCTATATTATCCTCGGTTGAACTCTTTTACTCAATGATCCACAAGTAGAACTTTAAAGTCCATATAACAGATTATCAAATTTTTTTCAAATTTTGACATAGCTTGGTGCAATAATCCTTGTAGTAAATATTTATCATAGTTTAACACCAGGAAAGGTGCAATTATAAAGAAACTCTAGTGATGTTGTGTGGAGATCAAAAAGACAGTGGAGACAGTGTATTTTTACTTGATGACATCACAAGGAGCAACTGTGTGTTTTTAGTCTGAGGAAAGAATACAGAGTGAACCAGCTTTATTTACTAAAGTGAATGGATGTGGATAAAGCAAAACACAACTTCTTGTATGATGAAAAAACATCATTAAAGGTGCCAAATTAGTCTACTATAGTACCTTTAAACTGTGCTTAAAAATAAATGCAAACAAATCTTATACACTGCTCTAATCAAAAATAAGGATGGGACAATATCGAAAATAGTATTGAATAGTTTGATAGTGGTGTAACCGCCTTAGTTCTGCCTTGTCATTTTTGTGAAGTTTGGAAAGGGATGATTCACTGTCATTTCTCAGTCAGAGGAAGAAAACGGCAATATATTCCTATTAAGATGAGTTTTGTCATTCTGTCCCATTTAGTTCCACAAAAATTGACCCAGGAATGAATGAAATATGAACTTCTTTAGACATCATCTGTGTTAATTCCATAAAAACTATAGTGAAGCAGTGATTAACTTATTGAAAAGTGGGATTTTATATAGCAAACTCAGAAAAAAATGCTTGTTCTTGTGAATCAGATCGTGACAAAACAGAATCAGAATTGTCCCATCCCAAATAAAAGGCTAAACACATTTATGTCAGTGTGAAGAAACTGCATCAGACCAGTCCTTACCTTAGTAGCTGCATCCACAGAGGCACCAAGCTTCAGCAGCTCAGCAACAACCTCCACGTGCCCCTCTTTGGAGGCCAGATGAAGAGCGTTCAAACCATTCTGACAAAAGCACAATGCAGTCAGCATCACTGTCGCAGCAACAACGTACAAGGCTTTATACTGTTACAGTTTTAAAGGAGACCCATTGCGTTTTTTTTATCTGTATTTAGGAATAAACTATAGTATGTGTAGATCAGTAATTGACATGTTGGTCTTTGCAAAACACTAAAATGATGTACAACAGCTTAGAAATAGAAACTTTTAAGGCTGAAGTCCTCAAAGTGGTCGATGGCATCTTAGTCGACCAAAATTTGTATTAGTCGACTAATTCTTTTAAATAGATTATAAGGTTATATCTTTCACAGGAACAAAAATCTGTGATTTTGTAAGGATTTGAAACCGAATTATTGGTGTAATCTGCCGTTTTATACATAAATGCCATGTTATCTATTCTGTTTTTTGCATGAACTCCAATGGATTTTTAGTATCTATGTTTAGGTCAGATAAACATACTTTTTAGTTTCAAAGTTTTAGCCATGCCCCCTTTTCAGTCGATTAATCGGTCGATGGGAGATACCTTTAGTCAACCAAGAATGCCTTTGGTCGACTACAGCCCTAGTAACTTTTCTTCATGTGCAAAACTGCAGAACTGATAAGCTCCGCCTCATTGTTGTAAGATTTTAATGTAACAAGCAGCAGATTTAAAATTTGTATATTTTATTGTTGTAAAGTGTCTGTGTGCTTGTTTTCATCCATACATGCTTTACTATGAATCTGAATTTTTTTAAAAGGCACATTTAAACACAGACAGGTGGGTGGAGATAAGTGGTAGGTGAGGACCGGGCTTTTCTGAGCACTTTGTCATCAGCTGCAGAAAAATAGAAAATTACTCAAACATGCAGGAATTCTTAATAAAACTTTGAGTAAACTAGTGATGAGATAAGACAAATAAAACAAGGTAAAAACTTAGACAAATAGATTTTACACAATAAGTCTCCTTATTTTCTTATATTTAAGTAGAAACTATGGCAAAAGTAGATCAATAATTTATATTTTGTTCATTGCAACACGCAAAAATTTGCAAAAACGGCTCAGAAATAGAAACAGGTTCATTGAATTCCTGTTCAAAACTGCAGAACTGATAAGCCCCGTCTCTTCATTGTAACATTTTACTTTAATAATCCACATATTTAAAAAAAAAAAGTTTGTTTGTTTTTGGAAAGTGTCTACGTGACAATTTTTAACCCTACATGTTTTACTCGCCATCCTAACTTTTGAGTAAATGTAAGTAAATACAGACAAGTGGGCGGGGAAAGGTGGTAGGTGAAGATGGGGATTTTCGGAGCACTTGAGCATCGGCTGCAATAATACAAGAAAACTAAACATGCAGGAATCAATCCAAATACAACTTTGGGTAAACTAATGTTGAGAGAACACTGTTGTAACATGGTTAAAAACTCAGAAAAGTAGATTTTACACAATGGGTCTCATTTAAAAACTGAATCAGCTCAAAATAAGTAATGTCTTACCTGATTGCAAATGTTGATCTCAACCCCAGTCTTGAGGTAGTCAAGGACCTTTTCAAGGTTTCCAGCCCGGGCAGCTCGCAAGTAACTGGCATTACTGTCAGACTGGAAAAACACAAAAGAAAAGTCACGTTAAACTTACCACAATGCCACACAAAATGTTCACGTTCAATGATAATGTACCAAGTAGAACTCTGTCATAGTTCCTCAAAAATCATCTTAAACTAAGTCAAACAAAATTCAAAGCTTGCTCCACAATCAGTATAACTTTCCAGCAAAACCACAGTCCATTGTCTTAGATATTCCAGTCCAATCTGATGATGTTGTAATTCCCAAAAAGCCCACAGAGCTGCTAGCATCCTCTCCTCCTCTATAGTAACCAGACTCTTAAAAGCATTTGTGGCGTGGTACAAGCATCCTCTACACCGATTCGCTCTGCTTCATTTCTCAGCAGAAAGAGGCTAAGCACACCAAAATAAAATGATGAGGCAAGCATGTTTTTTTTTCCTTATAACAAATGTGATGTGCACGTGAGGTGGAGAGAGGGAGGAGAGTGGGCGGAGCTACTGAAAGGAGGGATGAGAAGAGGTAGCAGAAAAAGCCATTTAAACGTAAGAAGACCCAGAGGTGAGTCTGTTTTTGACGTACACGGACAGACAGCCAGCTCTGCACATTTTGTTTTCCATGTTTTGCCCCACATTTTTTGTTTGAGTCAGCATCAGAGGCACTCATAACTAGAAAAAGCAGCTTTTTTAATACAGGATCAAAACATGAACTCTCCTATCTCAAATACCAAGGCTGGCTAAATTTAGACCGACACACTGTAGATGTGTGAGTGTGCTGCTTATCCAATCGTCACTTTGCCTTTGCCGTGCTTTCCATAAATAACTGTGACGTACAAAGAGAATCAAGGTTTGTGAGAGTGAACAAGACACTGTCGACTTTTGAAAGTTTTTATGAAACCAACGTGCTGTGAAGGGAAGGGAAAATTAAACAGAGTCTGGCAAATTTAGCAGCTTTTCATCAACACAACTCGCATGAACTTTCTGTGCAGATTAATAACTCAGTTGGTTGATTTTTACAATTGCAACAAGGCAATACTGCAGCTTATTTAGCCCAGACAGTCTCATACAGTCCATTGTTTTTACTTAAAATGATTATGACAGGTTAGATCGAAATTTTCAGTAAAACAGAGTAAACATGATTCAATTTCATCAAACACTTTGATTGTTTTCACTCAGTTTGTCTGTTTTGATGAGGTTTATAATTGTCTTTTGTCCAGTAAATATGACTATTATCTAGCAAACGTATTGTAAATATGGCCTAAAATTACAGATATATTCAGGACGATTTTTTTGCATATCAGCCACATCGGCCATCATATTTAATCCGGCAGTTGTTTGCTGTGTTTTGAAAAGTAGCTCTTTCTTTAATTACTCTTTAAACTGTTCTGTATTGTGCATAAACGTGTTGTATTCAGTAAACAAAATAATACTTTAGATTTAAGTTTTTGGATATACAATCTCATCTCAGCTATGTTTTTGAAAAACTAAAATAAGAAAATCGGCCTCAGAAATCGGCCATTGATACCAGCATCGGATGACAACATTTTTTAAAATTGGCATCGGTATCGACCCAAGAAAAAAACATATCTCTACCTAAAATCCACATAAATGACACAAAAGTTAAGATTTGCTAAATGATAATACATTGTAATACTTATTTTGCTAAATGATTGCTTAAACTTCAGGAAACTGTGTCAGTTGTGTGTTAATTATCTTTGCAATTTGGCGCTTTTTGACAACATATAAATTAGTTCTTGTATTTTCCAACTTTTGCTTGTCAATTACTTAAAAAATTGCAACTTTACTGCTTTGAAACTATGATAAAGATTTACCACAACGACATGTTAATCTGTCATATAGACTTCAAAGTAAAGCTAAAATTGCGTGCTTATATAGTATTGACTGCTACTTTGAGTCTTTTTTATATATATTTTATTGCAAATGAACAAGTTTCAGGTCAAAATAGTCCAGCTCCTTTTGTGTCTCACTAAAAGCCAGTGTCATTTTTAGCATTAGCATTGATTTGTCCACTCAAAACTGTGTGCTGATCACAAACACCTGCTGTCAAAGCAATTACACTGCTGTTCTCCACTCCCAGCTCCTCCTTTCAACTTTTCCTCAAGCTTTCCAGTAAAAAGTTTAGTTTGAAATCTGTTTGTGGTTGTTTAAGGGGTTAGCTTCACTTTAAATACCTAACCTGATCAAATAAATGTAGTCTTTTATTTACAGTCACAATTTAAAATGTCCTTGCCTTAGGTATAGACGCATGTTTGCAGTTTCCTTCTCACATTACCGCTGTCTGCTGCAGTAAGTCTATTTATCTCAATTCGTGGCATCAGTTTGATTTGTGGGCCTGGCAGAGACTGGGAGACTGATATTCTGTACAAAATCTGACACATGTTTTTTAGTCAATAGGTCGAGTCAACTAAAGAAAATCTTAGTCAGCTAAAGATTAACCTGTACAGTGAGTGATCGGCTGAAAGGAAGGCAAATCTTGATTTTAGAAAGAGCACCATAACACTATCAAGCATCTGACCTTGTATCACTACGGTCTGATCATGAACAGTACTGCCAAGATGAAAACAACTTATGCCACAATAACTTTGGATACAGACAAACATGATGAAATTGTGTATTTGTGTACATAGAAACAGAAAAGAAAGAGAGACAGTAAAGCTAAAGACTGATTAGAATGTGGCCTAGTTTTATGATTGTAAAAACATTTTTATTTTGTACCAACATGATATTTTAACCATCCTAGTTTTTAATCCCTGGACTGATGAGGCAAAGGGTTTGCTTGTTGAGAATACTTTTATTTGCTTAGCTATATGCATCCTGTGCCACCAAAAACAGGGAATTTATAATATGTAAATATGTGCTTTCAGAACCAGGGTTATTTGGAGACAAAATGTACCGGTTCAGCCGATATCATAGTTTTGGACATAATGAGACTATTTTACAGGGTGGTGTTGATCCATAACGTTTCATAATACTGGGCATTTTATTCAGATTAAGTTGTTAAATTGTGACTTGCACTATAAACATCAGTAAAATAACACAATATGGCCAAATGTATTAAGTTTTAATAAGAAAAAGAAGCACTTTCAGTCCTTTCACTGGTATCGGTTGACATCGAGTATCGGCAGATAGTTAAAGCCAAATATCGGGATCGATATCGGAACTGAAAAAGCTGGATAGGTGCATCCCTAATTGTACTTTTCAATTAGTAAGTTTACCAATCACTGACAGACATGTTCACACTCTACTTCCTGGACAACAAACAACCAAAAAACATAGGTTAAATCAAAAAAGCCCCTCCCTACTGTGAAGAGAACTAACCCCAATGATGCAATGTCAGAGTGTTTCCACAAAGTGAAATGAAACTGACCCAAGCATCAGGCTAGAGAAAAACACAACGTGAGCTTTATATTTTAATTGTTTCATCCTCAAAGCAATATATTTCCAACTATGACTCGATGCAGACTAACAGTTCCAAACAACCTCCATGTGAACATGCCCGCCTGCACACACTTCTACAGTGTGTCACATAAGAGGCATGTGCCCTCTCTCTGCCCCGTGCTTTGAGTGGCATACCGACGAGGGCTCACATCTCCTGGCTCTGCTCTTTGTCACTGAATGCTTGCCCTTTACAGTCACAAGTGCTACTTTTAAAATTTCACACAGAAAGTCACACCAAAACATAAACAAGAAGTCTATTAACTAAAGAATCATAACCATTTAAAACATCTTGTGCCATGTGATTAATGTAAATATTCCCAAAGCATATGTGCCAACAGATTAGATTAAGTCTTCACAAGTCCCCCATCATGGCTGCCAGTTTATCTCTTAATGCCTGCAGTGAAAGGACTGACCAGCAGCACGGCCCTCCCGCTGCCCCATACCCATCTCTAACAGCAGTTCTTCTTGTCTGTGTGAAGGAAGGAAGCAGCGCCTGAAACATGGCACAAGATTATAGTTAGAGAAATATCATTACACCCACGCCTGGCAGAGGTTCAAAGAAAATGGGGCCATTAATAGGTTAAGCTTGAAGTAGTAATCTAGTTCTACACTGAGATGGAGGATGAGAGAGACAAGCTCCAGAGAAAGGAACCTGACACTCAAACTACTAAAGCCCAGAATTATGTAGTAATTATTATATTATAACTCTGCAGAAGTGAGAATGTCGCTAGTATTCAGGCTGTACCGTTCAAGTTAATGCCACTGGGAATCTTCAGGAGCAATAAGGAACATTTTATTACAGGAATGTTAGACAGATCAAATGAAAAAAAAAAAAAAAAATCACTTCAAGCTAAATTCTACTTCATGAACTAATTCAATAAGAGATAGAGTTACGGGAAGCAGAATTATGCCGGAAGCACTAAACATAAGCAATAAAGTGGATACATTTCTTTGAGTGGTAGAATGAAGTCATATCTGTCCATGTACACACTTTAAAATGTAAGTGCGTAGTCTATTAGTGTGAAGCGTTTTTACAATCGTACACATGTCAAAACAAGTGATTTACAATGGCATCAGATGTCTGGCATCAGTGCAGCATTGATTATAAACTTAATGAATAGTGCATTAAAATGCATCGAGTCTAGACATTTTGATTTGTATTCCAGGAAACTAGGGCTGCACAATTGCAATATTTCTGACCAATATTGCAATTACATTTTCATTTGCAAATAATATTTCATATGACTAAATGAAATATGGCAATGAACTGATAAATTAACAAAAAATAATCAAAAACAAAATGCTGTTTTAAAATAGATGTAATCTAAAGGATCAACTGTTTTTAAAGCAGAAACTCACATATTTTCTTATTTGAGCTTTTTGCACACATTGCAATTTCAATTCAATCTTGATTACTGTGCAGTCCTGCGGGAAAACACTAGTGTGCCCTGAGGTTTTGAAAAGTGGACTATAAACATCTATGATAAAATAAAACTAAATAGTTATACTAGCAGATTTAAAGAAGCAGAAACTGCTTAATCAACAATATTTTTAACATTACATACAGGATTTGAAGTGCTTGGTTTAAAAATCTAACCTGGCTCACGCCAGATGAATATGTGTTGAACTCCTATCTGAGTTCTCACTATATCCATCTTGGACTTTACTCGCTGAAAGCATTTGAGAAAAGGCGGCGTGTTAAGTGAAATACTTTGAGCTGATTGGGTGAGCGGCCTACATTATTTGTGCTTAACCAATCACAGCAACAACTTGTAATGGTGTATTCAGTGCCCACATGGGATAGAACAAGTGTCACACATACTTCTCTTCTTTCAAAAAGAAATTACTCTGTATATTTCTGATAAAACTGCAGACACACGAACATCCACGGAGCAGCCATCTTTGTTTAGCTTGAATGTGACGCGGCGGCGGCGCTGGGGCGCTAACAGCCCGTGTTAGCCTGCCCTGCTACAATGTGATTGAGCCTCAAAACCACGCTGCGGTGATGTGAGTGAGCCGAAACACCGCTGGTTCGGCCTCTCAAACCAATCGGGCGACAGGAAGGCCAGATGGTTTATCTTGTGTTTGTGAATTCACAAAAATCGCAGGTTATTAAAAATCTACATCCGTATGAAGTCTCAATTTACCTTCTTTTTTTTAGCTGAGAGGTCCATGTTATTTAAAGATTTTCCTCTCTTTGCCTCTAATGTTACAGAACTACAGTAATACAATCAACAAGAAGACTTTTAATAGTCTAGCAATAAAATGGTCTAGTAATAAAACTTTCAAAAGTTCCCAGGAAGATCTTGTAAAGTTTCTGCAGAAGAAACACACAAGGGTTCTTTTCAATGTCGCTTATGTTTCAGCTCAAACCAATAGACAGGAACAGACTGGAAAAACAATACTCTTCTATTAGTCACCAACTACAATCGGAAGTTGTCAGTTGTTATACTTTGATCACGTGGTATTATCAATGTTGAGTTATATTTCAGAACATTAGGAAAGTGTTGATTTAACAAACATACAGTCATAAGTTTACTTCTGACATAGAGCAGTAAAAAACTCTTGTTAGATTTATAGGCTGTACTGACTATTTTCCAAGGAAAGATAAATCTAGTAACTGTCATGTTTCAGATGATACACGTGTGTTTCTCTGCTCAGTGCCTCCTCCACAGTGAGTTATGTTACCGCATAATGACTGTGACTGACAGGCTACAGACACAACAGAGTTGTTTTCTATTGGCCAAACATTTACTCACCACCAGGCCTGTTTTACAAGGCTTTTACAAATCTATGCAGTTATTTTGGGCCTAGTTTGACAAACAAAAATTTAAAATACATCCATACATCTTTAATTCCACTTTTGCTGCTATCACAAGTTTATCAGGAGTGAACTTAACACTGTAGAAACTGGACAATATGTTCTCTCTAAGTGTTAAATCAACAGTTTTAGTGTGTAGGCAGGTGCTGATTATAGACGTTACAGTTAAAAATATTTAATTTCTCAATATATCAACCAAATATTTTGTCTAGAGGTTCTTATACTTTTAATGTAGATTCAAGAGCAATCGGACTGAAGAAGTAACTCTATATTTTCAACAACTAATCAATGGAAATAGATTTTGTTACTGTTTTACAAAATACAAAAGTCAATTTGCAATCTTAACAATTGTAAACCTTTCCAATGATTTCAAAATATTGTCAAGAAATATTGCCTCATAGCCTAAGATTGTTATAATTCAATGTGTGATAAGAGTTCTAGCGATTCAACTATAAGCATACAGTATATACCCAATACCCGATATTGGCCAAAATAGCTTTTCTTTTCTTCTTGAAACTCAGTTAACTTGTTACTGTATATCTGAAAAAAATTCAAACATGATGAGATGTTCCCAATCAACATTTGCCAGTAAATAAGTCTCATTATTGTCCACTTAAGAGCACAAACATATCGGCTGAACCGATATTATGGTTATGGGACCAATACCTGATCGAGCAAAAAAATTCTTGGATTGTTGCCGATATTTGATTTCAGTATCAGATCTGTGCATAACTAAAAATGGCACATGGAACAGCTCTACTTGAGGACATACTGTATTCTGTAGTGTTCTAGTCACAACAATAATTATCAATCTTTCCCTGGCGTCCCTAGTTTTGTTAACCCATAGGTAGGGCTGGGCAATATTGACAAAAATGAATATCGAATTTTATATTTTAAGTATCTTGAAAACAATATTCAGATAAAACGTGCTAAAAATGTCTTTGAACAGATTTGTTCATGTTAATAAGTTGCAGAATTTAATGTCATAAGTACAAATTGTGACCAAAAGCCAGTTTATTTATCTAAGAACTTTGTAATATCACACATTTTGACTGGACCCTAGGGATGGAACGATATATGATATTATCGTTAATCGCGATAATAAAGGGCTGCAATTAAATAATCATGAAGTTTTTCATAATTGTGATAATTGCACATTATGATAATCGCAATTATGAGTCTATTCAGAGTTAATTACAGACTCTGAGACAAAGTAAGTAGATTTTTGCTCAACATTGTGTTCGCATTTCTTCACTTTGAATCATTGTTGATTTCACTTAGACTAAAATACAATAAGAAGTTGTACAAACACACGCATATTGTGCAGTAATAAATGAAATAGAGACTTTTAAACTGTACACCTACACGCTTAGTAAATTATCGTGATAATATCGTTAATCGCGATTATTTTGGTCACAATAATCATGAGTGCAAATTCTAATATTGTCCATCCCTACTGGACCCATTAACTTTTTGTGTTACAACACATTTTCGCTGGTCGATCCCCATCTGTATTAAATTTTATTGACTTATATAATGTGTTGATGTCATTTGAATGCAACTTATTGACAGGTAAATAAAGGGCAAATTTAATCACAAAAGAGCAAAATTAATACATTTTGGCTCTTAGCAACATTTTTTTTTTATTTGCCTCTTTTGTAGCATTTTTTTCTATTCAATTTTTGAATATCATGAAAACAACATCTGAAATTTGAGATATTGCCCAGCTCTACCCATAGGTTAACAAAACAAACCAGCATCAACACTCACAGCCACACATGCATTACACCAGCCACATAACTTATAATGCTATCATCTGTGCACTGTTTGAGCCTGCATCACAGTCCATTACACAATCACACACATGCACGCTTTAAACCCTGGCCGCTGCAGAGGACCCGCTCTAGCTGCATGACCATAAACACTGTGCCACAACAGACATTCATCAGCGGCACTTTTAGCAACGCTACCTCTGACAGATGCAACTGTTGTTAGCCGTACTCACTTGCACAGCTCCCTCTTCCACTGCCATGTCTCTCCTCACTGCACTGTCACCCACTGTCTGTCCAGTATGATCGCAATCTTATCTCCATTCATCTGTTAGCTTATCTCCATCCTAGTCCAGCTGAAGGTAACATCATAAAACAAGCAAAAAAAAGAAATCTAAGTGGGGAATGCTAGCTCTAAAGGTGTAGCAGATTGAGCCACTTCCTTCCTTCCGCTGAAGAATCGATTGAAGGTGAGGTGGAGTGGGCTTGAGAGAAAAAAGGGGGGGACAGTCAAGACAAGAAGGGAATAGGTCCCGGCGGTGGTGTGGTGATTCTTCAAACAAAAGCAGATCCACTCTCTTGTCTTTCACGCTGCGGAGAGGACATACGCCAAATCCGCTCCACCGCTCTCTCCCCTCCCTACCCCAGAGCTTGAGCTGTTATGTGTCAACAAGAGGAGTAAATCCCCGCCGCTACTCGGTCCCGGCTGTCCCAGAAAGAAGCACCTATAAGAAGAAGAACAGAGGAGATGCTGCTGCTGCACTCACCATAACAGAAGAGACATCGGGTTGCGTCTCCCCGTCTCCCTCCTTCTTTTTCTTCCTCAACTTCATTTATAAAGCAGCTCGGTGCAAGTGCAAATGTGGATTTTTTTTTTTCTTTCCCCCTCGAACTGGAGCACATACTAGTCCATGTCAACGCCCACCCTCTGTCTCCCACCCACTCATTCTCTCCGGCTTCTGCCTCCGCTTTTATTGTCATTCTGCTTATCAGCCCTTTTCCAAAACAAAGCCCGGTACGAGGGGCGGAAAGCACGGGTGCGGGCATACCTGGTCGCAAAGATTCAGCTAAGGCAATCTCAGGGCTGCCAAAGTAAAGTACCTATTTTAAGCGACAAAGACCACAGAGTTTCCCTTTCAGTTAATGGGGGCAGTTGGGCGCAGGATTAGGGGCTTTTCTCTGTTGTATTGGGGACACCCTCTTGTTTTCACAGCAGCACCCGACGCATGGGACCCTCACCCCCTCATACCTCCCGACTAATCCTATTCATGAATGTGCTGGATCAAGCAGCTCTCCTGATAAAGTGCACGTGGAGTTAGAGGCAATTTGTACAGGCTCAGGGGAGAAATGCTGTTCTATATCAGCAAGAGCGCTTCCCGTTTCACAGAAGGATCACCTGTGGCAGTGTCTACACATTCAAGTTCTTATCACAATACAGTGTGGCTTTGACAAAATATGTAGCTGTACTTGTTATATGTGCAAAACAATTACATCTATTTGGTGTAGATAGAGGTATAATAAAAAAATAATAATAAGGAAATGTAATCTACAGGGTAACCTTAAATGCAACAACACATACCAAGCAGAGTGCATTTAATTTAATACAAAATTGCAATTGTTTAGTCATTGCTATTTTTTTTAATTAACTTTATACAAAGCAGGAAGTTCAGACTGTTCAATAGGGCTGCAACAAGTTAATTGATTAATCACATCTAATCGATTATTGAAATAGTCGTCATTTAATTAAGTAGTAGAATAATCGTTAACTGGTCTTTATACTTATAACTGGACGACACCGTGGCGCAGCTGTTAGCGCTCTGGCCTCATAGCAAGAAGGTCCTGGGTTCGACTCCCGGGCCGCCCGGGGCCTTTCTATGTGGAGTTTGCATGTTCTCCCCGTGTCTGCGTAGGTTTCTTCCGGGTACTCCGGTTTCCTCCTACAACTAAAAACATGTCCATTAATGCCTCCCCTGACCCTTCCCCCAGGGCTCCCCTGCAAAAGAGACTCTGAATCTCAGTGGGACTTCCCTAGTTAAATAAAGGTCAATTAAATTAAATTAAATATACTCATATACTTTTATAGCAATTTTTTTATACAATTTTGATACCATGGAATGTACTCGATTATCGATAACATCAATACCATGATTCAAAAATGCTACTTGACATTTTTTGTCATTTAAAATGTATGTTTTGTTCTATTTGTTATAACTGTTCAACAAAGGCCAAATTGTTTTCTCTTAAAGTATTTTTTGTCAAAAGAATTGAGACTCTAAAAGAATCTAGACTTGACACTAACTTTAGTATAGATTATTATGCAATTTTGAATACAATCCTACTTGATATGGGTTTGAGAAAGCGCTCTGAACAGCAATGATGATAATGAGCAGTGAAAATTGTGTAATTTGAGTGTTTTTTGATGTAAACACTAGTTTGTCTGTAAATCTGCACCTAAAACATTCTTAAGTGTTGTTATCCCTGCTCCAAATTTGCAGAAATCTTGTATTTGAGAGACTTTCGTCTTCTGAACAACAAACAAATTAAGCGAAAGAATAATCGGCCAACTAATCGATTATCAATATAATCGTTTGTTGCAGCTCAACTGTTCACATGTGCATAATCTACATTTTGGCCTCATGTGAATGGCTCAAATTTTGCAAAACTCACATACTGCAACTTGCGACTGCAGTTCTACAGATAGATAGATAGATAGATAGATAGATAGATAGATAGATAGATAGATAGATAGATAGATAGATAGATAGATAGATAGGAGTGAGAGGAAGCAACGCTTATTCACCCCACCCCCCAGTTACAATATTCATCCTAAATCCATCGTGCTTCTGCCAAAATTATACATTCTTACAGCACTAAATAGCCACATACTCATCACATAACATCATATTACATAACCGCATCACATAAATGATTCATTTAAAATAAATAGGAAAATGAAGGCATTTCTAATCATACAAAACAACAGATTCATGTTTAGTTAATTGTTACCTATGTATGTTTTGTAATTTATTCATGCATTTATTTAAATTAAAATAGGACAGAGCATCTGAATCAATGTTTCAGTAGCAGTTTTAACATAAATATGCAGGCTTTAGCAAGACGGCTAGATTCCAGCTGTTGCCCTAAAGCAAGTTAAAATGAACAACAGTTAATTAGACATCAATTAACATATAATAATACCTAAACTTAACAATAGATTAAGACAATACATAAACGTATTTACAATATAAGCAACAGGCAAGAGTGTAAAAGATAAGATCATGTGTGGCTGCAAAACTGGTTTGTTTGTTTAAGAATATATATGAAAATCACAACTGCCGTTAAAGTATGATGCGATTACAGCTGATATAAAAGTAACAGTCTTGTTGCAGCTGCATAAACAGGTACAATCTATAAAAATATATTACAACTCAAATGTTATAA
The DNA here is from genome assembly GCA_038363315.1 of Mugilogobius chulae. NCBI lineage: Eukaryota > Metazoa > Chordata > Actinopteri > Gobiiformes > Gobiidae > Mugilogobius > Mugilogobius chulae. Next base: position 29,174,996 of record CM076407.1, read on the forward strand.
ACCACGTGAAACTACTGAGACATGCTGCTTTTGCACTGTTCCTACAAAATCTTCACAATAAAAGATCCCAGCTGTTAATATTATTTATAGTTCGCACGCTGCTCCGTCCTCTGCAGACACAAATATTCATAAATCAGACTTAATATGCAGATATGAGGGTTTATCTCTGAGCTACGACTCCAGGGGGATTATGGGAAATGATGCACTGTGGGTATGTGTCCTGTAGTTTCCGCAGAACAAAGACTTGACGCCGGTCGCACCAGACAAACTCACACACAGAAGGAGTGACAGATGCTCCGGACCAGAAGAGACCAGTCCCACGTGTGATTGGTCGACGCCTTCTTCACGCTATACGGCGGCGGGTCTGCATGGAAACGGTTGCCACGGCGACGGGCGAGGTTTACAACAAAGGGAGAAAAGAGAGTCGAGCCCACTTTAGGAAAATTATCTCATTGACACAGTTGTGCTCTCCAGCGGCTCGCACAACGTCTGCATCGAATTTTGACTTTCACAGCAGAATTAAATAAAGCTCAGTGGAGAACGAGCTAATATTTTTGGAAAACAACTTTTTGTGGGAGAAAAATTGCATGCCTAGACTACGTATATCTAGGGTTGGGAAATCTGGAAAAAAATATAATCACAATTTTCTTCTCGATTTCAATTCCATTTGGTCCAACTTTTTCAGAAACAAATGAAAAATGTCATTCATAAACATAAACAAAACAAAAACTTTTAATATGTCCAATTTATGTCCAAATAAATATTATTTATTTATTTGTTTTAAACTATACACCAATATTCTGCCTTAAAGTTTGACTTTTGCTCCAAAACTACACATTTTACTGACAAAAGATTGGTTTTAGATCTTTCGATTCAAAACCCACCACCAAATAATTGACGATTCAGTTCGATTCGATCTATAAATGTTTCAATTAATGGACCGGCTTTATCCATATCCAATAATTGGCCTCCTGCTGTTGCTGATACAATATTTGCATTGTAAAGTCCAATCCTAACAAGATCAAATAAAAAAACAAAATGTATTTATCTGGTTTGTAAAATCTGGTATATAAAATATCCATTATCCATAATTATTATGTAAATTCAGCCATATTTTAGGCGTAATCGTTTGTTTATTTCCTTATTTAGTCTTTTGCTGCTGTTCCAGTGACAAGGTCTGGACCATTAATGTCTCCTAAAGACCCAGAACCTCACTCTCCTGGATTAGCCTGTCCTGGTCCTGCTCATGGATCTATTAAATTATCTGGATAGGGCATTGCTAGCTTGTAGCTGTTGTAAATCAGCCCCATGTGGCCACTCCACTGGTACTGCAGCAATAAAATCCTCTAGGCTAGAAAAGATTTTTTCGCTAGAGCACAATGCAAACACAAACTGCTCGTGTACGGCAGAAACAGCATCTACAGCTTTAAAAATGGTCGGATTTTGTGGCGATTCTTGCCTAGTTTCACATCATTTCCAGTTCAAAACGTTTTAGTTTCGTATAAAACGGCTTTTTAAGCTTTAGCTTCGGCTACCGCTGCTCGCTCTGAGACTCCCGCTCTGATTGGTCCGAACGGTCACTGGGCTCTACCTCTTCTATTCGCGCAAAGAATTATGGGGGAAACACAACGGCGCATGTTCCATAGCCTGTAGCGTAGCTAGCAAAAGGCTAAAGCTAACGGCCATGATGGTTACGAACACCACGGAGCAAAAGTCAATGACGCACAGCGCCCACCACCTTTGATCACCGGGGCTTGGTCCTGCTAGACGAGTCGTTTCCTTCTGCTAATGGACAGACTTAAACTTTATAAATGCAATTAGATCCACGTTGGTCTTAGTTACATCTACAGCCTGTCCGTCCATGGGAGTGGATCTCTTCTTCACTGTGGTTCTCCTCAAGGTTTCTCTTTTTACTGTTTTTTTGTTTTTTTGTTTGTTTGTTTGTTTGTTTTGTTTGTTTTTTGCAGAGAAGGAAGATCTAAGAACTGGGGTTCTGGTACAATTATTCAGTTGCTTGTTTACTATTAATTTGCTTTAACATGGGTGACCAATCACTGTTTCTTATTTTCTGATTTACTGAATGTTTAATGTTATTTTTTCCACCACTGATGTTTGCTAAATTAACAATCTTGGGAAGTCCTCAGAGACGACTGTTGTTGATATTTTGGGCTATACAACAAATACATTTATTTGATTGGACTCTAAATATAACAGTGACTGAACCTAGCTCATCCCCAAAACTAATAAAAAAATTTGAAACAAATAATTTGTGTTTGTAGTGAGTTAAACTAGGATTAGCATATTAACATAGCCAATAGATTTTGTTTTCCGCATACATATAAGAAAACAAGACTATGATCAGCTAATGATGCTATATTCTATTAATACATGATTTTACAGCCCTAATTCAACTCCAACAGGACCAGCATGATGATCTAATGATGCTATATTCTATTAATACACTGATAATGACATTACATCTCCTCCCAAGGCATTCCCCGTAAGATCCCAGCAGCACACTGGCTTCTCCCAGTGTCACATTGGTAAAAGGTGAGTGCCGCATAGATCTCAGAAGCCTTGTATAACGTCACACAAGTCCAATTCCTCAGAGTAACCCTTGGATTTGCGAGGATCACACAAAAGAACGCACACAACACAGGGATATTTACTGCTTCTGCTGCGCTGCTCAAGGGCACAGCTCCCTCTGTCACCGGGGACATGAAACCAGAGGGGAGGCCCGAGGACAAGACAGGAAGCAGCTAGGACACAGAGGAAGAATGCAGATGAACAGAGGGCAAGAGTGGTCAGCCGTGCACTAAAGGACACTAAAGGCTTTTCTTTTAAAGGCCATATGCAAATTACGACAAGCAATTATTTAGTGGTGCAGGTATAACGTCTGGGTTTGGACTGGACTGTTTCAAACACAAAACACAATGTAAAAAAACAGAATTCGCTTACACATTCTTACAACATTAAAAGCAATAAATACTGAACGGAAACCACATTTTTGCCAATATAACAAATTATACTTTTTGCAATCTGCTGCTGACAATAATTGTTCACTGAAATTCCCAAAAAACTGTGTAAATTGTTTGTCATTTTAAGAACGTGGAGAGATTCTGTTTTAGAACTCAAATTGCTTCCTGTAAATTTCACTTTTCATCAATTTCTTCTCAAGTTATTTTCCAAAAGGCTATGGTCCACCTATAGTACGTCCACTCAATTTCATTTCACTCCAGCTCTAGGTCAGGTATCACAGGACTGCAAACGATTCCCAAAAAGCAGGAAGTATGGTCGTTCAATCAGCAAGAAGGAGTGGATTGTGTGTTGGTCAGAACCAAGATAGCAGACTGTATGTGGTCTTCTCTTAACTTAAAAATGATAATAGTACCTTGTAATTTGCAAGTTTAACACATAGAAACAACAACAATCCCTGACACATGTTTATGCACTACTTCCTAGACAACAAAAAGCAGTGATTGGTTAAATTTAAAACAGTTCCTGCCTCCTGTGAAGCGAACAAACCCCAATGATGCGATGTCAGACGGTTTCCACAAAGTGAAATGAAACCAAAATAAAATGTGTTTAAATCCAATATTAACAGACAGCTCAAAAGCGGACTAGTTACAAGTAATCTACTTTTTTTTTTATGTGATTATCAATCAATCAATAACAAGACACGAGCAGACCAGAGCAGCAGTGAAACTAGACCAAGGTGCAAAACCAATACTGAACCTACATTTAAATTGCATCAGACCACATCTTGAACAAGACTAAATGACTAAATCTAGGCAATAACTAAACCAGAACTATAAAGGCAAAACAAAAACTGGTTCAAACGATGCATATACTGCCAAATAACAGAGCTAACATAGTGCACTAAAACAATTAACAGTTTATCAAGCAATATAGTTCGGTCCATGGCTGATTTCATCATACTGTGCCAAAACACACTGCTTAGTGGACCATTTTTGACCCCAGGGCTGCTATTTGAATGGCCCTGATTTAACTCCTGTAAAACTAAAAGAAATATTTACCACAGGGACTATCAAGTAGAAAAATTTGATAATAATATGGGTTTTAAAGTTACATTTTACTCTAAAGAGGGCTTATCTGCAGTTTGAACAGTTAAACAGAAAGTCAATACCTGTTTCTACCTCTAAGCCGTTTGTAATGTAATGTAAACAATTGATCTATATAAGTAGTTTATTACTAAATAAATGGAAAAACACAAATGTCTCCTACTAATAAACTATTGCAATCTAGACATTACATTCCACCTTCACAACTTTAATCCAAACTCTCCGCCCCCCATGTTTTACTACTACTGCTGCTGCTGCATACATTAGCCTGCTTTCTGGTCTCTTTCCCGTCTGTCCACGATACTGCTGACAGCGCTTGATGTGGGGACAACCTGAAAGTCAAATTGGATTTCCTCCAACTGTCTTTAGTCAGCTGTACAGGTGAAATCCACACACCAGAGCGTGCAGTCGTGTCAGGGTCAGCGGCTCTTCCACTAAGAGTCACCCAAGAGAAGATTAAAAAGGCAAGGTTATACGGAACAATGATCACGTTTCAAATCAGTAGCTATAAGAGATCCAATGTGTGGCCAATAAGAACCTTCCTGTTTGCTAAGCCCCGCCCCTTCTGCCTCCCTACAGTTTCACTATGACCCACAGCGGCTTGCATCGTTGTGCGGGCAAACACTGGACTCTGGTGGACACTACGCCACATGACAAGTCTTAGTCACTATTATTACAGCAGTGGATGTCAAGATTATAAAGTTTATCGATAAATCTTATTATTCAAGTGTCAAAAGTATGATACAAACACTTGATGAAAGAGTTTCTTAGCTTTTGTGGCCAAATCTTTTCCTTCTGGGAGTGTTTGTTTGGCAGAAAATAGCTTTTATGTTGTCTCTGCAGCTCGTTTGTTAACAGCAGCTGGAGATTTAGTACATATTTACTGTCAGACACAAATAATTCAACCATCAAACAAACTAAAAACATCTTATTTAAGCTTAGAAAGATAATTAGTGTGAGCTGAGTGTGACCCTAAAGTATGTGTCAGTGAGAAATGTGAGAGAAACATGCGTGCTCTTGTAGTTTTTCTGCCACTGTTTGCCCGATTTTCTCTTTTTACATGTCAGACACAAACTCAATATTCAGCAGTATTTGTGGCTGTTTATATTTATTATCAGACTGTAGCTGCTTTTTGCTAGTCGTGTTATGAGCCCTTACAGGTAAAACTGTAATGTGTTTCTACTGACTCTCATTCATTTTCGCCACTCACTTTGGAATGATGTGATGTCGTCACATAATTTTCTATAGAAACTAGGGTTGGGCAATATGTCAGTTCAAGTTTATGAGGGAAAAAAAGCAGATATTACACAGATATTTTACATCACAGATCACATAGTTTTTGTTTTACAATAGTGAAAAGTAAGTATGGAATTTTGTGAGATTTGTTATGCATATATAATTTAAAATATCAGTATTGGCCAATTTAGAAGCAAAATATTGTCTTTCAATCTATAGAAACATGCATAGTTAGGTATTTAATAATAAAACACATGCAATGTTTATGTCACATTAAGTTTTTTCTTCATTCAGTAAGTTTGATTTCACAAAGTAGGTCACAAATAAGAAATAGTCATATTTTAAAGCAGGGGTTCTCAAAGTTTCTAAGGCCACGGACTCCTTATGGGATAAAAAAATATTTCAGGCCCCCCCATTGTTCAAAATTAGGATGTTCTAAACTTTCCAAATTTTTAAATAAAACATTAATTTCTCATAATTCCTTCATTTATTGATATAAGTTAGGGCTGCACCGATCCAGCTTTTTAAGTTCCGACACCGATTTCAATATTTTGGCTTTAAGTATCTGCCTGATATCGGTCAGATACTTCGGTTGATACTCGATATCAACCGATACTAGTGCAAGAACTGAAATAGCTTCTTTTTTCTTATCAAAGCATAAGAAATTTCGTCATATAGTGTGATATAAGTGTTACTTGTAGTGCAAGTCACAATTTAGAATCTGAAAATGATGTCAAACATTATGAGTTGTTCTGGATTAACAACACGCACTAAATTAGTCTCACTATGTCCAAATAAAAACACATCTATGATATCAGGTGAACCGATATCAGGAAGCCGATACCCAATCCACACCGATATTCGGTATCTGGTCGGTGCATATATATATCAAAAACATGTGTGATGATGTGTAATAAAAAAAAGGACAATTCAATGTCATCAGAGACATATGGACATATGGCCAGGGATCCTCGGACTGCAAGTTGAGAACAACTGCTTTAGACAATGAGAATTAAAAAAATATGAAAGATCTCATTGTTGTTTGGTTGTTGTAATTGTGGATAATCGCTAAATTGTGGCGTTTTGTCTTAAAGTGCAATATACATTTTTATAAACTAAGTAAAAAAAAGCTATAATAAGACTAGTCCTGTGCATAGGTTAACCTTAGTCGTCCTTCACCCATTTAAAACACATTAGTGGGTAGTTTTCAGTGAAGACATTTTCTTATAGAGGTTTATGAATCATGTATGTAATGGGGCATGAAACACAATTGACTAACCCACAAATGAACTGAAATGGCTTCATGCAATAAAAAAGAAGAATGGGTATAAGGCAAAGACACAAAGATCTAGCACTTAAAGCATAAAGAATATACAGTATGTGCAGACAATTTTTAGCTTGTTTGTTATTGTTAATTGAATTTGTGTGGCTATACTCTATAAAAATAAATAAAGGCATGTCTGTTTTCTTTAGTTAGTCCAGGCTTTATTTCTCGGTTTAGACTGCAAAGCTCACTAGTTCAACAAACATGACTTATTTGTTTAGTAATTCCTAAAATATTAATAATGAACTAAGGTTTTAATGAATAATTAAAAATTGAAACGACACACAAACCCTTATTGTATTGTCTTTATGCTTTTCCTTTTACCTCATCGTTGTAGCTCATTAACAATAAGCAGTGATTAATCTTCGTGGTCAAAATGAAAATCCTTTTGCTCTCTCTTTTTGTAGCATAATTAGTTTTGAAAATCTTCAGAGGACAATAGAGCAGAAGAACATTTACTAGTTAAAGGTTAACACCAGTGAGACAGACCAGACTCATTCAGTAAAACATTTGTAACATGAGCAAAAGGGCAGAAAACAAAAACTATATATCCAGACTTGCTTAAAATGACTTGGAATCAGAATTTTAATCCAGATTTGAGCTTTTTCAACTGGATAAGATTTAATTGCCTATGTAATGTATAATATTCCACTGGTTTCAAGTCATTTTTAGCTGATTATAAGAGAATTTGGGTATCACTTTATATTAATTATACCTAATTTAGCCTTACTAAAGCCTTATTAAAGCATGAATAAAGAGTTAACAATTAATGGACAAATCATCAATTAATGAATGGAAGTGTTTATTAAGGCTTAGTAACTGCTCAATAAAGGAGCTAAGATTAGGATTTTGGGTTGGGGGTGGGGCTTGTAGTAATTAAATTAGTTAATATAAAGTGTTACCAGAATTTGCCATAAAATAAGATTTAAAAAATTGCCAATGCAGTAGGAACAGTTTTCTTAACCCTGGCGAATATTTTGGTTCAAATTGTATTGAAATCGGCTCAAAACTCTTTGAAACAAGGAAATTAATCTAGGTCTCTACAATAAATAAAGGTTAAATGAGTCAAAATGCTTGAAATCAGGTTCATATTCTAGAATCAGCAACTTAACCTGAAATCATTTTTTGCGCCTATTTTGTATTTTTTTTGCACAATGGTTACACTGCAGAGGTGTTAAGTTATCTAAATATATACATTTTAATTGAGAACAATGTCTAATGCATAAGCAGTCGCCACATTGCTACAGTATAATCATTCTAAATATTGTTTTGTCTGGTTTCTTTAAGACTGAGCGTTCACATGACACAGTTGTGTTCGTTTTGGCCTGACAGCCAGCTCTGAGCAGAATGAAGTGTTTTGGCCTAATTTTTGGCAGGCAGAACGCAGCAGTGCAAGGCCATCTGTCCCCTCTGAACCCCCCTAGAAAAGACACACGTGTAGTCACGAATGTGCACCTCCACCATATGCACACACACACACAAAGCACACACAAGCACACAGCACACTCTGAGCTTGTATATTCTTATCCTTCATTGGGGGGCTTTGCCAGCGGGCCGAGAGGACCAACTGTTCCGGAGCAAAAAGGGAAGGTGTGATATTGCATAAGTTACTATGTTTTTCTCACAGAAATCTAGATTGCTCCAGTTAAACATTACCTCATCATTTTAGGTGTTGATATAGCAAACCAATTCACATTTATTAACACAATATTGTCACAATTTTTCCACATAGGGCTGAGCAATATTGTGATAAAATCAAATCATGAGTTTATTCTGTGACAATCTGCTTTTTAATGAAATCGTCACATCGTGATTTCCTTTTCTCTATCTGATGCATCTGTCTGTTCAAATATAGACTGTTTTTTCTAACCTATTAGTCTCAGAGTTGCCAAACCCAAGCTTTCTAGCGACTTTGGTTTCTTTTTTTAAAAGTTCCTTTTGGACTGCGCTTTTAAGTCATAAAATGAATGAAGCTTAGCAATTTTTCAGGTTTCATTTATTAAATATATAATTTTAACTGAAACATTGATTTTTAGCATGTTTTCATGTCTAAAAGTCATTATTATGTAAGAAAAACACCTGATATGGCAAAATCCCTAACACTTGTTTAGCAGCAACACACAATGTTAATCGTTAATTGCATTATCTTTTTATTGAAGGTCTGAGGTTGCTTGTTTCTCTCTGAAAATCTGGCAACAATGGTCAGCTTTTGACAGCTGGATTTAGCTATTGATAGTGAATTGTGTTTACCTCAAAGACAATAGACAAACAAACGGTGTACAAGACTCGTGATAAAATCAAAATCATGATCTGGCTCCAAGAAAATTGTGAGATACATTTTTTGCCATATCGCCCATATTTCCACATAATTCAGAGTTTTTGGTGTTTCAAATATAGTTCAGATTTACCCTTAAAGAATCTATTTATTTTAGTTTAACAATCAAGAGTTTGAATCTATGAATACAAAAGGTTATTAGGCTTCGGAGTGGCCTACTCTTGAGGAATGGCCTTTCACATCAAGGCGTCTGTGCTCCGCAAACAGAAGGTCATTAAATGTAACAGCAGCTGTCCCTCAAACAAAGTCTTTAGTGAAACTGCTTTGAATAAAAGTGGAGGGTTCAATAAACATACATAACATAAACTACAAATATAAACATGTAATAATACGAATAGAAAATGACATTATATTTAATCACTGTTTTAGTCAAAGACCCTGCACCATGATGCTATGACCTCAGGGTTAAACTGTGGTCAGTGAGGTCAAATGTCACAAGGATGAATTCAAGGGTCTAATTTATGAGGCAGCAGATTTGCGTCAAGGGAATTTTACAACAGAAAAGATAAAAAGACTAAAGTGGAAAGAAAAACCACCTTTCTTTAAACCTAAATCTTCCCCCTGTAGAAGCTTATAGGCTGTGTCGGTCACCATTTCCACAGCGGAGGACACGGGACACTGAAATCGATAAAACTGAGGGGGACAGGAAGATCCACAAAGTCTCTCTTTTTCTCATCTCTATACAGCTTCATTTTGGCCGGCTATTTTCTTTCCGTGGAGTGATGAAATCTGAACCAGACGAACTGAAGAACGGCAGTGACGACGTGATGCTGTGGCGCTTGTGTTAGGTCACCCTCGCTTGCAATTCAAGGACCGGAATTGTGCTCAACTGAATAAGGTCGTTGCTCCTGTGCGAAGTTAGAGCTGATGTCTGTGTAGAGTGTTCATATCTGCATTGTAAAGGTGATGCAGTTTTCTTTAGACGTGGCTAATTGTTTCTGTGCAGAACATATCAAATTAATTAGTTTTTCTTTACATATTGCAACAATATTACAGAAATACTAGAATTGATTTATTGCACAACCTGACCATGATGATGTATTGTAAACCTACTTTACCATTGTAATGCTTAACAAAACAACAAGCAAGGGCTGTGCAATTAATCAAACTTCGATTTCAGATTAGTTTATTTGCATGACGCAGAAGTTGTTTGCTCATCGAAATCTAAATTCACTCACCTCTTTGCTCATTAATTCTGCAGAAATCCGCAATGTTTTTCAGTTTCACAAGAGATTTTTACTATATTTTTCAATGTATTCTTTCATCATAAGCAGCCATGTTGGTTTTCATAAAGGAGACGACGTGTGTCCCTGATTGGCTAATCATTCTGTCAATCAAGCTTACTAAAATTCAAAAGAGATACACGGTGAATAGACAATATGTTTTTGTGTATATTGTCTGGATTTTCCAGGCAAGCAACTTGGCCCTCCAACAATCTGATCTGACCATTCAACCATTCTCAAATATTGCAAATATACATGAAGACAAAAAGGAGATCCGAGGCACACTGACTTACAATAAAAGTACTTTATGTAAGTACTTTATTGTAGCTTTATTGAGCTACAGGGACAGAACCACGTCTAGGTCTTCATCATGGCTAAAAAACTGAATAGCACCAGGTGGCTTTAAATACAAGTTAAATAAAGCCGCCTGGGATGCACCGATTCTGATACTGGTATCACTTATCGGTGCGATCCAGGAAATTTTGCTGGATCGAGTTGATACCATGATATCGGTTCAGCCGATATCATATTGTGCCTTTAATTAACATAATGAGACTAATTTATTGCCTGGTGTTGATCCAGAACGTCTCATATTATTGGACATTTTATTCAGATTAAGTTAAGTTGTGGCTTGTACTATAAATAACAGTTACATAACACTATGTGACAAAAGAAAGAAAAGCAATTTCAGTCCTTACACTGTATCAATTCATATCGAGCATCAGTATACATAAGCCAAAGTATCGGAATCGGAACTGAAAAAGCTGGACCGGTGTATTCTACTTGAATGCAACTATCATGATATTTTCTAAAATTTGATATGTCGCCCAGCTCTACTACTAAATATTTTAAATATAGTACAACTTGAAATTTTGGACAAAATTGGTCACAATTGGCAACTACCCAGCCCAGAGGCCTTGGCCATTAAAAAAATCTGGCCCTTGGGAAAATTAAATTGTATAGCCTTGCTCTACAATCTGAGCAAATTATCGTTTAAATAACTGTGATTATCATTTACATATACTCAAGTAGCTCAACAAGCACAAGCTTTTTAGCAAATATATTCTAGTAAATGCATGAACCTTTTTACAATATACAAGTGTGAGATAACAATTACAATAGCAGCACTGTCACTCATGGCCAGTCTGTCCTGTGAACATTTGAGTGAGCATGTTCCTCTTTGTATTTGAGCCTGTCCGTTGACCCTCTCTGACCTCTAGTGTCCGTCCATCCATCAGACACAGCGCGGCTTACTGTTCATCAAGGTCACGGCCACACGAGGATGCAACCCAAAGTGACGTAAAAGCACAATAAGCAGTCCCAAACAGGCTTTTGTGCATGCAGCAGAGCGCCGTAATACACTTAGCAGCCCGAATGCACGCACACTCATTTGGCCCGATCATACACACGTACTGGGGCAGGTAGCACCAAGGTCGCAGCTGAGCAGGGAGAGTAATGACCTATAATAAGACACAACCTTGACTGATGGGTACAGTCAGTTAGCATGGCCTCAGCAGACACAAGAACGCACGCTCACATTTAGGCTTTTCATTTGTTAGACACACAAACAAAAGCCAAATGACACAAACGTCGGGTACTGATATAAACTTTTGAAAGCCGTGTAGAATAAAGCAGTGTCAGCCACATCTCAATCAAGTCCCATTTGCTGGTCCCGCCTCCTCGCTACACTCACCTTGAAGTGCCTTTAGTGATGTGTAGTTCTCACACGCACCGACACACAGGTGCTCACTGATATTAGCAGTGACAAGCACACACGTGCAAAGCATAATAGAATCAATGCACATTTGGATCGGAGCACTGATGCTACTTGGCAGCCAGCTGATCTGTGAAATACATTAACAGTGTACCAGCCTAAGCAGCGTCAGTGTCCTGTTCCTTACTCCATCCTCTTCAGTAATCAAGAACGTTCTTAAGCTAACAACATGGAAATTAAACCAGCTTAACCTGATGATTTCAGTTCTTTGTCATACAAACTAAATTCTCGAAAAACGCTTTAGTCAGTAAGGTTGTTTCATTTAATTTAATTTGTTTATTTCAATCATGCAAAAAGAAACATGTAAACATAAGTCACCAGTAGTTTAATATATTGCGTAAAGCACAAATCAAAATTAAAAAATTGTATATAAGCTACAAAGATATCAGTTCACATGTTCAAAAATGGGTGGGAAGAAGTATAACTTGCAAGACATCAAATAGAAAAAAATGTTAAATTCTCTTTAAAACGTCTGCCGTAAACATTTTTTTTTTTCTTCAGGAAGTAAGTCATAAAACAATATCTACATAAAATCTAGCTTCCAAATGATGCATCAACAAAGCAGAAAGACTGTTGGATACGCAGACAATAAGGTTTGGAATTGGGCATGCGCATATTAAAAACAAACAAAAAACAATATGATGTAGGTCTTAAAGGGTTTATAAAAGCATATATTGTTTTGATAATACTGCATATAATATATATCATTCATAATATAAATTTCAACATTTTGTGATTTAATTGTGCATACACTGAAACTTTGGCCAAATTAAGTGACTTTAACACTGACTGCAGTGGCTAAAACAGTACTACAGAACTTAAGTACAACCTAATACAAACATACGTAAAAAGAAGTGTGCCATGCTTAGGTAATCTATCGTTATCACAAAAACATTTTTTTATATTGTGATAAAAATTTTATATATGCACAATCTAAGACAATATGAAAAATAGTTTGAGCTACAATTTGACCATGGGTGTTTGTAAGTCATTGTGGGACTTAACGCTGACTGTCTGAAAAGATTTTACTGTATACTTTGTTGACGTCTTTAGCAAAATAATCTACCTTACTGAAAAAATAGACCCTTAGATCAGTGCTTCTCAGGCTGTGGTGCATGTACCACTTGTGGTAAATGAGCTGGCTCTAGTGGTACTTTAAGCCATTTGCAGTTTGAATATTTGTTTCATTTAGAGAAAGATGTATTCATGTTTTGACTCTTAACCATAACCATTATTTAGACAGTATTTAGTCATAAATTAAACACTTTTGAGCCTAGGAATATATAGTTCTAATTAGTGATCTGGTGGTACTTAGAGAGCCAAACATTATATTAGCTGGTACTTAGTGTGAAAAGAAATCCACAGCCTTAGACTCTCTACACAATCTAGACTTTGTGGCCTCCCTCTCTTGAACCAGTCCTCATTTAGTTCTTCAGTTTCTTGAGTCATTTCAGCAGATGCAGTGTGTGTTTGATTGTGCACAAGCTCGTTTGGCTGTCAGGAGAGGATGGTCCCAGAAAAGTGCACTGTAGGTGTCAAGATGGCTGACACACAGCTGACAGCATCCCCCAGTCAGCACCGCACACACACAAACAACCCCACGCACACACTTAGGGTGACAGCAACCTCGTCAGCAGCAGCACTACCAACAACCTGAGTCACATTGCTCTGCAAAACAACTAAACAACTCGTTTTATGATCCTAATCTGGCATAATTTAGTTTTTTTCTTTTATGATCTCTTTATCCATACTGGAATAGCATTAAAGATGCACTGTGTTACTTTCTGGAGGTGAAAAGTCAACCACCCAATTCAATAGAAATAGAAATAGAAAGTTAAAGCAACATTGTGTGACTCTCAGATGATAAATTAATGACGATAAATAGGCCATACAGTTGAATATTATACACTAACAATATTTTCATGAAAGCAAAGTGAAGGAGGCCATCCTCTGAGTCGCAAAAGACACAATTTTGGGGAAATACCCACTCGGAGAAAAGACACATATTTTTTAAATGCATCTTAGTTCAACAAAAATATCTTAACAAGATCACATACTCTCATTCAAGCCTGAACCATACAGGGACTTTCTGAATGGGGATGAGTTATAGTCCATAAGGTGAAAAATTATACAGCTTTTCCATGGAAAAAACAGGCTTTGGCTTGACCCTCCTTCAAGCCAAAAAACAGTTCATTTTGTGGTCATGCAAGCCCAATCAAGGTCATGTAAGTAAAGATGAGGGTTTTAATTATTTATTTTGCCTAAATTACAAAAGTTGCCTTTGACCAAGTCAAATTTCTGATCAAAAAGTTACACAATGCATCTTTAGGGAGCAAAAATGTGTATGGTGAGTGAGAGAGACAACACATAAGTAGAACCAGACATCAATCTCACAACCACGAGTTTAGCACATGTATGTGTCCTCTTTTCCACAGTTAAAGATCTGATCAAGTAGTTTTCCTTTTTTGTCTTGAGTACCCCCTAAAAAAATTTGTTTCATACTCAGAGGATTCCAAACTTGGATACTAGGCAAATAAATCAGCTAACTAGTCTCTCATTTGAGTGATATTAAAGTGGTAAACATTGCTATTTGAATTAAAAAAAATATATATGTATGTGAAGAAAAGCTTCTTACTTTAAGAGAGTGTACAAACAAAACACTAACTTCCACAAACTAATTTCTCTTCTCTCTGAGTCTGAACACCAATCTATTTCAGTCCTTTCTGAAATATACTTTAAACTGCTTTAAAGATCTAAGTTACAGTAGATTAAGCTTGCTTACTACCAATGATACAAGTACGACAAACACTGCTCTGTAATATAATATCTAATATGAAGAGACAGCACTAGACTAGCCACAGCAGGAGCAGGTGTGATTCTCCATCAGCCGCATGAATCATCTCTCTATAGAAACACAAAGGAATAAACATGACAGAAAGCAAAGATGAAAGGTTTCCACTGCTTCTCCGTCAAACTCAAAATAGTGCATTTGTCAACACAGCAGCACTCTAACTCGGGATGGGGCACTATTTTCAGGAAGTTGCAGATCAGAGAAAACACAGAAGTGAGGGGGAGAGGAATAAAAGGGAATTCTGCATGACTCAGATAATGCAAGTCAGAGAGGACTCCCACACGTCGTCTATAAGGACTGATGTCAGATCGGATACAGCTGGGATTAAGTTTCACCTGGGTCATTGCTGCATTCACTGTTCTATATTCAGCATCGGGAAGAATCCTTGTGTGCTTTGTTCTCTGTCTAATTTGACTTATACATCACTATTTCTATGTCAGATTATCACATTTTTTGGTTTTGATTTAGTTTGGTATCATATTCCTTGTGGTTTATCTGTTATTGAAGATGACAGGAAATAATTTGAGTTCTAAAAGAAAATGCTTCCACACATGTCATCAAAAAGGTTTCTGGGAGTTTAAACCATAAACAAAATAAAATGTTACAGGCCAGTTGTGAATTTTGTCTAACAGTTGTTAGACAAAATGCAATAATAACTGCCTGATTTTTTATTATTTTTGCCCAACCTATGCCACACTGCCATTATTTTGCATTGATGGCTATGCTAGAAGAAATTTATTTTTTCAAATATTTACTTCAGAAATTTGAATAAGGTTAAGCCTTGTAAACACTACTGGAGTTTTGGCTTGGTTATAAGCCCGATGTGCCAGAGTAGGGATTGGACGATATACGATATTATCGCTAATCACGATAATTAAGGGCCGCAATTCAATAATCATTTTTTCATAATTGTGATAATCGTACGTGACGATAATCGCAATTATAGCAGCAGGTGGCTTCATAAGAGCACCTAAAATCTGACTGCTGTGAACCCAGAAAGAAGCTGTATCATGCTTACACAAAGAAAAGGTTCATGTGTTAAAGTTAATTAATGACTCTGAGACAAAGTTAGTAGATTTTTTCTCAACATTGTAAACATTTGTTCACTTTGAATCATAATTGATTGTACTTAGACCAAAATACAATAGGTAGTTGTTCAAACACTTACATATTGTGCGCTAATAAATATTTCAGTGATTCTGAATCTGTGCACTTTTACGTTTAGTAAATTATTGTGATAATATCGTTAATCGCAATTATTTTGGTCACAATAATCGTAAGGGCAAATTTTAATATCCTCCCATGCCTAAGCAGAGTAAGGATTTTTCTTTTCTTATGTCTGTGCGTCACTGCGACTATTTGTCAGGGAGCATCATCATGAGGTTCATATGCTGCACGAGCGCGAAGATCTTTACAACAGAAGCATCTGGTGCATCTGCTTTGTGACGACGACTCTTAAAATGTAAATTCTCTGTTCTTCCTGCAACATGATGCGACTGTAAGACAAACAATTGTTGTAAATGTCATTATGTCTGTGAACTCCTCTAGTGTGCAGCCGGCTGTAGGGCTAAGATTAGAATTAGGGTTAGGTTAAGTTACATTTAGGGCTTTGGGAAAGGTATGCTAACCGTGTCATGGCATTACTGTGACCAAAAATGTTTAGTGAAATCTTATATAAAATCATGTTCACTGTGTTTTACTGAAATAGTCTAACCTGCCATGTGCATTTTAAAGTATGACAATCTGAACTTCTTCCAGTGTAGTCTGTTTTCAACGCCGCTCCTTGCCCCAGGTATTGCCCTTGCTGCTTTGTTGGTGATGGATTTGTGGACAGAAGTGAACAGAAGAGCACGCAGAAGTCAGGACAAAACATCAATTCTGACACTACTGCCTCGAGGGAACTTTTACAGAACAAGTACAGGCATTTGACAATATTAACCTTTACTGTATTTGAGATATTTTAAGGATTAGAGATGGGTTCACTTCACCTGCAAATCAGTTTATATCACGACTCTGACACTGATGTAGTGCGATCATAGGATGCATAATGTGAGCTTGGGAATTGAAGATTGTGAATGTTTTTGACTGGATTTAACTATAGAGGGATTATCGGTCGATGTCACTTTACACTCTACTGCCCATGCCCCATGCAGAAAGAGACACTGTCCATCTGGTTGATTGGGGAAACTTCTTTGGTTAAAAAAACAAAACAGGATGAGAGCTAGCCGTTTTGGATCAGGTACAAACGGGTCTGACAGACGTCTGTCTCCGGAAGCTTGAGACATTTTCTCATGCTTCAGTTATGATCAAAAAGTGACATGTAACGTGTAAGTGTCATAGAGTCGAAATTTCATTCACAGATGTTGATTTAGCAGCATAACTTGTTTTCGCACATTGACAAACTCTTGCAGTTAGCTGACAACAGCGCTGGCTCGTCTTGTTGTTACAGTTTGTGTTACAGCTGCGAGTCTTTCTGCATTCCGGGTGCGCGTGCATCTCCTGTGTTGATAAACAAATTATCCCAAATTTAAATCCGTATGTATAGAGGGATTTTTTGTTTATCATAATGGGCGATGCGCGCGCACCCGACCTGTAGAAAGAGCTGCTGCTCATAGACACAACAGTGGAAACAAGTGGAAAAAGCATCGTTGTCAGATAACTACAAGAGTTTATTACTGTGAGAAATGCTGTTAAATCAACATTTGTGAATGAAATTTGACCCTATGACCCTTAAAAGTTACATTCAGGTGAGTGAAAAAAAACGTCGAGAAATGCGCTGTCTCAAGCTTCAGGAGACAGATGTCTGTCAGACTGGTTCATACCTGATCGAAACAGCTGCTCTTGTCCTGTTCCGTTGTTTTATTTGAAGAAGTTTCCCCATGTAACCAGATGGAGAGGGGCTCTTTCTGGATAATGCCTAAGGCGAAAAGTGACGTCAACCAAAAACCCCTTTATAACACTCAATTTCTCTTTTTTTATATGCGTTGATGCCCCAGTTAATTTCCATTGTACAGATAAAAATGTGTTATTATTTATGAATATTAACTAATCTTAACTAATCTCCAAACCATAAACCTAAACTCATCCATTTTGGTAACTTCAGACCTAAACTTAGTCGTGAAAACATGAGAAAATGTCCCCACAAGGCTTCAAAACATTGTCTATGGGATATTAAGCATCTCTATATGAACATTAAATAGAAACTTGCTTATGATAGGCTCTTAACATGTCGTAGTTCAGATAGGCTACACATTTCCTTGAGACCTTGTTGATGTAATATTTTCCTCATTTATGTTAGTTACTTTATTATGCCTACTCTATGTCAAGTTTCAACTACATAACAAAAACACTTCCTTTCTACCAACATGCCGCTGGCTAGCTTCACTGAAGTTACTTGTCAATAATTCAGCATTACAAAAATGCTACGTCCTGTCCACACATTGTTAGGACAACCAAAGGAAGTACATCCAAGTGAGTGCTTCTGTGCGCTAACTGTCCACTGACCACATCAAACTGAAATATCACTCTTACCTTCAAGCTACCGGCAACATTTTCCCTTTTCTCTCAGCTTTACTGTAGAACTGTAGACTTCTGAAGCTAAACTGACCATCGCTCTCTTCTTACCTACGCTGTGAATCACTGATACACCTAAGGCCACCCACACACTGTGAAAATGCAGAAATTTCCATGACAATATTACACTACAACCCTTTCACGCTAAATGAGCTTCTTTAAGGTGCAATGCTGCCTTTTCCCTGGGGCCCTAAAGCAAACACACAGTCTGTAAGCTGTAACAAAGTGGTACAGGGATACTATTGTTGTGACTGTGAGTCTATTAACCGGACAATATATGAGCTGCAGAGGGTTTCTGGGGGTTGTAAGCCATATTCTGCAGTAATATTATTTACCACTACGACTGTAATGGCTAAATCCTTTACATTAAAAACACAGGAGGATATAGATTTATCACAGTGGCAGTGCTGAGGTAATTTTCTGGTTCTGTGAGGTGGACATATTTTACTATCCCAATGGAAACCCCCCTCTACTTACTTCCACTTCCGAGGGCTCTCCTTGTGCCTTCCCCCACACAAAAGAAAAAAAAGGGGGGTGTGATTGCCTTCGATCTACCCAAACATGGCCCAGTTGTTCTAGTCTATGAGCTCTGTCTAGCTGAGGTTTGTTTTGTGGGAGGAAACAGCACAATACAGACTAGGTTAGGAGAATAAAGGATTATATTTTGTTTTAAATTGCACCGTTGGGTTGGGCAATTAATCAAAAGATCGGGGGATTTAAATTGAAGAATTGTCAAATTGTGTGCCTCTTTAGACAATACTCTGCAAAAACGTTGTTTGGAGCAAAAGTTAGATGTCTGTATATTTCATGTTCATAAAATCATTACCAACATTACCAAAAGCCATTTTTATTTCGTTTTGGAAAAGACTAATACAAATCATGTAAAATAATAATAATAATAATAATAAATAAATAAATAAATAAATAAATAAATAAATAAATAAATAAATAAATAAATAAATAAATAATAAACAAAAAAATATATAATAATAATAATTGCCATCAATAATGTTTTTTCCCCAGACCTATGGCACTTCCATTTGCCCCATGTTGCCTTACAGTGGTTTTGAGAAATCACAAAACAATACTAATAAATTATGCATTCCTCTCTTAATGTTCTGACATAATGTCATGTTGCTCTGGTGCAAAATAAATTAGAGCAATAATTTGACATTAAAAATGTAAAATTTGAGGCTTTGGATATCTGTTTTGTGTAAGAAGTTACATCTTCAAATAGTAACGTGAATACAAACGCTCACAGTTAGCACATGCATTTTTTCAGTTTATACCAACAAATCTGGATTGATGTTGGTTTAGTTTCAGCCTTGGGCTGAAATCATGAGCTAATTTCTGTGACAATCTGCTTTTTTGGTGAAATTGTCATGATTTCCCTTTTTTCTATCTGTCAAATACATACAGTAGATTATTTTTTCCAACCTATTACTCTTGATCTCAGAGTTGCCAAATCCAAGTCTTTACAGCGACTTTGGGCTTCTTTTTTGGAGTCTCTTTTGACTGCGCTTTTAGTTCATAAAAGGAATGAATTCTGGCAATTTTTCCGGTTTGATTCATGAAATTATATCGATTTATATTACTGAAACATTGATTTTTAGCATGTTTCATGTCTAATTAATGTAAGAAAAACACATGCACATGCAGCAACACATAATGTTCTAATTAATCGATTACTTTATTACGTTTTTATTGAAGGGCTGAGGTTGCTTGTTTCTTTTTGGCAACACTGGTCAGCTTTTGACAGCTGGATTTAGCTGTTGATAGGACAATAGGAATACAAACGATCTACAAGAATTGTGATAAAATTTTAATCGTGATCTGGCTCTAAAACAATCGTGATTTTAATTTCTTGCCATATCGCCCAGCCCTATTTCAACCTATAACTGAGTCAACCTACAATTTACATAATTGTGATTTGATGTGGCTCTAAAAAATAATATTTTGTTTATTTTCTAACTCACACTTGCTTCAGAAAAGTGGGTTCACACAAAGTGATGACAGGGTGATTCTAGTTACGACCTGATGTGACGGTGGAGTGGCAGGTGGTTAAGTGGAGGACAGGGAGACAGGGTGGTGCTGCTGTTGGAGTTGGAGGTGGGGGCTATAGCAAAAGAAAGTAATTATCATGGTGTACCGGCTCTGGTCCCAAGGGTCAACACAGTGCTGGGAATGGGTGTGTACGTGTGACTGTGGCATCTCAATAGGATAAGCTTTATCTGGGAGTATATGAGGTGCACCTACCTAATATGCATAGAGGCTCACATTTTGTCATTGACAGAGCATTTGGTGCCTTTGGTGCCAGTGGAAATGGTCTGGCATCGACGCACAGCAGGGGATTAATGAGTGTGAAGTAGGAGGAAAATATATCTTCCATTTCTTTCATATTATCTTTTTTTATTCTGTTTCTTAATCAAACAAAGATAAAAGGAGATTAAGCAATGTTTTTGTTATTTTATGAATTCTAAATGAGAGTTTTATTTACTTCTACATTATTGCCTTGGTTTCTCTCATTATTTTAACACATTTGCTTATTCTATCCCATATTTAATAGGTTGATTTCACGTTCTAGACTTTGTTAGGAGGCCGTTTTTTCCATTAAAACTAAAAAATAAAATAAATCATTTCACAAATTTAAAACCCGGCCATTCCTAAAGTGAACCTTTTGCACTGCATTTAAACAATATCCATTTCAGCTACCTTCTACTTGATGAATGCTGTGACGTCACTGTGAACTGACCTTGTATTCACCTTATTCTGCCCTGCCCACTTTTGTTGGCAGCGCACTTCCTGTTTAGCTCCGTTGAGGTCTCTAACATGTTAGCTTGTCTGTCTTGCAGGGCAATCTCAAGTTGATATAGTGACAGCAAAAATAAATCCAGCGACTGAATTCTACAGACTAACTGCAGCTGAACAGGAAGTGCACTGCCAAGAAAAGTGGGCGGGGCGGAATAAGGTCAAGACAGCAATAATTCAGCAAATACCAACTGGTCATAAATTACTAACATATTTTATAGAAAGTCATTTGATAATCTGATAATATTATACAGTAATATAGTAATGTGTAATTATTACAAACAAAAAAACAAACTGAGGTTAACTAGTTGTATAGAGGTTATGTAGATGAGATTACAGCATTCTAAATGTCAGAAGTGAGTGGCAAAAATGAATGAGAGTCAATGGAGATAACACTACTAAAGAGGAAACAGCAACCACAGACTGATAATAAATAAAAACAACCACAACTACTGAAAATGTTAAGATTGTATCTGGCATGTGTCAAGAGAAAACCAGGTAAACAGTGGCAGAAAAGCAGAAAAACTACAAGAGCGCTTTCGTTTCTCTCACATTTGTCATTGACACAGACTTTAAGATCACACACAGTTCAACTTTTTACTTTTTCTTTGCTTAATTAAGACTTTTTTTTATCTTTTTGATGAGTGAAAAATGCTCTGACTCTCTGACTGCTGCTAGCAAAAGTCTCCACTGTTGCCATGACAACATCAAAGCTTTTTTATTATTACATTTTCATAGCTGTTCTTCTCATACTTTTGCCTCTCAACTAAAACAATGTCTGTGCTCTTTAAACAAGCACACACAGCAAAAGAAATCTAACAAACTCTCGTGTATTTTACCACTTCTTGCTGTTTCATGTGCGTGTTGTCCTTTATTATACCGAACCTGCTTCTTCTCCTCAGGTTGTCACCTTTAGCCCTGCTCTAGCTCCACACCTGCTTCCCTCCTGGGCCACTCGTTCGTCTCTCTCTGTCCTTGCCTCATCAGTTGGTCTGGGTCTTTATATCTCACCCTCTTTTTCTCTTCTCTCTGTAATCATATCATTAGGCTGCATTACAGTATCTATAACTATGTGAGTAATCTCATGCCTTAGTGCACTCTCACACCAGCGAACATATTTGGGCAAATCTTCAAACAGATCAAGAAGCTGCAACGTGGATTTTGATTAACTAAAAACACAAAAAAGCATGGCAGGTTGTGATGCACTGAGAAAATAAATGAGATAAAGATGGTTTTGCTTTAGAAATGTAAATACATCATTGACAAGAGTGTATTCCCAATAAAATGTCTCTATTTTACAGTCTTGCAACCAGAATTTCCATCTTTATTCTTTGGCATAAGGGAACTTTTTTTGAATTATAGGGAAGACAAAAAATGCACATAATTAGCAGTTGTCAAATCCTACAAAGACTAATCTACTAGTCATGTTTAACAAAAGTAAGACTCAAAAATGCAAGACTGCAAAAATATTTCATGACAAAGCTAATAATCCAGTCCAGAAAACCAAAAGACAAACACAGAGGCAACAGGACACTGACAATGATCCAACAAAGGGAAAGGAAAAGCACAATTTCTAAACAGGTGAAATACAACCAAATGAAGACAAAAGTCAATACAAGAATACAGCACTGTGACATAATGATTGATAATGCTAATCTAAAGTTTGCAATTATTCTTTCTTTTAATCAATCACTGTAGTTGTTAAGAAAAAAATAATTTCTGCTTTAAAGTTTTACGCCAATTAAACTCAATGTAAGTTGACTGTTAATCCTCCACTTCCCAACTCTCTCTCCTCTTTATTTTCTCCTCTCTCTTCCCTCCCCATCTTTCGTTCCCCTTCTCTCCTCTCTCTCTCTCTCTCTCTCTCTCTTCCCCTCTCTCACTTTCTCCTCTCTCTCTCTCTCTCTCTCTTTAATACTTAAAAGTCTAAGTTAAGAATCTTTGAATCTTTGACTCACATTGTCAAGTTACATCAACACAAAGATGTAGGTTGATTTTACGTAATGGCTCTATAATATTTTACAGTTGTGAAATCCTATAAACAAAAGGATTGTACTAGTTGTTTAGTGTGCAAAAGTCACTTGAATACAAGGTTTTTGCAAAATTTGAGCGAGGTAATGTTGCTGGAGGACATTTTGAACATACAGATTTACTGACAAAGCAGTGTTTACATTAAAAGCACAACATTTACACTATTTTTATGGCTTGTAGACATTGTCAGTGCTGCTCAATCGACTTTTTGACACTATGCGTAGACCAGGTAATGATTATGTGATTGCTAAATTAGTTGACGATTATTTCTTAGTTGCTATTCATTGATTAACATTTTGCAGCTGTATTTGAAATGAATGAAAATGGGCTTGTAATGACATGACTTTAGTCTAAGAATCCCAAGGTTTAGTTTTGGTTGCGTTGCTGTTTTTACACCAGTGGTTGTACTAGAAGCTATAAAGTCTGATACACAACTGCTACACATTAAAAAGATCAGTTCTTGTTACAACAATGCCATTAGCAGCAATCACTCCTTTTCTAACCAACGCATAATTTTTACTAGTGTCTTTCTGTAAAACAAACTGACACGACTTGCGCTGTGACGAATGGGAAAAATAGTAAATGTCGCCAGCTTTTTAATTGTCACTTCTTGTTTTCTTTCTCTTGATGCTTATGTTATTGGACGTGGGCGTATTAACATAAATGCAGATTATCACCCCAGTTACTTACAGTACAGTGGCTGCTTTTCTGAATAAGACCTCAGAATGAACTCTAAAAAAACAAGTGTGGCTATTTAGTTAGCACGTGAAATTAGATTTTTTTTTAATACTATATGAGAAATTACATCAGAGAGAGAGAAAAAATGGGGACAAGATGGACGAGTGTGCAGAAGGAGAAGAAAGAAATGCAGCAGTCACCTTGGAACGACCTTTAGGCTTACCATCATGTGTCGGACTGGCTTTTTAATTCCCTCCATTCCTCCTTATCTGCCTCTCTCTCTTTCTCTCTCTCCATTTTCCTCTCTTCCTACTCTCTCCATCCACTCCTTATCTCTCCTTCTGTTTTTCTCTCAGCACCTCCAGCTCGTGCGCCCGAAAGCATCACCCACGGCGGCCGCAAATGCCTGTCATTCACCTGATGCGTGCTGCTAGCTGAAGGAATGCTATGGGTTTAACCAGTGCCAACCAGGACCAACAAATCCCAACTAGGACTGGTTTTTCGACTTGCAAAACGCTCCCTATAAGAAACTCCCCTCACCCCCAACGCAGCTCGTTCCACAAGGACCCTCACAGTGGTTGGATCAATAATTAGAACAATCCTTATTACGTCTGCTCATTTCCCTTAAGAGAGTAGAGCTAATGTAGAACAATGGGAGCAGATCAGGGTGTGCGTTAGCTAGCTTTGAGCTCGGAAATTTGAGGATCGTAGATGACTGATTAACGCAAAGTGTGAGGGTGACAATGAATGATTGAGTTTCATAAGCAAACTGTCAATAAGCTCTGGTTTACTGCACAATCTTGACTTGGTACTAAATATTTGTATTACTATAAATAATACTAGACATTACAGACAAAAGGAAATGCATATTAGGGCTGTAGTTGACCAAAGAAAGTCTTGGTCGACCAAAGACACGTTTCATCGACTGATTAATCGACTAAAAAGAAAGCACAACAAAATCTCTAAAGCTAAAAATATCTTTTGATCTGAACATTTATCTAACCCAAACAATGCTTGAAAAGACTAAAAATGTAATGGCGTTCATTAGTGCTGTAGTCCTTTAGCCGTTTAGCCGGATGAAGAAGTCTTAATCAACCAAAATTTTCATTAGTCGACCCATTACATTATATGGTGTTATAGCAACAAAAAAATGAATTAGCTAAAGACAAAGGTCTTTTTTAACATAAACACACTTTTAGTCATTTCAATCATAGTTTGGGTTAGATAAATGATCAGATCCGAAGACATTTTTTGTCGTGCCTTCTTTTTAGTCGATTAATCGGTCGATGAAACATGTCTTTTGGTCGACCAAACAGCCCTAGCGTTCATGCAAAAACAACATTCTATACAGAAAATGAATGAGAATCTTCAGATAATTCACTACTTATATGTTGCTGTTCAATGTATCTCCATATATAGACTAACTAAAAGAATGGGTCAACTAAAGAAAATGTTGGTCGACTAAGATTCAATCGACAAATTAATCAACTACAACACTAATGCACATAGCTATAATGTGGTTTGTGTTTAAGGCTGCTTTTATCATGCATGCATACTAACACATGTGCACTGAGAAATGGCTTGTTGACAGTTAGATTTTCAATTTCATTTGATGACTATTGACAAATGGAGCCTAAACTGTCCCTTGGAGAGTTCACACACATTCTCACTCCCTCTCTGGCCTTCCATTTCATAAGGAACCAAACAACATTCTATCATTTGCTTCAAACATCTAAATAAATGCCATCTAATAGTCATAATTCCTGCAAACAGAAGCTTGGCACATTCCACAGTGTCAGTGTTGTCAGGCATCCAGCCGGTGGCCATCTTGCTGGTGAAAACATTTTGTAATAGTGGGAGGGGTTCCCAATGCCAATGTAATTAGCCGAGGCATGCATGAGTGCCGAATTCATTAACCTCCTCTTTTATGGGCCGGTGGGGAGGGGCACAGGCAGAGACGGAAGGAGCACACGTGCCAGCTTTGTCTGAAAATAGAGTGAGAAGGGAAACGTACCAACACCTCAATGACATTTGTTGTTGTATCTGTTTACTCAATGGAAATATTTCTTTGGTTTGTGAGTCTTGTCTTGGCTGAGGGACACAGTTGCCACAGGCGTCTGCTTAAGGCATCACTACAGCTGACATCCAATTTCAACAGTCCTATTCCCCTCCAGCATGTACTCATCACATAATGTGACTTAAAGACACTTGTAAGAGCCAGTTCCCCAGTAAGCAGACCTGATGTATAATGGATGTGATTAACTAAAGCACACTCGCTAGTTCAGATGAAAAAGTGCACATAAAAAAGCGTTAACAAGTGTTCGGGTGAAAGTGGGACACAACAGAAGAAAACCTATATATTGTTTTCTCTTTTTCGCTCAAAGATCCACTTGGGGTTCCTGGGTGGCTTGAGATATTGTCACTAGAAGTAAAGGCTTGGTGAGTCTAAGGGCAAAAAGGGTCAGCTCTAAAGTACAGAATAAAGATCTGACCAGATGAACATGACCATTAATTCTCAGACAATGTAAGTTCAAATCAAATATGTTACTAACAACAATTGTGATGTTCTGAATTACAAAAAGACTGAACATGATTGACATAGATGGGTTATGATATAATCCTGGGTTCTAGTTTTCAAGACAGTAATACACTAAACTGTCTCTCTCTGATTTGAATCCTCAATACCTGCAGTCAATCATGAATCAGCGCTGGTGCAGACTGTGTAGCTCAGAGCTAAACATGAGGCATGTTCTGTCCAAATACCAGGAGAGAAATTGTGTCCTGCAGGGTCAGTTGTTATTGTAGATATTTGCTTTTGTTTTCTACTCAGTTTTACTTCTGTTCTTCCTATTCTGTAAAATCCACTTTTTTGAGTTTTATATGGGTGTTCTCTCATCATTAGTTTACTCAAAAGTTGTATTTGGATTGATTCATGCACGTTTAAGTAATCTTGTATTGTCCTGCAGCTTATGTTCAAGTGCTCAGAAAGTTTCTGTTTTCACCTACCACCTATCCCACTCATTGTCTGTTTTGTTAACTTGCGATTACTAAAAAATTCTGGTTCCAAGTAGGGTAAGTATGTAACGTTCAAATTTATCATGAAGCTACATTCCAATTGACTTTTTTCTATTTCATAGCCATTTTGGATAATTTTAGTGATTTACATGATCAGAATGTGAATTATTCAGCTGCATGTGGCATAATTTCTTGAAAAAACACTATGAATGAATTAGGCTCGGTAACGTGACATCATACAGCTGTAGAATTTCAGTTGGCCTAATGTTAAACCAATGGAGATGTTAAATGGCTAAATACCGAAAATAGCGTTAATTAAATCATATTCTGACACAACAGAGAGATAGATACATTTACCAGTACTGACCCAGCAGTTTATTGGGCTGTTCCATGGCTGTTTTGTTTACTTTTTTAAAGTATTTTGTCTAATTTATTCCTATGGAAGTTCTGCTAAACTGACAACAAACATGGCGGATTTGCCATTATTTCCATAGTAACCGCAGAAGCTTCTCGAGCCTAATAAATGATTTATTTATTAAAGGTGTGGTAGCTGATTTTTACACTGCAAACACAATTTAGGTATTGAATTTGACAACTTCTACTCATAAGTCCTTTAACACACGGTTAATATCAACATGTATTCATTTTGGTTGTATTTATGGCAAATAAACTTCTTTTTACAAACAAAAGTGAAATTGGAGTGACCGCCCCAACCTCAGCCAATCAGAGAGCTCCATTCAGCTCCTGATTAGAACTAAAATTCTTTATAATTCAGTCCAGACAGTACTAAGGTCTCATTTTTTCACAAAGTGCTGTATTTACATTATACTTTTTAGTGGAAAGCACAAAGTTTACTAATTTACAACTAAAAAAGTTACCTACCCCACCTTTAATACAGCACATTTACACAGACAGATGTCTTCCAAAGTGCTACACACAATGACCTCCCTCCCCACTCGGTGATGGCTAACAGCCCTGGGGCAACTCAGCAGAAGATATTCGCCTAAACACCTGACGCCTCAACCTCTGACCTTCTCCAACATGTACTTGTATGTTATTGGTCAGTGGGTAAACCGGAGTGCCTGGAGTAAACCACCCTAGACATTGAAAGGATCATGCAA
Source organism: Mugilogobius chulae (assembly GCA_038363315.1). Lineage (NCBI taxonomy): Eukaryota > Metazoa > Chordata > Actinopteri > Gobiiformes > Gobiidae > Mugilogobius > Mugilogobius chulae. The sequence continues at coordinate 29,203,047 of CM076407.1, forward strand.
ACTCCAAACAGAAAAATCCAGGTCGTGCAGGAATCAAACCCACAAGAGGCAAGCGCACTATAACAAAAAACAGTCTTTACTTATTTCTGTAAATCAAACACAGCAACCATTTGAATGCCTCAACAATATGCACAAGAAGTAGGCCACCAGACTTTGACTTTGACTTTCTGTTTTGCAAAGGTGATTGAAGAGGTGAGCCAAACAACAGTTAGCTGCCTATCACAAAAGTCCGGACAGTGACTTTACATGTGCAGCCAAAAGAGAAAGAGTAAAACACTGAGTACAGTTGGAAGGACATGAGGCAAGTGAGAGAGGAGAGGCATATAGTCCTTACCCATTGCACTGTGCAGCCAATCAATACAGCACTCACATCCAGAACTAAATACCAACTTAATGAATGTACCAGCACATTTCTGAATCTGACAAAAATCACGTCAAGAGCCGATTCTTTTTATAGGTGTTACAGCAATGATTTCCCCATGATGACCAGCTTCTTGTTTATACTGAGGTCAAATAACATCGTCAGCAGCATAATTCAAAACCAGGCACCCATGGGCACCAAGTACAGTAAATGTCATTGTTATCCAAGATAGCTCCTCCTGGACAAATCAGCTCTCATAAAACCACAATGCAGCAAGAGCCAAAAGACAGACAGTTGTATTAAACGCAAAGCAGTACATAAAAGGATATTTTTGTAAAGTCTTGCTTAGCAGATTTGTTTTTGTGTGATTCAGCCTGACTTAAACTCTTCAGCTCTGTCCAAAGGAGAGAGCTGACATGTCACAGAAGAGAGGAAGAAGAGGGAGGTCCACGTGCATTTCACTTCCACCTCCATCATATGAAAAGCTTGGTCATCAATAAATCAGTTGTGTATGCATTATACATGGCTGTCTGTGCATCCACGCACACACGAACGATGTGCACGAAAACACACATTTACAAAACGCAAGTGGTCAGGAGAAGAGAGGGGTCGTTTCAGCTTTATGTCTAATCTGTGCAAACTTGTTATTTTTAACAGACCACCAGGAATGACCTTGAGTGTACAATTAGAAAAGTGGCTCAACATTTGTACTTAATAATTTTAAACTTTAACACAACAGGCTGCAACTAATGATTACTTTGGTAATCAATTTGCTTGGCGAATATTCTTTAGATTAATTGATTTGTTGTCTAGAAGGGGTTCCTAAACTTTTCAGACCAGGACCCTAAAACAACCATGCAGCGACTTGCGACCCCAAATCAAAAATCAATGACAAGTTGTATATTCGATCAAAAAGATATTTATTTTATTATTTTTGTAGTCTGTTGTGTAGGGCTGTCCAAAAACATCGATTTGGCAATATATCACGATACCCGATCCCGCAATACTCAAATCGATTCTAACATTCCGATATGATAATTTGATTACGTCATGCATACTAATGAGGATGCTTTGTATCCTTGATTTCAACTGAATTCAATGTCAATAGTGGTTCAAATATTCAGCCAGGACAGTAGAGGGCAGCACTGTGTCCTTAAGAAGACAATCTAATGTTAACCTTGGCAAACAAATTATTTCGTAACATTTTGTATCGAGTGTACGTTAATAGCATAGATCTATAAAAACAGAAATAATTATCAATTAAGTGTTATTTGACTAAATGCTTTACAACATACTGTTTTGAATGCAAATAACTGTTTAAATACAAAATAATATTTGTAAAAACTCCCAGAAAAAAAATATAAGATTTTTGCCAAATTTGAGCTGAAATCGCTTGAGAACGTCACGGAAATGTAATGTACAGGAAAACTATATATATATTTTTGTACCCTCCAAAATTTGTATTGCTCATCATCATTATCTCAATATGTTTTATTTCTTGGCTCATGACGTGTTTTAAAGCCAATTTAAAATCTAGTTATTTACCATTTTTTTCTTTTTAATGACTGATTAGTTGTGATTAACTAACTTGTTGCAGCCCTACAACAAACAGATACTGATTATACAGAAAACTCTGTAAACTTTGTCTTCAATTTGCTACTTATTCAAGCCACTACTATTAAAAAAGTTAAGTGCACAAGCTTGTTCTTAATAAACAAAGTAGTAACTCTTTAAATGTACATAAATTACTCTTTCATGGATGGTGGGATTTGATGTAAACAAGAACATACAGTGTAAACAATGTAAACAGTGACATTCAGGTGATGCAAGTGTCGCTGATGAAGCCACCGGGCAGTGGACCAACCAGCAGCCAGCGTTCCCTCCCTCCAAGCCCGCGCCTGTTACCTTTCTCTTTTGTTCCCGGGACGCTGCTCTCCTGCTCTTGCTCCGTTTCTCCTTCTCCTCTTCTAATGCATTCACATCCACTTCCCCCCGATTCTTCTTCAATTGGGAGGCCGCGTGAGCCATGGTAGGTTGTCAAAAAACCACGGAGGAACACCACTCACTACACACGCGCGCCTCACCTGAAATCCCAGAGAAGTTCAGGGCCGTAATTGACAAAACCGGGATCTCAGAGGAAAAAATCGGGGCAGAAAAGGAAAGGGGGGGAAAGGGAAGAAAAATGCCCTCCTTGACAAGAAGAAAGGAGAAGAGTAGGGTTTTGAGTAGTTTAGTGTATATCCTTTTGCACGCCTGTCCTTTCAGAGGTTGTTGCTCTCCTGGCTGTTAGAGTGAAAGACATGAGTGTGGACAGACAGCGGCCGGTCTCCTGTCGCCGCTCGTCCTCGCGTGTCATCTGCTGGCAGTGTGGAGCCGCGTGTCCAGGAGAGGTGAGCCGGGCAAAGGCACCAGCAGCATCACCAGCAACAGCGACGCCACCGCGCACAGAGGTGGAGGAGGAGGAGGAGAGTGTGGGAGAGGGAGGGACTCGCAGGAGGCTGGGGAGGGGATTTGTTACCATGGTGACCACGCACTGTTTCAGTCCATCCTCCCAAACGTTGTCTATACCTTCTGCAGCGCTACAGCCTTCATGTTGTGCCAATCTGATGCTTACACAAAAAAATGTCCAATGACAAAGATTTGTAAAGGACATGATCCAAAGGAATGGACAAGAAAGTTAATGAGCTGCAGAAAATGACCAATAAAACTCACTATTGTTCAGGTTTTAATAAAATAATCACACACAATCATTCAAAAGTATTAGTATTCAAAATTTAAATAGATAAAAAGCATTGTTCAAATTGTGAAGGTTATTTTAGTTTATATATTGGAAAAAGGCCCACACATTTAGGCCCATAATATTTCTTTTTATAAATCAAAATTACAAAACTGAAGATAGAAATACAGTGAACCTTAAACCCGTTTAGTCAACGGCTCTTGTTTGATCCAGATTTTTATTAGGCCCGATAAGCTCTTGTGCAGACAATGTGTGCAATAACATTTAATAAAAGTTAACGCTGTTTTATTAAGGGACAAATGTAATGAGTGAGATGAGTACAACTGTATATATGGGTTTAAAGATAGTTAGTGGTAGAAGTAGCACTAGTAGAGCATTAGGACTGCATAAAGTGATTTTATTTTATTTATAATTTAGGGCCCCATTTATAAGCTGTAAATAGCTTCAGGGGTGTCCTTTTTACAAATGTATTTTTGCTTAAATATGAACATATGTGTTTTATTGTATGTTTTCTATAATTTTGGCCTAAACTTGATTGATTGATAGAGGTTTTCACTAAACCATCAGACTTTTGAATCTGAGGTAAAAAGAGGTAAAATGCAGGGACAAGATGACAACAAAAGAATGTGCTTGATTTTGAGGAAAGAAAAAACTTGTGGGATGCCCTTCACGACGGCAGCTTCTTCCACGTCAGACGCCGCTGCACGCTGACGGCTGAACTGAGCAGGCAGCAGCCATCTTTGTGTTTCTTTCTGCCTGTGTGCGTGTCAGAGGCACCACTGAGCTCATAACTGGGTCCTGAAAACACCGGCTGTCTCCTCACATGCCTGTTCCTTTGATAAAAACACACTGATATGGCTGCTGGCCATGCATATGCAGTACATATGGTAAAATGTAAGAGAACCATTGGTCATTGCTGCCAAGCCGTGGTGAAAAAACCCTCAAGGGACACAGCAGCTTTAGATGGTGGACACCAGTCATTTAACAATGTAAGCGTGAAATTCCTTCTATTCTTTCGGCAAGTCTATCTTTCATGTTTCTTTTTTCTCTCTTTTTACCCCAAACGGCATCTACCAGCAATAAAAGGGGGGTGAAGCCCTCACCATGCATCAGGGGGGTGTCACATTATGCCAAATTATCATGTGGTTGCTAGGCGAGGGCAATGGGGACAGTTTGGGGGGAACAGGATGGATGGATAAGGAGCATGGAGAGGTTGTGGATGGATTGGAGAAGGGGGCTGGTGCATGTGCACAAGATAACACCACTGATAAGAAAATGATTTGCACAAATCAATGTCGAAGAAAGACAGCCCAAGCAAGAATAATTTACAGAATCTTTTAGGTCCATTCACAAATCCAGTCCATTCATGATTCCGTGGGCCAGCAGAAGTCCAGTTCCTCACAGCTGCTCTCATAGTAAAAGTCAGTGCCAAGGTGTGCTCAGTTCAAACAGCAGCATTTTCAAGTAAAGAAGATCCATGACTATAAAGGAGCCCAGTTGGCCCGGGGCCGGAGAACTCTGGTCGATGATTACTGGACCTTTTCCACGGATATCTAGGCAGTCTGCCACAAACACACAGCCAGTCTTAAACTTTTAGTGTCTTATTTAGTATACATACAGACACTATAAATAACTTTGGATTTAAATATCTAAATAAGGCAGTTTGATTTAAATATGACAGCATATTAAATGAAATCTTTACTTCAAACGGTAATGCCTAAGTTTTCAACAAAACAACTGCTTTATTGGTCTTTCCTTAGATGAACTGCATTCTGACAATTTGCTAATCAATGTTCCACAGATTTAACACTAAACAGCTAACGTCATAATGGTTCATCGCTGCTCACTAGAGAAGCACATCTAAACAGTGTAACAAACAGGTCAACATAAGGCTTATTATGAATCGTATACTGTTATTTTATTCATTTTTTAAAGGACTATTATTTATTTTCTTTCAAGAGTTAACATGTGACTAAAAATAACAACATAATCAAAACAGCTCTATGTAACAACTAAAGAAGAGGTTTGTAGTCATTGTCTGTGCTCTGCTGCCCTCTGCTGTTCACTCATGGTCAGTTACGGTTCACTGGTAAAAGGTTTTATATCTACAAATGCACCTTCTTATTCATCAAATATATCACATCAATCAAATGTAACATTCAAAAATGTCGCAAATAAATGTACTATAACTTGAATAAATGCTGTCTTTTTCTGAATACTCTTTTGCGGTTTGTTGCTGTTGTAAAGATGAAATACTTTGCTCATTTTGCCCAGAGGAAAAGTATCGGAATGAAGGGGGAGAGACAGGTTAAAGGTCATTGCAAAGTAGTAAAAGTGATGGAGTATAGATCCGCCTACACAGAAAAATAACTCGAGACTTGCCACAAGGCTTATGCTGTATACGAAGGATTAGGTCAAAAAGGTGAAGCTGAACACTAAATAACACTGTTCACATTTTGATTTTTGAGCTCTTTTGTGGCATCTGACTCTCCATATTTATAAGAAAGTGCCACGGTTATCAGCATAGTTAGTTTATTTATTAAGATTTTATATATTTTTACAAACTATTCACCTAAAATTATATTAGATTTAAAAAGGACACAAAGTCTCTCAGCAGTCACAGATGCTTTTTTCCGCAGCTCTCATTTTTACATTTTTCACATTGGACTCCCAGGATGAGCCAAATGTTTCTGTGGATTTTAACCTACATAGCCACAGTCAACACGAATGTGTGTCAAGAACCAAATGGTCAAAACCAGACCAAAATGTCCTTGCACAGTTTCCCCACTGGGGGCAGACAGACCTTTCACAATGAGAGAGGAGAGGAGTGATGGGAGAGAAGATGGAGGAAGAGAGGAGAGATGGAGAAAAGAGAGAGAGAGATGAGAGAGAGGAGAGGAGAGATGGAGAGGAGAGATGGAGAAGAGAGAGGAGAGATGAAGAGAGAGAGGAGAGAGATGGAGGGAGGGATGTGAGGCAGTGAGGTGGGTCTACATGGTTGAATCACTCAGAAGAAGCCATGCTCTGATTAATATGGAGGGAAGTGGTTAAGTGGGAGAATACATAAATGGTTAGAGGAAGTCCGACTTTGAGCAACAAAGGCAAGCTTAAAATGGGTCAGAAATTCTTACTGAAATAAACCAACAGTTCTAGTTTCATATTAAAGTGTTGTATGGATAAAATGGTCTACTTATAAAACGCGTGTTGGGATTTTTACAGACACCTTAACCATACAAAAGGGCCTGGGCGATATATCGATATACGTATATCGAATATCGATATACGATATACTTGTCTTGTACTGGACAAGATATGAATTTGGTCATATAGATGGGAATCGAGAACCGGCTCTATTTTTAGCTATATCCACTGCATCGTAGCCTGAAATATCATTTCTGTTCTTCATTTAGCCTGTATTTAATTAGTAATCATTATAATGTAGTCCACATCTTTGTCTAAGGCCTGATTTATCAAGCCAATTGCAAGTGCAAAAATTAAACAAATCATTTGTTATTTATGGGCATTTTGCACAAACTTTAATATTGAAAGATGCACATACAATATACTAAACAAAACAGAACCACCTCAAATTCTGTGGTGGTTCTTTTTTAGTGTGTGTGAGAGAGAAAAATATCATGTCTGGCCAGGTTTTTGCTCCCCCTAACTTGCTTTGCACATGAGCAACATGCTTGATAAATCTGGCTGAAAATGTATTAAAATGAGTAATATATATATATTTTTAATTATATACATAAAACACATTATTTTAAGAATCGATAACAGAATCGATGAGGAATCATATTGATAAGAGGAATCTTTAACAGCATCGATATAGATTTAATCTATCAATACCATCCCTATTTGTCATATCGTACATATCGAGATATTGTATCACTTGTGAAAAAGAGCTCCTAAAACTGATGAAAAGCAGTCACAGCTACAAAGAAAAGAAGGAAGGATAAGATCGATCTTTTTTTTTGTTGTTATAGTCAAATTATGAACTTGTGCTATGCATAGAAATTACAAACGGCACAACCAAAAATAATTTATTCGATGAATTTTACATTTCTACTATGGGACGATTCACTTAAGTTTGATTTGATTAAGTTTTCGATAAAACCATAATAAAATAAGTTAAAACATGGCCGCTGTTGTTTGTGAGTCAGAAATAATTAGAGTAGTTAACCCATCAGTTGTTAATACAATAATGCAGATTCAGTCTGGTCTTGCACAAGTTCACACTTTGTTTCTTCAAACATTGTGGCTTTTATTGTATTATTGTGTGTATATACAACTACAGAGTATGACTACACGATTCTGGCCTTTCAATTCTATCGATTTTCAAAGTTTTTCGATCAATTTTTCAAGCAGAATAAAGGCTTTAGAAAATGTCATTTCAAAGATAAAAAGATATAATCGTATATCGGGATATTACATTTTGTCCATATCTACCAGCCCTGAAAGGTTAAAATGATGCATGAATAACTATGAAGCTGCTGATTTGGACTAATCAAAACTGATGTCTCAGGATGATTTCTCAAAGCAACATTGTCAGATTTTATTGTTCAACGCCGGTGGAAATAAAACACAGCAATGTCTGCATGTTTGCCTATTTGTAAGAACAGGTCTAAATCAATATAACACATGAGAAAGTTCAATCAATACTTTCAATACGTGTTCATTTAAAACATTTCTTAAGGCTATTTCAATCACACATTTAAATGAAAAGAAAGAGTGATCAGCTAATTTCTCGGCCGATTCAATGCTTGTGTGATGACTCCGTGAAAACAAGTGATCCTTCTTCTATTTTACACAAAACCAGCAGCAGAAGAATAAACAATTTCACGCTCGGTTGAGGACAGTAATACACAGCCTCATAGTCACACTCAATGCTGCTATTCATGAACTGTTCTGCATCAACTTAACATACGAGCCATTACAATTTAATTACAGCTTTAAACAAATGAAAAGGGAAGTTACAAAATTTCTCTTACTTCTCTGTAAGTAATTGATTACTTAAAGCCAAGTAGTAAGGTAGTTGTAAATGATTAAACCTTGTCTTTCAACCAAAATCTATATGGACCTCGTTTAAAATCAAACCCCTACTACTGTCTAAATGAAAAACTAAATTATTGTATTTTGCAAAGATGGCCACAAAAACAGGGCTCTGATTGGCTGTTCTTGGGTGGTCTAATCCAGTTTCACTTTGGTCTTCACAAACGCTTCCTAAACCAAAATGAATGCATTAGAGATCGACCGACATGGTTATTTATTGGCCAATGCCACTACCGATATTTCAAAAATTTTGTCAGCGGATGTTGCAATCAATGAGCGATTTTCAAAGACGATTTCTAAAAGCATAGCTGGGTGAGACAACCTTAATGCATCAGTCGGTTTCGGGACTTATTTACCAGAAAGTAGAGCAAAACGTGTATGTCAGAGATTGTCGCCATTTCTATGTGGTAAACTTGCAACTTTAAAGCATGATATCATATTCTAAGTTAATATTTGACACAAGATCAAAGGAGGAGAACACATACACTCTGCAATCTCAACTCGGTTTGGTTCCTGACCTAATGGCTGGAGGAAATGAAATTAAGTGGAGGCACTAGGTGTCGCCAGCCTGGCTAAGGGTGAGAGAGCATAACCCCCAAAACTTCAACCTAAACTATCTTTACCACGATACATGTGCGTCTATTTCACACAATGTAATGACGCTGGTTTGTATTTTGGTCCAAGAAACAATCATTTCATAGCATCATGAAAGACATATTGTTCATATTGACAAACAAACAAACAAACACTTTATATAAGCTTGTGCTGCAGCCAAAGTCATAGAACAAGAACTTGAAGTAATGTTAACAATAAAATCAAAACTGAAGACTTAGAATGGAGAGAGATAAAGAAGTTTTGTTGTNAGGGGTCGTTTCAGCTTTATGTCTAATCTGTGCAAACTTGTTATTTTTAACAGACCACCAGGAATGACCTTGAGTGTACAATTAAAAAGTGGCTCAACATTTGTACTTAAGAATTTTTAAACTTTAACACAACAGGCTGCAACTAATGATTACTTTGGTAATCAATTTAGCTTGGCGAATATTCTTTACATTAATTGAAATGTTGTCTAGAACAGGGGTTCCTAAACTTTTCAGACCAGGACCCTTAAAACAACCATGCCAGCGACTTGCGACCCCAATCAAATCAAATTTCAAATTTCAATCAAAAAAGATATTTATTTTTATTATTTGTAGTCTGTTGTGTAGGGCTGTCCAAAAACATCGATTTGGCAATATATCACGATACCCGATCCCGCAATACTCAAATTGATTCTAACATTCCGATATCGATAATTTTGATTACGTCATGCATACTAATGAGGATGCTTTGTATCCTTGATTTCAACTGAATTCAATGTCAATAGTGGTTCAAAATATCAGCCAGGACAGTAGAGGGCAGCACTGTGTCCTTAAGAAGACAATCTAATGTTAACCTTTGGCACCAAATTATTTCGTAACATTTTGTATCAAGTGTACGTTAATAGTATAGAATAGCATAGATCTATAAAATACAGAATAATTATCAATTAATGTGTTATTTGACTAAATGCTTTACAACATACTGTTTTGAATGTAAATAACTGTTTAAATACAAAATAATATTTGTAAAAACTCCCAGAAAAAAGAAATATAAGATGAATTTTGCCAATTTGAGCTGAAGTTGCTGAGAACGTCACGGAAATGTAAATGTACAGGAAAAACTATATATATTTTTGTACCCTCCAAAATTTGTATTGCTCATCATCATTATCTCAATATGTTTTATTTCTTGGCTCATGACGTGTTTTAAAGCCAATTTAAAATCTAGTTATTTACCATTTTTTTCTTTTTAATGACTGATTAGTTGTGATTAACTAACTTGTTGCAGCCCTACAACAAACAGATACTGATTATACAGAAAACTCTGTAAACTTTGTCTTCAATTTGCTACTTATTCAAGCCACTACTAAAAAAAGTTAAGTGCACAAGCTTGTTACTTCTTATTAACAAAGTAGTAACTCTTTAAATGTACATGAAATTACTCTTTCATGGATGGTGGGATTTGATGTAAAACAAGAACATACAGTGTAAACAATGTAAACAGTGACATTCAGGGTGATGCAAGTGTCGCTGATGAAGCCACCGGGCAGTGGACCAACCAGCAGCCAGTGTTCCCTCCCTCCAAGCCCGCGCCTGTTACCTTTCTCTTTTGTTCCCGGGACGCTGCTCTCCTGCTCTTGCTCCGTTTCTCCTTCTCCTCTTCTAATGCATTCACATCCACTTCCCCCCGATTCTTCTTCAATTGGGAGGCCGCGTGAGCCATGGTAGGTTGTCAAAAAACCACGGAGGAACACCACTCACTACACACGCGCGCCTCACCTGAAATCCCAGAGAAGTTCAGGGCCGTAATTGACAAAACCGGGATCTCAGAGGAAAAAATCGGGGCAGAAAAGGAAAGGGGGGAAAGGGAAGAAAAATGCCCTCCTTGACAAGAAGAAAGGAGAAGAGTAGGGTTTTGAGTAGTTTAGTGTATATCCTTTTGCACGCCTGTCCTTTCAGAGGTTGTTGCTCTCCTGGCTGTTAGAGTGAAAGACATGAGTGTGGACAGACAGCGGCCGGTCTCCTGTCGCCGCTCGTCCTCGCGTGTCATCTGCTGGCAGTGTGGAGCCGCGTGTCCAGGAGAGGTGAGCCGGGCAAAGGCACCAGCAGCATCACCAGCAACAGCGACGCCACCGCGCACAGAGGTGGAGGAGGAGGAGAGTGTGGAGAGGGAGGGACTCGCAGGAGGCTGGGGAGGGGATTTGTTACCATGGTGACCACGCACTGTTTCAGTCCATCCTCCCAAACGTTGTCTATACCTTCTGCAGCGCTACAGCCTTCATGTTGTGCCCAATCTGATGCTTACACAAAAAAATGTCCAATGACAAAGATCTGTAAAGGACATGATCCAAAAGAATGGACAAGAAAGTTAATGAGCTGCAGAAAATGACCAAAAAAACTCACTATTGTTCAGGTTTTAATAAAATAATCACACACAATCATTCAAAGAGTATTAGTATTCAAAATTTAAATAGATAAAAAGCATTGTTCAAATTGTGAAGGTTATTTTAGTTTATATATTGGAAAAAGGCCCACACATTTAGGCCCATAATATTTCGTTTTATAAATCAAAATTACAAAAAACTGAAAATAGAAATACAGTGAACCTTAAACCCGGTTAGTCAACGGCTCTTGTTTGATCCAGATTTATTAGGCCCGATAAGCTCTTGTGCAGACAATGTGTGCAATAACATTTAATAACAAGTTAACGCTGTTTTATTAAAAGGACAAATGTAATGAGTGAGATTAGTACAACTGTATATATGGGTTTAAAGATAGTTAGGTAGAAGTAGCACTAGTAGAGCATTAGGACTGCATAAATGATTTTATTTTATTTATAATTAAGGGCCCCATTTATAAGCTGTAAATAGCTTCAGGGGTGTCCTTTTTACAAAATGTATTTTTGCTTAAATATGAACATATGTGTTTTATTGTATGTTTTCTATAATTTTGGCCTAAACTTGATTGATTGATAGAGGTTTTCACTAAACCATCAGACTTTTGAATCTGAGGTAAAAAGAGGTAAAAATGCAGGGACAAGATGACAACAAAAGAATGTGCTTGATTTTGAGGAAAGAAAAAAACTTGTGGGATGCCCTTCACGACGGCAGCTTCTTCCACGTCAGACGCCGCTGCACGCTGACGGCCTGAACTGAGCAGGCAGCAGCCATCTTTGTGTTTTTTCTGCCTGTGTGCGTGTCAGAGGCACCACTGAGCTCATAACTGGGTCCTGAAACACCGGCTGTCTCCTCACATGCCTGTTCCCTTTGATAAAAAACACACTGATATGGCTGCTGGCCATGCATATGCAGTACATATGGTAAAAATGTAAGAGAACCATTGGTCATTGCTGCCAAGCCGTGGTGAAAAAACCCTCAAGGGACACAGCAGCTTTTAGATGGTGGGACACCAGTCATTTAAACAATGTAAGCGTTGAAATTCCTTCTATTTCTTTCCGGCAAGTCTATCTTTCATGTTCTTTTTTCTCTCTTTTTACCCCCAAACGGCATCTACCAGCAATAAAAGGGGGTGAAGCCCCTCACCATGCATCAGGGGGTGTCACATTATGCCAAATTATCATGTGGTTGCTAGGCGAGGGCCAATGGGGACAGTTTGGGGGGAACAGGATGGATGGGATAAGGAGCATGGGAGAGGTATGTGGATGGATTGGAGAAGGGGGCTGGTGCATGTGCACAGATAAACACCACTGATAAAGAAAATGATTTGCACAAAATCAAGAGATCAAGAAACAGCCCAAGCAAGAATAAATTTTACAGAATCTTTTAGTCCATTCACAAATCCAGTCCATTCATGATTCCGTGGGCCAGCAGAAGTCCAGTTCCTCACAGCTGCTCTCATAGTAAAAGTCAGTGCCAAGGTGTGCTCAGTTTCAAACAGCAGCATTTTTCAAGTAAAGAAGATCCATGACTATAAAGGAGCCCAGTTGGCCCGGGGCCGGAGAACTCTGGTCGATGATTACTGGACCTTTTTCCACGGATATCTAGGCAGTCTGCCACAAACACACAGCCAGTCTTAAACTTTAGTGTCTTATTTAGTATACATACAGACACTATAAATAACTTACTGGGATTTAAATATCTAAATAAGGCCAGTTCGATTTTTCAACAAAACAACTGCTTTATTGGTCTTTCCTTAGATGAACTGTATTCTGCCAATTTGCTAATCAATGTTCCACAGATTTAACACTAAACAGCTAACGTCATAATGGTTCATCGCTGCTCACTAAGAGAAGCAACATCTAAACAGTGTAACAAACAGGTCAACATAAGGCTTATTATGAATCGATACTGTTATTTTATTCATTTATTTAAAGGACTATTATTTATTTTCTTTCAAGAGTTAACATGTGACCTAAAAATAACAACATAATCAAAACAGCTTCTATGTAAACAACTAAAGAAGAGGTTGTAGTCATTGTCTGTGCTCTGCTGCCCTCTGCTGTTCACTCATGGTCAGTTACGGTTTCACTGGTAAAAGGTTTATAATCTACAAAATGCACCTTCTTATTCATCAAATATATCACATCAAATCAAATGTAACATTTCAAAAACATGCGCAAATAAACGTACTATAAACTTGAATAAATGCTGTCTTTTTCTGAATACTCTTTTGTGGTTTGTTGCTGTTGTAAAGATGAAATACATTTGCTCATTTTGCCCAGAGGAAAAGTATCGGAATGAAGGGGGAGAGACAGGTTAAAGGTCAATTGCAAAGTAGTAAAAGTGATGGAGTATAGATCCGCCTACACAGAAAAATAACTCCGAGACTTGCCACAAGGCTTATGCTGTATACGAAGGATTAGGTCAAAAAGGTGAAGCTGAACACTAAATAACACTGTTCACATTTTGATTTTTAGCTCTTTTGTGGCATCTGACTCTCCATATTTATAAGAAAGTGCCACGGTTATCAGCATAGTTAGTTTATTTATTAAGATTTTATTAATTTTTACAAACTATTTCACCTAAAAAATTATATTAGATTTAAAAAAGGACACAAAGTCTCCTCAGCAGTCACAGATGCTTTTCTCTGCAGCTCTCATTTTTACATTTTTCACATTTGGACTCCCAGGATGAGCCAAATGTTCTGTGGATTTTAACCTACATAGCCACAGTCAACCTGAATGTGTGTCAAGACCAAAATGGTCAAAACCAGACCAAAATGTCCTTGCACAGTTTCCCCACTGAGGGGCAGACAGACCTTTCACCAATGAGAGAGGAGAGGAGTGATGGAGGAGGAGAGATGGAGGGAAGAGAGGGAGAGATGGAGAGAGGAGAGAGAGAGAGAGAGAGGAGAGGAGAGATGGAGAGGAGAGATGGAGAGAGAGAGAGAGAGAGAAGATGAAGGAAGAGAGAGAGAGAGAGATGGGAGGGGAGGGATGTGAGGCAGTGAAGTGGGGTCTACATGGTTGAATCACTCAGAAGAAGCCATGCTCTGATTAATATGGAGGGAAGTGGTTAAGTGGGAGAAGTACATAAATGTTAGAGGAAGTCCGACTTTGAGCAACAAAGGCAAGCTAAAATGGGTCAGAAATTCTTACTGAAATAAACCAACAGTTCTAGTTTCATATTAAGTGTTGTATGGATAAAATGGTCTACTTATAAAACGCGTGTTGGGATTTTTACAGACAACCTTAACCATAAAAAAGGGCTGGGAATCGATAGTATATCGAGATATGTAGCTTGGGACAAGATATGAATTTGGTCATAGGATGGGAATCGAGAACCGGTTCTATTTTTAGCAATCCACTGGAATCGTAGCCTGAAATATCATTTCTGGTCTTCATTTAGCCCGTATTTAATTAGTAATCATTATAATGTAGTCCACATCTTTGTCTAATGATTATAAAATGAAGTTAAAATAAAATTTTTTTTATCATTTTAAAACTTTATATTAAGATGAATCATATAACAGAACAAAATAATCTGTTTCTTTTTAGGGTAGGAAAAAATCATGTCTGCAGTTGTCTAATTCTTTCACAATACATCCTTGATATGGCTAAGTATTAAATGAGATTTTATTTTAAATATAATAAAAAAATGATCCAGAATGAAGGAATCATATTATAAGAGAATCTAAGCATCGTATAGATAATCTTATCAATACCATCCCTATTTGGTCATATCTAAATATCGAGAATACCTTGTAAAAAGACTCCTAAAACTGATGAAAAGCAGTACAGCTACAAGAAGAAGGAGATAGATCATCTGTTTATAGTCAAATATGAACTTGTGCATGCATAGTTTACAAAGCACAACCAAATAATTTATTCGATGAAATTTACATTTCTACTATGGGACGATTCACTTAAAGTTTATTTGATTAATTTTCGATAAACCATAATAAATATAAGTTAAAACATGGCCGCTGTTGTTTGTGAAGTATTCAGAAAAAAAAAAAAATATATTAGAGTAGTTAACCCATCAATTGTTAATACAATAATGCAATTCAGTCTGGTCTTGCACAAGTTCACATTTGTTTCTTCAAACATTGTGGCTTTTATTGTATTATTGTGTGTATTATACAACTACAGAGTATGATACTACAACTGATTTCTGGCCTTTCAATTCATATTCGATTTTCAAAGTTTTTCGATCAATTTTTCCAAGAGACTAAAGGCTTAGAAAAATGTTAATTCAAAGATAAAAAGATATATATCGTATATCGGGTGATATAATTACATTTTTGTCCATATCTACCAGCCACTGAAAGGTTAAAATGATGCATGAAGTAACTTTGAAGATGCTGATTTGGACTAATCAAAACTGATGTCTCAGGATGATTTCTCAAAGCAACATTGTCAGATTTTATTGTTCAACGCCGGTGGAAATAAACACAGCAATGTCTGCATGTTTGCCTATTTGTAAGAACAGGTCTAAATCAATATACACATGAGAAAGTTCAATCAATACTTTCAATACGTGTTCATTTAAAACATTTCTTAAGGCTATTTCAATCACACATTTAAATGAAAAGAAAGAGTGATCAGCTAATTTCTCGGCCGATTCAATGCTTGTGTGATGACTCCGTGAAAACAAGTGATCCTTCTTCTATTTTACACAAAACCAGCAGCAGAAGAATAAACAATTTCACGCTCGGTTGAGGACAGTAATACACAGCCTCAGTAGTCCACACTCAATGCTGCTTTATTCATGAACTGTTCTGCATCAACTTAACATACGAGCCATTACAATTTAATTACAAGCTTCTTCAAACAAATAGAAAGGGGAAAGTTACAAAATTTCTCTTACTTCTCTGTAAGTAAATTGATTTACTTAAAGCCAAAGGTAGTAAGGTAGTTGTAAATTGATTTATAACCTTGTCTTTTCAACCAAAATCTATATGGCACCTCTTGTGACAAAATCAAACCCCTATATACTGTCCAAATAAAAAACCTAAAGGATTGTATTTTGCAAAGATGGCCACAAAAGCAGGGCTCTGATTGGCTGTTCTTGGGTGGTCCAATCCAGTTTCACTTTGGCTTCCCTAAACCAAAATGAATGCATTAGAGATCGACCGACATGGGTTTTTTTATTGGCCGATGCCGCTACCGATATTTCAAAATTTTGTCAGCGGATGTTGCAATCAATGGGCGATTTTCAAAGACGATTTCTAAAAGCATAGCTGGGGTGAGACAACCTAATGCATCAGTCGGTTTCGGGGACTTATTTACCAGAAAGTAGAGCATAAACGTGTATGTCAGTGATTGTCGCCATTTCTATGTGGTAAACTTGCAACTTTAAAGGCATAATATCATATTCTAAGTTAATATTTGACACAAGATCAAAGGAGAAGAACACATACAGTCTGCAATCTCAACTCGGGTTGGTTCCTGACCTAATGGCTGGAGTGAAATGAAATTAAGTGGAGGCACTAGGTGTCGCCAGCCTGGCTAAGGGTGAGAGAGCATAACCCCCAAAACTTCAACCTAAACTATTGTTTACCACAATACATGTGCATCTATTTCACACAATGTAATGACGCTGGTTTGTATTTTGGTCCAAGAAACAATCATTTCATAGCATCATGAAAGACATATTGTTCATATTGACAAACAAACAAACACTTTATAAAGCTTGTGCTGCAGCCAAAGTCATAGAACAGAATAAACTTGAAGTAATGTTAACAATAAAATCAAAACTGAAGACTTACGAATGGAGAGAGATAAAAGAAGTTTTGTTGTTTCACTCCAAACCAACTCAGACTCAAGTGATCACTGTGAGGAAAAGCCCAAAACTGCCTGATCAGATATCGCCTATATTCCGGCCGATATCTGATTTTTTACTAAAAAAAGTAAATATCTGCCCCAAGATATCGGCCGACCTAACCCTATCCCCTAAGCCTATATATTGCTACAAAGTAATTGAACTGATCTAACTACTTATACATCTTGTTATGCAAAGTGATAATCAGGTATTCCAGAATTTAAAACACTACCCATTTACTTCTATTTATTATTTTATCTAAAAATCTACTTGTATGCTAAAAAAGCAGTGCTTGAAATAGAAGAAAAACAAAAAGAAACTAAGATTTGATTCCTTTTAGCACAGGCACAAAAAAAGCACCATGCATCTTACAGACAGCAGTTGTTCTTTTCATCGAGCTATTTATATAACATCTCAACTGTGATAAGGTCGCTGAAATATTGGTAAAAAACAATAATGTCGTGTAAACAAGTGATTTTTGGGTGTGCTCCTTGTGTGCCGTGTGATTTGGAGAGGGATCAAAGGCAAACGCAGTGCTTGCCTCCATGTGAAGTCCCCGGCACCATATGTGTGTGCCCATCAGTGGTCCACATGCCATATGCCTGAATGTGCTGGCGTAATGCTTTCCCCGTGCCAATCATCTCACTGTCTCCATTCAAAAGAGCGGCCCTGTGAAGCAAGACGAGTTTTGTTTGTCAAGTTTTCTTATATAAGTTAATGGGAGCTACGATGAGTGTTTAGTCATGTTATAGCAGTGTTCTTTTATCATTAGTTTACACAAAGTACATTTGGATTGATTTATACACATTTAAGTACACCTGTATTGTCCTGCAGCTGATGCTCGGGTGCTTAGAAAATTTCTGTTTTCACCTACAACCTACACTGCAAAAAAGGTGAAAATGTCTTGGTTCAAATGAAATAATCTGCCCGTGTAGTAAGAAATTTGACTAACCGAGTTTTCTTAAAACAAGACAAAAAGACAAATCTTGTTTTGAGCAGAAAATGCTAGTCCTCTTGACAAGATTTTTAAGCCAATCTATTCTTGATTCAAGCACTTATGGCTTAAAACAGACACAAATTTGCTTTAAATAAGTTTTTAAATCTAGGTAAGTTTAATCTGGATAGAATATCTACTGTTAGTAAATTTGGCCTTAGTGAAAATCTTAAAATTACTAAATTAATATGCTAAATTCAAGTAATTTTATCTAAGTTAGATGTTCCTTTTTTGCAGTGTATCCCTGAAACTGAAAATTTGTAATTTCAACACTGCTGCTTATTTAATTTAAAGGTCAGGTAACATCATATTATAACTTTTTTTTATTAAAAGTATATGATATATGCAGCACTTTGTGAAAAAATGAGATCACTTTGTACTGTCTGAATGGAATAACAAAGAACTTTAACTCTCGTCAGGAGCCGAATGCTGCGCTCTGATTGGCTGCGCTTAGGTGGTCCTCTCCAGTTGCATTATACTATTAAGATGTGGTTTTGAACTCATAATTGCAACCAAACCAACCATTAAACAAGTGTCAATAGATTTTTGAGAGGAAGTTGTCAGCCTAAATCGTGTTTGAACAGTAAAAATCTACACCCACACTTTTAATTTTCACAATGAAGAAGCTTATTAGTTCTGCAGTTTTAAAAGTCAATGGACTTGTTTCTAATTCTAAGCCATTTTTTTCAATTACAATGAACATAGTGCAATTTAATGATTAATTATAATATTAAATGCTGCGTGTTTGATCCTGACTATAATTGGAATTAGCTTGAAAGAAATTACATAAGCCTATAATTGGCCCTATATGGCTTGAGAACTGCAAATGATTTGCTATAGTGTGCGATAGGGAAGGGCATTATATATTAGATTTTCTTACCACGGTACAAAAAAGAACATTTGCGGTAACAATATAGTTGTTGATATAACTAAAGCTAGTGTTTATTGTTGTTAAATTATGTATTAGTTAAAGTTCCCCTTACAAACATCATGTTTTACTACTTTCATTATTTGTGTTTTAGCCTCTTAGAGCCTCCACTGTCTGGGCATATTCCTTTTGTTCAAGGTTTTAGAAAAATCAGATAAAAATTGCAAGTGTTGCCAAGTCTGCATCTTTATAGGAACTTTGAGCTCTTTATTTGGAAAGTTAAATTTTGACAGACAAGTGTTGTGAATTTTATCCGTTTTTTCTGCTTCAGTTTGTTTTTGTGTTGAGCCAGAGCAGCAGAACTCTTTAAGTGTAGTGCAGGTGTTCAAGCGGGCCAGTAGAATACCCTCTCACAGTCCCCAGTGTCGTGTTTCCCCATCATGATGGACTCGCAGGCTAGTGCCAAGAAGCTGTGTGCCTGGGGAGGCTTCTGGCGCACTGACTCATACACAGAGCTCATATCAAAGTATCATGGCACACACAAACGCACAAAGCATCCACCTGGAAAGTACAGGCGGAACCAGAGCATCCCGGAGCCCTGCCACACATACCCAGGCACTCACACACTTCCTGTGCAACGGCTCAGGTCACATCACAAAGGTCAAAGGTGAGCACAAGACACTGGTTTGGTATGTGATTCTTCAGAGATTGTAATATGTAACAAGTATAATCTATGAACTCCTGCTCAATCGTTGTGAATGAATAATAGTACATTTTGTTAACTTAAAGAGAGAATGTTTACCAAGAAGACAAACAAAACTTTTAGATCAAAGTAGAGGCGTGCAAAATAATCACATTTTAGATAATATCGTGATTGTTGTCTTGAGGATATGCAAAAATAGAATATCAAGTATATCGTTTGTAGTAAAAAGGCAACAAAAAAGGCTGATAAAAAACAACTAACTAACTAATACATTTAAAGACATGCTAGATTCTTAGTTTAAAAATAAAATCGTCTGAATATCGTAATCGAGATATGTAAAAAATTATCGAAAAATTAATTTTTGATATTCATCTTATCGCATAGCCCTAGATCAAAGCCGTGTACTTATTTTTAGAGAAGCCCTCAGAGCAGATCTATGGAGGCATAAATACTTTAGGGTCTCAATTTCTCAATGCTATCAATTACTCAGTTCAGCATACCAGATGGTTAACAGTTAACAAGATCAAATACTTGGAGTATGCATAGTTTTTCCAGTGTCTTGTTTTGCTATGCGGTCAAAGGCAGGCCAGAGCATTTATACTACATGCATTTAACTCCTTCTGCTTTCATATATGAGTCTATGTGATGTACCTAGAATTACTCTTTATAGTGACTTTGCCCTAGAAGCAGTAACAGCTACGATTTTGTCTACAGAATCAGATCATACATCAGTCAGATCTAACAGCTAGTCCTAATTGAAGCTCTAATTGGATGTAAATGAGTGAAGACGAGAGCTCAGTGGAATGCATGATCAGATGCATATACAGTGGCTAAAAGTTCAGAGCAAACTCATCTTTCTCACACCTTAGCTATGCACAGTATGCACATAGACATGGACGACGTGTTTTGAACGCGTGAGTATAGGGCAGGGCCCTGCTGAGCTGACATGGAAATGTCATAACCTCACATAACTTAGAAAAACAAATGTCTGAAGACTGACCGAGTACAAAAAGCACACCGAAGCCCGCCGTGTTAGTAGCTTTCAACGTCAGTGTTAAAGAAAATTCTCAGTTTTGTAATCTACATCTAAAAACTAACATTCTTAAGCATCAGATTTGTTCTGCAGAAAATGCAAACAACTGCAGAGAACTGAGCATCTAACAGAAATGATGTAACAGCTTATTTGCATGTTGAGTAGGTAAGTGAGAGATTATCAAGTGGTCTCTGTGGAGGCAGCAGAGTGAGCAGCAGGCAGTATCACACCAGCACTTTTAGCCTTTGAATAAAGCCATAGATCATGTATAGGCATTTATTGGCATTCACCTCATGGGTGTGCTTTAAGATACCTTTCACCAGTGCATTATTATCTCGACTCAGATATCACCGGAAACAAAACCACTTTCTGTGATGCCAACATTATTACAGTCTAGTGTTTGCTCCATCTCTGCAGGGACGCGAAGAAAGAGAACGAAAGAACTTATCAGAACTTGTGTTGAGTCACAAACCTTCGAGACAATGCCAGATATGTAGGGCTGTAGTAGACTAAAAATGTATCCCATCGACCGATTAATCAACTAAAAAACATGTTTTTGAACTGACCATTTAGCTGACTGAAAATGTTATAGTGTTCATGCAAAAACAACAATTTATGGAGGAAATTTGTTGAAAACAGTGTATTTATTCAAAAATAGGCAGATTAGGGCAAAGATTTGGTCCAAAATCTTGAACTTCTTTTTGTTACTGTTCAATACAATTTCTGATAATCAAAATAAATCCTTGCTCTGCTAATAAAAATGTTGGTCGACCAAGACTCCATCGACTGATTCATCGACTAAAGACTACAGCCCACATATCTGATAAGTGACTTTCAACATTTATTGTCTGCTGCTCATCCAAAACTTCAGCTGTAATCAGACAGGTGTGGTCCTACTGAATAACCACTGTGTCTGGCTAACATGGAGCCATCAAACCCCCGTGAAACCTGCCAAAATAGCTTAAGAACATAGAGAACATTTCTCCAGTCATGCATGTTTTATTCTTCTCTAAGGCTACTCTCGCTTTACCTTCTCAAAGGCTACTCTTTCTTTACCTCTTCCTTGTGAGCCATCACCCTGTCGTCCTTGGGCATATCCTGTCAAGGCAGCTCAGCCAGTGGCCAGTGAAAAGGTAACAGGTGAGAAGGTGAAGTGTAGAGCTCTTTTTTCAGATGTCTACCAAGACAATATATAACTTAAAGTACAATGTAAAAACAAAACAAACACAATGGACATAGATGGCTTTAAAAAAGGTGGTGCTTAATACCACAAACACTTCAAATAATGTTTAGGAATCTATGATAAGTGTTAGTAGGGCTTTGCTCTAAGGATTAGTGCTGAAGCCAAATATATAAATGAGACAAATAATTGTGATAACATTTGCCATCTCTACTGGTCATAATATTTTTATTGTGTGATACATTAGTGTTACGGCCCAACAAGTTTACTGGCAAGAGGGATATAAACAAAAATTGGTTATAAGAACCAGTGATCAAGATCAAGTTTTATTAGAATATTATCCAATTATACACAGTATGTAGAGCCAGGAAATTAACAAAAATAATTGATATTATAACGTTGATATTATGTCTATTCAACAGAAATGTGCTAAAACATATCTTTTAACATTTGTGTTAGGTTTAACAGGTTGCCTTCAGATTGCAGAAGTTGATTATATCAAAAGGCCAAACGATGGGCAAAAAACACTTAGTGACAGGCTCGGGAAGCAACAACAGTTACCATAGAAATAAAAGCAAATTTGCCATGTTTTTGTCATGTTTGCAGAACTTTTATAGGAATACAAAAGAATTTAAAAAGTGAACAAAACAGCCGTGGAACAACCCAAAACACTGCTGGATCAGTACTTGTCAATTTATCTATCACTCTGTAATGTCAGTATTTTAGCAGTTTAAAATGTCTATTGGTTCAACATTAGACCAACTGAACATTCCACTATTGTATGATATCACAATCCTGAGTCTTATTAGAAACAAGACCCATTCACTTTTAGTATTACAACAAAATAAATAGAGCTAGACTTGATGTATCGGTATCAGGATATATCGTGACAAGCTTGTATCAATACAGGGAGGTGTATCGGGATATGTATTAGGATACTTAAACTCATAATAAATTTTACACTTATGAAGCTGGACGGCTGCTTTAAGGCTGAAACAATTGAGCTGAACAATTACTTATTCAAAGAATTTTTGTACTTGTGTTAAAAGCAGAGTGAAAACACAATTCTTTTGCATTTTGTTTTTCTATATAATCAAGGTTACATTCTTAACGTTGATTTTAGGGAGGGTTGTACTCAAAACGTGTTGAAAACCTTTTTTAAAAAGGTAGTATGCAATATTTTTCTATAGTTTTCTACATTTTCCTATTTAGGTCAGTAAAATATATCTTGATATGTATCATATTGAGGGAATTGCATAAGGATATAAATGTATCGAAATTTGTGTCGTATCAGAAGACAAAACCCAGCCCTAATATTACGAATAAAAGGAATCTTAGCTGCCAAACAACTGTGTTAAACGTTGTGCTAGAATGTTGTGACGTCACAAGAACACAACCCATTTTCACACAATTGTTAAATGTTTCTAAAGTATTATTTATGCCGTCAGTTTAAAGATCAATTGGCTCTTTTTGTAGCATTTTTAACTGTAAACAATAAACTCTATATTAAATTTGTAGATATCTTAAAAACAAAATTCACAATATTATGTAAAATTGGTTTATTGCTCACCCTATAATGATGAGATGAACCATGTGACAAAAAATTAAACCTCTTTATCCTAAGACTATTGACAAAACAGAGCAACAAAATAAGTTCACCTGTACTTTGCTCAAATCAGTACAACCGAGCTTAGTAGTACCTTGTTATAAATCAACTACAGAATCTCACCCCACAGCATGTTTAACAACACGGAGCATTTAAACTCACCCCTTTAACGCTTCTCATCTTCCCCTAATCCTCCCTGACACAGGCTGCTGTTACGAGGGCCAGGTGCAGAGAGGGACAGTGAACGAAAGGCCATGAACCGTCACGACATGTACAGCAGGTTGTACAGCACAAACTCAGTCAAGCCAACCTCGGATAAGAGTAGCAGAGGTTACAGGGACTTAATCAGACACGAGCTAATCTGGTTAGGAGATCAACAAACAATCCTCTCACTTAGGTTGTCACAATACATTGTCACATTGTATGAGAAAAAACTGCATTGCTCTTCTTCTTTCACAGATACGGTATTTTGACATAAAATCCTATTGTACATGTGTAAAATACTAGTTTATTTTACATGTTCACAGGCTGTTGGCATCAGTATTGTTCAGACCTGCTTTGGTGCTGATTGATTCAAAAAGGGAATAAATACAGTATGACCTTACAAACTAGGGCTGCTCGTTATTATGAAAATAATAATCACGATTATTTAAAGAATAATTGAAATCACGATTATTCAAATGATTATTGGCTTAGAAAGAGTGCAGAGAAAGAGTGAAAAGATCAAATGAAATGGGTGAGATATCTTATAAAAATGGATTGTTGTAAATGTATTCTACAGTTGAAAAGAAACAATCTACTTTTACAACTCAAGGAAGCATCTGAGTACCTACAAACTTAACGTATAAATTGAGTAACGTTCAATAATCACGATAACTTGATTACAAAACAATTACAGCAATAATCATAGTTGAAATTGAAATTCGAATAATTGCACAGCCTTATTACAAACCCACTCATTTATTTGCATTTGAACTCTTGCAAATGACAAACTAAACAATTGCTTAATCTGGCCATTTTGCAAAAAATATATATTTGTTTTTCAGACGTTTTTAATTGGAATGAAACTTGTAAAGAGCACTTACATATTCAACTTGTGTTTTTGCATTGTTAAAGATATTTATTAATTGTCAGATTGACAGGCAGGCTTTAGTAAGAAAGGGAAGAATATTGCAATAAATAGTAAATAAGTATTGCAATAAATCATGTATCGCAATTAGGGATGGGACGATTCATTAAAGTCATAATTCGATATGGTGTTCGATTTTGCAGCCGTTCAGACTTTGTTTCTTCATACAGTACATCATGGCTATTATTGTATTATTTTTTGTATTACACAACTATAGATAGGACTGGACGAAATGAATATCTCGATATTTACTTGAGCATATCTCAATAACAATATTCCGACAATTATTACGTCAATAGGCTACGTTCAAGTTGTAGAATGCAATGATGTCATGAGTCTAGATGGTGAACAAGATTTCTGATTAATAACACTGAACTTTGTCAAGAAATATCTAAAAGATAATTTCAAACTGTTTCAATCTGGTGATTTCTATTAGTGACTAAACCTGATCACTTTTGTATTACAACAAAAACTGACTTTGAACCAGATTTATCTGTGCTGCAAACATCTGTGTGAAGTATTATTGGTCTGGAAAATGCTGGGATCCCAAAACAGAAGTGCAGACATATTACATTTATGTGCTAATTTGAGCCTCATTTTCTCTATTTTCTTCTCATATTCATTTATGACAATTTTAACTATAAACGATATACTCTATAAAGCATCTGCATGTGTATTTTAGCCAAACTGATCAATTCTGGTCTTTTGATCTGATTGCTGCATACTTTGAACAATTTTTGAAGTTTTCAAGCTCTATCATTATTGTACCTTACAAAAACGTATTGTTCCAGCCCTGCTTCTGCTCAGTACTCAAAATGGTACAAAACACAGAATTATTGACAATAGCTGGAGTCAGACTCATTCTCTGAGTGTAATGCTTTTAATTAAGGTTTGAATTTAGGTTGTAGTCTGGCAATAATTTGTGTTGCACTGACAAAAGCACATAGTCTATTGGCCACAATGTATTTTTATGCCACAATAACGTTATCCCTCTTTATTCATACTCACAATCATGTCAAGAAGCTGCTCAGCCATTAAAAGTAAGTGGCGGCGGCGGCTCACATGACAAAAGCCAGCGTCCACAGCAGGGCTCCTGGATTCTCCACTGGTTTCCATGGCAACGGGGGAAAGGAACATTCGTGCGCACGGCGGCCGCGAAACACGGCGTCACCGGGGAGGGGAGAACAACACGCGTCCCGCTACTGGCACTTCTCACAGACACATCCAGACGTTTTCACACCCGCTGGACTCAAAGTGTTGTTGGTGTGGAGCAGATCCGAGCAGGCCTTTCTTAGTCAGCAGCATCAGCGTGCACCTGATGCCTCCCTCCATTGTGGTTTGCTTGGTACATTTGGAAAAACAAATCCACTGTCTGATTAAAACATGTCAGACACAACAGAGATGCCAGTTGTT
The DNA here is from genome assembly GCA_038363315.1 of Mugilogobius chulae. Classification (NCBI taxonomy): domain Eukaryota; kingdom Metazoa; phylum Chordata; class Actinopteri; order Gobiiformes; family Gobiidae; genus Mugilogobius; species Mugilogobius chulae. Next base: position 29,228,929 of record CM076407.1, read on the forward strand.
ATTATCCAGTGAAAGTCTGTTTGTGATTAACTGTGAAATTATGTGCAAAAGCTGAATATGGCCATGGTCAGTGACTTCTACTGTTATTTACTAGGGATGGGTCATATATCGGTATCAGTATTGCCCAATATTTACATTGAAATCTGTATTGGATCGGACCGATATAAAAATGGCCAATATTTGGCACCGATATTTTTAGAGGAGGTTCTCTAAAGGGATGCACCGATCCAGCTTTTTCAGTTTCGATACCAATCCCAATATTTTGGCTTCAACTGTCTGCCGATACTGATAATAACCGATACAAGGACTGAAATTGCTTTTTTTTCTTATAACAACATAATCAATTTTGTCATATTGTGTTACGTAACTGTTCTTTCTACTACAAGTCACTACTAACAACTTAATCTGAAAAAAAAATGCCCAAAATTATGAGACATTCTGGATCAACACCAGCCTGCAAATTAGTCTCATTATGTCCAGTTAAATGCACAACGATACTATTGGTTGAACCAATATCATGGATACCCGATCCAGCAAATTTTCAGCTCTGATATTTGATCCCAGTTTTGGCTCGGTGCATCCCTAGTTCTCTAGTCTGTCCGTGCATATATACCTGTCCCAGTTTGTTCCTGAAAGCATAAAATTTGATATTTTGAACAGACTAAAGTAGGGCTGGGCAATTAATTGAAAAATCGACAGATCGAGATCGAATCTTTTGTCAGTAAAAACATGTGGTTTGGAGCAAAAGTCAAACTTTGAGGCAAAATATTGATATATAGTTTCAAGAAAATCTAAAAAATGGGATATGGGTAGAAGTTTTTGTTTTCATTTATGTTCAGAAAGGCCATTTTTCTACAGCTTTTGAAAAGATGAAAACAAAATCGAATTGAAAATCGAGATCGATCAACATGAGAAAAAAAATTGTGATTTTATTTTTTCACAGATCACCCAGCCCTAGACTAAAAAGGTAAAATAATTAAGCTAAAATTGATATTTATGTTTACATAACAACACCACAAAATATATTTGTTTTTAGGTTTGCGATCTTGTGATTTGTTCTGTGGATTTTAAAGCAGAACTAATCAACTTCAGCAGTAGTGTTCCCCCTACAGTTCTCTTGTGCTAATACCAATATCAAGCCTAAAACATACATTTTAGGTTTCAAATAAGACTAAAAAAGCATATCAAAATATTTTACACTGTCAAATGTAAAAATAAAAAAGCCAGTGTTTCTCAGAAGAGCCGTCGACAGAAATGACAAGTGTAAATTTTCCACCAGACAGCAGCAGAAAGAGCAGAAGTTTGCTTCAAATGTCCAGAAAAATTGTGACCATCATAGAGACTTACAAATTCATTCAACAAAGTAAAAAAACGACTTAGATCTGCTTTAAAATGTAAATATTGGTATCTGCAAATATCAGTTATCAGCCACAGCAGGGGGCCAAATATCGGTTATCTGTATCGGCTCAAAAAAAAAAAAAAATCATAACGGCTAATCCCTAGTATTTACTGTCGACTTACCATAAAAAACTGAATCACAACAAAGCACACTTGGCTAAACTTTACTTAAACTTGGAATACCTGATTTTCAAAGCACAAATTTAGAAATAGGTATTTAAATCTGTTGAATAGCACCTAGCTCTCATTAAGACTTTGGCACAGGGTATTATTATTATACAAAAGGCTTCAGCCATGGCTTTGAAACGCTTTTCACAGACAGCAAAGTTCAACTGAGGTAGAATACCCAAGCACAGCCAATCAGAATGCTGCTTTCAACGATGAGAACTAAAATAGCTTATTCTTCAGACAGTCATACACAAAATGCTACTTTGGCAGCATTTGCTTTCTTTGGTAGAAAAGATAAGGTTTTAATTGATTAGACAAAAAAGTTAGGTATCCCAGCTTTAACTAGTCCACAAAAATGAAGTAGAAAACACCCATTCGACCCCAGAAAAAACACTAACTGTTAGTGTAACTGTAGTTGTTGGGACAAACTGCATGTTTGTCCCAACAACAATCAGGGACAACTTAACATATAGCTCATTTCGGTTTCATCTTAAGTGTTGGCTCTTAACAAACCAGTCCAGTCAGCAATAAATCTTTGCTGCTGCCATCTTGTGTCTTTGCATGTGCCTTTGCTACTGTTCTTTGACTAATTACTATTCTGCTTTATATTGTACTTGTTCCTTTTATAATATAATTTTTTATTGCTATTGTTTGTGCAGTTTCTTATAATCTTGCTTTTTTAATCACTTTGCTTGTATAATTTGTCTATGCTGCCTGCTTATGACTTTTGTTTTGTTGCTTTTTCCAAATTTTAATCTTGCTTACAACTGCCTTTCTGCTTGTTTTCTTGCTGCGACCAAAGTGTTATTGAATACACTGTTTGTTATTTTATTGTTGTATACTTAATTTGTTGTACTTTTTCCAGGGAGCCTTCATTCCACCAGACAACGGACAACAGATGAAAACCAGCCTTTTGGCAATTCTGGTATGTTATACAGTTAATGTTGGTCAATGTGCACCCTCTGTTAAATAAATAAATAAATAATAAATAAATAAAAAAAAAAAAAAAAAATAAATAAATAAATAAATAAATAAGTTCGCACACTCAGCAACAAATTTACTTTGGTAGTTTTAAACTGAAAGAAGACTCCCGCACACTGTCTCACTCTAAAGAGGTATCCTAAGGACGGTGAGAAGGGCCGAAAACGTTGTGTGTTAAATAAATTCTTTAAGAGTGAGGCAGTGTGCGAGACTCTTCTTTACAAGTTAACCTCGTGCCTTTTCTCCTACGCACCTGTCGCCTTTTCAGGTGTGCAGAGTCTCCCTTAAAATGGACAAAATAAAAACATTTCACTCGCTAGAACAGGCTGTGTTACTCCTTTTTGTGATCTTGTTCGTCGGTGGGCAGCAGATGACGAGAGCTTTGATGTCAGGACATGCAGTTGCTGAGTATGTGAGCTGCATATAAGGCCTACAGTTAAAAGCTCTCCCTTTTTTTTAGCTTTCACAGTTTTTACTGTCACTCCGAAGCAGATGCGTGAAAATGGGAGAGCTGACATTAAGTGGATCTGAGGAGAGAAAGGATGCGTGTAAAGATGCAGGCGGTCAGATGTGACGTTAGGCCTAAAGGTGACATATTCAGGGAGTGCCATAAGAACAATAAAGTCAGTACAGTAAAGAATAAAGTGGCCTGGGTGCAGCTGTCCAAGAGTGAACTATGAGAACATAATGTGCAAAGAAATAAAAAAGAAACTATAAGAACTGGCTTTTCGACGACCGTACAAAACGTTATAAGCTGGCAAAACACAAATGAAGCAACAATACGCAAGCATAATTCTGATCTCACTGTGAAGATAAGATTTGTCTTCTATGGTAACAGAGACAGAATTAGATTAAATAAAGTGTTTAATAAAACATATTCCAAAGCTTCAAAAAGAGGAAAAAGGTCCAGATCAGTCCTAATTGTGAGTTTGAGCTGAAGTCACGCTAACTAATTTGCTTTTGTTCTCTTGTGTCAGACATATCTCTGTCTCGCATTAGCAAATCACAGGCTAATGGAGGGTCAATACTAATGCTGTCTTTATGGGTTTTTTTTACCGGCAGACATTTTACACTGGTTACTTTAACACCAACTATCATCAATGTGCAACAAAAATGCTTAGTTTCTTTTTACCTCCCATTTTTCTTCATTAATTGTTTCTTGTTCGCAATCTCATAAAACTATCTTATTTTTTTATGTGATTTATATTTGTTATTTAGGCTACATATTTGAATTGAAAACAGGTGGAGTAACATCAATAAATAAAACAAATAACATGTAAAAAAAATCTTTGGTGTAAATTACATGGGTACGCACAGAATCACAGTGCTTATCCATTGGTCAGTGCCGACGCTCTTCCAGGAACACGATCTGGGTCACTTCAAACATGTCCGCGGGACGCGGGACAGGACAAACGCGCTGCTGGACTTTATTATGTTGTGTTTTATCAGTCTGCCTTACGACCAGCTTCACATGTGCTGGTCAGGGCGAGCGAGGGTCAAAGAGCCGGACACTGGCTTTTATGTTAAAAGAGAAGAGGAAAAAGAGCGAGGGTGAAATGCCCATCATGAAGATGAAAGCTAAAAACAGTTTAAGTCAAACGGACTCTGAGAAGTAAGTCATCTAAACATTTACTTAATATTGGATGAATATGGCCACTTTTTACTAAGTTAAAGACAGCTGTCTGTTACTTTAGGCTGGTTTGCTTGAGCCTAAGTTGATGGATTATAATGCAATATCCGTGGGCGGGTCATGTATTGTAAGTGCGGGACCTGCGGGTTAGAAAAATGCTGACCCGAATACTACAGCGCACTAATCAGTGGTGTTGGTCTTGTCCTGTGACAAATCACGGTCCACCTGCCGCTGCAGAGTTGTCCTGTGTGCGATGTCCCACCTGCCCCGCACAGAGCCCACTCCTCACACACACGAGACACTCAGCATGTTGCTCAGCGCGGCCCATAGCTTTGTCATTTGCGGCTTGAACGTGTTTTATCTGAGCGCCCGGCCCGCTCTCTCTCGAGGGCTAACACTTGTGTCGGAGTCTTTAAAAGTTCCCGGGTTGGTTAGCATTGAGGGCAACAGAGAAAAGCTTAAAACACTGCTTTGCGGGTGCGTGATGTTGCGTGCGTCTGTGTACAATAAGGAGTGTGCCGTGACCAGTGCGCGTGCACGTACGTGAGTAGTGCGCGTGCACGTACCGTGCGTGCGTGTGACTGTGCGTACCCTCACCGAACTCCTGCAGGCTCCCCTGATTACAGGTAAAACAGCTACAGCTTTTAAAGAGGAATTATCAAACCCAAGCAACAGTGCACAACAAAACAGATACATCTGCAAACTTAGGCAAACTTTAATTGGACAGCTTGTTTTCAGTTACATCTATGTCACTCAGTTATCAGTGGCCAAAACTACAAAGCTTCACAAAGAGTCAATTTTTCTGCTCCAAAGGGGTCAGAAACAGTTTTAGATGATTTTAGCCATTCATAATGTGACTGCAAGCTACACAGTAAGCTTTTTCAAACTGCAGCTTCCTCTCTGTTAGCAGTAAGTTTTTCAAAATAACTCTATGACCAGTGAGCTGCAAAAGAAATTGATGAAGTTGTGGTAAAAAATAAGAGACGGAGTAAAGAAGATAAGCAACTCAGAAGGTCTAATATAGGAATGGGACACTATGTGATGTACTGTCATGGTATTAAATTGCAACAGTATCAATATCATGAAGACGAGCTTCTGAAGTTGTTGACAGAGCAGGACTACATAACTTTTTGCTTGCCTGACCAGCCAGTCATTACAAGCTTTGACAGACAACTTTACAAAGACGTGAGGGTCTGGAATCAAAGATGAGCTTCAATTTCGAGGGCGAGCTTTCTGAGCACTGAGTAAACCAATGACAGAAAACCCGGAAGTTACACCGAAACAGTGACACACTAAATTGGATGGAAAATGGTATGGAAATGATACGATCCAAATTGGTAAAAACTGAAGCAAGGGCCAAAGAAAATTAATCTATCAGCTATGTCTGCCATCCTGAATGTTTTGAATCGGTTAGAAAAAAGTTTAGAAATTGGCGAGGGAGGGGCAGGTAAACAGCTGTTTAAGATTGGATCGTCCCAAAATTGGAAGACGAAGCAATTGGCTCTGTCTTTGTTTCCAGATTCTTTTGGATTTTAACAAAATGTAGGAGGGGCTGGCAGGTCACGCAAACTTTTTGCTATAACTTGCATGGTTGTCCTCTCTGTTCTTCTGAAGGCAATCAAATGCTGCTGATATGTCTGTGGTTGTGCCATTATTGCAAAACTTTACTGATTCTGTATAATATTTAGACTTAGTCAAATTTCATTGTAAAAGGCTATACATTTTGCAACAAAAATCTTGATTGGATTGCTTGCATGTCCTTCTAGAGCAGGCGTCTGCAACCTTTAACAGCAAAAGAGCCACATTTGCCAAATTTCAACCAAATTAAAGTTGGAAAGAGCCGCAACTGCATTTAGTCCAAAAAATGTGTTTCCTACATATTCTAGTCCTAAGACATGCGAGACGAGCAATAACCTAATTTCCTTATAAAAATCTCTTGTGTTTATATATTATACAATGTCTAACTCTACAGTATACCATCACACTACAGTCTATTTTGTCAATGCTACCATGGCCGTCCGATTCATAAAAGCACCATTCATTCAAAACTACTACCAAAATTGCTATTCTCCTTATTCTGAAGAGTTATTAGACAGTAAATTAAGGTTTCACTGAATGCTTTGACCCCTTTCGCCTTCGAACATCACAATAAGCAATACCTTCACATATGAGACGGCCAAGGTGAATGACACTTTCCATCAAAAGCCTTTGGAGAAGTTCTCAATCGCAGTCTGTCTGGGAAGGTGAAATCAATGTCTGCATGGTATAATGGCACCAAGGCAGGAAATAGGCTGCCTTTGTTCCTTTACAACTTCATTACCGAGCACAGTGACATGGCTGTTTCAGATTGTATGAGCGTAATTTGTCTCTCCCACTTTGGGCCTGATCATTTCGTCCAATAGACTCCAGTTTGGGTTTGAGGAGGAAGTGATATAGTGGATGTATTTAGAGCACTAATGCACTAAAATATTCAATAGTGCTTTCCCGACTCCTCCAGTTACATTGGTCTCTCTGTTGTATTTGAATCATTAAAGTGTTTCCATGTGCTGAAAGCGCTTGACTGTAGTTGTATTTGATAATTGATGATAGATGGAGCAATTATAAAGTACGGTAAGTGCGGCAGCTGGCGGATAAGGACTGGGCCGTGGCTTGCAGGACAGCGCCGGGCCAAGCAGGATCTGAGCAGTGATTTATTCATGACACATGTGGGTGAGGACTTCGCTTTGCTTTTTACCATCCTCATCCCGGGGCCATGCTATCCCCAGCTGCTTTCCTCACACCACAACGGCGTCCTTCTCCTGCCACACATACTCTCCATTCAAGCCCACCTACGTTTCATTTTTCTACCTACTCATGCCAAACTCCCCCAGAGATGGTTTCAGGAGCAATTCACTTTCATCCCACGACTTTGGATCCATCTGCTTGCATACAAAAAAAAAAAGGTTTTTGACAAGTTTGGTAACTAGAAATGTTTGCTGTCACGATACAAACATGTCAGACTTGATGAATGCATTTGATTTCATAACCAGCACAACAGCAAGAAAACTACTTTAAAAACCCTTTTCGATACAAAATAATAGTACTTTAGGCCCTGAACAATATTGTGATAATTTTAAAGGTGCATTGTGTAACTTTTTGGCCAAAAATAGACAAATAAAAGCATGTTTTTTGCACAAAATAAATAATAAAAGTCTGTGTCATTACTTTGAATGAGCTTGTACGGTCATAATATGGACTGTTATTTGGCCTGGAGGAGGTTCGGTCAATGTTTCTTTCTGTCGACAAGAGGTTGCTTTAGCTGTATTTTTTCCACATTATGGCATTCAGAATGTAAAGGTTTTAACTTTCTAATTCTAGTGAATTGTGTAGTTGACTTTTCACCTGCAGAAAGTTACACAGTGCACCTTTAATGTACCTTTTGATACATGTTAAGTTTAATAATTTCGTTAACTACTGTAATTATGTTCTTGTAATATTGATATTTACACAACACATAATGCAATCTTTTTATGAGGTTCCATACTCGCTGTGTAACTGTTTGACAAAAATGTAAATTAAATAAATGCATGTTTTTCTAGTGTAGATATCTTTAATTTCCGCACTATTGAGCGCACCTGAATATTAGCCACACCAAGTAGATTTACATAAGAAAAATACATAGTACATATATTTAATATAAAGTACATATATAGGCCGCACTTGTAAGTCTAGGACAATCTGGAATTTTGCAGCATCGTATAAGCTGCAGAGTTCAAAGCTTATGAAAAAAGTAGTTGCTTATAGTCCAGAAATTACGGTAAATAAAATATAAAAATGTGTAACTTTAGTTGTGGGCTTGCATGGTAGACCAAAAGGAGGGCCTCTTCTTGTATTTTCCAAAGAAAAAGCTACTTTAGCTATGTTTTTTGACATTATAGAATAAAACATGTTCAATAAATTATCTAAAGAATGAGTTTATCTTTCTATTTCTACTGAACTGTCTAGCTGAAATTTCACCTGCAAAAAGTGTAAACATATTCAGAAAAGAACACATTTTCTTTTGTTTGTGACTGTTTTAAAGTTTTGATACTTGGTTCAAATGAGTATCTAGAATCAATACTAGTTTTAGCATTGATTAGTATCTGATTTTCGGTACTTTTGACAATCCTACTAGAGACAGTACAATTACATTTTGTGCAGCTTTTCATGAAACTGTAACTGGGTCAAATGTAGTTGTGTCTAAATCAAGAAACTGTGCAGTTTATTTAAAGCTCAGAAAGTCTAAAAATATTTCCGATATTATGATGATTTCTGATGTTCGGACTTGTGGTAACTGCGGTCAAGACAATTTTCCAATTGAGCTAAATTATTTATAGCTTTTCAACTGTGGCCATTAGGAAATGTGTTGCAAGCAAGAGATCTTACAGTGCATACCGCCAGCTGGATCTATATTTCCACATTTCAGATTAATAAGAATGTCGTGAGATTGGAAGCTATAATTCATGCTGTCTAGTGTAAATAACTTTGACTGTGACAACAAAAACATCCACAGCTTGCTCTGCTTAATCTGTCACACTCAAGCTAAACCAGATTACGTTCTGAATAGGGCATCAGTGACTACACAGTTATGGAGCCTGGCATGCGGGCTAATCGCATGATCATCTCGGCTTGATCTGGTGTAAGTTGACCTATAAATGCCCGCTCAGAGTTCCAGAGGGCATCTCATTAGTAACTTACACCATCGCAGCTGGCCCTTGTCACAGTTGTGTCTCAGCGGAGAGCCCAGTGAATAGGATCTCACCAGTCTGCTCAACAGGGCACATGAACGCAGATCGTACATTTGAAGTGACAGATACCACACAGGGTCATCTCCCATGCACAACTGGGCCTCGGGCTTAACTATTTTCACACTCCACTAGTGTTTACCATCGTCTGGTAAACAGGAATCACATAACAGTGCAGGAGGACAACTTATTTAGCAAAATTTTGGAAGGAGATATTTTCATTTGGATAATCATATGTAGTCATAGGGCTGGGCAATATCAAGGTAAAAATCGAATCGTGAGCTCATCTCTCTTTTTTGATGAAATCGTCACATTGTGATTTCCTTTTTCTCTATTTGATGCATCTGTCTGTTCAAATATAGACTATTTTTTCCAACCTATTACTCTTAGTTTCATTCATTCATTCATTCATTTTCTACCGCTTAATCCCGTTAGGGGTCGCGGGTGACTGGAGCCTATCCCAGTAACTTTGGGCCTTAGGCGGGGAACACCCTGGACAGTGGCCAACTCGTCGCGGGGTTAGACAGACAACCATTCACTCTCTCATTCACTCATCAAGGGAAATTTACAGTGATGCCCAATTAATCTAAACATACATGTCTTTGGAGGTGGGAGGAAACCGGAGTACCCAGAGAAAACCCACCGTGACACGGGGAGAACATGCAAACTCCACCCAGAGAGATCGTGAGATGTTGTTATTGTCCGACCCGGGAGTCGAACCCACGACCTCCTTATTGGGAAGCCAGAGCTCTAACCACTTGGCTACCGTGCACCCCCACTCTTAGTTTCAGAGTTCCCAAATTCAAGATTTTATAGCGACTTTTGGACAGTGCTTTTAAGTCATAAAGAGAAAAAATCCTATATAAATAGTTTATATGACTGAAACATGAATTTTTAGCATGTTTTCACGTCTAAAAGTTGTGAATGAATGAATGAAAAACACGTGATATGGCAAAATCCCTAACTTGTTTTGCAGCAACACACCATGTTCTAACTAATCGACTGTTTTTTCTCTGAAAATCTAGCAACACTGTTCAGCTTTTGACGGCTGGATTTAGTTGTTGATAGTGAACTGTATTTACCTCAAAGACAAAAGGAAAATAAACAGTCTACAAGAATCGAGATAAAAATGAAATCGTGATCTGGCTCCAAGAGAAGAGTGATATTAAAGTTTTGCCATATCACCCAGCCCTATGTGAACATTTACACTCAACAAAAATATAAACGCAACACTTTTGTTTTTGCTCCCATTTTTCATGAGATGGACTTAAAGATCTAAAATTCATTCCAGATACACAATATTACCATTTCTCTCAAACACTGTTCACAAATCTGTCTAAATGTGTGATAGTGAGCACTTCTGCTTTGCTGAGATAATCCATCCCACCTCACAGGTGTGCCACATCAAGATGCTGATCTGACATCATGATTAGTGCACAGGTGTACCTTATACTGCCCACAATAAAAGGCCACCCTGAAATGTGCAGCTTTGTCTCACAGCAAAATGCCACAGATGCCACAAGCATTGAGGGAGCGTGCAATTGGCATGCTGACAGCAGGAATGTCAACCAGATCTGTTGCTCGTGCATTGAATGTTCATTTCTCCACCATAAGCCGTCTCCAAAGGCGTTTCAGAGAATATGAAAATGTCCCAGTTCTTGCATGGCCAGCATACTCACCGGACATGTCACCCATTGAACATGTTTGGGATGTGCTTGACCGGCGTATACGACAGCGTGCACCAGTTCCCACTAATATCCAGCAACTTCGCACAGCCATTGAAGAGGAGTGGACCAACATTCCACAGGCCACAATAGACAATCTGATAAACTCTATGCGAAGAAGATGTGTTGCACTGCATGAGGCAAATGGTGGTCACACCAGATACTGACTGGTTCTGAGTCCCCAGACCGCCAATAAAGCAAAAACAAAATGCACATTTCAGGGTGGCCTTTTATTGTGGGCAGTATAAGGTACACCTGTGCACTAATCATGATGTCAGATCAGCATCTTGATGTGGCACACCTGTGAGGTGGGATGGATTATCTCAGCAAAGCAGAAGTGCTCACTATCACACATTTAGACAGATTTGTGAACAGTGTTTGAGAGAAATGGTAATATTGTGTATCTGGAATGAATTTTAGATCTTCAAGTCCATCTCATGAAAAATGGGAGCAAAAACAAAAGTGTTGCGTTTATATTTTTGTTGAGTATAGATACAAGGTCAACTATGAGTCACTTAAGCGTATGAATGAGACATGAAATATCCACGGTACATTAATCAGAAAAAAAACAAACACTATGGTTAGTTGAGTTGCAAAAAAGCTGCAAAAACAGACTTTGGAATGGAACATGTGTTAGTATTGCATTTATTAATTGGTGCAGATCAACTCTAAGTTCTTAGAGTCAGCTCAGTGACTCTATGAACTGGACTAAAATGTTCAGGACAGATACCAGATCGAAATTACTTCATTTGATGGTGTCATAGCTGTGAAACAACACAAATATGATCAACTCCAATTGAGATGTTTTTGTTACCAAACTAAATTATTGAATTAATTGAGTTTTTTTGCAATTGTAACCATTAAAAATACTTACTTTATATATCAGGCTTGGGCAATTATTTTCACCAAGGGCCATATTCGAACCTGCACAAGTGGTGTGACAAATTAACGTGATTGCAAGTACATTTTTTGTTAAACAGGCTTTTTAATCTACTATTTTAACCACAAAGACACATAATCCATAGCTAAATCACTCAAATAAAAGAAATATAAACAGTAGCACTTATTCTCAAAAACGTACCGGCCAGATTAAAACAGCACGAGGTCTGTTATGTATAGTAATGCATCTGGCACATCTGTATGGACGTAAGAGCAGCCTTTTATTCGATAACAGAGAGGACACACAAACGAAACTGAACAAAACCAAGTGCTTTGTATCTGCACTTTCCATAAGTAAAATTGTGGCCCAAAATAACTTTTCAATAAAAAGCAATATAACTGGTTAAACATGTGTAGAAAGTGCTGCTTTTTCCTCAGACAAAGTACAATAAATCAAACCCGTCTCGACTGTACTGATACCATGGCATCCTAACACCATATTATGAAGGTAGACTGTATATCGTCCCATCTAGAGCTGGGACATTACTTGATAATTTTTAGGCATACAGTATATTGATTACAATAATCAGACGATATTTCAAATTAAGCATCAAGCATGTCATTAAATGTATGAGTTGAAGTTTAATGATCAGAAAAATTGGGTTTGAATGAGTTGGCTATAGACATTCTTGGTCGACTTAAGACATGTGCTACCAATCGATTAGCCCAGTGTTTCCCAACCAGGGGTACGTGGACCCTCAGAGGTACGGACGCCCTCACCAGGGGGTACTTGGAATGTTTTAGACTTTAATAGAAGGTGAAATGCATCCTTAATTAATCTAAAAAAAAATTTGTGATGATTTTTCAATACTTTTGAACCATTTTAAACCACTTTTTTATGAAAACAAGAAAATACAAAAGCAGTAATTGGCAGTATTCCACTAGAAAACCCATTTGTATACCTAAAAGCACAAGTTAGGGGGTACTTGGCGTGTGGGACAAAGATTAGGGGGTACTTGGGACAAAAACCACTGCATTAGTCGACTAAATGCAATTCTAACCTCAGTGTCTCTATGATTTGATCAAATATCTGACTCAAGCTTCATTCACAAGACCACAACCTCAGATGTTTGCGTGCACATTAACTACTACTCATGAAGAAAAACAAAAATAAAAACAGCTAAATTAGATGTTTTTACAGCCTGTTTTGTTGTCTTTGTAATACAATATACTTGATATTTTGTTTTTGCATATATCTTCAAGACAACAATGACAATATTATCTAAAGTTCGATACATTGCACAACTTTAGTCCCGTCCTTGCATTTGTTTTCCTGTCATTTCCTTTGTATCTAAAGAAAATCACAAAGAAAACAACACTGGCGTTATTTCTGGAAGATAAATAATATGTTTCAAAATAGCTGTGCAACTCATAAAACCCTGCAAACCAACATAACTACATATCTGACCTACTTTAGTCTGATAAAAGTCTGACCAGCAATGTTTTGTATTGTTTTTATTAATTTAGTTTGGATACAGGGATCATTCAGAGTTCAAAATGCTGTAACAGGTAGAGAAAACCATTCCTCATATCTGCAGGAACCCCTTAGGCTGTAGAAAAATCTAAAACTAGAACAGAAATCAGACATATTGCTTCTGTCAGGCTCCTTTGCTGAAAAAGACACGAGGTGACCATTTTCTGCTCCCACTAAAACTTGACAAATGTCATGTTTTTCAGCAGCGAAGCCTGGAGATCATTTCTGCTAGTTACTTAATACCGTGATAGAAAAAAACTATGCTGGGATCGTGGCTGTCACAGAAGCCTCTGGGCATGAGGATCTGCTGCATACCTCTTAGGTTTTTTATAGGTATACATGAGCGCTTCCCTAGCATACATTTATATAGTCCAACACACGCCTCCTTTCCCTCTCTTCAGCTCCTATCCACCTACTTGTTCGCTTTTCTCTTACTTAACATCATCAGGTCCCCAGCGGCTTCACCTGCACTCCTCCTCTCTGCCTCACTTGCTTTTAATAATGTGTTTGCTCATGTCTGTCTCTCATCCATCATTCCTCGCTCTCACTGTGTTTTTATTCACCCATTTTCTTCTGTGACGGGTGATGTCGCCTTTGGATTCGCATTAGGATGCTATCGGCCGCGGACAGGGTTTCTAATGGAGGTGAGTTTGACACGTCGACCCTCATTAAAGTCCCTGACCACACATCAGAGAGTGTACGTTTCTCTCAGTGGAGTGCCAAAGCATGAATGAAAAGGGGAACATGGGATGGCTCAATATGCATAAAAAACATGTATTTAGCTTAGGGCTGGGTGGTGTGGGAAAAAATATAATCAAGATTTTTTTTTTCTCATATTGATCTATCTAAATTTTTGATTCTATTTTGTTTACATTTTTTAAAAACAAACGAAAAATGTTATTCATAAACATAAACAAAACAAAAACTTAAAGGTGGGGTAGCTGATTTTTACACCGCAAACACAATTTAGGTTTTAAATCTGACAACTTCCTCTTATAAATCCTTCAACGCATTGTTAATATCGACATGTATTCGTTTGATTGCAGTTATAGCTTAAAAACTTCTTTTTACAAACAACAAAGTGAAACCAGTGTGACCGCCCCAAGCTCAGCCAATCAGAGTGCAGCATTCAGCTCCTGATAAAAAATTCTTTATTATTCAGTTCAGACAGTACTCAGAGGTCTAATTTTTTCACAAAGTGCTATATTTACTACATACTTTTTAGTGGAAAGCACAAAGTTTACTAATTGACGACTGAAAAAGTTAGCTACCCCACCTTTAATATGTCCCCTTTATTCGATTTCGTTGGAACTATATGTCATTATTTTGCCTCAAAGTTTGATTTTTGCTCCAAATTACACTTTTTTACTGACAAAAGATTGGTTTTCAATCTTTCGATTCAAAACTCACCACCTAATAATTGACGATTCATTTCAATTTGATCTTGATCTCTCAACTTTTTGATTAATGGCACAGCTCTTCTACTTTGTAATGAAACATATGGCCACATCTTTAACTTACTTTCATCTCCATTTCTAAATAAATCACTAGTGTGTTTTTAAAAATACATTATATCAAGAAGTTATTGGCCTCTATCTTGTCAAATGGCGCAGTTACCTTGCGCAAGTAGCTAGTCCGAAAAGTCGCCGCAGGCGCTTTTTGAAAGACTAGGCGCAATACGAAGTCTAAAAGGCGGAACCAGTTGGCGCTGATTAGAATAGGGTGGAGTTAAGCTGCCTTCAGGTGGAACCCTGTGAATTTGAAGATGCGCATTGGACAAAACCTAAGAGTGTGGCCTGACGCACGCTCTTAGAAAGAAAGTGTGAAAATGTTAAGAAAATTAACAACAGGTTATGGGCCTAATTAATAAAAATATGTAGGCCTCACACATTGTTTTTCTTGAATTAGGTCTATTAATTATTATTTTTTGTTTGTTTTATAGGCTGCACAACTAAGGCTGCATGATTCACTAAACGTGTAGACCTAGCTTATGTGAGGGTCTAATTCTGACATAAAAGAAGTAGGTTTGTGTCCGTGAAAAAAGATGAAGTTGTCCTCTCAGTCAAAAGCCTACAAGAAGAGTTTTCCTAAATATGTTTTGCCAAAAACTAGGCCACAACTCGGATTGGCCGTATGGAGATATCAACAGAGTAAATTATCACCTCTATGTCAGTTTTTATTTTTTTGAAATACGTTCAGTAACCGCGCAGTTACAGAACAGCAAAATAACTAAACCAAAAGCAACACAATAATGAATCTAGCGCGAGTCGCGGAGATCGCTGCCGCTGCGTCTGCTGCGTGAACCGTGGAAAGGCGCTCCGTTTTATTATAAAGACAAGCAAAAACAAGATGTAAAATGTTCATTACGGTTGGCTTTGTTCGTGTCATGAGCGGGTTGTGGAGTCTGCGGAGGAGCTGACGCAGGCACAGAACCACAAGACAGACAGACCGGACTCACCTAGAACCAGGTCTAGACCAGGACCCAGGACTAACTGCGGCAGGTCTCACAATGTATTTCTGTGTTTAAGAAGAAGCCTTTCTTATGTATTTCAAGAGGTTATAAGCTGCACTTTCTGATCACATTTATTTACCAGTAAAACCACGTTTAAACACAAGCATGCAAATACTACACTTACCTTGTGTCAGAAAGCAGCACATCCATGTCAAGCGTTGGTAACTGTCCTCACTGAAGAAAAGTGAATAAATCCAAACAATGACCGCTGTCCAGAGCGTGTCCTAAAGTTCTGTCAGACTGCTGCCGCTCTGTCTCTGGGTCCGTGTTTCTGCTTAAAGCGCTCCAAGTAAACAGTCCTCCAAACGCATTTGCTTACCGGCCAACTTGCTCCTTGTTCCCGGTGTGATGAATGATGTCGTCATTCCTTAGTCACGCGCAAAAGGTTTTTTAAATACAAGTTATAATAGTAAACTATAAAAACTATAAAACAGCAAATATTGTAGGCTTTCGGCCAGAACTCATCCTCAAACTCACGAAGCTCCACCTGCAGGCAGCTTAACTCCACCCTATTCTGATCAGCCCCAACTAGTTCCGCCTTTTAGACTTCGAATTGCGCCTAGTTTTTCAAAAAGCGCCTGCGGCGACTTTTGGCACTTTTGCCAGCGTCACGTTTTGCGCCGCTTTCACAAGATAGAGGCCATTATTTTTCACAAGCTTTGACCCTCGACTTATGCAAATATGCAGCTAAATTATAGATTCTCATTGACTTACTATAAACAACAAAGACTCATACTGTGTATACGTTTTAGTTTGCTTTTTAAAACCTTGTTGGTGAGACTTATATTCAGGTGCTCTCAAAAGGGCAAAATATATCGCAACAATTATATTAAGTAAGGCGCTAAAGTACAAAAGACAAGTTGAACTGCTCGTTTCACTCAAACAAAGATCTTAGCAACAAGTCGGTTTAATCCTTCATTCGTCCATTAGTGATCCGTAGCAAAAAGGCTTTAAAGTTGTCATCTAGACAGCGATCATCAGATTAAAAATGACTTTTGGATGAGAGTCAAAACGTCTCGATCTTCAAATATGCTGTCCAGATGACAACTTTGAACCCTCATATTCATTCAAGATGTTACTGAACATTTCACAAATTCCATCCCAGTATAGCCATTTTTTTAGAATTAAAATGTACTTCCTGTTCATAAATGATGACATCAAACTAGGACAGGGCTATTCAACAAATTTTTCAACCAGATTTTTCCCAAGACAATGGCCTCTGGGCCGGATAGTTATACAAAATGTCACCACTTTTTTTTAACCAAAATTAGGGTTACGCCAAATATTCACAGCACTATATCTGTACCAGTAAGAAAAATGACACTTGAAACACAATTAAACAAAGACCAGATCAGTACTAAGAAACTCTCAGCATTAAACCAGGACTAAACTAGGACCAAACAAGGTCTAAAGCAGGATTAAACCAGAACTAAAATAGGACCCAGTCGAGTCTAAGGTACAATAGCCCAGTTTTAAACCGGCAAGCAAGAAAGAGTATCTTTTTGTAATTGTGGGAAAATGAGTTGAGGGCCAGATCAAATCTTTACAGGGCCGATTTGGCCCCAAGACCTTAAGTTGAATAGGCCTGCACTAGAAATTGCCATGCAATAAACTCCTCAAGACTAAGAAAGAAGCAAAAGACAACACATTTGATGTTTGAACTTTGTCATGAAAGGTCATAAAATGTGTTTCTTCTCACTAGTCTAGTGTGATGTCATAAGTTTAGAAATCTGCTCTACGTCCTATAATTTGTCAATAAGACTTGGGAAGCAACGTTTACTATAGAAATAATGACAAATCCAGCATGGAAGAACCATGGCAGGTTTGCAGAACTTCCATAAGTATAGATTAGTCAAAACAATATTAAAAAAGAGAATAAACTGCTGGTCAGTACTGTAAATTTATCTGTTACTCTGTAGTGTCAGAATGTTTTAATTAACGCTATTTTCTGTATTTACCTATTTAAAATCTCTTTTAGTTTAACAATGGCTAACTGAGCATTCTACTGATCCCGACTCTTTATCTTCACAAACTTGTTCTTGATTAATGTAAAACTACCATTTATATTTACACCAGGTAGATACATAATATTACCTAGTGTTTAGCTTTATGAATCGGCTTACAATACATTATTTGTTGCATAAACTGTAACCTGGTTCCACAGAGTAAGCATGACAATTATAGTAAACGTGACATAACGTGAGAAAACTGTGCGGTCACAACACGGTGGTCAGACAACAGTGAGCGCACTGTCCAACTATTTTTGCTGTCGGTGTGAAACAAAAGCTTTTGTTATCCTCCTCTGTGGCGTTTCAAGGTTGCCATGGCGATTCCGAGCCGGCGAGCTTTATATGGATTCCAAACGGGATAAAAGGGGTTTCTAAATATGACACAGCAGCTATATACAAGCTTGCAAAACAGAGGGAAAAAAATACATTAAGTTGCCCAAAAAACGCTGTGGGAATCAGACGGAACTCCAAGAAAGAAATGTGATGAGTTAGCACAATATATCTGAAGAAAAACTGTCTCTTTGTGTCTTTATTTTGTTGAAAAGCTCCACTCAAACAGACTTACTATCAGAGGGTGAAATGGTACGCAGAGTGACCCCAGTTTAATTACAGATACAGAGATAATTCTGTTTTATGGGGGGAGAAACAGATGAGATAACAACTCGATAGCGGCCAGCGAGCGTTTCATAAACACAGAAACTCATTTTAAATTACACCGAGCTTTCACTGCTATTGATTCACTCTTGGACATAAAAACTCAAAGGCATTTCTTTGAATCACGCGCTTGTGTGTTGATTGCTTGAGAGGGAGAAGAGTGGAGAAGGAATAGATGGTGTGCCCTTGTTGATTGTGTCTAGTTCAAGAGCCTTGTTGGTTATAAAGGCCGCTCTGAATCTAGCAGTCGAATTGAAAGATTTACATGTTTAAATCAGAGGAGAAGAGCTGGTCCGGCCCCTCCCATCCTGTCATCTCAGAGTTATTTCATGTGAGAGTGATGAGCCCCTGACAAGCTGATCCCGATGCCCTCTCCTGGGGGCGCACAGCTGTGACACCCACCCAGAGAATGGCAGAATAGACGGACCCACACAATAGCATGCATACATTTATATGAGTCCATGTGCTCTTTGTACACCTCCACAGCTCCACTGGTGCAGCACACGGCTCTGGATGCGTGCTGTCCTTTATGTAAGACAGCCGCTTCCAACATTTATGTAATCTTTCACTTTTTATTATCTACTGGCAATATAATACAAATGTATCACAAATTTTACATCAGACTAGGGCTGGGTATTACCAAGAGCCTTTCGATACAATACATGTCCCGATACATGCATATCTCGATACAATTCCCTCAATACAAAACATGAACATCTATTTTATGGGGCCAAAATGAGAAAATGTAGAAAAAATAATATAGAAGTATTGTATATTACATAAAAAAGAAAATTCAATGTATTTTTGAGTGCGGGACTCCTTAAAATAAATGTTAAGAATGTACTGTAGAATGACAAAATGCAAAAAAAATTATTTCCACATTGTTTTTTATGTTTGATACAAGTATTATGGATAAGTCACTTTCAGATCAACAGTTTCAGCCCTAAAGCAGCAGTCCAGGGTAAGAAGTGTAAAATTCTTATGAGTTTAACTATCCCAATACGTATCCCATAACACCTCCCTGTATCGATACGCGTATTTCCAACAAGTTCGTCACGATATATCTCGATACCGATACATCGAGTACAGCCCTACATCAGACTTTGTTGTCCCACGCTAGAGACAACTGTAGTCACAAGCACATTCAATTGCAAAAACTGTATGAGTTGTGGAGCACAATTACACTGCAAAAAAGAAAATCTAACTTAGATTAAATGACTTGAATTAAGCATATTAATCTTAAAAGACTAATTTTAAGATATCAAGTCTTACAAAAATTTGACTTGTTTAAAGATATTCTACCTTATCTAGATATAAAAAGCAAATCTGTGTCTGTTTTAAGCCATAATTGCTTGCTTCAAGATGTCAAGAGAACTTGAAACTAGCATTTTCTGCTCAAAACAACTAAGTTAGTCATATTTCTGACTGCACTGGCAGATTATTTCACTTGAAATAAGAAATTTTTACCCCAAAATAAGGAAAATGTTCTTATTTTAGAAGTGTAAAGATGTTTAAATATCTATTTTAGTATTACAAGTATTGCAAAAGAAAATATCAATTTTAGCAATTATTCCATGACCATAAACAGTCAAATCTTTCATTTTCTTTCTTAACACCTCCTCAAGTTGTTTTGTTCACTTTCTGAATGAAAAACGTGACAAAAACATGCAATTGTTTTAATTTAGTTTAGGCTTAACTTAGCTTCTAAAACCTCTAAATGTACTTTTCACTCTAGCACAAATTTAAATCAAAATGTATTTATCTGGAATATAACATCTGTGCCAAATATTGATCTTTTGTTGTGGTGAGACTTTTTTGCCAATCTGTAGTTTCTATTAGATGAAATACAAAGATTACATTTTCTTCTAAAAGTGTCATGATTATTATTTTTTTTTTGCAAATATATTGTGACTTGAATAATCAGGATAATCAGGATTATCGATTATTAATCTTGTGGATAGTCTTTCGCTCCTATACCCTGGTCGGATGACCATTGACCGACAGTGTTTTTTTTACTTCGGTTTCCTCCCATCTCCAAAAACATGCATGTTTAGGTTAATTGGGCATCATTGTGAATTTCTCCTGAGCGAATGAGAGAGTGAATGTTTGTTGTCTAACCCTGAGACGAGTTGGCCACTGTCCAGGGTGTTTCCCCGCCTAAGACCTAAAGTCACTGGGATAGGCTCCAGTCACCCGCAACCCCTAAGGGGAATAAGGGGTAGAAAATTAATGATATGAAGATGAATGATGAATGAATAGATAAGATTTGCAAGACCATGCCTTCACTTGATTTCAAGTTTTTGTGGGAATTAATCTGACGAGCTCAAAACTTGGATGGGACAACTCTGTTTTGCTACAATTCAACTGTGTTAAGTTTTTATTTTGTTAAATCACGCAAGAACAAAATCAGTCAGGAGTCTATTAAGGTTATGCTTTAAAAAGTTAATATTTCAGTCTTTCTTGGGTCAATTTTCGTGCAAACAACAAGGGACAAAATTACCAAAAGAATATATTAACGATAGGCTGCTGTTTACTTCCTCTAACTGAGAAATGACAGTGGAATCAACCCTTTTCAAACACATTCAAGTTGACTATTTTCAAATCATCCCATTCTCAGTTCAAACATTTTTCCACACAGAAGTGCTGCTATGCATGGCCAATTAGCCGAATATTTGGAGCAATATTTCCCCTAATGCAGTAAAGAGAGTCCATAAAGCTTAAAGCGAGCCCTCTTAAGGATTCGCTGTGTGCCAAGTCCATTAGTCTAATCTGAAAAACAAAAGCAGCACTCGTCTGCTTGCTCTGTCTTGCGCACACACTTACACTTGACATCCTCCATCAGCACATTGGCCAGTGCCCTGCTGTTATCTGGGGATGTGATGTGCCATTTCTCTTTGAAGGCACTGTCACAGAACAGCTTATTTCACCAGTCCTCCAGACGCAAGCTTTTCCGTCGGAGACAAAGAGCAGAGATGCCCGGGTGCTGCTGCCTGGATGACTGACTCTCTCATTAGGAACAAGACAACGAAGGCATCACCACAAACCAGGCATACATCCAGCACAGTGAGAAGAGATGGGAATAATATACAGACAGAGAGAGAGAGAGAGGTGTGGGACTGGAGAGTGTTCAGCCTCAGTCAGCCCTTTTGTTTACCACAGAGTTTTGGTGTTTTCTGTGATTCCACATTGCACAGCTGTCTTCACACATCACCGAGTAGCGCCTGACAAAACTAACAATAAAAAAGCAGCACCGTTCTTTCCAGAAAACTTTGACAGAAAAGCCGGATAATGTTATCACCCAGCAGCACATCTCAGATTTGGAAAGGGAATTTTGATGGGACAAAGTTTGATAAAAAGAGCATGAGGTTAAAGGTGGGTGGCGGATTTTCACGCTGCAAATTTAGGTTTTAAGTCTGACATCTTCCCTTCCAAAATCTTTAGACACATTTTAATATCGACGTGTTGATTGTGGCTGCAATTATGGCTTAAAAACGTCTTTTTACAAACAACAAAGTGAAACCGGAAAGTATCAGAGGTAGGGCTGAAAATTAAATATGATTTCTTTGAGCCATATTATAATTTCGGTTTATCACAATTCTTAGACTATTTTCTGTTGCCTTTGAGGTAAATAAAATCATCTGCTTAGCTTTCACTCACAGAAGGACAAAGGCTGACAAGTGTTGCCAGATTTTCACAGAGAAACAAGCAACAAGCTTTAAAAAAAACTCCCAAAACAAACTACCTCAGCACTTCGATAAATTTTTTTTTTATCTAATAATTTCAACATTGTGTGTCACCTCCAAACAAGTGTTTATTATTTTGCCATGTTTTCATAGTTTTTCTACATTCATAACGACTTTTAGCATCAAAATCCATGTTTCAGTCATAAATGTATATATTTTTATAAATCACACCTGAAAAGTTGTTTAAATTCATCTCTTTTACAACACAAAAGACTATAAAAGGAAGCTGGAATATTGTGATAAAAATCAAATCGTGAGCTCATCTCAGTGACAATCTGCTTTTTTCATGAAACCGTCATATCGTGATTTCCCACTATCTTTTTTCAAAATCTCCTATACATTTTGAAGTTGTGTTTTTTTGGGGCTGCACATTCAAGTCATGAATGTGCAAGAGGTGAATTTTAGAATTTTTCAAGTTCACAAAAATATATATCAATTATGACTGAAAATTGGAAACTTAGGATATTTTCATGCTTAAAAGAAGTTGTTAATGTTAGAAAAACTATTAAAATATGCCAAAACCATTAATACTTTTATCAACTTTTTATTGAAGGGCTAAAGTTGCTTGTTTTGGGATTTATTTTCAAAGGCTTGATCACTTGTTTCACTCTAAAAATCTGGCAACAAGACAGCCTTTGACAGCTGGCTTTAGAAATTGACAAGTAGGAACTTTCTGAAAAATCAGATACTTGTCTGTAATAATAATAAAAAAAAAAAATAGCCATGAATCGTGAAAATTTTAATTGTGATCTGGCTCCAAGAAAATCATGATCATTTTTTTCCCATATCTCACAGCTCTACTTTAAGGTTAGCGTGAGGTAAAGTACACAACTACAAGGACATGCAGGGTAACTTATCTCTAACAGTGTATTCACTTTCATCAGGCAGTTACTTAGCTAACTGAGCTTCAATCTACTTTAATTATCGAGTTAACACCAGACCAGAGCCTTACTCCCCTTCTTCTCACTTTTCTGTCTGCTTTACTGTCTTTGGTGGGCCGTGTCAAAACAACTCATGGAACAGTTACATAATGTTTATAAATGGACAATAATTTGTAATGGATTTGTCATAAATATGCAGCAGTTTTACACCAATTTACTTTTGAGGAAATTATAGTGTTTTTCATTCAACATACTTTTACTTCTATTGTGCAACATTTTTATTGAAGTAGTACTCAAGTAAAGGTTCTGCTTCTTCCTGCTACTGCTGACATGCTTTTGTCAAACTCAAATGAAGCTGGACAAAATCGATCAGAGTCAGAGTTAGTCGAGAGACGCATTTTAAATTTAACTTTGTTATATTCAAATATGCCAGTTGGGCTATAAAGCTATTTAGCAGATTTAGTGACTGCGGTTACATGATCAGGGAAATCAGACTAGGCTAGAAAACCGGACTCTACTTGGTTTTCCCCTCAAACCGGTTGGACCAGTTTTGCTCCTGTTTACATGCACAAGAGTTAACCGATTACCCTGGATAGACTGGGCCAGCTGTGTCATGATTGCATGATTCAGGCTGTAATTGTTGAATTACTTTAACATTGTTAATGTTGTTTATTTTATTAACTGTTTGTAATACTGTTTGTTAAGAGACACACAGTTTTTTTCTGGAACATGTAGAACTGTTTTAAACATTTAGATCAGTGTTAAACATGGGGTTAAATGTGAGATTGTGTGTGCCACTTTCTGCAAGGCACTTTATAGTTCTAAAAATCTTAATTTATTGTTGGAATGTGCTGTGTGTAGTGGTTGTGAGCATGCTCAGTTGCATTTGTCCAGCTGCAGACCGATTGTCTGTTTACATGAGTCTGAAATCAGACTACAATCGGTCGGGACCACGTGCGCCAACTGGTTTTCCGAAAACCAGTTTACAGCTCCTCAATAGGTCTGCCCGGGTTTACATGCGCTTTGAAAAACTGGTTTAAATCAGACTAGGGGAGTTATCCAGTTTTCCTGGCCTCCATGTAAACGCCCTGAGTGTGTGTCCAGATTAATATTGTATCACATTCATGCTGTACTATA
Source organism: Mugilogobius chulae (assembly GCA_038363315.1). Lineage (NCBI taxonomy): Eukaryota > Metazoa > Chordata > Actinopteri > Gobiiformes > Gobiidae > Mugilogobius > Mugilogobius chulae. The sequence continues at coordinate 29,252,942 of CM076407.1, forward strand.
TTACATTGTACATACTGTAAAAACAAGAAAATGTTTGAAAAATTCTATGCAATTTGCTGTATTCCAGTGAATTTTAGGTTTTATAGTCAAGTCTCAGCCATTAAAAATTCCCAAGGCTTATTATTATCATTCTAGCTTAAAGAGCCTCCTGGGGGCCAGATGAAAGCTGCCAGTTTGACACCCCTGAGAGACTACTGCTTTGCCCACATTTAAAGTTGGGGTAGCTAACTTTTCTCTTGTAAATAAGTAAACTTTGTGCTTTCCAATGAAAAGTATGCAATAAAAGGCAGCACTTTGTGGAAAAAATGAGACCACTGAGTACTGTCTGAATTGAATAATAAGAATTATTTTCATTTTCATATTTTCATTAAGAGCTGAATGCAGCGCTCCGATTGACTGAGATTAGGTGATCTTCCCCAGTTCACTTTGTTGGAGATGAAAACAAGATTTTAACCTGAAATTGTAACCAAAATGAATACATATTGATATTAACTACGTATCAAAGGATTTATGAGAGGAAGTTGTCAGAATTAAAACCTTAATTGTGTGTGCAGTATGAAAATCACCTACCCCAAATCAAAGGCTGGGTAATACAGCTAATACAGGTTTTTATACCTTTTCTACTTTTTAGTGCTGACTGATTATGAAAAGATAAGTTTTAACAATCCTAATTCTGAGATATTAATTATTGATGATAAATAAATTGCAAAACAATATTGTCCTCTCCTACTGTGAGTAAATCTACAAGTGACAAAAGCTTTAAGTTGAACATTTCCTTCAGATTCCTTCAGATTTTTTTGTCTTTTCTTGACATTTTTTGTAAAAGATTGTGTTTAACCCATCCAATTGAATCCCTTTAACTATAAATCGTGTGAGATCAATTACTTTTAATCAAGCAGTTGTTACAAGACTTATTTTAAAGCATTTGGTACACTTTTTGTGTGTCTATGTATAACTGAGACTAACATAGACTCTGTGGTCATCAATATTTATATAATCCTAAACACACCTACACACTATTGATCCTAAAAGCACTTGTTTATTGTGTGGGCTGACATTATGCAAAAATATATCTTCATGTGCGGCATCAACAAAACAAAACTATATTCAAGACAATCAATGAAACTGCTGTAACAACAAGTTTGGGGGCCTTTTTTAGACAGTGGCACATAAAGTATGAATGGCTACAACATTATTTGAATCACTTTATAAGAAGGGTTTAGATGGCGTCCAAGTCCACAAACAGGCCGCATGCATGTTGCCATAGGAGACACAAGGATAAAAACATAGGGAAACGCTATCACAACATTGTGTTTACAGCTGATTTACGAGCCTTGTCACTGTCTCCATCAGTCTGGGACCTTGAGTCAGAAGATGCCTGATTGTATCCTTGAGCTTCTCCCGTCACACCAAACTGCTTCATGAAAAATATATTTGCGTTCTGCCGGCCGCCAAGTTCACAGGTCCACCCCTTCCTCTGGCTCTGAACTCTAAACTTGTTGCCATGGCTACAGTCGTTAACACATCTGGCACAATTATGAAGCGCCCGCACGTGCACAACAGTCATGTGAACTATGTGCAAACGAAAAGGCAATAACAATGATTTCTCCGCTCTCGGTTTCACGCTTGGGAGTCTTGGAGCTCGCGTGAGATGTAACGCACAGATAATGCACGAACCAGCAGCAGCTACTTTACAGATGGAATAATTTAATCTGAAAACACAGTATGCGTGGGTTGGTCACAAATATGTAGCCTATAAACTGGATTTCAAAGTAGATTTTATATTTTCACTGTTAAAACCTGCTAGTGATCAAGTGTTTTCCAAAATATTATGCCTAAAATATGGTGGGACAAGAGATCTACTCATTATAACTACTACATGTAAATGACAAAACCACAACCATTTTGTCTGACCAATTATTGTTCACCTTGTTTTTAGACTATGGTGGCAAAACTTAGCTTTTGGGGAGCCACCATAGTCTCTTTTATGAATGGGAAACACTGAGTGATCACAGTTATAATGCTATTGCTTCAACAAAATTGGAAACCTGCAATAATATATGACTTGAGTTTGGGATGAGCAACATGGTGATAAAAATTTAATTGTGAGCTCATGCTTGTGACGATCTGCTATTTTTGTAAAGTCGTCATATTGTAATTAATAATTACTTTTAGCCAGCCAAAACTTTCTGAAAAAGCTTGTAATATATTTTCTTTTTCTTATCTCCAGTATAAGTAATAATGAATAGCCCCAAAAGATGCATAATTTTCAGTGTTTGGAAATCCAAACAGGTTCCATTTATGTGACACGATACGAAAATTGACAGTTGCGATTATTGCGAGACAAAATGTATATTACAAATACCATGATCATTGTTGTGTAACATGTCACTTTTCCTTAAGTGTGTGACCACTTTTTTTAAATCAAACTTCCTGAACAAGAAAAATCTTATGTGACAAACTAATTTGCTGTATTTTATAGGATATAGATTGTATATAATAATCTTTCTCCAAATTTGAAAATTTACTATTGCGGTTCCAGAGAGGTTGAACCATTAATGCCCCCAAATATTAAGGACCTGGACCCTTCCCTCCTCCTGGACTCTCACCCCTCATCTCTCTCCTGGTTTAGTCTGTCCTGGTTCTGCTCGCTTCCCTCTGCTAATGGACTCTGGCTCTACAGACTTAAACTCTATATCCACATTAGTCACATCCAATGCCTGTCCGTTTATGAAAGTGGATCTCTCCTTCACTGTTGATCTCGAGGTTTCCCTTTTTCCTATCAGGTTTATTTAGTTAATTTTTAAAACAAAAAAAAATACAAAATGCATTTTTCTAGAATAAAACACTGCTCCAAATAACAGATTTTTCTATTAAACTCGATACATTTCCCTATTCCTAGATTCTATTCTATACTAGAAAATACCAAATTTTATCTTTTCTATTCTTTAACTATTCTTCTTTTGTTCTGATTAAATTCTGACTTTAACAAAAATAATTCATTATAAATAATCTTGACATCCCTACGTGACGTCACAGTATTCTACAGGCCAATAATATTTTAATCCGATGGAGGGCAGCTAAAATTAAAATTGCTTACATGCAGTTTATTTTTGGACTACAATAGATTAAAGGAACCGTATGTAAGATTTTGATGTCAGATTTCATAAACATAAATTATATGTGTCCACAGATGCAAGGTCAACAAGTCCAAATATACTATAATTTTTACTGAAAGTCCATGTAATTCTGAGGTATTCTTAATTTAAAAAGCAATGGACATGATGTCCCTTTGTTGATGTTTACATTTATTATCCAATCAGAAAGCAGAATGAGCCTCACATGACTGTCTCAGTTGGGTTGCCAGTTTGGTTACTTAGAAGCTGAAGTTAATTTTGAATCAGTAATCAGTAGCTTCCTATCTTCAATGTATGGGCCATTTCACAATCTGGCAACCCAAGTTCATTTGTGATTGTTATAGCTCTCTAAAACCACTAGTTGTGTATCTTACATACGGTTCCTTTAAGGTCTAGTTCTCTCAGAAATAACAAGAACTTTAGTTTGTAAAATAATTCTTTAGAAATTTTATGGCAAAGTACAATGTTAATAGAAAAAGCTGCCCTTCATTTAGACTTATAACTGTCTTGGAATTGTGTTTTCTCTCTAAAAGTTAATAAGCTGGACAATATATTGACATAACGAGTTCATATGTTTGCCTTTAGTATTATCGTTAACATTTAAGAGTTCCTATGCTGATTAAAAAGAAATGCTTTATACACTCTGCCTCTTAAATACTTAGGAATCTTTGATTTCGCAACATTGCATAAAAGGAATTTGACTTCCTGAAGATGATCAAAACAATACTGCACAGGCTGCCTGTTCAGCACTATCCACATGTTTTTAATTCCTTTAGCTACATGAAAATGATTTAAGAGCAATTGTGACCTGTAAACAAAACTAGCAGCTTCCTCAATCCCGCTGAGAAAAATGAATATCACAACATGTATCAATAATTAAACTTAAGAGTAGACTCCATTTTCTGTCCGCTCATTGAAGAGAGAAGACCTCACCGTTACGTTGAGCTATTACCCTGCCCCACCTTTGTATTGCTCTGCTTAGTCTCTGTTCCACAATTCCCCAGCCTCTTTTATAAACCCAACTTTAGCTTTACCTTGTGCATGTTCTAAATTTCTAAAAGATGACCCTGTTTGGTACAAATATGGCGTACAAACCACTTATCAAATACAAGCTCAACCCAATAATAGCTTGACGTGTCACTGAACAAAATAATAATCTTAAAAAGCGTAATTATGCCTGTCTGGCTATTATATGTCTACATAACGATCTGTACAAGCATTCCGAATAAGTCAAACACGTTTGTGGGTTTCACACATTAAAATTAAAAGGTCTAATAACAACCTGAAGAGATAACAACAAGGAGGGAGGTGTTGCATAAATGGGTACAGTGCATACACACAGTCGGCCTGACAGCACAACAGATGCTTGAGAAGTGCGTGCATTCTGTTGCCCCCACCCTAACCCCTGAGGACATCCCTTCGCCTCCCATCACAGACAACTCTCTCTACTTTACATACCAGCGCTACCTCGGCCAATCACCTGGCGTCAAACAACCAGCCGGACCAGTCACAGCGCGGCGTTTACAATGACTGCTGGCTGACAGGCGCTTACAAGCATTCCAGGTGAGACTCAACAAATATTTCAAAGCCTCATCTGAGCGTGACGGGAAGTATGTGCAGAAGAAACAAGCAGCTGATCAGTGTAAAAAAAAAAAAACAGCTTCAGGAAAAAATCAAACATAATAATTGCAAACAGGAGCACAAACAATACAAAGCTTTCCCTGGACCTCACCCTTTCACTGCCCCACTTATTTAAACCTACCTTCAATCAATCCATTGTAAATAAGAAACAGTGAGACAAAGAAAAGCTCCTACCTTTTTTCCTTTCTTCTTCCGATGGGTTGCTTTTCCAGCGCCTGATTTCTCCTTAGCTTCTTCACTCATGTTCAGAGCTCTCCCTTGTTCCTCCTCTCGTCTCTTTACTTTCTTAATATCCAGCATGTAGGAGCCTGTGGAGTGGAGCTGTCTTCACTGTGGAAGAGCAGCCGGCGGAGAAAGGTCCATTTAGAAGCGCTGAAGTCAAGGCTTGTTCCATGAGAAATGGGAGGACTGGGCTGATGCTCTCTCCCCTCCCTCCACCTCCTCTTGTTCTCCTCTTCTTCTTCTTTCTCTTCCTCGCACTCGCAAAAAAACACACGCGCGCGGAGTTCTAAACGCGCTCGCACAAGTCCACTCCCACTTGCTGTCTTTGCTCAGGCTGGGTGTGGAGGAGGCAGACTGGGAGGAAGAGGTGGCAGTGAGAGGACCGAGATGATGAGAGAAAAGAAGAGTGGTCCTGGAATGGTTTTGGAGCCACCTACCTGGAGCGGAGAATGTTGTAGAAGACAAAGAGGAAAAAGTCAGTGAAGAGAATGGGTGTGTCAGAGAGAGGAGTGTGAAATGGAGTTGTCGCTAATGGGAGAGAAGACAGGGGTGATGGATCCAGGGTCCTCAGAGCTGCGTGTCTTGTTGTGCTGCCCCTGTGACGGACCAGTGGGGAGAAAGTGGCAGAGCGCGCGAGCCACAGCGGATCATTAACGCGATGCATCAGGTCCCTCCAGAAAAGGAAGTCTCCCTCAAGCCTCTGCCAGCGGGATCAGCTTACTGGAACTGGAACACAACTGAGCACAGGCACCCAGCTCTGGCTCACTCACTGGCTCACTGATTGACTGGGTTGCATGAGGTGTGCATGTGTACTTAAATGAGAGAGAGTGACAGAAAGATAGCCAATCAGCTCAGAGAAGGGTGGGTATGGGAGTAAACAAACAAACAAACAATAAAATGTCTGTTTGACAGTTAAGTCGAGACACTACAGGTCAGTTTGCTCTCTCATTCATGTGGAAACAACACAATTGCAATTGCTCCTAACAATTTTAATCCACTTCAATCAGTTCAATGAAACATCTTTACAAGCGATTTCTCAAAATCCTTTTTGTTTATGGTTTGCAATACCACATTTTAAAGTAACTCATGTACACACCAAACTTGCAGTCTTGGACTGAACACGATTTTGAAAGTTCAGTTTAGTTAAGTTTAGTTTAGTTTATTTAATGAAACAGGGACATGTACAATAGACATTAACCTTAAATAGGAGAGATTCATTGTACCAGGTTATAGCACAAGTGCTAATTTCCACCTGAAGTCCTGGGCAGGTTGAGTTAACAGCAGATAAAAGGAATAATTCAATGAAAATGGTACTAAAATGACCGGTACATCTTCATTTCTGATCCAGTAAAGTGCGTATGACAGGTCATTTTTCAAAATTTTATTTAGTTTGGTGGTATACTGTTTAATAAATGATAGTTTTACGTTATCAGACAGTTTGGGAAAAATGTGAGATATGTTGAAAATACCAGGAAATAGAACAGTTCTAACTGATGACATCACTAGGGGACAAGGAAATTTTCAATTCTCTCACAAGACAGATTTTTTTTGGCCCTGTAACACACATTTAACAAAAAAAGTGAGTATTAGCAAATGTTTATGGTCAAGTAAAAAAAAGCTTGGACATTACAAGAGTTTTGGCCCACTTTATACACGGTTGCCAGGCAACTATCTAGCTTGATGTCATCATTGATGAACAGGAAGTACATTTTTAATGCTAAAATGGCCAAACTGGAATGATATTGAAAAATGTTTAGTAAAACCTTAAATATATTGATCTTAACTACGTCTTTGTGAATGAGTAGTTCAACCTGTCATGAGCACTTAAGCTTTGAGTGAAAAAACGTCAAAAGCATCAAAATTCAATCAATTTAGCTTAGCAACGAAATAAGATATAGAGATTATTTGTTTATCAACAGGGGAGATGCGCAGCCTGACAGCAGAAAGAGCCGGGACTGATTTACACAAGTAGCAGCAACATCACAAGCACTGCTGTCAGCTAACTGCAAGAGTTTATCACTGCGTGAAAACAAAGTTATGCTGCTAAATCAACATTTGTGACTGAAATTCATTTTACGACATACATGTTACATTCAGGTGAGTGAAAATAATCGCAGAGAAAAAAACTCAAGCTCCAGGAGCCATTGTCTATCATATCGGTTCATACCTGATTGAATCAGCTCTCATCCTGTTGTTTTTATCAAAGAAGTTTTCGCAGTCAGCTGGGCGACATGCACAGTCGAGCAGAAGTGACGTTGACCGTTAATCCCTCTATACAAATCTCGTCTGTAAAAACCATAATACATCAAAATATTCAATAAGTTTAAGTTTCCACATAAAATGCCTTATTTCTATATGCAAATGACATGATGAAAACTTGTAACTACAACGAACGTTTCACATTGATAGCAATACATATTACAATTTTTTTTTATCTAAGGCCTTGCAGAGTCTCGCCTTAAACACACATAAGAACCACGCTTCCCAGCTTCAACAAGCAAGAGAAACATCCTGCTAATGAGGCTGGCACCACAGCTATAGAACGAAGCACAAAAAATGGGGAGAAAATTGGAACAAAGCGCTCTGAATACAAAGGCGAAGTGAGGATGAAAGGGAAAAAGAGAGACAGTGAGAAAGAGAGAACAATGTAAGATCAGAGAAAGAGATGACCATGGGAAAGATAAATGAACAAACAAGAACAGACAGACAAAAAAGGGGGCAGGATTTGTTGTGTTACTCAGAACAACATGGCCATTATTCTGGGGTGAAACATCGTCTGTCCTCCTGCTATCACCACCACAAGCCGGGCACTGTCAATGAGAAAGTTCAGTCGTTATACATTCTCCAGTCTGCCAGCATATGGATGTAAACAATTAAATCAATGTACAAATATAATCACATTTGTTTTCACTTTTTAGGTGTATGTCGCCTTTTATAATGTGACCCCTTTAAAAAGAATTGGGCCATCATGGTTCCCTCAGCCCTCTTGTCCTGTCTCTGTAACCTGCTCCATCAATATCATGCACTACTGGGCCCAACAAAAGTATACACTGTAGGATTAACTTCTGGTTTATACCAACTGCCCCATACTTCACTTTCTGTATCAGTGTCCTGCTTTATACTGGAGCTTCTGTGGGTGTGTGTGTGTGTGTCTTTAGGCCATGCACTCAGAGCCAGCAGGGGTTATTATTGATTATGGCAGCAGACACCTCTGGCAGCCGGCCACTTTATAGGATTTATAAGCTTCACACCTTACACTGGACATATCAGAGCCATTGTGTTTACAGCTTTGGTTGTAGCTGGAAGATATGTTGGGTTTTGTAAAAGTAAAAGGAAATTACTATAAACCAAGACCATTCGAATTATAAAAAGTAATAACTAGGTTGTTAACTTGACAACACAACATAATAGTTCAATTTTGTTTAAATGATCTCGGAGGATCAGAATTCTTTGGTAGAATTTGCAGTTTAATTTGTCAGATTTCATTCTGTTTTCCTGACTTTTAGTTAGTATACTGGCATTAATTAAATTAAATAAATTAAATTATACTTATCATTGTAAGAAAGCACAATTACATTATTTAAGCTTAACACAGTATAGTTTGCAGGAAGTCTCAGTTGGAGGTCTAGAATCCCTGTAAACAGACCCAGGTTATTCCAGTACAGTAGGTTATCAGCTCCCGCTCACTTCGGCCTCATTGTGCATGCCTCTCAATAACATTTTACAAATAGTGTATACAGTTTAAAACTTTGTGTACATAAGTGTATATCTTTAATGTGCATGTTACTTCCACATCCACCTGTGATGAAGAAAATATCCTTTTGTAGGAAGATGAAGGATGACACACAAGGGTAGACAGGACATCTGAATGCTGTCACAAGACCAGACAATGTCTCCAATACAAATGTTATCTTCATTTCCTATTAGTCTGACTTATGCTGACCTAATAAAGTGAATCGAGTTAACAGGCATTAGATGCTCAGACATGTCAGTTGCCAAACTGTGACTACAGCATCAGAGCATCACGAGCCACAGTCATGAGCCGTCTTCCCACATCCATCATGCTTACAATCGAATGTCTTCGATCAGTGTGTGCACAACGGCCAGATCAGGTCTGACAGACAGCTCTACAGGGGGCTTCCGACGCAAGCTCAAGGTGGGAGGACTCCCATACAAATCAACAACTACATCACAAAAAATCAATCATCTTACACAATGTATGCACCACCAAAACTAGCCACAATGAATCACACTAAACTCAGAATCTATGAAGCAATAGAAAAACACAAGCACATGAATCTCATTTCTGTCCATATTTCAGAATCTCCTGACAGGGTTATCTAAAATCAATAATCGTATGAAAGCACATCATTGCACCCATCAGTTTGCAGTGACAGCAGAATAGTTTAAATGCAGTGTACATTTATCCTGCAAACAGATTGATTATTTAAGTTACATTCTTTCATGTTTTACAATGCAAATGTAGGTACCTATACATTACCTATTTAAATACATTCATTACATTTTTCACAAGATTTTTATTTTTCAACAAAGTAATAACGAGCACTGAATGGCTATCATTCTGGCTTCACTGTAAACTCCCTTGCTGGAGTCCTGGGCAGTGCAGGGTCTTTTTATGCTATTTGCATGCTCTCATACATGTGGGTACTATAGTTTTTTTCGAACACCCCCAGTTCTCCCCTAAATCTCCTTATAGTGTTTATTCTTAAAAAAACAACAAAAAATCAAAACTGTGGCCTCGATTCAAGTATTTTTAGATTCATGGCATACAATGCCAGCAACAAAGTCTAAATCTAGATCAAGTCTTGTTTTTTTTTTCTCTAAGCTTACTAAAGGAACTTCACCAAAAGGCACATTTTGGTTCAACAACAAAAAAAGAAAAACTCAGACCCACTTTTGGCTGTAATTAGGTCAGGTACGGACAGGTGCTCCCTGACTGATAAAGAGCTGTGCAGCTCAAGGTCTTTGCCATTTCACAGCCATCTAATTTTATTGAGGACATATGAGAAGAAAAGGCAATCATGTCTGTGTTACTTAAATAAAATAAAATACAGTACCATCTATTAAATTATATCTTGACTGAATGACGGCATATTTATTTGACTAGTGCTGTCAGGGGATTTCTTAAAAATCTATATCCAGTTGCATGCATTATTTAGAATATTGCTCCATATGCCAAGCACTCATCAGACTGCTCTGTGAATGAATCTGCAATACAAACGCAACAAAGAGTCACTATTGATTCTTGCATTTTGATTTTCCTCTTGAGAAATTGGCTTATATTGATTCATGTTAATGGAAGGCTTTCTTTGTATATAGTGTGTATGTGAACATGAATAAATACCCTAGCAAGGTGTGGATAAGTGGAGAAATGGATTGGCTTACAAACTGCATCTGGTGAGTCGGGATGTGGAAAAGCTAGGATAGCTTGCCTTGTGTTGCTGACGTGCTGTCCAGAGACAGTTCGAACTCTCTCAGTCCAGCTTCCAGTGCTAAATATGCCAAGTAAAATATGAGAAAGGTGCAAGGAGACAATAAGAAATACAACACTTAATTTTCTATTTGCTTTGCCAGGTCAAAGTAAAACAAAAAAACTGTAGTATAATATTGTAAAATAACTTGTATTCTATTTGAGCTTTTAATTTGTATTGATTATATATAAACTCATAAAATGTTTTGCGTGTGTGATAAGCAATACTCACTTCACAAGAGGACTTGGTTTCACAATTCTCTTGCTTTGCTTCACCACATTATTTTGTCTCAATGTGCTTTTTTTTAATATGTCACAGTTTATTTTTAGTTCAATGTGACAACTGTGCTCGGTGGATCAAAAGAAAACCTTGTTGTCGCAAACACTGCTGATGCTCCTGGTGAAGGGCTTCTCATTACTGACTAATACTAATTAGATGAGACAGCATCCGGTGTCACTTCAAAAAAAACGTATTAACGCCGTAGTGGCTTGAAATAAAGCATGATTCCCTACCATAACAACGTGTGCCTTTATGAAAAAATAGCAAGGAATCGATCATTTACTGTAAGTAGGTCTACTGGAAGAAAGACAGGACAGAGCTGTGTGACTTTTCTCAAGTTTCTTCATAGAGCTCTATTTTTTTCAAGTTTCCTCTACTGAACAAGATCCAAGTATTTGAACTTTGTGATACATTACGTTTAAATGGTTTGTCTGAAACACAAAACCTACCAGATATTGCTGATCGAAGCATTCCCAGAAGCTCACGTCTGATTTCAAGAGCTGCTTTATTCCACAGAGGCAAAATCATAAAGATGAGACAAAATCCAATGTTTGTTTGGGGAAACAATGTAAACACGACAGCTTACTTGCTTAATGAGTGTGCTCGTGTATGCTAACGCTATCTAGTGGTGGTGATGATGATATATCAATGACAGATCTAATTCGTTAGCTTCAGTTCCCTGTGAGGAATGTTTCCTCTAATGATAAGTAATCAGCATTTCTTTCTCGTCTTTTACGTAAGGTAATTAGACAAATATTGATAAATGTCACTCACCTCGCCTACTCGCTGAAATAAGCACAAAACAAGAAAGCCGGTTTTACTTTAAATAACTGCTACTAGCATTAGCATTATTAAGCGCTAGCTGGCATTTGCGATCTTCTAGTTAGGAGATATTTTTGTAATGGAGGTAAATAAACAACTAAACGTAGTACAGAATATAACAGAAACGTTGTTTTATTCTCGTATTACTGTATAAAATTTAACTCTTTAGCTTATTAAACACACTACTAGCATTGCGCTAGCGTTAACGCTAACGTTAGCTGCAGTGCACCAGCGCCACACAGTGAGTTAAGTAGTGACGCAAATGTATTGCAAGGTAGTGTACTCGCTTTTAAATGTTTAGCATAAATGTACACAAAGCATAACCTAAACTCTGTTTAAATGCTGTTCTTGTAATACATACATTTTGGTCAGCTGCAGAAATCAATTAATCAACTAATTAAATTTGTGAATTAGGTAATATTTTTACATTTTTACAAAAAAAAACATTGGTCCTAATGAAAATGATCTAACCACAGACGAAGGCATTAGCAGAAACTTATGAAAAATAACATATTTTTGACATAGGCAAACTGAGAGTGCGATGTTTTTTTGTTTTTTTTTTATTTTATGCATCTGCTCCTAATCACCTCAACAAGAATTTTGGAGCGTGTTTAGTCTTTCTCCTGTGACAATATTTTTTACTTCCATGAAATTTCATGGCAAAGACAAGAAAACGTCCTCTTGCTCTCCATTTGACCTCACATTCTAGAATGTGAGCGGAACCATTTTAAAGTAGTTGTAGGATTACTAAAATGTGTGATGTTGCTTGAACATAACTATTCTCTTTACTCTGTTTAGGAGCAGAAGCACGTGGTAAGAGTAGATTAAGTATTTTATCTTAGATAACTGAAATGTAGTGTAAGATAAGGCATTGTTTGTGCATGGAAGTGGAATGGAACTACCCCAAGTAATATCAAGACGCAAGAGATCCTAGAGACTATAAACACATAGCATGTGTCATATTTATATCTATAGTTATTGTCTGATATGCAACATTTCAAACATGGGATGTGGTAGGCCCACATTTATTAATAAAAGGTATGCTCTGCCATCCCCAACCTAATGAATAAAAATGTGCATACCTCTTAGATATTATTGTTGGGTTTGTGTCTTGTCACATAAAATTGCACCCTTTGCCTGTCACAACCTGTAAAATCAATCAAGTGTGAAGAAGGAGCAACTCATCAATAAACACGTCTTGTTTTCTCTTCAGTTCTGACAGATCCTGAGGTTACCACTGGGCTCAAAGGGGCTTTCGAATGGTGAGCCGGACAGCCACATCACCACTCTTTGTTGCAACAGTTTAATGTCTGTGTTGCCTGCTATAATCCACTGAAACATGTCCTATCGCACGCACACAGAAGCACATGTTTGTTCTGGACTGCTGTTCTGCCAGCGACATCATCAGTCTCTTTCCAGCCTTGTCTCCATGGAGACAGGCTTCCAGAGCCGCTGCTTCAAACCGTTGTGAATCAGCACAGACTGAGAGGGGAGGGCGGCCTCTTTGTGTTTAAACATGACTAAAGGAACAAGCTGAGCCCTGTGCTCCAGCATGAGGTGATCAGCATCCTGCAAAAGGTAAAATATATAGTGCAATTCTCACGGTATTGTGCATAATATACTAATCAATACAAGGCTACATCTCTCTACTCGGCCATTGTAGTGTTAGTTTAATTTAGCCACTTTGTGTAAAAATATTTCTTATTATTTCATTTAAAATAAATAATAAAGCAAATATGTTCAGCGTGCCTTCGACACTGTGCTTTAAGAATAGGATAACAAGAGAGAACAATAGACTACTTGAGCTGAACAGTGAAATTCATTGACAGTTTCCAATTAGCACCATTCAGGAAGACCAGTGGACCAAAACACAGCTTACTAAAGGGCAGAAGTACAGACTTAGGTAAAGGCAGCAAAGGAGCAAGAGTCAAGTGCTGATGCAATGATTGGTTTGCTGAAACAGACTGCTTTCTTGGTTGTTGAGTCAAATCAACTTCTCAGTGCTGCAGAAGACAGAGGCAGAATCAGCTCTAATCCCCGTGATAAATGCACTAACAGCTGGACACTTCTTCACCCAAGACAATGTCAGAAGTGTTTAGTGGAGTCTGTTCTCGAGGCCGGGAAATAGATCTGCTGGAGCCACTGTGTGTTTAAAGTTGGCTTTGAGGAGCAGCGGAAGAGAAAGCTTTCATGGGCTTAGCACTTCACCTTAACTAGGAGTCTGATGGAGCAACACTGTCTTCATCACATTTAAAGACACACGCACACATACACACACATACGCCCAGCATAAAATAAACAAGGGCGTGCACTTAGCTCACATTCACACCATACCGTTTATGTGTACGATTACAGAGGAAGTGGCCTTTGAGAAGGTCAAAGATTTTGAACGAAAAGCAAGTCTAATTCGAAGTAAGCTACTGTATTGATCTATTTCAATGCTTTACTGTTTTAGATGATGAGGTAATAAAAGGTACATTTGATGCATTATGTGCGTTTTTTCCATACTTTTAGAATAATAATAAAAATGCATTGGATTTATATACTGTTTTTCAAGACAACCAAAGACACTTCACATTACGCATTATTCATTCCATTCTCAGTGGGATGCACCGATCCAGCTTTTTCAGTTCCGATACCGATTCTTTGTCCGATACCAATGTAAGGACTGAAATAATTTTCTTTCTTATCAAACATACACATTTTGTCATATAGTGTTATGTAGCTGTTATTCGTAGTGCAAGCCACAACTACTTAATAGGAATTAAATTCTATTTCATTACAAATTTATTTGTACAGCCCAAAAACACAACAGCAGTTATCTCAGAGTACTTTACATGATATTGATTTATAAACTAAATTAGTCAGAAATCAAACCATGAAACATTTGGTCATACCTTCAAAACATTGGAAAATCAGAACAGTCATTATTAGGAAATGCAGACAGATTGTTCAACGATAACAGGCAGATAAAAATTGTCCCAGAGCATCCCTGTCCTTAGACCCTCCTTCTCGGTAAGAAAAACTAAAAAACAACAAACAAAACACCGGGGGAAAGAAGAAGAAAAAAAGCCAATAATATGAAATGTTCTAGATCAACACCAGCCAATAAATTGCATTATTATTCAAGGTTGCCATTTTGCGCTGTCGGCCCCTCTGACCACTAGGAGTGGGCAGTGTGGGTGAAGTGTCTTGCCTGAAGGTGGTGTAGCTGATTTTGACACCCCAACATGATTTAGGTTTAATCTGACAACTTCCTCTCATAAATCCTTTGACACATGGTTATATTGACATGTATTCATTTGCTTGCAATTATGGCTTATAGACTTTTTTTTTTTCTTTCAAACAACAAGTGAAATGAGAGAGCATAACCCAAGCACAGCCAATCAGAAAGCTGCATTTAGCTTTTGATTAGAATAAATTCTTTATTACTCAATTCAGACAGTACTCAGTGGTCTTAACTTTTCACAAACTGGCGCATGAGGTTCCCACATTTCTGACCACTCTGACCAAGCACATGTTACACCCATGTGTTTCCTATATCAGGAATTGAGTTAGAGCTACTGACTGCAACGGAAATGACAGAAGAAATAATCAATCAGTCTGATAAATGATAATTTATGGACTTTAAAACAGTGCAGAAGATCTCACAGATCTACCTATGACATCATTCAGAACAGTGTTTTCTGAGGCTCAAAGGAACAAAAGTATAGCTCTAAGACAAAACTTCAGCTGTGTTTTAATGATGAAGCAATGTTAGAAATAATATGCATAATTTTGCATAATAATATGTGTCTTTTAACAATTATTTGCAGGCTTATACTACATCTGGCAAGGTACTGTGGAGTCAGGGAGCTTTGCGTTGAAAATAGATTCTATAAGTACGGGCAAGTCAAGACACACATGGACGTCATTAGCAATAAGAAGAAAGAGAGTGCGAGGAAAACAACGCGTCATCAGGGTAACTGCCACGGTAGAGGACGAAAAACAGGTTGAGCGAATCCTGTAGTGAACCTAGCCAAGCCCTAATGATTATAGAAGATTGCTGTTCCTTTGACGTAGACGGAGCAAGCACAGACTAAACAGGCCACAAGTGCCACACAAGAGCTGACGAACAAAAGAAGTCAAATGTCAATTCTCTCTGTGGCCCCGAGGAACGTTGTTATGTGTTATTAGAGCTTCTGTTTAAACGTCACTTAAAACATCAATGGTGTTTAGCACTTGGGACATACAAAGCTCTTTCTCTGTGGTTCATATAGACACATTAATTAGACTTGAAGATGGGATAATGAGTAACTTTGTTGGCTCTTAGCAGATTGTTTACATGAAATGAAGTTAGCAATTATGTCATCATGTACAAGCTCGAATTTGATTATCCCGTAAATGGGCTTTTTAGCTTTGACTCGTGAAAAAAAAGACAAGCAAGATTGACAGACTTTTGTTTACACGTTCAGGTACTTTTCTTAACTATCAAAACAGGACTTAAAGTTGGGGTAACTAACTTTTTAGTTGTAAATTAGCAAAGTTTGTGCTTTCCACTAAAAAGTAAACTATAAATGCAGCACTTTGTGAGAAATGAGATCACTGTGGACTGTCTGAATTGAATAATAAGTATTTTAGTTTTTATCAGGAGCCAAAAACTGAGTTCTTTCGCTTCATTGTTTGTTAAAAGACATTTATAAGATATAATTGCAACCAAAATGAATACAAGTCGATATCCCTCCCCCAAGATTCCCCTGCTAAAGAGATTCTCAGTGGGACTTTCCTGGTTAAATAAAAGTCAATTAACTACATGTTGAAGAACTTAGGAGAGAAGTTGTCAGATTAAAAAATGAATTGTATTTGCAGTGTTAAAGGGAACCCTGACTATGAAGACAAATAAGGCTAAAACACTAGTAGCTACTGGTCATGCTTTTTAAAATAAATTGCAAACAAATATATACCTGCTTACTATTTTTTATAAAATTGTCATTGTTTAAGTTGTTTTCAAGCCACTGGGCGCCGCCATTGTGGTTGATGACATACAATAGTGTTTCCATGGTTACTCCTGCGGTTCCATCGGTGAACAATTGCCACAAAAACACCACTGACAGTGTCCAGTTCTTGCCTTTTCCTCTTGATTATCTCAGTGTCACTAGATTCCACATCGTCTTCCTGTATTTGTCCAAACTCCGCCTCAAACTGAAAAGGTTTAACTGAGGAATTCATGTTGCTTAGTTACCTGCTAACGCCTGTTACCTTGACAACACTATTTTATTTTATGTCATAACCGCAGCAAAATGGCAGCCTCCATGTCATTTCTTTAAAACACTATTTTGGTAAAACAACAAATACTTCCAAGGTATTTGTCCTGTATTTATTTAAGTGATTATATTGTGTTTTAGGGTAAACATGGGATTATAGTCAGGGTTCACTTTAAAGTGCCTATGACAGATTGAACTAGTTAAGTTAAGATAATTTTATTTAAGATTTCACCAATATTTTACAAAGTTCATCCCAATTTGACCATTTTTGAACATATTTTCTAACTTTTCTTCACAAACTTCTTCTTGATTCATGAAAAACTGTCATTTATATTTACAACTAGTCTTAAACTACAAAATTAATTTAAAATGAGAATTCGTAGAAATCTGTCATGTGCTCTATATGTAGGTATTTCTGAGTTAAGACAAACCCCAACAGCATTTCTGTCTTTCACACGTTGTTGTTTTTTTTATTTGCCGTAGCTCGCGGAGGCCCAGCCAGAGCACACAAAATGATCAGGCAGAAAACATGATGAGAGCAGAAGAAGGAGAAGGCAGTATCGGCGGGGGTTGCACGGTAACCACACTAAACCGGCATGCACTCTCCATGGCAACGCAGAGCCGGCGATGGGATACAGTGAAATTCGGCATCGAGGTTAGGATATACTACAGTAGGCCTTTGTGTGTCCGAGTGATTATAACAAAAAACATAATGGAACTGTACTTTATTAATTTATTTTTTTTTACCCAGAATAACCTTGATGTTGCTGATATATGACACGTCACCACCTACACCGGTGACTGTCCTGAAGATGGCTCGCTGATAGCAGCCGAACATGTCGACAAGGTAAATACATCAAATACATTGCCTTTTAAAAAAAAACGTTTGGGGGCATACTTGTAAGGTGCACAACAGCCCACTTCCTGGTTCAACAATCTCAGACCCCATGTTAAAATGGCCATAGGAGTTTAGAAAAAAATATATTAAAAGTTTGAAAGCATACATTTTTGTTTAACATCCATTTCTGTAGCTTAAAGTGCGTATGACAAGTTTTTACAAATTTCTAATTGTAACTTAATTTGATAGAATAATGCCTATTGTAAATATAAATGATAGTTTTACAAGAATCAAGAACAAGTTTGTGAAGAAAAGCCTGAAAATATGTTGAAAATATCAGGAAGTAGAGCACTGATGACATCACACTAGGGAAAATAGTATATTTTCAAGTTATCCCCCCAAAAAAACTATTTCATGACCCTGTAGGCATGAATTTAACAAACTGAATGTGCTCTATTGTAATTGTATTTCTCAGGTAAAAGAGCCTGTTACATTTGGAGTTTTGGCCCAATTTCTTAAATGGTTGCTAGGAAACGAAATAGCGTGATGTCATCATTTATGAACAGGAAGTGCATTTTTAATCCCCCCAAAATACATTATTAGGATAAAATTTGTAAAATGTTTAGTAATATCTTAAATATAATTATCCTAACTTGATTTTAGTGAAACGTGTAGTTCAACTTGTCATAGGCACTTTAATAAACTACAAAGTTTTTAAGACATTTGCCGAATTTAAAGTGTGTATGAAAGGTTAGACCATTTTTCCAGTAAAACACAGTAAACATGATTATATTCAAGATTTCACTCAAACATTTTGCTTGGTATTGGTTTGTAGTTGTATTTTGTCTAGCAAATATGACATACTGTATGTATGTACAGTTACCTAGCAACCGCATTGTAAATGTGGGCCAAAACGATTACTTCCTGTAATTTTCTACTTTTATTTGTCAATTTGTTCATAAATTGCAACTTAACTGCTGTAAAACTATGATCAATATTTACCACAAAGACTATCACACCAAACTAAGTCAAAATTAGAAAAATATGATCATTTGTCATATGATGCTAGGTAACAGTTGTGGAATTACTTCTGCACAAGTCATATTTGCTGGACAAAAGACAAACCTCATGAAACAAGCAAGTGATGAGTGAAATCTTAACTATTATCATGTTGTAGTGCAGGCCTATTCAACTTAAGGCCCCGGTGCCAAATCGGCCCTCCAAAGATATGATTCGGCCCTTCAATCACTTTCATTGACAAATATTCACAAATATTACGAAAACATATTTTCTCTTGTTTGTAGATTTCTGGGTTATTATTTGAGTTATCACTCAAGAAATAGTGGCCAACTTAAGTTTCTTAATGTGTCAATAAGTGTCTGAAAATAAGATTTGAATACAGTGTATTTTTCTTGCTTCATTTCTAGTTGTATTTTTTGACTAATTTTCAGTGAGAAGATGCATTATTTTTCCATATATTTAGTCAAACAATCAACTTTGCTCTTGTTTTATGGGGAAATCTTATTTGAAGACGAGACAAAAAGATAAATATGACTTTTTAAAATTATTTATTCTCTCATTATCTAGTTTGAGATCATTACCTAGTGCAACTACTTGGCCCAGGAAAATTAAGTTGAATAGCCCTGTTGTAGTGTAACCTGTCATCTGCACTTAAGGATAAGAAACAAAATTTTTTTTGGACAATAGTGTATTACCATAGTATACGATTGTAAAGTCATTAATTGTACAATAAGACCATCTAACTTAATATTCCACAATGAGTTATAGGCTTTACATGGGTTGAATTAAACAAAAGTGAACTTTGAATGATAATATTCCACGTAGCAGCGCACACACTCGAGTTTTCTATTGTAGCTATTTATCATGTGCCACAATGGGCCGTGCCTAATAAAGCTGCACATGGTTCAGAAAAGACGAATCGCCGGACACTAACTGCTGATGCAACAAGGCCACAGCCAAACGCGCTACAATAATGGTTTTACACCAGACGAGGAAAAGCCCTAAACTCACAGTCCATCATCCTGTCTCACCAATCATCACTACAAAGACTTTTTGTCCAACCCTTTTCTAGCAGTTTGTGTATTTCTTTCTTTCTTCTTTTTTCCTTTTCTTTCATTTGTCATTTTTATGCACTTATAAAAATGATTAATTAAAGGAGACCTATTATGTAAAATGTAATTTTCTGAGTTTTTACCTTATTACAGCAGTGTTTTCTCATCATTAGTTTACTCAAAGTTGTATTTAGATTGATTGCTGCATGTTATAGGGCTGTAGTCGACCAAGAACATGTCCATCAACCGATTAATCAACTAAAAGGGGCGTGGCAAAGGCTCTGAAGCTAAAAGTAGAGTTGTCAAAAATATTTCAAATCAACGCTAAACCTGGTGTCAAAATTAGATACTCATTTGAACAAATATTGATCACATTAACAGGACAAAATTTGAACAAAATCTGATCTTTTCTGCAAAATAATTTTAAATAATCTTGACTTTCATCAAAACTGGTTAAAATGTTTATTCCTTAGTATCAAAATTGGGTTGGAAATGTTTGTATTGTGACAACTCTTCAAGAAACCTTGTTCAAAAAGAGTAAAATATTATGACTAGGAAACAGTGTGTTTACATAAAAAAGCAAGATCAGACCAATGATTTTGTTACTGTTTAATACAAATTCCTTATAATCTAAATAAAAGAATAAGTCGACTAATAAAATTTTAGTCGACCAAGACTCCATCGACCGATTAATCGACTAAACGACTAAAGAACAGCCCTAGCATGTTATGTTGTAATGTTGTATTGTCCTGCTGCTGATGCTCCAGTGCTCAGAAATATCTGTTCTCACCTACCACCTATCCCTGCCCAATTATCTGTATTTCTATGTGTAGTTTGCATGTTCTCCCCGTGTCTGCGTAGGTATCTTCCGGGTACTCCGGTTTCCTCCTACAACAAAAACATGTCCAATGTGCCTCCCTCCCCAGGACTACAGATGGTACAAGCATCTCTGCCATTGTGCTTAATGTAATTGTACATTGTCCTTGATGATGAACATTACCTTACCTATTTACTTGTGATTACTCAAATATTAGGATTCAGAGTAAACATGTAGGTTCAGAATTGTCATGTAGACACTTTCTTACAACAAAAAGTTGTAATTTTTAAATATGTGACTTATTAAAATAAAATTTTACAATTAAGAGGCGAGGTTTATCCATTCTGCAGTTTCAAACAGGAAGTCAAATGACCTGTTTCTATTTCTAAGCTGTTTAACTTAGTTTTGTGTGTTTGCAAAGAACAAAATGTGAATTATTGATCTGCATATGCCATAGTTTCTTCCTAAATATATGGAAAAATCAGAATAGGTCTCCTTTAAATGGTCACATCCTTTTTAGGCGCCTTTATTCAAAGTAAATGTGCACAGGAAGCAACTGTATCAGTGTGAACTCAGATGATGTAAAGTTTTCATTAACATTATTTTCTCTGACTGCTGAGCTTGTGAAACATCTCAAACATCTGGCTACACGTTCCTAAACACTTTGCGATTCACGGAACTGTCAGTGCAGCACGAGCCTTTGAAATCCTCTGACTTGAACTCGCAGATATGAATAATTTGTCGACACTCTTTCCTGAGCCACCCCGGAGCGACAGTCTGCCTGCCTCTGTCTGCTCCGGGCGCCTCCGTGCGATAATGGGAGCAGGTGGGTGTGGCAGGGGCTCCGGGGCCGACCGCCAGCTCAGGGCCGCCATCTACTGACTGTAACGCGCACTCACCACGTCAATGTTCTATTTTAGTGCTGCTAATAGGCTGTGATCACGTGACTTCTCTGAATTCTACAGGCCAATGTTTTGTCAATCAGGTGGAGGGCAGATAACATGAATATGGCTTAAATGTGTTTTTATTTCTGTTCTACAAAAGGTTAAAGAAAAAGCTAGATTTGTGAAGTAATTCTTTAGATATTCTATGGCAAAATACAATGTTATAGAATAATATAAATTGAACCTTTACCTCTCTGGACTTAAAGTTGGGGTAACTAACTTTTTTAGTAGTAAATAAGAATGCTTGTGTTTGCAACTAAAAGGTATTGACCCTATTTTGTCCCGCCCACTTGGCTTGGAAATACACTTCCTGTTTAGCTCTGTTAAGGTAGCTAAGGTGTTTGTTTGTCTGTCTTGTGGGGCAATTTCAATTAAATATAATGACAGTTAAAATAAACCCATTGACTGAAATCTACAGGCTAAATGCAGCTAAACAGGAAGTACACTTCCTAGAAAAGTGGGCGGGACAAAATAAGGTCAATAGAAGTTATAATATGCACTGACATCATTTTATTACAAAATGCTTAGCAACTTTAGAATGAGTTGCATTTCTCCAATGTATTTCTTTGTTGTCGTGGCAACGGCTTGTCTGCTACAACAGTTGATGATTTAGGACATTTTAACTGCAACAATGGACTCAAATATATCTTTTTTAAGAAGAAAAAGGTAATAAGTGCAACTGTGTGAATTCAATGTCTGATAAATGTGAGAAGCTAAAGTCTTGTTGTTTATCTGCTTGTTGACATGTCAGTTACAAACCCAGTGCTCAGTAGACTTGTTGTTGGTTGAATTTGTGATCAAGCTGTAGTTTATTTTCCTGTTTTAGCTGTTTATTGAACTCTTACAAGAGAAAATGTCCTTTCTCTCCATTAACTCTTATGCATCGTTACCACTCAGCATGAACATTTAGAATGCTGTCATGTCACCTGCAGAACCTCTATAAGCTAAATTTTGATTTGTGAAGTCATTCTTTAGTTTTATTATCAAAATATACTTTTAGAATAAAAATGCACCTTTACCTCTATCTGGACTTAAAACGGCCTTAAAACTAGAGCTGCAAAGAATTGATCAACTAAACGCAACTAATTCAGCTAATTTAGTAATAGAATAATCGTTAACTGTTTTTTATACAGGTTCCAAACATCCATGAGCTGTGGAACAACGTCAAATAAAAAAAAAAAAAAATACATGAAAATTTTATACATTTTGTGTAAAAAAAAAAAAAAAAGTTTGCCTCAGCCTTGAGTTTTATGATATTAAATTTCAAACTCAAATTTAATACTAGAAACAGATTCCGTTCTTAATGAAGCCTAATAAGAGACCACAATGAGCATTAAAAAGGCTCTCTTTACGTCAGATTTCTTTACAATAGATTTCAAGAGAAACTACTAGGTAAACATTTTGGTTTTAAGCTTGTTTTGATAAAACCATTATTCTAAAACTTACTAGAAAATATCAGATTTTTGTCATGTTAACAGTGTTATTTATCAATACTTGTTCAAATGAGTATCTAGTTTTGAAACCAGTTTTAGTGTTGATTAGAATCAAACTTTCAGATACTTTTTGACCCTAAAATCTACATTTCAAGGATGTCCTCAAGCGAAGTTAACTCAGCTCAAATTGTATTCGCCTAACTAATCGATTACCAAAATAATTGATAGTTGCAGCCGTAACATACTGTAGAGGCTGTGTTTTGCTTTCTGTATTGGTTGTTGTTCCAGAAAACAAACCCACTGTGGTTATAAAGAATGAGAGTTTTAAGGAAACATGTTATTTATTTCACAGATCAAAGTCTCCCATCCACATGTTGTTGGCCATGCAACTACTTCTTCAGAACTCTTTAAATGCATACACACAAAAACAGACTCAGCTTAAGTCATATATTAATATTATGCACAAATAGAAAACTAGCTTTATCTTTGACATCAACACACAGTGGTTGAAGTGATTTCTCTTGCACATTTGAGTAGTTCTATTTACACAAAGTACCACTTGTCATTTTGCATAATAAATATCTTTAAAACCTGCTTAGTTTGAACAGCATAAACAGAGTCTGGAGTGTATCAAACGTGTGGAGACAAAGTGGTTAGGGCTGGTCATTTATGTAATGTATAAATGAAACAAGTCACCAGGGAACCCCTGAGATCAATGCATGAGAACTACAGCAAGAAGGGCAGCACACACAAAGCAACATATCCTTTTAGAAATGGAATTACTGCCTCATATACATAGTCAGCTTTATAACAAGTGACCAAAAGGCAATAACTCCATTTTGTGCAGCCTTTCAATATCTTCTTCAGTTGTCTCAAACGATTGAAAAGGATTTATCTCAACACTGCAATCCAAGTGCGTCTTCAGAGCAGTATTACCTTATGAAAATGTACGAATCCTTTTGACACATGTGAAATAACTGTGCTTTTGCACCTGTTTCTGACACATTCTTTGACACGGATTCTAAAAGCAAAACATTAATCCAGTTCTGCATGCTCCGTTCTCGATTTCCATCCCGAACAACGTTGACGGTTTCCACATTAAAACTTTTTGGACAGATAACGACGAGCCAGAAGTCTTTGGATTTGTGCTTCCATAAGTCAACACACAGACTCTGTCCAGGCCTGGATAACGCCATATCACAAAGCAGCACTATCAGTTACATCCTCGTCACGTCTTCACTTCAGCTTCTTCACTCCTCCTCTGGACTTCTATCTGCCCTAATCCAGTTCATATATCTCCAGGTCATTCAGTGTTGCAGGAGGAAATTGGTTGCCATGTTGATATCATTGTTTGAGGCTCTGAGGGTTCAAGGGCATCAATCCTGGAAAAGCCCATTTCTACTAGCCTTGCAACCTGAAAAGAGGCACAAAGTGAACGTAAAACAACATAATGTTGTCATTTTATTTTTATTGTGTATTTTTTAATACTCTGGATAAAAGCAGGATGTTTTTACGCTTGAATGAATGGTTTTATTTATATAGGACATTTACACAGACTCCAAAGTGCTTCACACAGTAACTCTTCCTCACTCACAGCAATAGCCCTGGGGCAGCTCAGCAGAGGGAATTTACCTGACGCCTCAACCTCCAACCAACACCAAGCGTTCCCTAAACTGCATGTTATTAGTTGGTTGATTGCTACTGTCAAAGCATTTGTTTTTTCCACTAACAGTGTGTTTATGCTTGGGATATTTTAATGGTGGCCCCGGGGCC
Organism: Mugilogobius chulae; assembly: GCA_038363315.1. Lineage (NCBI taxonomy): Eukaryota > Metazoa > Chordata > Actinopteri > Gobiiformes > Gobiidae > Mugilogobius > Mugilogobius chulae. Next base: position 29,277,655 of record CM076407.1, read on the forward strand.
AAATGTGGCCCACTGAGAAGTACATTTTGGCCTCTTGATAAACAGGCTTTGGGTCACGTCAGACCATTTCATATTGTACTATGTTATCTCTGTTATTCAGCATAAAAGTGTAATATGCACAATTTGACCCAGACTTAATAGTCCTGGTTTAGTTTATTTTAGCAACATAAAATACATGTAGATGTAATAGAACATGTAATGTAATATGTAAGTACATGTAATTGTTCTGTTAAAATGCCTATCATCATGACGTAAACAAAGTAATGCTTTTGTTCTGCCTTATCCTATAGGAAGAAATAGAAACTGGAAAGATTATTTTAGTAAACAACTGACTGTTAGATAAGATATGTGGGTTAAATTTATAAATGTTTTAATTAATAATCTTTGATTGTGGAGCCATCTAATACTCTTGGCATCTCTAGTCTGCTTAGTATGTTTAACATGTTTTCTTTTTTTAGGATGTACAGAGATGGAAGGGGGAGGGGGGGTGAGCAGATTTGTCTTGTTCTGTCTGTCTTTTGTTTTTATGTTTTATTGTGTTGTATTATTTTGTATTTATGTTTTTGTCAGTCTGTAATTCATTGTTGTTTGTGAGTGGTCCCCCTTGAAAACGAGAAGCTGCATCTCAAGGGGCTTTCCATGAATAAATTTCATCATGTAATAGAAACTACAAGCAATGGTACTCAAAAGTAGTAGGAAGAAGTTCAAAGAACTAATAGACTCCTACCTTGTTGTACATTGTGCTGGACACTTAATGAATTTATATTCTTATGTTATGTGCACACACTCATGCCGAGTGTGTGTTACAATTGTACAGAATAACAATAAAATCAGACATCTTACAAGATGAGTTGCAGATAGTTTTTTTTTTTTTCGTTTATGGTCGTACAAACTGCACACAGCCAATTTTAAGACAAAGAAAGATTCATCATTTATGACTATACAAAATAAAAGTTCAAGGATACATTCTTGTTTATGGTCGCATAAAAAAATAAATGAACAATAATAATGATAAATAATACAATTATTAATTATATTATTGTTCATTTATTATTGTTACTGGTCTAAGATTACAAAATGTAACTTGCTTCATTCATGATCGTGCTAAAGGAAATATTGCCTATTTGAGTAGAGGCCATACTTGTTATTTGTTTAAGGCCATACAAAAAAAACATTTCTAGTTTTAAAACGTCTTTAAACCAGTTTTCTTCATTTATGATTGTACAAATAAACAAAAACAAAACAAAAAGTCTTATTTGAGTAGAGGACAGTTTTCCTTTGTTCATAATCATATAAGATAACCCTTTCTAGTTTTAAAACGATTTTAGAACAGTTTCCTTCGGTTTATGATAGTGCAAGATAAATCCTGTCCTTTTTTGTGGTCTAGTCTTGTTCAAGATGTGGTTAATGTTTGATGTAATCCACATATAGACCAGGTTTATTCTTGGTTTCAGATTCAGTCTAGTCCATTGTTAATTTGATCTACTCTATTAAAAGTCTGATTGTCGATAAACACCGGGCTTGCTTTGGCTTATTCCTATTTTATCCTTTTTTTATGTGATAATGTTATTTTGTATGTATCTCAGAATACTACCGTTTTCGAGTTGTTTGTTGAAGTAGAATGAATGTAAAAAAATTTTGTTCAGTCGTGAAGTTTGATCCTCAGACTATAACCTCTGAAAAATCTGGCTCAATGGTCAAAATAATTGATCAGCCCTGGTTTATGCTACTTGAACAGCCACTTATAAAACACTATTATTGGCTAAGCTACAGTTACATAACATTAGAAAAAGAGGTCACCTGTTCTTCAGACGCAGGAGAGTTGTCCACTAGTGGTTGTTGTGTAGAGGCTTGTGCTTGACCTTGGGGCCGAGGCTGGGCTGTGGGATGGTTTTGTCCTCTGTGCCGCAACGATGGGAACAACCTAGTCCACTGTAGTAGACCACCCTACACACGGAAGACACAAGACAATGTACAGTCAGACAAAACATTTAAATAAAAGGCAGTACTGTGAGAAGCTCTGCGGTCTTTATTACCTGAGGCTGAAGTCTTGCGTTTCTCCGAGCCTCATTGTACTGAGCTAAAAGCATCTGTTGGTCGAGGCATGTCCATCCTCTGTTGCCTCTGGATGTCTAGTGTAGCACCCATTCCTATAGGAGTTTCATTCACAGGCTGTGCACCTTGAAACAAAACAAAACAAAATTGCTGTTGTTAACAATTTTGTTCCCGATATTTAATCTGTATCTGTATAAACCAGGGCTGTCAAACTCAAATGGAGCTGGGGCCAAATCGATCAGAGTCCAGAGTTGGTAATTATAGGTCCTTCTATGATATATTGAAATAGCTGATATAGCACATTTACTAAATGTCCAGGTTTAAATGTTAACACATTACATTATGTTGTATTATATTTATTCTGTGCATACTGTCATTCTCAGAAACTTTGGACAAATTGTGTGTAATTTGCTGCATTCCAGTGCTTTTTAAAGGGTTTATAGTCACATTTCAGGGAGGTGTCCAGGAGGACCCCTCCGTTGTCCTGAACACCCGCCCCATCTCCCTCTCCAGGATTAGCCAGCCCTCGTCCTGCTAGATGAGTCATTTCCCTCTGCTAATGGCTTGGCTCTACAGACTTATAATCGATATCTACAATTCGATCCGCGTTGTCTTAGTTACATCTACAGCCTGTGAAGTGGATCTCTTCACTGTGGTTCTCCTTGAAGTTTCTCTTTTTTCCCCTTCAGTTTTTTTTTCTCCTTGCCGAGAAAGAGGGTCTAAGGACAGGGGATGCTCTGGACATTTGCTTGTTTACTAATAATCTGCTTTGACATGCCTGATCAGTCACTGTTTCTGAATGTTTATTGTTTTATTGAATGTTTATTGTTTTATTTTATTTTCTACCATTCAAGTTTGCTAAAATAAAAATCTTAGGAAGTCCTCAGAGACGATGTTGTTGTGATTTTGAGCTATACAAAATACATTATTTGATTTGATCTCAGCAATATAAGCATTTATATTTCTATAGGCTTAATATCTATGTTGGCCTTTTCTGGGACCTGTAGTTCAAATTGTTGTGAGCTAATAATAATAATCAGAATTCATCCCAGTGGCCGCATGAAATTATCTCAGGGCTCCACATTTGGCCCCGGTCTGCCAGTTTGACATCTCTTATATAAACTGGTATGACTTACTTGAAAAAATAGGCTCCAGGGTGCAACGACCCAAACGAGAGACCCACACAGGCACAAAGACAAGCTTTTGCATCTTAAGAAAATTGAAGTGGTACAAAGCACCGGATATCTAAGGGAAAAAAAAAACATAACAACATTTATATTTTTATTTTTTTCATGCATATTACCGGTAACTGTATATATTTTTTTTTACTTACCAGACCACTGACGGCCAGAAGCCACATGAAAGGACTGGATGTCAAAAGCTGGAAAACAAATAAGACATTACAAAAAAGAAATAACAAAACATTCTGGAGATAGTCAAATAAAAGACAAAACAACTGTACCTACCTGCAGGCCAACAATGTAAACGAGAGACTTATTAGTGATGTGGATTTGACCCAAAATTTGTGTGACAGGCATTCTTGGGACAGAGTTGTAAAAAGGCACAAAAAGAGAGAAAACTGGTGCAAGCCTGTAAAAAGAACATTCATTATTAGAAGGACAAATGTGAAGATGATGAAGCTTGAAGACTTATAAGTAAGAAAATGTAGAGTCTAAAAACAATGCTGAATAATAATAAGAATTAAATACATAAACTACTCACATTCCTGCAGGCAGTTCTTCTACCTCATAGTCAAAGAGAAAGTGAAACGCTTGTGTCAGTAGGACGTCCGTCAGCGCAGACAGAAACCAGGTGCCCAACAGAAACGACTGTGTAATTAATGTATTGTGATTAATCAGACACCACTTTTCAACGTAATGAATATGATTTCAACATACAGCAAACTTGCGGGACCCAAATCTCCTCTCGAAGATGCGGAAGTTGTAGAGGAGTAGACTACTGCAAAAAGAGTCTTTGATATCGAGGCACACAATTCTCCACAAAGAAATCTCCACAACTGTAAAAAGCACAACAGAAAAGAGATCGTACTGTATTTCAAGCTTCAAGTTGTTTAATAATTGTTTTAAGTTTTAACAACAAGGCAAGGCTTAATGGGAAATCACAAACAGACAGCAAGCAGGAACATAACCAGTTTGTTCTAGATTGATTCATTATTTTATGGAGGGAGAGATTGTGGGTTTGAACCAAATCAACATCTCATAATCTCTTTGAGTTGAGTTTGTATGTTCTTTCTGTGTTACATTGGGGTTCCCTCAGGGTACTCCTGCTTCCTTCCACTTCTAAAACAAGCATGTATAGTTTAATTTAGCACTGTAGTAGTGAAGGAATGATACGAGTGAATGTCTGTCCCTGTCCCTGTATTAACTCTGAAATGAGTTGGCCACTGTCCAGCGTGTTTCTCTGCCTAAGCCCCAAAGTCACTGGGGTAGGCTCCAGTTACCCATGACCCCAAACAAGAGTGAGTGGTATAAATGAATGAATATATCTTTATATAGCACCATTCACAGATAAAACTCCACATAGTGATTTATAAAGGGAGTTAGGGTAAATTACAACAAGGAATCTGTGTTTGGATCAAGTCTCCGGGCAGAAAGCCACAAGTCCTTTGGAAAGTTAAATATACAAAAGCTTACTGTGTATAAAAACACAACAGCACATAAACAGAACACATGGTTACTTAGGTATAGGAAAGAAAAAAAAAAAGGAGTGGAATGGTTGAGGAGCTGTATTAGAAGAGTAAGAGTCTAAGTTGGGTTGTGAAAAACATAGCAGCAAAAACTTTTGTTACGGTTATTCAATCTTATAATTACGGAGCAGTTATACTAAACAGCAAAGGTATGAAACTAAATAAATCATATGAAAACAGACATATATTCATACTAAATCTAGATATATTCATAAATCCATTCAGAGATACAAGTTATTAGCTATGCCAACCCACCCACATGGAACTACTGTATAACATGAACACAGGATTAGTTTCACAATCTCACGCATAACCCTTCATCATAAATGCAAAATAAAACCTACAGATTTATGAAACCTAGTATTTTTGTCCGAACAGTCTTAAAGCTTGAGTGTTTGTTATTGTCCAGGAGTTGAAGAGTCATCACAATATCAAAGAATCAAACTGCTGCTGTGGTTATTCCCTTTAAAGTGAAACAAACCAAAAACTACAAATGGTGCTTAAAAAATAGCATTGCCTAACTGTTCTGAGTCATTTTTGGCAATCAAAATACGTCACAAACTTCCTGTGTCTCATTGCAAAGCCAGTGTCATTCTAGACTCTATGTGACATCAGCATGGATTAGTTCACCCAGACTAAGTGTCGATCACAAACGCCCCTCGTTCACATTTTCCTCATTCTTTTCCAGCAAAAGTTTTGTGTGAAATGTGTTTGTGGAAGGACGTTTAGTTGGTTAGCTCCACTTTAAAATGCACTACATAGATTTGATTTAGTAACCCCAATTTCGTCATGCTAGAAAGAGTAGCTTGCAACATTGCAGATGGTTGACAAACCTGGCTGTGTTGGGTAATGGCCTGCAGATTGTACTCAAACATGTGTTGGTACTGTGGCAGGAGAATGAGCATCACAGTCAGTCCATTCAGCACCAACAGCAGGCCTTTGGACAGAGGAGCTTTGTCTGAAAGAAAAACAAAACAGATTAGGCATACTTCCCAATAGTGTAGTCCCTGTCTTTTCACAAACGTACTGTCTAAGGCTGTAGTCGACCAAACAAATTCTTGATCGACTAAAATCTTGTCTTGTCAACCAATTAATCTACTAAAAGGGGGTGTGTCCAATGCTCTGAAGCTAAAAGGTGTTGATCTGACCATGTATTTGACCCAAACTGTGCTCAAAAAGACTACACTTGTTTTGGATTTGATGCAAAAAAACAACAATCTTTACAAAAATGACCATGTTTATCTAAAGAAATGCAACTTAGAATTCATATTGGTCCAAAATCTTCAACTAAAATGCTACTTTTTGTTGCTTTTCAACATGCTCTGGAAAAACACAAACTAATATGCTAACAAGCAAAAAAAGGTATAGAATAAGTAGTATCTGTCCATGATAAATCAGATTTGTTATCTTTTATGACATTTTGCCATAAAACACTTAAATATAGTTCTTATTTTTGCTCATTTTAAGTTAGAATAAATGTGTACTTTTCATATTTTATAAAGGTATTTCATTAAATTTATTTTAAGCCAGTCAAATCTACTCAAATGTGTTAAACCTGTTATTTCAGGCACATATCACTTGTTATAATTTTAAGATATCATATTTTTCAGTGTAATCCTTATCGTCTAATTAATGGAATTAGTCGACCATTTAATCGACTAACAACTAAAGAACGCACAATTAATACTGTAGTGTCATAAGTGTGAATGTCAAGCTAGCTTTATGTTGAGTTAATAGTTCTTGCAGATCAAAATTGTAGCTAACCAACGATCAATCAGTGCTTTTTAAAAGACAAAAACAAGCATATAATTTTAGGGAACAATATATTTTAAAGGCGTGTGAAACAGTCTAGCATTTCCGTATTTTAGATCAGATGTAGTCATATTAGTAAATGAATGACAGGGCGATGCTAACAGCAAAGCTAGCTCCGGGAATGACAGGAGATGCAGCTGCGACAGGCTAATGAAACTTACAGAGGCCCGGGAGCCGGTGGTGGTAAACATGGCGAGCAGAACCAGCACGGACCCTAAATTATCAAAATATATACTACGAGCTGTCTAACAGAAGCTAAAGACTGGTACTAAAAGACCGAGAAAAAGTTGAACTGAGGATCCATACTGACAAGGAAGAGACGCGGCTAAAGGGAAGTCCGCTAAGGAAGCCGGTGAAGGCCAAAATAAAGAGATTGCAGGAACTAATGGGAGCACTTGAGGGCGCTGCTACTCTTCCATGAATTTATTATAAAAACTATTATCTCGTAAATTAAAACCAGCGGGGTGAACACCTGACGCTTCTTTTGGTTGTTTTACTTATTTTTGGTGCTAACTAGTAAAGCTTAATGGTAAAGGTCACTAATAACAGTTATTCATGAGCAGTAAAGTGAAAAAATTACTTCTGCACTGCAAAAAAGGAAATTCTAACTTAAATAACAATGACTTGAATTAAGAATATTAATCTTAAAAGACTCATTTTAAATATTTTTTTCTTTCTTAATTTACCTTATCTAGATATAAAAACTAGGGATGCACTGATCCAGCTTTTCTGTTCCAAAACCAATCCCGATACTTTGGAAGTAAGTATCTGTCGATACTCGATATCAATCGATACTAGTTATAAGACTAAAATAGCTCTTTTTTCTTCTCAAAACATAAGGAATTTGATCATATTGTGTCGTGCAACTGTTTTTTATAGTGCAAGTCACAATTAGACAACTTAATATAAATAAAATGTCAAACATTATGAGATGTTCTTGATCCACATCAGCCAGTAAAAGTTGTCCAATTAAAGACCGATCCAGCAAAATTTCCTGGATCGGCACTGATATCCAGTATCGGACCGGTGCATCCCAAATAAAAACCTATTTTAAGCCAATTTGTATCTGTTTAAGCCATAATTGCTTGAATCAAGAATAGATTTGCTTAAAGATAATGTCAAGAGAACTTGAAACTAGCATTTTCAAAACAACTTGGTTAGTCAAATTTTCTTACTGCACTGACAGATTATTTTACTTAAAAGAAGAAATTTTTTCATCAAAATAAACAAAAAGTTTTTATTTTTTGAAAGGCCTTTTTTGCAGTGTGGTCATAGGCTCTAGATTTAAAGGAGACCTATTGTGTTTTTTCCAAGTATTTAGGAATAAACTATGAAATATGTAGATTAGTAATTTACATTTAGTTCCCTTTAATTAAAACTTCATAGAAATAGAAACAGGTTAATTTACTTCCTGTTCAAAACTGCAAAACAGACAAGTCCCGCCTCTGTTACAGTTTTTTATTGTTGTAAAGTAGCTGCGTGGCAGTTTTGAACCATACACTCTTCAGGAATATGTTTTTCATAATGAGAAGTAAAACAGTCAAGTAGAAAGGGATGGGGTTGATGAGAACAGATATTTAATGACCACCACCAGCTGCAGAAGAATGCAAGATAATTCAGACATAGATTAATCTATTTCAAATCCAAATGTGAGTAAACTAATGATGAGATAATGCAGCTATTACAAGGTCAAAAACTTGATGATTTTCCATAACAGGACCCCTTTAAAGGTCAACTTTTCATGAAGGAAAAAGTGAAGACCCTAAACCTTGACTGGAATGTTCCAACTAATGACATAAAAACAGGTGACAAAAAAATTAGTAAACTTCATATGTCTATGGGTGACACCACCAGGTCTAATAGGTTCCGTGCACTGTTTGCAATTTGATGATCATCCAGGTGTCCAGATGGAGGGTATATCCTAAAAATAAACTTTGCACTTTGTCGTGAAATAAATAAATACAAAAAAAATAAATAAAATAAAATAAATAAAATAAATAAATAAATAAATAAATAAATAAATAAATAAATAAATAAATAAATAAATAAATAATAAATAAATAAATAAATAAATAAATAAATAAATAAAATCACAATTTCAAAGATGGAAGTAACTATTTATGTAAAAAAAAATAAAATAAAATAAAACAACTACTACTAATAATAGTTTTTATCATTTGGATTTATTTGTTGCACTAAACAAATAGCCTAATGAAAATCTGCAGCAACACTTTATAATAACTATGCCTTAAAATACTCTTATTAAAGCATGAATAAAAAAAATAGGCATGATACAAATTAATGGAAGAAAAACTGCTAAATTTCCCCAAGCCCACTCTTCAAACGTAAATCCTAAATCCTAGCCTTAGTTCCTTCCGTAAGTTACTAAGCCTTAATAAACTCACTCACTCATTAACTGATGAGTTGTTCATGCTTTATTAAGGCTTTACTGAGGGTAATTAAGATGTAGTTTTTTATAAACTGGTACCAAATCTGCACTTGGATATTTGGCCTAGAGGAGGGCCTCATCTTTGTTCCTTTTATTGTATTTTTCCTTTTATTTCATAAAAAGATATGTATTTCCAAACATTGTTTTTAAGTTTTGTGTAGTTGACTTTTCACCTCCAGAGAGTTCCACAGTGCATCTTTATAATATGTGTTCTGAAGGTGACTAGACCCAGTATACATTTGTATTTCAACTAAAAACTCAGTTAAGCAATATCGTTTTAGCTGCCCCCCACCTGAATGAAATATTATCAGCCTGTAGAATGTTGTGTTGTCATGTGACCAGAAGCATCTTCCCTGTTTTAAATAATTTTTGCATGAATATTATTATTATATCTAATAATTAAACAAATGCACAAAGAAAAAAAACTTGTTTACTTTCAATGTTACATTTCCACATTAGATAAGATATTTGTTGAAATATTTGTATTCATTTTATGCCAACATATGACTCATTTGATGTCAATTATTTATTGTTTTATGACTGTATTGATCTACCGTTTATTGTTTACTATTTGTATTGATCCATTGTTGTACTGTACTAATCATAACTACTGTTTATTTGTAATAGAAAAAAAAAAAGATTTGTGGAAAGACATGACTCAAAGAGCTTATTATGACAGCTTTTAATAATTTTAATTTCCAACTTTATTTGGAAGACGAATGATTGCTGTAAATATAATTAAACTTTTACATGAACAAAGAACAAGTTTGTGAAGGAAAAAAAAATATTGAAAAACACAGGAAGTCGAGCAGATCCTAGATACATCACATAGAACACGGGTAAAAAACAATGTTATGACTCTGTAAACATAAACTTTACAGATAAGTTTGTTCAAATCATAGACCTATGGATTATCAACGGTTTGGATGTGTTTGTATTATTAATAAAACGTATTATTAGTAATGCTTGGCCCTGTGTACAACTTCCTGGTGTCATTTTATTTATTATCAGGAAATGAAATTCTGATTGTAAAAATTAATGAACTGTGGTAAAATGTCTTTAAATAATGATCTCAAATGCATATTAGTAAAATTAATTGTCCAACCTGTCATAAGAACTTAAAAATGCAACTTTTGGTTTTATTTAATTAATTCAGCTTAAATATTGTGGAACATTCCTGGCAACAGGCCACAGAAGATCAGCAGGTGCATCTTTGACTGTTGTTTTTCTTCATATGGTCCATCTTTAATCACAAAACAGGATTATTTATTTATTCATTCATTTTCTACCGCTTAATCCCTTTAGGGGTCGCGGTGACTGGAGCCTATCCCAGTGACTTTGAGCCTTAGGCGGGGAACACCCTGGACAGTGGCCAACTTGTCGCAGGGTTAGACAGACAAACATTCACTCTCTCATTCACTCACTGAGGGAAATTTACAGTGATGCCCAATTAACCTGAACATGCATGTTTTGGAGTGGGAGGAAACCGGAGTACCCGGAGAAAACCCACGGGACACGGGCAGAACATGCAAACTCCACCCAGAGAGATCGTGAGATGTTGATATGGTCCGACCCGGGAGTCGAACCCACGACCTCCTTATTGGGAAGCCAGAGCTCTAACCACTCTGCTACCGTGCACCCCATTATTTTATTTATTTATTTGTTTGTTATTTATCTTTGTGGGGTGTAGATTTGGAGAACAATTCTGCTAATAATTAAAAGATTTCAAATAATAATATGAAGTGGAGTTATTCTAAAAGCTTACATTAGTGTTATTTTCACTAAATCTAAAGTTGCAATGGACCTTTTCAATTGCTTGAGCACATTAACAGTTCCTGAATGAAGGGAACTGTAAGTAGAAGTAGAGACCTTCTTAATTAATCATTTTATTGGTTATCTATTAAATTGTCTATTAAAATACATTTCATAAACAAGTTGTAATGTCTTTTACTCACCTGTATCTGAGTGTCTTAATTATTTCTTTAACCAGGCTTTTTATTATTATTACTATTATTATTTATGATATTACTTTTGTTTACAGATGACTCTATTACAAAATTTAGAATGTAATTGTTACACGACACCAATGTAATAATAAAAAAGAATGTTTTTTGTTCTTGTGACCTGAGTGAAACCCTGGTTAATAAACTGCACTAATCTTTGGCGTCTTCTTGTAGCTGACGCAAATCTAAAGCTGCAAGTTATTTAAAGTTATCATGTATTTTTAACAATGCATTAATTAAGCATTAGCACATGTCTAATAGGTCACTATGGTCACTGTGCTTTTATGATACACAGACAATCCAGTACATAACGTTTTCCTGTAAAAACAACATTGAGGTTTGTGCTTTGAACTTTGTGCAGGATGAGACTGCACAAAGTCCAGATGAATAGGCTTTCATTGTGGTTCTTTGATATTATGCATACAGTGTCATAGCTTGTCAATGTCCAGACTTCCCTTTTCAGAGGCCTTGCTTTGTCCTACACCACAAGCTGCCAGCCTCAGTCACATCAAACCGTGTGTATACCTTCCTCTCTGTGTGTTATTACTCTGGAGTCAATAGATCCAATGCTTATGTTACGACCAAGTACATTTGAAAAGATATGGGTGAACAGCTGCCTAATAGTGTTGCTTTTCCTCATCATGTACAGATGCAGCGGTGTGTTAGTTCCCATTGGTTAGTTCCCAGCCATTAGGTCTATTTGGCTGCCTGTGGTCAGATGTGACTGCAAAGCAGAACTCAGGAACAGCTTGCTAATTGTGTTTCAGACCTTCTCTGTCACTGATGTAGGAGTAAGGTCTAAAAAGGTTGCTTTGCCCCTGTTCTCAATCAAAGATAATCGATTAAACAGCACAAAGATGTGTGTGTGAGAGTGCGCGTTGTGCTTACCAATAAAGAGACTCCAGTTTGGAGACAGCCTTGACTCCTGCTGTTGCTTTGTTCATTAAGAGGAGATGAGCAGATGGTTGCTGGTCTGTTGTGCAGTGCACACATACGGGTTCACACAAATGCACATACACACATGCATGCTCCGTCCTGTCACCTTAGCTTTATCCTCCATTTATCTTTTCCATTACACATCGCTCGGCAGGACAATGCAACTCTGTGAGTTGTGAGCAAATGTGTGTGCGTGTGTGACAAGAGAAAGAGAGATACGAGCAAGCGTGAAAGAGCAGCACTGAGCTGAATGAAGTCACAAACCTTTTTTAGTCAGGACAGCAGAGGTGTCATCTGAAGCTGATGGCTCATTCTCACATTCATTTATGTGAATCATTGCTATTCAGGTGTCAGCCGTCCTCAATTTTAGGAAGAATTGCATTGAACAAAGGTATTTTTATTCCTACATAGGAGCTTATCAGTAAAACTCCACACTGGATTTTTAGATAAGCACCCATTACAATCTGTCAATACAACTCAGATAGGACTTGGAAATGTTATGCTTACTGGGAGTAATCATCTCTGTAGAATTGATCATAAAATATTAGCAGCCATGTACAAAATACATTTTATATTACATACAACAATAACTTAACATAGCATTTTCTTTTAAACAAAGTGAATTTCTCCTAAGGGGCCCCACACAGCGAAAGCAGCCCATCACACAGAGAGATAGTGCATTGTCAACATGTTTACTAAAGGACATCTAGCATGTGACCCTTCTGGCTCCTCCTGTCTGTGTGTCAATACTTGCGTGTATGCTTTGGAGATGCAGCTAGAATCAATGACACATCAGCCGCTACATTCAAGAGTGTAGCAAGCGTGTGCGTAAACACCTCTACTCAACTCAAGAGATTAAAATTAAACATTTAATTATGCTTCAGATGTGTGACATAAAAAAGCACCAACACAGTTTAATAAAAAGGATTTGTATTTTTGTATTGTCAAACTGCACTACTGCATAACATTCACAATACAAGTCATTTACTGACTGTACAACATGCTGTTATATTCATGATAAGAACGAAAATTGATGACTATATATGTACACAACTCTTGTTACAAGTTATATTTATCACCTGTGTCCAGTTAAACAGCACTGACAGAAAACAACTATGTTCATCTTTTCTACCGTAGGTTCAGAAAAAACTTGATTGAAAAGTAACACATTGAAACACATCAGAGTAGAACTGTTCTCACTACAGCCGAGATCCAGTGATAAATGTAATAAATTAAAAAAGAAAAAGCAGGAATGTCACCCTTTGAGTGAGGATGTAGAGGATGAATGTGGTCATCAAATGCCTGTCAAAGTTGTAAGTTTAATAAAAGACAGTCTGCTGGGCTTGGGTCCTCAAATCCTCCATGAGTTCAGTACATTCCAGTAGTTTGAAGAAACACTCTACCTTCTGAAACACACAGAGAAAGTCCATGTGAAAAGTGCATTTATGTCACAGTTTTATTTGTAAAATGTGAGCGGTCAAGTGCTTGAACCAAAGATCATTAATATACAGCCATGATTAGGGAAGAACTGGGAATTGTGCTTTGGGCTCAGATCCATGTTTTTTCGATAAAACTTCCTGGCACAAAGGAATTGCTTCCTGCCCTGCTGTCTGACAGACAATCCCCTTTAAATGATTTATTACTGGGTGTTAATTATGCAAATGATGTCCAAACAAACTCGTCATGAGGACAATTAAGACAGCCGTTAATTAGTGGCCAGTTCTTTTCTTGCTTCACTGACATTCAATTAAAAATTGCCTTTGAACAAGCAAGCTCTCTGGTAAGGTGGTCCTGGAGCGGCGAGAGCAGAGGAGGGCTGGACCACGCACTCATTTAATGGAATCGGGCGAGAGATCATGTGCATTTCTATTTTTGTCTATTAAAACATTTCACTTTAGGGAATTTCTCATTAATCTATCACTCTGAGGACAACAATGCTGGCAGAAATAAATATATTAAATGCCCATCTCCATTAAAGCCGCAGCCTCAGTGAACTCCATCACGCTTCATTTAATTTTGGTCAATTTCTGAGGCGCTGCCTCCCTGAGAAATCTTTGAAAACTCTTCCAGTACACTGGTCAGTTAAGCATCAATGCAGAAAGCAGGTGAAATAATGAAAAGTGTTGTAAGCGCTCAGTTGATTAGAGCCAAATAAAGGACCACTGAAATATAGAATAACCTCATTCTCTAAATTTGGGGAGGCCAATTTTTACTCTCTTAATCTGAAAAAACAAACCTGGTCCTGGCTGCACAAAAGCATGGTTAATAAGTTAATTATTCCCACAAGTTCAGAGGGGAGGAAAAGCTGAAAACGCAGTTGCTTTGAGCGATCTGCCAGAACCACAATTTCAGCAAATGCTTAATCTTTTAAATCCAGTTTACAATGTCCAAGGGCACATATAAATGTAAAATTGTCTCTATAACTTGGACTTGGTCTTTTATTTTGCTCTAAACCAAATTGAATCTGAGAGTGCTTTTGCAGCAACAGCAGTTCAAGATCAAACTAAACTGTAGATGGAAAGTAAGTGCGTTTGTTGTGCTGTATGCTTTGTTAGTCGGCCAGACAGCTGTACCTTGTGCTGTTGCCTTAGTGTCCAGCCTGTTGTCATCATGTTTGCTCCCTTCCACGTCCTGGGTCACAGACTCTGAGTGGGGAGGGGCCGCTGATGATTGATGGCCTGTAGTTTGGTCATTAATTCATAAAGACACTTAATTAGAGGCTAATGGACAGTCGAGCCTGTGTTGTACTCAAGGCATGGTGACATTTAATATGAAAATGAGAACAGCGCTGGTGCTTGGTGAGTTACGGCTGAAACAAATAAGTCTTGATGTGTTTACAAAGAGATGATGTGTGTACCTGAGAGTGTGGGGGCGCTGTGGAGCAGGCTGTGCTCCGCCTGGTCCCGAAGCTTCACCTCCTCTTCCAACGCTTCCTGTAGTCGCCTCTTACTCCTCTTCTCCTTCTTCAGACGCTTTTGAATCAACACTAAAAAGAAAAGGACGTGTAAGACTTCTCATATCTAAAGTGGGAAGTGAAAAGGCTTTTTTTTTTAAACAATCCTCACTTTTTAGGTGCACATATTTCAGATCACTTTGTTTATTACATTTTATTGGATACTCACACAGTAATTCAGCACAATGATAATACAGAAGTCCACAACAAATATGTGTATAAAATAATACATTTAAAAGTGTACTTTAGTTTTGTTTTGACCAGTAAATATTTATTGTTTTCTTTCTACCATTGATGTTTGCTAAATTAACAATCTTGTGAAGTCCTCAGAGACAACTGTTGTTGTGATTTTGGGTTATAACGAAAATAAATTGATTTGATGATTTGAAAAACAAAACAAAAAAAAAACATATACCCCACATCAAAAGCCAGTTTATACATTTAGTACTGTGACTTATGAAGTGTTTTCATCAGCCCTGTTTCTCTGGGACCAGGTACTTTTTAAGTATCTGCTTGGCCTTGGTTCTAACCAGGCCAAGCAGGGACTAAGCTGTTCTAACTCACACTAATAGGCCAGAGTGCTGGTGGAATCTAGGATAGTACCACAATTTAAAGAGTAATGGAAATACAACCAAACTGAGTAAAAAAGGGTCGAGTAAAGCAAAGAAGATATTCACAGGGCTTAAGGAAACGCTCCATTAGAACAGTTTACTTTGTTTTTCTTGTGTGTTTCTGTAGGGATTACTGGTCAACATCACTTTCAGCTCTACTGCGCATGTCACCAGCAGAAAGAGATGCTGTCCGGGAAACTTCTTTGATTAAAACAAAATGGGACGAGAGCATTTTGATCAGGTCTAAACCAGTCTGACAGACGTCTGGCTCCTGAAGCTTGAAACAGTGTTTTTCTCTTTGTTTCACTTTCCTGAATGCAGCTTTAAGGGTCGCAAGGTCGAATTTCATTCACAAATGTTGAATTAGCAGCATACCTTTTGTTTTTGCACAATAAACTCTTGCAGTTAGCTGACAACAGTGGTGGCTCGTATTGCTGCTACAGCTTGTGTCATTCAGCCATGGCTCTTCCTGCATTACGGATGCATGCATCACGTCTTGATAAACAAATAATCAATCTGTACCAGTGTTTCCAGCCTTTTTT